>JAGIQG010000006.1:83162249-84535662 GCA_024679065.1 Sphyrna mokarran
TGGAGAATCCCAGCCCACTTCTGGACACATTCCTGCCTGGCTGTTACATCATCACTATGAAGGCTTGGTGATGAAATGTGGGAACCCGGGCTGATTTCTCCCCTCTCTAGCCTGGGGAACCTGTGGCCAATTGCACTCTCCACCCACTACTATCTCTGGCACAGAGTGACTAATGAAGCACAGACTAGGGATCAAATCTAGGAATTTCCTGGCTTGTTTGGCTCAGTTACATACCATATGTTGCAAATATCCACTGAGTTGGATCTTTATAAATGAGCTTTGTGCTTGCTCTGCTGATAGTAATTAATAGAAAATGGTCTCATCAAAATGGTAGGAAACCACACTGCCATGAGCAACTTGGACAAGACTGAAAGCTTTTAAATTGACACTACCAGAATACTTTGTAGACATGCCATAGATAGGAACAAGTTGCAAAAATCTGAATAAAACATGATTTCCAGGAGAAAGGCACACACACCAAGAAACAGTAGGAATTAGTGTCTTTTATATTCCTGACAAGGAACCTTGCTCATCAAGGGTGCAGGCGAGATTTGCAAGCATGCACTACAAAGAGGTTGAAAATCAGTTGTCGTGCACACACAGATTTCCGTTCTGTACTCCCGGCTGTTGAGACTCCATGCTGGAGTGCAAAATCTGACTATTAGCCCAGTCTCTCTATACAGTGAGAGAATAGAATAGATTGTTCTATCTACAGCTGGTGGTATGCAGCACATATTGGAAAATTGGCACTGCATTTGTTACTATTGGTGATTGATTTTTCAAAAGCAGAGTAATTAGTGTTATTGATCTCAACATATGAGCACCACACGCATTTCTGTATGTGTCATGCAGCAGATTTTTAAAGTAAATTGTTTAGTGCCTGATTTATAGTAACAAACAAAAGAACGTCATATAAATATGCCAAGTAAATGTCACTTACCTTATCTGTAAAACATCCAAAGACATTATTTGAAGAAGAGCAGGAACATTCTTCTTCCTCATATTGTAGCCAACATTTACCATTCAATCAATATTTAAAACAGATGGTATATTTTTCATTGCTGCTTGTGGGAACTAGCTGTGCACAGATGGGCTGTCATATCCTCTACATTGCAAAAATGATTACACTTCAAAGCATTTCATTGGCTGTAAAGAGTGTTGGGACTTCCAAAGCTTGTGAAAGGTGTGGTATGAATGTGAGCCTTGCTTGTAAAAGCAAGGTGATAACAGATTAAACCTGAGGAAAGCTATGAAACAATAGGGATGCATGGGAGGTTAAATCAACTTTGCCACCCAATCCAGTCTCCAACCTACCCAATATTGACCTGAAGCAAGCCCTCCGACTCTAAGTAGATAGGTTGATACATTAAATATAGTAATAAAGTCCTGAGCTATTTTCAGAATTTAATAACTATCAAACAGGTTTCCAAAGCGCCTGAAATTCAAGCAGGTTCATTGACCAAGGCAAGCTTAGCAATTTCAGACAGTGAATGCTTTCACATTTCTGATCCAGGTATTTGCCTGAGGAGCCTCCAAGATTGCCACAATCCCCCATCATCAGGATCATCCACCCAGGCCTACAATCCTACCCCATGTTTCTGATCTCCATCCCTCTCCAGCCTGCAAACTACTCCAAACCTTCATTTTGATTTGATTTGATTTATTATTGTCACATATATTAACATATAGTGAAAAGTATTGTTTTTTGCAGGCTATACAGACAAAGCATACTGTTCATAGAGAAGGAAATAAGAGGGTGCAGAATATTGTGTTACAGTCATAACTAAGGTAAAGAGAAAGATCAACTTAATGTAAAGTAAATCCATTCAAAAGTCTGATAGCAACAGGAAAGAAGCTGTTCTTGAGTCAGTTGGTACGTGACCTCAGACTTTTTTATCTTTTTGTCAACAGAAAAAGATGGAAGAGAGAATGTCTGAGGTGTGTGGAGTTCTGTATTGCTGATGCAGTGAAGTGTAGACAGAGTCAATGATTGGGAGGCTGGTTTGCATGATGGATTGGACTACATTCATAATCTTTTGCAGCTCTTTGCAGTCTTGGGCAGAGCAGGGACCATACCAAGCTGTGAAACACCACAAAGAATGCTTTCTACAGTGCATCTGTAAAAGTTGGTGAGAGTCATAGCTGACATGCCAAACTTCCTTCATCATCTGAGAAAGTATTGGTGTTGGTGACCTTTCTTAACTATAGTGTCAGCATGGGGGACAAGGACAAGTTGTTGGTGATCTGGGAATCTAAACACTTGAAGCTTTCAAGCTTTTCTACTTCATCCCCATTGATGTAGACAGGGGCATATTCTCCTTTATGCTTCCTGACGTCGATGACAATTTCCTTCCTTTTATTAACTTTGAGGGAGAGATTATTATTGCCGCATCAGTTCACTTATCTCATTCCTGTACTCTGTCTCATTATTGTTTGAGATCCAACCCAGTATGGTGGTGTCATCAGCAAACTTGAAAATCAAATTCATACCCTAAGTGTATATTTGCCTTACTGTGGATGAAATATGGACTCTGCTCCTCAATCTCAATGACATGTGACTTTGTACTTTCAGCATTACCAATCACATTTGATGGGTTCCAGGTTATCAGGATTACATCTTGTTGACATACAGTTTATCCCCTCAGCAACTGGGACAAGAATTTAACATGTTAGTTGAAGTGTTGACTTGCTTCTACCTATGCATGAGTGAATTGTTTCTTACTTCCTCTTAGTCATTTGGAGGGTGCAACTTACTTGGAAAATTTGCCTTGTACTTTTTGTGATCAAGTGGATGATTTCATGTCAGCTTTGAGAGTGAAAATAAGGTAAGGTTTGCATCTGCCAATGTTTGTCAGAATTTTATGAGAGTCCTGTTGATGGGCTGGGTGTATCTTTCTATACAAATATAACCCCTTGGGTAATGTGGTCATAAGGTGAGTGTGTCAAGTTCATATTATTCAGCAAACTCATTGATCTTCTGGACATACATTGGGTTCCATTATCACACATTTTTCTTTCGGGAAACCCTTGCTTATAAACAGAACCTGTATTGCAATGATGACTGTTGTAGCTCTCAAATCTTATACTTTTCTGCTGCCTTTCCATAGACCTAACTGAAGGCTGGAATTTTTGTAGTCGGCATCTTCTGACTGCATGCACCTAGCTGTCTGCATTGGCTCGTTACTCCAGCAAGTGTCTGCAGCCTGTGATTTTGTGAGCTTGGCTTTTCCAATCAGTGTGATTTGTGAAGCAGGGAGTGCAGGGACTAAATCAGCAGATCTCCTGAATTTTCAACCACATTGTTGAATTTCCACTTGCTGGCTCCATTTCTCACTCTCATGAAAAAATCACCAACAGTCTCATCTGGTCTCTGACTCAATCTTGGAAGTTCATATTGGTGGATCTGATAGTTTTACTTTGGTTACAGACATGTGATGAAGCTCTCAAACTTTTTTCTCAGCTTTTATCACCACCTCCCAGCTATTAAGCAAATTTAAATATTTACCTCCTGCCCACATAAGGATCTATTTGACCCTTTACCCCTCATTAATTTCTTTAGAAATATATTAAATATCAATAAACAGAAGTGCAGAAACAGAAGTTTCTCAAATTCTTCCACAATATCCATTTTCAGCCCCATTCTGAAAATAACTTGGGTTGATCTTTCTCAGAATTCAGTTTGTTTCTAATGCTTGGGTTCTATTTACTGCCAGAGGCAGTGCGAGGGGTCAGTGCCAAACTGGCAATGGGAGCATGCCCTCTGGTGAGTCCCTTTGGATGGGGCTCCCCTTATGTGTGGTAGGGATGGAGGCATTGCTTTAATGCTTGTGGGATGTGATCCCCCATGTCTGTTGGGGGGGAGTTTATTTTCTGTGCAAATCGGGGTACCACTTAAAGATGGTGCTGCGATCTCACTGGAGTTCAATTGGGACCTGCCCTGCCAGGGTGATGGTGCAAATCACGCCCCCAGATCCTCTATGCACAGAGTGCTAGAAAATCAGAAGAGAAAACCCAGCTGTGCATCTGGAGAAACACATTGGTTTTCAGATTGAAACTGACACTGACAAATTTTGGACTGATTCCATCCAGAATTCCTGGCCTAAATCATATTAGAATAATATAACAATGTAGCAACACCCAACTTTTACTATTCTCCTCGATCTTCTCCCACTTTAGGCCACACTTTTCCCAATATCCCAAACAATATCTCCGGTTGACCTTGATAATACCCTATCGCTCAACCCATTCTTGTAGTCCACATCCCCCGCACAGACATCTGTAATGCTATATCATTCAATGAAAGTTTCCCTGCCTGATTAGAGGCCAAGACTGCCAAATAGGCTGATTCCAGATGGGGAATGTACCAGTAACTTCAGCGACCCACTATGGAGTTAAAAAAAACTGTGTGAAATTCTGGTGAATTGCAGTTTCCTCACACCTTTCTGAATGACCCATTACTTGCAGATCAGGTAAAATAAAAACTTCCACTCTCTAGCCAATGGCCCTCGCAAATACCACTCCCTGCTGGCTGAACAGAACCTTAAAACTCCTGAGTAGATAGTTGGAATTTGTTACAAGTTTAAAAACCTCAGAATTATTTTCTGGAAGAATTAGCCTTGTGCGAATTTACATTTTTTTCCGCCGCACAAATATTGGACGGCACAGTAGCACAACGGTTAGCACTTCGTCTCACAGTGCCAGGGGCCCAGGTTCAATTCCAGTATGGAGTTTGCACATTTTCACCATATCGATTGAGGATTTTGGTCTTTACTTGTCGCAGTTTAGAAGGATGAGGGGGGAATCTTATTGAAACTTACAGGATACTGCGAGGATAGGATAGAGTGGATGTGGAAAGGGTGTTTCCACTGGTAGGAAAAACTAGGACCAGAAGGCACAACCTCAGGCTCAAGGGACAATCCTTCAAAACAGAAATGAGAGGGAATTTCTTTAACCAGAAAGTGATGAATCTTTGGAACTCTTTGCTGCAGAAGGCTGTGGAGGCTAGGTCAATGAGTGCCTTTATGATAGAGATAAATAGGTTCTTGATTAATAAGGGGATCAGGGGTTATGGGAAAAGGCAGGAGAATGGTGATGAGAAAAATATAGCCATGATTGAATAGTGGAGCAGACTCGATGGGCTGAGTGGCCTAATTCTGCTCCTATGTCTTATGAGCTTATGATCTGCATAGGTTTCCTCCAGTGCTCCAGTTTCCTCCACAGTCCGAAAGATGTGTGGGCTATGTTGATTGGCCATGCTAAATTGACCTTAGTGTCAGGAAATTAACAGGGTAATTATCTGGAGTTATGGGAATAGGGCCGAATTGGGATTGTAGTCGATGAAGACTCAAGAGGCCAAATAGCCTCCTTCTGCACTGTATGGGTTCTATGATTGCACAACTTGCAATTAAATGACTGAATTTTCCAACCCTTACATACAGTTAGAAATGAAGTGGCTACTGAGCTATTTTGGAAATATGAAGGTGCTTTAGAATAGAGGCTTTGTGATGAACTGGTTTTCTGTAGTACCCACCAATCTTTGCCTGAAGGAAAATTGCACTCAGCCAACATTATGTTTGGCAGTCACTAAATTCTGCAAAACAAACAGAATTATTAACACTTCATTTTGTAAAAATAGGAATATGTGGCCCATAGTTGCAACTATCTTTGGCAGAGTTGCAATTACACAGTAGGAAAGTCATTAATCAAGTTTCCAGGCTGTAGCTGCTGTTGCTTAGAAGCCAAGCCTCAAGTATTTCATCTGTCTTAAATATATAGAATTGGGAGGAGTGAGGCAGAATCAAAGAGTAATGTTTGGACCTCAAATACTCATATTGAACATCACAAGACTCTTGAGTATTCCTGGAATCAAATTCTATCCTATTTTGGCCTCACTGATGACATCTCTCAAACCTCAGCTGGTCTAGAACTCTGACTTGGATTTCCTCCTATCACCCTATCCTCTTCCAGCTTCATTGGCTTCCTGTTTCCCAGTAGTTTA
The DNA here is from genome assembly GCA_024679065.1 of Sphyrna mokarran. Lineage (NCBI taxonomy): Eukaryota > Metazoa > Chordata > Chondrichthyes > Carcharhiniformes > Carcharhinidae > Sphyrna > Sphyrna mokarran. The sequence goes on from JAGIQG010000006.1 coordinate 83,168,248, forward strand.
AAGTTCATTTATTAGTCTCACAAGTAAGCTTACAGTAAGACTGCAATGAAGTTACTATGAAAATCCCCTTCTAGATGGAAGTGGTTGTGGGTTTGGAGGGTGCTGTCTAAGGATCTCACACTCCACCGCCTGTTTGGTAGGAGACTGTAGGAGAATTTAACATGGCCAATTCACCTAACCCAAGCTGTGGGAGGAAACTGGAGCATCCGGAGGAAACCCACACAGACATGGGGAGAATATGCAGACTCCGCAACAGTGACCCAAGCCGGGAATCGAACCTGGGTGTTTGGTGTTGTGAGACAGAAATCCTGATCACTGTGCCACAGTAAACTGACATGAAGATCCTGCTCCTTAATTTCAACTTTTTTCCCAAACTCACCCCAACATTATTTGGTTAACATCCTCCATTCTCTAACTCTGCATTATTTCTCCTGGGATCAATATTTATGCCCTGTTGATCTGACTTCTCAGACCCACTTTGCCCTCTTGATTCTTCAGCTACTTCTTCAACCCATACCTTCAATCTTTACTTTAGCATCTCATTATCAAGGTTAGATCCCAAACGAATGGTGTACCCTCAATACTGGACTGAAAAGTTAGATTATTTTATGTGCTTAGTTTGGAAAGTAGGGCTGAACTCACAGTGATTTGACGCCAGGTTGGCACCAGCTATTGCAATATAATTAATTGGCTGGTGTCTTACAACTACTTAAAGGTATAGTCCACAAGATCGAGTACCTCACAGTTATCACCAGAACTTGTCATTAAAAATTGGAAGTAATAGAATATAATGAATAGAAATCAAAGAAACCCTACAGTACAGAAAGAGACCATTCAGCTCATCAAGTCTGCACTGACCACAATCCCACCAGGGCCTATGCCCATATCCCTATACACTTGGTCACTAATCCCTCTAACCTGCACATCTCAGGACACTAAGGGCAATTTTTGTTAGCGTGGCCAATCAATCTAACCCACACATTTTTGGACACTGGGAGGAAACCAGAGGAAATCCACGCAAAGATGACGAGAGCGTGCAAACTCCACACAGACAGTGACCCAAGCTGGGAATTGAACCCGAGTCCCTGGAGCTGTGAAGCATAGTGCTAACCACTGTGCTACCGTGCCATCCACAAGTCCAATAGGAGCATGAGTAGATCACTTGGCCTGTTGGCATTGAAAGTAAACTCTTTTTTATTTTATTCCTTTGTGGGACATGGGCATTGCTGGCTGGCCAGTATTTATTGCCCATATCTAGTTGGCCTTATGAAGGGTGTTGGCAATCTGTTTTCTTGAAATGCTGCAATCCACATGCGGTAAGTTGACCCACAATGCCATTAGGAAGGGAATTCCAGGATTTTGACCCTGTGACTGCAAAGCAATGGCAATGTATTTCCAAGTCAGGACGGTGAGTGGCTTGGAGGGGAATGTGCAGGTGGTGTTTCCATGTTTCTGTTGCCCTTGTCCTTCTGGGTGAAAGTGATCATGGTTTTGAAAGGTACTGTGTAAGGATCTTTGGTGAATTGCTGTAGGGTATCTTACGATAGTACACATTGCTGCTACTGAGCACTGGTGGTGGAGGGAATAGATGTTTGTAGATGTGGTGCCAATCAAGCAAGCTGCTTTGTCCTGGATGGTGTCAAGCTTCTTGAGTGTTGTTGGAACTGCACCCATCCAGGCGAGTGGGGAGTATTCCATCACACTCCTGACCTGTGCCTTGTAAATGGTGTCATAGTTAGGACAATGAAAAAACTTGCTACTGGTGTTGAATTCACTAACCACTGTAAAACAAGAGAAATGGGCCTAATAGTTAAAGGAAAGGATCATTTATTTTAATCCTGATTTTGGTAGCAATTTATAAATATATTGCATTTTCTTATTCTAAAGTGATGACTTCACTGTACTGGAATGTACTAATTAGTTGTGTTGGGCTGAACTAACTTCAACTAATTACATCTAAAAGGCACTTATCATGAGATATTTTCCAGATCAGATTACAGATAAGCCAGAAAGGATTGGACATCATTGGGCATTCCTGATCCTGCTCTGTCAGCTTTCTTCTCAGATTGTATTGGTAGAATTTGTGATTGACAGCTTCCTTACAGATGTGAAAGAGATCATGACACAGCGATCATGCTTTTCCCATCGTGGATGGCTGGAAGAAGTGCTAGTGCCAGTAATAATATATGATGTGAACAGTTACTACCAATAAAAACAATTGTCTTTCAAGTTTTCAATTTGCCACAGCTAAGGGAAAAATGTAATTCACTTCTGTAGACTATTGCAGACATGACTTTACAGACTGGTATCCCGTCTCAGCATGATCTCTGCTTTCACTTTGTTTAAATCTTTCCATTAAACTAGTTGATCCCGCATGGACAAAAACAAAAATAAAATTAGTGTTCCTCCACTCCATCTTTCCATTTATCTCTTACTTTTTTTTCTTAAAAATGCAATTGTAGTTGTGCAGTCAAGCCCACACACAATGCAAATTTCAATGCAAGCATCTTTTGTGTATCCATAATTTTTACGTCATCAGTTAGTTCCAGCATAGTTATTCTTGCACAGAAGCACTAAACGTGTGATACTCTGAACTCCCTACCTACTGCATCTATATTATCATTGCAGCCTTCAAACACACCAATCACAGCTTGATTTCAAAAACACTTACTCAGCACACACCGATTGTTACCACACTGAAACCCTATCCATCCACAATTTCATCCATCCTATCCCATCCCTTCCTAATGCACAGCTTGCATTCCTATATAGTTACAAAAGACCAGTAGTTTCCTATTCTCTCATCACATTAAAGTTAATATCCTCATTCTCAGGTTCAAATTCTTCCAATCCAGTCTCTCTGTCTACAATTTTTCCTAGCTCTATGTCCTGGAATGTACCTCCTGGCTCTAATCGACTGTATTCTTTTCTCCCTCTGGTCCACAGTCAGAACATTCAGTCTCTATGCTCCCGCACCAAAGAACATGTGGACTATGTTTTTATTTTGTTACATTTCTATCGCACCCTGTGTAGCTTTTTCCCACGTTTAAAATTTGCCTAAGTTTGTAAGATTTTGTCCCCATGTCCCTTTGCCTCCCCAAATTTTGTTTTGTCAATCCTAAACTGTTTGTGAGAAAACACCTCATTCAAAGTAGCAGTATGGTGGTTAGCACTGCAGCCTCACAGTGCCAGGGATCCAGATTCAGTTTCAGCCTTGGGTGACTGCGTGGAGTTTGTGCGTTCTCCTCATGTCTGCGTGACTTTCTTCCAGGTGTTCCAGTTTCCTCCCACAGTCTGAAGATGTGCAGGTTAGGTGGATTGGCCATGCTAAATAGCCCATTAGTGTCAGGGAGTTAGCAGGGTAAATAAGTGGGGTTACAGGGAAAGGGGCTGGGTGGGTTTGTTGTTGGTGCAGGCTCGATGGGCCGAATGGCTTCTTTCTGCGCTGTAGGGATTCTCTGATTCTCAAATAAAAAGTAACTTGTCATGATATCCCAAATCAACACACCCACTGGAGTTCTGAACTTCCATTTCTTTTTGCCTTCTTGACTGGAGGCAAGATCCATGTGAAGGATAGTCTGATGGAAATATGAGATGCTGGGCTTAATAAATGTGTTGCACACGAGCAGAACAGATGCTTCATAAAGCAAATAAGGATGCGGTAAAAGTTTATGCAGTGTCAACCCAGGCTGCTAGGTTCATGTTAATAAGCTTCATGCCCATGTTGGGTGTGAAGCAGTTTGCACCTGTGAACAGAGACTGGGAAGATAGCAAACCACTTGGCTCCGGGCATGCAACAGATTTTCATATCTCACACTATTTTCTGAGCTCACCAAGTTGATCCAAGGGCATGGAGAGGTGATAAGATTGCTCTGCCAAATTCTGGTAAGATTGCTTCCACAAAGTTGTACAGAAAGAGGACCTTTTGCCCATTGTGTCTGCGCTGTCCATCAAGTACCAATCTATTCTAATCCCATTTTCCAGCTCTCAGCGTCTACTCTGTCAAGACCCCTCAGTTTCTTAAAAGTTTCGACTAAGTTACCACTTGTTCTTCTAAACACTGGTGAACACACACCTAACCTGTCCAACCTTTCCTCAGAAGACAACCTATCTATTCCTGGTGTTAGCCTAATAAACCTTCTCTTTTCTGCTTCCAACTCCTGAAATAAGGAGACCAACACTGTATAGAATACTCGAGTATTTACTGGAGTGATCCTCACACTAGTGCCAACATAGAAAAACTGTTAGGATCTAGTCTGGCCTCGTTACATATTTTGAGTTTCTGCTCTGGTATGCTAACATCAATTCACATTATTTACATTTCTTCAACATTTCCCTGCAGTTTTGTTTCTCTACCTCATTTTCACTATTTGAGGGTTTTGCCGAGAAATACAATAGCTTTCCTTAACACTAACCAAAGGGAAGTTGAAGGAACATTTGGGGACACATTCAAAGGTGGGAAGGCTGGTAAAAGAGTTTGAGGTTGGCAACATTTTCTTGCCAACACAACAGTTAGAAAAGTGGTAGATGGCCTTTCTACCAAATGAGCCACTTGAGAATCAAAATGAAGTCCTCTTCTGCTTGCCAGTGACTGGTGTTGGTTGGGCAGGGGGTTAGGGGATGCTGTGAAGTTGGATCTGGCCTTCTTCTGCGTGGAGAGACCACTAGGTAAACGTTGGCATCTCCTCACAGAATCCAGGGATGTGCAGGGGTCTTTTTGCACATGCTTTGGCCCACAAAAAGGGCAGCTTGGCAGCAATGGTCCATTGGTGCAGCTGCAATGACTGGCACCTCTCTCTACCCCAACCCTCACTGGGCCTGCCTTACTGGCCTCAATACCCCAGATGCCACTTACCTGGCTTGTTGGCATATATCCTTCAATATGAGTTCTACTTCCAGCAGCACTAGTGATAGCCACCATGCTGATTTGACTGGCAGTTTTTGGGGGCAGGATATTGACCTTAATCAGTATGGCAAGGCCCAAAGTAAATATTATATTGGCTATTCCTGACAAGATATAGCTCTGGGTTCTACCACTCGCCCAAACGGCGTGAAACCTCGATTGCCATCCTTTTGCTGCTGTGTTAGTCCCACAGGAATCTGAAGCCCTTCTTAAATGACTTTCTGCAGCCATGAATTCACAAGCACTATTTTCCTGTTTCTGAACTAAATACAATATGATACTTGGAGAATTCAAAGATCATTAAAGTTTTTTTAAATCTTTCTCTTAGTTCCTGAAGCATTTGGAGCTGCACAGTAGTACAGTGGTTAGCACTGCTGTCTCACAGTGCCAGGGACCTGGATTCAATTCCCGGCTTGGGTCACTGTGTATGTGGAGTTTGCACGTTCTCCCTACGTCTGCATGAGTTTCCTTCAGATGCTCCGGTTTCCTCTCACACTACAAAGATGTGCAGGTTAGGTGGATTGGACATGGTAAATTCTCCCTCAGTGTCAGAGGAGCTAGCTGGGGTAAATATATGGGTAAATATGGGGATAGGGACTAGGTGGGATTGTGTTTGGTGCAGATTTGATGGGCTGAATGGCCTCCTTCCCCCTATAGGGATTCTATGATTTTATGATTGCCAAAGGACCTCAGCTCTTTGAGCCTGTTTTTAAGCAAGGTGAGGTTGTAAAATCTCATCCGAAGTCAACAGAGATGCCCATTGTCAGATGCTTATGCGCTCCGATTCTGTGGCAGGAGAGTGGTAGAGTTCTGGCAATGTTACAGAACCTGGATAGTGCTGGGTATCAATAGCTGTAAAATAATATATAGGTCCAACAATGGAGAAACTCAAAGATGGGGAGAGATCCACTTGGTTTGCTAGTTCCCAGCGAGGATCGTAATGTCCCTGGAGAATTGGGACTCAGTGAAAAATAGGTTCCGTGCCAGTCACCTAACTTGCTCCAACCCTCCCAGGCACGCTGCTGGCGCCGATCAGATTCCTAAGCACAGCAGGCAGGAAGCTATAAATATTCAAATAGCTTCCTTAGCATCTCACTAGAGGGCTCAGAGGCCGATTCAACAGCTCATAGATATGTTCGCATCCCTGTAGCCGGAAGTCATGCTGTCATGAATTAGTACAGGTCCTGGCAGACTGAGCATTGAGGGAGAGCAAGGAGGTAAGTTGTTATTTGATAGCTATACTGGAGTGTACAGGGGTCTTGCGAAGCATTTGTGGGTAGAAGTGTCCATGCTGATAGCTTGGAAATGACCTCGGGGGTTCCTCTCAGGACATGGGAGTGGCCTGGCTGAAAATCAACATATTGTGGGGGAAAGAGTTCAGAGAAATCAGAAGACAGCACTCTCAGGCAACTGACCTGATTTTGATGTCGGCTGCACGTTTCACCTGTGATATCTACTGCTCCGATGATAATGTCCTTCTGCAAGTCTGCATTATTCTCAAAGGAATCCACGGGTACCTTGGGCTTGGCAATAGTTCAGTCAGCAACCGACACCCGTTTGCACACCTCCATGAACTGCAATAAGCTTGCTGTTTATGTTGCGTGAATTCAACTCTTTGGAAATGTAGTCAGTTTTATTAGGAAATGTGAGGTAATGCATTTTGGAAGGTCTAATGTAGATGGGGAGTATACAGTAAGTGGCAGAACCCTTAAGAGTATTGATAGGAAAAAAGATCTGGGTGCACAGATACACAGGTCACTGAAAGTGGCAATGCAGGTGGAGAAGGTAGTCAAGAAGGCGTATGGCACGCTTGCCTTCATTGGCTGGGGCACTGAGTTTAAAAAGTGGCAAGTCATGTTGCAGCTTTATATAACCTTAGTTAAGCCACATTTGGAATACAATGTTCAATTCTGTCATCACACTATCAGAAGGAGGGGAAGCTTTGAAGAGGAGACAGAACATATTTACCATCTGCTTGGTATAGAGGGCATTAGATATGAGGAGCGATTGGAGAAACTTGGTTAGTTCTCACTGGAACGACAGAGGTTGAGGGTGATCTGATATAGGTCTGCAAAATTATGAAGGGTATAGATGATGGATAGTCAGAAGCTTTTTCCCAAAGTGGAAGAGTCAACTACCAGGAGGCATGGGTTTAAGGAATGAGGGGCAAGGTTTAAAGAGGATTTGTGTGGTGTTTTCAGGGTGAGGAGTGGGGTGAGGGCATGCTGTAATTTGAGAGTGTAAAAGGCAGGTTTTATTACACAGCGGATAGTGGGTGCCTGGAACTTGGTGCCGGGGAGGTATTGGGAGCAGAAACAATAGTGACTTTTAACAAGCATCGTGATAATTACATGAATAGGATATGAATAAAGGATACAGTCCCTAGAAGAGTAGAGGGTTTTAGTTCAGTCGGGTAGCATGGTCAGTGCAGTCTGCTCTTATGCTGTAATTTTCTTTGTTCTTTGTTCTTTTCAGCAAATCAGGCACCAGGCATCAAGAATTCATCAAGAATTTGGGAGAATTGTGGCCAGGATGTGTCAAGGAATCAAGCCCAGTTTTGAACTATTTGGTGAACATGCAGGAAATTTTCATTGAATTCATATCAACAAACTTTAGAGATTGATGGTAAAGTGAGAATATGGGTGGCTCTCAAGGATTTATGCCTTAACATTGGAATGCAAGGAAAAGGTTAAGAGTAATCTACAATTTATCCTGCACAAGCGGCTTATCCCCAAGGAAATGTCATTCTTTCACACCTTATATGGCATTTTTGTCAGATATGACCTCTCCTTGATGAAGCCATGCTGACTCAGTTCTATTTTATCATGCACATCCAAGTACTTTGTGACCTCATCTTTAATAATGGACTCTAAATTCTTGCCAATAACCGAAGTCAGGCTAAGCGGTCTATAATTTTCCATCTCTGCCTCCCTCCCTCCTTGAACAAATTAAAGCCTCTGATCCTTAGCAGGTGGACCCAACTAGATGGATCAATGCATATGCCTGGGGATGAAAGCCCTTTTGACTTTGTAATGCCCTGTTGGATAATGATTACAAAATAATAAGTGTTGATAATGGTCGTTCTATTATCTGTAAATTTGGTCAGGGGTTGCGTTCAGTAAAACATGCTCTACCGGCTTCTGACAGTTGAGTCAGCTTCCTTCGTTGTGGTTTACGTTTCGTGTGTTGCTTCCCATTTTCTTTGGTTGTTTCTCAATTGGGGTTTTCAGTTCTTTCTTCAAATAACATTTTAACAATAACAGTAATTGGACATGGTTCACAAGAATCTGCTGATCATGAAATAAAGCGACTAGAAATCACCTCCTTCCCTTAACAGAAGCAAGGTTCTGTTAAGCTCCTTTCACAGAGAACAGAAAGGTAGATTTAAAAAATTCTCTATTTTCAGGGAATCAGGTCACAATTTTAGTCTGAACCCCCAATGTGGGGAACATATGTGCCTTTGGTACCCTCTTGAATCACCAAATATACTGCTGCTGATGTTATATAATGACTTTTCACTGTGGGTGGTAATGGTGGTACAGTGGTTAGCACTGTTGCCTCACAGCACCAGGGCCTTGGGTTTGATTCCTGGCTTGGGTCATTGTCCATGTGGAGTTTGCATGATCTCCCTGTGTCTATGCAGGTTTCCTCCCACAGTTTGAAAGGTGCACTAGTTAGGTGCATTGAGCTGTACCCCTCCTTTCATACCATCTGCTAAGTAGCATCATAGCATCCCTTGGATAAAATCCTGAAATTAATGCCACAAAGAACATGATAGCTGAGACAGTAGCTATCAGTTGCTGCATCACAACTGTTGCTGCCATTGGCCACCATTTCCACTTTGGATATGATGGGTTCTAAGCATTATGCAAAACTCTGTGCCATGTTGGAGTCACAGTCCTCTAATCTCCTTGGCAGGATGCTCTGTTGAGGCTGGGCAATGTGTCAAATGTCTCTGTGTGCATGCCTATTGGCATTCTCTTGCGTGTCATCCCAGAGAAAGCACCTGATTCTGTAGCAAAATTCATCATCTATCTCACCATTCAGGAAATCTCCACATATTATCCTTTCCTCTGGCCTGACTACAGCTCACTTGTGTCCAGCGACTCATTGTATGCAAATCCTGCTTCTACACTACCCTTTAATTGTACCCAGCATCAGTATCTGAACTGGTGGCTGCAAATTTCAGATCAAATGATGATGCTTCTTTGTCAGAGATCTTTTCTTATTGAGCCCTTCATCATGTGTCTGCCAGGCAGTGAATCTTCCATATCTGAAAAGAGGAATGTAGAAGGGGAGGGTTGGACTGATTGAAGGGGATAGGGTGATAAAATGGAGGGAAAGAGATTCTATGGTCATATTATTTGCATCTTGTACCTTTATGCCAGAAATCAAGCAGGATGATGGTGAGGTGGAATTTGAGAAGAGGCATAAGGCAGGAACATAAGATTATGTTGCCAAGTGCAAATAGCCTCAGTCACAGCCATCCTGATGATGTGGAGCACTATCTCTTCCAGTGGCTTCAGCAGATGTAGCCATGTCTGTCCTCTGTCAGTTCTCTGCTGCTCCCTGTGGTTCAGGGTCATCTTGTTCTGCAAGACATGGATATGTTGCAATAATTTTGTGTTAGATGCCTGCCATGGCTGAATATCTGGAGAAAAACATTAGAATTTATTTATTAGTGTCACAAGGAGGCTTACATTAACACTACAATGAAGTGACTGAAAATCCCCTCATCACCACACTCCAACGCCTGTTTGGGTACACAGAGAGAGAAATTGAGCATGGCCAATGCACCTAACCAGCATGTTTTTTGGACTCCTGGGAGGAAACTGGACAAAATCCTCACAGACACGGGGAGAACATGCAAAGCCCACACAGACAGTGACCTAAGCTGGGAGTTGAACCCAGGTCCTTGGTGCTGTGAGACAGCAGTGCTAACCACAGTGCCAAGAGGAAAAAGTGAGGCTGAGGTTGACAACATTGTTTATGAGTGAGTTTTTTTATTTACTCATTCATGGGCTATGGGTGTTGATGGCCAGGTCAACATTTATTATCCATTCCTAATTGCCCTTGAGAAAGTGGTGGTGAGCTGCCTTCTTGAACTGATGCGGTCCATATGTATGTACATGAAAAGTGCTCTTAAAAGAGTTCCAGGGTTTTGATCCAACAATGGTGAAGGAATGATGACATTGTTCCAAGTTTCCATTGTTAAAAGGAAATTTGCAGATGATGTGCTGTCTTGTACTGCTGCACTTGTCCTTCTAGACAGTATATACCGTGAGCTTGAGAGGTACTGCTGAAAGAGCCTTGGGCGAGTTGCGGCAATGCATCTTATGGATGGTACACACTGCTTTCGCTATATCAGTGGTAGAGAGAATAAATGTTTAAAGTGGTGCATGGAGTGTCAAACAAGTTGGCTGCTTTGTCCTAGATAGTGTAGAGATTTTTGAGAGCTGTTGGGAGTCAGAGATTCTCCAATCATCCAGACAAGTAGAGAATATTCCGTCACACTCCTGACTTGTGCTTTGTAGCTCTGGGGAATCAGGAGCTGTATTACTTGCAGTAGAATTTCAACCTTGGCCTATTTATGTAGCCACAGTATTCTCTGGCTAGTCCAGTTCAGTTTCTGGTAAATGATAACCTCCAGAATGTTGATATTAAGGGATTCAGTGATAGAAATACCACTGAATAACAAGTAAGCATAACTGGCCAGGTTGGATTTGTTCAGTTTTTTTGTGGGTATATATACATGGGCTATCTTCCACATTGCCAGGTAAATGCCAGTGTTGTAACCATACTCAATGAATACATGGCTTCTCTCCTCTCTCCAACTATTATCAATAAGGCCTCAGTGCCCCATCTGGGATCCTGGGAGCTATTTTTCTGGTCTGTTGCTTCATTCACTGACCTGTACCTTCCACAAAGCCCTCCTGAGACTGTTTAAACAGCTCCTGGAAGATGAATGCTGTTTCCCTTTAAGAGATGCGGGCTACCTTTAAGAAGTGCTGCATCATTTAAGTCCCAATGCACCTTGGTTCTCTGTTGAATGTGTAGCTTATCAATGCTGCCTGTTTCAACAGGAACAGGGCATGGGTTTATCATGAATTGTGCTCCTCATGCCCAATATTGGGCCAATTTCAAATTTCCTACAGAATTTCTTAATAGGTCAAACATATATTGTGAATGCTCGTGGTTCTCAGTTTTTATAAATGTTGGTTCGTAGTGCACATCGTTTTTCTGGAACTGCTTCACATTTTGAACTAACTACATTTTTGTGCCAACATAAAGGCAACATTCATATGGATGTTCATATAGCTTTTGCATAATGTCTTCATTATACAACTAGCCATCATTCTGAATGGACGTTCAGTATTCATGTCTCAGTTTCTTCTCTTTCCCCATGAAGTTCTGAGTAGCTTTCTCCCACCAATTTTTAATGTTGTCTTCACCACCCTTTGGCAGAAGCTTTTACTTTGATTTATCTCTGGAAGACTAAAGGATAAAACTTAGTCAAGTGCCTTCACAATTTTGATTTCTGTTCTCTGTGTATTAGTTTCACAAATTGTAATTTGAGTCTGCTATTACTGGCAGCACAGTGCTGGGCATCCATGACTAAGCTGCAGTACTCCCCCATCAATGCACAGAGCGACAAACTTCAAACCTAAAGCAAACACAGCTGCCCAAGCAGGAAAAAAATGTGAAAGTTGCAAACAACTTGATATGGAGGCAACAGCAGCAGAGAAAAATTCAAAAAACGCTGAGTTTAGAGGCAAGAAAAGAGTCAAGCGATTCAAAAATAAATGGTCAGGATATTGAGAAAATTGTGGAAAATAAACAAATCACAGGATCAAATGATGCTGAAAGGGGCCTTCACTGTAGGCTATCTTTCCATTGCAGGTTTTCTAGTTTCTGATCGAACAAAACTCTGTTGCCCTGGTAATGTGTAATAAAATTAGTAATAATTATGAAATTTTTACTTCATCTAGTTCTCCAATGCCTCCGCATCCAGTTTCATATTATAGGATAAAAATATGTAATGAATGATTGTGTGGGTGTACAGGTCACCACTATAAGTGAAAACTTCAGGATAAATATAACACCTCTGACCAGCAAATGTCAATCATCTAATTTTCAACACTGAGGATTATCAAAAACAGTTCTAGCTAATTGAAAATCCATACTACCTATTTCATCTATGGAGCACAGAACACAAATAATCTGTTGACCGAACATTTAAAAATTAAAATAAAACATTATGTAAAATGCAACGAGTTTCTGAAATTACCTAGAGCCAAAGCTTCTAGAGGCCCCATCTATAGAATACAGGCAGCAACATGATGGTACACTTTGCAGACAGCATGTTAAATTCCTATGCTTTGAATGTTTGCTGTATCACCAAGTTGCACAGATCAGCAGGATTATCGTGCACAGATATTGCTAACATGTCTCAGTAGATCCTGACTTCCAATTGTCTTAGAGTTCCCTTAACATTGGACGCAGTTCCTGCTCTGCCGATACCGTGTGGTTGTCAGTCCGCTATGGCAACCCCACATTAAAGGAAACCATGCAACGGACGTCTTCCACTTATCGACATGATGTCTGGGACCTGGAACATCAGACTAGCTCCAAAGTGATAGACACACACACACCGCACTGCCACCTTAGTTTGGGAACTCGGGCGCCTCAACGTTGATACTGCTGCTGCAAGTGAGACACAACATGCAAGAGAAAGCCACTAGTGGGACCAAGAAGGCAGATGCTCCCTTTCTGGGAAAGGCCTTTGAGATGAAAAACAAAGTGGGCAGTTCTCCCATCTTGCTGCATTGCTTTTGTAACACAGTGTGCCAGGAGACTCAAGCAGAGGCTGTTTCGTGGGCTCCACGCTGGAAGCCACAGCCTCTGCACCCTCCAGCAGCTAGATTTCCATTGCCATCAGCTCTGTAGCTGAAATCAGTGCAGAGCTGCATAATTAATACAAATTCACATGCATATAATTTTAATATTATTATTACAGGCCGGGGACTGAAATCTCCAGGTCCACTCACTTCTCATCCCCACCAGGAGTGGTTCACTCCACTGGGGTTTTGTATAGTTCCCCACTTGTGAAAGAGGGCAATCAAGGCTCCCCAAGAGAGTTGGGCGTTAAGGGGTGTCCTCACGGCATTGGTATCTTGGCTGTGCCAGCTGCACCTCTGGCATTGCCCGAGGGGCATAATACCAATATCCAGGGGACACCTTGGCACTGCCACTGGGCATAAGGCATGCAAAATGCTCAGCTCCTAATCGGGAAATAGGGTCTGTGAGGGAGGCGATCAGTGGGGATGGGGAGTCCTGCTGCCACTTTGCATTTGGGCTGAGTGACAGGCGGAGGGAGGCCAGTGATCAGAGCTGGCCATCGGGGTTGGGGGAGGGGCACTGTCAGCCTGCTGGAGAGATCGGGACTGCCAGCAACATGGGGAGCGGTGTGGGATTGGGAGATTGGGACTGTGGGTGGGAGGCAGCGGAAGCGGGGACATTGATTCAGACTGGGGGTGAAGTTGGCTCAGGCATGTTCAGGGTGCCAGTGATTGAGCCATGGGAGGAGGGTCACACAGCCAATGATTTGGTGGGAGGGGGGTGGGGGGGCAGGAAGCCTGCTAGCGATCGAGCTGGCCAGCAATCAGGAGGCTGGCAGAAAGGGGCGACTACGCATGCGCCAATCTCGGTGCTGACAAAAATCGGTGCATGCGCAGTGGCCCACTCAGCACTTTGCTGGCTCTCCAACAGGAAATAGGCCCCACCTACTGATTTTGAGTGTGATTCATAGTGAGGTACTCTGCAGCGCTCAGAGTGTGGGAGATCCATTTTGAAATACTCATTGAAAAGAACAGCGTGATTTACTCCAGTTTTTATATGGTGGACATTTAGAGCTTTTTGGAAGAATCATCCGCAAAGTCTCCAAAGGATGGGGGCGGGGGGTACTTTGCCTTCAAACATGAGCTTGTCTGGCACCTCAGTGATTGCCCTTTGGGATAAGCCACTGCCTCATGTTTGCCTGGTTCAACTTAGTGAGGAATCAGCCCGTCACTGTCATCAGTGCACACATTCTTAACAGACAAACCAAGGAGTATTTCTACATCAACCTTGTGCAATCCCTAACCCCTAGTCCCAGCAGGTGAGAAACTGATCCTCCTCAGAGATTTCAACATTGGCGTCAGAGAAGACACAAGTCTCTGGAAGCATGGAATAGAATAGGAAGAAGTAGGGAAAGCAAACTCCAACAGAGTCCTCCTCGGAATGAAATGGTTAGAACATGACCTTGCCATAACCAACACTTGCTTCTGCCAATGAGAGAAGCACAAGACATCATGGCAACACACATAGTCCAAATGCTGGCACCTGCTCGACCATATCATCATTTGAGCTTAATACGGGGATCATTGAGATGTGCACATCACCCACACCATGACAGGTACTGGCAACCGGTGGATTGATCACTGCCTAGTTATCTGACTTACCATTTCCACCAGCCTTGTTCTGAACAGTGGTGGCAGTAGAAGCAATGCCACGAGAAAATTAACATCAAAGATCTCAAAGATCCCACTAATGCCTCTCTGCTCAATCAACACCTCACTGCCCATTTTTTACCCTGCATCCACCAAGAGTTATAGTGTGTCAATAATGCCTGGACAAAATGGTCTTTGGTTTGTCTATTAGGAAACATCATGCATGGAAAAGGATTAAAAGATACAGGACCTAATCGAACATAAACTAAAGCTTTTATTGACTGGAAACTTCACCACAGCTCAAAAAAAAATAAACTGTTCTTCTGGCACCAGAAGATAATAGTACAACAGAAACCAGAGACATAAAAAGTAAATGGTGGGAGAAAGAACATAGAAGATCCAGCAACAAGTGACATGTGTGATCTCTTCAGTGCTGTCAAATCAATCTATGTCCCAAGTATTCTAGGACTCACCCCGCTGAGATAAGACTGGACGGGGAATCTTCAGGACAGGGAGGTAGTCAGTGCTCGCTGGAGAGAACATTTTGAAGAACTCCTCAACCAAGACTTTGGGCTGGATTCTCCAGCTCCGCTCAGCCCCCAGCATTGTTTGCGTGGGATGATGCGAAGTCGGAGATCGTGGGACATGGCCCTATCATGTTTAGCTCTGGTGACACCCCGCTTTAGGATTTTCACCCTGCACCGCTCCCCTCTGCCCAAACATAATCTTCAATTATCATCCATTGAAGCTCAACACTTGCTGCTGTCTTGAGAATGCAACTAGCACAGTCAAAGACCCCTCACCCTGAACATACTCCCTTCCACTTTCTTCCATTGGGAAAAAGATAAGACTAACCGACTGAAGAACAGCTTCTTCCCTGCTGTCACACTTTTGAATTGTCCTATTATACATTCTGATCTTTCTCTTCACCCTATCAGTAACTGCAACACTATGTTCTGCAATCTGTCCTTTCCTTCTCTTCTACGTACTCTATGAATGGTATGTTTCATCTGTAATAGCATGCAAGAAACAAATTTTTCACTGCATCCCAATATACGTGATAACAAAAATCAAATCAATCACACCTGGTCTCCATTTGTGGAGACTTGTAATGATTCACGCTGGGTTCCCATTGCCCCTAACAGTCAGAGGTTCCCTGGAGCAAAGAGAGTCCAGCTTGAAATTGACAAAGCATATCTAAATGAAGAGAATACCTAGACCAAGGGGTGGGGAAGTTACAGTGGGGGAGTAGTGAGAATCCCAAATGGGGTTCCCACCATCACTAAATGCACTAGGTCCCTCTTCCACGATCTCCGATCCCATTTGACCCCAGTGCAATTCGTTTTGCACTTCATTAACAAGTCACGGACGCTATCTTAACCCCATCACCAGCTGAGATTCTCCCAGCGAGAATCACGGATGGTCTCCACCAGCGGAAACCAGAAATCTTGCCTTTGCTGTGGGAATCAGAAGCCATTGACGTGCCTTAAGTGGTTAGGGGCAGGATCAAGCAGTACCCTTGGTCACTGCCCGCCCAGCACCCTGAATCTGCCTACTGGTCATCCTGGTATTGCCTAGGAGTTGATGTTTCTCAACCCACCACCCCAAGCATTCAAGCTGATCACAGCAGCCTCACAGCTATCTGACACTCCAGGGAATGGTAATTTGCTGCAAGCTGGATTTTCATCTTTCACACAAGTCAATCTGATTGGCCAACACGTTTGATGTCCCAGCAGCAGTAATGGCCAGGACTGGGACTACAAACTGCCCCCCAGCTTCTGAGTTGCAGCATCCAGGATTGGGCAAATGTGGGAACCAATAAGACCCAAGAGGTGAGCAGAGAGGAATGTAGGAGTCTTGCCCTGCCATACTCATACTGCAGTCCTCATTGAACCAGTGTTGTTCTCTTGGATTCATTGTAATGGCAGAACAGGGACATTCTGAGTCATGAGGATACAAATTGTGGTTGAATACAATTCTGTTGCTGCATGGATTCGAGCTGTTGATTCTTAATCAATTCCACTTCGTGTAGCGATCACAACACACAACACAATAGAGGCTGCCCTCAGTGTGAAGGCAGGACTTCACCCCCACAAGTAGTATGTAGTGGTCACTTCTATTGATACTTGTAGACAGATGCAATGGCAATAGGTAGATTAGTGTGGGCAAAGTCAAGTAAGTTATTCATTCTTGTTGGTTCTCTCCTACCTGCTGCAAGCCATATCTGGTACATATGCCCTCCAGGAATCAGTCAGTTCAATCTGCCATGGTGCTACCAAGCCACTTTTGGTAAGTGACATTGAAGTCCCCCAGTCAGAGTACATTCTGAGCATTTGCTATCTTCAGTACTTTTTCCAAGCTGTATTCAACATGAAGAAATATTGATTCATCCCCTGAGAAAGGACAATAAGTGATAATCAATAGGCAGTTTCCTCGCCCATGAGATTTTGTGAGCTCCAGAGTTAATGTTAAGGATTCTTGGAGCCGTTTCCTATTGGCTATATGCTGCCATCATCTCAGGTGGGTCTGTTCTGCCTCTGGGATAGGAGAAACCATGGCAATGTGTTGGAGGAGTCTGAGACAGTGTATATAAAGAACAATTCAGTAAGTACGACTGTGGCTCGAATGATTTGTGGGACAGCTCTCCCGATTTAGGGACAAATCCCCAGATGGAATTTGAAGACAGGGCTGGGTGTGACTTTCTGGTGTCTATGTCGGCACCAAGTAATCCATCTGGTTTTATTCTTACTCAATTTTTTCTGCAGTAGTTTATTACTATAGAATTGCTTGCTCAGCCATTTCAGAGGGCAGCTAGGAATCAACCACATTGTTTTGGGTCTGGAGTCACATTTAGACCCAATTAGGTAAGGATGGCAGATTTCATTCCTTCTAGGATACTAGTGAAGCAGATGGGATTTTAAGATAATCCAGTAGTTTAGTTGTTTCATTATTGATGTTATTTATGAAATTAACTGAATTTTACTTGCCTTAATGGGAGTTGAACCTGTGTCCTTGGTTTATAGTTTATGGCTCTGGGTTACTAGCCCAATAACTTAATCACTCTGCTATCATGCCTGTTGAGCCCATTACCATACCAATTAAAATATAAGAGTCATAATAAACCCTGGTCTGTCAGGGTTAAGTTGGCTAATTTCCTGACAAAGGGCCAGTTTAGTTTTGTTGTGTATTATTATGGTTCCAATGTATGAATAATATATGAAAGTGCAATTTACACTGAGTCAGGCTGTGAATTGATTACAATGAGCTGACAACTAAATTGGTTTGAAATCCCTTATTTCAGCACTCTGAAATCAACAAAAGCTATTTGAATAAAATCAGCTGCCTTTTTAAAATAAATTCATAGAAGACCTCTTTCAGCAACATAAGCATTAAGAATATACAATAGTTCTGTGACTTAGTGACAACTAACTGTCCAGGCTAATGTCATTAATGCAAACCTCATCACAGAAAAAAATTCTTGAGGCAATTCAGACTGACAATTGCCTAATCAGTCAAGAAAGAGACAATGGTAAGTGGGAAAAGTGACTTACGGAAACCATTAATGTGCTATTAATAACTTATCTTCGCGACAAAAACCTGGAAATGCCTCTGTGTTAACACTTTCGATGCACCTACACCACATGGACTGCAAAGATTTGAAAAAGTGCCTCACGACAATTCACAGCTAACGTTCTGGGGACCTGGGTTCAAATCCCACTACGGCAGATGGTTGAATTTCAATTTAATATAAAAAATATTTGGAATTAAGAATTAACTGATGATCATGAAACCATTACCAACTGTCGAAAAGCCCACCTAGTGCCTTTTAGGGAAACAAATCTGTCTTCCTTTCTTACTTTGGTCTACATGTAACTCCAGAGCCACAGCAGTATGGTTGACTCTTTCAACTTCCCTCTGAAATGGCCTGGCAAGCCATTGAGTTCAAGGGCAATTAGGGATGGGCAATAAACACTAGCCCAGCCAGTGACAACCACTTGCTATGAACACCTTTCCAAGCGTAATTATAGAAAGGAGAATTGTGAGGATTTTGGGCCCTGTATTTAAGGAAAGGTATGTTGGCCCTGGAGAGGCTCCAGAGGAGGCTCATTAGAATGATGCCAGGAATGAAAAGCTTGACATATGAGGAGCTTTTGAGGACCCTAGGTTTGTATTTGATGGAGTTCAGAAGGATGGGGGGGTGTGGATCTCACTGAAACTTACAGAATACTGAAAGACCTGGATAAAATGGCCTTGGAAAAAATGTTTCCATTAGTAGGAAAAACTAGGAACTGAGGGCAGAGCCTCGGAATAAAGGGACGATTCTTTAGAAACATGATAACGAGGAACTTCTTCAACCAGACCATGCTGAATCTAGGGAACTCATTGCCACAGAAAGGTGTGGAGGCCAGGTCATTGAATATGTTTAAGATAGAGATTGATTCCTTGACAAACAAAAACCTAAGGTTACAGGGAAAAGGCGGGAGAATGGGATTGAGAGATTTATCAGCCATGACTGAAGGGCAGAGCAAATTTGATGGGCCGAATGGCCTAATTATGCTCCTATGTCTTACGGTAATAAAAAATGGCCTATCCAGCAACAACCACCATGTGAATGAACAAGGGGAAAAGAAACACAATCAAACAAACTAAAATGGAATGCTGGACCTCATCACAAGGACACAAAATATAAAAGCAAAGCAGTTCTGATTCAATTATACAGTGCACTGATCTAATATATTTTTACAAGCAAGTAATTAATTCAAATCAAATACCCATAAAAGTTAAGACAACCGAAAGAGGAATTAGACCTGAAATTGTCATGACTACCAAAATGGCAAAGCAAGCTCAATAGGCCAAAGAATTAAAAATTCTGTTGCTACAGTCCTGTAGAAGTAGATTTCATGAAATTTCACAACACCAGCCCATTATTTTCAACTCATTCATTTTAATAGTTGGGAATCATAGCCCCAGGTTTATGCAATTATGTGATATGCATTCCAGTGATGTCTCACAAAATGGATCATGTTGGCTGGAAGTATTACACCGGATAACAAAATAGAGCCAATTCCCCATAATCTGATGTTCCAACAACAATTGTCCAGCAAATGGCAAATAGCATATTTTAAATTCTTCATAAAAGATGCAGCGTTGTAATGACAACATTGTCCTAGACCGCTGTAAGTATAAATGATATGTGAAATATAGCCATGCTATGTGGAGTTTGCACATTCTCCTCGTATCTGTGTGGGTTTCCTCCGTGTACTCTGGTTTCCTTCCACAGTTCAAAGATGTGCGGGTTAGGTTAATTAGTCATGCTAAAATTGCCGATAGTGCCCTGTGATGTGTAGGTTAGAGGGATTAGAGGGTAAAATATGTAGGGATATGGGGGGGTGGGGGTACAGCCTAGGTGGGATTGCGTTCGGTGCAGATTTGATGGGCCAAAGGGCCTCTTTCTGCACTGTATGATTCTATGATTCATTATTATATTAAGTTTTTTTGAATAGATGCAGGAATTGTGACTGTCAAAGGCGTAATGGGACTTGTGCATATCAGACAGAATTTTCCCTCATTTCAGGTGAGAAAACAGATGCAATACCGAAGCGAATCAAATTGCAATCGCCCCAAACTCAGTGAACTGAAAGGACCCCCAGGTGAAACACGCTGGTATGAGTCCACAGGTGTGACTCACTCAAATTGGCCACAGCTATGCACTATTAACAAGGGGACCTGCACTTAAATACTCCCTCTGCACTTACAACCAGTCACACCAGGAGAAAGGCAATGCAGAAAGCAGCTCCGCACTTCATGGAGGCAGATCTCAGAAAGTCAATTGACACAGTGGAGAAAAGGTCAGCCATCTTGTTCCCCCCAAGTAAATAGATGATCCACAAACAGGGAAGGAAATGCAGCCTGGGATGTGATGACTGTAACAGTCAGACATTGAGGACTGCTGTCCGATGCTGCAAGAAATTAATGACCTTGTTCAAGTTGCAAAGATGAATGTCTATATGTCACATGCTTCTATCAGCACTCTCTGTCAGTCCACTCCTCCACAGTCCTTCCAGAATCCAACCCCTCTCCCCAACATCTTCCTCAATTGCCTCTGACACGCCTTGTCAAAGCCCCTTCCTGACCAGACACAGTGTTGATATATACCAACGGCTCCTCCCCATCACGCCCTTCCTTCCCCCACACCCCTTTCAATAGCAAATATTTAGCTAGGAAGGTTTGAACAATAAATATCAGGAGAACGCCCCTGCTATTCCGTAAAGACTGCCAAGGGATGTACTGTATCTTCCTGAACAGGAAGACAGGGCCTTAGTGAAGGGCCATCTCTAACAGTGTGAACCTCGGTTACTGCTGCAATGAAAAGGCTTTGTTGTGCAGTGGTAGTGCGCCTACGACTGGACTAGAAGTTTCAGGTTCAAGTCCACATCAGTACTTATACCACAGAAGGAGCATTCAACCTGGCTTAACAAGCTGATTATCAGCTCAGAAATCCTTCCAGCACTATTTCCCAGAGGGCAAAAACAGCATGGGTGAAAATGAAATTTCAAACTAGATCACATTTTGAAGAATTCACAAGCGAGACTGTTACAAGATAACTAAACTGGCACTTGTAAGTGCTCTACCCATCCAACTGCAAATTCCAGCACAGATTAAGCACTGAACAAATTCTTTAGCTGTATGGTGAACTAAAGACATTAGTTGCAGGAATTGTCGATGTGCAGGAGCAAGAAACTAATCAAATTAAGTTCTGGTGCAAATTCTGAACAGTTGCATGCTATCCTCCAGCATCACAGATGGGTTTCCTCCCCGCAGTCCAAAGATGTGCACATTTGGTGGACTGCTATGTTAAATTGCCCCTTAGTGTCTCAAGCTGTGTAGGTTAGATGGATTAGCCAAGGGAAATGTGTAGGGTTACAGATATAGTGTGGGGGAGAGGGCCTGGAAAAGATACTCTGATTGGGAGTCAGTACAGACTCAATAGGCAGAATGGTCTCTTCTGCACTACTAGGATTCTATTATCTATGATAAGTGTAATCAGAGTAAGAAGCCTCACAACAGCAGGTTAAAGTCCAACAGGTTTATTTGGTAGCAAAAGCCAAATTGCTACCAAATAAACCTGCTGAACTTTAATCTGGTGTTGTGAAATTTCTTACTGTGTTTACCCCAGTCCAACGCCAGCATCTCCACATCAAGTATAATCAGGCCAGGTCTTAATCAGCACCAATAAAGCCAATGGAATAAATTCAACCTTTTACTCATCTATCAAAATATGTTAATTAAAATAAGTGTGTCTTCTATGCTGTGATACACAGAGACACTAAGCACCATTATTAATGACTTTTTCCAACACCAGCACACATGGTAATTAAGGTAGACGTGTGAAGTAACCTGAATACACATTATTACAGCATAACAACCTAGATTTGTGTAGCTTTTCTGCAGTGCTCATGAGCTTAAGGAAGACATCTCAAAGAACAAAGAACAAAACAGCACAGGAAACAGGCTCTTCAGCCCAACGAGCCTGCGCCGCCACCCCGATGTTCCCACCTCTATCTGTGATCCCTGTCTATGTTTATAGATCTACGGATTAAAAATCAAATTTGAGACAATTTAGGGAGAATTTGTTTTGCCAATTAGCCTAAGAGCACATCTTTGGGATGTGGGAGGAAACCGGAGCACCCGGAGAAAACCACGCAAGCACGGGGAGAATGCGCAAACTCCCACAGACACAGGCCCAAATCCATGTATCTGCACAGCACAGTGATAGTCACTGAGCTGTCGTGTTGGCCATCAAATGGTCCAGGTCAAGCGTACACTAAGCACTAGGATACTCTCGAAAAAAAAAATCCAAGAGCAGGCCTCTCATGACCCATCGCGTGTACGCCCCTTGTTAGACAACAAGATGGACCAAAGCACCTGTAGGATAAAAACAAGTACATCAATATCATCATCTATTTACACACTTCCCAGGACTCCCAAGGCTCATGATCCCTATTTTAAATCAGTTTTCTATACCCCTCCATTCCCATTCTGTTCATGTGCCCATTTAAGTATTTCTTAAATAACTCCAGAGTACCTGCCTCCACCACTTGGCAGCGCATTCCATACCCCCACCACCCTCTGTGTGAAAAAACTCCCTCTAGCATCCAAATTATACCTTACCCCCCTCACCGTAAGCCCGTGACCCCTTGTGCTATTCGAGTCCATCCTAGGAAAAAGCTTAACCCTGTTTACTCTATCTATACCCCTCATAATCTTGTACACCTCTATTAGATCTCCTCTAAGTCTACGTCTTTCTAAGGAAAACAGTCCCAATTTGCCTAATCTCTCCTCATAACCCAGACCTTCCATACTAGGCAGCATTATCTCAAAACTTTTTTTAAATAGAAGAGAATAAAACCATGGCTGAGCAACATGGGAAAATGAAAATTGGAAAACGTATAGAAGATTTTGAAGAAAGTTAAAAAAGTAGGAAAGGACGGGACAGAGGTGAAAGATAGGGGCAAGGAATTGCAGGGGACAAAACTGAACTGATTAACTGCCCACTGCAGTAAAGCTGTGGGAATGAGAATGAAGAACTAGCCCAGTATTAGAAGAGCAGTGAGGCGTATGGAGGAGATCAGTAAGGTAGAATTAATAGGCATGGGAAACAGAAATTGAAAGGGGAATAGGGACAGTACTAAATGATAAATGGAGACACAAGGGATTGTTAGCTCTAAAGCAGGAGACAACTGGGGCTGACAGGAGAGGGGGAATTACAAATTAGGGTCATATTTATGCAGATGAATTAATGCCACGCTGCAGCTAACACAAATCAACACAGCCTGACCTGAATTGCAATAGAACAATAGAAGCAATTGGATGAATGAATGTCAAATAAAGAGAACATTTTTCAAAATCTGTTGCACTGCAGATGAATATGAGTTTATTTTATATATGAGGAAGACCAAAAAGCTGATATGGAGGGCAAAAGAAAACACTGGAGATATCAATGAAAGAAATAAATATCATTTTCCTCAGAAAAATGTTCATGGTGAGTTAAGCAGGCATGTGTATTGTAAAATGGTTGTGCCTATTAGTATAGTTATAACAGTAAGAAGTCTCACAACACCAGGTTAGAGTCCAACCAGACATGAAGGTTCCACACATGTGACGAGGGAACACCATTTCCAAAAGCTTGTAAGATTACTGTCAATTAAACTGGTTGGTCTCTAACCTGGTGTTGTGAGACTTCTTACTGCGTTTACCCCAATCCATCGCCGGCATCTCTACATCAGTATAGTTATAACCCAATCAAAGCTACAGATGAAGGGGATTAGTTGGGTTAGGCACTTACATTGGCCAAAGGATACAAACAGATGCTAATGAAGGCTGTGTGATAAAGATACACCTGTTTCAAAACCCAGATTTTCACACAATTTTGGGGCTAATTGATTATCATCACAATTTGAACATGACTGCAGGCGTGAACTCGGGTCCTGCAGTTTTAATATGCAAGTGCTTATTTGATGCAATTTTCTTGGGCTCCTGTGGGCACTTCACACCCACTTCCACTATAGGCGCAGTATGCTCTGACTTGCACCAGATTTCAGTATGAAGCAGGAACCAAGAGATAGAGCACATACATTCTCAGATGCAGCATTGATAGTCCTCATGGAAGAGATACAGAGGACAAGGGTTGTTCTAAACCAGGAAATGTAAGGACATCACCTTCCTCTCCTTACCTTTCCTTCTGTTTGAGTTTTGAATTGTAACCAATCTGATGTCACCTCAGCCTTTTTGTAGTCACATGCCTTGCCATGAGGCAGACATCTTAAATTCAGTTCAATAAAGGCCTCTCAGAAACATGCTGGAGAAGGACAGCTGTCCTTATACTTGTAAAGTGGTGTCAGAGAGTGACAAAAACAAAATTTAAAATGCTGGAAATTATTCCATGAAAACACCAAGATCTCAGGACACAAAAGGTTCAAAATCTGCAAAAGAAATAGCTGCTGAAAAGAGCAAAAGAAAACAGACAAAAGTCGCATGTGCACCACTCAGAAAAGCACAAATCATTCTGCAAGAACAGAATGTTGCTGGGCAAAAGAAAAGCACACAAAGGCTGCAAGTGACGTTACTGGGTGCAGACTAAAAACAAATAAAGACTGCAAGTAAATTCTCAATGTTTAAAAATGAGTGCAGCAATCCTATCTCCAGTCCAACTGAAAAGTGGTGCATGGCAAAACTCAGCTTTTTCCAATTACAAAGGTAAAACTTTGAGATTACAGCAGGCTTAATTAGCAAACCTGAAAAGATAAAAATAGTTACATAAAATGTAGGTTATATAAGCATTCTAAATCCAACTGATGAACGAAGAGAACAGATGGCAGAGATTTTGAATGTTGGCAAATACCTTTCACCTCCCAGTCCTTCCACATGTTACTTTTGACCTCCCCACTGTCATTATAGAGCCACCACCTTATACTCATCATCTTTCGCCTAGTGCAGAATAATGTTAGTCCTTTCCTTTCTGTGGAGCCTATCCCAGAAATTATAGAGATATCCACAAACTGCTGGTGAATCTTCCCCACCAACCACATTTATTTCCATCTGCATTCCAACAACTTTCAGCGCCATGCACCTGCTACACAGGACTTTCACTCTCCCAACCTTAAGGATCCTGCTGTCTCCTTTAACCCTTGCTATCCCTTCATATCATCAGTTACCTAAGTTTAACCCCAAGGCTTAGCATTCATTACCACAAATGTTATAATAACTGTGAAGGGGTGGAGGAATGAATGGATAGAGAGAAGGGGAGAGGAAATAACAGGAGTTAAATTGAATACTGCCAATGGGATGTGAAAGGGCTGCCTATAGTCTGTGGTGGATTTGGACATGTGTTATCATCCCACCGGTTAGGACCACAAGTTTCCATCGTTGATTTCCACTGTCAGGAAACTGACTTTCATATTCCACTGGGATTGTCCACTCTTGCTCACCACGATGCCTGCCAATGGCATGAGGAGATGATTCCATCCACAAGGTCAAAATCATAGCGCAGAGCATCAAAAGTTTAAAGAGAGAGAGCGAGAAGATGAGAGAAATCAATAAATAAAGGCAAAATCATAGCTGACAATAACATCACTCAAATGCCCAATTCTAATTCCACTGCCAACGACTTTTAATTGGAAAACCTGTTTAATCAGAAATCACCTATAACTGCATCCTTGCCAAGACTTTTTTCTTTGTCATTTAACTGTAAAATGTTTCTGGAAAATATATAGTTAATAAAGAAAATTGATTAATTTTGTCTTCCAGTGAAGTAGTCATTTAGGGAGAAGGACATAGATTTCAGCACAAAGAATGAATCCATTATACATTCAAATGAGCACCTGTGGAAGGTTTTGCAAAGATGTCAATCATATAATTTTAAATAATCTGTTTCTTGTGTGATATTAATTAAAAATGTATAATATTCTACACTTTGTTTTTTAATAGTTTGCCTGACGTTCTCACAAATAGTTTTCCTGCTGTCACATGACTGAAAACCCAATGATAGAGTCTAGGGATCAAGTGGAAATAGAATAGGCATCACTCTCTAACCTCATCAGCTGATTGACAGTGCAGCTCTAGAGAACTGTAGAACATAGAACACTTCAGCGCAAACAGGCCCTTCGGCCCACAAGTTGCACTGATCACATCCCTACCTACCAGGCCTATCTATAACCTCAATCCTATTAAATCCCATGTACTCATCCAGAAGTCTATTAAAAGATCCCAGCAAGTTCACCTCTACCACCACCGAAGACAGCCAATTCCACTCATCCACCATCCTCACGTATGTGACAGATTCATGGCCTTGCGAACACAGAACATATAAACATACAAAATAGGAGCAGGAATAGGCCACTCAGCCCATCCAGCCTACTCAGAGAGGTCATGGTTGATCTGATTGTGGGCTCAACTCAAATTTCTTATCTACCCACCTTATCTATCCTTTTATTCCTTTACCAATTAAGAATCCACCTAAATTGGCTGTGAAAATTCTCATTGACCCTACAGCCTCCACTCTCTGGGGAAACGAGTTCCAAAGACCCTTGGACAGAAAAGAAAATTCTCCTCATCTCCATCTCAAATGGGAGATTTTTTATTTTTAAACTATGTCCCCTAGCTCTAGCCTCTAACATGAGGGGGGTGGGGGGGGACAGGTGAAGGATGGAAACAGAGCTAGGGGTGGAGGGGAGGGGGAGGACATCCCTTCAGTATCTATCTTACCAGGTCCCCTTAGGATCTTATACGTTTCACTAAAATCACCTCTCACAACATCAGGGATCCAGGTTCCATTCCCAGCTTGGATCACTATCTGTGTGGAGTTTGCACGTTCTCCCTGTGAATGCGTGGGTTTCCTCCAGGTGTTCTGGCTTCCTCCTATATTTTGGTTAGGTGCATTGAACCGAACTGGTGTCAGACAGTAGTCACTAGGGGAATTTCATAGTAACTTCATTGCAGTGTTAATGTAAGCCTTACTTGTAACTAAATAATAAACTTTTCATTCTTCCAAACTGCAATGGATGCAAGCCCAGCCTGTTTGATCTTCCCTCATCACATAGTTAAGTGAGCTTTCTCTGAGCTGCTTCTAATACATTTACTTTACATTGGGGCAGCACAGTGGCTGGCATTGCTGTCTCACAATGCCAGGGACCTGTGTTCAATTCTGGCCTCAGATAATTGTCTGTGTGGAGTTTGCACATTCTCCCTGTGTCTATGTGAGTTTCCTCTGTGTGCTCCAGTTTTCTCCCACAGTCCCAAAATGTGTGGGCTAGGTTGATTGGCCATGACAAATTGCCCCTTAGCATCAAGGGAATTAGGACTGTAGCTGAGTTTCTGGATGAATAGTTTAGCGATAATACGACTGGGCCACTGTCATCCTCATCTTTGGACCTGCAAATCTTTGGGCTGTGTGAGGAAACTGGAGCGCTTAGAGGAAATGCACTCAAACAGAATGTGCAAGCTCCACACGGAAAGGTCACCCAAGGCTGGAATCAAACACAGCTCCCTGGCACTCTGCGGCTGCAGTGCTAACCACTGTGCCATTGTGCCACTCCAATGGGCCAACTTTAAGTTTAGATTTGTGCCCAATTGCACAGATTCTGGGAGTTTAATTATTAAAGTGCCCCTTTGCTTAAGAATGGAACACAAACCATGCAATCCAGCACTGTAGAAATGGCAGCAGATGTGTTTGCGGCTTCTTCGGGTCACGTCACACAATTTAGTATTATTAGCCTTGAACCTGTGTCAGCATCATGGGGGTGGCAGAGTGGAGTGGAGGGGCTGGGGGTGGAGGTGGTGGGATTAACATTGAACCCAAAATGAGTGATTTACTCCAAAGTTCTTGATTGGCACTGAAAAATATTTTTAGTGGCCTGGGTCATTCACACACTGAAATTATATTTCCTCTCTGACTAACATGTACTAATGGCTGATTGAAATCAGCAACTCACCTTGGGAAGGGCATTAATTCCTCAATGTCACAGCAGTAAATTGATGCAACATAATGTTGGCACTCAGCCAGTCCCAATGATAGATTTGTTATGACAGACAAGACTAAACTATAAAGAAGTTCCACAGAACTACACACATACTTTACAAATAATTGATATAGACTGCAGAAAAACCTAAGATCACACAGCTATGACTATCAGATAAAACAATATTATTTAATGAATATCCTACTTACATATTATAATCAAAAATTGCAAAATGCTACCATGCAGATCAAGACAAAATTGTTCAGATATTTTATGGGGCAGGAGTAAAAATTCTACAGACCTGCAAGCTGGCAGTGATTTTAATTTCACAAGGTAATCCAGTTAAATTGTTTGAGTTATGTGAACAAGACAGGGCCATTCAAGGGGGAATAGAACAGGCAGAAGTCACCCTTCAGTCCCCCCATATAATAACACAGGAACCATCCAAGCTAAGGAAAGCAATTTCTGAATCACCCAGCAGTACGATCTTGTCAGCACTGCAGTGAGAAACACTCTCACAGGAAAGATCAGTGTCCTGTAGTTACAGCTCAATCTTTCAATGCAAATGATAGAAACACTTGTAAACTGTGCAAGTTGAAACACCAGCACTACATCAGTATCTCAAAGGCAATCCAAGAGATTCAGACTAAGTCTTGAAGATACACAACTATGATTTTTGGGTGAGATCAAAGACTAGGGGTGAGATTTTCCAGCCACATTCACCCCAAATCCTGCCCCCAAGGTCCATAAATCTTTGCATGGTCTGGCCCCCACCCACTATGATTCCCATGGTGGGGCAGGAAAATTCCCCCCTATTGTACTTCATTTGGAATGCTGGTAAATAGATCAAATTTTAATTTAGATTCAGGAGCCAGTATGAACCATAGCTAAAAAAAATCTCAAACTTTAAGCAGACAGACATACTGTTTACACAGCAGGGAGATTCCAGCTTCCAATAAAGGGTACACTGCTGATCACTGGGCAGTACAAAAATCCCTCTTCATGCTAGCAATCAGAACTACTGTCTGTTAAGCTGCGCTGCCTGTATCAAGTTTAACCTCTTGCAACAGATTGGTGAAGTCAGTTGGCAAGTGCCTGTTCCACATGTAAGCAAGAGTTTCCAAAGCTTTTCAGGTGTTTAGGCCATCTGAAAAATGCTTGGCTCAGGAGTAATGCCAAGCCAGTATGTCTCTAAACTCCACAGAAGGTTCCACAAGGAGGTAGTTTTAACAAACATCTACCACTCTCAGTGATGCTCCTGGTCCAAAGCTGAATTAAACACTGTATCTGCATGGACCTAACTGTTTGTGTAACTATCAGTATATGATGGAGGAATAATACAGCAACTTGTGCTTTACTTTAACACATTTATTCTGCTTCCCACTCAGCAACTATTTCAGCTGTATCCATTTATTCTCTTTTGGAGGTTGATCAATAATCATTATCTTGTCTTTAATTAAGCAATTAGCTTAACAATGCACTTGCACTAACACTCATTCTCTCAGTGGACAAGCCTGACCAAGCTTTCAAGGAGAACAGTATTTTGTAAACTGAAGCAAAAAGCAGTTTCTGGCAGCTTCCCCTCAATGAGGACTCCTGACACCGATTAGATTTAATTGCCCCCTTTGGCAGATTTTGATTCAACCCCTATGCTCCCCCTTCACCCCAATAGTTGGATGTTAAGGCTAGAAATATGCATGATGTCATATATCTGCATGGTTTTCAGGAAGTCATTTGCCACATGGGTAATGTCCAAATTTATGGGATCATGGTGGAAAAGTTTGATGAAAGGCTCAGGGCAACCTTGGAGTGGCTGCAAGATATTGAATGACAAGTTTACCAAAACCTCCACCCAGTTCCTGAACTATGTCATCAGCAACAAAAGTATCATAGCAGTCAAACTATGAAGTGGAATGAGAATTCTGTATGGTGCAGGCCCTCCTGAAGAAAGATGAGGATTTCTTAGAATTATAGAATCCCTATTGTGCAAAAGGAAGCTGTTCATCCCTTCACATCTGCACTGACTCTGTCAGAGTTTCTTACACAGGTCTCCTCTCTGTCTTATCCTGTAACCTGGCACACTTACCATGGCTAATCCATCTAATTTGTATATCTTGGAACACTGGGGGAGGTGTGGTTTTTTTTTTATTTACCATGGTCAACCTACCTAACCTGCACATCTTTGGACTGTGGGAAGAAACCAGAGCACCCAGAGGAAATCCATGCAGACACAGGGAGAATGTACAAACTCCACACAGACAATCACCCAAAGCTGGAATTGAACTCGGGTTCCTGGCGTTGTGAAGTAGCAGAGCTAACCATTGTGCCACTGTGCTGCCCATTTCCTCACCACGCTGCTCTCACCTACAGAACCTTAGAGCACGTTCTGACTTTGTCTGTGCTCTTCATGGGCAGGAAACTTTGTGTACGACTCCCAATCTTGCTGGAAAGCCAGGGTTAGTATTCAGAGACTACCAGACTGCATAAGCTAAAGAGCAGCCTACAGACAGAAACAAGTTCCTGCCTACAACAGACTACACCATACCTCACACTTTTTTAAAGTTTATTTATTAGTCACAGACAGGCTTACAGCTAATGCCGCAATGAAGTTACTGCGAAATTCCCCTAGTTGTCACAGTTTGGCATATGTTCGGGCCAATTGCACCTAACCAGCACATCTTTCAGAATCTAGGGGAAAGCCAGAGTACCCAGAGAAAATCCTCGCAAAAACTCTACATAGACGGTGACTCAAACTGGGAATCGAACCTGGCTCCCTGGCGCTGTGAGGCAGTAGTGCTAATCAATGTGCCACCCTAGGCTGCAGCAGATGGCAAGGTGTGGATCCCAAACCTCAGGAGGTAAGGAATAGTCTTCTACCAGAACGAGGACCAACCGCCGCTCCTACCAGATTGTTCCGCCAGAAGGCACAGTCAGACACAACAGAAGGAATCTCCACTTTGCCCCTGGACAAGTCCCCTCCATTGAATGATGGAGGACAATTGTTGAAGGTATCCAGGTGCAGTCCAATCTCCAACAACAAGAACCAGAACCACCAGAGCCTGCCACTCTCTCAAAAGAATGTGATGGGTTATCAAGCCTCCAAAATCCCTGAACTTCTAACTTCAAAGACTCGAAGGAAGGTGATCAGGTACTGAGAATGGTGTTAATATTAATACTGTAATAACAATAATGTTGCAATAGCATTAAGGTTATAACAATAAGTTTAATGCATGAGATTTATAACAACGTAAGACTTGAAGTAAGCTAAAGAAATCCTAGTCCTTTGGGGAAGGAAATCTGCCATCCTTACCTCATACATGTGATTCCAGATCCACAGCAATGTTGCTGACTCTCAACTACCCTCAGGCAACTTGGATTGCGCAATAAATGCTGACCAGCCAGTGACACCCATGTCCCACAAATGATTTTTTTTTTAAAAATCCATGGGATAAAGACATGTGGGTTGGTCTAATGTTAGGGTCTGGTATATATAGGGTTAATGTGGGACTGAGTACAGTACGACCCACACAGTGATGTAAAAGGTACATGAGCCAGAGACAAGGTCAGTCTAGAGATGGATGGGGACGTACAAAGAATTATTATGATGCCAATTCCATGCCTGTGTAATATCTATGTAGATATGAGTTGTTAATATATACAAGACTACAAAGCCTACTTCATTATTTCTGAAACAAGATTCTCCACAAGTAAGGTGCAGTAAGATTCTGAAATCCTGAAAAAATCTCTTCATTCTTGTAGTACTTGACTTTAGGCAAGTATTCGAAAAGATTCTTTACATTTAACAAAACAAAGGCTGGAAAAGACCAGGCCAATGGTTAGGTAGAGAATTGGCCCTGTGAAAGGCACTTACGAATGTAATGAATGCAAAGTCAGCAGTAATAACCAATGTATTCCCAAAGACAAATGTTATGGAACTTTGACCATTGATGCTATTTGTTATGAATTTGTATTTCAAGCCAAATGTTAAGCCTGTGAAAGCAAGATCTTCTGAGGCCAGATTTAATAAAATGTGGACATTTACAAGGACATATAATAAATAGCAGTTAATAATTATAATTGTACATTTTTTGAGTAACATTAAATATAATTTGCCTGCTAAAGGGTTTGACCATAATCAATATTATAAGCTTTTTCATGGCATGGGAGCAATGCTACCAAAGCTGCATTTATTGTCTATCATTTAGTTGCATTCAGAGGGTGATGATGGCTTCTCCATGAACGCTTACTGTCCCTGTGGTGATATTAACTCTACAGTAGTTTGAGATGGTATCACTCCGGGCTATTGACTCAGCAGCAGTATATGTCCATATTAGGATGGTGCATGACTTGGTGGGAACTTGGACAGATAGAAGTAACCAAAGAGGAAGTCATTCTCATAAAAATGGTGCTGGGTTGCTGCAAAGCATCCTGTAGATTATATTGCAGCTACTATTCTGGAATATGAAGTACATATTAAGGCCAGGGGCAGGGACACCAATTAAATGAGTTGCTCTGAACTATGGTTAGAAAGTTGGAATCATTTATCAAGTGTATAACATAAACTTATCTGGGATGTGATACTAAGATTGGATAAATTGGAGGTAAAAAGTCCATAATATCAAAAACTGCCCCAGAAGACAAACAATGAGAGGAAAATTAGCACATAAAATTCAATTTAGTTCAGTGTGAATGGGCTCATTTTGGTGGGATGACTAATGAGACTATTAATTCCTTTGAAGGTAAGAAAATAATTGGCCCAGAGGAGCAAAGAGATATGAAATTCAGATATATAAACCACTAAAAGTAACAACATAAGTTGATGAAGCCTTAAATGGTGCAAACAAATACCAGGGCTCCTTTCAAGAGAAATAGAATACAAAATCAGAAAGATAAAGTTAGATTTTAAAAAAACTTGGTTAGTTCACACTTGGAGTATTTTGTGAAGTTCAGGTGTCCTGTTACAAAAGGCAATTGAAGAACTTGAGGAAGTGAAGAAAGATTTAGCACTTGGGATGAATGGGATTAAAGATTATAGGGAGAAAGCAGGTTTAAGATATTGAATTGGATGATCAGCCCTGATCATAATGAATGACAGAGCAGGTTCAAAGGGCCAAATGGCCATTTCCTGCTCCTTTTGTCCATCAATTGAGAGGATACAATTGTCACAAAAGATTAAGGATTATTTGTTAGCATCAATGAAAATTGACAGAGTAGGAATAAATATTTTCTGGCCATTCATGTCAGCGGGACTCTCTGGTCCTGCAGTAATGAACTGAAATTTGGTTGAGTGCCAAACGCTCTCTGTCCACGCTTGCAGCGGCAATAAGGCATGAATAGCCAAAAAGTTCTGGCTGTCATTTTTGGGCAGAATATTGACATCGTAGTAATGTCACTGGATTGGCAGGGTAATGCTCTGGGGACACATCCCACCATTGCAGCTGGTGGAATTTAAATTCAATTAAGAAATCTGGAATTGTAGGTTAGTCACAATTATCATGAGACTATAATCAACTGTCCTAAAAACCATCATTAAAGTTCCTTAGGGAAGGAAATCAGTCACTCTTACCTGGTCTGGCCCAGACCCCACATTGTGGTTGACTCTCAAGTGTCCTCTGAAATGGCTGAGCAAACTAGTCAATTTAAAGGCAGTTAGGGATGGGCAACAAATGCTGGCCTTGCCAGCAACGCTCACATCACATGAGAAAATAAATTTTGAAAAGGTTGTATCTCGTGAAATGCCTTAAGGATCAGTGTTTGGGTCTAAACAATTGGAACAAAAAGTTGGTTGCCCCGTGAGTCATCTCACAACCCTGGAGAGTGCACAGGCACGGCAGATGTTCAGCTTTATTCTACAGTCATGGTAATGAGGTGAAAGCACCAAATTTACATTTTGCCCGCTTCCAACAAAAACAGTGCAGATAGGTCACACACTGCAATCCCCATCATCCCCGGAGATTGGATGAAGCCAATTTTTATGCTTCTACTGTGAGTTTTTCACTTACTGCAAATTAAAATGTATCATGCAACTATTTGTTGTGCGTGGAGGTTAAGTAGGATATTTTCATTCAGTTGAATTCTGATCAAATATCTTGTTTACCACATCTGACTGGAGAATGGATGAAAATGGCAAATACAGATTGCTCTCCTGTGCCGCCCAGATAATCCTGTTTCTTTCTTGTGTGAAAGCGGAGACAGAAATATAAGTCAGCACAAATTCACAAGGGTATAAGATTAAGTCATTTGTTGAGTTTTTTTTATCCTTTATGTATAGAGGCTACTTTCATTAATTGTCACCAGATTCTAATATCCGTTTGGTGCCATGAATATGGGAAACATTAAAATGACTGCTGGATTGCATTTTTACAATTGAAGTAATTAAACTTAGGTTGTTCCTTGTAACAATGTTGAAAGAATGCCCAACTTGCAATTTATTCATATTAGATCTTAATGTCAAAAGGAAACCTTTTTCAAGTGCCAGTTTTTGAAGTCAGTTTATTGATCGATGCCTCTAAGCATCTTAATTTACTTAAATACAAATATCAAAACATTTAATGTGATTGTCTCTACAGTACTCAGGAAAAGAAGATACTCAAAGCCAGATTTTAACTCTACTCACCAAGGAGCAATGAGGTAGCTACGAGAAGAAATTGGTGTTGTTTTCCTTGGAACAGAGTTGCTGAGGGATAACATGATTGAGGCATACAAAACTGTGAAAGGTAGAAATAGAGTAGACAGGAAGAACCCGGTTCCCTTGGCAGAGAATTCAAAAGGCAGGGATCATAGATTCAAGCGAAGTGACGGAAGGATCAAAGGGGACATGAAGAAAAACTTTTTTATGTAACAGGTGATGAGTGTCTGGAATTCTCTGCCTGAGTTGGTGGTGAAGGCAAACACCTTAAACTCATTTGAAAAAAGTCTGGATCTTCATCTTAAGAGCAAGTTTCAGGGCTATGGCCACGTACAGGAAGTTGTGATTCAAAAGGGTACCTGGGTGTCCAGGTTGAAGTCTCACAACACCAGCTTAAAGTCCAACTAGTTTATTTGATAGTAAACTCATAAGCTCTTGGGGTTTGCCGCTTCATCAGGTGAGTGGGGAGTTCTCAGAACTGAGACCAGAACTCTTGGGATCTTGGGTTCATGTCACGCTATCTGTAACCTCCATGACTTGCCTGGGTTAGCAAAAAACCTCACTTACTGTGCTGTCTGGAGACAATACACATCTCTTTAACTTGTGCTCAGTGCTCTGTCCAATCACATTGTTGACCATTTTAAGACTTGAATAGCAGGTTAAGTGTAAAGATTCACATTCTAATCAGTAATCTGCAAACAGTCTGTGCTGTTACACGTGCTGAATGAGACCAGAACATCTCATTCACCTGATGAAGAGAACAGCCTCGAAAGCTTGTGAGTTTACTATCAAATAAATCGGTTGGACTCAAACCTGGTGTTGTCAGACTTCTTACTGTTCATCTGTTGTTGTGTTCGCCGAGCTTGGCAATTGGCTTGCAGATGTTTCGTCACCAAACGAGGAAACATCGTCACTAACATTGCTAACTTCTTACTGTGTTTACCCCAGTCCAACGCTGGCATCTCTACACCATTTTTTCTTCCCAGAGAGAAGTAGACAGAGTGGGTGCATGGCTTTGCTGGGATGTAGACTTCCTCTTGATGAAGGATGCTGTTAGGGATGCATGCACATCGTATGAAAACTCTGTACTACACTGGAACTCCTACCCTTCAATGTCCACTTCCACACTCAAAAAGACGGGTTGCAGACTTCGTGTGAAGCCCTGTGCTAAGTTGGCATTAGACTTTTCCATTATCTTTAACATTAACTACAGACTGTGCATCTGGTGTCTGCCAGACAATGAGGGAGATCTTGAGCCTGCGCTATCCATCCACAAGATTGGCAGAAGTCACAAACATTGGCAGTGAGATCGAGGTTTCCAATTTTTGCTGTTCCTCTGGCATGAATGTGATTTTAACATATTTAAATGTAATTAAAGACCTTCCTTGTCATATAATCCCATCTAGGTGAGGTTTACAATAGGTTCACCCTAACATGAACCTGTTGTGACCCCTCTGTCAACCACCCTTCCCCCCCCCCCCACGCCCACAACTCCCCTGGGGTGTAAAGGTGTATATCAACCTCAGAGGAGAGGGACATGGCCAGTGTTCTAGCAATGCCCCCAACATACCTAGCAGTGCCAAGAGAGACCCTAGTGGGAGTTTCATGAGGGACAGAGGGCAGACTCTATTTCTGGTAGTGGTGGTGCTGCAGGGGGGGGAGGGGGTGCAGTTTGAGGGCAGGAGGAAGACATGGGAGCTGGAGATGCTGGCAATGGCTGTTTGGGTAGGGTTTTGTAATAAGAGGCCTGATTCCAGCAATGGAGTACAGACGGGGGTGATGCCAGTAGTGAATATTTGGGATGTGGTAGGAGAGATGTCAGGAAGAGATCTCCATGGTACAATGAAGGGGGAAATTATATTTTGCTCTGACTGGCACACCCTTTTTGCAGCCGGCTTTAGCGACATGTTTCGGCCCTAATTCTTTACATGACACCATGAAACATGCCCACCTTTTTTTGATAGACCATCAGAAGGTTTGGAGGGTAAACTGGCCTATTTCTCTGGAAAGCCTGTTTTCAGTCAGACTCTCACACTGCCAAATTCAGGTAAAGTCACCTCAAGGTATTTTGTTTTACATATTCATCAACCTGCGATGGGTCATGAGAGGGCTGTTCTTGGGATTTTTTTTCGAGAGTATCCTAGTGCTTCACGTCGTTAGCCTACGCTTGACCTGGATCATTTGATGGGCAACACGACAGCTCAGTGACTATTGCTGTGCTGTGCAGATACATGGATTTGTGCTGTGCAGATACAGTGGGAGTTTGCACATTCTCCCCGTGCTTGCATGGGTTTTCTCCAGGTGCTCCGGTTTCCTCCCACATCCCAAAGATGTGCTCTTAGGCTAATTGGCAAAACAAATTCTCCCTAAATTGTCTCAAATTTGGTTTTTAATCCATAGATCTATAAACATGGACAGGAATCGCGGGTAGAGGTGGGAACATCGGGGTGGCGGCGCAGGCTCGTTGGGCCGAAGGGCCTGTTTCCTGTGCTGTTTTGTTCTTTGTTCTTCTGTTCTTTGTTCTTTTGTCACCTCCCTATCAAATCCTTTGCAGTGAAACCTGTGTGTAGCCTTTCCCTACAGCAAACTGGCACTTAAGCTTTCTTTGGCACCTCTCTTGGCTGCAACACAGCCATCCAAAAATGTGCATGTTAGGTGCACTGGCTGTGCTAAATTGACCCTATGTGTCCAAAGATTTGTAAATTAGGTGGATTAGCCACAGTAAATGTATGGGATTACAGGAATAGGGTGGAGGGGGTGCCCTGGGTGGGATGTTCTTGTGGAGACTCAATGGGTTGAATGGCTTTTTTCTGCACTGTAGGGATTCTCACTGCATGCATTAATTTTTATTCTAGGAAATATGCAATACCAGTATCAGAGCTAGTGGTTGTGAGTGTGAAATCAAGTATTTGTACTTGTCTTTATCATTGTTTTCTTCTTGTTGTTCTTACATTACCTGACCAGGCTTTAAAAGAATTGCTTCAGGTAAAGCCTCAATGTAACTCATTGGCTAAGGCCAGATCCAAGATCAAATATTACACTTGATCTTAGCCAAAAGGCCAGTTGAAGGTGCTATCTGGAGATGGTACAAATGCAAGAAAGCACTGGGACTCCAGGTTGCCCCTCTTCAAATAGTCAATCACCTGTGTCCAATATTAGTATTGGGCAGGAAGTTCCAATGAAGTGACTACTTTCCATATTTGGAAACCAAATATGCAGACCATGGTCTTGAACTTTTAATTGTCAAGTGCTGTCCTTGTCATGTGATGTCTCTGACCTCCCACTGAGCTGGGTGCCACCGCATTCTTTTAACAAAGCAGATTGACTAGAGGTGTAAACCACAGGGTTCGTTCTGAAGCAATGTGGCCATTAGCACCTGGCCTGCAGTTCCAGGCCTGCCTGCTTTCAACAGGAAGTTGATTGTCCGAGGCCTGGTTGCATGAATATTGTTGTTGCAGTTCTGCAATTTGCAAATGTCAGAGTCCGGCTAGGTTAAAATTGGTTTTCACGTTGAGTTTTTAAATCCATGCTCATGAAAACATCTGTAACAATCCATGGGTCACCTGACCACAGTCTATACCAGAAGACTGTGATTTGAGAGAAAAGTGGGATATGAGATGGAAGATTAAGCATTTTATTACTTTCCAGAATCAACATGGTAATATGTTTAACTGTTAGTCATCTCGAATAGAACAGACAGCACTGATAAAAGCTATGCTATTACAAAATAATTGAACTAACTTTATTGAACAATTTTTTAAAA
Organism: Sphyrna mokarran; assembly: GCA_024679065.1. Taxonomy (NCBI): domain Eukaryota; kingdom Metazoa; phylum Chordata; class Chondrichthyes; order Carcharhiniformes; family Carcharhinidae; genus Sphyrna; species Sphyrna mokarran. Next base: position 83,206,547 of record JAGIQG010000006.1, read on the forward strand.
CCACAAGGATAATAGGACACTGATAGCTGATGAACAGGCAAATATAACTGCAAAGAACTGATCAATAATACAGATTGATCTGTCTCACCCAGTCTGTGTCTTCATTTTATTATTATCCCATAAAACTGACCTCATTACCCATCCCATGTCCTTACTGTTACTCAACCACAGGAAACTAATCTCACTCTCTCAAGAGGTCTCACAACACCAGGTCTGAGTGTCACTCATATGACACTCAGACATATGAGTGTCTCCCCACTCATATTGCTTGTAAAGACACACATTCCAACTATTATCTTGAAAATTGAGTTTGTGTCTTTATATGCCCTGTTTGTGAACACAAGTACTTGTTCACTTGAAGGAGATTGGGACTCTGAAAGCTAATGCTGCCAAATAAAGGCATAGCATGACAAGGACAGCACTTGACAATGGAAATTCAAAACTGTGACCTGCAATCTCACTCTCTTACCCACCTCTAGTCATGATATGAAGATGCTGGCGTTCAGATAGGCACAGTAACTCTGGACAAATGCTCTGAAAGCTCGTGATACCAAATAAACCTGTTAGCTTTTAACCTGATATCGAGAGACTTCTCACTGTGCCACCTCTGGTCACTAATTAAAGCTGAGGCTAAAAGGTTTTCTCACCCAATTTCTTGTTGTGAATCCATGAATTTTTCTTTTTCAATCCAGTTTGTGTTTTTGTTCTGATTCCCATGCCATATTCAGCGGTGATTGTTTCTCACTGCATTGGTTAATGGTTCAGCTGCACATCAAAAACCCCTTTTTATTCATTTCTTTGTCCAGCTTTTCTTTGTGTTTAAACCTAATGCTTGCTTTTTCCCCTGCATGATATAGCTCTGTGGATGGTCAAACATGATATCACTCTTAATGCTAAAAGTCCCTTTACCAGGCTGACATTTACACAACAGAACAAAACTTCTGATATCCCCCAAACATAGTTGTTATAAGGACTCATAAAAAAGTATCCTGTAAATGTTTTGGTATGCATACATCCAGAATGTGTGCCATCTGGGCAAATGTTTCAACAATTGCTGTGTAATCATTTTAAAGTTTATTTATTAGTCACAAGTAAGGCTTATATTAACACTGCAGTGAAGTTATTGTGAAATTCCCCTAGTCGCCACAATCCAGTACCTGTTTGGGTCAATGCACCTAACCAGCATGTCTTTCAGACTGTTGGGAGAAACAGGAGCACCCAGAGGAAACCCATGCAGACACAGGGAGAACGTTCAGACTCCGCATAGATGGTGATTCAAGCCGGGAATCAAACCTGGGCCCCGGACGCTGTGAAGCAGCAGTGCTAGCCCTTACTGATAATCTTTATTGATAACCATCTCTAACTGCTGAAAATAAATATCCAGATAAAATATTTCCTGCGATCGAGGGGGTTTGTCAAGGCATGGTGGTGGGATTTTACAGCTTCACTTGTCCCAAAACTGTAAAATATCACCCGGGATCAATAAATCTTCCTATTGTCTGCCCCTTGCCCATTGATTCCCATGGTGGCAAATTTCCAGCTGGTATCTCACCCCCTGTTTGGATGCACAATTTCTACAGCATAGGCACAGTTTAGAGGGAAGGAATTTAAGGCACCTTAAAACGTACAAACCCTTGGTAAATGGTCCTCCATGTTCAAGTCACTGAATCCAGTGCAATACCCTGAAGAATTTTCTCATCTCGCTCAGCATAGGAATGGTAGGGGGGTGAAACAAGAGTCATGCAAAGGTTTGTTGACCTTGGGTGGAATTTTCTGGTTTTGGGGCAAACATGGGTGGAAAATCCTGCCATTGGAGACCAACAATTTCAGATAAAAATTCTTGTCCCTTGACTTTTTGGATGACTATTGTCACTAATAATTCTACCTTGTCATTCCATCTTCGCCATACACATCTCTTATTTTTATCTTGCTACCTCTTTTTATGATTATCCTCTTAACTAGTCAATCTCTGTTATCACAACTTTTCTTTTGATTTTTTCTCCTCAGGTCATTGACCTGCAATATTTATTCTGTTTCTCTCTGCACATAAACTGTCAAATCAATTCCAATATTTTGCCCTTTTTATTAACATCTGCAGTAATTTGCTCTGGTATTAATTATTAACGTTTTTTGTTAATATCGATTTGGAGATGTAGAATGACATGCTTTCTTCAAACTGTAGCATTGCTGCACAAGTGGACAGAGGTTGAGTTTAATTCTGTATTGAAGACACCTCTTCAGACTATACAGCACTCCCTCATTACACCAGCCTAGATTATACACTCTCATACTTCAGCTAGAAGCTAAGACCTAAATTAATGTTCTGGCTTTCTTAACTTTGTGCCAATATTTTTTGTTCCCAGCATTATTGTCATTAGTGAATATTGGAATAAGAATCCCTCTGTGGTAATGTGGCCCTTTAAGGAGTGATCCTTAGGGTCACAAGTTCAGGTCGGATCCTATGGAGAGGCTGCATGGGAAGCTGAGGCAATCAGGAGCTAGGACTATGCATCCAGTGTTGGAGAGCAACCTCATTTGAAGCCAAGCAGGAGAAGAGAATATATATGTATTTCAGTTCTGTCAGACCTTTGCTTGAATAAATCAATTATTGCTTGAAGCCACAACAAGTTACTTTTGAAATTACTGCACTGTGATATAACCAGAGGAAGAAAAGGCATTGCAGAGCAGTGGCAGACTGATCAGGCTATCTTGTTATCTCATGTTACCTGAGGTAGTTGTGTCCGCAGGTGACTGATAACATCAGGTCTGTATGATTAATTGTTATTCTTGAAGATTTTTCAGAAGCTTCCTGTTCACACCATTTTACATCCTGTGTGATACTGCATCAAAGATGTTATGCCAGAGTGAATCAGAGTCAAGCTGCCAAGACACCAATTATTTCCAGGGGCCCTTATTTGCCCACCTGGGTGAAGACTGTGTGATGACCTATTTTCTCAAAGATTGGATCAGTAGACCAACAAATATGGTGCTGAATTAAGTGGCACTGGGGACAATGGCTGCTACTATTAACAAAACTAAATACCATGAATATGAATTAGTGGGGTAAATATGTGGACTTATTGGGTTAGGCCCTAGGTGGGATGCATTATGGGCGCAGACTCGATGGAACGAAAGGACTCCTTCAGCACTGTAGGGATTTTATGCTTGACATGTGCAGAGACAGTAATGGTCAATTAGTTGAGTGCTGTATGAAAACAGCATACAAGTTCCTTGCTAAGGAAGACTTCCTGCTCAACACCACTCTATTACATGTCTGAAGAGTTGTTCCTGCCCTAAGTATCTCCTTTCCTTTAAGATAAAGCAAAAAACTGCACGTGCTGGAGTCTGAACCAAAAACAGAAAATGATGAAGGATCTCAGCAGGTCTGACAGCATCTGTGGGGAGACAATAGAGCCGACATTGAGTCTGTCTCCTGTTAAGAATAGGAGCGGTAAGAACTCAGTAAGAATTTAGCAACACCAATTATTAATCCAACCGATTTATTTGATAGTAAAATAGCGAGCTTTCAACACTCCCGTGTCTTCATCAGGCAAGTGCAGTGTTCTGGTCTGCAATAGCACACATCAGCACAGACAGTCAGAGATTGCTGATTAGAATGCGAATCCTTACATCGAACCTGCTATTCAAGTGTTAAAGTGGCTAACAATGTGTGTGAAGGGAATCCTGAGCATTGGTTAGAGAATTGTGTATTTTCTCCAGACAGCACAGTAAGTGAGGTTTTTTGCTAACCCAGGCAAGTTACGGGGGTTACAGATAGTGTGTCATGAAGCCAAGATTCCTGTTAAGACCATCCTCATGTGTGCGGAGCTTGGCTATCAGTCTCTGCTCAGCGACTCTGCGCTGGCGTGTATCACGAAAGCCCCCTTGAAGAACATTTACCCGCAGGTCGGAGGCCGAATGCCCATGACTGCTGAAGTGTTCGCCCACAGGAAGGGAACTGTTTCGCCTGGTGATTGTTGAGCGATGCTCATTCATCAGCTGTCGTAGTGTCTGCATGGTCTCCCCAATATACCACGCTTCGGGACATCCTTTCTTGCAACGTATTAGGTAGACAACGTTGGCCGAGTTGCAAGAGTATGTACCGTGCACCTGGGGAATGGTATCCTCACGTTTGATGATGTCGTCCATGTCTATGATCCGGCATGTCTTGCAGAGGTTGCTGTGGCAGGGTTGTGTGGTATTGTGGTCACTGTTCTCCTGAAGGTTGGGATTAATAATTGGTGTTGCTAAATTCTTACTGAGTTCTTACCACTCCAATCCAACGCCGGCATCTTTACATCAAGAATAGGAGCGCCAGCAACTAAACTTAGTTATCTGATGGATTAGAGATAATTTAATCTCTAATTAGAGCTGAGGAAGTGTCATCTAGACTTGAAACATTGACTCTATTCTCTCCAGTAAAAAGTCTCATAAACCAGATTAAAATCCAACAGGTTTATTTGGTAGCACAAGCCACAAGCTTTGAGTGCTGCTCTTTCATCAGGTGAGTGGCAGTCATGTTCACAAAGAGGACATATAAAGACGTAAACTGAATTACCAATTTATTCTCTCCCCACAGGTGTCAGACTTGCTGAAATTCTCCAGCATTCTGTTTTTTGTCTCCATTCCTTCATCTCTTCCACTTCTGCATCACTTGTTACTTGTTGCTAAAATGTTAAGCCTTTTGAGTCCCCCTAAACTTTTTAGAACACTTTTGTTCCTATATTTTCTGCATCTTTTTATTGACTCCATTCATTCAATTTTCCTCGCCCACCATTATCAGCTTACTGACACCCATCTAAGTCTGCCTGTGTTGCCCTGAATAATTATTGCTTATATGGCTATTTAGGGTTGATGTTCCACAATACTGTTGAGACCTTATCTCCAGATCTCTAATCCACCAGATGACAGAGCTTAATTAGTGGAGCTCCTATTCTTAATTTCCTGTAACCATGGGAACCCAATTACCTTATCTCCTAGAGACAAAGAGCACCTTTCTTTTTCAATGGCCTCTTGAAATCAGATGTGCTCTCCAGATGATGCATCTAGACTTCTGGCAGCTGCTCGCTAGCTTTAATGATTCTTCATGCCTTCCTATAGTCAACATCAGAGGCCCAGTCTAGCCATGGTCTTGGCTTCTCAATGTTGTGATTTTACCAATGTCAAACTTCTGCTCCAGCTCCTTGCTGTTGCCTAGCTCTCTCCGTGAGGCTTCTGGTGCCCCTTCTACTTCAGTCCATACTCCAGGTTCTGTCTCTCTCATAACTTGCCAAGGACTTCACATCTTGTTCTGAGGGCAGTCTCCAGGGCAGGTCCATTGATGAAGATTTTGTGCCCTGTAGGGAATGGCCCGCATTGGATGGGGCCTGGAATGTGGCCTTGCTGTGAAATCAGAAATCAGGATGACATCATGCTCACCTTCCCTTCTACAAATCTCCCTACCTGAGAGTTGGTCACCCCTGCAACTGCACATATTAGATAGTGACCGTTTCCTGAGCATTTGTTTGATCAGCAGATTAAGTTGTGCTACAATACCTAGCATAATCGTGCCCGAATAGGTGGCAGATTTCCTTGTTCATTGTTCTGGACAAATGTTACTTGTTAGGATAATATCCAGCATTTGTTTGAGATGATCCTCTCAACCTCTCCTCTGAACTGGTAGAACCCAGGCTTTCTGATAAGTCAATTATGTAGGTTGGTCATGTCTCCAGAGACCCACATGATTAGTGGCACCTGTTGCTTCAGTTGTAACCTCACTGCCTGTCATCTTTTCATCTTCTTCCAGCAGCAGATCAGGCCTTCTCATAAACCCCTTCAAATCTCTTGAATTCTTGACACACACATTCCGGGATTCCAACTTTTCACTTGAGCCTCCATTATCTAGTGCTTCACTTTCAGCTATGCCATTAAGTTAGCTACTCACCCCCACCTCATTCGCCAAATGTTTGGCCTTGAGCAGCACTGTCTGTGAATCATTTACTGAAGCTTCCCTCAGCTTTCTTCCCATTGATAGATAGGATATCCCCAGTTACCATTTCCTTCCTTAGAGTCAGAGAAGCTTTTGCCTAGTTTTGACCTTTAGGTTCAGGTTCTTCCACCTCTGACATCCAAATCCCCCTCATGAACATCCAGTTTCAACTCCATTATTTGCTCTGTCTTATCAGCCATGGCTTGATGCCAGTGTTGATGTTTTATGTGGTAATTTGTACAATTTTCACTTCCTACATCACTGAAAGGATTCATCCTACGGCCAGCCATTCCAGACTGCTTTGTGTAGCAAGTCCTGTATCAGTTAATAGAAAGTGAGCACTTTTCTGTAGAAACATAATTCTACAACAAACATGAAGATGTATCTGGAGTGTATCGAATAGCAACACATAAAAAGCTATATACACATTTTCAAGTCTCATTCTCCTTCTGAATGTACTTGCCTTCGGAAGCTTAGTTCAAATGGCACATTTTGTGTTTTGTGAAACGTTCTAGCGTCACTATGTGAACATCTTTTCTTCTTGTTTCCTCACACTTACAAACAGCATCCTGTGCTTTTATTTCCAAACGACAAAAACATGACAATATGCTTCATCTCAAGCTCATACTGCAGAAGTGTGGCATTTCTATTTCCCACACTAATGTTCTCTTTGAGCTATTTCATGTCTTCTGTACAATCAGTGCCAAGTTAAGATGTGTAGTCATTTCCCATTGTAGCCAATGGGAATTCAGATAAGATCCTTACAATGTGCTAGGCTTGCAAAGTGTGCCAATAATGCAAGGTACATAGCATGATTGGCCACTTGACTTCTATTAGCACACATGTCTATTTCACAAAATGTAGGACTTAAAGATTATGGAGACTTCAACTAACAAGAATTCAGCAAAAGTGAGCCTGTAGGGTATGTATATGTATGTATGTCATTTGGACAGTATAATTCAATAGAGACAAACCCCTCAGGACTCCAAAGTGAGGAATATTTAATCAAATTCGACAAGGTTACATTCAAGCCTAAACTTCAATGATTTCAGAGGTACCAATTAATATAGGTGGCTGAAACTCCCAGTCACTAGGAAATTATTTGACTGCTGAAATGGGTCCTTTTCAAGATTCAAAGGATTCAGGGAGAGATAAAAGGGAATTATTCATTTTCTCCTAAATACGATACATTTACTCTTCGAGGTAAATAATACCATTAATGTGTTCCCTTGTTCTGCTTTGTGATTACCTGCTTATCCTGGTTGCATTTTGTTTAATGTTTTTAAAAACTTTGTTAGAATGTAACAGAACCCAATTACAATACAGTAACAGAAAATTGTTACTGAGTGCTTTTCAGTAGCACAATTTAGATAACTGCCTTTGTTCCATGACCATGTTTGAGTGCAGGAGTACAGCCATTCTTGTACAAAATAAAATCCTATTTTTCAGTTTAGTCCAGTGAATCGCATACCTTTGCAATCCTTTATTTTTCTCAAATCTATCCAGTTACATCAAGTCTATTTAAAAAAAAATTGTTGCATATTCTGTACATTTAATGAATTTGCTTAAAAGTGCAGTTTAAATGAGCTGTTGGCAAATCAGGTGTATATCAGCATATTATTGCTAACTATGTTAGGAATGTCTTTTTCATTTTGATACAATATGAAGATTAGTAATTAAATATTTCAAAATTATACATGGCATTTTAAACTTCTGCACATTTTCAAAATGATGTAAATGTGAAAACATTTCCTGTCCCAAGTGTTAGTGGCACTGGCAAGTGACAGGCATTAATTAAGGAAATTGTGGTGAGGGTTATCAGGTATTGAGTCCAAATGCCAGAGTCTCAGTAGGGAAATCGAGAAATATAAGTTGCTGGAGTGTGTGAGCTTTGCTGTTGTTCCAAAAACATGATAAAGCAAGCATGACTTCTCAACCCATATTCCCTGTGCATGACATCATCATATGCCCGCACCAGTCACAGTTGGAAATGAATCTCTAGATCTGGAGCATTATTAATGTTAAAGCTGTCTTGATTTGGCTTTTGTAAAAAAAAAAAGTAGCATTTTAAAAAATGTTGTTTAGTCTTTGCAGCTTCTCAGTTTAGTCATTGGTTTTTAGGCAAATTTTCAGTTTATTGAAACTGCATTTACTGTCCAAATGTTTGCTGGGAATAGCCCCAACCCACCTCATGACATATAATGGGTAAATCATTGAGAATCCCTCTGATCTTTGGAGCACAAGTAATAATTCTAGTTATATGAAGGAGGCACATCAGAGAAAGAATTATCTGACCAACTCTTACCATAGCCCATGGATGTACAGACAGTACCAGATTATATTGAAGGAAATGTGTAGTTTAATATTTATTCTTCACTATGGAGATTGTCTTTACAAATGTGACATCAGCTGCAGTCAGAACTTTAAAGTTAAAGCATGATTTGATGATTTTGCTTCTGGGATCATTCTCAGCTCTGCAGAAAATGAATGTTCCAGACCTCACCTCCATTTATATCTTCCCTGTGTTCTCTTTGTGAGCTCCAATCCTCTGAATCATCCATTCCCACTCCAAGCCCTTTCCCCAATCCCATTCCTTCCGATATTAACAGTTTCTTGTTCTCCTGAACCCAAGCCTAATCCTCCTGTCTATCGTTGATTTCCTTATCCCTCATTCTCCAATCTGCTTCTCCCTGACCCTCCTACTCTCCATTCCCTGATTTGCCTATTTTCTCTCTCCCTAACATTCTAAATCCATAATCCATGACTCGCCATCTCCATCTTCCTCTTCTCTACACCAATTGTGTGTTCCAGTCTCCCTGGCCATAACCCGCCATCACTCCCACCCCCCCGCATCCCCCATCTTCTCCCAAATTCTCAAGGCCCCAGTTAATTCCAAGCAGGCTGCTTATTCTGCTGAACACTGGAATGCTTTAGAAACTCCTACAGAGAACTAAAGCCAGATCATCATCTCAATCTTCTAATAAATTACTTAGAATTGTTTATACATTCTGCTATGACTCTCATCACTTTTACAGAAAAAATTTTACTGGTTGTATTACAGCTTGTTATGCCTCCTGCTCAGTCTACGACTGCAAGGAACCAAAAAGGGTTGTGAGTGAAGCTCAGTCCATCACGCAAACCAGCTTCCCATCCTTTCTTACTTGTCTACCCTTCCCACGACCTCAGAAAAGCAGCTGGCATAATTAAGGACTCCATGCACCCCAGACATCCATTCTTCCGCCAGGAAAAAGATAAAAGTCTGAGGTCATGTACCAACCAAGTCAAGACTTGGTCATGTACCAACCAAGTCAAGTCATCCCCCTCAGACTTTTGAATGGACCTACCTCATATTAAATTGGTCTTTCTCCACTATGACTATAATACTATTCTGCATCCTCTCCTTTCATTCTTTATGAACAATATGCATTTGTCTATACAGCATGCCAGAAACAATACTTTTTATTGTATACTAATACATATGACAATAATAAATCAAATCAAAACATTTTAAAATCTTTAAATATCCATAGAATTTGGCTGTGGTGAAAGAATCTGTGCAGTTTTCTCCCCCTAAAGCCTGTTATTGCTTTTCTTTTCCATCGAAAGGGTATGAGGAAGTAAAATACGAAAGTGAATCATTGAATTTGTAATAAATCAAACCCTTTTTCAGCATTTTAGATGAAGGTGACCATCCTAAAAGACCTAAAATTCTTAATATTCATTGATACAGAATCCCAATTTATATGGAGTGACAAAGAAGAATTTTGCAGTCTCCTCCTCATTTATATGCTGAGCTGCAGACTCTCTACTTAAAAGACCAATTATGTAGCTTGAAATGACAAAAGGAGCTGAACTGACTCAAGTTTGAGGAAACTATGCTTGTTGTTGCAGTGTCGTATATATTGAATCATTCTCTGAGAAATGTATTCAATTAAATAAGGCCAAAACTGAACTAAATTCTTTGCTTATGGAAACTGTGCTGAACTATTCAATCTGTCGCACAATGGTGCTCATAAGTGACTGAATGGACCAGATTTGCTGTCTGCTTATCACTCAAGGAAGCTGCCTGCCTCAGATTTGATAGACTATTAAGTCAATTCAAGGCCAGCTTTCTTATGACCCCACCTCAGTTTTTTTTACATTACCATAAATTGTCTTCCAGAGTACACGCCTTTCTTCCTGAGTTGACCTGCGAGGGAGAGAGGATTCTTTTTTGCAAAGTTTCTCCTACTAGTCCACCAGAACTTCAGCAGAAGAACCATGGATTTTTTGATTTGATTTATTATTAATGTACATGTATTAATATACAGTGAAAAGTATGTTTCCTGCATGCTATACAGACAGAGCATACCATCCATAAAGAAGGAAGGGAGACAGTGCAGAATGTTTTGTGTTACTGTTATAGCCAAGGTGTAGAGAAAGTAACTAGTGCTACAACACAAGGTTAAAGTCCAACAGGTTGATTTGATAGCATGAACTTTTGGAGTGTTGCCCCTTCATCAGGTGAGTGATGAAGGGGCAACACTCAAAAAGTTTGTGCTACCATATCAACTTATTGGGCTTTAACCTAGTGTTTAACCACCCCAACACCAGCAACTCCATGTCATCTAGAGAAAGACCAGCTTAATGTGGTCCACTCAAATGTCTGTTGGCAGCAGGGAAGAAACTGTTTTATGCGTTAGTTGGTATGTGACCTGGAAAAGAAAATTGTGCTTCACAGCTCTAGGGACCTGGTTTCGATTCCTGGCTCAGGTCACTGTCTGTGTGGAGTTTGTATATTCTCCTCAAGTCTGCTTGTGTTTCTTCCAGGTACTCCGGTTTCCTCCCACAATCCAAAGGTGTGTGGTTAGGTTGATTGGCCATGCTAAAAAATTGCCCCTTAGTGTCCTGGGATGCTTAGGTTAGAGGGATTAGTGGGTAAAATATGTAGGAATATGGGGATAGGGCCTGGGTGGGATTGTATTTGGTGCAGACTCGATGGGACGAAGGACCTCTTTCTGCATTGTAGGGTTACATAGAACAAAGAACAGCACGGGAAACAGGCCCCTCGGCCCAATGAGCTCGCACTGCCACCTCGACGTTTCACTTCCACCCATGATCCCAGTCTATGTTTATAGAAACCTGCATTGGAACCAAATTAGCGAGACAATTTAGGGAGAATTTGTTTTGCCAATCAGCCTAAGGGCACATCTTTGGGGTGTGGGAGGAAACCTGAGCACCTGGAGAAAACCCACACAAGCACGGGGAGAATGTGCAAACTCCCACAGAGATCGGCCCAAATCCATGTATCTGCACAGCAACAGTGATAGTCAGTCACCGAGCTGTCATGTTGCCCATCAACTGGTTCTATGATTCTAAGATGAAAACTGCAGTCACCTCATCTTTGAGATATGTCCACAACTCTTCTGCCAAAGAGCAAAGAAAAGCACGACAGAAGGTCTTCTCAAACTGTTCTACTTACATGTCCTTAATCTGATAATTCCAAAGAGAAATGTTGCCATTATGAGCTGCCTACTGCAGCCATGTAGTGAGGATCTTCCATAATGCAGTTAGTTCAGAGCTTTGTGCACAAATTTGAAAGAAATTAGATTAAATACATTTACAAAGGATTCTATCAATCCTCCAAATTATAGAATCCCTACAACCACCACTTTACTTTTTGCAACCTGCTGTTAAACGGCCTCTGTGTCATGATATAGTGGTCAGCTAGATCATCCTCTCTACATTTTCTTCACCCACACAGGGAGCAAGTACCTTGTACCTGTTGGACAAGGTCAAGAGCTGAGGTTCCTTAACTCCTGAATTCAGGATCTCCCTACCTGCCTCACTTGCAGTCACACCCTGCTGTCCCTGACCACTGACTGAATTAGAAGTACCTAATCTACCAGATGTGACTGCCTCCAGGTAACTCTCCTCCTCCCAGATGTGGCATAGCATCTGAAGCTCAGACTCCAGGGCACCAATTCCAAGCCCAACTTCTTTAAGCATCCAACACTTGTCGCAGATATAGTCACGGGAGTTTGCAATGGGATCTGCCAGCTCCTACACAAAATAGCAACAGCACATCATCTGCCCAGCCATCTCTACTTAGATAATTAACTTAATTTTTTTTAAATTTTGCAGTGTTCTTTTTCAGATTTAGCACAAATTTCCTACCAACCAATCAGGTCACTTTTCAGGGTTTCTTTTCCCCAGAAGTTAGGATTATACTCAGTGCTGCTGTTGCTCCATCCTCTGCCTGCTTCCTGCAGGCTAGGCTGCAGATCCGAACTCAGTTACTTTATACTCAGTGCTGCTGCTGCTCTGCACTTTGCCTGCTCCCTAATCATTACCTTTTCATTTCTTTTGTTTCTTCTGTCATTGTTTTGGTCATGGTAATGTCTTCTGTGGAAGTGGATGAGCTTTCCTGTGGCTAGAATGAGGTTCAGCAGGCAACAAGATGGCATTAGTGCAGGACAGGGAACACTAATAGGAGAATTTATGTGAGGCTCGCACCTTGGCTGGATGTGTTAAGGGTTGTCACTTTTGTCTCTTGCCCCCACCTCGCTCCCTGCACAGGTGCACTCCTCTTCCTCAAGAGCCAGCTCAAAGACTCTTTACTTTGGATAAGTGTCTTCAGCTTGGGCACGACTCCAACAAGCTGTGCCCGCTCACGCTGGTTGTCATCCAGTTTGTCTTGTAATGAGACAGGTGCGGAGGTGTAGGCAGAAGTCATGCAAGTTCAGATGGTGATGAAACCTAACGATGGGAGGTGAGTGGGAACAGATCAGCCAAATATACAATGATATTTTTCTCTGAAGGCAGTGGCAGAATTCGCTCCGGTTTCTCGCTGAAACCGACACTTAAAAATATTGGACAATTCTGCCCATAATACAGAGCTAGTTCGCCATTGAGGTGGGGATACTTAAGTAATGTATTTTGACAGGACTGTATTAGCCAACTCATTTCTTATAGCAGGAGTATAATTGCACTCATGGCAACCAGCAGCAGAGCACAGATGATTTCAAAATTGAAGGGTTGCTTTGCATAGTGGAAATGATTACTAAGCAATCAGTTGCACGAGGCAAACCTGGTATTTAAAATGCTAATTAAAAATTTCCACAGTCTTTATTCAATTGCCATGCTGGACTGTAGCAAATGCCCTCACTTCTGAAAGTACATTATCCAATTGCAATGGAAATACTGAGAGGCGACCTGATTGAGGTGTTCAAGATTATAAGAGGCATGGACAGGATAGATAGGAGCAGTTGTTCCCCTTAATTGAAGGGTTAGTTGTGAGGAAACACAAATTAAAAGTGAGGAGTGGAAGGTTTTTGGGGGGGCGGATTTGAAGAAATGCCTTTTTACTCCAAGGGTGGTGTCAGTCCAAAATGCACTGCCTTGGAGGGTGGTGGAGATGGGATGCCTCACACCCTTTAAAAAGTATCTGGATGAGTACTCAGCGCACCATAACATTCAAGGCTATGGGCCAAGTGCTAGCAAGTGGGATTAGGTGGCTAGATTTAGGGCCTTTCATGTATCAGAGCACATGCAATGGGCTGAAGGGCCTCTTCTGCACCGTAATATTCTGTGATTCTGTGAATCTGCTAAATTAGAAATCCTTTTAAGTAAGCCTGTTCTCAGGAGATCCAATACTGACCTGGCCATATTCTCCCTGCATCAGAAAATCCGCACCTCAATGTTCTTCTACCCAATAAGTTCAACACAGCAGTTTACTCCATTTACTACTGGAACAATGTACACAGCAGCAAAACAAATGAGTAGAAAGAACATTTCTGAAATTAATCATTTTTCTTCATGCGCTGTTTTCTAAATATATATCTTTTGGCTCTGTTCCCATATTTGTAACACTCAGCTTTAGGATGATCTATTTCTCAGTACTGTGCACAGGGTAATATTCTGGATGACAGCAGCTACAGAATTTGAATGCTAGCTTCAAAATCCCCTTGGAAAGAAACTCAGTGGGTTTGAGAGGCTTGTATAGAAATATGGTGGTGATTCATGAAAGAGGGTTGGTGGTTTAGGAAAGAATGTAGTGAACAAATTGATCAAACAGCCAATTGTTCCAACAATGTACATTTACACAATATGTACTTGCTATTATGCATGTGGATATTTCCATACTGAAAGAGAGAGAGAGAGGCACTTCCAATATGAAAGTAAAGCAGGTCCAAATCTCTCTACTTCCCTCCAGTGAATCTTGAGTTGATAGATGATGGCGGCTAAAACTGGGCTTATTTCCCAAAGCAAGTGGCTAAGCAAACACTTTGTAAGTCAGTCCATGCCAGTGAGAGACCCGGGTCAAATTTGACACAAGGGGCAAAATTCTCTGGCCACCCCAGGAGATAACGTACTATTTATGGGTGGCAGCCTCCTCTTGTCCCACCACAGTCAATGAGAATTTTCAATGAGAAGCCACCCCCACGCTGCCTGGAAAGCTGCAGCCAAGGCTTCACTTGTACTTTACCAGTGAGCAACAGATACTGATCAGTCACACTGGAGTACTGTGTGCAGCTTAGCTCTGCATATTTTCACTATTTGCTCATGAAATGTGAGCATCGCTGGTAAGGAATTTGTCTCTTATGCCTAGGTGATGGTAGACTGCCTTCTTGAATTGCTGCAATCTGATACATAAACACCCAATACCATACGGGAGGCATTGCAGGCTTTTGTCCAACCACAGGGAAGGGTCACCAATGTAGTTCAAAATCAGGATGGTATGCAGCTTGAAGGGCCCTTGAGGGTGATGGTGTTCCCTATGTATCCATTTCCTTTATTCTTCTTGATGGTAAAGGTCACAAGTTTGGAGAGTGCTGTTCAAAGAGTCTTGGTGAGTTGCTACAATGCTCCTGGGAACTGGCACACACTGTTTGCTACTGTGTGCTAGTGATGAAGGGAGTGAATGCTTAAGCTGGAAGCCTGCTGGTCAAGTGAGCAGTTTTGTTCTGAATAGTATTATGCCTCTTCATGGCAAGAATAGTATTCGATCACACACCTGACTTGTACCTTGTACAAGCATTGAGAAGTTGGGAAGTGAGTTACTCACCAGAAATCAAAGCCTCTGACCTGCTTTTGTAGCCACAGTATTTATGTGGCTAGATCAGTTATTGCTGGAATTCTGACTTCGCCCGCAGCTGGGATTCTTTAGTCCCACTGCTCTGAATTTGGTTGAGCGCCAAATTCTCCATTTTTGCTGACAGTGGTAGTGGCGTGTGCAAGTCCAGAGAATTCTGGCCCATGTTTCTGATCGACGGTAACTCCAAAATGTTTGTGGTAATGGGAATGTTGCTGAGTGTCAAGGGAGATGGTTGGATTCTCTCTTGCTGGAGACGGTCATTGTGTGGTGGGAATATTATTTGTGACCTGTAAGTCCTGGCTAGAATCTTGTCAATACCACATTTGAACATGGGACTGCTTCAGTATCTGAGGAGTTGTAAATGGTGCTGAACATTGTGCAGCCTTCAGTGAACATCCCTATTTCTGATGTTTTAATGGAAGGAAGTTCATGGTGTTGGGATGATTAGTCTCCAAAAACCATAACTATTATACTTTGTGTCAGGTGGATTGGGGGGGGGGGGGGGGGGAGGTGTGGCAGCCTCACAGCGCCAGGGACCCAGGTTCAATTCCAGCCTCAGATCACTGTCTGTGTGGAGTTTGCACATTCTCCCACATCTGCAAGGTTTCAACAAAAAACAAAACAGCACAGGAAACAGGCTCTTCAGCCCAATGAGCCCGCGCCGCCACCCGATGTTCCCACCTTTACCCATGATCCCTCTCTATGTTTATAGATCTATGGATTAAAAACCAAATTTGAGACAATTTAGGGAGAATTTGTTTTGCCAATTAGCCTAAGAGCACATCTTTGGGATGTGGGAGGAAACCCGAGCACCTGGAGAAAACACACGCAAGCACGGGGAGAATGCGTAAACTCCCACAGACACAGGCCCAAATCCATGTATCTGCACAGCACAGCGATAGTCACTGAGTTGTTGTGTTGCCCATCAAATGGTCCAGGTCAAGCGTACAATAATGACGTGAAGCACTAGGATACTCACGAAAAAATCCAAGAGCAGCCCTCTCACGACCCATCGCGTGTATGCCTCTTGTTAGACAACAAGGTGGACCAAAGCACCTGTAGGATAAAAACAAGTACATCAACATCATCATCTATTCACACACACTTCCCAGGGACTCCCAAGGCTCATGATCCCTATTTTAAATCAGTTTTCTATACTCCTCCATTCCCATTCTGTTCATGTGCCCATCTAAGTATTTCTTAAATAAATCCAGAGTGCCTGCCTCCACCACTTTACTTGGCAGCGCATTCCATACCCCCATCACCCTCTGTGTGAAGAAACTCCCTCTAGCATCCAAATTATACCTTATCCCCCCTCATCCTAAGCCCGTGACCCCTCGTGCTATTCGTGTCCACCCTGGGGATAAAGCTTAACCCTGTTTACTCTATCTATACCCCTCATAATCTTGTACACCTCTATTAGATCTCCTCTAAGTCTACGTCTTTCTAAGGAAAACAGGCCCAATTTGCCTAACCTCTCCTCGTAACTCAGACCTTCCATACCAGGCAGCATCCTGGTAAACCTCCTCTGCACTCTCTCCAGAGTCTCCACGTCCTTCCGGTAGTAAGACGACCAGAACTGGACGCAGAATTCCAAATGAGGTCTAACCAACATCTTATACAACTGCAACATTAAAGGCCAGCTCTTGTACTTGATACCCCTTCCTATAAAGGCTAGCGTACCATATGCTTTCTTCACAACCTTCTCCACTTGCTCTGCCACCTTCAGAGACTTGTTCACCTGCACCCCCAGGTCCCTCTGTGTTTCTATACTCCTAATAGGTCTACCCTTTATCATATACCTCCCCTCTACATTCTTTCTCCTAAAATGCATCACCTCGTATTTATCAGGATTGAATTCCATCTGCCATCTATCTGCCCAAGCCACCAGCCTATCTATGTCCTGCTGCATCGCCTGACAATGCTCCTCACTATCCGCAAGTCCAGCCATCTTTGTATCGTCTGCAAACTTGCTGATCACTCCACTTACTCCCTCTTCCAAGTCATTTATATATATTACAAATAGAAGAGGTCCCAGTACTGAGCCCTGCGGCACTCCAGTGACCGACCTCCAGCTAGAAAAACATCCTTCCACTATTACTCTGTCTCCTATTACTAAGCCAGTTACTTATCCATCTAGCTACCTGTCCTTGTATCCCATGAGCCTTGACCTTCTCAACTAACCTCCCATGAGGGACTTTGTCAAACGCCTTACTAAAATCCATACAGACGACATCAACGGCTCGCCCTTCGTCCACCGTTTTCATCACATCCTCAAAAAATTCTACCAGATTTGTGAGGCACGACCTCCCCTTAACAAATCCATGCTGCGTATCCCTAATCAGATCACAACGCTCTAAGTGCCTATACATCCTATCTCTAAGAATCCCCTCCAACAGCTTCCCTACCACTGACGTCAAACTCACCAGCCTATAATTCCCAGGGTTATCCCTACTACCTTTTTAAACAACGGTACAACATTAGCTATTCTCCAGTCCTCTGGGACCTCACCTGTGTCCAAAGAAGAGACAAAGATTTGTGTCAGAGGCCCAGCAATTTCACCTTGCACCTCCCTAAGCAGCCTGGGTGCAGGTGCTCTAGTTTCCTCCCAATCCAAAGATGTGTGGGTGAGATGGATTGATCATGCTAAATTGACTTAATGTCAGGGGAATTAGCAGGGTAAATGTGTAGGGTTACGGGAATAGGCCCTGGGTGGGATTGTAGTCAGTATAGACTTGATCTGTCAAATGGCTCTCTTTTGTATAGTTGGGATTCTATGAGGTATGACTGTAGTCAATGGAGAGTTATTCCACACCAGGATATCTCTGCCATGCTGTTTTCTTCAAATAAGTTCTCTTCCTTTTTTGCTGATCTGAGTTTCTTTCTGTCCCTCCCACTTCCTGGGTTAACACTGATGCCTCACAGCTCCAGGGACCTAGGTTCATTCCTGACTTGGATCACTGTCTATGTGGAGTCTACACATTCTCCACATGCCTGCATGGGTTTCCTCCCACAGACAAAAAGACGTGCTGGTTGGGTGCATTGGCCATGCTAAATTCTCCCTCAGTGTACCCGACCGACCAAGCACTGAAGTGTGGTGACCAGGAGATTTTCACAGTAACTTCTTCGCAGTGCTAATGTAAGCTTACTTACAACACTAACAGATGGTCATTTTAAAAGCTTAAAACTTTGTCTACCCTTGTGAGTTCCCCAAAAATCAGCTGCATCCATTATTTTAATGCACTTTTCCACAGGTTGCAACACTGCTTTTAAAAAAGTTCATTTATCAAAGACTGATTGCTGCATGTGCTCCTATCAGGACTACAGCTGAATTTCTGAGGAAAGAAGACTAGTTTCTTGCACGTGTCAGAATAACAGCCACACAGGAGTTGCTGAAAACTATTGCACTGAAGGGGAACTCCTATCTCTGCAGATTTTATTCATATTGTAGCTGTTGAGAATGCAGAGAGTCAACTGATCAAGTGGAATTATGAAATACAAAAAGAGATTGTAGCCTTACTCCAGGATTTTAAAAGCCTGTTAAATTTTATTGTGCTATTTATGGATGTGCCTGGAGTCAGCTTTATTTGTAATTTTTAAAAAGATTTCTATGTTTTGTTTTTAAGGGTATATAATGAGGCAAGTGACAAAACATCAAAGAAGCTCTATCCCTTTTTGGTTGGAAAATGATTGGGTAATCTGTAAACAGCTATTAGCCATAAGAATTTTGGAATATCTCAAAGATAAATTTCATCATCTTACTATATGAATTTTGGTTGACCATTGTTATCTGGAAATTAGACACTTCAACCAACTCACACCAAAACCCATTTACTCAGGCGCTCATTCTCATGACAAACAAGAAGAGTTGACTCACAATTATGAAGTAAACTTAGTTTTCATTAAAATACTTGTGGTAAACTTCTTACAACACTGTTAACTCAAATAGACAACTCTCTTAATTTATCCAAGACTTAGATACTACCTGTGAGGTTGAACTTGCCATGCCTGCTCCAGCAGGTACAAATCTGGATCTTTGCTGAGTTCCAAACTCAGGTTCTTCCATGTATTGATCTCCCGTCTTTGTTGGCTCCTCACAGTGTCTCTGCTGCCAACAGCAAATCTTCACTGGAGGTTGACTCTTTGCTGGTGTGGCCCCCAAATGTGTCTTCTTATCCCTTCCTTTGTACCCTTCTGGGAAGTTCTATAGTTTCCAGCCAATGTGGTTATCAGATGTAGGGGTCACAACAGCCAGTGGGATTGCTAATTCTATATGTGGAAGCCAGCAGGTTCCCCTAGGCGTCCATATTGCTTGCAGCTTTGCTGAAAACCAAATGTGAAAATATCTACACCAATAAAAACGGGAAACACTGAAAATCTCTGCTGGTCTGACAACATCTGTGGAGAAGAGAGTCAATGTTTCAAGTCTGGATGACTCTTTGTCAAAAGGGGTAAGCCTTTATCTTGGGGGTAAAGGTGTATGTAGCCCTTTCCCATATAAGGAAACAATGGGAATTCGAGATGCCAGGGGATCTGGCCAAAACGGGGAAATGCACAAACGTTGTCCTTATTTGGTCAGGGCCGATCACCTAATTCCAGCTCCCGGGCAAGTCCCAACTTGCTCTTGGCCACATTTGACTTTATTTCAACTTGACCTGTCCTAACTTCTATCAGGCCTGGCTGTGGGGGCTGTTGTCTGCTGTTCAATTTAGATTGTTCAGCACTATATCTGTCCAAAATGCTCAGGCCATGGGCCACTTAGCCACAGCATGAACAACATCAATACATTTATTAAAGTGTTCTGCATTATAAACTCTTCATATGGCAACACATACAGCCCAGAGCAAGAAGGAAGAGTTAATAATTGAAAATTTTCTTGTTATCTCTGCGTGAATGTTGCTCACAGATAGTACTGGCTAGGACCTCAGCCTGTGCTATTGAACAGGTATGCTGGATAAACCCTTTCCTTCTTGAGCTTAGATTTGCATGAAAAATGCATAACCCTCACAGCAATTCTAATTCACTTGTCTTTCAGGATAAATATCCCTTCGAGAGTTTGAGACACTCTAAGAATGAAAGTCAAAGTTAATGGCTCGTGGTTTTGCCACAGGCCATCAAGCAAACCAAAAGCAGCCAATTAGTCACATTTTGACATGTAAAAAAACAGCTGGAGAAGGCGCTCAGATAATAAGGACTCCATGTCATATACATTAATCATGCCAGCAAATCATTCACATTTTACAGTATATTCCAATAATAAGTTAGACATATTAAGACAAGCTAAACCATTGTGAACCTTAACAGCTGCAGCTTTTAAGACATACATTTTCTGGACTGTTATCAAATAAATCTCTAACAATCCACAAACCTTGGAGAGTCCAGATCTTTGTGGGTTTTGTCAAGGTATTTATTTTTAACCATTTAGTACTCAAGTAGTGCTAGTCCTTCAAAATATAATGGATGACAGAAGCTGAATCAGCACTCTATGGTGGACTCCAAAAATAGACTTTTTCCTAACCTATTCCCGTTTACCCATTCTGACGAAAGGTCGTCCAGACTCAAAATGTTGCCTCTATTCTCTCTTCACAGGTGCTATAAAACCTGCTGAGATTTTCCAACGTTTCCTGTCTTGTTGGAGTAGACTTTTCCTATTTGGTTTCCACTAAAGCTGCAACCAATACACTGAATGAACAGACCATAGTTGAGCAACCAAGAGGTACTACATCCTACGTCTTAGCTGTGATGGTAACACTACATTCTGCACCCTCTCCTTTCTTTTTCTATGAACAGTACTCTTTGTATAGCACGCAAGAAACAATGCTTTTCACTGTATACTACTACATGTGACAATAATAAACCAAATACAATCAAGACAATCAGTGGCATTTACTAGAAAGCTGCAGTGTTTGACCTAATCCTCTAGCAGAATGTTTGCTCATTGCTGAAGGTCCTGATCTTTGGATGTTGGCGAACTGCTCCTCCATTCTTTGGGTTTAGGTAAGGATACTGAGTGGAAGAGAGGATACACTTTATAATAAATGGAAAGTTTATTCAGCTTGAAGTGCAATAGAGACTCTTAAGCAAGCTGATTGATTACCGTGTTTGTTAATTGACTAACTGACAAAAGAAAATGGATGTTTAGTGCCTGGATTGGGACATTATCGATATTAACCATGTTTCAGACAGTGTGGAAATGGATGGTCTGCTTTCTGCATTAGGTGGACAGAAAACCTTTCATACCAGTTTTTATATCTGTTGGAAGCACACAGAGGTCCATCATCAGCGGCAAAGACATAAGATAGATTAATATTGTGAGGAAGGCTAAATGCAAAGTATTAATCAACTTTTCTGAGGTTGCTTGGTGCCCTTCCACATATCTCCAATATTTTCTAGGAGCTTCTCCATTACTGCAGTAGAAGAGGAGAAGAAACCCTTCTCCTATGTATAAAAGAGATTTCTACCTCACTCCCAAACAAATCCTTGGGAGAAGCTTGTTGCAAATTCTGGCTGTGGTATCTTTCAGTTCAGTTCTCTACATTCTTCATTTTATTCACTCCCTCAACATTAGTAACTGGGGTCTTAAAAGGATAGGGCCATAATTCCAACAAATTGCTTCAGTTCCTGCAACTCGAATTGGACAGCAGCTACCTTTATGTTCCCATGTCTTGAAATCATGTGGAATGATAGCTTACCATCACTTATTGCATTTGACCAACATTCCTCTCATTGCTATCTTAGCTGTTTAAAACGAAGGATTAAGTTTTTTTTAAAGTTTATTTATCAGTGTCACAAGTAGGCTTACATTAACACTGCAAGTAAGTTACTGTAAAAATCTCCTGGTCGTCATATTCCGGCACCTGTTTGGGTACACTGAGGGAGAACTTAGCATGGCCAATGTCCCTAAAAAGCACATCTTTTGGACTCTGAGAGGAAACCGACATAGACACGGGGAGAGCATGCACAGACAGTGACCCAAGCCAGGAATCGAACCTGAGTCCTAGCCGCTGTGAGGCAGCAGTGACTCCTTTAAAAGTTTCGGAAGAATGTACTGAACTTGTGCTAACATTCCAAAATACAATTTCTGGACGCCGCTGATCAGAGACAGACATAATGGGAACAAAAGCATGAAGGATTGAAATTATGTAGTCATTCTTGTAAATGTTCATCATATGAGAGATCTGTAGGGACTCAGGAAAATTCAGCTCAGTATCATTCAGAATGCCTCAAAACTCAAAATTTCTTTTTTCTATAATTAAAAAAAGAGAAAGAGGGATATGGGGAATAGGTGGGAAGACCAGGGAGAGATCAACCATGATCTGATTGAATTGCGGAGCAAGCTTAAAGGACGAAAACTGCCTACCTCTGCTCCTAATTCTTATGTTCCTATTTTCCAAAGAAGAATCAAGTTATCTTTGTTTCTATCTTCAAAGACACTGCCAGACATGCTTAGTTTTTCCAGTGCTTTCTATCCTTAGATATTAAAAAGTGCACACACGATTCAGACTCAGAATAATAAGTAACATATAACATTTTGTCTGTTGCAGAAGTGCTGTTCAACATCAGATAAAAACCATTTACTCTTGGCTTTCTGGAGATAGCAAGAAACGATTGCTGACAGTTACATCTCTTCACTCTTTATTTAGTAATCTACATCAATGTAAAGATGACTGTATCTGCCATTGATAATCGAGTTATTTTTAACAATGTAGTGACATAGCTCATTTCAGTTTTGCAATGGTACAGCTTGATCTGGGTTCAATTTCAATGATGGGGCATGTTTTTTTTAAATTCTGGTGCACAATGGAGTCTCCACTGTGTATTGGGAAATCATGGGCACATTGCCTACATTTTTCTGACTATTAAGGAAAAAGAATATGTCCAGTATGATTTCCCATAAAGCACAGTGTGGGCAGAAATAACTGCTGCTATTGACTTTCAATTCTTCATTTAGATTCAGAACTTTATTATAGAAAGTCTTCTTCAGTTGTGGCTGTGTTCCTAAAAATCACAACGTTAAGCGAAACAATGCTAAGTGAATCATGAACTTCCATCAGATAGAATGTTAAAGCCAGGGTTTGGTCCCTTCAGATATTCCTTGGCCACAAAATACAATGTGCAAGTTGAAACACCGTACCATACATGTGCGGCACTATTCTATCTATAGATAGAATAACTTGCAAAATAAAATAAATCATTGGATATAACAGAAATATTATTCAAATTGAAAATAGATTAAGTCATCTAAATAACCTCTGTGTAGCGCTGCTTCTGTGTCTCACCCACAGCATGAGTGAAAATCAGCTTTTTTTACCATTTTGCTTTCCCATTCTGTCTCATGCTCTGTCATACTCCTTTCCCACTCTGTCTCTCTCTCACTCTTTTCTCGCTTGATCTCTCTCTCTTTCGCTCTCTGTCATACTCTCTCCTTTCCCTTTTATTCGGTGTTTTAAGTCTGCCACTCCTCTTTCAGGAATGCCTATCTTGAAGAAGTATTGCTCTTTTCTCTGACAGGATTTATCAGTATCTCCTATTTTCTATGCCTTTTAGCTCTGACAAGGGCCATCTGGACTTGAAATGTCAGTTTTTTCTTTCCTTACAGATGCTGCCAGGTCAGCTGAGCTTTTCCAGCATTTTCTCTTTTGTTTTTTCTCCTTTCCCAAGCTCCCTCCCTCTCTTGCCCTCCCCCCCTCTCTCTCTCTCTCTCTCCATCTCCCCTTACCCAGTTGAATTCACTCTCTTCTTGTTTCCTATGCTGTCTTTTCTTCCTTTCACAGTATGGACAGAATTTCACAGTTTTGCTTGTCCCAAAACCATTAAAATTCTGCCTGAGGTCAATGGACCTTCCCATTGTCTAGCTCTCATATGCTTTGATTGCTGGGGCAGGCAGGCTGGTAAAATTCCAGCCTCTGTCTCTCTCTCTCTCTCTCTTTTCCCTTTCTGTCTCTCTGTCACTCTTTTTTTTCTCTCACTCTATTGTTCTGTCCTTTCCCCTGTCTCTCCTTTTCCATTCTCTCTGTGTCTCTCAAGCTTTTCCAATTTTCTCTATCTCTTTTTTCCCACTCTCTTCTTCTCTCCCTGTCTCCATTCTGTCTCACTCTGTCTCACTCTCTCCTTTGGCACACTGGGATGCTATGAAATCTTTGAAGTGGCCTGGTCACCTTAATATCCATGCCCCAGACTCTAGAAGCCTTCAAGATCACAACACTGTATTGCTCTCATGGTCCCTCAGCAGCTCCAGGTGTGAACAGACATTATGAAATCTTCTGCCTGACAGGAGATGTTAGTTTCACTAGGAGAGATTCCCTTTTGTCACTTGTGTGGACAGCAGGTACAGCCTGGCCACTTTGAACTTCTGTGATTGACAGCTCCAAAGCAGATCAAATACGTCATTATTGATGTATGCCAGAAAGCCTCGAGAACCTTCCTTTTTCACCATAGCCACTCACACAGCTCCACTCTTACAACACTGTATATTTTTCAAGTCTCTGTGCCTTCAAAGAAAGTTCAAAATCTTTGAAAACCTTTGTCTTCATTCACTTTCTTGCTCCAGTACCCTTAACTAGCTTTGATTGACAGCTTGATGCTTTTATATAGCATGCAGTAGCTTTCATTGCATTTTTTCTGTATAAGCAGCACCAGTTGTGAACAGGCCCTTGGGAAGGTTTTCACTGGGGTAGGGATGTGGGGTTGGCAGCATTGCAACAAGTCTTCTACCCAGCGGGAAACCCATTCTAGTCCCGACATGCAATTCAACAGACCATTAGGATTCCTGCCAGCGTCAAGCAGCCCAGATAATCCTGTCTCCATCTTTTGCTCTTCCTTTTCTATGCTGTCTCCATCTCTCTCCAAAGTCTGAAATGCTTCTGGATACTTTGCAGGTGCCAAGGCCTTGTCCCAGGGGTGCTGCCAATACAGCTGGGGGAAGGGAGTGGACTGTTAGGGGGTGGGGGCACAGAGAGTCTGGGAGTGGAGTCGGGCTGCAGAAAAGGCAGGGATCAATTAGCAGCCAGCAGCTTTTCTGTCTCTACCCTATGTTTCTGCCCCTGAACCTGGGCCTTCATTGACTGTAGTGGCAGCTCTGGCATCAGACTTTAACCTGGTGTTCTGAGACTTCTTATTGTGTTTACTCCAGTCCAATGTCAGCACCTCCACATCAGAACGTGGCTGTTGTTGGCCCTGAGTTCAGCTCAGTGGGGCCAAGGCCAGGGTGCAGGCGATGTGAAAACAATGTTAAAGGATCTAAAAAGTAAAGAACGTAGAAGTGAAATGAATTTAAGCTGGGAAAGGGAAGGGAAAATTTATGCAGCAGCACAATAAGCAGTGTAATATCATTCCAGCCCAAAGACATTTGACATCTTTGTTCCATGAGAAATGATATGATTGATCCAGATTAAATCTTCCTTTGCAGCAAGTCATTTTCATCTATGTCATCTCTTTCTATGATGCTTGATTACACCTCTCTCTGTCGTATTAGCTATGGTATCAAATATGTGCCTTGTTTAATCCCTGAACAATGGCCCAGTTTTTTAAATATTTACATAAATATTTATTTAAATTACTTTGACATGATTATTTCCAAACCTTTCTTTCAACTTCATGGAATCATGTGGATTCCTCAATGCAAACACTAATCTGTCCCTCTGACAGTATCAGACAGACTACACTGCCACCCCTCATTGCCACCCACCCCCATAAAGAGAAAAGTAAAGGCAGCCTGTCCTTTTGATGTCTCTACATCAAGAAAATTTGACAATTTTGTCCTGCCTAACCTCTCATTCCTTAAAATTGGAAAATTTTCTTGCTAACTCCACTTGTTTAAAGCCATCAACTCGACTTGCTATTGGAATTCTCTATGCTATTAATCTGTATCAAGATTTGACTTGATTGCTCACAGAGACAATTTTCTGATGTTTTTACAAAAAAGGTCTCCTTGTAAGGACTTGCCACTTAACTGTCAACCCTTGTAATGTCGGTGCAGTGTGAACCTTTGCCTGAGGCTGTTGTCAAAAAGGTCTTGAAAACCTTGCCAATTTAGATTCTTATCAGGTAAGAAATTGTTCCAAGATTAAATGAGCAAAGGGGCTTTTTTTAAAGCTTGGTATTCTGTCCAGTAACTTTACTAATTGATCCTAGCTTGATCTGTCAATATCAGTGCCTTAAACAAATCAGATATTTTAAAACAGAAGTTAACCCTGTCAGAAAGGTTTTGTTCTTATTTGTTCAAAAAATTCCTGCAGCTAATACAGTTCAAAGAACATTGGTCTGATTTTCCCAAAAAAATTTGAAGTGCTGAATCGACGGGAAGAATGGTGCCACGGGAGGCAAACCAATCCCCAGTAGATCACCCCCCGCCAAATCCACCTTAACTGCTGGCCTCCCTCCAGCCCCGACCAAATCCCAATGCAGAGCCGCAGCGGACCACCCCATCCTCCCCAGTTGCCTCTAGGGTCTGCTCACAACAAGCCCCATCCCCTTAGCACTGCCCAATGCCTGGTGGGCAGTGACAAGGTGTCCCCTGGCCTTGGCACTTTGCCCCTTGGACAATGCTGGGGGCACAAGCTGGCACTGCCAGAGTGGCCATGCCCAGGGGGTGCCACTCACTGCCACCTGAACCTTGGGGGGGCAACTAACCTCCCTTCATTCCGGCGGGGTCTCCCACTTGTTCCCTGAACGTGGGGAGCTACGCTAAATCTCATCAGAGTGAAATACTCCTGGTGGGTTCAGAGATGCTGAATTGGTGAGGAAAATGACGTAATTTATGATTGTCTTTTCAGTGAGAGCTCTGAACCTCTGCACTCTGTGCACCGCAGAGGTGACAATCGTGAATATCATTAAAGCTCGTGAGTGGGGCCTATTCGTGCTGGAGTTTGACAGTTGCGGAGCTCTGCGTATGCGCTGTAGCTCCAATCTATCAGTCTCCTAACTGCTGGCCTGCCCAGGACCCCCGTAGGGATGCCTTTCCATAGCGCGATTGCGGCCCCCCACAACCGCTCCAGGCCAGCCCCAACCCTTCCCCTCTCATGGAGTGTTCCAATCGCCATTCTCCACCTCCACATCAGCAGTGACAATCCTCCCCACCACCCCACCCAGTAGACCCCCCACCCCTGCAGACTATTCCCCCCAGGGGGAGACAGACCAATCCCATGGCCCACCTTAATTGTGGGCCTCCCTCCAGCCCCGACTAAATCCCAATGCACCCCTACCAATTGCCTCTAGGCCCTGCTCTATCCTGATGCCTGGTAGACAGTGCCAAGGTGCCCCTTGGACAGTGCCAGAGGGTACAGCTAGCACTGTCAGGATGGCTATGCCAAGGGGCACCATCCACTGCTGCCCAACCCCTGGGGGGGGGAGCGGTTTCCTGATTGCAATCCCCCCCGCACCCCGCCGTTCCCATTAGTTGCTGATGACACCAAATTCAGAGGAGTTGTAGACAGTGAGGATGGATGTTACAGTTTGCAGAGGGACATAGATAAGTTGCAGAGCTGGTCCTAGAAGTGGCAAATGGAGTCTAATGTGGAAAAGTGTGAGGTGATTCACTTTGGTAAGAGTAATATGTGTGCAGAATATAGGGCTAATGGTAGGACTCTTCATAGTAGATGAGCAGAGAGATCTCGGTGTACAGGTGCATAGATCTCTGAAAGTTGGTACTCAAGTTGATAAGGTTGTTAAGAAGGCATATAGTGTGTTAGCATTTATTAGTAGAGGGATTGAATTTCGGAGCCGAGATGTTATGTTGCAACTGTACAAAACTCTGGTGCGGCCTCACTTGGAGTATTGTGTACAGTTTTGGTCGCCACATTATAAGAAAGATGTGGAGGCATTGGAAAGGGTGCAGAGGAGGTTTAACAGGATGTTGCCTGGTATGATGGGTAGGTCTTATGAGGAAAAGCTAAGGGACTTGAAGTTATTTTCATTAGAGAGAAGAAGGCTAAGAGGTGACTTAATTGAGACATATAAGATGATCAGAGGGTTAGATAGGGTGGACAGAGAGCCTTCTTCCTCGGATGGAGATGGATAGTACGAGGGGACATAGCTTTAAATTAAGGGGTGGTAGTTATAGGACAGATGCTAGAGGTGGGTTCTTTGTTCAGAGTGTAGTAAAGGTGTGGAATGCCCTGCCTGCAGCAGTTGTGGACTCATCAAGTTTAAGGGCATTCAAATGGGCAGTGGATAGGCATATGGATAGCATTGGAATAGTTTAGGATAGAGGGTCATAAAATTGGTTACATTGGTCAGCGCAACATCGAGGGCCAAAGGGCCTGTACTGCGCTATAATATTCTATGTTCTAGTTCCCAAACGTGGGGAGCTACTCTAAACCCTGCTGGAGTGAAATACTCCTGGCGAGATGCTATCTGGCCTGGAAAATTCAGTCCTGGGCCTGATAATGACAGCTAAATTACATTTCAAAACTATTAAGATTACCTACCTGATCTTTCCATCAGTTTTCAGCATTGCCTCAACTGCGCCCACTCTCTGGCAGTGGGAGACACGCATGCTTCAAGAACACATGCACAAATCCCGCAAAATGGCTGATACGCACAGCTCCCAACCCAAGGCACCAAAAAACTAGTGTGTCACGATAGGAGAATCAAGCCCATCATGTTCCCTGCAAACAGGAAGCAGGGAGAATCCTCTACTGATAATATGTTAATTAGAAATTTTGTTTTATTTCCCAGCAAAAAATGTACCACAGATTGATTAGCATATGAATATATGTTAATATTTCTGAGGTGAGACTAGATTATTAGTTAAACTTGAAACTTGATTATTGTTCCCCCTTTTTCGCAATTGATTGACCTACATTGCTGTTTTTAGCCTGTTCTAGTTTTGTTCCGGATATCTAGGATTTGCATTTTTATATTTTGAGATCTAAAATTATTCTGCTTGTTATTTTTAACTCAGTAGTAAATGGGATACTGCACACAGGGACGTGGTGGAAGATGTGTTAATGATAGTGCATAATAGAAGAATTTTGATCCACAGATCCTTGTAATTTCCCCATGTTGAAGAGGTGTTGACTGTCAGTAATTGTGTACACTCCTGGATGAACAAATTCGCTCTCATCATATGAAAAATGTAGATTAGAATCTTGGCTACAATTTCCCTCTCTGTTACCAATCACTGCAGCAAGACACTGGAGTTGCACATTTAAACAGATTAACCTCTGCAGATTTCAAATACAATTCTAATCTATACTATTGTAACTGCTTGCAATTTCTCACAGTAAGCTAGACATGCCTATTGATTTTGCACGTCTACCAATGCAGAGAACATTGCTGAATGCTTTGACATATGTATTTCAATTGATCGTCTGCGAGGAGCTTGTTGCAGTATTGTCTTCCTGCTGAGTCTCAATTAACATTGAAATGAAGCATTGACTTTCACAAGCAGTTATGTAGAATTACAGGAATAAGACACTTCTATTGATAAAACGACAGAGGAAATCATTCTGAAGCCACCTGTTGGCATCAAAGTAAAATTTACTTTCTTCAATCATGGGCTTTGAACATTCTGACAAGGCCAAAATTGATTGCCTGTCACTAATTGTCCTCCAGAATATGGTGGTGAATCACTTTCATGAACTATTGCGATTCATGTAGTATCATGTGAAGCCACACTCAGTCAAATGCTGCCTTGATGTCAAAGGAAGTATCTTCCTCTGTTTAACATGCATGCAATCCTGAGCAGTGTTACACTCATGACCTTGATTAGTTTATGGCAAGGAATAATTTAGAGGACACTCAGCAGTGATCATCAGATGTATCACTGACCCAAAACCTGAATGGTAAATTGTATTCTGCTGATAATCCATGCTTCTTAGTAGATATGATGTGGAGATGCCGGTATTGTACTGGGGTAAACACAGTAAGAAGTCTCACAATGCCAGGTTAAAGTCCAACAGGTTTATTTGTAGCAAATGAAAGCCACTAGCTTTCGGAACTGGCTGTTCCTTCTTCACTTGAGTGGGAGTTCTGATCACAGACAGGACATATAAGGACACAAACCCAATTTACATGAATAATGATTGGAATGTGAGATTTTACAGCTAATCAAGTCTTAAAGGTGCAGACAATGTGAGTGGAGAGAGCATAGGTTAGAAAGATGTGTGTTGTTTCCAGACAGGAAAGTTAGTGAGATTTTGCAAGTACAGGTAAATTGTGGGGATTACAGATAGTGTGACATGAACTCAACATCCCGGTTGAGGCCATCCTTATGTATGCAGAGCTTGCCAATCAGTCTTTACTCGGCGACTCTGTCATGTGTTGTGAAGGCTGCCTTGGCATCCAAGCCACCTTGCCAGTGTTCTCCAAGGTGGCCTTCACGACATACGACAGCACAGAGTCACTGAGCAGAGACTAATAACCAAGTTCCGCACACATGAGGATGGCCTCAACTGGCCAACTGTTCAGTTCATGTCACACTATCTGTAACTGCCACAATTTGCCTGGACTTGCAAAATCTCACCAGCTTTCCTATCTGGAAACAATACACATCTTTCTTAACCTGTACTTCATGCTCTCTCCACTCACATTGTTTGCACCTTTCAGACTTGATTAGCTGCAAAAACTCACATTCCAATCATAATTCATGTAAATTGAGTTTGTGTCTTTATTTGCTCTGTTTGTGATCAGAACTCCCACCCAACTCACAAAGGAACAGCCAGTTCCCAAAGCTAGCGGTGTTTGCTACAAATAAACCTGTTGGACTTTAACCTGGTATTGTGGGACTTTTTACTGTCTTGGTAGACATCCATAGTAACATTTGCTGAGGCCAGCCTTTAAGGTACAGTTACTGGATAAATGAGAGAGGAACTTGATTCTGTTTGTTTTGATAATGTGGTTCTTCAATTTTTGATCTGTATCAAGATCCCTGATGCAAGAATCCTTGGCCCCTATCTCCTTATCAGGGATGTTCTGCACAGATGGAGGCTATTTACCATAATATACACATGATTCTTTGACAAGAAGCCTTTGTTCAGGAAGGGCTTGAAACCAGGATCTGGGGATCAGGGATAGATACAGGGTTGGGCTGAGGTTTGGTGTTAGGCCCGGGATTATTATTAAGCAACACAGCACAGCACGGGAAACAGGCCCTTCGGCCCAACGAGCCCGCGCCACCGTAATACCAAATACATTATCCTATTTTAATATTCCTATATAATAATATATATATTAATCCTAATTTGGAAAATTTTCACCATAGGGACAATTTGTAACCCAATCAGCCTAAGAGCGAATTTTTGGGTTGTGGGAGGAAACCGGAGTGCCCGGAGAAAACCCACGCAACCACGGGGAGAACGCGCAAACTCCCGCAGACACCGGCCCAATTCCAAGTGTCTGTACAGCCACATCGATAGTCTCTGAGCTGTCATGGTGCCCTTCAGGTGGTCCACATAAAGCACTCATATACAACATGAGGTACCAGGCAACCCATGAATCAACATTATCAGTGTGGGATCAGTGATTGGCTTACGATCAAGGATTAGGGAGAGGACAAGATTGGGCAAAGATGATAGGACCAGGACATGGATCAATACACACAATCAGGGTTTAGGGTTGGATTGGCACCCAAGGATTGGGGTAAGCCCGGGTTCAGTGTTAGGGGTGAGGATCAGGGAGTAGAGATCAGGACATTTCCAAGATCAGGGACAGGACCAGGGTTTAGACACTATTGTATTTGGAGGGTTGTAATATCTATGTTGGGCAGCATGAACAGTATTTGGGTGAAAAAGGGAGGATGAGGTCTATGAGGTTGGACTCCCTCTCAATACCATATTCCAGTAGCATAGTACTATTTAAAGACATGCGGAATAAAAATGTGATTAATACTCAAAGTTCTAGGCTATTGGGCTGAGACAGCATCAGGTTTGCAAGGGTTCAGGCTCAGTTGACCCAATCTTTATAAATAATTATAATTCCATCGCTGAAGGTTAATCCCTGTTGTTATTCTCTTTGTACAGTAAGAAGTCTCACAATACTATGTTAAAGTCCAACAGGTTTATTTGGTAACAAAAGCCACTGGCTTTCAGGCCTCTGGCCCTTTGTCAGATGAGTAGGTCAGAGATCCGAAAGCTAGTGGTGTTTGCTACCAAATAAATGTGGTAGCATTGTTTAGAAAGAACCTCGCCTAGTCTGCACTGCCCCATACAGTGAGAACCTCACCCAGTCTGCACTGCTCTGTACAGTGAGAACCTCGCCCAGTCTGCTTTGCTCCGTACAGTGAGAACCTCGCCCAGTCAGCACTGCCCCGTACAGTGAGAACCTCGCCCAGTCTGCACTGCTCTTTCTAAACAATGCACTGTACCTCAAAAACTAAGACAGATTTCAGCAAACCTTGATCCACAGGGTGTGTCCCAAAGAAAGTCTGACTAGTTTTTGATGAAGGATCAGATCCTGGATTTCTTTAAAGGATAACACTGGGAGATAGGGTGAATTGGTTTTCTTTTAGAATATTGTGGGTTGTTTCATTTGGAACATATGTTTGTTTTAGAAAGTTATGGATTGTCTCAGCTGTTGTGATGCAATTTGTTGCTGCTGTCAAAATGTGAGCAGAGTTTTCAGAACAGATTGTTGGATGTGGAGTGACCTGTAGCTTCCTCAAAAATGAAAGTTTTTAATTTTAAAAAAAAACAGTTTTGTAGTTGAAGAGCATCAAATAATCTAGGAACAATCTCAAATGACAGCTACATAACAATGCTGAGTTAACATGGTATGGCAGCAGCTGACTGACTTCTCTATTCATTTGTTATTTAATGTAATTGGACCAAATCTTCCAAGGAGTGACAATCACCATTGTATTGCTGCTCTGATCCTATATTTTTACCTAAAGACTGAAGCTCTGCATTTCTGACCCACTTTTCCAAGCTGAGTCTCATCAGAAATGCAGAGTGAATCAGTTCTGGGAGTTTTTTCTCATAGAGCACAATCTTCAGGGAAGTCAGGTGCTGTGAGGGCAGGAGGAGATGGTTGGAGGATTGCAGGAGAATTGGGATGTCAGGTGGGGAATTTGGAGTACTGCGTCCATTTCTGGTCGCCGTACTACCGGAAGGACATGGAGACCCTGGGTTATGCAAGGACTGCTCCTTGATGTTGCTTCGAGAGCTGCCTAGTGCTTCACATCCGTTAGTGTACGCTTAAACTGGACCAACTGACAGGCAATACGACAGCTCAGTGACTATCACTGTTGCTGCGCGGATACATGGACGTGGGTAGGATCTCCGATCTGGGTTGGTATCTGTAAGAGTTTGCATATTCTCCCCGTGCTTGTGTGGGTTTTCTCTGGGTGCTCCGTTTCCTCCTACACCCCAAAAACGTGCTTTTAGACTGATTGGTGTTAACAAATTGTCTCTAAATTAGACATCCCTTAATCTGGCGTAGAGAAAAATCATAGGTAGAAGAAGATAGATGAGGCACTCACTGAGTGTTAAAATGGCAGCGCAGGCTTGTTGGGCCAAAGGGCCTGTTTCCTGTGCTGTGTTGTTCTTTGTTCTTTGAATTAGTGAGTCAGGGGAATCAGAGATTGACCAGGATCAAAGGCTAGTTGTAGGGTTGTGCGGTGGAGGGTAATCGGAGGGTCAGGGGAGTCAGATAGTTGGGAGTTTTGGAGTGGCAGGAGAGTTGGACTATTGGGAGGAGTTGTAAGGCCTAGGGGAAATCAGAGGTCATTGGAGGGGCGACAGTCAGAGTGTTGAGGGAGTGGTGTAGTGGGGAATTGGAGGTGTCAGTTGTATGGTTAGATGAGGATTTAGACAAGGCCAGAATTTTAGGTGCTGCTATCGGACATATGACTGATTTGACCAAGCATGGCATTGCATCAGAAAATGTCAGCCAGGCATCTCGATATCATAGCAACTCCACACTATATCATGGTGGGCGGGTACGCATTGGAGTCTGATGCATGTCTATCAACAATAAAATTCCAATGAAGCCAATTAATGCCCCAATCAACCCAGATTTTTAGTGTCTGTGTACTTTAATGCCGGACACACAGGTTAATCAGCCAGACAGCCTTCACATTTTTGCAGCATTCTCGATCCAGGAGAGGATAAAGTGCCTAGTTTGTGTTTGAAGGCTGAGGAGTTAGGTTGCTCTCAGTTGTTCATGGTTACATTAGTGATAGTTTGTGGCATTTTGTTTGCAGATACCCTTTGAATAATATTGCAGGCACCCTGAGGCAGCTCCACAGGAGTTGTCAATCTTCCGGGAGCTCATTGTAAATCGTCAGCCTCATTTCTCTCCACATTCCAGCTGAAAAGGCTGTTGGGAGCTGATGGAGGATAGCAGTGAATTTCACATCTGCTTCCAATCCTATCACTTCATTTATCCAATGATCAAAAAATTCATGATTTTACTCTGTCTAATTCATTTTCTGCGTAAGTATTCAAGTTAATGAGTTGGAAACCCCCCCAAGTCTCTGGCTCTGACTCAGAGCTGGAGATCTTTCTCAGACGATTCCGGAGTCAGTGGAATTGCTAATCAGAAATTCAAATTCCTTGGAAATTTCCACACAGCCCCTACAGTGGGACTTGCCAGGGATCCCCAAGCGCATCTCCCAGGAAATGACCATCTGGAGATGGGAAGATTATATGTTAAATATATTACGCTCTGGCAGGATGGGGTTGGTAATTTGATGATAAAGCCTTGCCTGGGGTCACTGGCAGTTTGGCATTGACTTTGGATGAGGCAAAGTGTGTGAGCAAGGAGAGGGAGCATAAGACATTGGAACAGAAATGAGCTATTCAGTTCTTTGAGCCTGCTCCGTCATTTAAAAAGATCATGGCTGCTCTAACATTCACTAAGTCAACTTTACTGCCTTATTTCCTCAACTCTCATTTCCCCAATTATGAAAAACATATCAATCTAGCCTTGAAAATGTCAAGGACTCGGTCTCCTCAACCTTCTGACTAAAGAAGTTCAAACATTCATTACTTTTGAAGAGAAGAAATTCTTCTTCGTTAGGACCTTGTATAGTTACATCAACATTTCTATTTTTATACTCTAGCTGCCTTGAAATAAAAGCCAGCATTCCATTTTCCTTCTCTATGATCTTCTGCACCTGGACATTAGCTTTCTGAGTTTCATGGACCAGCATCCCCGGCTCCCTTTGACAGCTTTCTGCAGTCTCTCTCCATTCAAGTAACAATCCACCTTCTCATTCTTTCTTCCAAAATGAACAATCACACATGTGTCTATGTTGAATTCCATTTGCTAATTCATGCCACTCACTTAACCTGGCAATATCTCTCTGTTAACTACTTAGATCTATCTTTCCAACAACCTGCCCTCTCACCTTTGCATCATCCACAAATGTGGCCACAGTACACTCTGTTCCTTCCTCTAGATCATTAATATATTTTATAAAGAACTGCAGACACAGTACTAATCTCTGTGATACTCAACTGGTTACTGCCCTCCAATTTGAGAAAGGCCCCCTTTCTGTTAGTTAGCTACTCTTATATCTATGCTATGGATAGAAGATTAGCTAACAGACACCACAAGTCCTATCTTGCATTGTGGCCTTTTGTTTGACACCTTATCTATTGCCTTTTTGAGAATCCTAATATTCAGCATTGATCGGTTCTCCTCTATCTACTCCAGCTGATACGTTCTCAAAGAATTCTCGTAAATTTGTCAGACCTGATTTCCCCTCCATGAAATCCTGCTGACGCTGCTTGATCAGATATGACTTTTCAAAATGCACCGCTATTCCCTCCTTAATAATTGATTCTAATATTTTTCCAATAACTCAATTTAGACTAACTAGCCTATAGTTTCCTGCATTTTGCTCTCTTCCCTTTTTGAACAAAGGTACCACATTTACGTATTTCCAATCCTTTAGCTAAGTTCCAGAGAGGAAGGCAAAATTGTTAAAGAGAAAAAATGATTTTTGAACAAAGGTATATTAATTTAAAGTTAATGTTTTGAGTCAACTATGATTCTTCTTCAGTTTCCCATTCACATTCTAAATTAATTTAAACCCTCACCCACAGCATTAATTGACCCTTCCAGTTAACATTTAAAAGCCTGGGCTTTTGAAGTGAAAGTTTAAATTTTATTTTAGAGTCACAAGTAGGCTTACATTAATACTGCAATGCAGTCACTGTGAAAATCCCAAGTCGCCACACAGAGGCGTCTGTTTGGGTACACTGAGGGAGAACTTATCATGGCCAATGCACCTAACCAGCATGTCTTTTGGGCTGTGAAAGGAAACTGGAGCACCCAGAGGAAACCCATGCAGACTCACGGAGAACGTGCAAACTCCACACAGATAGTGACCCAAGCTCGGAATTGAATCTAGGTCGCTGGCGGTGAAGCAGCAGTGCTAATCATTGTGCCACCGTGCAACAAGGGGAAGGTACATTGCCCTGGTTTAAATATTTCAGTTGCAACAATCCACAGATCACCAGATTCTATATTTTACACTGACAAGTGAATAATTCCCAGTGGACAACTTGGTTTCTTTGCTTCATACTATAACTACCTTCTATTCTTTTAAAACCTCTCCTATTTAATCACAAAACTTTGGAACATAAGATACCAGTACAGCAAAACTCAGGATTGTACAATCATGATAAACAAATTGCTTTCATAGATTCATGTAAATGGAGTAACTGATGGCAGATTTGCTCATCAGCACAATACTGACGGAGGGAGGGTAAATGAAGGCCTCTCCCCTGTGGAACTCCACCTGAAGAATGTTTACTAACTGTCTAGCCT
This sequence comes from Sphyrna mokarran, assembly GCA_024679065.1. Taxonomy (NCBI): domain Eukaryota; kingdom Metazoa; phylum Chordata; class Chondrichthyes; order Carcharhiniformes; family Carcharhinidae; genus Sphyrna; species Sphyrna mokarran. Next base: position 83,243,308 of record JAGIQG010000006.1, read on the forward strand.
TTCATTCAACACCTCATATTGAGGCTTCAGTTTTTGTTCTTAAACTGGCTTCAAATTGATAGAGGGTTATATGTTTTTTACTTCAGTCTTTTCATTCAGTAAGTAGACACACAATTCAGATCATGTATTGCTTTTCAGAAAATGGAATTTTCACTGGTTTGGGAGCATTTGACAGGATTTCTGGTACTCAGAGAGCAAATCCAAAGTAACATTTTGAGCAATCCATTTTGGATATTTGTTGCAGCAAATCTAATTACAAGGAAAGTAAATGTTTCAAAAACTGATGAAAGTCCAATTTGTTGTATGGTTTTAATATTACTTGTGTACATTTGAAAAGGGGAAAGCTGATTAATTCTTTTGCACTGAATTTATTGTTTTACACATATTGTAGGATACTTCAGGGAAGTACAGGAAAATCTTGTTAACCAAGTAAACAGATGTTCAATGAAAATTTCATGTACCAAGCTGTGATACAACCAGAAAGAATGCTTTCTACAATGCATTTGTAAAAGTTTGTGAGAGTCGTAGCTGATATGCCAAATTTCCTTAGTCTTCTGAGAAAATAACGTTGCTGTTGGGCTTTATTGGCTTTAGCAAGGTGTGTACCCACATACATGGCATGGATCCACCGTAATGTTTATCAGCTGTATTCTTGGGGAGATCAGTTGCAGGGCATATGCACAGGGCTTCTCCATTTTTTTGCAACACCTCTTCCATCCACAGAAGAATTGTGACATATTTGTATTCGGAACAATAATAACTCAGATATAACACTTCACAAGTCATCTATAGAAGAGCTATTTAAAAAGGAACATTCCCTAGATGCTGGAAATCTTAAATGAAAATGAAGATGATAGAATTATTCACTAGTTCATGCAGCATCTCTAGAGAGAAAAATATTGTTAACAGCCTGGATTTTCATCTTTAGGTAGGTAAGGAGTTTGGATAAATCCCTGCTTGGCCTACTCATCTTGGGAGAAAGTGTCTGTAAAGGCAGGATTGTCATTTCTCTGGACCGCTTCCAATGGGAGTTGGGCCCCCTGACCCAGGAGACAGTGCAGAGATAGCCACAGGGGCAGCTGGTTGTGGAGGTGGGATGTTTAAAAGGACTGACTGGTGCTGTGGGATTCTGTGTCAGTTTAAAAAAAAATGAATGACCTTCTAGCCCTCAATCCTCACACTCCTTAACCCTCCATACATTCCTCATTCTCCATCCACAACATCTCATGCTATCACCTATTGCCCCTTATGCCCCTTCTACAAAGCCTTTCTCATTCATCACCCCTATGGCTACTCTTGACCAAATGCTCCTTGATCTCCCCCGGTAGGCCTTCATTCTCCCATGCCAAATTATGGTACTTTCATGTCCATTGATCCACTGTACATAGAACCAATGAATCCGAAAGTGCATTGAGCAATGTGTTAAAAAAAATACTTTGAATAGTTAGTCTTTGACAACTTTCTTCTATGCTTGAAAAGAAAACCTGGACTACAAACTAATAAAATGGTCAACCATCCAAGGCCTTTGAAAATCCAAAAATCAAAATATTTAAATTACTTCACTTGTGTAAGCAAACGTTGTGAAATTGACCGCAGAGATCAGAGAGCCTGAGCTGTCAATTGTATCAATCTTTCCTCTGGATACCAGGTTCTCTCATATTATAATAGCTATCTGGGCTCTTAGTTAAGTATAATGGTAGGATTATTCTGGCTATTTATACCTCACCACCACTGCCAGTGAGGACAGAGGATTTGACGCATAGCCAAATCTCCATTCACTGCAGCAGGACTGGAGAATTCCAGTGCAAATGAGGTTGGAGAATCCAGTCTAATGTTGTTAAGGCAATAACTGCCAACAATTGATTGAGAAAGGGAAAATAGAGTATGAAAATAAGTTAGCGGGAAACATACAAACTGACTGTGAAAGTTTTTATATATATACGTGAAGAGAAAAATATTGATAAAAATTAATGTTACAATTCTGTAGTGTACAATCACAATGTAGTGGTGATCCATTATCAAGGGTTTCATTACTCAGCATTTGGAAAGCAGTGGTATAATCAGACAAAGTCAGGACTTACAAAGGGGAAACCATACTTGATGAATGTATTGGAATTCTTTAAGGATGCAACTAGTAGAGTTGAACAACAAGAACCAGTGGATGTGGTTTATTTAGACTTTCAGAAGGCTTTTGATAAGGTCTTTACTGTGTAAAGTTACAGTGCATGGAATTGAGCAGGGGATTTGAGATGGATAGAAAGCTAGTTAGCAGCTAGGAAGTAAAAAGTTGGCATTAATGGGTCTTTTTCCAATTGGCAGACAGTAACTAGTGGGATACCACAGGTATTTATGCTGTACCCAATTATTCACATTATATATCAATGATTTGTAAGAGTGAATTAAATGTATTATCTCCTAATTTGCACATGATACAAAGTTGGGTGGAAGGACAGGCTATGAAGAGAAAGTAGAGATACTTCAGTGTGATTTAGCCAGGCTGACTGTGTGGGCATATGCATGGCAGGTGCAGTATAATGTGGGTAGATGTGAGGTTATCTGCTTTGTGAGCAATAGTAGGAAGGCAGATTATTATTTGGATGGGTGCAAATTGAGAGAGGTGGATACTCAGCGAGACCTTGGTAACTTTATACATCAGTCGCTGAAAGTAAGCACGCAGATACAACAGGCAATAAGGATCACAAATGGCATATTGGCCTTTATAGCGAGAGGATTTGAATATAGGAATAGGGATATTTTACCGCAATTGTACAGTGTTGGGAAGGCCACACCTGGAGTGTTGTGTGCAGTTTTGATGTGCTTATCTGAGGACACCCTTGCTCTAGAGGGATTGCAGTGAAGGTTCACCCGGCTGATTCCTGGGATGGCAGGTCTGTAATATGAGAGATTAAATCAGACAGGATTGTATTCACTGGAGATTAGAAGAATGAGAAGGGATCTCAGAGGAATTTATAAAATTCTGACAGGATTAAACAGGGTAGATTCAGAAAAAATGTTCCCACTGGAGAATCCAGAACTAGGGATCATAGTTTGAGGATAAGGGTAAACCAAAATACGGATGCAATTCGAATTATTCTATTTCTTTCACTATTTCTTTGAAATTGCAGAGACGTAAACAAGATAATTATTTGGTAATGAAATAAAAAGTGAATAGCCTTACTGGAGCGACAATTGCTAGGTTCCATTGCTATTATCATGTGGTGCTCACCAGCACACATTTCCTAGCCTGGAGAGGCCACTGAATAAGAAACACAAAATTATTTGATTCTTGCAACGGATCTGAAAACTAAAGACTTCAGTAATTCTCTGTTACTTTTATGCAGACTGGAAGGTACTGTGTAATTTACTAACTTGTGTCTTAATTAACTCATTTCATCTAGTTGTTCCACCCCAGCCTGTAATAAGAAGTGGCTCCTGCCATGTCCTGAGAGAGTTGAGCTATGTGATTTAGGACCACATTAAAAGCAAACACTTCACTTCCTTGATATGACAGCCAAGATGCTCTAATGATGGAAAATTATAATTCTGATTTCTAGCATTTTGACATGTTAACTTGATTGTTTCCTCTGGGTGTTTTTGTTTGTTGCATCTGGTGAGTTAATATAAACTTCCACTGATGGAACCCATGGGGATCTACTCATTTCAAAGCGAACAGTGTGAGGGCAAGAAGTCAGTTGAAACAATGATCTAAAGAAATAGCTATATAGTTCTCAAAAGGTTATGTTTCACATAGAGGTTTTTTTTCATTCTCACTTGTCACTTTTTAAATTTTTTACTCCATTCTTGAAGTTACAATGCCAATGTTTGGAGTGGGCAGGACAAATCCAAATCCATAAGACTATAAAACCTAGGAGCAGAATTAGGCCACTCGGCCCATCAAGTCTGCTGCATCATTCAATCATGGCTGATACTTTTCTTATTCCCATTCTCCTGCCTTTTCTCCATAACCCTGATCCCCTTATTAATAAAGGATCTATATATTTGAGGAACAGAAGGATCTTGGTGTATGTGTCAATAGATCCCTGAAAGTAGGCAGTCAAGTGGATAAAGTTGTTAAGAAGGCATATGGAGTCTTAGCTTTTATTGGAAGGGGAATTGAATTTAGGAGCCGCAGCATCATGTTGCAACTGTACAAAACTCTAGTGCGGCCGCACTTGGAGTATTGTGTGCAGTTCTGGTCCCCACATTATAAGAAAGATGTGGAGGCATTGGAGAGGGTACAGAGGAGGTTTACCAGGATGTTGCCTGGTATGGAGGGCAGGTCCTATGAAGAGAGGTTGAAGGATTTGAGGTTGTTTTCGTTAGAAAGGAGGCGGCTAAGAGGGGATCTTATTGAAGCATATAAGATGATTAGAGGTTTAGATAGGGTGGACAGTGATAGCCTTTTTCCTAGGATGGAGAAAGCTAGCACGAGGGGACACAGCTTTAAATTAAGGGGTATGAGTTATAGGACGGATATCAGAGGTAGGTTCTTTACTCAAAGAGTGATTAGGGAGTGGAATGCCCTGCCTGCAGCTGTTGTAGATGCGCCAAGTTTGGTGGCGTTTAAGAGGTTAATTGATAAGTATATGGAAGAGAAGGGAATGGTTTAGTTTGGAGGGGCATTGCTTTTTATTTTGGTCGGCACAACATCGAAGGCCGAAGGGCCTGTTCTGTGCTGTAATGTTCTATTCTATTCTATTCTATTCTATACATCTTTGTCTTAAAAACACTCAACAGCCTGGCCTCCACAGCCTCTGCAGCAAAGAGTTCCATAGATTCACTGGCTGAAGAAATTCCTCCTCATCTCTGTTTTAAAAGATTTTTCCTTTAATTTAAGGTTATGTCCCTTGATTCCAGGTTTTCCTACAAGCAGAAACATCCTCTCCCACATCCCTCTATCCAGACCTCAATAAATCCATTTAGTACTTGCTCCAAAACCAAATTCAACATGCTGTTGAATCCAATTCAAAGTCTCCACAAAGGACATAAACAAGATTTAAGCTGATAAGATGAGGCATTACAACCCACCTTGGGCTTGATCTGATAGTAGTTTTGGAATTCTACTGTGCCACCCACCACAGAATCAAAGCGAGCAAGGGTGAACAATGGAAATGTTTGTTGACCTGGTTTTCTGGTCTGGGGTTGAGCAACACCATAAAATCCAGTACTTGATGTTAGCCAATAGGCCAAGGAGCACTTATCAGCAAAATATAGTTGTATGGATTGGTGAGTTCCAATCACACTGTTTAATCTAAGATGTCCTGCAGGTACACTTAAATTCTCAGTGACTGATTATCACATTACATAGTTTAATATTTCTTCTGCAGTGGATTCATGATTTCAATTCTCCTTTGAATTGCAAACAAGAACATACTGATCAATTGCATGCATCATTGTGTGATATCGGAAGGCATCCTCATGGGTCAATAGATGCCTGAGTCCATTTCAAAAGTGTACTGAATTCTATTCTCACATGATTCTTAGGTCCACTTGTTCAGTTTGAGTTCTGATCCTTGAAGAAATAATTACAAGTTTTCCTAAGCAAGTGATTCTATTTTACACATTTTTTAACAGACCATAATGTTTCCTAAAAATATTCCAATGCTCTCCAATCACATTAACGAGTTGACATGCCATAAGCTCAATCTATTTGGATGTTCCTTTCTTTACACAGGGTAGATTTCTTTTGCCTTTATTCCCTCAGCAACAAGCATTGCTTGGGGAAAAACCTAAAGAGGAAAGCCACGTAGAGAGAACAGCAGATCTATAGCAGTGTCTATCCAGTTTCGCTTCTGTTTAGATTATTAGAAGGATAGTTGGACTCAGTATCTTCATATTTCCTTTCCATATTCTGCCCAGGAGATGCCGATTGGTAAAAGTCACAAATCTGAACCATGCTCACTTTTGAATGATTTGTTTCATTTTATCATGTTTGATCTCACGGTATCACTAATACTGGATATAGAGCAACTTCAGCCGTCACCACCACTTTGGAGGATATTGACAGAGTAATACAATTATACAAGTCAGAAAAGGCTCTTTGGCCCATCAAGTCTGCACCAACAAAAACTACCACTAAAGGTGCGCTAATCCCTTTTTCACGCACTTGTCCCATATTCTTGAATGGTCAGAAGCCTCACAACACCAGGTTAAAGTCCAATGGGTATATTTGGAATCATGAACTTTCAGACAGCTGCTCCTTCATTAAGTGAGTGGGTTTTTTCCCCTTACCAAATAAAGGAGCAGCGCTCTGAAATCTCATGATTCCAAATGAACCTGTTGGGCTTTAACCTGGTGTCGTGAGACTTCTTATCGTGCCCAGCCCAGTCCAACACCAGTACCTCCACGTCATATTCTTGAATGTCATGATATTCCACATAATGAAGAAGGAATTTCTCGGGTTAGAATATCCAGAAATTATTGTGAGCAGTCTTATTGAAAGAGCACTGCTATATTAAACAAGTGTTGACTTATGCTCTGCAACAGAAAATAACAGTCATGGATCAAAATATGAGGCTGGAAAAGCAAATCCATCTGAGTATACTCTTTATAACAGTGACCATATCAGCCAGCAGCCTAGATTAAACATTTTCTTGATAATATCATTCAGAATACTGTCAAGGCTAATGTGTTGAAATAATAGGGCTAGATTTTATTGCACAGTTGCACTGAGAGTGGGGTGGGTGAGCTATTGGCGGGGGTGGGGATAGGGGTTGTTATTGGGGTTACCAATCCAGAAATATGTGTCAAGCTTGTTTTAATGTAATCATTTCATTAACACCCGATTTCCAGCTCTCCCAACCAATTAGTGTCAGCAGGTGTGATGACAATATGCATGACAAAATCACAATTTGAGTTTTTAATAGAACACTCCAAACATGCCAACTGAAACAGTTTGTGTTCTCCTAGAGCGAGAAGGAAGTGTTGTAATGAAGTGGAGATGGGAACAGCTGTACCCCTTCTCTCTGATGCCTTTCTGGTGGGGGGGAGGAGACGGGGTGGTACTGAGAGGGTCCAGAGAGAGATGCTATTCAGAAGTGACTGGTGGAAGAAGCCTGCTGCTAAGACTAAGAAGACTTGGTTGGAGGTTGCTGAGGAAGTCATCAGTAGCCATATACTTGGAGCAAGGGCTTCAAGGACTTAACTAGCTGGGAAAAATGAGAACAATATATATATAGCTCTACGTCCTATACGCACATCACCCAACCCCTTCGGTCTGTCTTTTCATATTCCTTCTCAAACCAGCCTAACTTTCATGCCCAATCAACCCCTTTATGTTCATGCATTTCCTCACTTAACCATCTATTCATCCCTGACTGACGCTCATCCTCCAAAACAATGCTATTCCTATCCCTCATAGTCCTCTTCAACAAATGTTCTCCATCTATTAAATGAACACATGTCATTACACTCATTCTCTACTTTCCCTCCTCACAGGAGAATAGGACACAAAATACCCAGGAAATGCAGTTTAATAGAGGAGCACTGGTGAACAGTGGAATTTCAGCATGCCTGACCATCAGAGATGTGAAGATTGAGGGAATTGGGGCCCGTAAAACACTTGTGACAGAATTAAACATTAATAGCCACATTCTCTGATTTCCCTTCATCTTATTTGGCATGTTTCCTGTGTACTGCAAAGTTCCTTTAAGATCATTACATGGGTGATGATTGTGGAAAACCTGCCTGCTCCAGCATAGCATATTGCCAATTGCTGAGTTGCTGGATCTCCCTGTTCCTCCCTCAACTTTCCCACAGCTTAGAGAAAAGCTTAATTAGCAGCCTCACAGTGTACAACACTCATTCACATTGGGCTGAATTATGATAATATGCATAATGATAATCTGAAAAATTGACAGGGCTCATTCAGGCCTTTTATCTCACATTGGGCCTATGCACGTCAATTAGGAAATGTCAATTTGCCCATGACAAGGATAATGACATCTCAAAGGAGCTTACTCCGTCTGAGCACGCACCATTCATGCAAGGTCACCTCCCAAGATGAAACTGAACAAGCAAACAAGATGCCCTCATGGTAGTATAATTCAGAAACCCATCAAAACTTGTCAGAGTCTAAGAAAGAGACATTAAATTGTTAAGTACTGGATAATGAAACAATGACTGCTACAAACAGTCCCCCATCCAACAACCCATTGGTAATACACAATGGGTGAAGCATAACAGGCCAGTCTGCAGCCATTGCAGAGAGATTGCAAGTGACATAGAGAGTATGTCACATTGGTTTTCCTACCCAAAATGACACTTGGGCTATGATCTTACATCTTATTAGATGTAATTCCATCTAAAGAATCTTAACAGACTTACCATATCACCATAGAGTGACCTGTGGAATTCCTATCTGGTTATGGAACCAAGAATGTGATTAGACCAGAATCATTTTTATTAGACCAGAATCAGTTTTATTACGATGGCCTACGTGTTTCCAACTTCATTAAAACAATTCTGAAAATCTGGAAATTAAAACAGCCTTCAAAGCAACTATTGTTTGCTATTTACAGATCTACAGTATGTGGAAAGTCTTGCAAGATGCTGTAAGATGCATAAATATTTCCACATATCGCCAGAAACTAATAGGTTAATGGCTTAGTGAAGGAACATAGATACATAATAGCTAACATAATTGCAATAATCAAATTGTCCATTCAGATGGATTTGCCACTCTAGCTCCATAATTTTGGTCTGATGGCGTATTTTCTGCAATGAATCATCAGTTAATTTTGTTACAGTGCCAAACGTATTATAATATCTATACAATAAAGAAAAAAGTCAGTTGAAAAAGCAAGAAATTGGTTTTGCTGTATAAGATATTATGAAACATACTAATTTATGCAAAACAACTTTACAAATTGACAGCTCTCCTAAAACATTGCTGGCATAACTTCAATAGAGATCTGTGGAAAGGGGTTGGAGCACAGTAGTACAATGATTAGCATTGCTGCCTTGCAGCGGCAGGGACCTGAGTTCAATTCCCAGCTTCGGTCACCATGTGGAATTTGCACATTCTACCCTTAGCTGCTTGGATTTCCTCCGGATGCTCTGGTTTCCTGCCACAGACCGTAAGAGGTGCAGGTTAGATGGATTTGCCATGCTAAATCGCCCTTTTGTGAGAGAGGGATTAGCTGGCACAGGGTTATAAGCACAAGCCTGGGTGGGATTGTAGTCTGTGGAGACTCAGTGGGCTGAATGGACTCCTTTTGCTCTGGATTCTATCTATGAAGGTCACAACCCAGATACACAGGGTTCAAGTCTTTGTTGAATTTTCCTGGATGGATACTTGTGAGCCCAAAATTTACTCCTCAAGGTAAGAGAAATTAGAGGCAGGGGCTCTCCCCCACACACTACTGTCCCATTCTTTAAATATACACCTGTGAGGATCTTGCCAATTCATGTGACAAAGCCAGGTAGGACCCTCCTGCCCCACTGCTACTTCATGGAGGTAGAATGCCTGGCCACCAGCTTTGAAAAGCATTTGGACAGCCTGCAATAGCCCTTCCACTTCTGTTCGGCCAATGCTCTCACTAACTTTTCCTTCCTCCCTTGATCGTCTTTCAAGCAACTTTGCATCCACTCTGAAGTATAGGCTGGCATTTACAGACATTCCTCAAAGGGGACAATCCAGCAGAACTCTTCATTAATCATGGAAAAAGACTATCCCATCAGATGCATGCCATTTATATGTTGTTGTAAAATTGAACTTTCTCATTTTCGTTGCTGGGGAACTTAATTTGGTAGGGAGCTTAATTCCAGTGAAGTGGCCTCTTAAAGAGTATGCATGACTTGCTAATCAATGCAAGATGACTTTCTGACATTTGCCCCCATTTATCCTATCTTTAAAGTCCTGAGAACTGAATACCAAAAGTTCCTCCCATCATCAGGTTTCTGGCCTCGTGTCCAGTTAAGCTTCCTCCACCTGCCTAGTTTTCTGCTGCTGGCAGGACCAGAACATTCCACCCCAAGTCCCAATGGCCTATCAGTCCTGTGCTCACTGATCTACATTGGCTCCTGATTAAACAACATCTGGATTTTAAAATTCTCCACCTTTTCCAATTCCTCTATGGTCTTGTCTTCTTCCGCCACTCCCATCTCTGTAAGCTCCTCCAGCTTCACAATCCTTTGAGATATCTACATTCCTCTAATTCTAGCCTCTTGAGTATCTTGACTTTCATCTCTCTATTATTAGATACCATGCCTTCAGCTGCTATAGCCTTTACTTCTGGAAGTCCTCTTGGCCTCAGTATCTCTCAACTCCTCTTTCCTACTTAAGAAGCTCCTTATAAATTCTCCCTCAGTATACCTGAAGAGGAGTTGGAATATGGCGAGTAGGGAATTTTCTCTAACTTTGTTATGCTAATATAAGCCCTCTTGTGACATTAATAAATAAACTTAAAAAAAGTTATTTCTTTGATCAGATTTTTGTGACCTTCCCTAAGATCTCCTTATGTATCTTCGTGCCAAACTTTGATTCATGAAACTCTCTTGAAATACCTTGGGACACTTTATTTCATTAATGGTGTCGTACAAAGACAAGTAGTTGTTGGATGCCTATATTGGCATTCTGCCACTCAACACTTTTTAACAAATGAAGTAGTGATTTGAAAGAATACTTTGCAGCTTTTTTGTTTTGACAATGTTACTTTCTGTTTCTTTGCTAATGAAAATGTATTCTAAGTTTAAATTAAAAGTTTGATAAAGATTTACTCAGTTTAAATGATTCCCAGTGGGGTGATCATTCATGGGCTTCTATAATTGCTGCATCTTGGTAATTAATTTCACCTTCCACTTAATGATTAAAGGACATCCTAATGTAATTTAACGATAAAGATTTTTTTTTACAAAATGCACAAGCTTTGATTCGTTCCTAATGTTGTGTTACTTGCTAAGGCAACTGCCATAATTTCACTGGGGATAATTCATTATTATGTATGCAACAGCAGATTCTGCTAATGATACAGAATGTACAGAATGACTTCAATATTAAAAGTATTCAATACACAAAAAGATTTTTGAGCATTTTGACCTGAAGTTATATAAGACATTTGTAAGGCCACATTTGGAATACAGTGTACAATTCTGGTCACCCTATTATAGAAAGATATTAGTAAACTAGAAAGAGTGCAGAAAAGATTTACTAGGATGCTACCGGAACTTGATAGATTGAGTTTTAAGGAGAGGCTGGATAGGCTGGGGCATGTTTTCCTGCTGCGTGGGAGATTGAGGGGTGATCTTACAGAGGTCTGTAAAATATTGAGGGGCATAGATCAGCTGGGTAGTCAATATCTTTTCCCAAAGGTAGGGGAGTCTAAAACTAGGCTTAGGTGAGGGGGAGAAATACTAAAATGTCCAAGGGGCAATTTTTTCACACAGCAGATGATGAATGTCTGGAACAGGCTGCCAGAGGCAGGTACAATTTATCTTTTATAGATTCATAGAATCTTAAAATTATAAGAAGCATTTAGCCAGTTACGTGGGTATAGAGGGATATGGGCCAAATGTGGGCAACTGGGACTAGCTTAGCGGTTTAAAAAAAAGCAGTATAGACAAGTTGGGCCATAGGGCCTGTTTCCATGCTGTAAACCTCTGACTCTATGACTCTGATGATGCTTCACTAGTTGAATAGTTTCACAGACACTGGTAAAATTATTTATACACAGGAGCATGGAAGATTTTTCGAGCATAAAATTCAATTGTGGGTGAGGCAGTGGCATATGGAATTGTCACTGGGCCAAGGTAATGCTTTGGGGACCCATCAGAATCCCACCGTAGCAGATGGTAAAATTTGAATTCAATAAAATCTGGAATGAATGATGACCATGAAACTGTTGTTGATTGTTGTAAAAATCCCATCTGGTTCACTAATGTCTTTTAGGGAAGGAAATCTGCCATCCTTACCTGGTTTGGTCTACATGTGACTCCAGAGCCACAGCAATGTGTTGATTTATGTGCACATCAGCAGATTTTCATAATGATACAGAACGACTTCAATGTTAAAAGCGTTCAATACGCAAAAAGATAATAGTCCTTTGAAATAGCCCAATAAGCCACTCAGGTCAATTAGGGATGCGCAATAATTCATATGAATCCAATGGGCAATAAATCCCATGACTTGCATCCCATGAACAAACTGAAAAAACACATACCATGTGTAAGACTGATATATGCTTAGAAAGTTATGTAAGTAAGAACCAAAGTATACCCAAAATTCCTTTCTGGGAGCCAGGACCCAGATTATGCAAATCACCTGAAAGAGGTTTGATATGGAAATGAACAGCTTTATAGTGCACTATTTCAAATGCCTCTTTAAAGGTCAGTGGTGAGGGGAGGCGAGGGGAGGGGAGGGCAGGGCAGGGCACGGAAAGGTATGGTAATACATGAAGAAGCTCATCTTGTCCTCTCCCCATCTTAAAAAAGTATGTCCATGGCAATTTCCAATCTATTCCAAGGATCTACTCAGTACAGCGTTGTAGGATATTGAGACGATTAGTGTCAGCTATTAAACTTTGCAGAGGTCCTAAAAAGCCACTTGTAATTGCTCTGGGAGTTGATGGTTCAAATGCTGCCAATTCTATTCAACCAAAGAGGTATTCAAGAGGTTTGTAGCACTATGTCTGTGGATCACTTTGCCTTCCAAAAGCAGTCTATGGTAGAGACCACTAACATGTCTTGATAAGTCTTGGCAGCCCACTTTAACCAAGCAAACAACTCCATCTATCAGTAGCCTTCCATCTGGGAAACTAAGTTCACTCCACTGACATTAGACCCACCAGGATTTCGACCCTAATGCTACTACTTGTGGCATTATTTACAATTGTTAGACTTTTGCAAAGATCACTGCTGTGTTGGGACTGGGAGAAGGTGTGGTGCCCAAGCCCACTCAGATAGAGAGGAAATAGATTTTTGAGAGATGTGTTCCAAGACAGTATATTTATTTCTGACTGATTCTTGGAAGCTTTATTGGCTAGGGATTTGAACATCACTTGGGTAGAATGCAGGAAGAAAAAGTATATTAGAAGAATTGTATAATCATAATGAAAGCCACTCAATTTTGTTTCCACTTATAAATCAATGTGATCCACATTCCTTCCTGTTGTCTTTCTGGCTATACTTTATAAATAGGCAGTAAATAACACTTATCCATATGGTTTTCCCTATCATCTATAAATAGTTAAATAAGCACATTTGTTCACCATACATATTACAATTATATGAAATCTATCTTGCCTCAGAGAAGAATGCATCTCTACCTAATCTATCTGCTCCATATTTTTAGAGTCCAGTTTCTTCTACTAAATATGAAACCCAGAAAGATTAAACTTTATTTTTTGGTGTTAAAAATATTTACAATAATATCCATTATTACTAAAATATTCTTCAATGAACTTTATGATTTTCACTCAAAACTTGGAGTATTCTCACCAGATTTCATTGCCCAAATGACTTTATTCTTTGCTGGTTGCTTAGAGTTGTGTCTCAGGCAAATATAAATTAACTGTTATTTAGGACATTGTGTAATGAAGATTAAACAATAGCAAGAGTTTAAGTTATATTTGTAATGCACCATAATTACTAAACAAATAACTTTGAGAGGAACATGCAGTTTTTCCTCCTCAGTCAAGTCTATGTTGCAGCAGCATGAAATTCTCCCGCTGTGCAGTACGTTAAGAAGTCTCACAACACTGCGTTAAAGTCCAACTTGATAGCTCAAGTTTTCATCAGGAGAGTGAGGAGCTGTGTTCACAAACAGGGCATACATAGACGTGAACTCAATTTACAAGATAATGGTTGGAATGTGATTACAGGTAATCGAGTCTTAAAGGTACAAACAATGTGAGTGGAGAGAGGGTTAAACACAGGTTAAAGAGACATGTATTGTCTCCAGCAAGGACAGTTAGTGAGATTTTGCAAGCCTAGACAAGTTGTGGAGATTACAGATAGTGTGACATGAATCCAAAATCCCGGTTAAGGCCATCCTTGTGTGTGGAACTTGACTATCAGTTTCTGCTTAGTGATTCTGCGTTGTCGTGTGTTGTGAAGGCCGCCTTGGAGAACACTTACCAGTAATGTTTAACATTTATTTAACATTTAACAGTATCCAACCCACTGGGAGTTCACCATAGCAACATATTCCCAATCCAGAAAAAAAGGAAGCAGGGTCAGGACAGACTGCAAGGATGGGCAGAAGTCCTGCTCACTGGAATTCTGCTTTGAAGAGAATGGCCATTCTTTCAGACTTTCTCATACTACCTTTTTAGGTTTATAAGAATTGATGCTGCAAGTTCCTGGTTCAGAACCACAAGGAGCTTTATGCCTTAAAGTGTGTTATGATGCCCTACTAAGCTGGACCACAAAGTGAAAGTGCCATCATCTGCAGAAGTCCAATAGAACAAGATTGAGTGTGAGTGTGTGTGTGTGTCTGAATCCATTATTGAAACATTGGAATTGATTGAAAAATGAAATACTTGCTGTCTATGATAAATTTTAGTAAAGGTTCATTTGCAGGATGCTGACAGACATTAATGTAAAGATCATTTAAGTACAGTATTGTTGCATCAATCTATTATCAGTACAAAATCCTTTATATCACATAGAATCACAGAAACTTACAGATGGAGGCCATTTGGTCCATTGTGCCTGTGCTGCCTATTTGAAAGCACAATCATGCTTAATCCCATTCCTCACCTTTTTTTAAAGTAAATCTGTAAGCTCAGTTTACTAGTAACTGTGCAACTCCCTTTAAAAATTATTTATGGAATCAGTTGCCACCACATTTTCAGATGGAGCAGTCAAGAACTCTGAGTCAAAATAATTATCTTCATTCCCTCTTGAGATCTTTTGCCATTAAATTTAAATCTCTAACCTTTGATTATTGATTGACTCACCAGAGGACATAGTTTTTCTTTATATGCCCTACCAAACCATCTTGAAAATCTCTATTAGATTATTCCTTAACCTTCTGTGTTCCAAAAGGACAAGTCCTAACTTTTCTAATCTCTTCTGAGAAATGAACTCCCTTGTGTCTAAGACCATTCCCGTAAACTTCCTCTGAAGCTTTTACATTTTTTCTGTAGTGTCAGGTCCAGAATTGTCCACAATACTCCAGCAGAAGCCAACCAGTATTATAAAATTCTAGAGTAATCTTTGTTTTTATAATTTATGCCTCCATTTATAAACCCGAGTAACCATAATGCTTTTGAACCACCTTATCAATTTCCCCGTCACATTTAAGAGTTTGTGCATATTGATCCCAAGGTGTCTCTGCTCATCTATATCTCTCAAAATTGTGCCATTCTGCACCTCTCCAAAGATAGCACTACCTTCCTTCCACTCATTATTTACTTAAATATGGCGAATGGGGTGCCAATTTCAGTGCCCATTCACTCCTGAGTTATGGGGATGAGATTGGCAGTGGGTGGGAAGGTACTGGAGTAGGTATATGCCTATTTTATGTCATCACCCTGCCAAAAACACATCCAGCAGGGTCACATACAGTGCAGCTGCGT
Organism: Sphyrna mokarran; assembly: GCA_024679065.1. Classification (NCBI taxonomy): domain Eukaryota; kingdom Metazoa; phylum Chordata; class Chondrichthyes; order Carcharhiniformes; family Carcharhinidae; genus Sphyrna; species Sphyrna mokarran. Next base: position 83,258,826 of record JAGIQG010000006.1, read on the forward strand.
ATTTGCATTATCCCTTTAATCTTTCCTCTTAACAAGTCCATGTGACACTTTGTCAAACGCCTTCCAATAGTTCAAATGCACAATGTCTACTGCACTGCCTTGATCAAGTTTGTGTTACCTCTTCAAAGAATGCAATCAAATTAGTCAGATACAAATTTGGCTTTAACAAATCCAAGCTACCTCTTCTTGATTAATCCAATTGATTTTCAAATGTAAGTTTGACTGTATTTAAATTACTTTGCAGGCTCCTTCACACAACATAATTGCCTTCATGAATCACCAAAGGTACCACTCTATTAATATTCATCTGGTGTGCGATGACTGTATGACCTTCTTCCCTGCTGCCATCAGAGTTCTGAATGGACCTACCTTGCATTAAGTTGATCTTACATTAATGACTGTAACATTACATTCAGGCCTCTCTCCTTTCCTTCTCTATGAACGATATGTTTTGTCTGTTTGGTGCGCAAGAAACAATACTTTTCATTATACATTAATAGATGTGACAATAATAAATCAAATCAAATCAGAATATATTCAAGCCAGTGATCAATATTAAGAGGATTGAGGCACATAGGGGTGGTGTAGGGAAGTAGAGTTGAAATAGGAGGTCAACTATGATCATATTGAATAATAGAGCAAGCTCCAGAGGCCTATCCAACTCTTATTTCTTACGTAACTTATGTAACCAATGAACATTGACACATGGTATACCCATGTTTCTTGGCAGCTGTTACTTTGTTCCACTGTTGCATTTGTTGTCCAGATCTCCACAGCAAGTGAAAGCTTGCTTGAAGATAGGGCTTTTCTCTTCACAGTTACATAATGCCACATTTAGGAACACGTATTCAGCAGTGAAACTCCATTATCAGCAGTTCTGCAGCTTAAGTAATGTGCTCATGAAGCAGACCATTGGAGTCACAAGACAATTCTCAGATGCTTGGATTGATCTTGTGGCTGTTTACAAACAGTTCAAAAAAGCTGTATATTTGTTGTGTGTGCTATATTTCATAACCTTGCTCATGCAATCACCATTGAAAACAGTTTTTTCATCCATATGAGTGAGAGAACATTGGTAATGTGGAGGGTTTTTCTTCCTGAGGTGGGGATGGGGGCAGGGGGTGGCTTGAAGAAGGAGAAACTGTTTGAAAATAGAAGTTCTCCTTTTTGGACAGAAGTGAGCAAAGATTGTTTTTCTCTTAGTGGGTCACTGGTCTGTGAAGTTATGTTGTGATGTAGAGATGCCAGCGTTGGACTGGCGTAAACTCAGTAAAGTTTTGCAACACCAATTTAAAATCCAACTGATTTATTTGATAGTAAATCCGCGAGCTTTCGACACTATGTTGTGCCTTCGTCAGGCAAATGCAGTGTTCTGAAATGCAGAGGCACTCATATCCACACAGACAGTTACATACTGCTGATTAGAATGCAAATCCTTACATCTAACCTGCTATTCAAGTGTTAAAGTGGCTAACAATGTGTGTGAAGGGAATCCTGAGCATTGGTTAGAGAATTGTGTATTTTCTCCAGACAGCACAGTAAGTGAGGTTTTTTGCTAATCCAGGCAAGTTACGGGGGTTACAGATAGTGTGTCATGAAGCCAAGATCCCTGTTAAGACCGTCCTCATGTGTGCGGAACTTGGCTATCAGTCTCTGCTCAGCGACTCTGCGCTGTCGTGTATCACGAAAGCCCCCTTGAAGAACATTTACCCGCAGGTCGGAGGCCGAATGCCCATGACTGCTGAAGTGTTCGCCCACAGGAAGGGAACTGTTTTGCCTGGTGATTGTTGAGCGATGCTCATTCATCCGCTGTCGTAGTGTCTGCATGGTCTCCCCAATGTACCATGCTTCGGGACATCCTTTCTTGCAACGTATTAGGTAGACAACGTTGGTCGAGTTGCAAGAGTATGTACCGTGTACCTGGTGAATGGTATCCTCACGTTTGATGATGTCGTCCATGTCTACGATCCGGCATGTCTTGCAGAGGTTGTTGTGGCAGGGTTGTGTGGTATTGTGGTCACCGTTCTCCTGAAGGTTGGGTAGTTTGCTGCGAACAATGATCTGTTTAAGGTTGTGCGGTTGTCTGAAAGCAAGAAGTGGGGGGGTGGGGATGGCCCTAGCAAGATGTTCATCGTCGTCGATGACATGTTGAAGACTCCAGAGAAGATGTCGTAGCTTCTCCGGTCCGGGGAAGTACTGGACAACAAAGGGTACTCTGTCCACCTTGTCCCGTGTTCGTCTTTTGAGGAGGTCAGTGCGGTTTATCGCTGTGGCACGTTGGAACTGTCGATTGATGAGTCGAGCGCCATATCCTGTTCTCATGAGGGCATCCTTCAGCGTCTGGAGGTGTCTGTCACGATCCTCCTCATCTGAGCAAATTCTGTGTATACGGAGGGCTTGTCCATAGGGAATGGCTTCTTTAACGTGTCTAGGGTGGAAGCTGGAGAAGTGGAGCATTGTGAGGTTGTCTGTCGGTTTTCGGTACAGTGAGGTGCTGAGGTGACCGTCCTTGATGGAGATGCGTGTGTCCAAGAATGCAACTGATTCTGGAGAATAGTCCATGGTGAGTCTGATGGTGGGATGGAACTTGTTGATATCATCATACAGTTGTTTCAATGATTGTTCACCATGAGTCCAAAGGAAAAAGATGTCATCAATGTATCTAGTATACAACCTTGGTTGAAGATCTTGTGTGGTGAAGAAGTCTTGTTCGAACCTGTGCATGAAGATGTTGGCATACTGAGGTGCGAATTTGGTCCCCATGGCTGTTCCGTGTGTCTGGATGAAAAGCTGATTGTTGAAGGTGAAGACATTGTGGTCCAAGATGAAGCGGATGAGTTGTAAAATTGCATCCGGAAACTGGCAGTTGTTGGCATTGAGTACTGAGGCAGTTGCAGCAATACCATCATCGTGGGGGATGTTGGTGTAGAGCGCCGAGACATCCATTGTGACCAGGAGTGTCCCTGGTTCAACTGCTTCATGCGTGCTGAGTTTCTGTAGGAAGTCCGTAGTGTCAAGACAAAAGCTGGGGGTTCTTTGTTTCAGGATGGGTTTCAGGATGCCCTCGATATAGCCAGAGAGGTTCTCACACAGGGTCCCATTGCCCGATACGATGGGACGGCCGGGTATGTTTGCCTTGTGTATCTTTGGGAGGCAGTAGAGATCTCCAATGCGGGGAGTACGTGGAATGAGAGTCCGGAGGGTGTTCTGAAGGTCCGGATCAAAGGTTTTGATCAGAGTGTTGAGTTGACGAGTGTGTTCTTTGGTCGGATCCGCTGGTAACTGTCTGTAGTGTTTCACATTGTTTAGTTGTCGGTACACTTCTTCACAGTAGTCCGTTCTGTTCAGTATGACGGTGGCGCCTCCTTTGTCTGCTGGTTTGATGACAATGTTGCGGTTGGTCTTAACAGCACGGATGGCCTTAAGAGCACGGATGGCCTTGCTTTGTGCTTGGGTAATGTTCGGGACTGTCTTGTAAGTACGGTTGATGAATCTGGTGTTCACACACCTCCTGATGGCTTGGGCATACATGTCCAGTCGGGGGCAGCGGCCTTCCGGAGGAGTCCAATTGGATTCATTCCTCTTCAGTTGCTGCACTGCAGATCCCTCTGTAGGCTGTTCTGGTTCATTAGCTATCTCATTGGGTCTGCTATTGGCCTCTTGGGGTCTGTGGAAGAACTCACGCAGCCTCATTCGCCTGATGAATTCCTCTGTGTCCGCTGGAAGACTGATGGGGTCCATTTTGGTGGTGGGACAGAAACTGAGCCCTCAGCTGAGAACTTCGATTTCCTCTGATTGAAGTGTGTCGTCCGACAGGTTAACAATGGACCTCCCTGCGGTAGTGTTGTTTTCTACATCGAAGGCCGAAGGGCCTGTTCTGTGCTGTATTGTTCTATGTTCTATGTTCTACTGTGGTGCCAAGGGAGGCTTGGTTGTTGCTGGTGGCGATGCCGAGGTTTTTCAAGTTTCCTGTTCTTGGTGTGCATGTAAATGGTGTAGTTTCTTTGTCTCATCTGCTTGGCAAAGTTTCGCATCTGGTCTGCGTCCTGAGCGCAAGTTGAGAATATGTATTCCATTTTACTTTCCAGAGTGCAGCGTTTGCTATAGAGCTGGTGTATGAGGTGATTGAGGAGTGTGAGAGAGGTGCGACGGCAAAGCCTCTCAGCGTAGTCTGTGTTATAGGTTGACCTGAGGGGGTTCGTGATCTGTAGTCCCTTTGGTATCCTGTCTGCTTTCTTGCATCTCTGTAGAAACTTGATGTCTGTGTCGATATGTGCAATCCTCTTGGAGATCCTCTCCACTTGGATCCGGCAGTATGCGGTGTCGATAGTAGTCATGATGTAGAGATGCCGGCGTTGGACTGGGGTAAACTCAGTAAAGTTTTGCAACACCAATTTAAAATCCAACCAATTTATTTGAGGACGGTCTTAACAGGGATCTTGGCTTCATGTCACACTATCTGTAACCCCCATAACTTGCCTGGATTAGCAAAAAACCTCACTTACTGTGCTGTCTGGAGAAAATACACAATTCTCTAACCAATGCTCAAGATTTCCTTCACACACATTGTTAGCCACTTTAACACTTGAATAGCAGGTTAGATGTAAGGATTCGCATTCTAATCAGCAGTATGTAACTGTCTGTGTGGATATGAGTGCCTCTACAGATCAGAACACTGCATTTGCCTGACGAAGGCACAACATAGTGTCGAAAGCTCGCGGATTTACTATCAAATAAATCAGTTGGATTTTAAATTGGTGTTGCAAAACTTTACTAAGTTATGTTGTCCAGTGAAAGATGGAGAGAGTGTCATTGAGTTTATTCAAAGTTGATTTAGATAGATTTTTGGTAGACATGGAAATTGGGGGTCGTTTGGCAGGGGTTGGAAGGATCGAGGAGGGTGCAATGGCAATGAAATGGAGTTGGGACCACAATCATTTCAGCCATGTTCTTGCCGAAGGATAAGGAGGTGAGAGTTGAATGGTCTACTCCTGCTCCTACATCTTATGTTCCTATGTCGTATGCTCCTAAGTTGTGAGGGGTCTGCAATGAGTGGATAAGGAAAATTTTCTCACTGCCAGGAGGATCGAGAACAAGAAGGTAAAGGTTTCAAGTAGTTATTCAGTAAGTGGTTAGGATCTGGAATGCGCTGTTTAAGAAGGTAGTGGAGGCAGATTCAATCGAGGCATTCAAGAGGGAATCAGATTATTATCTACAGTTGAACAATCATGTTCTTCCTTAAACCAAGTCCAAGGTCTCTGCCAATCCTTCCACCTTACAAAACAATAATGGATCAGCTAACATTACTTGTCATTGCAGATTCATTTTCTGCACTATAACTTAAATTGTTTAACGGTCTTGTCATAAAGTATTAATTACCCTGGTATTAGCTCCTAACAGGGATCACGGGTAGAGGTGGGAACATCGGGGTGGCGGCATGGACTTGTTGGGCTGAAGGGCCTGTTTCCCATGCTGTTTTGTTCTTTGTTCTAAATGCTCTTTTATCTATTTTAGTGCTTTAAAGAGGCTCTTCCTTTGTATCTGCACCATGAGATGTCCATAGTCAGTGCTCACTAGGAGGAACTCATACCCAAAGGTCCAGTTGCAAGTTGCAACAACTCAGTTGCTTGTAAATCCTGGGCCCATTGGTTGTGAGATGAAAAGGGCACAGAAAAATGGCATAAATTTCCACTGTCATTCCACAATGGCCCTTGCTAAGGGGTTGGAGATCAGCTGCCCTCCAATCTTTCAAAAAGCAAGTGATCACTGATAATAGTGAAACCTCAATTTCTTTGATCTCCTAACCTGTCCAAAATGGAAAGTATGGTTGAAATGAAAGTCTGCATGATTTCAGTTTCAGCGTTCCTGAAAGCTGATATTACCATAAGCTATGGATTCTTAATGGGAGAGTGGAAGCTGAGGTGGGGATGTGCTGGGGGTTGGGGAGTGGGGGTTCAGTTGCAACTACAAACAAGGTAACCACTGATTGAATGGTTAATTGTAGAGTGTCAATGTAATGCATGAAAACCCAATCAAAAGATCATGCCTCCATCATAGTACCCAACATGTTTCAGAGACTCCCTTGCTGGTAATCAAATGTCTTCAGCTGTTTGTTTGTGTACAGAAATAAATCTTTAACTAAATGTTGGATCCCCAAAGTGCATATCACTGTCCTTTTCTTCAAGCCTAAGACATTAACTAGTCCTCCAAAATGGTACTTCCCTTGACCTTCTTTTCCTTCATGCTCCTGTCCATTTGTTGTCTATACATAGCCCAGATTGTTCCTCTCAGATTTAGTCTCTATGACACATGGGATGTTCATTTCTGAGCTGGTTATTAAGTTATTCATTATCAATCTATCGTGCACGAGTGTTTTTGTTCTTATGATGAACCTGAAAAGGTGGGATAAGGAAAAAGGTATGCATACTCATTCAGGGACATGCAAGCACTTGTTATATTTGGTTGTCTTGTTCAGCAGGTCAACAAATCCATAGCTGAAAATGTTAAGTAGAAAGAGGAGAGGTAATGAAGATGATGATAAATTCTACTGTGATAATTTTTCAATTTCAAAACTGATTGTTGTACATCTTCCAGTTATGATAATAGATATCATAGCATATGCATGGATTTCTAATCTCTTACTCTTCTGGGTCTATCTTTTCTTTTTAGTACAAGCTTCCAGTAAAAGAGTTGAGATAAATAAACACGTCTTAGCCAAGAGTTTTGAATCCTCACTTCACAGTTTGTATTTGATAGAAAAAAAGTAGACAGTGTGGCCAGCAAGAGAAAAGTAGTTGTGGGGTCAAAGGCTGTTAGTTCTCGAAGAGGTGAATAAAAGCTGAAAGGAGGTGCAATGAAATATTTCCTATTGATGTATGGACACCATTGAAAATAGTGAAGAAAAGGATTGAATAGAGGTGGGTTAGTGCAGACTCAATGGGTTGAATGGCCTTCTTCTGTACTGTCAGGATTCTATGGTATGAAGGTGTCATCCCAGGAGCCTTTGCAGAAAGAATGGAAGTCATGAAAGAGTATCTTATCTTTCTGTTCCCATTGAGATCATCGTGTTTATTTCTGTACTGTGACCTGGTCCCGGAGAAAAATATGTAGGCCGTGAAGGAAGAGCAGGGTAGTAGGACAAATGGAGCTGACACAAAGACAATCAGCCTAAAGGCCTCCTCCTGTGCTGTATGTTTTTATGATTCTATGATTCATAAGTTGGGTCACTTCTCATCATGTCCATTCAGTAACTGGCTTTGGCACCGGTGGACCATCTGAAAGAAAAGGGACGCTTTCCTTTCACAAATTTGCTTCACAGTTGTAACCAAAAAAACTGTGACTGCAGGAAACCTCCTTGTCCATTGATATCAATCTTGCGGGTCCACAATGTTACCTCTTTACTTTGATTCCATACAAGCTTCCAACTTAACCTGCTGCAGAGCCAACTGCAGTACTTGATTCCCCACATTGTAACCAGTGAGTGTCCCACAGGAACCAGGGTCTGCCCTGGCAACTTGCCTATAGTATGCAAATGAGGAATGATTTGGAAACTCAGGGCAAGCTTTCCCTTCCAACTCCTTCAGAGGTCCATTGAACCTCTCCCTCCCACCTCCTGCTGGCTTCACAAAGAAAAAGCAAGTCTTTCCTAATGTACTTCAGCAAATGTCCAGCATGCCACCATTTACCTAAATTTTACTCTAATATTCCATTCCAGATTTTTGTCAGGATTTGCTGCTGCACCTTTTAACATTTCTAGGTACCTAAAGGCAATGGAGCTGTTTGCCTGTGGCTGGAGCTTGGATCATAAATGCCAGGGTGTGTCCCCAGGCCTTATGGTCTTATTAGTTTATTGATTGGTAAAGGAATCAAAGGTTACAGGGAAAAGGCGGGAGAATGGGGTTGACGAACGTATCAGCCATGATCAAATGGTGGAGCAGGAGGAAAGGTTGAATGGTTTCCAACTTCATTGACTCAATGTACCCTCAGCCCCTCTTGGCAAGACAAAGATCAACAGCACAGAGGTTCTGGAGCATGCTAATTCCATTAGAATATACTCATTGCTAAACTACCGATGTCTGCTCTGGGTCAGTCATATTCATTAGATGAATGAGAGAGTCTGTACAGTGGGGCAATTGGGTTATAAACTCTTGTACGTCCATACCTCTGCTGCAAGGATAATTTGCAAACAAGATATGAAGATGGTGGCCATTGGCTTTGACAATTGGGAGATGGTTGTTAATGACATCTGGAGGTTGACTGTTTAGAAGAGCACTGAAAGAGGTGGGCAGAAATGAAAAGCTTAGTCACCAGGGAGACCATTCCAGAGAAAAAGACAGGCCAGTGAATTATGCACTTCTCTGCAGCAAATATGGCAGAGACTTCTCCTGGGACCCCTGAGCCACATCAAAGGTTGCTTAGTACAGAGTTGGCCACCACTGCACAAGCCATTATCTTATGAGATGGAAGGCTGCCACAAGAGTTACAGAAATCCAAGTCATAAACCCAGGAAGGTCATTAAGCACAGCAAACTATTAATAATTTTTTTATTGAAACTTTAATAGCCTAACCTTATTGGCTCGCTTTTTGCTTGTAAATGGAATTTCTGTATATGAGAAACTATTTAAATTGAAAACACAATAAATATGCAGGAGTGACAGCATGAATTGGATAGCTGCAGGAGATATATCAAATCAATATACAGTTCCTAATGTTGAACCAAATCAGCACAAAGTAGAACATAGGGAAGTAAATCATCCCATTAAAGCTATAAAAAATAAAACTGAGCCTTGCTTTCACTGTTCTTACAGTAGAATTTACTTTGGATGTTCAATAATGGATTTGAGCAATGTTACATCTATTACCAGACAAAATTTCTGCTAGTGTTCATCAAACTGTAATTAGTTAATAATGATTCAGGAAATGCAGAGACCAAGCAAAACGTCCAGCTTGCAATGATAATTGCTTATGTGGAATTGAAGGTAGATCTAAATGATTTATGTTATACTTTCAGATATAGGCTATGCATTGGGCTAAGTTTTGACTTTGTGAAATGAGATAAAACGAATGATAGTGAATCTTAAGCCCATTTTATATCTCTCCCAATTTATTGAGATGTAAAATGATCTGCTGATTTTTCTCTCACACATCAGTAAAATCTAACCCATTCTTTTCAGCGCAAAGTCATTCACTGTGATGAGAATAGAGAACTGCTGCAGTCAAAATTCTCATAATGGGGGAAAAGGACTAAATCAAGCACTACCAGGAGAGGAGGCTGGATATTTTTGAAATTTTACTGCGGTGAATTTATTGAGTGTAATTTTATTAGCAATAACAAAAGAAGGAGCAGTCAATTAGAATATCACTGCAATAATACTCTTTTAACATTTCTCAACTAACTAATGAGTCATTTAATTGGTATAAATCACAGAAATCTATGAACTGCACACTATAGTAAAAAATTACTAAACAGTTGAGAAAAATCTCATAAGGTACTCTGGGGAGAACTAATGTGTGGGCTCATGCAGCTGACACAGCCTAGTAAATGGTTAGATAATCTGTTTCAGTGATGTTAGTTAATTAGCAAATGTAGTTCGGGTCAGAGGGAGCATTACTTAACATTTCTTCCAGAAGTGTCCCACAGCCTTTAACATTCACCTGAGAGCTAAATTTAACATAAAATCTAAAAGACAGTCCCTTATACAATGTAGTTCATCCTCAGGACTACAATGTGTAAAACGTCAATGGAACTTACATTCAGGATCATCTTAATGTGTAGAAATGAGGGGAATGAGTGGTATAAATACATGAAGTTACATAAATACATAAGGCTGGGGGTAGCTTGGATGGGATGCTCCGCCAGGGAGTTGGTACAGACTCGATGGGCCGAATGGCACTGTAGGGATTCTATTCTATAACTCTGCGATCTGACTCAAGCTGACACCTTGATGCTGGCTTTGTTCCAATTGTCGAGAATTTTAAGATAATTTATGTGAAAGGGATTTAGAAGTTCTCTGCGATCCTGAACAGTCAATACTTTAACTGATTCTTCTAATTCAAGAGTGCTAGACAATACAAATTCACAGCAATCAGAAATGGATAAGGATCCTGCCGCTGAGGAGGAATTGAAAAATTGGTTAAATAGATAAAAGAATATTAGAATGCCACCGTGACAATCTTGCAAATTTTTTAAACATCAATTGATTTAAAATTACAGGCTGCAGACTTGTGGATCTGCTATAACCCAGTTGATAGTATCCTTGTAAATTCTGCTCCTCCATCAAAGAATGAGAGATGTAATTCTGTAATTGCAAGGTGCAGAATAATGTCCAGGCAACAGTTTCCATGTCATTGTAATAAATTGGAACAGAGTAAATATCTGCCACATTTCTTCTCTCCTTCCGAAGGTAATCAAGCAAAACTCCAGGACATTCATCATATCTTTGAACATATACTATTTAACTCTGTCCAGTTGCTCTGCAGAGGTGACTTATCGCTAGTCCCAGCAGCTCAGAAACCTATCGCATTTCAGAGAAAATGTAATCATCTACGTCTACATGTATCCTTATAGCTTTCAGTCCTGTTTTTAAAGCAAATATGATTTCCAAGCAGCCTTGAGCTGATTTCTAGAGTGTACATTCATTCAGTTATTTCCTCAAAAAGGAAATATCTCTGGACGAATGTAAAACAGCATGTTATGCAATGCAGCATTAAGTGCTGCTGCTGGAGGCCATCTCATCCACCTACTGCTTTGCTGGAATAATTCTTCTGATCTTTAATCTCATTGGAGCTCTTGGTCATTTTGCACTCAAATTTCCTGTTGAGAATCGAAATGCGTTTGGGGCCTGTTTCAGAGGCTAAGGACCGGATCCGGATGTAAAAGGGATCCGAGCCCAGAATCCCCGTTCCGGTGCGCCCATACGCTTTCTGCCGGCTCCGATCCGGTCTGCACTGTGGGCGGGACTTAGCGCTGTCGGAATGATCGGAGCTTTGAACTGCGCGTGTGCAGTTAGAAAAAGATCTGAAACAGCTTTCCCAGGCACGAAAGACAAAGTAAGAAGCCTCACAACACCAGGTTAAAGTCCAACAAGTTTATTGTAAATAAACTTACTGGACTTTAAACCGGTGATATGAGACTTCTTACTGTGTTTACGCCAGCATCTCCACACCGCAAAAAACAAAAACAGTAGCAGAGATCAGACCAGCCCCCTCTCCCTCCCCACAATCAGACCCCCATGGGAGACAGGCCCCACCAGCAGACCACATCCCTCCCCCGGTCACACCTCCCGGGAGACAAGTCCCCTCGGCAGAGCACACCCCCAACCTACCTCGATCTCTGCTCTCTCCCTCCACCATCCTTCTCACCTGCAGTCGTTGGACAGCCTGCAGCACCTTCCTGGCCTTCTGCTGCCATCAGCCAGAGGAGGAGAGCAGGTTCAGATGGATTTCCGGTTAGGGAGTGATGGAGATTCTCCCAAGTCCATCCTTCCCCCCGCCTCATCCTCCACCAACCCCCTCCTAACCAGAGATCCATCTGAGCCCACCCCACCTCCTCCAGCAGATGCCAGCGGAAGGCCAGGAAGGTGCTGCAGGCTGTCCAACGACTACAGGTCAGAAGGATGGTGGAGGGAGAGCAGTGATCGAGGTTGGTTGGGGACGTGCCTTGTTGAAGGGGGGCCTGCCTTATGGGGGGGGGGGTCTGATTGGGGGCGGGGTTAGGTCTGTCAGGGAGGCCTGCCTCCCGGGGCGGGAGTCCAATTGCGGAGAGGTGGGGGGGGGGGGGGGTCTGCCTCCGCCTCCCTGAGTGGGGGCAGGTCTGATTGCGGGGGTGGACTGCTTCTCCATGGGGTTTGACTGGGGAGGGCTGTGCTCTGCTGAGGAGGTCCTGCCTCCTGGGGGGGTCTGATCTGGGGGGAGCTTTGCCAGGGGCCTGCCTCCCAGGGGGATTGGATTGTGAGAGGGCGGGGCAGGTCTGTCAGGGTAATTAACAGGGGGTCTGCAAAGAGTGTTCGAGGAGGATGGGCTTCGGAGGTTCCCCTGCAGAATAGGAATCGGCTTCGGATTTTTATTCTGCAGGTTGATAACAGCGTAGATCTGGAATGGACCCGAAGATGGTAAAGTGGGATTTGGCAGTAGAGTTGGGCGTGAGGTTCACTAAGTCGATTTAAATGCATGCTAATGTATTTAGATCATCAGGCCACCCAAATTGGGTATCGGTGAAGTCGCGATCTGCTCAGATTTGGATGCAGATCGCATTACAGGTCTCCCCTAAAATAGTTTAGGGGTCCTCTTTGTATTGCAACTGAAGAAACTAAATAGCACGCCATACAGAATGGACAGATTGGCCCTACTCTTTGTCCTGTGCACCACCTCAGCTCAGCATCCAGCTGCCATTCCTGACCTATGTCACTACAGTTCCATCCTCCTCATCCCCAATGCTGGAAAATCTTCCCTCCTTTGTAAGATTTTAATAATATTGCTAATTTTAGGGTTTAATAGTGATCTGAAGTAACATCAATGGATTTTATCTTAACCACTGTTTGAACTTTTCAGTTTGAATTTCTGCCCATTAGCCCAGTTGAATAATTAACAGCTGAGGCAGTTGGGGAACAGGAAGACAGTTACTTGTAAGAAACTAAATTATACTTTTATTATTAAAGGAACCAAAGAAGCTGTGTTTAAGGAATTGTATTTTGTTTTAATCAGACTGTGCAATTGAGGGATACAAACTTTAAAGGAATAACCAAAGTCTTTGAGCTCAGCAACTTGAACTTAGTAATGACACCTTTATCTTTAAACAAGAACTACTTGTTTAATTAGGTTTTGGTTTACCAAATGCCTTAATTGATTAACCAATCTGTCAGGCAGAACATCTGTACTGGAGGAAAACCTTCCTTTCTTGATATTATTAAAGAATATATTCTTACATTTGTTCTTCATGATTGTAGTTTCCATGGAAATGGGTTAAAACACGTTGATATGTATGTTTATGATTAATTGTATTACTGAGAAGAACTTGTAACATTGGCTGTACATCTATAATAGTTCTATATCTATATCTGCTCTGTATATATAAGGATGTCATGATGTGGAGATGCTGGTGTTGAACTGGGGTAAACACAGTAAGAAACCTCAACACTAGGTTAAAGTCTAACAGGTAAAATTCCGAACTCTCCACTCACCTGACGAAGGACCAGCGCTCCGAAAGCTAATGGCATTTGTTATCAAATAAACCTATTGGATTTTAACCTGATGTTGTGAGACTTCTTACTATATAAAGAGGTATTATTTGTTCACAATGGTCTCTGGGTCCCAAGAAATAAGGGATGGACATGGGTCTTCAGTCTTCATGCCTCCAGGCAGAGATGGAGTGACAGCAAATTACCTCACCCTAAGCCAATGAAAGAGGTTAAATTTGTAATATTTCCAAATAAGGGATGAGCAGTGAGATTCACATAAAAGTTGGAAAAACATTCATTGGCACAGCTTCTTTAAAAATTCATTGATGGGATGTGACATTGCTGATTAGGCCAGCATTTATTACCCATCTCTGATTGACCTTGGAAAGCTGATGCTGTCCTGCTTTCTTAAACCACTGCAGTCCCTGAGGTGCAGGTATATTCCAAAAAGTGTTAGGAACCGAGTTTCAGGATTTTGGCCCAGTGACAGTGAAAGAGCAGCGATATATTTCCAAATCAGGATGGTGGGTAAATTAAAGGGGAACTTGTAGGTGGTGGTGTGTTACTGGAAGAATCCTAGGATCTTAGGGGATAAGAACCTTCCATGTTATTTCCACTGCTTTTGTTGAATAACATCTTTCTTAATAAATTCTACCTGATTCATAAATGCTAGTTATTTGATAGGCCAGGCATAATTGAGGACACCTCTGTTAGAAATTACAAATTTCCAAACTTAGATATTTTAAGTAAAAGGATTTTATCCCTCAAAGCCCATTAAACTTGGTTGATTCTGGCTCTAATAATGATCTTATTCTTTCACATCATTTCTCCAAGGAATTTGCTGATGTCGGGATGAACTCCCACTTTTCTGCTAAACGTTATTTTGGATGAGAGGTTTCTGGAGTGTAAAGACCAGTGGCCTGATAATGCTAATTGGGAGCCTGTGTGAATTGGAGGGTCTGGGCCTCATTAACAAAGTGACTGTGTATAGCAACCTGCTGCATTCTGAGCAGATTACTGGCTCTGATGCACTGTGACACTGAACAGTCCATTCAGCCCATTTGTTTGTGAAAAGCAAAGTCAGAACTGGAGGCACGGAGGCGTCTGTACTCAAAAATGCATTGTGGGATTTGGGGGTGCTGAGGGGCAGCAATGCTATTATGGACTGACATTCTTAATCCACCGATCCTCACAGATGTTCAAAGTACTAACCTTTCAGCTCCTATTTGAGTGGTCTATGAGCTGGCAGAGTGTGATGTTCCAGCCAGCTGAGTCCTGGTAGGGGCAGTTAGCACTGTTGCCTCACAGTACCAGGGACCCAGGTCCAATTCCAGCCTCAAGTCACTGTCTGTGTGAAGTTTATGCTCTGGTCTCCTTCCACAGTCCAAAGATAGGCAGAATAGATTGATAGGCCATGCTAAATTGACTCTAGTGTCAGGGGGATTAGTAGGGTAAATGTATGAGGAACAGAGCATGGGTAGAATTGTGGTCAGTACAGATTCAATGGCCTCCTGCACCACAGGGATTCAATGAAAGAACTGAGTTTCTATTATGGCTCTTGAGGCTAAAGCAACCTTCTTCCATTAGGATCAAGGGATATGAAAGGAATGCAAGATAAGGATATTGGTACTAATGATCAAAATAAATGGCAGAGCAGGCTTGGAAATCCGAACAGCCTACACTTGCTTCTGTTTTCTATGTTTCTACGTTTCTAATGGAAAGCAGAGTTATCTTGACATCATAGAACTGAATTTCAAATTCATAATATGGCAATCTTCCATTCCCCCTGTTGCAAGGATGCCAGGAAATATCGAAGACAGAAATGTCATAGTAATAGAAATGGAATAGTAAGTTTTTGCACAAACAGGTGAAGGTGTAGTAGGAAGAGAGACAGAAGTAGTGTTACACTTACCAAAGGTTAATCAGTCTTTGTTATAAAGTTGTGATGAGCATAGCAGCAAGTGATTAGGAGCAAGAACTCAGGACCATGTTTCCTCTCCCTTTTCCGATGGAGCTCAGGATAGTTTGTATGCATGCTTACTTACAGCTTCCCATAGAGATTCTTTATCTTCAATGCTGCATTCCTGGAGATTGGTCACGTGACCAATGTTAACAAGTTTGATATCACATGACCAAATATAATAGGAGCGATGGCATATTGGTCACAATCTAATGTCATGTGATCAAATAGGAAAACATCCAACCAGACTGACAATCCCTACAGCACCATGTGTTAGATGAAAATTGGTCTTTGTTCCTTTTTTGAGGATTTCAGTGATTCCTAATGGAATTACTTATATGTGGAGATTAGATGAGACTGTGATGCCAACTGCACCCATATCCTGAAATAATTTCAACCTCTTTCAAAAGCAAACATTTGCTTTAATGTAACAGTAAATTATAAATGAAAAGATTGGTGGGAGCAGTTGGGGAATAGTTTGATGTATTTTCCTTCAAGGTTAAAAAGCTTTTAAGCCACTGCCAAGCATTGATTATAAAGCTGAGAAATAAGGCCTTCACTGTTAAGCCTGACTATTATTGATGTCTAATTGTCCCTTGTGTCTGGATGATTAGTTTTAGGGTCTTACTTAATCAGTGCATACGTTGGTTTGGTGGCAGTAATAAATAAAACACTTAATCTTGTCTACTCTTTCTGTTTCAACATAGGAGCCTTTGATAACAAGTCATGAACTTAAAATTGCTTTTTTATCATTGACTGTAACCTTTCATTTCTGATTAGTAACTGTACTGTCCTCCTGGAAACTCAATTGACCTGGATATTTTGAACAAAAATTAATATTAATGTGAAAATGATAAATGTGGAAAGATCATCAATAAAGCCCACAGTTGTTTGATTTAAAAAATCTATCAACAATCACTATTAAAACAATAAAATGGGGTAAAAAGGCAAAGTGAAGAATGATACATTGCATGTAGATAAATCAGTCAGAAAATGACATAGGTGTGGATAATTTGTAGATGTGCCTAATACTTCAAAGACCATTCAAAACAGGAGTTTTGCCTGAAGATATTTTAAAATAATGGGTGAGACATTCATTTTGTCACAAGCTGAAGTGCCCAGTTTTATGAAAATATTGAGAAGTGAAAAGCAGCACCATTAGCCCTCTCCTCAAAAAATTCCTCTCTCCTTACAAACTAATGCCTCATCTTCAACCTTCCCCACCAAAACCTTTAAGTGAGCTGTCATTATTTAAATTCTTGCCCATATTTTCCACAACTCCAGTTTGAATCCCACAAATCAAATTGAATCCTCTGAGTACTGAATTAAAGTCACAAATGAGATCTGATGTTTCTGTGTCCACAGTAAATTACTCCTCCATATCCTTCACAGCCTATCTCCAGCCTTTGACACTGTTGACCACACCATCCTTATTCAAATGTCTTCTCCATTATCCAGCAGGTGGGACTGCCTTCATTTTGTTTCATTATTTTTTATTCAGTATTAGCCAGAATCATCTGCAATGTCTTTTCCTCCTGCTCCCATAGCGTTATGTTTGGAAACCCCAAAGATTAATTATTGACCATCTTTTATTTGTCATTGGTGTCACTGATGCGGCAACAACAATCTCTTCCTCGGTGCCAACAAATGAATGACATTGTAATTGCCTTCAGGAAGTGTAAAGGGGAACATGCCCTTGTCTACATCAATGGGGACGAAGTAGAAAGGGTTTAGGTGTCCAGATCACCAACAACCTGTCCTGGTTCCCCCATGCCAACACTATAATTAAGAAAGACCACCAACGCCTCTACTTTCTCAGAAGATGAAGGAAGTTTGGCATATCTGCTACGACTCTCACCAATTTTACAGATGCAGCATCAGAAACATTCTTATCACATCTTGGTATGGCTTCTGCTCTACCCAAGACTGCAAGGAACTACAAAAGGTTGTGAATGTAGCCCAAATCAGTCTCACATCCATTGACACTGACTACACTTTCCGCTGTCTCGGCAAATCAGCCAGCATAATTACAAATTCCACGAACCCTGAACGTTCTCTCTTCCACCTTCTTCCATCGGAAAAAAAATACAAAAGTCTGAGATCATGTACCAACGGATTCAAGAACAGCTTCTTCTGCTACTGTCAGACTTCGAATGGACTTACCTTGCATTAAGTTGATTTTTCTCTACACCCTAGCTATGACTGTAACACTATATTCGGCATTCTCTCGTTCCCTTCTCTATGAATGGAATGCTTTGTCTGCATAGCAAGCAAGAAACAATTTTTCATTGTATGACAATAATAAATCAAATCAAATCAAACCAAACCAAATTTGCATGCTGTCCCTCAACACATCATCCAGAAAACAATGTAAGGTTCCATATGAATGCTGATGGCATCCAGTTCTATAGCAACATCATTTTTCTTGGTTCCTCTGCTATCTCCAATTTATGCTTTACCAACATCCAGTGCTGGATGAGCAGATACTTAGCAACAACTAACATTTATTTATTACACATTTTAGAATAATGTCTCCCAAAGAGCTTTACAGGAAAAGTATCAAACTAAATGTGGCACAGAGCCAATTAAAGGTTCTTTAGTCAAAATTAAGTTCTGAGGAGCACCTTAAAGAACTTCCAGCTAAATTGTGGGAAGAGTGAAGCTATTGTAATTCTGTTCCCTAACCATGAGTCTTTCTATCTCCCTGGTAATTGTCTGTGGCTGAACATTTTTTTGCAACCATGGTGTTGTTCTTGACTCTGTGATGAGCTTTGAACTACATATTCACGCAATTACGAGGATGCTTACTCCCACCTCCATAACATCACTCACCTCTGCCTCTGTTCAACTCATCTGCTGATGAAACCTCCATCAATGTCTTTCTTGGTTCTAGGTTTGACTACTAAAATACTCCTCTATGGTCTTCCATTTTCCATCCTTCATAAGCTTGAGCTCATTCCAATTTTACGGACCTTGTTCTAAATAGCAACAAGTTCTGTACACTCATTATCCCACTACTCATTGACTTACTTTAACTTCCATTCTGGCAATACAGAAATTCTAAAATTTTCATCCTCACCTTCAAAATTTTTCATGGCCTTGCCCTTTCATATCTCTGCAATCTATTCCAGACCTATAAATTTTGAAGTCTCTACATTCCTCAAAGTTCTGGTCTCTTGCTTATTCCAGTTTTAAACACTTAATGACGAGTGACTGTACATTCAACTGTCTAAACACCATATAACCATAGAAAGGTTACGGTGCAGGAAGAGGCCATTCAGTCCATTGTGTCTGCGTTGACCAAAAAAAGAGAAAAGATATATCCACAGGCCCAGATGAGATATATCCCAGGCTATTGAGCAGAAAAGATAACAGTGCAGTAAATTCAAATCTTCTCTGCTCTCAGGTCATGTACCATAGGACTGGGGGACTGCTAACATTGTCCAATTATTAGAAAACGGAGGAAGGAATAGACCAGGAAATTAGAACAAAGAAGAACAAAAATAGCATGGGAAACAGGCCCTTCGGCCCAACGAGCCCACGCTGCCACCCCGATGTTCCCACCTCTACCTGTGATCCCTCTCTATGTTTATAGATCTATGGATTAAAAACCAAATTTGAGACAATTTAGGGAGAATTTGTTTTGCCAATTAGCCTAAGAGCACATCTTTGGGATTTGGGAGGAAACTGGAGCATCCGGAGAAAACCCATGCAAGCACGGGGAGAATGCGCAAACTCCCACAGACACAGGCCCAAATCTGTGTATCTGCACAGCACAGTGATAGTCACTGAGCTATCGTGTTGCCCTTCAAATGGTCCAGGTCAAGCATACACTAACGACGTGAAGCACTAGGATACTCTCGAAAAAAATCCAAGAGCAGCCCTCTCATGACCCATCGCGTGTATGCCGCTCGTTAGACAACAAGGTGGACCAAAACACCTGTAGGATAAAAACAAGTACATCAATATCACCATCTATTTACACACTTCTCAGGGACTCCCAAGGCTCATGATCCCTATTTTGAATCAGTTTTCTATACCCCTCCATTCCCATTCTGTTCATGTGCTCATCTAAGTATTTCTTAAATAACTCCAGAGTACCTGCTTCCACCACTTTACTTGGCAGCGCATTCCATACCCCCACCACGCTCTGTGTGAAAAAACTCCCTCTAACATCCAAATTATACCTTACCCCCCTTACCCTAAGCCCATGACCCCTCGTGCTATTCGAGTCCATCCTAGGAAAAAGCTTAACCCTGTTTACTCTATCTATACCCCTCATAATCTTGTACACCTCTATTAGATCTCCTCTAAGTCTACGTCTTTCTAAGGAAAACAGTCCCAATTTGCCTAACCTCTCCTTGTAACTCAGACCTTCCATACCAGGCAGCATCCTGGTAAACCTCCTCTGCACTCTTTCCAGAGTCTCCACGTCCTTCCGGTAGTAAGGCGACCAGAACTGGACGCAGTATTTATATAGGTCAGTCAGTCTAACCTCAGTGATGGGGAAATTAATACAAAGAATTCTGATGGACAGAATATATCTGCACTTGGAAAGATATGGATTAAAAGTTTATTTATTAGTCACAAGTAAAGCTTACATTAACACTACAATGAAGTTATTGTGAAATTCCCCTAGTTGCCACACTATGACTCCTGTTTGGGTCAATATAGTTAACCAGCATATGTTTCAGATTGTGTGAGGAAACAGAGCACCCAGAGGAAACCCACACAGACATGGGAAGCACATGCAGACTCCACATAGACAGTAACCCAAGTCGAGAATTGACCCCAGGTCCTTGATGCTGTGAAACAACGGTACCAATCACTGTGCTACCCTAATCAGGAATAGTCGGTGTGGATTTGCTAAGAGAAAGTATTGTTTGATAAATTTAATCAATCAGGAGCATTGATGACAGTAATGCATTTGATGTGGTTAGACGGACTTTAGCAAAGCTTTTGTTCAGGTCTCTCATGTCAGACTGGTAGGAAAATAAGGGATCCAAGGCAAAGTGGCATATTGGATCCATAATTGGCTGAGAGGCAGGAAGCAGAGAGTTATAGTAAAGGGACTTTTCTTGTATATGGAAATCTGTTTCCAGTGAGCTTCCAAAGGACTTAGTGTTGAGGCCCTTGCTATTTGTGGTGCACATTAATGATTTAGACGTAAAGGTAGTGGGTGTAATAAAAGTTTGCGGATGACATGAAAATTGGTAGAGTTGCAGATAGTGAGGAGGATAGCTGTCGACTGCAGGAGGATATCAATGGATTGGTCAGGTGAGTAGAGTTGTGG
This sequence comes from Sphyrna mokarran, assembly GCA_024679065.1. Taxonomy (NCBI): domain Eukaryota; kingdom Metazoa; phylum Chordata; class Chondrichthyes; order Carcharhiniformes; family Carcharhinidae; genus Sphyrna; species Sphyrna mokarran. The sequence goes on from JAGIQG010000006.1 coordinate 83,279,254, forward strand.
CAAATGGAATTCAACACAGAAAATTATGAGGTAACACATTTGGGGAGGGGTAACAAGGGAAAAGATGACACTATGAATGGTAGGATCCTGAAAGGTACTGAAGATCAGAAGGAAGTCGGAAGGCCTTTCCACAGATCCTTGAAGGCAGCAGGACAGATAGATAAGGTGATTAAGAAAATATATGGGATTTTTGCCTTTATTGGCAAATGCATAGATTGCAAGATTGGAATTGTATAAAGTATTGGTTAGCCCACAACTGGAGTATTGCTTGCAGTGCTGGTCATGACATTATCGGAAGGTTGTGATTGCACAGGAGAGGATGCAAGATGTCCCAGATAGCCTTTTCTGTGCTGTTTGTGCCTCTGGATCTATGACATTGACATTCATGTTAATCTCATTTCGCAGTACCTGGTCTATAGCCTTGCAGGTTATACCACTCCAGATACAGATCCAAGTACCTCTTAAACAAGTTGATCATTTCAGCCTCAACCATCAACTTATGCAGTGAATTCCAGCCACCCATCACCCTTTGAATGAAAAAGATTTTCCTCATAGAAACATAGAAAATAGGTGCAAGAGTAGACCATTCAGCCCTTCGAACCTTCACCACCATTCAACATTATCGTGATTGATCATGTACTTTCAGTATCCCATTCCCACTTTCTCTCCATACCCACATCCAGCTTCCTCTTCAACATATCTAATGAACTGGCCCAATAACTTTCTATGGTAGAGAGGTTCACAACTCTCTGAGTGAAGAAGTTCATCCTCATCTCAATCCTGAATGGCTTACTCCTTATTACTAGACTGTGACCCCTAGTTCTGCACTTTCTCAGCATCGGGAACATCCTGCCCTTATCTAGTCTGTCCAGTCCCATCAGAATTTTATATGTTTCTATGAGATAACCTCTCATTCTTCTAAATTCCAGTGAGTATTAGCCCAGCCGATCCAGTCTCTCTTCATTTGTCAATCCTGCCATTCTAGGAATCAGGTTGGTGAATATTCACATGACCCTTCTAATCCTTCTAGCAATCACTTTAAATCTTTACTCCCTGGTAATGAACCCCTCAACTAGGTTGGCAAGATGTAACCAGTGGGGTGCCACAGGGTTCGATCCTAGGCTCCAACTATTTACAATCTATCTTAATGACTTGGTTGGAGGTATACTAGGTAGGACCTGCAAATTTGCAGATGACACTATAATAGGAGGGATAGTATGCAATAATGAAATAAGAAATTTACAAATGGATATGGATAGGTTAAGTGATTGGGGCAAAATTTGGCAAATGAATTCAACATAGATAAGTGTGAGGCTATCCATTTTGATAGGAAAAATGTAAAGACAAATTATTATCTAAATGGAGAGAAACAGTGCAGTGCTTCGATGCATAGGTTTTCTTGTGCATGAATTAAAGAAAATTAGTATGGAGATACAGCAGATAATAAGGAAGGCAAATTGAATTTTGGCATTTATTGTTAAAGGAATTGAATATAAATGTAGTGAAGTGTGACTGCTACTGTACAATATGTTAGTAAAACTACTAATTGCAGACAGTTTTTGCCCCCTTACTTGAAGAGGGATGTAGTTGCACTGGAGACAGTTCAGAGGAGGTTCACTAGAATGATTCCAGAGATGAGGGGTTTGTTTTATGAAGAAAGATTGGGCATTTCTGGCTTATACTCTCTGGGGTTTAAATTAATGAAAGGAGATCTAATTGATATGGACAAGATGATAAGGGGGATCAAAGTAAATGGGGATGTTTCCTCTTGTAGAGCAGCCTTGAACAAGAGGTCATAGTTTTAGAATAAGGGGTAGCAGATTTAAAACTGAGGAGAAATTACTTCTCTCAAAGGATGATGAATCTGTGGGATTCACTATCCCAGAGTGTGGTGGATGCCGGAACTTTGAGTAAATTTAAGGAAGAGGTTGACAGATTTATAATTTTAAGAGAGTTTGAAGTACCATATTGAATAGGCAGGAAAGTGGAGTTGAGGCCGAGATGAGGTGAGCCATGATTGTATTAAATAGCGGAGCAAGCTTGAGGGGCTCAATTGCTTACTCCTGCTGTTGTTCTTATGTTCTTTTCCTTTCTAGAGCTGTACAGATAACAGTACAAATGTCGAAGGTGAAAGAAATTGAGCTTCCTTATTTGATAACTGTATGTCATCCATATCAAAGAGAGATTAGATATAGCTCTTGGTGCTAAAGGGATCAAGGGATATGAAGGGGAAGATGGGATCAGGATATTGAATTTGATGATCAGCCATGATCAAAATGAATGGTGGAGCAGAACTCAAGGGCCAAATGGCTTATTTCTGCTTCTATTTTCTATGTTTCTATCTTTCACAGCTATACAACGAGGCACTGTGAAAATAGACTTCATAAACCATCATCCTGATTGCAAGAGTCAGTTTGATGTTATAGCCTGCACGTTTCATGAGCTGGCTAAAGGCAGTAAATACTTTTCCAATGTCTATATCGAAGAGACAATCTGTCTCCATGGACCAAAGGCATGCAGAATTTGCTAGGCACTTCCAATAGGATGTTATTTAGTCTGATCAAGGACAAAGGTGTGACACACTGTCCCATAACTACAATTTTGTTGATGCTTATAGCAAGACAGAACAAGCTACAGGCATGGGAGAATCACCCATGAGTCCCTGTAGCTGAGTTTCTGTTTGTGTGACTAGCATGTCATTATCAATATTGGCGCAGAATAGTGGCACAGTGGTTAGCACTGCTGCCTCACGGCACAATAAGAAGTCCCACAACACCAGGTTAAAGTCCAACAGGTTTATTTGGTAGCACAAGCCATAAGCTTTCAGAGCACTGCCCTTTCATCAGGTGAGTGGGAATTCTGTTCACAAACAGGGCATGTAAAGACACAAACTCAATTTACAAAATAATGGTTAGAATGCAAGTCTTTACCATCAACGCCACAAACTGCTGGCTCCAAGTGGAGACGATATTCAAGAAGATCGCGCATACTTACCCCAGTCCAACGTCGGCATGTCCACATCATGGTTACCATCGACACTGCAAACTGCCAGGTCCAAGTGGAGAGGACCCCCAAGAAGATCGCGCATATCGACACAGACATCAAGTTTCTACAAAGATGCAAGAAAGCAGACAAGATACCGAAAGGACTACAGATGTAAAGACTCGCATTCTGACCATTATTTTGTAAATTGAGTTTGTGTTTTTATATGCCCTGTTTGTGAACAAAACTCCCACTCACCCGATGAAGGGGCAGTGCTCTGAAAGCTTGTGGCTTGTGCTACCAAATAAACTTGTTGCACTTTAACCTGGTGTTGTGAGGCTTCTTACTGTGCTTAGCTCAGCCCAACACTGGTATCTCCATATCATGACCTCACAGTGGCAGGAACCTGGGTTTGATACCTGGTTTGGGTCATTGTCTGTGCAGAGTCTGCACATTCTCTCTGTATCATTGTGGGTTTCCTCCAGGTGCTCCAGTTTCCTCCCACAGTCTGAAAGACGTGCTGTTGCATTAGTCATGCTAAATTCTCCCTCAGTGTACCAAAACAGATGCCGGAGAATGGCGACTGGAGGATTTTCACAGTAACTTCATTGCAGTCTTAATGTAAGCCTACTTGTGACACTAATAAGTAAACTTTAAAGGCGTTCTTTGGTGATGTATTTTTGCCTTTGCTTTCAGTCTGGATTGTAGAGCTTGCTATCTGACCTAGTCTGTAAGTAAATTCCTTCCATACATACTAAGGTTAGGGATATGGAGAAGGAAACACCAAACAAAGTGAGGGCTAGAACAAAATTCTGTTTCACTCCATTCATCACTCTGAAACTGGTAGAAGTTGTCTTTCAATTATGTCACTTAAAGTATTGTCAGTTTTCAAAACTGGAACTATCTATGCACAAAGTGGCAAAATCTCCAGTTGTTACTGTGTTTGATGTTTGGTTAGCCAAAAGAGTGAAGAATGGGGAAAAAAACTGAAGACTTTAGAAACCTTTAGAATCTAAAGGCAAGACTGTCACATGAGAAATTGAGCACAGCCAAGAAGAACTAATCAAAGGAAACAGGACCAGATCCATCATCTGACTTCATAGTATCTCTTAAGGATGACTTATATGCATCCACCTTATTACTTCTGACAGTCTCAGCTACTATTACTTCATGTTGAATCATTTGCATTTCAGTTACACGTAGCACAAATCTTCAAAGAATACGTAAGTAGACTTGATTCATTGTCATTCATTAACAGTTGAAAGAAATGAACTATAGATTAGTAGAACCATAGCAGTTTACAATTCAGGAGAGATAACTTGGCCCTTTACAATAGGCCATTGCCCTCTGTCTCTCCAAAGTCTTGTACATTCATTTGCTTAAATTATTTATCCAATTTCCCCTTAAAAGATTAAATGATTCCTGTCTCAACCATTCCCTGTGGTGAAGCATTCTGTGTTTCAATAACCCTCTAACTAAGTAAATTCTTGCTAATCTCTCTCCTCACTCTCATACAACGTTAATTTGATGAACTTTTGTCCCTGACTTCCCATCAGAGGAAATAGACTTTGATGTTCACTTTGTTTCTGCAGTTTTATTGTCATGCAGTCCTTTGAGTTCTGTATAATCACACACAAGTTGAATCAAACCTCATCCTTAATTGGGTATATTTTATTACGGCCACAGTCTCCACATGAATGATTTAACATCCTTGTGCTAAACTGCTCTCTGTCTCTAGATTTCCATATGAGACTGATTAAGATCTTTGTCTGCTATTACATGACTACTTTCCACTGATGTGGAATGTTTTGTGATACACATTAACACAAAATAGGAAGTGAAACCTGGAAATTAAGTCTGTGAATTGCCTTTCAATATCCTAAAGTAGGTAACCTCATGCATTTCGGTTTCTCACTGGATGCAGTTTTAATCTAGCCTGATGCATAAGCACATTTTAAAATGTCCAGTTGAACCATTGTGAATCATCAGAACTTTAAATGTTTTTAACTCCTTCATTATTACTTGCTATGAGTGTTTCTGATTACCAAGGAGACTCTGGTGCCCTGTTTTGTAAATGCACCATAGGAAATGTCACTTTGAAGTATAATTGTGGAATATTGCAACACAGAGAAAGTCTGGTTGCTCCCTCAAATCTGACATTTTCTCCTGCTATCTTCTAATCTTAAATATTCCTGTGTAAGTTGGCATTGTAGCCTAGCTGAGGTCTGCCAACTGAACACTGCACTTTACAGATTGCGTGTGAGGCTGCTATTTGAGAAGATTAGCAGCAGATTTGCAGCAAGAAGACACCATTATGATCTTGATGGAGGTGGAGCGGTCTGCAGACGATCTAATATATCATGTATATCATGTTGGTATATCATGACGATCTAATGTAGCAGAGGAAAGGTAGCAAATAGGCTTAGAGTGAAATCCAAGTATTGAACGGATGTTTTATACTGAGAGAGTAAAGTTTTGATGCATCAATCAGAATGCAACCCCCCTCCCCCACCCATCATACACCACATTTTAGAGAGAACATAACTCAATTGGATACATGTTCTGAAGTTGAATTTTCAGGAGTATGCTTCGGAGAATTAATATTAAACAATAGCAACAGTCAAAATTAGTCAACTGCCAACTGATGATTCAACAACAGCTTCTTCCCTACTGCCATCAGATTTTTGAATGGACCTACTTCATTTAAATTGATCTTTTTCTAGCTATGTAGAATGTAATGTAGAATGTAGTGTCACACTCTAGCTATGACACAACATTCTACACTCTCTCCTTTCCTTATCTAGGGTGGCACAATGGCATAGCGGTTAGCACTGCCAGCAACCTGGGTTAGATTCCTGGCTTGAGTCACAGTTTGTGCTGAATCTGCATGTTCTCCATTTGATTTGATTTGATTTATTATTGTCACATGTATTAATATACAGTGAAAAATATTGTTTCTTGCATCTTTTACAGACAAAGCATACTGGTCATAGGGAAGAAAATGAGAGAGTGCATAATGTAATGTCACAGTTATAGCTAGGGTGTACAGAAAGATCAACTTAATGTAAGTCCATTCAAAAGTCAGACAGCAGCAGCAGGGAAGAAGCTGTTCTTGAATCAGTTGGTACATGACCTCAGACATTTGTATCTTTTTCCCAACGGAAGAAGGTGGAAGAGAGAATGCTTAGGCTGTATGGGATCCTTAATTATGCTGGCTGCTTTGCCAAGGCAGCAGGAAGTGTAGAGAGAGTTAATGGATGGAAGGCTGGTTTGCGTGAAGGACTGGGCTACATTCACGATCTTTTGTGGTTTCTTGCAGTCTTGGGCAGAGCAGGAGCCATGCCAGATTGCGATACTACCAGGAAGAATCTTTCTATAATGCATCTGAAAAAATTGGTGAGAGTTGTAGCTGACATATCAAATTTCCTGTGTCTGCGTGGGTTCCTCCTGGTGCTCCGCTTTCCTCCCACAGTCCAAAGATGTGCTGATTAGGTGAATTGGCCATGCTAAATAGTCCCTGAGTATACCCAAACAGGCGCCAGAGTGTGGCAGCTAGGAGGTTTTCACAGGAACTTCATTACAGTGTGAATGTAAGTCTACTTGTGATTAATAAATAAACTTTACTTTTTCATGTATGGTTTGCTTTGTCTGTATAGTGCACAAGAAACAATACTTTTCACCGTATATTAATACGTGACAATAATAAATCAAATCAAAATCAAGATCTGCAGCCCACTTCAATGAAATGAACTTCTTTATTTGTACCAATTATGCGTGAATTTCTTTGTAGCTAAATCCTTCCAGGAAGAATTAATCAGCACCTACTCAGTGTTGCTCACTGCTGTTCAAGTTAGGAAGATAGAACATAGAATATAGAACATAGAACATTACAGCACAGAACAGGCCCTTCGGCCTTCGATGTTGCGCCGACCAATATAAAAAGCAATGCCCCTCCAAACTAAACCGTTCCCTTCTCTTCCATATACTTATCAACTAACCTCTTAAACGCCACCAAACTTGGCGCATCCACAACTGCTGCAGGCAGGGCATTCCACTCCCGAACCACCCTTTGGGTAAAGATTACACAATTCATATCATCCTTGATGGAAGCATACAAATAACGGGGCTGTAAATAAAAACAATTGATGGCATGCATGTGACACTCCAAGCCTGTAACGAGAATTCCTTCAGTGTTATGATTTGGAAAAGTTTTCAACACATTATTGAAGAAAGCCAGGGAGGAAATAGGGGTTGCTCTGAGGATCATTTCTGAATTCTCATTGAATACAGGTGATGGCTCAAAGGATTGGAGGTTGACCATTATTTAAAAAGAGTGTGAGAGATAGACCTGAAAATTAGGCCAGTCAGACTGACTTCAGTAATCAGCAACTTATTGGAAAAAACGTTCAGAGAGACAGGATAAAACTGTCACCTAGTAAGGCACTGATCGCGATAGTCAGTGTGCTTTTGTTAAGGGAAGATCATGTCTAACTAACTTAATAGAATTGTTTGCGGAAGTAAAAAAGAGAATTGATGAGGGTAATGCAGTAGCTAATGTCTACATGGATTTCAGTAAGACATTTGACATGTTTCTATAAAGTAGACTGGTCAGCAAAGTGGGATTCAGTGGAATATAGGGAAAGGTGGCAGATCCAAAATTGGCTCAGTGACAGGAAACGAAGGGTAATGGTTGATGGATGCTTTTGCGAATGGGAAACAGTTTCCAGTGGTGTTCCAGGGTTCAGTTTTGAGGCACTTGCTGTTTGTTGTATATATTGATGATTTAGACTTAAATGTGGGCAGCATGATTGGAAAATTGCAGATAATACAAAGATTGGCCATGTAGTTGGTAATGAAGAGGATAGCTGTCAACAAGAGAGTAACATCAATGGCCTGGTTGAGTGGGCAAGTAAAAATAGAATTCAATCCGGAAAAATATGACGTAATGCATTTGGGGAAACCAAACAAAACAAGACTAATAAACAGGAAGATATTGAGAAGTTTTGAGAAAGTGAGACACCTTGGAGTGCAAGTTCACAGATCCTTGAAGACAGCAGGGTAGGTGAACATTGTGGTCAAGAAAGAATATGGAATGCTTTCTTTTATTGAGCAAGGTGTTAAATACAAAAACAGGGATGCGATGATGGAACTGTATAAAACTGGTTAGGCTACAGATGGAACTTTGCGTATTGTCTGGTCACCATATCACAGGAAGGACATAACTGCTCTGGAAAGAGGGCAGAGGAAATTTACAAGAATGTTGTCACAGCTTGAAAACTGCAACTATGAGGGGAGTTTGGATAGGCTAGATTTCTTTTCCTTAGAACAGAGAAGACTAAAGTATGACCAAATTGAAGTGTACAAAATTATGAGTGGCCTAGACAAGGTAGACAAAAAAAATTGTTCCCATTGCTGAGGGGTCAATTACCAAGGGGCATAGATTTAAGGTGATTGGTATAAGGATTGGAGGGAACATGAGGAAAAGATGTTCTATCCAGAGTTTGGTGGGTATGCAGAATTCACTGCATAAGTTGATGGTTGAGGTTGAAACACTTCACTCATTTAAAGATACCCGGATCTGCATCTAAAGTGTTGTAACCTGGGAAGCTACGGACCAGGAACTGAATAATGGGATTAAAATGATAGCTCAATTTTTTTCTTCGACCAACGCAAACACTTAACAAGCACTGTAATTTTCCTTTGGTTCTATGATAACTCCCCATGGTGTGTGACGCCAATTACCTTAACATGCATGGCAATACTTGATATCCTGGCAATTGCTATATCATTTACCTAGTCATACCAAGCACAAAGGAAGGAGGCTGTTGTTGTTGAAGGTCAATCTTCTCAGTCTCAAAACATTGCTTCAGGAGTTTCTCAGTGTAATATCCTAGCCCTGACCATCTTCAGCTGTTTCACAAATTACCTTTGCTCCATCATAAGGTCAGAGTTTATTGATTTACCCCAAAATAGGATAAGGGGGGTGGGGGGGATGTTCGCTGTTGATTACACAATATTCAGCATCATTCCTGACACCTCAGATCCTGAAGCAGACTGTGTCTATATGCAGAAAGATCTAGGGGATGTTCAGGATTGAGCTGATAAGCGACAAATAACATTCCTGTCACATAAGTACCAAGTAATAACCATTTCCACCAAAAGAGAACCGAACCCTCTTCATCTCCTCTTGACAGTCAATGGCACTAATATTGCTGAATCCACAATTATCAACATCCTGGGGACTCTCATTGATCAAAAGCTGATCTAATCCAGCCATAGAAATACTGTGGCTAGACAGCAGATCAGAAACTTGGGATCCTGCACATTGAGTATTCACCTCCTGATTCCTAAAGCCTGTGCAACATCTGTAAGGCATTTGATGGGAGCAGTTCCACCAACACTCAAGGAGCTCAACAGCAATCAAGGACAAAACAGTCCATTTGATCAGTACCTCCCCCGCTGCCACCTTAAACATTCACTCCCTCACCACTGACACCTTGTGGCAGCAGTGTGTATCATCTAGAGGATGCACTTCAGAACTCAATGAAGCTCCTTCAAATTCTGTAACTTCCAAGTCCACAATCCTAGAAGAATAAGGGCAGCAGTTACACGGGCACATCACCACTTGCACATTTCCTTCCAAGAAGCGCACCATTCCGACTTGCAACTCTATCACCATTCCTTCACTACTGCTGGGTCAAAATACTGGAACTCCTCTTCTAACGGCTGTGGGTGTACTTATATTATGTGATAACTGTAGCCATTCACTAAGGCTGCTTACCGCCATCTTCTCAATGGTAATTAGAAGTGGGTAAAATATGCTGACCAACCTGGCAACATCTTGTAAAAGAATATTTTTAAAAATTCTTATGTTTTTATCCTACAGGTGCTTTGGTCCACCTTGTTGTCTAACGAGGGGCATACACGCGATGGGTCATGAGAGGACTGCTCTTGGATCTTTTTCGAGAGTATCCTACTGCTTCACGTTGTTATTGTATGCTTGACCTGGACCATCTGATGGGCAACACGACAGCTCAGTGACTATCGCTGTGCTGTGCAGATACATGGATTTGGGCCTATGTCTGTGGGAGTTTGCGCATTCTCCCCGTGCTTGCATGGGTTTTCTCCGGGTGCTCCGGTTTCCTCCCACATCCCAAAGATGTGCTCTTAGGCTAATTGGCAAAACAAATTCTCCCTAAATTGTCTCAAATTTGGTTTTTAATCCATAGATCTATAAACATGGACAGGGATCGCGGGTAAAAATGGGAACATCGAGGTGGCGGCGCAGGCTCGTTGGGCTGAAGGGCCTGTTTCCCATGCTGTTTTGTTCTTTGTTCTTTGTAATAATCCACCATTCCAGTCTTCATGACTCAGAACCATGTATCTAGATGATGGATTGGTCAACTGGGTCAGATCCAAGTTCATTGTTCCTCTGAAAGCACCAATGGAAAAACAATGGCAATCAATGAGAAGCCACCAATGTTCTTTGAGTTACTGCAGCAACTTTCCAAACTGCAACCATCTCCAGGTTCTGAGCATTATGAGATACTTTCAACCTATATGTGGAAACTACCTCTTGGCATCTCGGCAGTAAGGGAACAAATGTGAAGCTCAGGGGAGTGAATGGAAGCTCTCTTACTGGTGCAGAATATGTGCTGGTATTTGGCTATTGCCTTTGACACAAATGTTGGGCCAGCTCTGTGAGATTAGCTCATCTGTCCTTTATTGTCTTGTTTTCTGCGAGCAACACTTCCCCAAGTTCAATTGAAAATATTGGTGGCCTTAATTGTTGCCATGTCAGAGTCAGCTGTTCCCTCAGTTTTCTAATGGTTTCTGATGTGTAACTTTTTCTTCAAAATTAGGGTAGGCAATGGCCTGGTGGTATATTGCTGGAATATTAATCCAGAAACTAAGCTCATGTTAGGGGTAGGTTTTTCACTCAGAGGGTGGTGAGTGAATGGAACCGACTGCTGTCGGAGGTTGTTGAGGCAAACTCACTGGGGTCTTTTAAGAGACTTCTGGATGAGTATATAGAAAAGAATAGGATAGGGGATTATAGATAGGTCTGTGGATTGGTAGATGTGATCGGTGCAACTCGTGGGCCGAAGGGCCTGGTTGTGCTGTATTGTTCTATGTTCTATGTTCTGAGATGATGAAATTTGAATCCAAAAAAAAATTGGCATTAAGTATCCACAAATAACCATGAAACCATCGTCGGAAAAACACATCTGGTTCACTGATGTCCTTTAGGAAAGGAAATCAGCAGTCCTTATCTGGTCTGGTCTACATGTGATTCAGCAATGTGGTTGATCCTCAGGCAACTAGGGATGGCAATAAATGCTAGGCAATCAGCGACGCCCACGTCCCACAAATAAATAAAAAAAATTCTTTCCTTCAGTCTCAGTGGCAATAAGCTGGGAGAAAATAGCACAGTTGGCAGTTATTTGACATGAGTAGGCTTTGGGATCACTATACCAGAAATTGCCCAGAGGGAGATCCAAGCTTGTTTTGTTTCATATTGACTTCCCTGAGCTTTGCAACTTACTGTCCACTCTTATTTTATTTGAGTCTATAAATTTTTCTTTCATGAATATGGTAATTCTCTGCCTGTGGCTGAGTATAAACACAAGTCAAGTCTGAGACTTATTTCACTCCAATTCCATTCTTGAGTTTGTTTTCAATCCAGAATAATTACATTTCTATTGTCTTTGTTTCTGTTTATGCTGTAAGAATGATTGGCTTTGTGATGCTGCATTGAAATCCTCAATTTATCTCAATTGGTTCTTCAATGAGGGTTGAGGATGTGTGTGACTGAGCTACTTAATTACTGCATAATTAAGTGCGTTTTCAGGCTGTGCCACTTTGTTACCCCGACTACCAGGACAGAGGATACATTACAAAGACATGATTTATATCCCACAAGAGGTTTGACCTCACAACTCATAAGCAAAAACACAGTTTGCAAGTCTTCATTATGTATTCTGTTTGTACCGTATGTCAAAAATTAATTAGGTAAAGTAGCAAGAAGAAGCTGGTTTTAATGGTGCATTATAATCCTTTGTGGATTTATTCCGATGCAGCTCCAGGCACTGTGAGGGCTAATTAGACTTTTTCTTGTTATGATATGAGTCTAGCTTTTTGCTCTTACTATCTTCATCCAAGATGACAAAAAAACTTCAGAACTCTGAAACAAGGAAAGTGGAAATGCTCAGGAGGTCAAACAATGACTAAGGAATTAAAATACAGTTGAGGTATTTTCAATCATCTTTAGTCAAAGCAACAAAGCGGTTGATCCACCTCAGCCTCCTCCTGATGCAATCTTCAGCTAATTTGATTCACTCCATGTGATATCAAGAAATGACTCAAGACACTGGATACTGCAAGAGCCGTGTCTCTTCTGAGCAGATAGAAATGTGGTTAACTTTTCAGCACAAGACCAGTCGTCAGAATTGAAATATCAAAGTTAACTGATGAACAATGACATTTATTATAAAGGTGCTACTGTCACATATAACCTAGATTCAGCATTAACATAGTAGAAAATGTGGCCATAAAACTTTGAAAGCCGTTAATGTGCCAAATGTGTGAGAGGGCAGGATTTCCACTCATCTAACAGTCACAACACTGTCCTTCCCAAAAAGCATGGGGTCAACTCATTTGCATGTTATTGGTTGAGAAGAGAGCATCCACTTTAAACTATCTGTAGCATTTATCATGGCTGACCATACCTTCTTCCTTCAACACTTGCCCTCACATTGTCTAGCTGTTTGTAACTAATATTTCACAGAGTGGACATCCTGCTGCCTCCCTCCAATTAGATGCAGGGCAAGAAGACTCGATGACAGCCTTCCCACCCAGAGACCAATTTATGCGCTTTAGGTGGCTACTTAAAGGACTCATTGCACCACCACTGGTATTTAATCAATGGTAAGTGGAGCACATGCCATGCACCTGCTGCCAGGGTTATCCTTGGGGTTAGGCCTGGAGCCTGACGGAGAGGAGGCTCTTACTTGCCAAGCCTCTTTGCCCAATAGAGGCACCTGTCATCATGAGCAAAGAAACCCAGAGCAAAGACCCCCTCTCACCCTTTCTCTTTCTAATCACCCTGCAGAAAACCACATCGCTGAGGATTCCCTGCCTCGGTGAACCTGCCCTGTTCGCTTTATTCCTGGGGCTCCATCGACAGTCCTCTGCCTTGGCCTCACTGCAGCACGAGCAGTGGCCAACTCTCCTAGTGGCAGTGCCCATGGTCTGGATCTGTTAGCCTCAGTGATAGGACATTTTCCCTGCACCAGGATGTCTGGTGAATGCTCCTCACAGTATCCCTAAATTCCAATAACAGAACGGTAAGTACCCAATTGGGATTTAATCCATTAAATCTGCCAAAAACGGCCATGCTGAGATTGCCACCAGTCTTTCAGCTAATGGCAGCTCCTCCTCCTTGATGGGAGGACTTTTCAGTTCCTAATGAAACAATGCAACCATTAGTGGATTGGGAACCTGGGAAAATTTTTAAGTAGCGTTAGCGCAATTGTTTAACTGAACCACAGTATTAGCATCTGCTTCCAAATTCCCAACCTGAGGCAGCGGGGTGTGGAGATGAATCAGAAAACAGATGTGTCAAAGGAAGGATTTCTAATTAAAGGCGCCTTGGTACAGATCAAAAAGCCTCAGCAGGTCATGGGTTTTTGAGGCTGCAGCAAACATTGGAATGGATTTAGGGAGGTTGCTCCCTCAGTGTCTCAGCCTGAGCTGGAGGCCCTATTGTGGGATCTGATGAGCTACAATGACCATAGTCGGCAGTGGTGTTGGCAGGGAAGGGGTGGAGAAGGGTATGATGGAGAAGGACAACCTCTCCAATCAAACAGACATGAATGGAAGTGACCAAGAGAATCAGCAGAAATATGGTGCCTACAATCTGGTCCACAGCGAAAGGCAACAATTGATCCGAGATAGTCAGCATGGCTTTGTTAGTGGGTGATCCTGTCTACCTAATTCAATTGAGTTTTTTGACAAAGTAATTAAATATATTGATGAGGATGGTGCAACTGAAATGTGGATTTCAGTAAAGCTTTTGATAAGATCCCAGATGGAAGACTGATCCAAGAGGTTAGAATCCATGGGATCCAAGGCAGTTGGCAAATTGGATCCAAAATTGGATAGGAAGCTTGTTAATAGGAGGTTGCATGAGTTTCCTCTGTTCTGATTTGTTCTGGGTGTTCTGGTTTCCTCCCACTGTCCAAAGATGTGCAGGTTAGGTAGATTGGCTCCTTAGTGTCAGGGGGATTAACTGGTAAATACATGGGGATAGGACCTGAGAGGGATTGTAGTCAGTGCAGGTTCAATGGGCCAAGTTTCCTCCATCTGCACTTTAGGATCCTATTCTATTCGAAAGGTTGAGGTGGAGGGTTGCTTTTGTGATTGGAAGCCTATGATCAACAGTGAACCATAGTTACTGGAACCCTGTTGTCTGTTTTATATATTTACAACTTGGATGTGAATGTGAAAGGTATAATTAGTAAGTTTGCAGATTGCACAAAATTTGGTGGTGTTGCTGATAGTGAGGAGGATAGTTTTAGGCTACAGACTGATCTTGATTGCCTGGCAAATTGGACAGAGCAATGACAGATAAAATTTAACCCTGGTAAGTGTGAAATGATGCATTTTGGGATATTCAATAACGGTAGATATACAGAATGAATGGTAAGTCCCTGAGGAATATCAAGGAACAAAAGGACTTTGGTGTACAACTCTATAGATCCCTGAAGATGGCAGTACAGGTAGATAGTGTGATGAAGAAGACATACATAATGTTTTCCTTTATTAGCCAGGACATAGAACCTAGGAGCAGGGAGGTTATGTTGCAATGTAATAAAACATTGGTTAGACCACAGATGAAATATTGTGTGTAGTTTTGGTCTCCACACTACCGGAAGGACATGATTGCACTGGAGAGGGTGCAGAGAATGTTCATCAGGATGTTGCCTGGGATGGAAGGTTTCAGCTATGAGAAGACTGGAGAGGCTGGGTTTGTTTTCCATGCAGCAGAGGAGGCTGATGGGGCATCTGAAAGACGTGTACAAAATTGTGACAGGCATAGTAGGGTAGATTGTAATAATCTTTTCCCCATGGCAGAGGTGTCTAAGACCAAAAGGTATACGTTTAAAGTGTGTAGAAGGAATTTGGAAAGATATAACTAGTGGAATACTGCAGGGATCAGTTCTTGGGCTGCAATTATTCATTCATTATATTAATGACCCTGGGGGAAGGAAGAGGCATTGGAGAAAGAAAGAGAGTGTAAGGTTTCCAAATTTGCTAATGATACAAAGATAGGTGGAAGGGCATGTTGTAATAAGGGTATTGTGATTCTACAACGGGATATAGATAGATTGGGTGACTAGGTGAAAACCTGGCAAATGGCGTTCAATATGGTGTAAGATCATGCATTTCTGCAAAAGGAATCAAAAGACAGATTATTATCTAAATGGAGAGACTGCAGGTGAGTAAAGTATAGAAGGATCCAAATGTTCTAGCGCATGAATCATAAAAATCTAGCAAGCAGAGCCAACAAGTAGTTAAGAAAGCAAATGTCAATTTGACCTTTATTGCAAAGGGGTTGAAGTTTAAAAATAGAAAGATTTTGTTGCAATTGTATAGGGCGTTGGTGAGGTCTCACCTGCAATACTGTGTACAGTTTTGGTCCCGTTACATAAAAAAGGATATCATAACATTGGAGGCAGTCCAAAGGAGATTCACTGGGCTAATTCCTGGGATGAGAAGTTTGTCCCATCAAGAGAAACTAAATGGCCTTGGTTTATGTTCCTTGGAGTGAGGGGTTATCTTATTCACAATATAAGATCCTGAGGAGGCTTGAAAGGGTAGACAGTAAGATGTTTTCACTAGGGGGAGAGTCTCAAATAGGGGAGCCTAGCTGCAAGATAAAGGGCCAGTCATTTAACACTGAGGTACATAGAAATTTTGTCTTGCAAAGAGTGATAAATCTTTGGAATTTTCTGCCACAAAGGGTGTTGCAAGTTGGATTGTGAGAAGTATTCAAAGTGGAAATGGATAATTATCTGATAGATCAAGGAATAGAGAGCTATGGGGAAATGGCACAGTAAAGGCATTGGGGCTGGCATAGATCAGCTATGGTTGTATTGAACGGCAGGCAGTCTTGAAGGGCCTGGTGGCCCACTCCTCCTCCTATTTCTTGTGTTCCTGTGTTCAGAAAGTGATGGAAATATTGAACACGCTGCCCGAGAGGCTAGTGGAGACAGAGACTCTCACAACTTTTAAGAAGCATTAGGACATGCACTTAAATTGCAAAGGCGTAGTAGGCAAGTATTAGTAAATTCAAATAGTATGGATTGGCATTTGATGGTTGGCATAAACATGGTTGGCCGAAGGGCCTGTTTCTGTGCTATATGATTTTATACCTCAGCACTTGTAGGAGGTCGCAGCATTTGTAGGAGGTCGCAGAAAGTGTAAATATTTGTAAGGGGTTGATCATAAGAGAGAAATTTGAAAGTGACTGCCTCATTCTCGGTATCAGCCATTATTTCTTACTCTACCAACATCTCAGAGGTTTTTAAAGCGGGGTATTATTGGTCCATCATTCCCAGCTCAGCTGACCTCGCATTAAAAATTCACTGAATTAATTTTGTTTCTCTTAAGCCTTAACATTAAAAATTCCAAATTAAGGTTAAGAGCAGGTTCCATCCTGGCTGATACTGAGAATGAGATAGTCTTATTTGGTTGTGAGACTTTGCATTTGCCAGTAATGCTAATAGGAATACTTGTCCTTGATTTCAATCAAGATGACAATTTCCACAGCCAGACTGAGTTATTGACAAATTTCAACTTGCTCTCTTATACATTACTGTATACAGATAAGTGTGCAATTTATCAATTAATCCCTACATATTGTTCGCTGGAGGATATTCCAGATGTTCTTCATCTCGTCTCTTCCAAGGGCAGAAGATAGCACATTGTAAGACCAATGTGTGAAAGCAAAAGCTACTGAGTTACATTTGTTTGTAGTTGAAATAGTATATTGAAGCAGGCTCGGCCACTGGAGGATGAGAATGTGGGAAGATTCCAGTTGGAAGTCGGTTATGTGTGGGTCTCCCTTGGGGGAATTGATCTGGGTCTATACAATAGTTTCGCAGAAGTTAGAAGGCATTTTAATTCATCTTTTTCTGAGTAACCATTGGTGTAACTTGTATGTTTACTTATCTTTGTGAAGAAAATTAATAGCTGCTGATAATCCCCCAAAATGTTGAGCCTATAAATGTAGGCAGAAATTTGAAGATGCCACTATGTCAATTGTGCTATTTGCTCCTGAGCAGTTTTATTCCATACCCCAACCAGACAGGGATTTCACTGCTCCAGTGATATTTGTTAACTTCCTCCAGTGTCCTCTCATAGTCCAAAGATGTGAAGATTAGGTGGATTTGCCACACTAAATGCTTATGGGATGGTGGGAGGGCTGGATAAAATGCTTTTTCAAGGAATTATTGGAGGCTTGATGGACTGAATGGTCTCCTTTTGCACTGTCAGGATTCTATGATTCTAAACTAATTGTAACATCTGAAATTTCCTACTTAAATTGTAGTTTCAGATGCATCAAGTGCTGGGTAATTGTGCAGGGAAGGTTTGATTTCCATCTCTGGGCAATTGCTTTGCAAACCCTGGCCTGTGATGCTCCAAGATGAATTCCCCAGTGCATCTTTAGGGTACTCTTCCCAATCATGTACTGAGGAGCTCAGAACCTATAGCCCACAGTATGATATTACATGAGCATTATTCAAATATGTGATCTGTTTAAAGGTTTATTTAAGTTATCTCCGATATTTGGAAAGTTGCTGAGGCCAAAATGTGTTGTGTACTTTACATTATCTGAAAGTACAACCCTTCAGGTGCAGACTTAGCATGTGAAATATAGGAACAGGAATAGTCCATTCAACCTTTGGAGCCTGTTCCACCTCTCATTTAGACCATGACCAATATTATCCTTAGTTATTTGAAAAACCTGTAATTTGATAAACTTGGAATTGAAAACTTCTTGGGACTTTCCATTTGAGTTAACATCTTCAGTAGCAATCAGTACTCAAAGAAATTGCTTTAGAATTAGGTTGTGCAGATATAATTAAAATTTATGTACATTAATTAACATATAATAAGTCTGGTCAATAGTAAATCCTTACTGCATGTTACCTGCTATTACATTTGTCTTATCACACAAGACTGAAAGTGTAAAATGGAAAAGGCCATTTAGCTCCCCAAGCCTATTCTGTCATTCAGTAAGATCAAGACTGATCTTCTACTTAAGCTACAACTTCCCATGCTCTCCCCATATTTCTGATTCCCTTAATATCTATAACATTATAAATCTCTCTCTTAAATATACTCAATGACTGAGTCTTCACATCTCTCTGAGCTGATGTATTTCAAAGCCTCACAATCTTTTTGTGAAGAGACTTCTCCTCATCTCAGTCCCAAATGGCTGATCTCTTATTACTTCTAGAATGTCCTGTCAAGGGAAACACACTCCTAGCGTGTACCCTGTCAATTCTCTTTTAAAATTTTACATGATCCAATCAGATCACTTCTCCTGTTAAATGCTAAGAAATATAATCCCCTTGTCCAGGAATCAGCATTATGAAAGCATTTCTGTGCAGGTGCTATTGGACTTACTGGATTTTCCCAGCATTTTCTGTTTTATTTCAGATTTCCAGTATCTGTAGTATTTTACATATAGGTTTCAGGTGAGATGAGAGAGATACAAAAGGGACCTCAGGGCAATTTTTTCACACAGAAGGTGATGTGCCTGAAACAAGATGCTGGAAGTAATAGTAGTAGAGGTGGCACAACTTTGCCTTTTAAAAAGCATTTGGAAAGTTACATGGATAAGATGGGTACAGATAGATATGGGCCAAACATGGGCAGTTGGGACTTGCTTAGTGGCAGAAAAAGAGGCATGGACAAGTTGGGCCTAAGGCCTGTTTCCATGCTGTAAACATCTATAATTCTTTCAGTGTAATGAACCTTGGTTTCTCTAAGGAAAGTACATCCTTTCCTTAGAAAAGGAGAACAAAAGTATACAGATTACAATCTGTCAACCTGAACTCATTTCTTTCCTTTTTCTGTTGCCTGTCCATAAATCAATCCTCAACCCATGCTACTACCAATCCTAAGCGCTGTTATTTTGAGTGATAATCTCATTTGTGTCACCGTAACAAGTTTTTATTTAGAAACTCTAAATACACATCCATTAGATTTTCCTTTACTAGTTACAACTCCTACGTTTCTTAAACCCAATTTCCCTTTCAAAAATGCATGTTCAATCTGCCCAGTCATTGTATGATTTTCTAAGTGTCTTGTGATCACATTCTGATAATGAATCCTTACTATTACTACTGACACTAGGATAATTAGCTAATAGTTCCCTCTTTGCACTCTCTTTGCATTCTTGAATAAAATGGGCAATATTCTACTACTTTCCAATCCATTGTGATTGTTTTGGAATGTTGATCATTCTAAGCTCCAAACCAACGCATTCACAATCTCTGTGTCACCTTTTTATTAAAATGTGTAGGCAGTTAGGTTAGATTTGCTGGCTTTTAGCCTCATTTTATGGAGGACAACCACAAGGTTGTAAAACAGGGCATCCGCCAACATACCGAGTAACACCAGAGATATATAGGTATAAAATATGTAAGTCCCACGTGATAAAAGACTCCACCAAAGTGGCCATTAAAAACATGGCAAATGGACACATAATCATGATCTCATTATCAAATCACTGCCCAAAGGGTGGGACTTGCATCCTTCATTGTGTTCCTTTATTTTGAGTAATTTTATAATTGGATACAATGAATTTAGAGAAAGAAAAGCAATCCCTTCATTTACCAGTAACTCACGTACATTGGTGTCAACCAGATTTTCTAATGTTCAAGGGACAAATATTTTTCATTGTTGAAAGTAAGCATACACACAATAGAAACCAAACATCAACATGTTTTGAATATTATGCAGGTCTGTGAATTTTTAAGCATAGATCCACATATAAATTGTTTGGTAACCAGTATTCTTGTCAGTATCCGCAATTAAAAGGAATTCTAACAAATATTTAAACTGGTTTACAGTTGAGCCAAGGAAATAAAATTATTCAATGTGTTAGGTAATGAGTCATACTTGAGTCTATTTGTAGATGTATTATTTAACATCAAGATAAAAATGATCCATTAAAAACACCTGGGAATTTAGATATGTTTATTCACAAGTTCAGTAAAAATGGACAAGCAATATTTTGGCCACTATTATGGGCAAGATCTTTGCAAAAGGAAATGCTTTACATAATATCAAACGTGATGTTGAAATAGTCTGATGAAAGCATTCTACTGCTTTTTTCAACAATAAAATCAATTGAATTAGTCACATCTAGAGGTAGCAGGGGCAGTGAAAAGAGGTCAATCAGGCAATGTTTAAGAAGTGGAATTGTGGGATGGTTATGTTGTTAGACACTCATTCGACATTAAGCTTGCAAATGGTTTGGTTCAGCATCAGACATATGCCAATGAAAGGGTTGGAAATGGTGGTCATGGAGGGTGCGGCACGTACCAAAGGCAATAGCTTTGATCTTCCCAGTACATAGAGGAAACTTCTACTCATCCAATACATGGTATCATGCAAGCACTGAAAAATCAGAGACTGTGGTAGGGGAGGTGTGCTTGTACAGAGATGAGAGTGATTTGTGCACATGTGGGATCTAATATCTTTTCTGAAGATTTTGCTGAGAGGCAGAATAGAATCATGGGGTCATAGAATCATTGAGTTTCACAGCATGGAAACAGGACCTTCGGTCCTACTTGTCCCTGCTGCTCTTTTTTTAAAAAATCCTCTAAACCAATTCCTCTTGCCTGCATTTGGCCCATATCCCTCTATACCCATTGTACCCATGTAACTATCTAAATGCTTTTTAAAACACAAAATTGTACCCATCTCTACTACTATCTCAGGCAGCTTGTTCCAGACACTGACCACTCTCTGTATGAAAAAATTGCCGCTCTGGACACTTTTGTATCTCTCCCCTCTCATCTTAAACCTACGTCCTCTAGTTTTAGACTCCCCTACCTTTGGGAAAAGATATTGATTGTCTATCTTGTCTATGCCTCTCATTATTTTATAGAGCTCTATAAGATCACCCCTCAGTCTCCTACCCTTCAGAGAAAAACATCCCAGTCTATTCAGCCTCTCCTTATAACTCAATCCATCAAATTCCATAGCATCCTAGTAAATCTTTTCTGCACTTTTTCTAGTTGAATAATATCCTTTCTATAATAGGGTGACCAGAATTGCACACAATATTCCAAGTGTGACCTTAACAATGTCTGTACAACTTTAACAAGACATCTCAACTCCTGTATTCAGTGTTCTGACTGAAGAAACCAAACTGAATGCCTTCTTCACTGCTCTGTCCATCTATGACTCCACTTTCAAGGAGCTATGAACATGAACCCCTAGATCTTTTTGTTCTGTAACTCTCTCCAATGCCCTATCATTAACTGAGTAAGCCCTGCCCTCATTCAATCTACCAAAATGCATCACCTCGTATTTGTCTAAATTAAACTCCATCTGCCATCTGTCAGCCCGCTGGCCCAATTAATCAAGAATGTGATGAGAAATACAAGAGTGCCAAGAATAGATCTTTGGAAGACACTAGAGGTAATTGTGTAGAATTAGGAAGAAAAGCTACTGCTACGACTAGATAGATAAGAATGGAAGCAGGTGGGGGTAGTCTCACCCAGCTGGACAATGGTAGAGAGGCATTGGGAGGAGGATGTTAGAGACTGCAAATAGATCAAGAAAAATGTGGACAGATAGTTTAACATGGTCACAGCCACATGAGACATTTTTCATGAATTTAAAGACTGTTTCAGTGCAGCTGTAGGAGTGACAATCTAATTGGAGGATTCAAATATAGATTTGCGGCAATGGTAGTCACAGATTTGGGAAGTAACAACAGCTTCAAAGATTTTAGACATGAAAGGAAGGTTGGAGATGGGGCTATGGTTTGCATGGGCAGACTGGGTTTTTTTGAGGAAAGAATGATGATGGTAGATTTGAAGTTGAGAGGGCAATACCCAAACAGAAGGAACCATCAAAATACCAACTAATGATTGAACCAGGAAGGCAAGTTGGATGGTCAATAGTTTGGTCATAACAGAGTCAAAGGAGTAACAGAAAGGTCCCACGAATGAAATGAACTAAGGGACAGCACAGTAAAGATGGGATGAAATCTGAACAAAGATATGAATTCGGGGCTAGGGCAATAGGGAACATGGAGAGAAGGGAGGCAGGTGGCAGAGGCAACCGAACGGATGGTCTTGATTATTATGACAAGAGAAATCCATGAATTCCTCAGGCTTCATATTGGAATTAATTGTGGTGGAAATACTGACAGGTGGCTTAAGAAGAAAGAGAAGCCAGGATGCTCCCAAAATAAAACTAAGTGCCCAATGCATGGGAAAATGGGAGAATTTTGCATATATATTATGGGTATACTTTCCAGAACAGAGCGCCTCAGAGCGATTCACACTGGAAAGTTGGGGGGGGGGGGGGGTGAAGCCTTTCCTGTCCAAGAAGCTAGCAGCTTAGTGCTCAGCGGGCCACTGCACATGCGCAGATGTGTCAATGGGAAGATTGGCATATTCACACTGGCTCCCCCATTGCCAGCCTTCCAATCACAACCTCTCCCTGGAATCCCCCAATCACTTGCCTTTCCAATAACCCCCCTCTCCGCTCCCTGCCCCCACCTCGCTTGTCTACTGATTCCATTTGCAGAGTGGCAGCGGGCTCCTCCCCAAATAGATCCTGCCCCCAGTGTGCCTTGCCTCCCTCTGGTCCCACCTTTTGGCGCTGCTCAGTGTGCATTGCCAAAGTGCCCGGTGGGTGGTGAGTGTGCCACTTGGGCACTGCTAGCCTTGCAGTGCCCAAGGATAGCCTCATCCGGGATCTCCCAGGGAGGGCCTCAGTCCTCACCAGCAGGATAAGGATGCCTGATCCCTGATAGTGGGGAGCAGTTTTAAGCCCTTTTGGTGGGAGCCACTTCTGGAAGAAGGTGGGGTATGGATGGGGGGGTGGGGGGGGGAGTGTGTTGTGTGGAAGGGGAGGGGAGACATTAGCTGGCCAGAGAACACTGTACCGGTCTCACTAATCATATGGAATTTCACATTTCTGTATAATCATCAACTGATTGCACTAAAAATAAGGGCCTGGGAGACTCATTACCAGCATCTGCAAAATGCTTCCTTGCTGTTGTTTCCTGGTCCACTGTGCTACTTAAGGGCTCCTGGCCCTTGTCCCTCTACTCCAGAATGATTTTTGAATAGTGAGTAGTTGGCTGTCCATTGCAGTTCAAATCAACATCCCTTGGGCTAAGGGAACAGAGGTGAAGAGCGAGAGGGGGTTTGGGTGAAAGACTTTTTAACATAATAAAAGATGGAGGATTGTGATTTAGAAAATTGATAGCTGTAGGAATGCTACGATCAACAAAGCTGGATCATTGAAAGTTTGAAAGCTAAGTGAGAAGTGAATTGAAGTATTTTCCGGGGGAAAGCATAGAAGGAAGTGGGTTTGGGACATGGAAGCAGTATGAGGGTAGAGATTAAAGATGGCTTTATCTGTACTCATCATGATGGGAAGTGAGATCACAAGAAACCAAGAGGATTGCTATGACCATGGATAAAAGAGTTTACATGGAGGGAGAGTTTTAGGGAGAAAAGGTGGGGCGTGAACCTGGGGAAAGCAGAGCAAGAATTAAGATGGAGATTGGTTTCTCACTCTCAGTAATTTCATTCAGGGCAGATGCTGAGGGAGGAAAACAAGAAAGATATCAGAGAGAAATCTGAGTGTGATTCTTGCATGGGAGATAAGAAATAAGCATTTTAAATAAGAGCAGAACAACATGAGACGCTAGGAGGAGGACAGGTTACAGAATGTATCTTGAGATGATGGGAAAATGATCATGTTCTGACATTGGGAGTGGGGATGGCGATGGGTGCTCATTAACATGCAGAACAATCTGGAATTCTGGATTTTCCTGATTTTAATTCCATTGTGTGTGTTTTTTTGGCATTGGCAGATTTCCTGTCTTGACATCAATATGACGTGGAGATGCCGGTGTTGGACTGAGGTAGGCATATTAAGAAGTCTCACAACACCAGATTAAAGTCCAACAGGTTTATTTGGAATCATGGATTTTTAGAGCACTGCTCCTTTCTCAAGTAAATGCTTTAGAGAAGGGGCAGCACTCATAGAAACCCTAGAGTGCAGAAAGAGGCCCTTCAGCCCATCAAATCAGCACCAAGCACAATCCCACCCAGGCCCTACCCAAATATCCCTACATATCTACCCACTGATCCCTCTAACCTTCGGATCTCAGGACAATAAGGGGTAACTTTAGCGTAGCCAATCAACCATCTTTGGACTGTGGGAGGAAACCGGAGCACTTGGAGGAAACTCACGCAGGCACAAGGAGAATGTGCAAACTCCACATAGACAGCGACTCAAGCCTGGAATTGAACCCAGGTCCCTGGAGCTGTGAAGCAGTAAGTGCTAACCACTGTACTACCATGCCACCCACTCTGAAAACTCATATTCCAAATAAACCTATTGGACTTTAACTGGGTGTTAATATCATTATGACAGACCTGGTTTTCAGCTGGGTGGTAAGTAGTCCAGAGGATATTGCAGAGGATCGGTCAGGTCTGATCTTTGGGGGAAGGGCTTGATCTATGTTCTGGAATGTTGTGGATGTTGGGAAGATGGCAATGTATGACTCCAGGACAAGGGAATCCTATTTGTGGCCTGGTCTGGCAGGGGAATGCAGATGGTGTAAATCCCAAGTATGGACGAGGGGATAGTTAGTGTCTGATAACTGACAATGTGTTGAGGGAATGCAATCCTTGATGAGCATGATCCCATGTGTGAAGGAGAATGATCTTTGTTCAGTCCCAGGCAGGATTCCAATCCCTGACTATAGGTAGAGATGGGTTGGGATTAAATGGGAAAGGACTGATGGTGGGAGATCTTGACAGTGGGTGCAGGAGCATGAATTCCTGCTATTCCTATCCTATAAGGAGTCGTTCCCATCTCCAACCACCCTCTAGCTGTCCTTGCCTATTGCAACTGAGTTCTCAGAAATAAGTCTGATCACAGATAAATCTCCAAAGCCAGTTAAATCCATAGCTTCCAACTTCATTGATTTCAAATGTAAAGTCATTTCATGGAATACAACTCATCTCACCCGGGCAAATAGTGTAAATAAGAAGCAGCCTCCCAATCTGCATTTTTGGGCATTTAACTTTTCACCTGCATCTAATCCCACTCTATTACCTGCACTAATACCATTCCCACATTCCCACCCCAGTCTACACCACCACTGTGGCAGTTTGAGAATGACAAATAGTGGAAGATATAGCCAGGTGAAAAAGTGTACACCGTGAAACATATCTATTGCAGCTGTGATGATGATAATAACAAGAGCCTTGTTCGTCAGGGACCATACTACATTCTTCAGTCACCACAGGGAGTGGGGCCGTGAAGGTTGGCAGGTTTGGCAGAAGAAGCTTGAGACTCTGAAAGCTCGTGCTGCCAAATAACCCTGTTGGATTTTAACCTGATGTTGTGGGACAAATGATATTGTGCTTACCCCAGTCCAACACCAGCATGTCCATATCAGGATTAGCTCCAAGCAGGAATGGGCAATTGGGATTGCTGCCTATTAGAAGAAACCGAAATGTACCTTGGTCCATCCCATGCAGGACCTTGAGAGGCACCTTTCAAGAGAATTGGGCCTGGGATGGCAGGAGAAGGATAGAAACCATGAGTAATGCTGAAGGATTGGGTATTTGAGGGAATAGTACTGAGAGCAGAGCAATGAAACAAAGCACAATGGGGTGACAAAGTAAAAAGAAAGAACGGGGAATTAGAGGCAATGGACTCAGGTGTGGAATAGCAGTCTAAATGTGCATCTGAACCTACGTTGAAGAAAACTAAACTTCACATGTGATTACAAGCAAGATCAAAATAGCTATATTCTGAAATACATGTGGGTGAGGGGAGAGGGGGAAGAATACACATGAGCAACAAGCTGATGTCCATGTGAAAAGACAGGTGAGTGAGACCAGAGGCTATTCAGCGGACAGAGAAGTGATGCAAGTATTTCCATGAATTTAATTACATGGACACATTGAAACATCTGTTGCTGGTACCTAGACTTCCACATGAAGAAATAATTAATTGCCAGACAGTCACTGCTGCCTATGGATGGATCGCTGCGAATCACTGCTTATTAATTCAAAAGATTCAACAATATGTGCACAATTCTGTCTGTCAAACTGAGAATGACAAATTATTTTAGTGGAATTGATTTGATAATTTCCTGTTAATTTTTAAAAATGATCAAGTTCTATGATTTAAAATGAATTTGCCAAGTTGATCACTGATAATTGAACAAAAATTGCAGTGGTAACCCATTGTTCCAGCGTCTGCCCCAATTGCCAGAACAATGAGGCTAACAACGTGATTGGTAGTTTGAGTTTGTTGAGCACGTCCCTCATCAAACATCTCTACGGTATAGCTTACCACAAGACGACTGGTATTAGTTAATTGTCTGGAGTTGGGGTTGGGGATGTGGGAGTAATGCCTTTACTGATTTATTTAGTCACTGTACCAGTTAAAGTGGATGAGAGCTGTTGACGGCAGCATCTCAAGGTTGGGCCTGTCTAGTGTGTTGCATCAGCAAGCAAAACCATTCCCAATGCTACAAGATCCTAATGCACCCCTCTACTCAATACTCCTATTCTCTCATGTTCTGCCAAGAATGGTAGCACAGTTGCTATAGCACTCATAGCACCAGGGATCAGGGTTCAATTCCCAAGTTGGGTCACTATCTGTGCAGGGTCTGTACATTCTCCCCATGTCTGCATGAGTTTCTCCAGGGGCTCCGGTTTGCTCCCAGTCTGAAAGGTGTGCTGGTTAGGTGCATTGGCCATGCTTAATTCTCCCTCAGTGTACCCATACAGTCACTGAACTGTGACAGTAAAGGGATTTTCACAGTAAATTCATTGCAATGTAAATATAAGCCTACTTGTGACATTAATAAACTTTAAAAGGATATCCTAAGACCTTCTGAAAGCTAATCTTCTCACCAAATATTTTTGATATACATACTATACAGAGTTTCAATTTTTTTCATTCATTTTGGAAGCTATGATCAAATGATACACAAGAGAAGGAAAAAGTTTGCAGAAATTTAAGTTTTGGGTTTCTACTAGGGCTAAAAAAATGCAGATAATGGAATAGAAAAGCTATAATGCATTAATAAGAAGACTAGGCACCATATCTAACATGGCTGTTTTCAAATAGTAATGTCTTATAAATTTGTTGAAATGCCATTTTAAAATACGTTAAAACAAAATATTTTTCATTTGTTCTCAAGATGTTACCTATACAGCATTAATTAATATTTTTCCTTCAAATAATTACAGTGAAATGCTCTTCTGAGTTCTGGTGAAGGGACATCCTGGATAAAGGCTTCAAAGTGGATCACTCAGCAACTATGCACTCATGGTGAATTATAATTATTAACAGAACCAGATAATACCTGCAGCACGGTAATGACTTTCAAAGTCATCTCATTACTAAATAAGACATTTTGATCTGACAGCTGTTGAGCAGACTGTCAATTTATAAAGGACTGATTAAAACATGAAGGACATTTGGGCTGCCTTGGCCACCTGTTTTAAATAATAATCCTCCCCACAAAGTACCTGATGTGTCTAATCATGTCTCCTTCCATTAATGTTTCCTGTGTCTGTCAAATAACCCACAATCTTTATGTAAAAGAAAGTGAAGTATGATTAAAAATACACAGCAAATTAAGGCCACTTAGTTATTTAGTCTCCAGACTAACTTTTGAAACATACCAATCATAAAGTACCTTTCAAGGGGCTAAAGTTCTCTTAAATTTTAGACTTTATTTATTAGTATCACGAGTAGGCTTACATTAACACTGCAGTGAAGTAAGTTACTGTGAAAATCCTCTGGTAGCACACTCCGGCATCTGTTCGGGTACACTGAAGGAGATTTTATTATAACCTATACACATAACCAGCACATCTTTCAGACTGCGGGAGGAAACTGGAGCATCCAGAGGAAACCCACACAGACACAGAGAGAACATGCAAATTCCACACACACACACACACACACACACACACACACACATAGTCCCAAGCCAGGAATTGAATCCAAGTCCCTGCGACTGCGAGGCAGCAGTGCTAACCACTGTGTTATCATGCAGTAAGATAGTAAAAGTTATTTTCTTTTGAATAGTGTGTTATATTGATGCGCAACTGTATCAACACAGGTTGTTTTCACATTCTTGGCAACATTAGAAAATACAGAATAAAACTCAAATTATCTGTTAAACAATGCATGGAAATGGCTATTGTTTGAATACAATGAAATATCATTAGTGCTAATCTACACAAACTATACGTGTACTAGCTAACACAAGTGCAACTATTAAATCAAAACTGCTAAATTTTGTCATAAGGGTCATTTCTATCTCTTAGTTTTCTGCATGAAAAGTAAAACTTTGGAGTCTGTGGAAAGAAAAACATTATAAACACCAAAACAACATTCCAATTCCCTGCATCGCCTGCTCCCAGCCCTTCCATCTAATTGTTCTTTAATATCAGGTGTGGTTCATTCACTGATCCAGGCTTACATCTGTCAAAGTTATTACTGTTATTTATAATAGTCACTATAAATTACTTCCACATTTTATCTTTTTGAGACGCTTCAACTTTGTTGTAGTGCGCTATTGTTACGAAGAACCTGGAATTACACTGGGCTTTTCACATGCTCATGATATTCCATGTTGCTTTATAACTCATGGTTTGCATATTACTTGAAGAAGCAAAAGTGAAAACCAATTTACAAACAGCAAGATCCAATAAAGCAGCAGGTTAAATGAACAATTAATTAATGTTGGCCATAATGGTTGAATCATAAGTGCGGACCAGGACAGCGGGACAACTCCCTTGCTCTTCTGCAAATGGTATATTGGGATGGTGTAAACTCAACTCAGTCAACAAATGAGGGGCTCAATTTAACAACTCAGTATAGAACTGAAGAGCTGTTGCATTACCAGGGGAGTTGTTCCTAAGTGTCAAGCCAGATTACGCACCCAATCATGTCATGGGATGCTACCCAAGACGAGGTGACACATTACTGTATAAACATTATAAAAATAATTTTACAGAGGCACTAATTAGAAGGTACAGACAACTCCCTCAAATTGGTTGGAATAGATGAACACTATCAGAAATAATCAAATTGCAAGATAAAATAAAATGTATTCTTTCCATTAATGCTGGTCTATACTGCAGGACAAATGGCCTGCAATTGAAACACTGACGTGTATTTCATCTGATTGGATTCTTATGGCCCTCTGGAATCGTTCAAGTATCTTGCCTAATTTAATTCCAGATTCCAACAATTGTACTTTTCCTTTTATAAATTGTAAAATGGGTCAGATATTGCCTCAAAGTTTAAAAGAAAGCATAGCCTTTTTGATCCAACAAACCAAAATATAAAGTGAGGTTGGGGTCTTGTTCCAGGTCCTTTGACATTAATGCTCCTGCAAGTATAGTCCTAAAGGTAACAGTAACTTTCAATGTTGGAACTGGGAAATTCAATACGGAAGAGAAAAACAGTGGAGTAAATTTTTGCATTTACCACTTGGATAGCATAATCTGAGCAACATGGTGATGAAAATCCAGCAAAAATGATTGTATGCCAGTAAAGAAGTCATTTGACCTTTCCTCCATTTAAACTAGACATCAAATTTTAATTCCTGTGCTCTCTCTCCAGATGTTGCTCAATACAGAGGCAGTAAGGATGAAAATTTAACTCTGTTTTTATGACATGTGCAAAGCAAAACTTTGGAGAAAAAAAAATCAATCTGCAGAGGGAGTAACAAATGATGTTCACAATCTAAATCACAGCAGTTGGCAATTGGAACCTCTTTAGTTCTTTTAGTTGTCTTCTCTCTGTAACTTTTTTTGAAAGATTAGTCTTACAAGGTAAATTTGCAAAAAGGCAACTAATGCATCTTTAGAATTGATGTTATTTGCTTAGTGAAAGCTTTCTGAGAGGTACACTGTGGGAACTTGTAGAAGCCTGTAACGATCTTAATTCATATCTTATAATTGGGCATAAACTAGGGATCAAGCCTGGGACTTTCCTAATCTGTAAGAAAATTGTTCCAATATTGAGCAATGTTTTAAACAATTAACGTCACTGAAAGGAACTACAATTTTAATCGCTGAATATTTGAAGCCTCTATAGTCAAATATTTGGAATCATGATTATGCCTCAGCTTGATCCTGGGTCAGTATTACAACACTGATAACATTGCTTTCGCACTACACAACTCACCAGTTAACTGATAAAGCTGTAGTACTGTCACAGATACTCGAGTTACAGAAAAAGTCTGGAATTAATTCCTTCAGGTTTTCAAGCTTATGGCAATGACAGCACCACCAAAACTGGACCCAAAGTCCACACTAAACTCTTTCCCTGCCTACTGTAATTGTGGTGCACAATAGTTTGATGTTTCTTCATTGTAAGAAACTACTTAGAGTTAGTGCCATAGAGTCATTGGCTGGAATTCAGCTAAATCCCCAATCCTAGCAGCAGAACTAGATAAGGTAAGAGAATTGAGACCACAGAATTTTACAGTAAAATAAGAGGCCCTTTGGCTCATCGTGTATGTCATGATGTGGAGATGCCGGCTTTGGACTGGGGTAAACACAGTAAGAAGTCTCTCAACATCGGGTTAAAGTCCAACAGGTTTATTTGGTAGCGAACGCCACTAGCTTTCGGAATGCTGCTCCTTCGTCAGCCAACTTCCATTTACCTGAGAAAGGAGCAGCGGTCTGAAAGCTAGTGATGTTTGCTACCAAATAAATCTCTTGGACTTTAACCTGTTGTGCCACTTCTTATGATGTATGTGCCAGCCATCAAAGATCTATCTATTCTAAACCTATTTTCCCAACAATTCGTCTATAGCCTTGAACACTATGGCATTTCAAGACCTCATCAAAATGCCTCTTAAATGCTGCAAGCGTTCCCACCTCCGCCACGCTTTCAGGCTGTGAGTTCCAGATTCCCACCATTCTCTTCCTCAAATCCTTACTAAATCTCCTTCCTCTAACCTTAAATCTATGCCCTCAGTTATTGACTCTTCTACTCAGGGGAAAAGTTTATTCCTGTCTAGCTACGTACCTCATAATTTTTACATCTCAATTACCCCTCAGTTTCTCTGCTCCAAGGAAAACAACCCCAACCTAACCAGCCTCTCTTCACAACCAAAGTACTCCAGCTCTGGTAACCTGGTGAATCTTCTCTGTATCCTCTAGTGCAATCACATCCTAGTGTGGTAACCAGAACTGCACACTGTACTCTAGCTGTGACAAGTGCTTTATGCAGCTCCATCAAAACCTCCCTGCTCTTATATTCTATGTCTTGGTTAATAAAGACAAGTATCCTATATGCCTTATTAAAAAGCTTATCTACCTGTTCTGCTGCCTTCAGGGAACTTTGGACATGCAACCCAAGTTCCCCCGGTCCTTTGTGCTTCAAAGTGCCCTGCTGTTTATTGCGTTATATAAAACATAGCAGTAGCGCAATAAAAAAAAAAATGCATCATGAAATTTTAGCAAGCCTGATTGGTTTTAGCTCAGTTACGTACAAGATGATGAAAAAGTGCAATTTTCAATTGTTCTCGGTCATTTCTGAAAATTAAAAGGAGAGAAAGCTGTACATTGAAGCAACAATCAAAAATACAATACCTCATTCTTGGAAACAGTTTAAAAAGTGTGCTGATAGTGGAAAACTCTTCTGAAATCTAAAAAACATGACATTCTGCAGTTTTCATCTAAATATATTACAATTAGGCGGCAAAGTGTCTACCACTGCTGCCTCACAACACAAGATGACTTGGGTTCGATTCCCACTTGGGTCACTGACTATGCACTTTGCATGTTGCATGGGTTTCCTCTGGTTGCTCCAATTTTCTCCCACAGTCTGCAAGACAAGCTGGTTAGGTGCATTGACATGCTAAATTCTACCTCAGTGTGCCTGAACAGGCACTGAAATGTGATGATGAGAGGATTTTCACATGAACTTCATTGTAGTGTTAATGTAAGCCTATTTGTGGCACTAATGAATAAACTTTAAAAACTTAAAACAGTGAATAAAAAAGGACAAAAGTTAGTCCTTTCATGGAATGTAACCCAGAATTCAATGGCAGCATTCATTAATGGAAGTGAGATAGTAAATATTGCCCAAGGATCCAGACTGGGCCTGGATTTCCTTGTTGAATTACTAACTATAAAAGCACAGTATAAGAGTCTTAGGGATTCAGTACACTGAAGCATCAGTATTACACTGAACAATCTTAGTTCACCATGACCATTTCTGATGCCACACAGCCTTGGATTTTCCTCCCTTGGAAGTAGGATGCTTACAGATGGTGTCCACCACAAATATAATACAGGTGCAGTGAGGAAAATTGGGTGAGTTCTTGGGGGCATAGCATCAATGAATTTAACAGTGTGTTTCATACATTTCTAGTAACAAATCCTTCTACATCTAGAGATGGCTCAAGCCATGCAGCAATTATTAAAAAATACCTGTTCCCTAATTGCAATGTTTTATCAATGAGGCAAATCATTGCAGCTTAGAAGTGTAATTGTCAAAACCAATTCAAACGAGTCCAGTGATACTTGCAAACTAGACAAAAACAAGCCAATCATATTTAGAAAGTGAAATAATGTTATGCAGATACTTTATTATAAATAGGAGTGTTCTCAGATGGTTTGTTCTAAGCGGCAAACTGAAGGGGCATTTAAGGACACAAAGCTAAAGGAATGAAGGAACATGCCTACTTGCAGCATGTTTCCATTGAAGAAACCAGGAGTCATCTAAACTCACTGTACACAGTATACAGAATACATACATTTTCAGACATTTAGAGCTTGGTCACCAGTACCTGTAAAGTCGTGAGAATATATTCCCACATAAAAGTTTTTTTTTAAAAGCAAACATACAATCATACATTTGTTCACATAGTTTTTAAAAAATACTGCAGATGGTGAAAGTCAACAATTTTAAAGTCTGAACATAAATTAAAAAGTCTAGAATAGTTCTTTCCCACTTGAAGCTTAAAGCACTTTTGTGGCATGATTTCCATCGCATCAGTTTTGAGTTCAGATTCTGACACGTGAAGCACTTTTACAAAGCCTGTAGGAGGAATAGGATTGACACTGCTCTCAAGTGTTCTGAATTTCCCCAGTTTTAGGCAAAAAAGATCAAAATAACCCACTTTCAAAGCACTTTCCAGAGGATGTGAAAATATTCGTCTACTTAATTCATTTTTTCTTAATGCTTTGAAAATCTTCTTTGGAAGAGGCGACTGGGAAACATAAGCATAACAATGTAAAAATCTGAGGTAAAACCCTTTGAGAGAGTGAGAGAAAGAGCTTGTACGTCAGGATATAGTTCTGTTGTATCCACCATTTAGATGTTTTTCAAGCCAGAGTTCAGCCAACTGCATTGTTGATCCAAATGTACTTGCTTTGGACCCTAAACACATTTTATATTGCTTAGGATCTATATTAGGATCACAGTGAACAGGGTGGTAAATATGGACAACCCCAATTTCCTGGCTTCTAAAGGCGTTCAAACCAGCAGAGATCACTTTAGTAAAAAGGTCCACATCTTCTAATCCCCAACCCTGAATGGAGGTATCAAACCCACCAACATGCAATAAATCGCTTTTGTATATGCAAACAATTCCGAAGCCATAATCCCGCCAGAAACCGGTCTTCTTTGTGAAAACAAAGTTATTATCATTTACTGGGTTACCACCATAAACTATTTTTGGATCATACTGACTAAAGATTACAGGAAAATAAACTTGTTCTCCCTGAATTGTATTGTCTCTACAACGTTGCACAAAGTCTGGAGTGAAAATTAAGTCGATATCGCAGAAGAGCAGCAAACTGTCATTGTGGAATGAAGAGGAGCCCATTTCGAGGGCTAGGCCCCTTGAGAACTCCCCTTTCATAGGGAGAATGGTCATGTCTGCCTTAGGATATTTAAGGTTAAGTTCTCTCATTAACTCCATGTGCTTGCCTTTATCTGGGATTGAATCAGAGTTGAACAACAATATGAGTAGTTTTACATTCTGCTTTGGAATAAGGCAAGTCTTCTCAAAGTTCTCCATGAACCGGACAAATGTATCATATCTTCCAGTGAGAGGGACTAGGATGTGAACTTTCTGGTCATTGCGTTGCTTAAGCTCTTTGGTGGTCTCTGTGAATTGGAATGGTGAGAAGATCTTCAGTGAGTTTGAAAGGAATGAGAAGGACTGAGAGTCACTGTTTATGCTCTCTGCCAGCTCTCTGGCATCGAGCTCTTCAGCTTCCTTCATGAATGCTTTGCTGAATGATTGTTGAATGTAGGCATGGCGTCTTACGGGAACAGTCACCTTCCTCCCCTTGTGTTTTTTGTAAAGTAGCAACAGATCCATGATGTACTCTGCTCCATGCATGGGGTTGACTCTGCGATAGCCATACTGAATCTCTTTAAAGTCAATCACACGCCCCCTCGTCTTTGAGTTCCAATTGATCATCTCCATAACCTGCATTATAGCGTCGTCCAGTGCTGCACGCAGCACGCTGTTGATACCCTGACGAGGGATCTGTGTTTCCGCCATGCTATACAGGTGTTTCCCAGTCAGAAATTCCCATTCAAGGACCTCATCCCTGTTACGAGGCTGGAAGCGCATAAAGGATGGCATCATTCCAAGCTGCTGGTCCTCCTTGCGCACCTCAGTGTTGCTCAGCTTGCTCATAGCGACACTCTCTCGATGCAGCTGAATGGTCCGATGGCGTAGTTCTGAAATCTTACGTGTCAGTAAGTAGTTATGTAATCTATATTGATAATCAGGTCTTTTGTTCGGATGGAGTGTTATCGCATTATGAATCTTGCTGCTGCGCAAATCCTGAATGTATCCCTTCTTGTTGTGCTCGTAGTTCTCATAGAACAGCTGCTGCATCTGAGGGTTTGAAAGAAGAAAAAAACAAAATGTTACTTTTATTACTGAAGTTAAGTGCAGAACCGGCACAAGAAAATATTGGGAAAATTTTACACACTGCTGCTTACAGAATTTTTACTACTTATGCCATACTGTGAATAGAAATGAAAGAAATAAATTCCATGGAATGATTATTTCCTAGGTAGAATTCCTAGGTAGTCAGGAATAACCTGTTGGAAAAAAGCCCATTGTGATAGTCATTTGCTGTGTGAATTTGTGTAAATTTTGCTGTATGCAGCAGAATTAACCATCTCCTAATCAGCATTCAGCACTAGCTTGGATGATGATTTTATTTGCTAATAACACTCACTATATAACAATAACAGTAGCTATGTGCTAATAGCACTCACTCTTGATGTGAATGCTGATTCTCTGCAGGAAAGGGAAACCCAATGTGGGAAAATATATTCAAACCAAAATCTTCCCTACACATTACTTGTTCTTCCTCTATAATTTTACCTTCATAGTATTCTGCTTATCTTCTCACATTTAAAAGTATAAAGTCTCTTAGTTCTGTTGATAATCAACAATCATTTGCTCTAATGATGCAATTGCTACTTGTGTTTTCAAAATTATTCGATTATTTGCAGCCCTGTTTCTGTAAATTAAATAAAAATTCTTCTCTTTAGATTTTGACAGTTGCAAAGAAAAAAAAATTTGAATATGAGTCCACTTCAGATAAGAAAGCTCAAAACTCATGCGGCACCATGCTTGCCAACGTGCAAATTAACACACAAGTGTGCAGACCAGGGTGGTGTGAATGAATCAGTAATTTGTCAAAACCAAGAGCATAATAGGAGCAGAACTACACCATAAGCCCCCGAATCTGCTCTGTCATTCAATATGATCATGGCTGATCTTTGACCTCAACTCTTTTCCAGTTTGCACACATTTTCGTTAATACCAAGTCTAAAAATCTGTACATCTCAGCTTTAAATATATTCAGTGATGGGATATCTGAAAACCCCTGTCACAAAAGATTCTCCTCAGCTCAGTCCAAAACGATCAGCCACTTGTCTGCCCAAGT
Organism: Sphyrna mokarran; assembly: GCA_024679065.1. Classification (NCBI taxonomy): domain Eukaryota; kingdom Metazoa; phylum Chordata; class Chondrichthyes; order Carcharhiniformes; family Carcharhinidae; genus Sphyrna; species Sphyrna mokarran. Next base: position 83,315,502 of record JAGIQG010000006.1, read on the forward strand.
TTGTACGTGCTTCAGGCAGGAAAAATTACCTCATTATCTATGGTGTCAAACTCCTTCAGAATTCCTTTGTTTCAAGATATTCTTCTAAACTCCTGAAAACATAGACAGAATTTGCATTCTAGGACAAACCTCTCATCCCAGGAACCAATCTAATGAACGTTAATTTTACTGCCTCCAATGCAAATATATCCTGCCTTAAATATGGAGACCAAAACTGCACACAGTACTTCAGGTTTGATCTCACCAAAAAATCTGCACAAAGGTAGCAATACTTCCTTCATACTGCAAGTCCCTTGCAATAAACGCCGTCATGCTTTTTATACCTATATGCTAGCTATGTGCTTCTTGTAACGAGAACACTTATGTCCTTCTGAACATCAATGTTCACAATGTTTGAAAAATACTTTGCTTCTCTGTTTTTACTTCTAAAGTGAATAACCTCTCAATTCCCCACATTATACTAATTCTGCTACCTGGTTTCTCACTCACTTAAGCTGCAGCCTCTGTGTTCTGCTCACTACTTGCATTGCCCTTGCTTTGTATCTTCAGCAAATTTAGATATGTTACTACCTCTCTTCATCTAATTCATTAATATAAATTGTAAACAGCTGAGACCACTGATCTTTGCAGCACTCCACTTATTACAGACTGCCAACTTGAAAATGCCCCATTGATCCCTACTCTTTGCTTCCTGCCCATGAACCAATCCTCTATCCATATAATTACCAACTCCATGAACTTTTCTCTTGCTTATTAACCTTTTGTCTGGCATCTTAATAGATTTTTTTTGGAAAGCCAAGTACACCAATTACATTTTCAAAAAACTAATAAATTTGACAGACATGATTTTCCTTTCATAAAACCATGATAACACTGATCACAGTATGACTTTTCAAGACTTCCTCAATTATAGATTCCAGCATTTTTCTAATGGCTATGAAAGATTAATTGATCTATAGTTCCCTGTTTTCTCTTTTTCATGAATTGCTAATTTCCAATTCGTTGGGACTATTTTATATTCCCTGGGAGTTTGGAAAATTATAACCATGGTTCTGCATTTCTCTCCCTTAGAACACTAGCTTGTAGGCCATCAGCCCTGGGGGGTTTTGTTGAATTTTAGTCTCTGAGATTTCTCCAACATTAATGATACTAATTAGATTAATTTCCTCACTCTTATTAACCCCTTGATTACTCTGGATTTCTAGTTTGCAATTTGCGTCTTCCGTTGAGAAGATACAATATATTTATTCAATGACTCTACAATTTCCTCATACCACATGACGAGTTTCTCTCGTTTTTGCCTCTCAGGGATCAACATATATGTTTGCGACTCTCTTTTGTATCTACCTGTAAAACATGTTACAACATATTCCTGCCTAGTTTATTTCCATTTTATTTTTCCCCATTATCAACATTGTCGTGGCCTATTGTATGTTTCTAAGACATTCCCAATCCTCAGACTTTACAAGAATACTTTGCCACACTGTTAAGCCACCTTGGATGTCTACCTCCTGGAGTTCAGAAATGGCACCAACACTTGGATAGACTGGGAACAGATTGCCACATTCTGAAATGAACTGCTTTGCTCCAAGCTTTACATTTCATTGAATCATAGAACCCTACAGTGCAGAAAGAGGCCCTTTGGGTCATCGAGTCTGCATCGAACACAATCCTACGCAGGTCCTACCCCCATCTCCCTACATGTTATACCCACTAATCGGCAATTTTTTAGCATAGCCAATCAACCTAACCCGCACATCTTTGGACTGTGGAAGGAAACCGGAGTACCTGGAGGAAACCCACGTAGACATGAAGAGAATGTGCAAACTCCACGCAGACAGTGACCCAAGCTGGGAATCGGACCCAGGACCCTGGAGTGGTGAAGCAGCAGGGCTAACCACTGTGCTACTGTGCCGCCCCATTTGAAAAAAACGCAACTCATACATATATCTACCTTCAAGTGTCCTACAGACGCTATTGGGGCTCATTCTGGGGAAGGTGGGACCTCTACAAGAGGGATGGTCTGCACCTGAACCGGAGAGGTACCAATATCTTGGGGGGTAAATTTGTCAGTGCTATTCGGGGGGGTTTAAACTGATTCGGGGGGGATGGGAACCTGAATTGTTGTGCCAGTATACAGGAGGATGTGAATAGAGAAGTCACGGATAAAGTTTCTAGGTCGCAGCAGTATAGTGGCAAACGGGAGGGTGGTTTGAAGTGTGTATACTTTAATGCGAGGAGCATACGCAATAAGGTGGATGAACTTGCAGCCTGGATGGGTGCTTGGGACTTCGATGTTGTGGCCATTTCAGAGACGTGGATAGAGCAGGGGCAGGAATGGTTGTTGCAGGTTCCGGGGTTCAGATGTTTCAGTCAGAGCAGAGTTGGTGGTAGAAGAGGGGGAGGAGTGGCATTGTTAGTTAAGGACAGCATTACGGTGGCAGAAAAGACATTTGATGTGGACTTGTCTGCTGAGGTAGTGTGGACTGAGATTAGAAACAAGAAAGGAGAGGTCACACTGTTGGGAGTTTTTTTTTATAGGCCTCCAAAAAGTTCCAGAGAAGTAGAGGAAGGGATTGCAAAGTTGATCCTGGATAGGTGTGAAAGTAACAGGGTAGTTGTAATGGGGGACTTTAACTTTTCTAATATCGATTGGAAAAGCTATAGTTCAAGTACGTGAGAGGGGTCAGTTTTTGTTCAATGTGTGCAGGAAGGTTTCATGACTCAGTATGTAGATAGGCCAACAAGAGGTGAGGCTACATTGGATTTGGTATTGGGTAATGAACCAGACCAGGTGTTAGACTTGGAGGTGGGTGAGCAGTTTGGTGATAGTGACCACAATTTGGTTACGTTTACCTTAGTGATGGAAAGGGATGGGCACGTACCGAATAACAGTAGTTATAGCTGGGGGAAGGTAATTATGAGGCTATTAGGAGAGATTTAGGATGCATAGGGTGGAGCAGGATATTGCAGGGGCTGGGGACATCTGAAATGTGGAGCGTATTTAAGGAACAGCTTCTGCATGTCCTTAATGAATATGTACCTGCCAGGCAGGGAGGAAGTGGGCGAGTGAGGGAACCATGGTGTACTAGGGAAGTTGAATCTCTGGTGAAGAGGAAGAAGGAGGCTTATGTAATGATGAGACATGAAGGCTCAGTTAGGGCAATGGAGAGCTATAAATCAGCCAGGAAGGAGCTAAAGAGGGAGTTGAGAAGAGCTAGAAGAGGACACGAGAAGACTTTGGCGGATAGGATTAAGGAGAATCCTAAAGCTTTTTACAGGTATATACATAATAAAAGATTGGTTAGGGCAAGATTAGGGCCAGTCAGAGATAGCAGTGGGAAGTTGTGCGTGGAGCCTGAGGAGATAGGAGAGACACTGAATGAGTATTTTTCGTCAGTTTTCACGCAGGAGAAAGACAATGTTGTCGGGGAGAATACTGCGATACTAGGTTGTAGACTGGGCAGGATTAAGGTTCATAAGGAGAAGGTGTTAGCGAATCTTGAGGGTATGAAAATTGATAAGTCCCCTGGGCCAGATGGGATTTACCCTAGGATTCTCTGGGAAGCTAGAGAAGAGATTGCAGAGCCTTTGGCTTTGATATTCATGTCGTCGTTAGCTACAGGTATAGTGCCAGAAGACTGGAGGATGGCAAATGTTGTCCCTTTGTTCAAAAAGGGGAGTAGGGACCATCCTGGAAATTATAGATCAGTGAGCCTGACTTCTGTTGTGGGCAAAGTCTTGGAAAGAATTATAAGGGATAGGATTTATAAGCATCTAGAGAGAAATAAATTGATTAGGGATAGTCAGCACGGTTTTTTGAAGGGTAGGTCGTGCCTCACAAACCTTATTGAGTTTTTTGAGGAGGTGACCAAAGAGGTAGATAAGGGTAAGGCAGTTGATGTAGTGTATATGGATTTTAGCAAAGCGGTTGATAAGGTTCCCCATGGTAGGCTACTGCAGAAAGTGCAGATGCATGGGATTGAAGGTGATTTAGCAGTTTGGATTAGGAATTGGCTAGCTGATCGAAGACAGAGGGTGGTGGTTGATGGGAAATATTCAACCTGGAGTGCAGTTACAAGTGGTGTACCTCAAGGATCTGTTTTAGGGCCACTGCCGTTTGTCATTTTTATAAATGACCTAGATGAGGGTGTAGAGGGTTGGATTAGTAAATTTGCTGATGATACCAAAGTGGGGGAGTTGTAGACAGCGAGGATGGATGTTACAGTTTGCAGAGGGACATAGATAGGTTGCAGAGCTGGGCCGTGAGGTGGCAAATGGAATTCAATACGGATAAGTGTGAAGTGATTCACTTTGGTAGGAATAACAGGCATATGAAATATAGGGCTAATGGAAGTACCCTTAATAGTGTTGTCGAGCAGAGGGATCTTGGGGTACAAGTACATAGCTCTTTGAAAGTTGGCACCCAGGTTGATAAAGTTGTTAAGAAGGTGTACGGTGTGTTAACTTTTATTGGTAGAGGGATTGAATTTAGGAGCCGTGAGGTTATGTTACAACTGTACAAAACTCTGGTGCGGCCGCACTTGGAGTATTGCGTACAGTTCTGGTCGCCGCATTATAAGAAAAGATGTGGAAGCGTTGGAAAGGGTGCAGAGGAGGTTTACCAGGATGTTGCCTGGTATGGTGGGAAGGCCTTATGAGGAAAGGCTGAGGGACCTGAGGTTATTTTCATTAGAGGGAAGAAGGTTACGCGGTGACCTAATTGAGGCGTATAAGATGATCAAGGGATTGGATAGGGTGGATAGTGAGAGCCTTTTTCCTCGGATGGTGATGACCAACACGAGGGAACATAACTTTAAATTAAGAGGTGGTAGTTATAGGACGGATGTCAGAGGCAGGTTCTTCACACAGAGGGTGGTGAGGGCGTGGAATGCCCTGCCTGCAGCAGTTGTGGACTCGTCTACTTTGGGGGCATTCAAATGTTCGGTGGATAGGCATACGGATGATATTGGAATAGTTTAGGTTAGAGGGTCCACTGGCCGGCGCAACATCGAGGGCTGAAGGGCCTGTACTGCGCTGTAATGTTCTATTTACATTTCATTCCCCAAGAGTCTTTTTCTCACGTACAATCATATATTCATCTTTTTACCTTAGGGGAATTGTATAGACACCAATGCATACTGCTACATGGAAAGTGACCATGGAATTTAAAGGGAGTCAATCTACGGTGTCAAAGTTTAGCAATGGCTTCTGACTATGAACAAGGAACACGAGAAAAATATCAGAAAAGGAGCTGCAAAAATGGTGTTAAAAATCCTCTATATGTTTGTGCATTAACATTTCTGCTCCATTAAAACACCTTTGACAGAGCTAGCACAATTATAGTGGTTAATGTAATTCCAAGGAATGTATCTATTATTCAGATTGGTTCATTTACGATTGTGCATTTGATTTGCTGTAGTCCTGTAGGGAAAGAGGTGAGTGAAAGAAATATCAGAGTGGTTCTCCCAATGGTATTGTAAGTTTAATTTATATTTTGCATTTGTACATTAAGAAAGGTGAAACCTGGGTCTAGTTTCAATGGGTCTTTTGCGAATTGGGTGCTGGCAGTCTGGGGGCCTTGTTTGCATTTATATATTTTAAATGAGGTGGTACAATTTTGAAGTGAAGTGGTTTACCCTACAAAAACAATGAGAATAGAAACTTCAGTTGCCTAGCGACAGAGAAGTAGAGAAGGACTGTTTGGTCAGTTACTGGGGAGATGCGGGTTAACCGGAGAATGCAGGCAGAAAATCAGAACCTCTCTCTTCGGAGAAATAAGATATCCCACAGGTTGCCGGGAAACTGAGTTTAGGAAACTCACATGCTCACTTTCTAAAGTAATTGTGAATCCAGAGTACAATTTTCAGGTAACTTGGGGGAAGATAACAATTGGGGAAGAGGATCTAACGAATGTTGCTTTTTATTCATTCGTGGGACATGGGCATCACTGGCTAGTCAGCATTTACTGCTCATCCCTCGTTGCCTTGGGGGGCTGATGAGAGTCAAGCACATTGCTGTGGCCCTGGAGTCACGTGTAAACCAGGCCGTTAAGGAAGGCCTAAAGGACATTAGTGAACCAGATGGGTTTTCCTGACCATTCCTGACCATGGTTTCATGATCATCAGTAGATTCTTAATTCCAAATTTTTTTTTACTGAATTCAAATTCCACCATTTGCCGTGGTTGGGCCTCAGAACACTAAGTTTCTGGATTAATAGTTTAGTGATAATACCATTCGGTCATTGCCGTCCCTCAGAGGTCTGCTGGAAGGAAACTATTTGAATCTGAACCAGTTCAAGTCTTGGTGTTGAGACAGTGATAAATCTTCACTGGGGTTTGTTTTTGAGTCTGTAAGGGTATTGCTGGGATAAAAGGAGCAGCGTGAGATTAAATCATTTTCTGGTATTTGTATTGAAATCTTCTTGAACTTTTGTCCACTTTAATATAGTTCATATTTAAAGTTTAGTCATTGTTTATTATTTATGTTATAAAGTACACTGGCAGATTTAATGCGAGCGTGTCCAGTAACTGACCCCACCAGCTTTCGGAAGAAAAACACAGTTAGAATTGCCCAAGCCTGGTTTCACTCTCGATTCTGATTTGCCCAGTATTATCAGCTGGGATCCTAACACTGGATAACTGTTGCAGAAAAAATGCTGGATCTTATCCTGATTCCAGTACTTTGAGAAAAAGATAAAGTGATTAATTATTCTACTGCAATAGTGCCTCTGTTTGTTTATAAATGAGCATCATTACATTATTGTTAACAGAGTCATAGAATCCCTAAAGTACAGAAGAAGGTCATTTAGCCCATTGAGCCTACATTGTCAGCAATCCTACCCTGGCCCTATACCTGTAACTCCACATATGTGGAGATGCCGGCGTTGGACTGGGGTAAACACAGTAAGAAGTCTCACAACACTCGTTTAAAGTCCAACAGGTTTATTTGGTAGCAAACGCCACTAGCTTTCAGGGCTCTACCCCTTATGTACCACAGCTAGCCCCTCTGGCACTAAGGGGCAACTTGGCATGGCCAATCCAACTAACTCGCACATCTTTGGACCGTGGGAGGAAACCGGAGCATCTGGAGGAAACCCACGCAGACATGGGGACAATGTGCAAACTCCACACAGACAGTTACCCAAGGCTAAAATTGAACTGGGTCCTTTGCACTGTTAGGATGCAGTGCTAACTACTACACCACTGTGCCGCCCTTTACATATATATAAAGGGCAAACATCAAATACAGGGGTTTGGAAAAGTATATTTTTTCCCGTAAATATAATTGAATGAGCCTTAAAATAAAGATGTTCCTCAATTAGCAATATTGCTTATACAACTGATAACACTAACAGATCAGAAAGCAAATCCTGGACTGCAATTTGCTTAATAGTTTCAGGCAGACTCTGAAAAATCACAGCATCTGACTTAAAAATGTCTTAGCCCGAGTTTGAGAGGCACACTGCTAACTTGGAAGTTCTGCTACTGAGTAAGATGTAACGAACTGAAACAGCTTTGTAATTGACAAAGGCGGAAACGTGATGAATGACATCTGATTAATGGGTGAACATTCTAGCTTGGTGGCTCAATTTCACCACGTAAACTGTGCACATCAACAATCATCTGAAGGAAACTTCAGTCCTTGGACGCCTCACTGCAGCTAATCAAGATGCGAACTTAAGTATCTGGAACTGTTTACTGAAAGTCTTCCATGAATAAAGGAACACAACAATCTGGAATCACAGAAAACCGGTGATTCTTTTGAGGGCTAATTTGGTTTATGATAAAGCTAATTAATTCTATAAAGCCCCAGATTTTCCAGTCTCCAGGTTATAGGAGACTGAACATACAACCTAGGATGTGTGTCAGGACCCAAATGAAGTCTTGATGAGCTGATTCCAACAGAAATGCCCAGAAAGTTTCAATTTCAGATGGGCAGTTTTCCTGCTTCCGGGACACTCCAAAAAAGTCTCTGAATCTGAGCTAGAGTTAGAAACTTTCAATAGTTCTATGGGATTTACAGAACGGCTACCCGGAAAACATTAGACCAAAAAATCTTAGCTCAACTCCTAGGTAACTATACAACTGACCCACACTGACCTCCCGACTCCCCACCTTGACAACTCTACGCCGACCTGATAACCCCACCCATCTGCCCGCCACCATACCACCTCACCTCTGACCCACTTAGCCATCCTACCCATTCACTCATTCATCCATCACCCATTCACTAACATTCACACTGGACATTCAGCAGCGAGTACCACAAGGAGCAACTCTGGCTTCTGAGCTGACTTTGTTTTGTGATTCTCTACAAGGATTTCTGCACTGAGGGAGTCCTTCTCCATCATGGATCAGAGGTTTGGCCTTTTTAAACATATCCAGATAAGTGAGTAGTTTTTGGTCTCATCAGATCAGACACAGTGATTCCAAAACTGATCAGAAGATCTGGGTTTTAATTCCAGCAGTAACTACACTTTGAAAGTATTTCATTGACTGTAAGAGCTTGGTGGTCGTGAAAGATTATATAAATGCATGTGTTTATTTTTATTTTTGGAATGCTTTGGACCTTGGGTATTTCACAATGTTAAATGCAAGTTGTTATTATTCACAATCACCAGTTATTTTTCTGGGAAATGTGTTTTCCAAGTGTGGGCTTGTCTCAGTCCTGATGTTTGGTGGTGATAATTACAAACTACTGCAAGAAGTGAAAGTTATGGAGTTAAATTTTCAATGGCTTGCGGGGGTGATACTGGGTGTGGACCAGCCTGGAAAACTGCGCACTTGGAAGGCATTAATGGCTTCCAATGCCTCAGCAAACTAATTAGATTCTCAAAGGGTGGCTTGGAATGGTAGGGAGCCAGCAAGCTACAGGCCTTCACTTCCTTCTCAAACTCGTTACGGCAATGAGGATCAATAATTAGCAATATTCAAATGGCTAACGCATGTGGAATATGTGGGGCATATTTGAACGTAGCTGTCAGGAACATGGTGGGAAGCCACTCTTGACCATGGTGTAAAAAAGTGTATTAGAAGGGAGGCTGAAAGTCAGATTCTCATGCATCAGCACAGAGTCATCAGAGCTGAGAAGAAGCCTTATGACTTCTGATTGGAAGACAATGCAAGGCTGTCGACATTCGAGGCCACCTCTAGCCACCTGCTTGGTCTGGCTCGCAGGAACTCTTTCTCTCAATGGAGGGAAGCGTGCGGCTCTCATGTCAACCAGCGTTGTGGTCAGGGCTTCAGGGGAAGCATCATAAAAACGAGGAGCCATGGGGGACGAACGGTCAAACCATCGCAGGAACCTCTATTCTCCTTGGATAACCATCATCAAAAGCAAGGCTGCCATTTGTACTATCAATCATCCCTTCTGCCCATGCACGATGCCCCTAATCAGGTGCCAACCCATCTCCAGACCAGTTAGCGGATGACACTTCAAAGATATCATTGTGTCGCTGATGCCGATAGGGTGTGAGGTCGGGACTGAAAACATTGCAGGCAGTGGGTTTGCCATCCCAAAACAAAAATTCAGTCCCTGGTGTAACACACTCATGTCAGGATGCTCCTAAACCTTCCCAATAGGAGCTTGCTATATTACAGGAGTACAAACAGAAAATACCATGGCCACAAAAATGTCTGGTATTCCACAGAATTGCCTGGCCTCTCAAATGAATTGTCTTGACAACTGTATGACAAGACAAACAGACCCAAGACAGCAGCTAATGCCCAGATTTGAAATTTCACAGAACCATTGTGACTCATCAGTGTCCCTTTTAAAAATAAACCATCTAATTTGATAGGAACATCCTGACATCTGCAGCAGAAACCAAATGATAACATGCAAATGGGAATTCTCATCCCCAGTTGGAGAAGCAAGATCAAAGCCCTTCAAATTAAATACTTCATTCATTTTTGTATTAACTCTGTGCCCTGTAAACCTCTAATGTCTGCGACCTTCTACAGTCATTGCCATAATGGCAGTCTTGTTTAAAAATCAGAAATAATAAAACTGTATACTTCAGAAATATTAGGATTCAGACTTCAGAAATATTAGGATAAAAAGCAAGCTTTTGATATAGTGTTTATGATATGCAAATTCACTGCAAGAAAAACTAATTCTGTTAAACCAGAACAGCTTTGAAGGAATGAGGAATTATTATAGTGGTAACGAAGGTACACTTGAAGTGGGAAAGAAATGGAGTTTTTTTTATTCTGCAGCAACCTGCCAATTACTGTAACGTTTATCATTCTCAGTCAGTCCCCTCCTCTATAATGCCTTTTTACCAGAAATTACTCAATTCTCATAGGAACGCATATACACACACAAGACTTGGAAACTTGTCAGGTTTATACACAAAAATCCTAACTGATTAAATGCTATAAAAAGGACAAAGATGTCCTTTGTCTACTCAGGTTTCCCTGTAGTTTAGGTCCAAAAAAAATGGCTGCCGGTAAATGAGATAATTTGATTTCATCTGTGGAACTCCAAACTGTACTTAGTTTAGCTAGCTTTCCATTTTAATTTCCATCAGTAATTTTTCAATCGAGTATGAAAATAAATTACAGCAGAAAACCGTCAGCATAACAGGGCAAGGTTTTTTTTGGGGTGATTCTCCTTCTGGCACAGAATCTTAATGAATCAAAGTGCAGATTGGGGAATTGGACATGAAGGCAAGGGAGTGCCCCCCTTCCCTCACTACACATATTTTAAAATTAAATGATTAAATGCGTGGATCTGCAAAATGGGCGGTGACGGTAAGTGGTCTGTTTTACACTATCCAGTTTCCTGTTCCACAGTAAGAAAAATCAGGCGTGAAACATGGAAAGACTATGGCATACAAGGAAGCCATTTGGCCCATCAAGTCTGCATTGACTCTTCGGCTGAGCATCCTACCCAGGCTCACCCATGACTCTATATCCGCAACCCCACGTATTTGTCCCTCTAATCCCCCTAAATACATTTCTTGGGAGACTAAAGGACAATTTAGCATGGCCAATCCACCTAAACTGCACGTCTTTGGGACTGTGGGAGGAAACCAGAGCACTCGGAGGAAACTGTGCCGCACATAATGGGCTGCTGACACACCATTACTGCTCACGGCAAACCTCACCATTCACTCCATGCACAGTTCCCCAGACTGACAACAGAATCTTCAGAAGTGTTGTCTTGAGAGCAAGCACACCGTTATAGATCTTACTTATCGTTTTCCAATAATTGTACTTCTCATTGTTTATGAGAAGTCAAATAGTATAGGTTCAGAATGACAAACAAGGGAAAATTTCCTCAAGTCTCTAATCATTTTACTTTCCTGACACTTTTACAGTCACTGCTCCTTTAAATGGCCTCATTTGTGCTTTTTAAATTGCAAATGTTAACATGTTTCTCCACTTTGCTACATCCTCAATACGTTAAAATTGAGAAACATTGTACAATGTGCTATTCTAAGTCACGCACGCATGTCAAGAACAATCCTTTGCCATTATGCTCAACGCAGCCCACATTCATCAGTATAACAAATCCATTGATAAGCAACAAATTCTAAATACTGATCAAAGGTTGCAAAATGTTACAAAAATACTGAAGCTATAGGGTAATTAATTTTAATGCTTTTTAATTTTCCTTTGCTTATTTAGTGGTCTTCCTATGTATACTGTTGTTTGATGATATGCTTGCATAAAAAGCAAGCCTCGAATTCAACAGAAAGCTAGGAAATACAAAAGTAAATTAGCATATTGAATGGAACGTAAACGTAATTACTCAGGGTGGTTACTTATCTACCCCTCATATAAATAATTGGTTGATGGCATTTAGTAGCAATGATAACAGAAGGGTCAGCTGGGTGAAATAAAATGAAAAAGATCACAAATATAATTTTTAGGATATGAGAAGTGCAACAAATAATCTCTTAAAATTCACTGAATATTTAGCTTCACACTGCTGAAATAAGTGAACTCAGTGAATTCTTGTCAATACAAGGTCAGAGACCTATTATCAGTTAACACACTGCTTCACTGATTTGGGAAATTCCTTTTTTAAATCTGTGTCACAAGTGGACTTACATTAACAGTGCAGTGAAGTTACTGTGAAAATCTCCTCGTCGCCACACTCTGACACCTGTTCTAGTATACTAACGGGAGAACTGATCATGGCCAATGCATCTAACCAGCGCGCCTTTCCGATTGTGGGAGGAAACTGGTGCACCTGGAGGAAACCCATGCAGACACTGGGAGAATGTACAAACTTCACACAGTCACCAAAGCCAGTAACTGAACCCGGGTCCCTGGCATTGAGAGGCATCAATACTAACCACTATGCCGCCTTTCTTTGCGCAATCAAGTTAGCTTGGCAATCAGATGATGCCACAGAAAAATATCAAGCAGTAAAGTTCTGAACAAAGCCTTCAAAGTAGATAAGGATGAGCATTCAGAGCAGTAACTTAGTTTACCTTGGGCACCTCTGCAGGGTTACTAAACCATTTGCAGCCTCTTTGGGCAGGATTTTCCACACCACCCGGCATGTTTGTAGCTACGGAGGCAGCTTGCCCTTGGTGAGATCTTCCAGACCCGCTGTTGTCAATGGGGGTTTCCTGTTGTTTGCATCTTCTGCTAGTGGGGAACAACCGACAGGGGGTTTCGTGATCAGTTGGACTGGAAGATACCGCTGACGGAAAGGGCTGGAAAAACATGCCCAATATGTGACAGGTCTTGGGGCTGGTCTACTTCTATAGGGCCTGAAGTGTTCATTCATAAGTCTTCTTCCCCTGGCCCCCCTGCCACAATTTGTTCTTTCTTCAGGCAGAAAACCATCCACTGCTACACCTGAGAATATAGCTGTTCCCTTTTAAACTGCTGATCATTCCAAGCTGGATTTGTTAGTAATATGTTCCTTTAGATGCAACATTCCCCTCCCTTTCTGCAGCTGTATAAGGACATTGAGTGTATTATCACTGCTCAGAAGCTTCTCTGGATTTATCATTACAGCACCTGCAGGAATAAACAGCTAGTTAGCAATGGAATTGTGTCCCTGGTGAGGATCCTGCCTACTGTTGGCAGGCCGGTTAGACAAAGGTGAAGAGCTCTGTTGGTCCCAGACTAATATAAAAATATTACTTTAACCTCCACATTTTTTAAACATTGCTAGCATACCTATCTCAGTAGTACAATTTCTTGGGTTCACTTTGAAAGTAACCAATCATGCAGTTTCAGAAAATAATGCTGACCTTGTATGCTGCATATTATATGAAGTACAATGTACAAATATGTGGATAAAAGCAAAATATTCCAGATGCTGGAATCTGAAACAAAACAGAAAATGCCGGAAAATCTCAGCAGGTCTGACAGCATCTGTGGGGAAAGAACACAGCCAATGTTGAGTCTAGATGTTACATGTCTCTGATGAAAGCCATTCTACCCAACCGGACCTCCTCCCACTTTTCTCTGTCGACCCCCATCAGCATTTCCTTTCTCCTTTGTGTATTTATTAAACCTCCCCTTAAACACATTTATGGTAATCGACTTAACAACTTCATAGCATCAATTTCCACAATGCTATCTCCATTTAGGCCAAGGTGGCTTGTCTGAATTCCCTACTGGATTTATTAGTGATGATCATGTGTTTATAGCCTGTAATTTCCCTCACAAACAGAAATATCTTCACCTTTGCCTTATCAGATACTTTCAGTCCCTCAACTTCTTCATTTTCTTGAGAACACAGCCTCAAGCCAGTCTTTTTTGATAAATATAGTCTGGTCTCATCTTGCAAATCCTTTTGTTTTGGCACTTTCCTCTTGTGTTCTATGTGCTTTTTATAACGTCTGCAATCCCTTCCATTAATTAGCTGGTGTGCCATTGTGTAAAGCTTCTGAGCAGACATCTATTTGCCAAATATTTCCAGTATGGAAGGGAAATTCGGAGGGGAAGTTGTTCGACTTGGGGAAGAGCAGCTACATTCTCCAACTCGCTCGGACCGAAAATAAGAGATCAACTTATATTAGACAATGTATATTGCCTTGGTGCAAAGCTTAGCACCAAACTCAGTAATATAGCTGAAAGTATTTGAATACACTCTCATTGGGACACATGTGAAGCCTGTCCAAATTAATCACGTGACAGAACAGAGCTAAATCAGAGGCTGCTAATCCATATCGTGCTTAAACTGTAAATTAACACAGAACATTCCAGTGCCTTCCAATTTAAAAACATTTGGAGATATTTAATACCACTGCTAATTCTGAGCAAATACAAGTTTCCACAAAAAAGATGGATTTGACTCGACTCGAAAACTAGAAACTGTAATTAAATTTATTTTGTCTGGAACAAAAATTTTCAGATAAATTTCTTAACATATCTTTTCTAATGCTGAGTGTTGCCAGCACATTTAGTTCTCGGTTCAGATTTCCAGCAGCTTGCTTTCTTTTGTGCAGTTTTATAGGTTTACTTGCAAGAATACAGCTTTGGTTGGAACAATGGAAATTCTTTAAATGTGTTGCTGCTCGTCAGCAACAACACTGAGCTGCTGTAAACCAAAGTAGCTTCTCAAAACAAGATTCACAAGTTGGTTCTCCTAGAATGGGAAGTAATCTGAGTAATGGTGTGCAATTTTCAATTGAATGCTGTCACACAGTTGCGGGAACCGCACCGTAAGCATGCAGCAAAGAAAAACAACATTAGCCGAGCATTTTCTTTAAAAAGCTAAATTGTATAGGTAAGTTTTATATCATAACAACAAGACTGTCTTCCTTTTCACGACCTGCTGCAGTCAAAAGGGCAGGTGTACGGCCTACTCCTGTGGCTAATTGCCAGCAAAGGCCAGACTCTGCTTAGATGTGATTCACCTCTCTAATGTCGCAGCCTTCCCTCAATACCCCTCTGCTGAATAGGGTTCACATTTATAAAATAAGTGCAGCGGGACTCAAGTTGACATCTGTCCCCACTGAATGGAGTGCACTAATGCTCAACAGAATGGTGCCACCCCCACTAAAGACAGTTAATGAAGCTGATTCACCTCGAAAGATAACGCGTTGGAATTCATTAAAGACGATTTAAAAAAAAGCCCCGAGGTACTGTTGTATAAATATATGAAAATGCTTAATTTTATGGTACTGCCTTTTAGAAATCATTATATTTAATGCAGTTATTAGCATAACTTTCAGCAATCTGACAGAGCTTAAATGTGGCAGTGCAAATGGCAGCAAATTAAAAGCTTTAATGGAAAGTGGGAGGAATCTGTTCAAGAGTTTGCTGGAAGAACACCCCAAGCTTCAGGTAATCTGATCGGCAAGCAAGAAACTTCCAGTACATTTCCTGCACAACATTTTTAATAAGTTCAAGTTCTATCAACTTGATGATTCATGCTGCTGTTAAACATTGTTTTAAACTTTATAGCTTATATAATGGTTAAATATAGCATTTACTTGATAAATCTACAGCTAGCTACACAGCTAACGGGTTGCAAAGTCGCATAACCAAATAAAAGAAGCTGAATTTTCCTTTGGACGTTGGGAACCTGGCATTGGGATCATACATGAGTCCTGAGCCTGCACTTGTCGTCAAGCTGCCTGCTGGTACAACTGTACTTCAGGCAGGCTCTAACTTTTCTGGCTCCATGTTCATAGTTCCATTAAGAATAGAGGACAGGTTTGGAGCAGTAGGCCTCATTAGAAGGACTGACGCACTGGTCAATCTGCAGCTCCACAAATAAGGGGTAAAGGTGAGCATAGGGCTTAATTTTGAGGAAGGCCTATTGAGAATTTAAAAGTAAATATAGAGGTGACAGTTGTTAATCAATTTGGAGGGGAAACCTCTTCAGAGGCATGGTTTTTATTGCGGTTGGGGGTCTTTTCATTCTTGCAGCTCATTCCTTGGGCCAGAGAGGTCCTTCTGCCTGTGGTCAAGAAGCTGCCTCCAAGTTGCTGCCCCAGTCTCTGAATTCAACAGGGGAGGTGGAGGAGTTAATTAGC
The DNA here is from genome assembly GCA_024679065.1 of Sphyrna mokarran. Lineage (NCBI taxonomy): Eukaryota > Metazoa > Chordata > Chondrichthyes > Carcharhiniformes > Carcharhinidae > Sphyrna > Sphyrna mokarran. The sequence goes on from JAGIQG010000006.1 coordinate 83,331,463, forward strand.
ATTAACAGCTAATGTGTTTCTCGCTAAGTTTCTTCCTTTTGCTATTAATTGCCTGAAGCTGGCAGTACTGAAACACAAGTGTTAACTCATGCAGTCCCTCTCAGATCATAGTTCAGTTGAATATTTGCTCATGTTACACTGTAAATTTTACAAGAATCTTCCTTTGAGGAAATTGTTTAATGTTTTTGGCACCTGGTACTGCACCCTATGGGGAAATAATTAACAAAAATTAATGCTGAATCTTGTCTGAAGCAAGGTTTCTGAAGATATCACTTGTCTCGAGAAGGAGGTGATTAATGTTAGTTTGTGTGTGTGTGTGTGTGTGTGTGTGTGTGTGTGTGTGTGTGTGTGTGTGTGTGTGTGTGTGTGTGTGTGTAAGGAATTGTCTTCTGATTTCATTGCTGAAGTCCCCTTTTTTGAGGAATTATATCTGGTGTGATTTAACACATTTACAAAAAGAATGAAGAACATTGGATAGGGAGGAATGGTGGAAAAATGAAAATCAATGTAACCAATATAATCAGTGTTAATATATTAATAAATATTTAAAATCTTTTAAATTGCTAATTAGTAGAAGTAGCTAGAACTTCCTTAGGTTTCTGCTGCTGATAAATAGTACCAGCAGACCTGGAACATAGTGGACTGACACCAAGCGTTACAGCCAGAATCCGTTACTTCTTTTAATTATATACACCCAACTATATACACAGAACCAGAAAAAGGAGGAAGTTACATTCACACTTATTTACTTCCTGTTGTTACCCATCTACAAGTACAGCATCATTACACAGATGACTGTTTTGAACTATAATCACCTGGTCTATTTGGACAAATTGGTTTTGAATTAAACCATAGAGTTATGAGTTTCCAGGAGTTTTGAACCTTCATGTTTGCGTGTTAATGTATATTGAACACAGACTTATAATAATAGGATTTATTACAGTATTTATATACTGAAGTTCTGATAACTAACTGGATGCAATGTCAGCACCAATTCCCCACTTCTCAAATAAAGTGGTTGATAAAAATTACTGAACTGAAAATGTTTAAAATAATACAATTATTCCATTTTGATAGTGTTCTTCTTGTCTGTGGGAAGCAAACTGGCCTGCAAATGAAAAGGGCATCATCTGTGACTTTGGAAAAGGGCATGCCATCACCTAGTTGATAAGACAATGGTGTCCGAGAGAGATAAGATTCTATCTACCAAAAAAGAGGTTGACTTCTAAAAATTCTTATGAAAATCAAATTTAGCACAATACTCATGGCAGTTGATGTGTGCCACCAAAACAAAGTTTCACTGTCGACTAAACCACAAGTTCCCTTTTAAAACTAGAAGCCTCGCATGCAATGCAAAGACCCCAACCACAATCAAAACTGTGCCTCTGAAGAGGTTTCCCCTCCAAATTGATGACCTTAACAACAGTCGCCTCTATTTACTTTTAAATTCTCAATAGGCCTTCCTCAAAATTAAGCCCTGTGCTCACCTTTACCCCTTATTTGTGGAGCTACAGATTGACCAGTGCATCAAGCCCTCTATTTAAAAACAAACAGCAAAAAAAATGAACTCAGTTAGATCACCAGTACCAAGCTTTGTTTCCAGACACACTCCATCCCCATACATTCTGCTTCAGGCAAAATCCTGTTATTGTTGCAGTCTGGGCAACAGTATATGTCACTGATTTTGCCAGTGTTATCTCCTGCCAACAGGAGTGATTTTAGTTACACTTTGTAAACTGACACGGACCCTATTCACAATGGCTTTGTAAATCTAGCAAGAAGTTTTCTTTCCCTTTCAATCCTATATTTCCCACAAATTGATACAGATGGCCTTTGGGAACAGAATTCAATTTTGCCAAGTGCTATCTTGCTTGTGAATTTAATTATTTTTATTGTCCCTCTCACTAGAGATTAGCTTTTGTGGAACTCACTTTACCCCTGGATAATTAACTAATTGGAGGAACTTTCAGTTCCAGTTTATGACTTGAAAACAACATGGCATGGATGTGACCTACTGCAATGTAGGCACGAGGTATTACAGAATGGTCCAGAAAAGTACCACAAATTCAATTCATAGGCCAGGTAACCTAAGCATTCATTAGCAACAACTTGTGTTTATTATCTAATAGCAGCAGAGGCCAGGGAACTGGCAACATCTAAGCATTTGTGAGCCTCCGCAGGGCTCTTTTATGCTTACAGGACAAACAATCTTGACCACAATGAGTTGCCTTTGGTTACATTCAATTGTGTCACCTTATGAGATAAGTAATCAGTCAACATAATTGAAACTTTATACCTTCAGTCTCTTAGTAATCACACAATTGTAGCTCCCATTCCACCAAATACAATTAGAAGGATTCCTTTTCGTGAAAATGAAAGTGTTTGAATTAGCATCTATGGAGTTATTTTTCAATTCAAATCACTGGCAAATAATACAGAATTTTCTCCTAGGCAGCAGAACGGCAACCAATGCTCATGTGATCAGAAGAATCAATTCAGACCATCTCTCCTTTCTGAAGGTACATTGGACCTCAGTATTTATGGTACTGCAATGATCATGGAATCATAGAATCCCTACAGAGCAGGAGGCGGCCATTCAGTTCATTGAGCCTGCACTGACAACAATCCCACCCAAGCCCTATCTCTGTAACTCCACGTACTTACCCTGCTAATCCTCTTGACACTAAGGAACAATTTATCATGGCCAATTAAACCATCTTTGGACTATGGGAGAAAATCAGAGCACCCTGTCAAAATCCACAGGAGGAAGCTGGAGCACTTGATGGAAACCCACACAGACACAGGGAGAACATGCAAACTCCACATAGTTACCCAAGGCTGGAAATGAACCCGCATTGCAAATGCTGTGAGGCAGCAGTGCTAACTACTGTGCCACCACTGTTTTATGTAATCAGTAGGATTGTACATCAATAGAAAAGAATGTGTGGTTTTAAAGACCCACAGATGTATCAAGCAGTTGCTGTCACAATGTCATACAATATGATTTATTCACAACTGCTGCAATTACTACACAAACAATGAAACAGCACCGTTTGTAGACATTTTCAAACAAAGACATTTTTAAACAAAGGCTAAAAATCTTTCACCAACAGACTATTTTATTTAAAGTCAGCACCAAATGAATTGGTCCATATCTTATTAGTGTGTTATCTTCTTCTCTACTGAGGGTGTCGTCTCCTCTACACTTGCCCTCCGGCCTGATTTTCTAAGGTTATTTTGACAATTTAGTGTCATAATGTGATAAGCGCGCCACAGCAATCATAATCTGATGTTTTATTTTCTTCTGTATATTGGTTGGTGGCCAAATTTCCACAAATGGATTTATTGCTCGCCCCTTCTTACTGAGCATTTCATTTAAAGGACATCAGTTCATTCCTCAGTTTCTTCAATAGCCAAGGCGCAATATTATTTCAAAGTACAAAAAGAATATCAAATTGTTTCAAGTGATGTCGAAGGCACACATCTTCTCTGTTTACTGATATTATCAATTAATTCAGATACTGCCTTGCTATTCTTTTATTCTGGCTTAAATATAAGATGGTGACCAATTTGCCTACCACAGGACATAAAGTTTCTTACAATTGCTTCACTTAAGGTTTAGATTTCTCAGGCCATCTCACCCCAAGCCTGACGGAACACGTTTTTGTTATCTCTAGTGAACCGATCTTGGATTGGGTTGCTATTGGTGCTCTACTACACATCATGAATAATATTGTGAGGGGACAAAGACCACTCCCTGTATATTTTTTAAAAGTGAACCAAATCCAGACATCCTCATGGCTAGCTCCAAAATTTTAAAAAGACTGGGCAAAGACCTTTAAAAATAACTGCAGCTGTGTCTGTCTATGACCCATGAACAAAAGGAGCTACCACGGCAGTATCACAGAAACCACTGGCCAACTGAAGTATATTTGTCTGCTAAGACAAAGGATCACTCAACCTATCTTTCAAGTCTTAAAGGTTGGAATATTCAACCATCTCAGAAAAGCAGACAAGGGAGATACATCCCTGGACAAAAGTAGAGTGGTGAGAGTCATGTGACATGAACATCTAGCTGATGGGTCCAGTTATATTGCGTTAGTGTACTACAAACTTAGTCTACTTTCTACAAGCAGCCTCACAGACTACAGGCTTGGCCAAGATTGAATATCTGGCCCCATCCACTTGTTTCTGCTGGAACTGCTGTATGATCACTTACAACACTAATATACCTCTGTCTGTCCATCTCATCGTGCGAAGTCAACTCTGCCGGTTAAGGAAATTATACAGCATTGGTTTTCAACCTGCAAGGATTGCTTTATTACACTTTGATTTTGGACTCTGGAACCTACGTGAAGCAATTATTTTCTGAGCTCTTTGCCCTGTAAAGAAAACTATCTCAACAGACAGGCTAAACCAGGTGAGGGTAGCGATAGGCTTAAGCCGTCGGTCAAACAGGGCTTACAGACCGCATAGAGGAAACCACTAACTGGTTCAACGGGCTGAAAGCCAGAATCAGCAATGTGTTATGGAGCAAAAAGAGCAGCAGAAGAGAGTGAAGATGTTCTGGTAATCCACTAAACCCTGTTCCATCTCCAGTCATCTGGACTCTGTCCTGGTCATCCACTAAACCCTGTTCCATCTCCAGCCATCTGGACTCTGTCCTGGTCATCTACTGTGCCCTGTTCCATCTCTATCTACTTTGGACTCTGTCCTGCTCATGCACTGTGCCCCGTTCTACCTCCAGTGTCTGGACTTTGCTTTGTCACTGGATGCAGTTGGATATAGGAGGAGAGAGTGAGACTACGCAACTCTCTCTCTCATTTCAATCTAATTCACGTGCAAGTCATCTTTATACATCTAGCTCCTCAAAATCAAGTGGTAAGACAAAGTTCCAGACATAAGAGGTCCTCGGGAGAGCCGCACGATCAACATCCTCATAATGTTACCACAATAGCTGCTCCAATGGACTGGACATGTTACCAGAATGTCTGACAACTGACTCCCTAAGTGAATGTTCCGCAGCGAAATGCAGAATGGAGCACATTCCTGTGGCAGCCAGAAGAAATGCTTCAAGGACTTTAACACTGACACTGCATAATGGGATACCCTTGCCCAGGATCACTCAACCTGGAGGAGTACAACTGCCAATGGCACACCAGCATATGAGAAGCAACAGAAACATGCACTAGGCACACAAAAACCACAAGAGCAGGACCCCCAACTACCCACCAGTCTCATTTACTTGTCCTCATTGCACTAGGATCTTTTTGCCAAGATAGAACTCATCATCCACCTTCACACCCACACAGTCCAACACCTTGATGATAAATGAAGATGGTCTTCTTCAATAATGAAGAATGAATAATGATTCATTTCAAAAGTAAAATATTCTTCCTGGCACAATCACACTCACAACGTGGGACTGGGTGAATCAACACTCTTAATACTGAAAATACCTATCACACTAGTTATATACATAAATGTTACTCTGAGTATTCCCTTCAGAAAGAGCTCCACTTGAAAGTTTTGGATGCAACATGTTCCACAGAGCAAATCAATCATAAATATATCATTGTTTAACCAACTGGCAATGTGCAAAAGGATTTGTATTTATATAACTGCTTTCACAATCAATGGAGTGATTTACAATCAATGAAGTGAGCGTAATTGTTGTAGCAATGTAGGAAACATGGCATTTCATTGTGCATAGCAAGCTCCCACAAACAGTAATGAGATAATGACCAGCTTCCTTTCTCCATGTGATACTGATTGATGGCCAACTCCCCTGCTCTCTTTTTTGAAGTTGTACCACGGAATTATTTTATGTTCACCCGAGAGGCAGGATATGGAAAGCTGCCTGATTTTCAGTTAATTTTGACAGCTGAATGCTGATGTTACTGCCGGGAGAGCTCAGTGAGGTTAGACATATTGAAGTGCAAATCGAGGGAGATGTCCTTTCACTCCACCCGCCTTCCCCGCCCCCCGCAACCCTTTCATATGACACAAGGTTAATTGCACCAAGTGTGAGGTCAACCGGAACAAAACTGGTACAAAAATCAGAGTCTCTTAAGACAGGACTGCAATGTATTAACACATTGCACCTTTGAGTCTTGTAGCAATTTACAGTGTACAAAAATATGTGGGGGTTGAGTCCTGTAGCAAAACCAAGGTTACAACTTTGAGCATATCTTTTCATTTTTGTACATGAAATGCTTTGTTCCGGATGAGAGGCTTTGTATAAACAGATACCAATTGACCCAGGAACCTCACAATTATGATTGGTTTTGACTCCTGGATACATGAATCGCTGTACAATTTTGGAATAAAATTTAAGTGACTGCTGCAGAGATAACATTAAGGTCAGACTAGCATAAAAGAAGATTTACTGAGAGGAAAAGAAAATGCGTGCGTCAAAAGCTTAGCTGAAGCAGCTTGGAGCACTGAAGATGCTACAGCAAAATCATTGTTGGATGAGCAAACACTGTAATTGGCTTTTACAAGGCTGTCAAACCTCATTCATTTAAAATTAGAATGCATATTGTTGTTTTTCTTTGGTGTAACACATAGCTGTATAACCTATTGCCCTGGTATTCTCAAAATACTGTTCAGTCCTAGTACGCCACCTGCTTCACCAAAGCATTGACATGGAACCATCTAACAGTTGCCAATATTTCGTCATTGTAGAAAGGCAGCTGCTTCAATGTCTGCTTCCAATGTGTCAAAGTCTGCTGTTCATTACTAATTACTGTTCTCAAATCTCCGTTTCCTCTAGTTCGTCTTCAGTTTTCACAACCAGCACTTTACTAACTACTTTAGCAGCAATGGTAAATTCAAAGGCATGGTTGTACTCCAGATTTGACACCATTTTAATAATTTTGGCCTCTGGTTTTGCTCTCATGGTGGGTGTGTGGTGTATCTTGGCCGACTACACCCAGCTTGGTATAAGGTTGTTCTTGGAAGGTGGCTTGGTGCAGGAAGAGTGGGCCTCACTTGGGTTGATGGAGGGCACTGAGTACTGAAACAGGCTGGATAAGTGGTCTGTCTGACTCAGCTTTCTGGGGTTTCATCTTGATTTTAAAAAAAAGATCCTCTTTACCCTTTGCCCACCACCCACTCTCCAGGCCCATACATGACATAGCATAATACCCCTACCTGTTCCCACAGCTCCATGCCAACTTAGTGCCAACTCAGGACTAATTTGTGCTTGCTTCACCCATTACATTTTGCCCTTATACTCTCTATGCTAGCTCATCCAACATCTATCGTGGTCAGACTTCAGAAGCCATACTGAAAATGAAGTAAAGTTCAAAATATTTATTACACACTTCCTTATATATAAAATACACTTATTCGTGAAAGCCCATTCAATACACTTAAATCTCCTCAATTATGTAATCCCTTACACTCCTCATAAAGATAATGGGATCTTTAATAGCCATTGGTGTTTTTAATCAAACTGTGAACTTACCGCCCCCAACTATGATAATGCCAGGTTGTGGAAAGCAGTCAAGCAATAGTAATGCTATAATGATAGCACTTAGATTATGTCAACGGATAGCTACAGGAACTACAAGCACATTTTATCAACGCATGGAAAAATGAACCTGCCTGTGTCCAATTTTTAAAAGTCAGGCTATTTAAATGACTTGGCATCTTAACATTATCACAGATTTCATCTGCTTTACATGAGCATTTACAGGACTCCAAAAAATTGGTAAGATCCTCATTCCAGTGTAAAATAGAGTCTGTCTGATGTTCAAACAGCTCTGGTTATTTCAGGTTTCCTCGTGCAAATTATGAAATCAAAGGCAGCACGGTGGCATGGTGGTTAGCACTGCTGCTACACAGTTCAAGGGACCTGGGTTCGATTCCCAGCTTGGGTCACTGACTGTGTGGAGTTTGCACGTTCTCCTCGTGTCTGTACGGGTTTCCTCCAGGCGCTCCAGTTTCCTCCCCCAGTCCAAAGATGCGTGAGTTAGGTTGATTGGCCGTGCTAAAATTGCCCCTTAGTGTCCTGAGATGCATAGCTTAGAGGGATTAGTGGATAAAATATAGAGAGATGAGGGGGTAGGGCCTGGGTGGTATTGTGGTTGGTGCAGACTCGATGGGCCGAATGGCCTCTTTCTGTACTGCAGGATTTCTAATGATACCTGCCAATTTCCAATACCCCCCACCGAAGCAGCAAAAATAGGATCTGTTTGAAAAGGGGACGAGATTTCCAAACCTGGGTTCTTAGAAGCACTTTTGGGTCATCTAGGGCTTGGCTTCAGCACATGTGAAGTGCACACTCTGTGGTGGGGTTGAGATATTAGGCAACTCACTGAGGCAACCCTCTGGATGCTAACAATACTTCTGCTGATCTACTGCCATCTAGAAACATGGCCACATGCACTGAGCCATTCACTTATTCACTGTGGAGTGATATTGATAAAGTTTCAGGTGTCTGTCATAAAACACAAAGGAAACTCATTAAAACAGCATGTGTGTATTTGCTGTGAGACAGACAGATCCAATTAAGAAGTGTCCGTTGCATTAATTTGTTCCCTCCCTGTAAATGCTACCTGATATGCTGAGCATTTGACATTTTCCATTTTGTTATGGATATCCTGCAGATGCAGTATTGTTTTGCTTTGTGCTTAAAATAAAGTCGACTATGTTACAATACCTCGCTTAATATTGAGCTTCGGGCTGAAATTTATGTCACAATGATTTTCTCTTATTTGCAGCAGAAATATCTTTTCAAATGGAGCAGCACATCTGGACTGACTGCCATAACATTCCTTGAGAGTCTTAGGATGTTAAGCTTGAGAACTGGCCAGTTCCAATATAAAATTCGGCACTGAAGGATAAATTTGACATAATTTGTGCTGTAGGCACAAAGATTTACATTTCAGGAGCACATTGGAAATGAGATATCAAGTAGGCCCATGGAAATTTTTCATTCATTAATCTTCTGCACTGACTATTAAAATCTATATAAATATACAATCCTTAAATTGTCTTCCATGTCTGCTTTGGGGAGAGCTGTGTTTATTTTTCTGCCCAAAGAGAGATGCAAAAGACATCTGGATTAGGACACAGCTACTCAAATAAAACAATCTTTCTTCTTTGCTGCCTCTGTATTCAATGAAACATATATGCCAGCAGATCATGTGAAATTAATGTTCTTTTCCCCAATTATTTGCAAGGTGATGCTGGAGACAATGTCAGCCAAACCAGAATTCAGGAGTTGTAGGCCTATCCCTTGCCGTTTTCAAGTAGCCTATGTTATCTCTGATATATGTGCCAATTGTGAAGAAAATAGAAATCTGAAATGACAAGTTAAGGAATGGCAACATCAATAATGTTGATTAACTTTATGCTTTGGAGATGATCTAGATTCTAGCATTTTCTGGGTTTGTCTAAATGGTAATGGAGATTCCCGCTGGCCAAACTACACCTAAGGAGTGATGATAGTAGTATAATTGATATGGATGTATATATATTTTTGTGTTTAAGGGGAATGTTTAAAAGTTCAGCTTTATGCTTCAAGCAGCTGGTATGTCTGGGAAGAGAATGCAACTCAGATGCTGGGGAAGAAGAATAATTACACATTTTAGCCTTGCATGTGGTTAAGTAGAGTTAATGGACTTTTGTTTATTTAAGTTCCTCTGGGATTTCTGATTAGAGTGATTGTTAGGCCCATGTGATAATGGGTCTGGGACAGAAAATGAAACATCTTTTGCAAGAAGTACTTTAGTTTGCAGTTGTAGTCTGGTTGAAGTTAAAAGAATTTTGCAGGTTTCTGGAACTCATCTCTCTCTGAACGCTTCAAGATGGTTTACACTCATTATATCAAGAATATTTATTATTGCTAACTGTATATAAAGTGACATTTTAAGTCTGTAAGAGGAAGGTTACTTTTATAAACAAGCTTCAACAAACTCAACTCAGTCATTTTCTTTTCTACTTTATGTGACAAAGGAAAGGGGTTTTCTAGCACACCTTAATCCACTCAAATCCCCAATCAGATAGTGGGACCAGTTTTTGAGGTGATGTTTGCACTAGAATTATTTCATGTTTATGCAGAAAATTGCTGAAAATGTTTTAGATTCTTAAAAATGAGTAGAACATTTTGAAATGTACTGAAAAGTTTAGAAATTGAAGTTGCATCCTTTTCATTTTTAAATATTGTTCAACTATTAATGGTTAAGCTGCTTCATTTGGTTAGAGTTATATTTAAACTGTGTTATTAAATAAAATTTGTTTCACTATAAAGATCCCTACTTCTTCAGTGGAATCATTCCTGGAAAAAAATATTCTTTCCTCACATTTATGCTAAATATGGAAAATTATTAGGTCTAGTCTGACTTCAAAATACATCTGGGGATTCTGGATCAGCACCCGAACAAAGGTATTTGTACTTTTCTACATTACAGTAGTGGCTTTCATTCAAAAGTAATTATTTAGATGTAAAGTGGCAAAGGTGCCATATAAATGCAAACCTTCACTTTCTTTTATAAGGCAACTCTAGGTTTTATAGATGTGGTTACCTATGCAGAGTGACCATTACTTTCAGTGTGAACAGAAAGCAACATTCAGGAACATTCGCTCCTTTCTGATTGTGGCTCTGTAGTATCATGGGGTTTCTCAGAGGAAATTCAGAGATTCCATATATTTGCAAATTGTTCATCTTGCATAGGTAGTTCAAATACACCAAAACTTGAAAACCCATTTCCATCATTTCCTAAGTTGGCGTTTGTGATGGTGAACACGTCTTTTAACTTAGAAATATACCTTTCCATAGTTATAATAATGTTCATCTATTAGCTTAACCCCATCAACTGTCTAGCTTCAATACACACCACATAAATTTATAAACTACACAGCAAGTCCTCAGATGCACGTCCTTACCCTTTCATCCAACAGAAGTACAAAGTAAGATTGCTGGAGTGACACTCAAAGGCTAAAACTGTTGCATGAACTAAGTTAGGAATGTTTCATTCTGCAGTTAACATGTGGAGAGGTATATCAACTTCCTGCATCTGGCGAGTAGTTGAAAGGAATTGCTGTCTTTTCTAGATGCATCACAGGCATGACAGAATCGATGACAACTGCTGCTAGAGTATTTCAGTAACAAGCTTGACATGAGAGTCAGGGCACCTCAAGCCAAGGGCAATCCAGGTTTACACTGCAAGACTGATTAAACCTGTCAGTTCTTTGCTGGAGAAACATTTCGACCCCACAGCCGTTTTTACTTAGAAGAGAAAAAAAACCAACTTTAAACAAAGCAGCCCTCTGTACTACCACTGAGTAAAAGAACACGTTGACAACTAATTTATAGGTCTAATAAGGTAAGAGATGGCACCGACAACAACCAGAATTTAAGGTCACACGCAGCAAAATATAATTTAAGCAAACAGAATAGACTCTATTGTAAAACAAATATTCTATAAATCAGACCTAAAATTTTAGGTTGTATAAGTCTGATTCCTGTAGTTTTAATACAGTTCTAAAATGAAGGTTTATAAAATTGCTGATAACGCACACCTGTACGAGACAAACATAGGCTTCATGGTAGTAGCTGAGAATGAAGTTGGGAATTTAGAGACAGATACTCATTAATTATTTTCAGATCTGAAAGATCCTCACCATCAGTGACTTCATTAAAATGCATCAAGAAGATTACAACGAGCGTTATTTAAAATGTACCATGCAAGGCTTAGAAAAGCATATTGGTATGGGAATTCCCAGAAATTGCAAATTATACAAAGCAATTCGACCTCCTAAAACCTGATGCTCTGCTGCAGCAGAAATCTGTCTTTTTCCTTTGCAGCCTGGAGTGTGGGTATAGTTGAATTGCAGTCTGCTGTTTATTTCTTTATGCTCTGTGCCTCTATTTGCCAGGGAAAAGCAAGACTTATTAAACAATATTGAAGACAGAATTTATTCAATCTCCTCACACACTGGAGAATATGATATCAGACTCTGATATGTCAGCAAAACAACACAAAACAGAGATGTTAACGTGGAATCAGGGAGTCTGCTACAGAGTCTCTTTGAAAAGAAGAGCTACTAAGATTTTTCTAGAATTGGAATAAGAATCGATGGAGATGAATGGATAACAGATCACAGAGATGGAACTGGTATAGAAGAAAGAAATCGGTGGGTGAATAGAGGGGTGAAGACATCTGCTTTTGCACAAATGGGCAGTGAATTGACAAAGATTTACTTAAAGATTAAAAAAAGTTATGGTACATTAAAACAAAGTATTATTGTGTCACAATGTGATGCACCAATAAGCGAACTACAAACATTTATACCAGCACTCTTAACACAGCTAAAATGCCTCTAAAGCCTTTCAAGAGGAGTGTCAAAGGCAATGTGACGCCAAGCCATCTCGAGATATTAGGACAGGTGAAAATCAGCTTAGTCAAAGGGGTAAGTCTTCAAGGAATGTCTTTAATGAGGACAGAGAGGCCTAAAGGTATAACAAGGAAATTCCAGAGCTTGGAGATCAAGTAGCCAAAGGCATGAGCGTCAACAGTGCCAAGATGAAAGTTATGAATGTGCAAGAGGCCAGAATTGGAGTGTTGCAGAAATCTCAGAATTTTAGGGAATTATAGGGATAGTGAATGGCAAGGCCATGGAGGATTTGGAAACATGGATGAGATTTTGAAAAATGGAGGTGATGTGCCTACTTGCAGGCCTAGAAGAAGGGCAAATGGTGGTGGGTACTTCAATGTGAATTAAAATAGGGGCAGCAGAGCATCCAGCACTCAGCACATTCGTGTTCAATCTGACAAAATTTCCCTCAGCACCATTTTGGATTAATGGTAGGACAATAAATTAGTGTTAAGTGGAGGACTCCAGCTTGTACTTGTATTGAAAAATTTCATTTGTATTAATGAAGAGAAAAAAAAACCTCCGAGCTGAATACGGAATGTGAAATTATCTTTAGAAAGAGAGACATGAAAAGTTAATGTGATTTTCACATGATGACAGAGGCTGTTCTTAAGCTGCAGTGATGGCATTAACAAAACTAAAAATTACTGCAGTTCAGTAGTTTGTCATATTCTTGATTGTCACGAAGGTTCTTTCCTCCTATAGAACTTCTTTCCTGCATACAATTACCATTGTCCATGGGTCTGGCATGTATAATTACTGTTATCTTTGAAGTTGCCTACTTACCATACAAGACATTTCATTTACAAATTCATCCAAAAGCTGTTCCACATCTTATTCAAACATTCAGCAACTTACTACCTTCAAATCATAATCTTTTAAGATAAAATACTTAAAAAAATTTGTCTATTTGGATTAGGATTCTGGTTAATTATAACCAACCATTTGATGTTCACGTGATAGTTTGTTGCATCAGGCACTTCACTTCTGACTACTTATTATATATTCCTTCTGCAACTCAAGGTAATTCACCACTCCCATCAGAAACTAAGCTTACTTTTAATTTGCTGCTGTGTAAGTGGATAGGAGAAAAAGGCGGAGGGAAGGTATAGTCTCGCAAAAAGCAGAGTTCAAGATGAGAATCACAGGGATTATATCACAGGAAGATTACTTTAAGCCCATTTTGTCTGCGTTGGCTCTTCACTGCACTAAAGATTGATCGCATGAGAAACTTATGGATCAAGAATGCCATTTGGCATATCTCAATTCCTTCAAAAGTAATGCTCATGTTGCTGCATCTGATTGTTTCTTAAATGATTCCTTTATTTTCATAAGTTATAGAACCCCTTCAGTACAGACGGAGGCCATTTAGCCCACTGAGTCTCTACTGACCACAATCCCACCCAGGCCCTGTAGTTATATCCCCACATATTTACCCTGCAAATCCCCCTGAATTTAGCGTGGCCAATCAATCTAACCTGCACATTTTTGGACTGTGGGATAAACTGACACGGACATGAGGACAGCATGTGCAAACTCCACACAGACTGTGACCCAAGGCCGGAATTGAATTCAGGTCCCTAGCGTTGTGCGACTGCAGTGCTAACCACTACTCCATGCTGCCGACCCTATTTTGCTGAGATGTTCATTCCAAGTGTCTAATATTCAGTATGTGAAGAATTTCTGAATTAATCCTAGTATTACCTTGTATTTCTTGCCCTTTTCCACTGCACAATTCTCAATCAACTTTCCTCTTATATACCTCCATGCAATCACCCCTCAAAGTTCCTTTATCCAGACCGAAAAGCATAAATGTGCCTTATAATTCAGACCCCTGACATTAGGGATCAGCCATGTGGCTATTCTCTATACTGTCTCCAGTATTTGAATGTTTCTCTTGTTTCTTGGCCAGCAGAATGAGACACAACACTCATGGTGCCGTCTCACCAGTGCACTGTACCATTAGATCATACTTCCTGAGGCTTGTTGGCTATGAGGTTCAATATAATATTGGCTTCGTTGAATGCTGATTGAACATATTGAAAATGACTTAAACATCCAGATCTCTTTCAACTTCACCTTTAGCTATTCCAACACCTTTCACCAAGCATGTATGTCCCCCATCTTTTCTTTCCACGTGCAGAACTTTGCATTAAATTTCATCTGCTTTTGTTTGGCCCACTGACATATTGCGGTTTCATTCTTCTACATTTGGAGCTGCTTTCTACAATGCTACTGTCGCTCCTGGTTTGGAATTGTCTGCAAACTTAACCAATTTTGAGCTGAATCCAAGCGGCTGTTGTAAATGAGAAATACTGGCACAGAGACAGCCCTTCCAGCACTTCTCCACCCAACTTCATCTTACTCCTCTATCCAGTAACTAGTGTTCTGTCGCTCCCAATTTCTTATCCATTCATGTGCCTTATCCTGAACCTCCACAGCTTTGAGCATAACTCTAAGCCTTTTTTGTGGAAATGTTTGAATGCTTCTTGCAAGTTTAAATGACAAAGTCCAAGGGTCTGGCATGGATTACTTAGGCTGTCACAAAGAAATCAAATAGGTTTGTCAGGCAGGACTGTCCCTGTCTTAAGCCATGGTGATCACTGTTTCCTAGGCCATTATGTCACATCTAATTCCTAAACTTTACCTGCAAAAAACAAACTTGGCTATTTTACATAGAATGATGGAGCTTTGGACCGTAATCAAGGACATCTGGTGAGCAGCTTAAGTGATATGAGACCAGTTAGTAGGTGTGATCTTCAATGTATTAAATGGGGGTCAAATTTCTCAGTTCACTGTCATTCTTGCATTATCGTACATCATTATATTTAAAAAAGCATGTACATTTTCAAGCCTATTGCCATCCTCCAGCATCACAGAATGCTCTCATTATACAATAGGTATTTATTTAAAAAAGAGAAATGCAACAGAATCATAAGTTACAGCACAGGAGGCCAATCAGCCCATTCTTTCCCTGCCAGCTCTCTGAATAAGCATCTCAGCCAGTCCTAATTCTCCACCCTTTCCCTGTAGCCCCACAATTTTTTTTTTATTATTCAGCTCCCTTTTGAAAGCCACAATTGAAACTGCCTCCAGCACACTCGCAAGCAGTGTGTTCCAGCTTCTAACCACTTACTGCAGAAAAATGGTTTCTTAATATTGTTGTTGGTTCGCTTGCTATTCACTTTCTATTGGAATCCTCTGGTTTTCAACTCTTTCTCCAATACAAAAACTTGCTCCACATCTATTCTTATGCCCCCTCTGAGCAATAAATGCTGACCTAGCCAGCAACGTCACATTTCATAAAATGAATTTTAGATAGAAATCTATCCCAGCTTCCTTATTATTTTGAATGTCTCTAATCAATTTTCCTCTTCTCCAAGGAAAATAATCTCAATTTATCCAATCCATCCACAGATTTGAAGTTTTTTTTATAGAATCCCTGCAGTGCAGAAGGAGCCTGCACCAACTACAATCCCACCCAGGTCCTTATCCTGTAATCCCACATATTTTTACCCTGCTAATCCCCTGACACTAGGGTCAATTTAGCATGGCCAATCAACCTAACTTATGTCTTTGGGCTGCGGGAGGAAACCAGAGCACCTGGAGGAAATCCGTGCAGACATGGTGAGAATATGCAAACAGCACATAGATAGTCACCTGAGGTCAGAATTGAACCCAGGTCCCTGGCACTGTGAGGCAGCCGTGCGAATCATTGTGGCACCGTGTCGCTCTGAAGTTATTTGCCACTGGAATCATTTTCACCAAACTTTTTGGCAACTGTCTCTAAAGTCTTCTTATTCTTTCTGAAGTGCAGCAGACAGAATTGGTTATAATACTCCAATTGTTGCAATAAAGACTCCTCTTAAATTCCTTGCTTTTATATAATGTGCCTCTATTTATAACATACAGGTTCCCAATCTGCCTTCTGACAATTTTCTCAACCTGCCCTGCTTCCTTCAATGATTTGTGCACATTGAATTGAATAGAATCATAGAACCTCTACAACACAGGGGACAACCATTTGGCCCATCAAGTCTGCACTGACAATAATCCTACCCAGACCTTATCCCCATTACTCCATGCAGTTACCCTAGCTAGTCCCCCTGACACAAAGAGCAATATATCATGGCCAATCCACATAACCACACATCCTTGGACTGTGTGAGGAAATGGAACACCCAGAGGAAACCCACACAGATACAGGGAGAACATGCAAACTCCACAAAGAGAGTGACCCTAAAGCCAGAACTGAATCCAGGTTCTTGGTGCTGTGAGGCAGCAAACCATTAGCTAAGCAAACCACTGTGCACCATGCTGCCCATATATACCCCCAGGTCATTCTGCTCCTGCATCCTCTTTAGAATTATATGTTTTTTTTATATTGCTTCTCCTCATTTTTCCTAACAAATTGTATCAGTTCACGCTTCCCTGGATTAAAGTTTATTTGCCACATAGGAGCTGCACATATTGTAATTAAGCTATGAAAGCACTGGTACACGTAAATTTGAAAGTCATAACATGCCAACATAGATGCACAATGCTGGCGTTCTCTCCTCTGGCTGCAGTACAACTGATGTTGTGCTACTGCCATGTTTATCCTGTGCCCACTATTAACTCACAGTCTTGGCCATCTTAAACTAGGACTAAACTATGCCAAAACAAAGTCTAAATCGTCTGGAAAAAAAAGTCAGTGATTTCCCCGTCCCCGCCGCCGCCCCTTAAACACGTCTTCTCGCTTGTTGGTAGACTCTCTCTGCTGCATTGGGCCCACAGTCAAAAAGACAAATAAAGCTGCAAACTTCTCCACATCAGTGATGAGAATACCACATTGAGGGGTGGTCAGAGATGATAGACTGAGACTCCACAATTGCCAGTATCAATTTTTAACCCTTGTGGCTCCTCCCATTCTTCTATGCACCTCCTGCTTCCCCACCCTCTCCCTCCCCACAGTCCGTTAAGAATTGCTGGAATTTCTTCTATCCAAGCATGCTGCTTCAGGCCTATTGCCTCTCCACTGCAGTTGCAGATTTAAGATTTATGAATGTTTCCTGTTGCAAAGTTTTCAATCTGTACGAAAGCCAAGCAACATTCAAAATGATGCTGCACATAGTTAAACGTTTCAGAAACACGCAGGACTGAAATTACAGTTACTTCAGTGTGCTCTAATTAACAAAAACAATTAATGGTTGAGTCAGGGGAGAAAGCAGGTATTTTCTGTGGGTAAATGTTACCCGTAAGCCAAATATTTGGAATCTGTTCGTGGCTAGGCCAGCTTATACAGTCTACCCCTTCTTGCTCTTAAGGTGGTAGTGAGCCATCCTCTTGAACTGCTTCAGCCATGTGACGTAGGTACATGCACAGTGCTGTCAGGGAGGAAGCTCTGGGACTTTGAACCAATGGCAGTGAAGGAGCAGTGGCAAATTTCAAGTCAGGATGGCGTGTGAAGGATAACTTGTTGGTAGCGCTGTTCCCATGCACCCACTGCCCTTGCTGTTCTTGGTGATAGAGTGTTTGTTGCTGGAGGGACTTTGCCATAGTGCATCTTGTAGATGGTATGCTCCACTGTTGCATCACTGGTGAAGGGACTGAATAGACAAGATGATGGATGGTGTATCGATCAAACAGGCGGCTTTCCCGAATGGTGTTAAGCTTCTTGAGAATTACTGGAGTTGTGCTCATCCAAGCAAATGAAGAGAATTTCATCATACTCCTGACCTATGCTTTGTAGCTAATAGATAAACTTTGGGGAGTAAATCATGCACTGCAGAATTCCCAGTCTCTGACCTACACTTATAGTCACAGTATTTGTGTGGCTGGACCAGTTAAGTTTCTGATCTTGGATGTTAGTATGAAGGGATGAAATTGTAATCTTTCATCCAGGTTTGAATCAGGGTTGTAATGATATTTGGGATCACTGACAAGCTGCTTGAGAGCACTGTTGATGATATCCTCCAGCAGTGATAAGGTTGAGTTGGGGTAGTGTCTGCGTGTGTGTGTTGGGGAGGGGTGTGGGGTGGGTGCTGTTTAGGAAGCTGGGCAGGAGGGCTGGGGTGGCACTGATTCTTAGCACATTCTGTGTCCTTGCCACCATCAGTGCTTCTTCCAGTGGTCTTTGACATGGAATGGTTATGATTCATCAACTGATGGAGGATGGTATATAGTCATTTGCAGCAGGTTTTCCTGTCTGGGTTTGGCCTTTGTAGGGTCTGGGATCAATGTTGAAACTCCCAGGCCACTCCCTTCCAACTATTTACCACTGTTATCTCTCCTGCCAGTAAAACAAAACCTACCCAGGTCTGCCAATGGTGAAGTTCAGGACACTGGCTGTAAAGTGTGATTCAGTGATTACGTGATTTGCTGATTTGTGGGACAGCTCTTCAAATTTTCGTACAAGTCCCTAGGTATTAATTAGGAGGAACTGGAGGGCTGACTGACTGTGTGCCTTTGCTCAAGATCCAAAAATTAGATATTTTTTATATCCAACTTTGTCTGGAGCAGTCTGATACAACTAAATGTCTTGCTGTGCCATTTTAGACAACAATTAAAAGGTAAACACATTGCTAGGGATCTGGAATCACATGCAGACTGGGCAAGGATTGCAGGCTTCCCTAAAAAGGACAAATCAACCAGGCAGGTTTTTTAAATGTAAATATGGTAGGTTTATAATCACCATTACTGAATTTAACTTGCTCTGTTGCCACAGTGGGATTTGAATTCATGATTTTGAAACACTAATCTATGTCTCTGGAGTACGAATGCTGGAATGTAAACCATTATACCACCATTCCACTAAACGGTAATATGGAAGGCAAACCCTTTAATTTCTTGACTGGATATAGATTTTAAACACTGTTTATAAAATAGTGATTTACTAATTGAAATATTTCCTGGACAGAGTGTTACTTTATTTTGAGCAGCAAAGCACGACACGGGGACAAGCACTTCAACTGGGGAAGACACAGTAAGTAGTCTCATAACGCCAGGTTAAGGTAGCACTAGTGCTACCAAATAAATCTGTTGGTCTTTAACCTGGCGTTGTGAGACTACCTACTGTGCCTACTCCAGTCCAAAGCCAGCAACTAAGGTGGCACCGTAGCACAATGGTTAGCACTGCTACTTCACAGCTCCAGGGACCTGGGTTCAATTCCCAGCTTGGGTCACTGTCTGTGTGGAGTTTGCACATTCTCCTTATGTCTGTGTGGGTTTCCTCTGGGTGCTCCAGTTTCCTCCCACAGTCCAAAGATGTGCGGGTTAGGTTGATTGGCCATGCTAAGTTGACCATAGATGCATAGATTAGAGGGTAAAATATGTAGAGATGCGGGGGTAGGGCCTGGGTGGTATTGTGGTCAATGCAGACTCGATGAACTAAATGGCCTCTTTCTCTTCTTTAGGGTTTCTATGATTTCTATGAACTCCATATCACTTCAACTGGGGATACTGCAATATTACTGAAATTCCTGTTCTTTTCTGCATTGCTCTGGAGAGAGCAGAGATTGTTTTTTCCTCCTCCTGCAGTGAGATGGTAAAGTGTGGCCATTCATTATTCTTATGCAGTTACCATGCACCTCTAGATCCCCAGCATTGAGTAGTCTTGGTGGAATACTTGAGAAGATCTCCTGCAGTTGCATAGCTCAGGAGAGCGGAGGAGGAAGGAAACAAACAAATGTTACCTACACTATCTGTGTTAACTATTAGCCAAAGAAAAGTTACTAATCTTAAACAATTATACTCAATCAATACATTCACCACAAAATCTTCCTTGCATTTTGCAGACATTCTCCATTGAGTGAGTCATTCGAATAGTTAAAAAAGGACCTCTGTGTAAAGGCTGATCAGATTTCTTTTCTCTGTATTGTGCTCTATTCATTATAGAGGGATTAACTAAGCCCTACACTAGTCGAGGTCAGAAATACTTTTCCCTTCGGTGGCTACAATTTTTCATTTGTTCAAAGACTAAACATATGCAATCTCTTGTTTTTTTTAAAAAGTCCAATTAGTTTGCACTAGTCACATAGGTGAACCAGTAACTACAACAGGAGATGAATGAAGTCATAACTTGGAGACCAGAGTACAAATAATATTTAAATTCAGCCTCCTGATGTTTAAACGTTTCAGTGTCAGCCACATCAGCGTTTAAGAGCCACACAAAAAAAAGTCACCAAGGAATATTCAATAAATGTTAACTTCAGTGAGTTAGCAGACGAACGTTATTAATGATGAAAAGGTATATACAAAAAATTATCCTGCAATAAAAATAATGTTCTTTGTAGTTAATATTCAGTGCTGAATTTGAATGGAGTACTAGACTTGGCACCTGCCATTCTTGCACCAAGTGGCATAGCTTTGAGACATGTAAAAATCCAATGATGATTTGGAAATGAATTCTCATTTTCATACTTTACAGGGGTACAGAGCAGACTTATGTTAACTCTGTTCTCTGCTGATCTGTTGATTCAAATCAAACGGAATCATTTTGGTCAGATTCATGCAGATTTAGTGGGACCAAATTACAATGTAGGCAAATGTAGACATCAGTCAAAATTGGAACCTATCCAATTATGTTCAGGGATGCATCTGTCTTTTTCTAAAATTTTACAATAATAAACAAGATCCATTTCCTTTGAAAATCTAGAACTTATTGCGTTCCAAAGATGGAAAGTCGACCAGCTGTTGGAAAGCCACGATGAAGGAAACCCAATCCTGTTGTCCTCACAGAACCAGTTTGCTTACACAGACAACTTCAGCTGGAGGATGTTTCAGCCAAGTTCCTCAACTTCCAGACTTTTAAATGAATGCAGCATTTTGGAATCGAATTGAAGTGACATCCAAGATTATCTTACGAAATCATTAAAATAGGAAGTAATAATGAAATTGAGAGCACTCTTTCCCATATGATTTTAAAATGATCTGTACATATTAGTTACGTAATGAAATTAATAACGTTTTCTCTACTCAAAAAATATGATGCTTATGAGAGGGATAATTAATGTGTAAGCACTGTTTCGGAATGTATGCTTTCTTTATAGAAGCAAAATGCAGCCCAGAATGGTGCTGTTAGTAGTTATTGCTAATACCGTGGTGAATACTTGTACAACACACCAGAACTGGAAACTCCATTCAGGACTGGGTTATTATGCAAATAAACTGTTGGTCTTTATAATTTCTATCAGAGGGGCACTGAGTTCATTTGCAAAAAATTAAAGAGCGTTCTCTTGTATATTTCTACAGCCTCACCTTGCAGATATTAGAATAGTTTTCTTTATGAATTTAGATTTTTTAACAGTTCCTGTTTCATATTATTTCAATGCAATTTTCTTCAAATAAATTACAATTTTAGAAATGCAACTAGTTTATTTGGGTGCTTTAATTACATTCCAATCATACACAGGTGGTTAGAAGTGGAATTTTCTTCAGCAAAACAAAGTTCAAAATATTCTTAAATTAGATAGATTAGGAAAAGTAAAATATTAAATGAAATGAAAAGCAACTGGAAAGTTAGATTAGAATCCTGATCGCTCAAACTCCATCCAATTACCTCTATCCAACTAGCCTTTAGCTGTCAAGGTTCCATGCTCCACAAATCTTTCTCTGAACTCCATACCATAATCATCTCTCTTCCTTGCCCACCCCAACCCCATTTAACATTCACCTTTCAGGTCAAGTTTTAGGTGACCTACTCAATATCTCCTTTGGCTCAGTGCCTGTAAATGTTTTTGGTGATGTCGCTGTCAAGGGCCTTGGAATGTTCCATTAAAGGCATCTATAAATGAAAGTTGTTATTGTTATGTGGAGAAAATCAGCAACACGTACTTGAAAAATTAGAGAATGGCTTGCTTTTGAGTTGCTGCATTGAGATTCCATATTACCCACTGCAATCCTTAACATAAAAAAGTTTGCATCACTTCGACACCATCATAAACTTGTCACCAATATAATTTTCTTCATAAATGCTTTGAACACTGTACATACTGATTATAAATATATTCTATAAGTTGAAAAGGACAAGAGCAATAACTGTTGTAATGTATGGAAACAAAATGCATACCAACTTTTGAAATAGTTCAACTTGTAATAATTCAACAAGAATGAAATAAGAAGCCTTAAAATGTTGTAACATTGATTGGGGGGGGGGGGGGGATCCAAATTTTGATAGTGGGAGAACCTACTTGATTTAATATGGTTGCACAATAGTACACTCTACATACAAGAGCCACACAATTAAATAGGTTAGGGCATGAAATTCAGACTCATGTTCCCACTGGAATTGGTATTATGGAAGCTAAGCACCTTCATAGTTATGTGAGGTGCATCTCAATTCATTTCTGGCCTGGCCTGTGCTATGTCCACTTCAAATGCTCAGAAAGATGCCTATACGAATGTCTATTGTGTAGGCTGGAAGCACGAGTGACACCACTCAGCCCACGAGTGATATGATGCATAACTTCTTAATTTGGAGCATGCAGGTCTATTGGATGAATTTGCCTGCCACTCAACGCATAAGCCTTCAGCTACATGTTGGGCCTAGCACTAGCATTACTTAAAGGACCAGGTACCTAACGTGCAAGAACAGTCATTTTTACAGATGCACCATTGAAAGCATCCTTCCCAGATGACCAAGACCGCAAGAAACTACAAAATGTTGCAAACATAGCGCAGTCCATCATGCAAACAAGCTTCCTAACCACTGACTCTGTCTAACTTCCCACTGCCTTGGAAAAATAGCCATCATAATCAAAGACCCCATGTATTCTGACGTACTCTCTTCCATCTTCTTCCATCAGGAAAACGATACAGAAGTTTAAGAACATGTACCAATTGATTCAAGAACATCTTCTTAATTGCTGCGGCGTTTGAATGGACTGACCAGAAATTAAGTTGATTTTTCTCTACAGCCTAATTATGACTGTATCACTATGTTCTGCATCCTCTCCTTTCCATCTCTCCTATGTATTCTATGAATGGTATGTCTTGTTTGTATAGCATGCAGAAAACAATACTTTTCACTGCATCCCAATACATGTAGCAATGAATCAAAACAAATCCAAAAAAATCAAATGTTGAATAACTTCTGTTACTGAATTATTTAAGAAATTTGGATTGTTTCTGGGAATTTTGTGGCAAGCTCCTGGATACGGCAGGGAGTACTGCTGGAAACTCGCAGGCAGGGCAGAGGGAGTGATGATGGTCAGGTGACCAGTCGACAGAAAAGTTGCAACGGATATGGGGACTATAGTGGCAGCCCCTCTGCAACGTGACAGGTGATTAAAGTAGAAGCTGAGAGAGGGCAGGCTCTATCAGACTTCCCCACATTCCTAAATAGTGACAGGAAGCTGTTTGACAGGCCAGCCAATGCGCCTCGCATCTTGGTCTGCGATGATCATCATCAGCCATCTCCTTGTATTCCACTCTTTCCAGGTCCTCATTTCAATCGTCTGCAGCAAAACACATCTGTGACCTCACCCTCCTCTACACTGGTGCACAAATACCAGTTGCCTTTCCCTCCAACTCTGGCCACATCCCAGGTCAAATTTAAACCCTAATATTTTTATCTGGACTTTATCTTTTGTCCCCTCCCTGAAATCCCACATTTTCACTTGTAGAATGCTAGCTGCCACACAGGAATAGTAATTGAAAACTGCTGTGTTGGACAAGTCCACAAATGCCCTTTAGGGAAGGAAGTCTGCCATCCTGACCTGCTGTGGCCTAGACATGGCTCCAGACCCACAGCAACATGTTTGAGCCCAGCAAGCCCCTCAGTTCAAGGGCAATTAGTGATGGGCAATGAATGCTGACCTCATCAGCAATGCCCATGTCCCATGAAGAAACAGAAAAAAGTCATTGCATGACAGTCTGCTCAGTAATTTAATATTCGATACAGTAGTAACTATTATATTGCCTAACTGCACACCAATAAATTTCTGAACAGAATTTACATCAGTTCACTTCAAAAACACGTCAAGGAAAATTCTGTAAATTTTGGAAACATAAATGGAAAACAAAGTACCAGTAATACACAGATCTCCATGAGAAAAATCAAACTACCGATTCGAGTGTAAACCTGTTCACTGGGCTTGTCAGAGAGGTGAGATTTTGATTCTTTGGGAAGAGAATGCACTGTGGGGCCAGCAATGCTCTTTCAGCATCTTCTAATGACAGCCCATTCCACCACTCCTCCATTCTCCCAGACACCAGGCAGCTGTGTGCAGCAGATGGCTGACCTTCATCCTGACAACAGCAGCACATTCCAGCTCACTGACAAAACCTTAATGAGGCCCAAATCCAAGAGTGGCTTAGCTCTGCCAAATGCCACCAAAATCCTGCCCATTTGGTAGCCCCCAACCTTGAGGACATCCTTCCTCAGTATTTCTTTCGAATGATGGTCTCATCAGAAACTTCCACAGCAGGGATGAAAAGTTGCTGCTGTCAGAACCTTGGCGGAAGCAGCAAAATTACACACTCATTAAATGAGAGGTATAATTGGGATAATTTGAATGTCAGTTTACAACATAAAAATAAATCTAACGAATACAGCAAGTTTACACAACAGGCTGCTGTCCTGAGACGTTAGTGAAGTAATGCCGATAGCCCAACTGCAGTACCACCCACCTCCCCCAACCCCATCATCAATCCCGAACAGCACCCCAATTTCTCCCGAGGGCAGTAACTGAGACTAAAATACAGCTTCACAGCTACTGACAGCCTTCCAGTATCTTACTCTAGTGGCCAAGATCCACAGACATTAAATGCCAGACAGCTATTTGACTGTGAAACCACTTCAAGCCAGTCTTAATCCTTTCTTTGTGTCCTGCGTAGGTGGGAGCATGAACTATGGAGCTCGATTTTTCTATTCTTTGACGCCCAACAGAAGTGGAAGGGATTACAAGTTCTATATCACTTTTCATCTGCCTGAGATGAGACCCCGGAGAACAGGGATCAGATTTCAGACATTACTGGTTTATATCCTTATTTCCAAACCAGGTGGTGCATTTACTCAGGCACTGGATGAGTTGTTATTAGCAACAGTTACAGATATGCATTTCACAGTATCCTGGCAATTTCACTTTTTATATTCCACACTTCTCTCTTAGAGCTAAATTCAAGCAGATTTCTTGAATCAGATCTCTGGCTGAGGGATGAGGGAAAAACACACTCAGTAAGATTGCTGTCCATCCTTCCCAACTGCACAGACTAACATGACAAACATCTGTACAACCTCTTTTGTACTGAGATATTAATGGATCAGTTGGTAAAACACTTGCAGGGCTGCAGAAAAGATTTCATTTTAGGTGCAAGATCTTTTAAAATATCTCCCCAAGCAATGATGGCATTCTCCCATCTTGGGAGATGATGGACTACGCCCAGGGCACATATCAATTCAGGATTTGTTGTGGCTATAGAGACCAAGTCAGGAAGGCCACACCTTCCACAACTGGCACAAACAAATAAATTTGACCTGATGTTGCCTGATTTTTTTTTCTGGTTGGCTCCCTTTTCTCGCTATCAGCTTATTTCTTTTGTCCTGTTTTTTTCTTTCTGCACACTTTGACAGCTCGCTGCTAAAAACTCTGGTCAGTGCTGACTCTGATTCTGGTAATAGCACTGTGGGTGTACTTACACCAGGTGCACTGAAACAATACAAGGTGGCAGTTCATCATCACCTTCTCCAGGGCAATTAGGGATGGGCAATAAATTCTGGCTTTGTCTACCATGAACAAAAAAGAAGAAAGAAAAATCGACTTTTCACTTTTGACATCTAGGCAGTGGCCTTTGCAATCCTGGGCTGCTGATTTCAGCATCAGGGGTCAGGTTGCTGGTCACGGTTGATACAAGAAATGTGAAGCTGCTGATGACTGCCAGAGTGAGGTGTTGATGTTGTTGGAGGGTGGACTGTCCACAGCTGGCCCATAACTTCCGATATTCCGGATGATGTTTGTCAATCCAAACTCCTTGCAGGCCCGGCAGAACCTACCTACAAGCTGTTTCAAGTGACCTTTAGTGTAAGATGCCAGCGGGGTAGCATCATCAAAAAGCAACTCACAGGCTAGAGCTTCATGCACTTTGGTTTTGGCATACAGCCTTGCCAAGTTGAACAGCTTGCTGTCAGCTCCAACGTGCAAGCAGACACTCTCTCTTGAATCACTGCAAGAAGATAAATACATCTAACATGATTGGCACCAGGATGCACCGCTCCTGTAGCCCACTCCTGATCTTGAAACATCTGATGTGCTCCAGAAATAATATCCAGGAATTCAGGCGGGCAGCCTACTTTCCACAGAAGTTTAAAGAGTCTGTCTCTGCTGATAAGGGTGAAGGTCTTGTTGAGGTCTGTGACAGCATGTGCCTTTTGTGGCACTTTCCCTGTGACTGTCAAAATATCAAGTTTGGTCGCGCAGCTCTGAAACCCCACTGTGTGTGCCCGCAATCTGGTCAGAGCAAAGACCTTCTCACAATACTTAACCAGGAGATGCTTCAGATATTAGTTGCAATCACTGTGATCGGTTTTTTCTGGTGACTATTTTTGCAACACATGTCATCGTAGAATCCACAGAATTGCTACAATGCAGAAGGAGGCCACTTGGCCCAACAAATCTGCACTGACCACAATCCCTCCCAGGCCCCACTCCTGTAATCCCATATATTTATCCTGCAAATCCCCTCTCATTAAGGGTCAATTTACCAAGGCCAATTCACCTAACTCACACATCTTTGATCTTGAAACACAAATCTTTCCATCCAATGGAAACAAAAAAGTTCACAAAGTAGTTAGTTTTCCAATGTTCATTCCGGATGGAATGCCATCGTATCCTGGATTTTACCACTGGCAGGCTGGTCAATGGCATCAATGGGTTCAGCTTGCTGCCCAGCTCTGCCTATGGCATTCTCCCAGAATGGCAGCAAGAGCTTATTCAATGACAATCTTCTCCATTGTGTCGAGCTCTGAGAGCATCTAGACTTCATTTGGCTCTATTTCAGTCAATAAGCCTCAAACCAGTCAGCGTTCCTCTAATCTCTTTTACCACAAGCAGCGAGTTATACATTTGGCGACAGCTGTTGACAACATTTCTTTTTAGATGCAAAAGCCTTTAACAATTATATAAAAATTGTACTTTGGCATATGAGAGGATGCATATTTTAATTTAAACAAAAAGCTTAAGACACTTAACAAGCTTTGACATGAAAATAACATAGCACTGGGTGGCACAGCGGTTAGCACTGCTGCCTCACAGCGCCAGGAACCTGGGTTCAATTCCGGTCTCGGGTCACAGTCTGTGTGGAGTCTGCACGTTCTCCCTGAGTCTGCATGGATTTCCTTCAGCTGCTCTGGTTTCCTCCCACATTCCAAAGATGTGTGGGTTAGATGGATTGGCCATGCTAAACTGACCTTGAAGTTAGGGGATTAGCGGGGTAAATATGAGGGGTTATAGGAAGAGGGCCTGGATGGGATTTTAGTCAGTGCAGACTCAGTAGGCTTCCTTCTAAAATCGTAGGGATTGTATAATTCTATGATAATTATTTTTGACTTTGAAGTTGGGAGTTCTCTTACCTCAGTCAGAAGGTTGAGTATTCAAGGCCCACTATGAAATTGAGCATATACAGTAATTCAGGCTGACACCTCAGTGTAGCACTAAGGGAGTACTGCATTAACAGAAATGTCATCTTTTTGATAAGATGTTAATCAGAGATCCCAATTGCTTAGTTAGATGGATGGAAGTGAACCTATTGCATAAGTCAAAAAGGAATTTGGCTCCCCTGGACAATGTTGTTCACTCAACCGCAAAAACTTTAATGCATAATTAATTTTCCATTTGTAGAAATTTGCTCTCTGTCACTTGTTTTTATCCTAATTTCCACAAACTTCAGGGGTATAGGGAGCTATGCTTTTTATATCCTAACTTGGGCCCAAAACTTACTCGCCCCATGCCCTCCATCCTTGCTCCTGGTTAAGCAACACGTCATTTTAAAATTGACATATTTGTTTTCAAATTCTTTCATAGCCTCATCCATCTCCCACTATAATATTCTCCAGCCTTATGGCTCTCCAAGGTTCTGGTAGCCCATGGCACAATTTTCCTGCTCTCCATGCTGACAGAATCTTCTGATCCTGCCGATGGTGCATCCCAACCACTGTTCCTGGTGGTATGGGGTGGAATCAGTGGGAAATCCATCGACTGCAGCGGGACCAGAAGACTCCAATGCCAACTAATGGCGCACCACCTCTCACTGCAGAGAAAAATGTTGCAGGAAGGGCAAAGATTATTAGGGAACATCTGGTTTTCGACCCAGTGACAACAAAGGAACAAAGTAGCGCCAAGTGAGGATACTGTAGAGCTCGGAGGGGAATTTGCAAGTGGTGGTATTCCCATGCATCTGGCTGCGCTTTTTCTTCCAAGTGGTAGAAGTCAGGGATTTGTAACATGTGATCAAAAGAGGCTTGCTGAACTCCCATCGTTTTTCTTGTGGATGGTACACACTACTGCCACGTCCACTAGAGGTGACAGACGTGGATGGGCATCCAATCAAATGGTCTGCTTTGTCCTAGAGGCTTTCAAACATCTTGAGTGTTGCTGAAAATGGACTCATGCAGGCAAATGGAGCACATTCAGGCACACTCCTACCTTGTGCCTTGTAGATTCTAGATAGCATTGGGAATCAGAAAGTGAGTTATGCACTACTGCATTCTCTGACCTGCTCTTATGGCTGTAGTAATTAGAAAAAGCAAATATGTATGACTTACAGGCAGAGACAGTAGAAAGTATAATAGAGAATAAAGAGATAGAAGAAATTTTATCAAATACTGTTCCGCTTTGAGGGTAGAAAGCACAAAGAACATATCTGAAAGACTGGGAACCCAAGGGAATGGGAAAGTTAGAAGTAATTTATATTAGTAAAGAAAATGTACTGGATATTGCCCTGGACGTGGGCTGCTGAGGGTACAGTCACCAATGACGCAGAGATTAAAATTAAATATCTGCAAGAGGTTAGCATTGGAGGGCTGCAGGAATTTTCAGAAATAGGGAAATGAAAATCTATGGAAAGATCTGAAAACAATCACAAGGATTTTAAAATTAACGAAACATTGGACTGGTGGCAAAATCTAGTTCAGGAAGCACATAAATGACAGATGAACCAGGCTTGATGTGACATAATTTAATTTGGGACAAAAAGAGCAAAATTCTGACCTGGAAGTCAAGAACAGTAGTGACAACAGCAGAATCCAATCCCTGCAGTGATACTTAAACTTGCTGGGACCTCAGCAGGTGGAATGTCCAAACAAATCCCTTTACACACATGGAACAAATGAACGTCTGCTCCCCAGTGTGAAGGGAGTTTGGGGGTGAAGACATTCATGTAAATCCTGTTGCTCGTCCTTTCTGGTGGTTGGGGATATGGGACAAGAGAAATCTGTTGAAATAACCTCGTGAGTTTCTATAGTGCACCCCATACATCCTGCAGGGAAAAAAAGGTGCCAATTGTGGGTGAGTGTAGATATGACTTCAGTGAACTGGTTTGCTCTGAATGGGCCTAAGTTTCTTGGGTATAGCTGCATCTATCTGGCTGGAACTATGAGGATGAAGAAGTCGCTATGAAAGTGAGGAGCTAAGCCACTCAGCACTCAGTTTGGTTGCTCTTATTGTCATATCACTGATATGGCATATTCAATCAAACTTCTGGTCAGTGATGATCCCAAGGATGTTGATGGCATAAATCTTCGGATGGTAGATTAGGAGCTGGTGGTTGGACTTTATTTGGAGGATAAGATCATTATCAGGCATTCAGGAGACTTAAATATTACACACCACTTGCCATTTGAAGTCTGACTTTTGTCCAGATCATATTGAAGATAAGCATGTTGCTTCATTACTGGATGAATTTTAAATATTGAATCAAAGAAGTCAGACAGACACGAAACATATTACCTCTGTTTTCTCTCTCCACAGATACTGCCAGAATTGCTGGGTTTTTCCAGCATTTTCTGTTTTTATTTCAGTGTTGAAACTGTTTGAATAGGCCAAGAACATCTGCATGAAGAACTCATGGTCTGCAGCACTAGGGATTAGCTTCCAACATTCTCAACCTTGTGTCAGTCATTGGAGGTCTTTGATTCCTAATGACTGGTTTTGTTCGGGCACCCCGTGTCACAATCAGGTGAATGCTGCTTTATTGTTAAAGGCAGCTACTTTCACCTGTCCTCTGTTATTCATCTGTATCCACAAGTGAATCAAACTGATATTGGGAAGGCATTAAATGCTGAAATGCCCATATCATAAAATGCAATTTAATTCCATTGGTACTTGTAACAGGTTCAATGGTCGTTCTGATTTGCTACCTTCAGTGCTGAAGTTGACTATTATTGGATCATTGCTTTCAGGCTATCTCAAGTCCAAGCTGTCAAACCCCTTCATGTTTAAAGAATGGAACACATTTGTAGAAGGATGGAAAGGCATTTTGGGACCTAGTCATAGCATACAAAAATAACAGTAGAGTTAAATCAAATGCATGAGTTTGAAATTATGTTCTTATGAAACAGCATCTATTATGAAAAGAATTCCCATTCTTGCCCAGAATGAGACAGCTATCCAGAAGCAATGCATTAAATGATCAGTCAACACTAGAACCAGGAAATGATGGGAGCCACGTTAAGTTGGTAAAACACAGTAAGATTGATGTTTAAGAATGCTGCATATTGTAACAATTAAATTAAAACTTGCTGTGTTAAGCAACAAATTCCAGTTTCAAGTCACTTGTTTTAGAATTTGAAATTAATATAAATGATTAACACAAAATAAACAAATTATTATTGCATGCACTGGGGCCAACGGGGTAACTGGTCAAGATGACCAGGCATTCAGTACACTTGGGGATAGAATATAAATGTGGCTTGGTCAACAGCATTCAGCATGTGAACAAACAAAAGCAATACTCACTTCACTTGAAAGTAATCGTTTATGAAATGTTATAAAGGTGCAGTGAGATAATTGATTACTCAGAGACCCTAGTGATCTAGAAACATGAGTTCAAATTCCACCCCCAAAGCTAGAGGAATTTAAATTCAATTAATTAATAAACCTGGAATAACTGATTTGTCTTAATTAATAGTAATCATCAAACTACCAGATTGTCAAAAAAACCTATCAGGTCTAGCCAAAAGGTGGACCATCAACGGCAATGTGGTTAACTCTTAGTCTAGTAAGTCATTCAGTTGTATCAAGTCCCTGCAGAACAAAACATGCACTATGACGTACCTGCATCTAATGGACTGCAACATTCATGAAGGCTGCTCACCACCCTGACTTATTGCTCTCAAGGGCAATTAGGGATGAGCAATAAATGCTGGTTTTGCCAAAGACATCCACACCCCAAGAGCAAATATAGAAAAGAAAAACTGAATTTTGCTAAATTGACACAGCAGCTATTTTTACACATCATTTACACAACTCTTTCCAAATACAGTCACTCTTAGCCACCGTTTGTCTCGTTCAGATACACTCTTTGAAAATAAACTGGACTTTCTCTGCTGCATTGTTGAATTCAATCTTTTGTATGTGAACAGTTCAACGAAACATTATGAAAGTGACCACGAACAGAAGAACATTATTCAGCTCCTCAAGCCCAATCTGTCATTTACAGCTGAGCCCAATCTGAAAGTCAGGTTGTTGTTCCAAGTTTAACTACTCACAATCTGGTTACATGAGACTCCAGTCCATCACCAAAATGGTTTCATAGAATCCCTATAGTGCAGAAAGAGGCCATTCAGCTCATTGAGTCTACACCAACAATAATCCCGCCCAGGCCCTCTCCCGTAATCCCACATATTTACCCATTGCTCCCCCTATGCATTCCAGGGCACTGAAAGGCAATTCAGCATGGCCATACAACCTAACATCCTAGGATTTGCTCCCAGCTGCCCCCTGAACTGGTCTAGCAAGGTCTGTTGTAGCAAATGGCTATCTGCAGCTTTACAAGAAGGTAATGAATAACTATTACCACCGATGCTTACATCATGTGAGTGATTTCTTTTTAAAAAAAGCTGCTCAGGTTTAGTTATCCCAGTTGATGGTGTTTGGTTAACATCTTAATTTGAAAGAAAAAAATTAACGACATCATTATCATAAAAGTTTCTTGCAATCGATTGTTAAAAGGTCTGCCCAAAAAATCCATCATTATCCAATTTTAAAAAATGATTACATAATACACAAATCAAATCAGAATTCCTGATGGCATCATTCATGCACAACATGGGAGCATAAAAAGCTCATTTCTCCTTCCAAACTCAGCAAAAGTGCAGAGACAGCAGTAGTAATTTTAACCTAAATTGCCTGGTGAGAAACTGAATGAATTTGATTGGCTGCTCCTTTTTCTTTCTGTTGACTTACCATGACTACAGTCA
This sequence comes from Sphyrna mokarran, assembly GCA_024679065.1. Classification (NCBI taxonomy): domain Eukaryota; kingdom Metazoa; phylum Chordata; class Chondrichthyes; order Carcharhiniformes; family Carcharhinidae; genus Sphyrna; species Sphyrna mokarran. Next base: position 83,364,242 of record JAGIQG010000006.1, read on the forward strand.
AATATTTTTAATGAATGCCCCTTTAAAACCTGCTATGTGTTAGCTTCTCAAAACTAATAAAAAGTTACAGAGGAAGGTTAATGCAGCATTAGGTTCTTAATTAACATTTTCTAGGTCAACAACTCCACAGATAAATGATACCCAAAGAATCTTTGCCTTCCAGAGGAAAGAGCAATGAATTCTTTCATTGGATACAGGGCAGGGAGAGACAGGGATTTACATGCACAATTCACCAATGACAGAGTTATCACATAGCATGCTAATTTCATTTCTGCTCTACTGTATTCTCTAACTGGAGACTGCAAATGAGTTAAGGAAAAACTCTACAAAATTGTATTTTTCAAGATATGATTGATTAACTTTTTAAAAAATTAATCTGCTTTTTACTGCTTTGTAAAACTAAATCCGTCAGATTTGCCTTTGAGTTTGCTGAAGGATCTGGAACAGTGTGGTCGCTACTTTTCTGAATGGTAACACTGCATTAGCTGGGAACACATCATGCAAAACTTATCCTACAGCTCACAGCACTGAACAGCTGCCACTGTTACAACCCATAAGAATATAAACATAGGAAGATGAAAACAGGAGGAGGCCATCTGGTCCCTCAAACCTGCTCCACATTCAATAAGATCGTGGCTGATCTTTTTGTGAACCCAGCTCCACTTACCTGCCCACTCACACAACCCATAACAAAGATAGAAGCAAAATCTATCTTTGCTTTATAAACATTCAATGAGGAAACTGCCACTGCTTCACTGGACAGGGAATTCCACAGATTCACAACCCTTTGGGTGAAGAAATTCCTCCTCAACCCTCAGTCCTAAACCCGTTCCCGCTTATTTTGAGGGTATGCTCCAAGTTCTGGTATCACTGCCAGTGAAAACAACTTCCCCGTTTCTATCTTATCTGTTCCCCTAATAATCTTACATGTTTCTAGAAGATCCCCCCATTCTTTTGGATTCCAATGAGTATAATCCCAGTCTTCTCAGTCTCTCCTCATAAACCAGCCCTCTCAACTCCGGAATCAACCTAGTGAAGCTCCTCTGCACCCGCCCTAGTGCCAGTAAATTCTTTCTCAAGTAAGGAGACCAAAACTGTACACAGTACTCCACGAGGAGCCTCACCAGCACCTTATACAGCTGCAACATAATCTTGCTGTTTTTAATCCCTCTAGCACTGAGGGGCAAAATTCCATTTGCCTTCTTAATTACCTGCTGCACCTGCACCAACCTTTTGTGACTTTTGTGATTCATGCACAAGGATACCCAGGTCCCTCTGCACAGCAGCATGCTGCAATTATTTACTATATAATAATAGTCCATTTTGCTATTATTCCTACCAAAATGGATGACCTCATATTTACCAACACTGTACTCCATCTACCAGACCTTTGCCCACTCACTATTTATATCCTTCCACAGGCTTTCAGTGTCCTCATACTTTGCTCAACTGCTCATCTTAGTGCCATCTGCGAACTTTGATACACTATACTTGGTCCCCAACTCCAAATCATCTATGTAAATTATGAACAATTGTATCCCAACAATTGTGCCCTAAGGCACATCATGAGACACTGATCGCCACTCTTTGCTGTATGTTAGTTTACCAATCCTCTATCCATGCTAATACATTACACACAAAACCATCCTCTATCCACACTAATACATTACCCATTATTTTTCGCAGCAGCGTTTTGTGCAGCACCTTGTCGAACACCTTCTGCAAATCCAGATACCCTAGATCCACTGGCTCCTCGTTGTCCACTGTTTCCCATTACAAAATCCCCCTTCTCATCCTCTGAAAGACCAATGTTTACCTTAGTCACTTTTTTCACTTCATATATTTGTAGGAACTCTTGCCATCTGTTTTTACATTCTGAGCTAGTTTACTGTCATAATCTATCTTACTTTTCTTTATAGATTTTTTGTGCTTTTCTGTTGACCTTTAAAAATAACATCAATTACTGCACCTGTCTTCAATTGCAATATCCTCAAGTAAGGGATCTGTGATAATTGCCACTTCCAAATAAATAGCCACTGACTTAAATTTTGTTGAAGGTGATGAAAATATGAGGGACCAGTTAGCTGGATGGCACGAGGATAGCGGAATCATAGAATCCTATAGTGCAGGAGGAGGCCATTTGGCCCATCAAGGCTGCGCCAACAATAATTCCACCCAAGCCATATTATGTAACCCCATGTATTTACCATACTAATTCCCCTGATACTAAGGGGCAATTTAGCATGGTCAATCCATCTAACCCTCATAACTTTGGACAGTGGGAGGAAACCAGGGCACCCGGAGGAAACCCACTTAGTCTGGGGGAGAATGTGCAAACTCCACAGAGACAGCGACCCAACCGGGAATTGAACACGGGTCCCTGGCACTGTGAGGCTGCGGTGCTAATCACTCTGCCACCATGCCATCCAATTTATGTTGAATAAATTATGTAATGTTGAGGAATGCTGGGTTCAATCCCATTACTGGCTCAGCTCGTTCTTGGGGCCTGTTCCTTCTCCTCATCTCACTGTGAGATCGTGAAATAAGCCATGATTAGCAATTCTCAAACAACCAGGGTGCTTAACAAAAAGGGAGATGAAAATACACCGCAAGACCACATCAGCATAACATGACGTAGCTTGACAGTCAGAGATTTAACAGTATCTGGTATTGCTGGACACATTATAATGACAAAATCAATAAGTATGTTCACCATTGACAATTACTGCAGCCAATAAACCAATAAATGCATTTACTGAGAATGTACAGAACACAAGTTACATACATTCAACGTGGATATTCATCAGCATGCCGATTCAGGGGTTCAAAGTTGTCTAGCTGCTTGCCTGGGGCTTCTGTAACTTTCATCCAAATAAACTGTTAAAATATCTATGCCAATTTCCAATTTACTTTTTTCAAATTATAAGCACAATGTCCAACTAAATGGGAACAGAACAAATGTTCATTTATAATGTTGGTCCAATGTTACAACAGTGCAATTTCATTCACTGTAAACCACTGAGATGTTTAGTTGTCATAAAAAACTATTATAAATGTAAGACTTTATTTTCAAAATTGATGTCAGTGCATATATGGTCTATCCAGCATTCTGCATCTATATTAATTCTTTATCACAGCATCTTCGTTCTCACGTTTTTTCCGAAAAGGGATGACACCAACTGGAATCATAGAATCTTGAGTCTGCACTGGCTCTCTCTGACAGAATACCTTGCCAAGGCCCTTTCTCCATAACCCCACACATTTACTATAATCCATCCAATCTATACATCTTGGTTCACTAAGGGGCAATTTAGCACCAAGCCATCTAACCCGCATCTATGGATAAAATTATTATGCAAGTTGTCTTAACTTTATACAGATGAGGTGCAATCACTGTCAGGGAACTGTCAGCCATATTTAGTGACACATTCATATTTCACATCTTAATTGAAACATGAAAATTATTTTAGAATATGCACTGCACCAGATATAGCCCAAGCTCCTCTAAAAAACACTGGGGCAGCTCTGTGATAAGGATTGTGTAGAAAGCTCTTCCAGGTGCTCAAGAACTCCTCTCTGCACCAAGAATGCTCTTTTAAAACTCAAGAAATTGTCCATGTGAAAGTACGCTGCGCCAGCTTTCAATATTTAGCTTTCAGAGATCCATGGTAAAACATTTACAAGGATATTGTTTTAGAAGACAGAACAAATTCTGAAAACATTTACAACAGGGTATTTCAATTTCATGTCAAACAACAATGAAAAGTGGATTTTGACATTTACATTTTCCCAGGAAATAAACAACCAGGGATTTTGAATTCACACATTATTACATTGCAAAAAGGTCAGTACTGTGTAAATGTCTATGTGACATAATGGAAACAAAGAGCAAAACGTACTGACAGAAGATTGCACGATTGGGCAGCACGGTGGCACAGTGGTTAGCACTGCTACCTCACAGCACCAGGGACCCGGATTCAATTCCGGCTTTGAGCCACTGTTTGTATAGAAGTTGCACGTTCTCCCTGTGTCTATATGGGTTTCTTCCCCGCACAGTCCAAAGATGTACAAATTAGGTGCATTGGCCATACTAATATTGCCTCTTAGTGTCCCAGGTTGCGTAGGTTAGAGGGATTAGTGAGGTGAATATGTGGGTTACTGGGATAGGGCCTGGGTGGGACTGTTGTTGATGCAGACTTGATGAGTGGCCTCCTTCTACACTGTATGGACTCTATGATTCTAAGCTGATATTGTAAAAGTAGAATTAATTGTTATTACATTACAATGCATTTCATTTGCATCAGGTATCCAATATTTCCTTAACATCAAAATGGAAGATACACAGTGTTTCAAATCCAGCTGTCCATAAACCAGAGTTGTCCAAAATGAACATTCTTAGAATGTGCCATTAATTTTAATCGACTAAGGAAGTTTTGCTTATCCCATTTTCATCTTTGCTCAAGCCCATGGTGGGACATGGGAATGAATGGTGAAACCTCCCATTTAAAAATAGCTATATATTTTATGAAGCAATGGACACCAAAATCCTCCATACATTGAGCTGTCAAGTGGGAATGCTGTTTGTTAAATTCAGCACACGTCCAAGAAATCTGGAGTCCACTATCCTTCTAAGGATGACTTTCAGAGAATGTCTTTTTCAGAGAATGTCTTTTTCAGAGAATAGGTTGGCAAAGAGAGATAAAGGTTTGAGGTCACGTACTGACCTACTCAAGAACAGTTTCTTCTCTGTTGCCATTACACTTTTGAATGGACCTACCTTAAATTAAGTTGATCTTTAACTACACTCTAGCTATGACTATGATGCTACATTCTGCAGCTTCTTCATTCCTCCTTTATGAATGATGTGCTTTGCCTGTACAACGCATACGAAATACTTTTCACTGTATACTAATACTTGTGACAATAATAAATCGAATTAAAATTTAAAAAGGCACATGAAGTTAAAATGACTTTTAATGCCATTGCACAGCTTATTTTAATCAAAGGGAATTAGGTTTTTATAAATGTTTTTGTGCCAGTTGTTTTTATTTGTACCCAGCATCATTACTGACACCAATGGGAAAGCTACCAGTTTTCATGCACAGAAGAGGATTAAAACCAAAAGGAGATGCCAAACAGGTCAGACAACATGAATCTATGATTTTTTATTAGACCCAATTCACTGGATAGAGGTAAAATTATCTAATTTTGCCAGGTTTATGATTAGGGAAAGCTGTTTGCCTTTTTAAAAATTAGCTCTGAGAATCAGACACACACGGGGAAGCGTGTATTTAGTGCCTGTCTCGTAGCTCCAAACGCCTGCAATCTATGTACTTTCAATACTGTTTTGAATGACAACATGAAGGAATTTCGGAATAATGTCCAGTTATGATGTGGCACAGCATGAAAGTGGGCATGACAGGTTCAACAGCATTGACTGCGCCCATTAAGATGCCACCAACTAATTCTGCAGGCTCTGGCATATATATTTGAAAAAGATTCATCTTTTCAATGCCTGTTCCATCTGACACATATAGTGCCAGTAATAACCTAGCCTGAAACTCACTTGCACCTCTGTTACAATATCAATTGAAAGATAGTGTTGTGGGGAGGTACGGTTAATAATACTCCTTACAATCACCTCCATTTCAGAAGTCATCAACAGAGAACCAGTTGCTTAACTGCAGACTGTTATTGGCATTAAGAGATTCCTTTTCTTTTCGTTTTTAAGTACCACCTCTTAATTTTTGCCCCACAGTCTTAGCAAAACCCAACTAATCCACTGACATAGGATTCAAGACGTTTTAAAGACATTCTGAATTTTTATTTACTAATTGAGACATTGCACTTTAATTAGGCTCCTTCTCTAGATTTGACTTGCGGATAATTTTTTTCATTACCACCAACATTCTTCTTTTCTGGGGGTCTGAGTGCTGTGTATAATCATGAAATCGAGCTTACACTAGAGATTTGATTACTATTTGCACTGGACCTTTCATGTGGGATTTGTACCATTTCTTAACCATTCAGAACTAAATCTGTAGATGAAAATCAGATGTTAAATTTTCATTGCACTGGGCAGTAATGGGGTAGGCCGTGTTACTGAAATGTCCATAAAAAAACCAAGTTGCAAATGCTCAGTCTTCTAACATTAGTTGAACAGAAATGGTGGTTAAGCGAGCGGTGAACAAAATGGAGTATAACCAGGTCATTCACTTTAGTCATAAGAACGGAAAAGCAGAACATTTTTAAAAAGCTGATGTTCAAATGTTGATGTTCAAAGAGACTTCAGTGTGCTTGCACACGGAATGCAGGAAGTTAGCATGAAGCAACAATTAGAATATCAAATGGCCTATATCGCAAAGGGATTGGAATACAAGCATGAAGAAGTCTTGCTGCAATTGTGCAGGGTTTTGGGGAGATCACATTTGGAGTATGATGTGCAATATTGGTCCCCATATTTAATAAATAATATGTCATTGCATTGGAGGTAGTGCAACAAAAGTTCACTAAATTAATTCCTGGAGTGAGGGGCTAGTCCTACAAACAGGTGCCAAATAAACTGAGCTTAATATTCTCTGAATTCAGATGAATGAGAGGTGATCTCATTGAACCCTACAAAATTCTGAAGAGGCTAGATAGGGTAAGGATGGGATTTCCAGCTACATTTGCCCCACAACTGGAAAAACCTGCCCCAATCAATGGACCTTTGCATGGTTCCTCCTCCCTCACCCGCTATGATTCCCATGATGGATGGGATGGAAAACTTACCTCCCAAGAGACTGTTTCCACTAGTTGGTTGGGAGGCTAAAAAATGGGGCCACAGTCTTACAAGAAAGAGTTAACCATTAGGACTGAGATGAGGAGAAATTACTTGATTCAAAGGGTTGTTAATCTTTGGAATTCTCTACTCCACAGGGTTGTGGCTGCTCTGTGGTGGTATATATTTTAAGGCTGGGCTTTTTGGTTTCTCAATGGCTTTGGGAAGTGGGTGGAAAAATAAAATTGAAGCTCAAGATCAGCCATGATCATAGTGAAGGGAGGAGCAGGGTCGACATGCCACATTGTCTACTCCTGTTCCTAAAGTTCCTGTACTTCTTGTATTACTGATCACACAACTAAACACTCATCTATGTAACTGACAGCAGGAAAAAGCTCTTTAATACATCCCGTCACTTGCAAATTTTTATTTAAAATACTATAAACTTACAATCATAGAACCCTACTGTGCAGAAAGAGGCCCTTTAGCTAATCGAGTCTGCACCGACCACTATCCCACCCAGGCCCTACCTCCATATCCCTACATATTTTACCCACTAATTTCTCTAACCAAAGCATCCTAGTACACTAAAGAGCAATTTTTGCATGGCCGATCAACCTAATCCGCACATCTTTGGACTGTGGGAGGAAACTGGAGCATTCAGTGGGAATCCACACAGACACGAGGAGAATGTGCAAACTGCACACAGACCTGGGTTTGATGCCCGAGCTGGGAATTGAACCCAGGTCCCTGGAGCTGTGAAGCAGCAGTGCTAACCACTGTGATACTATGCCACCCCAAGTTAGAGTTATGTAAAATCTCCCTTGGTTTTGAAGTTCAGCTACATGATGCATAACCTGACAAATCTGAGGTTGCTTCTCCAAAAATATAAAGCAGTGTGCGTGCTGCCACTAACATTCTTCAAACAAAATAATGGATGAAATTTCCCAATAAAATGGCAAAGTATCAGGTTCTGACTGAAAACCAGCTCATTTCTCCCCAGGAACACAGCCAGATTTTCTGACCAAACCGCCCAACACTGAAAAAAAATCTGTGGTTTGAACTGTAATTTTGGTGGACAGGCGCTTGATAGAGCCAGCAAGGCTAGCTCCATAGAGATCAAGGGCACCATCTTTAAAGGGCACCCTCATCCAGGAAAACAATAAACTCCCTCCCACAGTGATGGAGGAATGGCCTCCGCACCCCCCACTCCCCCCAACCCAGCAGCTTTTGGAGGAATCATCCTTCCCCCTCCCCACATACCACGGAATTAATGGGAAGCACTCTTCCCCCACCCTACACCATTTTCTGTTATCAAAAGATACACAGTGCTTTTCCTCTGAAGATTATAAGCAGCAACCTGCCACAATAAGTACAATTGTATTTCAGAAGGTCATCTCGCTATGTTGATAGAGATTGACAAATTCTTTCAAGAGGTGACAAACATTAACTCACTCTCTGCATTGAGTAAACAATCACATTTCTTTCCCACACTTTTCCGAGATCAATTTAAGAAATTGTTCAAATGCACACAATGAGACGATGGTTAGTCCATGGATTTTGTTTTGCCTCACATGACATGACTAGTTTCGCAATGACAAGCACTATGAAGGCTCTGTTTGTGTCCTGTTAATTTGCAGCTGTTTAGTAGGGGCAGAAAGATCAAACATAAACTCATGCTCTTTAGAGAGATAAAATGAGCAGCAATAATGGATTTGCTAATCTCCTAATGGTGTGTTTGAAGATACAAGTGAGATTTTCTACGTTGGCTGTCCTACATACTTCCTTTTACATAAAGGGACTCTTGTTGAGTGTATCCTACAGAAGTTAACCTGGCAGCGAACCATCCCTTACTCATGTCTTGTTTTGAGGTTTCCGTCATGCAGTCATCTGACCTAATCACAACTGGTTGTTCCAGGGTGGTCTAAAGCCACGTCTAAACTGTGGATGGAATACTGCTCGCAAATGTGTTTGCTCTACTTTTAAGTGGAAGGGATTTGACACAGAAATATTTTATTGATTTTTTTGCATGCTCTTCAATCTGGCATTTTCTCATTCCTTTTCTTGTTTCTCCATTGAATTTTGGAAAGGTTGAATCCAGCAAAGAGTATCTGAGAACATCATTCCATTCATCGCAGTAAATGTTTAGAAATGTTCTTACTAGCTTCATGCCATCACTCACCACCATCAGTGGATCATCAAGTAAGTAGACGATATGCTATATAGGGACCTATAGTAACTCAGCCAAATCTTAAGTTGACACTAAAGGCCTCAAAATAAACTTACCACAAAAGTTCTGGATGCTAACATAATTAAAGAAAACCTACTGCCGGACAGCAGAGCATCTGCAAATAGGCTTTATTAATGTAGAGATCAGGCTCCAAGCTGCCGATTTTAACTTGGCCACATAGTAACACTAACCGCCTCAGAATAGGATAGTTAGACTTATCAAAAGCAGGAAATGGTGGAAAATCTCAGCATCTATTGAGGTTAAAGTCAAGTTAAAGTTTATTTCAGTTACAAATAAGGCGAACAAAACTGTTTTTGCCTATACTCAGTATATAAGTTGATACCCCTGTTCAAACATGTTGTACTCACCTTTGTATCCAGCCTCAATACTTTTATCCCACAAATGCACCTTTCATTTATGGGTACCTCATAACTGGATGCAAGATGAAAAGGGCCATATACCAAAGTCACATGGAAGTTTAAGACATGTCCACTCTTTGGGCAAGATTTTCCGGTTGCATTCACCCTAAGTCCGGAAAATCCCAACCATGGTCAACAGACATTTGGAAGGTCTGTGTCCTGCCCGTTACAATTCCCACTGTGGACAGGATGATAAAATGCAGCCCGTTACAATTCCCACTGTGGACAGGATGATAAAATACAGCCTTTTGTGTCAGATGTTCATGACATTTCAAAATGACCACCACTCACATTGACAATTCACTTTTATACACAGTACATAAGTTGACCCAAAACTCCCCCCACCCCAAAATAGAGGGATTTTGAGGCCTCGAGAATCAACTTATGAACCCGACATCTATGGTACCTAACACACAATATTAAACCATGCGCATATTTTTTAATGGGCTGCAACTGTTTAAATATGGGTGTTGTGGTGCAATGGGTAGTGTCTCTGTTTCTGAACCAGAAGCTCCAGGTTTGAGACCCACCCCTGGGCTGGATGGTCAAGGAGAGTATGCTCATAACACAGTCAACCAGGTTGAGTGTGCCAACTTTCAAATCCTTCCACATGCCAATGGCTGGCGGTGAGAGTGGGAGAGACTCCTGGTCAGCTGTGTGTGCTGTGAAGTGGAGTCTGTGCTTCTGGTGACAGACTAGCAACTTATTCCAGAAATCACTAGCTATGGAAACACTAACAGAAGTCTGCCTTAATGCACCTTCAGGTGCAAGAAGAGAATTGGAATGGAATTTGTTTAAATACTAGAACACAACAACAAAAAAAACAGAATCAAATAGGTCACAATTGATAGACACTATAATTTTTGGAAGATGCACATGACAAAAGAGAGAAAAGGATCCCTAAAAATTCATTAAAAACCGAACAGACAGTAACAATTGAGAAGCAGACTAATGACAATCTTTTCACTTCAAAAGGACAAATTACTGACAGTGCAAAACATTATACCAACCAGCCATTTCCTCAATGCATGGATTTGCAAGGTAATTAAAGATCCACAATTTGGTATCATGCGGATCAATCTTAAATCTTGCTCCCAAGTTCTCAGGAAAATAGCAAGGATATGTCATGAAGGTAAAGTGTTAGCATTTAATCAAAGTACGGGATGAAAAGTTTGCTTTCGCTGGATGAGAAAAAGGTTTTGGTGCCTTTTCAGATTTTTTCACATTAATAATACATGAAGTCTTATCGGTCTATATGGGAGGTTATAAACTCTGAAGGAAAACTTAAGCTGCCATTGAATTGGCATTGGTATTAAAAGTCTAGTTTTTGTGAGGTCTGTAGAGAGAGAAAGAAAGTATAAATAGACACAAGCAGATTGACTTCCGCCTCCTTGAAAAAACAAACTCCTGTTTCCCAAATGCCAGAAATATTTACTGTTAAAATAGCACATTAACCAGACATTCCTGTATCTAACTTAGGAAGAATTGGGCCTGTATAATGCACCAGGGAATTCTTGCCAGATTTCATGAGCCACATTAACTTTTTTTTGTAATCCACCCTTTATGGTTATTTTTCAGTGGTATAATGGCACATAATTAGTTAACTTACAGTGGAGAGATTTTCAGGAATTCTTTCAGATAACAATCAATGCTGTTGCATTCTTCAGAAATTGTAATCCCATTGAAAGCAAGAAAACAATGTTTTGCCATCGGGTTTCTGTGTTAAATTGTTCTGGAAAATTCCCTATTGATGCTTTCTTGTCTTCAATTTCAAAATTGACAGTTTGGAGGAAGGAAAGAATTGGATCAAGCAAGCCTTTATTCTGTGACAAGGTTTGTTCCAAATGCACAGAAATAAGATGCAAACTGAGGACTCTTACATAATCCTTCCTCTTTCAAATGGTTACTTTTTGTGCCACAAGGGCTGTTACTTTGAATAATAATTAGGGTTACTACCTAGTGTCCAAGGCAAAACTAAATTATAAAATGCATGCATGCAAACACATCATCCCAACTTATTTACCCAGTAACGTATTTCAATGCCTGAGTGTGCATCAAAACTCAATATTGATGCTATCTGCAATTCTAGTTTGCAGACCACTTTTCAGCTAATTGAGCAGTTCTGAAGTGCAATCACTGTAAATGCAAATAAAAAGATTAAAAATCCTTACTGCAGTCCTCGTGTACAGTTGGGGCAGGCTGCACTTAGTCTCTGGCAGCAACTCCTGCCAGCATACAATACTAATAAGTAAGAGAGGAAAAGGGATAATTAAGTGATAACTCTGCTTACTGATAGAGTGCGCAAGAGATTTTATAACCTTGGCTGTCACTTCCTGAAATAATAGCATGAGGGTCAAACTAACAAAATTACCTTTTGAAGAAAACTAAAATACACTCACCAACACAAACATTCTGTGGGAACTGAGAATCATGAGTTCCATTGTTCTATTTAGTTATGAATATTCAAATACACAAGGGGGTGGCTTGGCCAATGGTTTACCTCAGTAATAATATTCTACACAATAAGCTTCGAAACTTGTTGGTCACATCAGGGGCATTAGCAATGACATGCTTTAATGAAAGGATACTTAACCCCTCAATACTGCAAAGTAGCCCATAATTGTCTTATTATTCCCATTCTAACAGACCCACTGCAGAGACCTCAGATGAGAGACTGCTCATGAAGAACATGACTGCTATGTTACTGGTCCTCATACAGATTGATTATGAAGGCCTTTCTTCTTAATTATTGATTTTTTTTTTGCATGCCCTTCAGTCTGGCATTTTCTCGTTCCTCTTATCATTTGCATTCATAGTAAAAAGAGATAACATTGGGATACATTTGCTTAGAAAGCTTAATTGCCTCGGCTCTGGATATACAATTCCTTAAAAGGATTGATCTATAGCTGTAGATTTTTACTCAGAACCATATCATCGATATAGTGACCACTTCTGCAAATATTTCTATTTAAATCAATCAAAAGATAGATGCGTCTTGTCTAAGCTAGTTGAGAAATGAATAATTGCTTAACCAATATATTGTAATTTACAGAGAAATCTTATTCAATTAAATATGAGTAGGTACACTGTATTAATCTGTAGATTGTAGATACTTGCATGGAGGGCAGAAGAAACATTACAAAAACACACTTCAAGGTCTCCTTGAAATCGCTTGACATAGACACTACCACCTGGGAAACGGTGGCACAAAACCGCCCTACCTGGTGCTACCTCATCCACAACAGCTATACGAAGCAAGCTGCATTGCTGAAGCACAACTTATGTGCAAACTGTGCAAATCCAGAGCCACCAGTGCAACAACAACTACAGTGCCTACACAAGTCTGTCCAATATATGTGCGAGGACATTCTGTACCCGAATTGGCCTGATTAGTCATCTTCCGACACACCACATCCAGCCTCAAAATGTCTAATGGTCTCAAGGTGCTCGTCGACGACAATGGACAAACAACAGCAACGTTGATTGTAATACAACTGTCTCAAAATGTATTTTGAAAATTATTGCAATTCTTCTTAAAACAATGTGACAACTTTTCCATCCATCAGAGAAAAAATATGGGGCCTCAGTTTATCACCATAAACAAAAGATAGCAAAAATGTTGAGTCCTGTATTGGCAGTTAATCAGTGTGCCATCAATGTTCATACTGTTCCAATGTTTCCAAAAACTGAAGTTTGAAGATATTTTTCCTGAGCTTCCCCTTTATTCTCACTTTAAGAATTCTAGGTTGGTGATCCCGCTTTGCTCACTCCCCAGTTGACAGAAATAGTTTTGTTCTCTTTTTACCTTTAATATTAATCATCTTTTCTCTGAATACAGGTGTAAAATTCCCACTATTTCAATACCTTTACCTATAGATACAGTGTGTCATCCAATGCAGAATGTTACCGATGATTTTAATATTTCAAATATAGGATAGCCAAACAGCTAAAAAATACTTAAGCTGTTTTCTCAGTTTGAAATCCATTTCAGCCGGATGCTGCTTGCTGATACTTAATTGCATTACGAAAGGTTTCATGCACTGTCCTATTGTACATCACTCGGTATTTGAAAAGTGAACTGAACATTTATGTGAAATAATGCATTTTGAGATGAAAAATGAGCAATAGGAATATGCACACAATGGAAAGAAAATAAAAGATACTGGTGAACAATTAACACAAATAGAATAGAATAGCAAATTCTCTAACCAAGGCCCAACAATTGCCATGTACAATTTTCATACGCCTCTTTTGTATTCTATACTCCTACTTATTACCCCAAAATGCTACTAACATTTTTACAGCTTTATCTACCTGGAACTCATATTTTAAGGATTTATCTATTTCAGTCTGTAGATTTAATTGTTCACCAGTATCTTTTATTTTCTTTCAACTGTGTGCATACTCCTAATGCTCATTTTTCATTCCAAAATGCATTATTTCACACAAATGTTCAGTTCACTTTTCAAATACCGAGTGATTTACAATAGGACAGTGCATGAAGCCTTTCATAATGCAATTATGCAAGCAGTATCCAGTTGAATTGGATTTCAAACTGAGAGAACAATTTAAGTGTTTTTAAACATAATTCGTGATATCTTACTCTTGTAACTATTGTGTGTCATTTGGATCAGTCAGCAGCAGAGCCCCAAACATCAGGGAATTAATATTGAAAACAAATTAAAAAAACAGGTTGTGATATTTTGCAGGAACCAAAGACTCTGGCATTACCAATTTTATAAGCTGTTAAATGGCTCAACACTAACAAATATAGAACTTCTACAGTGCAGAAGGAGGCCATTCGGCCTACTGAATCCATACCCAATCACAATCCTACCCAGGTCCTATCCCCCTGCATTTAGCCTAGCTACTCTCCCTGACAAAAAGGAGCAATTTAGCATGGCCAATCAATCTAACCCGCATATTTTTGGATTGTGGGAGGAAATCCACACAGGCACAGGAAGAATGTGCGGAGTTTGCACAGTTACCCAAACCAGGAATTGAACCTTGGACCCTGGTGCTGTGGGGCAGCAGTATTAACCACGTTTCCCCTCTACTTGCACATAGTTTTGACTGAAAAGAAAAATGTACAATGTAAAACATTCCAAAAAGATTTTTAAAAAATGCATGATTCTAATTATCGAATTATCAATGGTTAAAAGGCAAGCATTTTAACAACTAATCTCCATGTCTATGTTCAATGAAAAGATGATTGTTCAACAGGCAACTGAGCAAATTACATAAGAAATGCAGATGGTCTTGTGCACACAGAAACCATTCCCTAGGAAATTTTCCTAGCTCTCCAACCTCACAGGTAACAATATGAATGTAATCTTTATTGGCATTTAAGGTTTTATTCAGAGAAGTAAAACCAGCATCTTCTCTGAATAAACAAACGCAGTAAAAATTCATGTGCTAAGCACAATGTTTGTGCTGTATGATGTTTAGTCAGTGGTTGGTAGTTAGGAAACTCAATGTGCTTCCCCTTCAGTTGGGGGCACTTTTCATTGAACCCAAATTATTTTAACACTTGGTGTTGCTGTGGTTCTGTTGGATTGAACAGTAGATTTGAATGGAAAGAATGATGAAATGATATGGCACAGATGAAGGCCATTTGGCCCACCATATGTACCAGTTTTTTGAAAGAGTCCCATTAATTAAAAATCACTGCTCGTTTCTCATTACCTCACACATTATTATCCAATATCCTTTTGAGAGTTATTATTGTGTATGCCTCCACCACCCTTTCAGCCAGTGCACTTCAGAGTACAATTACCTTCCTTCAAGCCATCTCTGTCTTTTTTTGTCAATCATCACCGAAATCTTGCTGCTGTTCATGCCCAATGGAACCGGATGACGCACTCCAGCAGCAAGGGATTCATTCAACAGGAAACCCCATTGATGATGGCAAGACCATTATGCCTCCACCAGCGGGTATGCATCACCTCATGCAGCCGCAATACCTGCCGCGGAATGGGGAAGAAGTCCCGCTCCACGTTACATCTATGTCCACTGATTACTGACCCTTCTGCCACTAGAAACAGCTTATCCTTATTTAGTATATTAAAACCCTTCACGATTTTGAACATTTGTATGAACTTTTTCTTTAATCTTCTCTGTTCTCACTGGGAGAACAACCCCAGTTTCTCTACTCTGTCCATATAACTGAAGTTGCATTCTAAAAAATCTTTTACGCCTCCTAAGACCAAGTAGCAGAATTAGGTCACTGAGCCCACCAAGTCGGCTCTGCCATACATATTTTTCTCATCCCCATTCTCCTGCCTTTTTCCCATAACCCTTGATCTGCTTATTAATTAAGAACCTGAGGCTTTAATATTCCTACTGAATTGTATAGTGCCAAACTGAAGTCAAGCCCATGATTTATAAAGATCAAGCTGAACTTCTCTGCTTTTGTATTCTATAGCCCCAATATTTACTAGGTGAACAAAATGGATTGGGGAAGAAAGAGGAGTCAATATCAGGCAAAGTAGGCTGACTGGGTTAGGATGAAGTACTTCTGTTCTTCTTGGCCCACAAGAAGTGTTATAAATGCCCTTACATTTTTCATGCAGCAGTCATCACCTCTCTTCAGTTGTTGGATTAAACTTGGAAGTAAGGCTACACCTGACATGCAATATTGGCTGGAATTCTCCAGTTGCTCATGCCTAGTCACCACTGCCAGCAAGGATAGAGAATTTGAAGCTCACTGAATCTTCGTTCGCTGCAGCAGGATGGGAGAATCCCGCTACCATGAATGGCTAGAGAATTCTGCCCATTGTATTTTAATTGACCAGACCAGTTTCCTGAAGTGTATGGATTGCTCATACCCCAAATGTCCCCTTCTTCTGTTAAAACCACAAGTGTGCAGCTTCTAGGTGGACATGAAGTTTTTAAAGTTTTCACATTTCAGCAAATCTAAACACACCATCCAACCTCGAACCAGTCTACTCCTCAATACTCTCTCCACCTTAAAAAAACTGCTCCATTTAATTTATATTCGTTCCCCTCATTCTTCCTATAAATCTAAGTCGCTTCTTGATTAAATTTAATTTATAATGTCTCTGCCTAGTTTACCAGTTTATGTCCTCCTGATATTTGTTACCATCCTCCTCATTGTTCACTGCATCTCTGGGTATTATGTTATATGCCACTTCTGAAATTATGTTCTCTGTGCCTAAGCCCAAGTCATTTTCATATATCAGAAACAGCAAAAGTCCTAATACTGCCTTTCAGACTGAAAAATAATCATTTCCTCCTGCTCTCTGTTTTTTGGTTTTTACCTAACTCTGTATCCACGCTGTCAGTGGCCCTTTAATCTTGTGGTTTTCAATTTTACTAACAGGTCAGTTACCTGGTATTTTGTCGAACACCTTTTGTAATTCTATTTACACAAAGGTATTACCTTTTTCCACCCTCTCAGGTAACTCTTCAAACAATTTAATCAAGCCAGTCCAATACAATTTGCCTTCAACTAATTGTGCTGCTGTCATTTAGTAACAGTTATTCCCCCCAGGCGCTAATTAATTTTGTCCTGGCTGACTGTCTCCAACATTTACCCTGACCACCAACAACGAAGGTTAACCATATCACCATCTGTACTGAAGACTGGAATGTTGCAGCCACAGCCGCCAATTTTGCATTGGCCTCCATTCCTCCTGCACTGCTGAGTTCCTGCAACATTTTCTGTTTCTGTTTCAAATTCCAGCATCAGCAATATTTTGTCTTTACCTCCTGTACTACTGTTCATTTTCTGTAATCACCATCTGCTTCCCTCACTCATGCAGGACAAGATGGGAAACAGTCTCACAAAGCCAGGTTAAAGTCCAATCAGTTTATTTGATAGTAAATATCAATTTACTATCCAATTAATAGTAATTGGATAGTCCAATGCCGGCATCTCCACATCATGCAATTTTGGTGCCATAATTGATTCAATCACATATTTACACGATCATTAAATATACCTAATGCTGCTTGTTACATTGCCCAACTGCTTCTGCGGCAGCCTTTCTGCTTTAGGGGATATGATAGCCTAGTGGTATTATCACTAGACTATTAATGCAGAAACTCAATTAATGTTCTGGGGACATGAGCTCGATTCCTGTCACAGCAGATTGCAGAATTTGAATAAAAATATCTGAAATTAAGAATCTACTATGACCATGAAATCAATGTCAGAAAAACCCTCTGATTTACTAATAATGTCCTTTAGGGAAAGAAAACTGCCATCCTTACCTGATCTGGCTTATGTGACACCATATCTACAATAATGCAGTTGACTGTCAACTACCATCTGAAATGGCTTAGCAAGCCATTCAGTTCAGGGGTAATTAGGGATGAGCAATAAATGCTGACCAGCTAGCAATGTCCATGTCCCACAAATGAATAAAAAAAGCTTTGATATGTCAACTTCAGGAGGTTTGAGGCAAACCCAGTCTGATAAGAATGAATATCTTGGAATTAAATTAGTTTGGACAATGACCAGATCCTAATCAATTTAGGGCAACCTCACAAAACTGCCTGATAAATTTGACATTATTTAACTATTTCACACAAACACTAAGGAATATTGATTTGAAAATGAGGCAGTAGGAGGTTGAGTACAACCTCTGTTGTTAAAACAACAGAGTTTGCATGTAATGCGACATTTTTAATAATTAATTTGACAATGTTCTGACATTCGTTATCATTGCGAGCAGAAAATAATATAGCAATAATCCACATATTGGAAAGAAACAAAGTATAATATAGATAATATATACAAAGTTCAAACATGCTTGGTTGTTAACGTATATAATAACATTGGTGGTTGCTAATTGTGCCACAAGCCCTGGGGAACTGCAGGTCCTGTCTTGAATTAGCTAATGGGAATCCCACAGGTTGGGCCTCTTCCTCGAATACTACTACATTTAAATCATGACAATAATGGTATATTAATTAGCAAAGTTCCCCAATACCAGGAAAAGAATATCAGGTCCACTGGCAATTTAAAGGGCTGAGAAAGTTCAGCAGTGTGGAGGTCTTGGAGAGAAGTTAAAGATTTCCATGTGGTTGCTGAGGGGAGAGAATTCCTATTCCCCCAACTAGCAGCAATTGCTAATAAAGCCACACCCCCTCTGGAGCTGCAGGTCCTGTCTTGGTTTAGTTTCTGGGAATCCCACAGGTCAGGGCTTCCCTTCAATTACTATTAAATTTAAATCATGTCAATAATGTAATCAGTGTATGATCTTGGAACATTAATTAGGCTTTTCTCTGCCCTTTACAGGAACCCATCCAAGGGACCTTTTCAATATTTTAAAACTTAAAGGAATAGGAACAAGGTCAGATTGCCTAACACCGATTTTTAAACCATTTCCCTCACTCTCTCTTGTCAGTCAGGTGAGAGAGAGTTAAACTCTCATTCTTGTGCACTCAGAAAGATAATTGCAATGAGGATAGTAAAGTTCCAGCCATCTTAGATGAGCCAGCCTCATGCCTAGTCTCTCTGTAAGGCACACAATTTGCAAAAGAAAAATTAATAGATTTATTACTGTCATAATCTAAAAGTAATGTGGTCAAAGTAGTTCTAATTATTTCCTTGTTCAGGAGAACCTAACAAGTCTCTTGGGTGATTCCTCCATCTGTAGTTAAAATTAATTCAAAGTGTTTACTATTCCTAAAAGCAATGCATCATTATGTGGAAAATATTGAGGTACTCTATGTTCTTGGGAAGATCGGTGCAATTTTCCAGTCCTCCGGTGATCACTTGTAATCTCCCTGAGACATTGGGAGTGGTACCAGGGCAAGAGAACAAAAGCGGGTGCGCAGATAAACTGAGCAACCCCAGGCCAATCAAATTGGAGAAGCTTTTAAGAACAATAATTAAGGTAACAGTAACTGTCATTTGATAAGTGTAGATTAATTAAGGTAAGATAGCACAGATGTGTTAAAGGCAATTAGTGTTCAACTAACTTGTTTTGGAGTTTTTTGTTATGTAACATGGAGTTTTGATACAGTGTACATAGATTTCCAACAGGGTTTGATAAAGTGCCAGATGACAGGCTTGCCAGCAAAGTTGAAGCCCATGGAATAAAAAGAACACCAACAGTATGGAGACAAAGTTAGCTGAGTGACAGGGAACAGAACAACAAAAACAGAAAATGCTGGAGAAACTCAGCATGTCTGACAGCATCTGTGAGCGAGAGTAGTGCCAACATTTTGAGTCTGCATGACTCTTCATCAGAGCCATCCAGTTTTGAAATGTTGGCTCTATTCTCCCTCTGCAGATGCTGTCAGACCTACTAAGATTTTCCAGCATTTTCTGCCGTCATTTCAGGTTCCGGCACCTGCAATGTTTTGCCTTTGTCCTAAACAATAGAGTTCAGAGAATGGTTGTTTTTCAGGCTGAAAATTGTACGTAAAAGTGTTCACTAGGGGGTTGTGCTAAGTCCACCTCTTTTCTTGATATTTATTAATGACCTAGACTTGGTGTCGATTTTATTGGAGGAAATGTACTGGATGAGCAGAAATTATGTCAGATAAGCAGCTGATAATTTGGTAACATGGAAGGAATCATTGGAAGCTGCAGTGAGGTAGACCTGGGTGCTGTCAGTGTATGTGAAAAATAGTGCTGGGTTTTCTGTGGTTGGTTTGGGGAAGCTCGTTTGAGGAAAGAGAAGATTGTGAGGAGGGTTGATACAGATATTGTCTGACAGGGTAGAGAGATGAATTGTTCCCATTGACAGAAGGATCACTGGAGGACACCAATTCAAGGCAAATGAACCAACTGTAGCATGAGGCAAAACGTTTTGAGGTGGCAAGCGGTTAGGATCTAGGATAAATTGCCTGAGAGTGTGGAAGAAGCAGATTCCATTGTGCTTTTCAAAAGATAACTGGATAGGCACCTAATGAGAAAAAAGATGGAATTAACCAAGTTATGCTTACAGGGAACTGTCGTGGACACAATGGCCTCCTTTTGTCTGTTATCCTTCCGTGACCCGCAAGATTCTCTGACGTCCCTGCAGCTTGTTTCTCTTGGCAGGAGACTGTGTGTCATTCACCTGTGGTGGGATTCTCTGGTCCCGCTGCTGTTGATGGGATTTCACACTGACTGCACTTCATGCCACTGGGAAACCCACAGCAGGGGGTGCACCATCAGCTGGATCAGAAGATCCTACTGGCACGAAGCCGGGGAATTCCGGCCGTGACCTAGCCGATTGCCGAAAGAAGCTTGAATTGCTAGATGGCTGAATCCTGCTTCTATGGCCTTACATAGCAGATAGCCTTAATAATTCTACATGATAAATTGATATTTCTTGTAGAAACAGCCGATTTATTTTAAAACTCCTTTTTTCTTTAAAGGAATCATTTACAAAGTGCAGCTCTAATGAAGTTTCCTTTGATATACTGCACAATTACATGCGGGCTGAAACCAAACATGAAACGAATTATATGGTACATATTAGAAAGTGCACATTACTCAAGGGTATTTTATCTTGAATTTGGATGAACTGCAATCATGATCGCCTTATGCTTTCCTTTTGAAATACAGCCTTTACAGTGCTTTGCACTGCTGTTGGGAGCCAAACTAACTAGCCTCTGTATTTTTCTCAGCACCTAAAGGGCGGGATTTCTGTCACGGTGGGTGGGAAAAACAATGGTTTTCCCGTCAGCCACAATGACGGGATTTTGCACCCAATTGTAAGCTTATTGCCCGATTAAAATGTGCATCAATAGAAAATGCATCATATCGTCAGCAGGTGGCCTGTGCTTTGCCCGCTCTCTCATGATCTAAGCAGATCCCCTCAATGGGCGCCATGTTCAAACCACTCCCATAAAGAGTCTTCTCAATGACTGCAGCCCAGAACTGTTGCAGAGAGATGGCTTCCAAAGCGAAGAAAGCTATGGCCATCAATTTTAGTGACATATTGCTGTCATTGAGGATTGTTGGCAGGTAGTCAGCCCCTGTGATGGCAGCAGGTCCAAAAAGCTGTGCAACCTGACAGGAGGTGGATCAGGCGGTGAGGATGGCCAGAGTGGCAGATGCCACCATTCACTCTCTCTTACCACCGTGACATCTCCATCTGGGCTC
This sequence comes from Sphyrna mokarran, assembly GCA_024679065.1. Classification (NCBI taxonomy): domain Eukaryota; kingdom Metazoa; phylum Chordata; class Chondrichthyes; order Carcharhiniformes; family Carcharhinidae; genus Sphyrna; species Sphyrna mokarran. The sequence continues at coordinate 83,385,721 of JAGIQG010000006.1, forward strand.
ACATGCTATGTAGTGTGCGCGTTCTTATCTTGTGTACAGATGCACTCAGCACCCACACAAGCCAAGCATCCTTACCATCTGCCTTGGCTGGCATGTGTCCTGATTGGCATTTACAGCACCTGTCTTTACACAAGACAATAACAGAGAGAAATCCCAGCCTGGTGGTGAGATGCTTGAGTTCAGGATCCTCACTCCACATGAAGAATGTGCTTTTAAGTTGACCAGAGAGGGCATGAACCATGCTTGCATCCATGGTGAGACAATGGCACAGTCCCAATTGAGGACACCCCACCAGCTGCTCCTTCAGATAGCGACACTGAGTGAAGTGTTAGCATTTGGAATCTGATGTTGTGCACTATTTATCTCTACTCTCTTTAATAAGATGCGGGCGAGACAGAGCCATGCAAAGGTCTGTTGACCTTGGGTGGAATTTTCGGGTCTTGCAGCGAGCGCAGCCAAAAAATCCCACCCCAAGAATCAAGTATTGGTTGCTATAGGCTGGGATAAATAACATATTTATTAATTAGCAAGTCTCCAATGATTCAAAAAGGTAAAAGGATGCAGTAGTTTATGACAGGAATGTCATACAACATGAAACTCCGTACCAGAAGAATAAGTAGAGAGACAGGGAAAGCCAAGTGAGAAAGATGACAAACCACTACCTATTTTTATGCCCAATTATGGAGAAATTATTTATTTCAGCTTTATTTAAAAGGTCTATATCTTTTTGAAAAGTCCTTCATAAAACTGGTTGGTAATGAAATGTATGAAGTCATTGTGACTAAGCTGATACATGGCTGTTCCACTGCCAAACAAAAGATGCTTGTTAAACCAAAATCCACTTTTTTTTCTAAACCTGGTGTTTAAGCAAATAACACTTCATACATCCACAAAACCACATAGCCACTACAAGGAAACTTACACAAAATCACAGACTAAATCAACCATTCTAGATTCAGACATTTCCCGAAAGAACCAACAGATAGGTTTCCTTTCAACTGGACCTGGCTACTGCCCAGTTGTATAGTAGCTACTACTGCAGCTAAACCATGTCTCTTTATTAAAGTTCAAGACTGAAATAATAAATGCACGGATGGAACTGCCTTTAGCACAGCTAGTTCAAGGTAGGCAAGCCATAAAGATCTACAACTTGATCTAAAAGCGCAGTACGCCAGGGAAAAGCATTTAAAAAAAAATAATGAATCATCTAAGATCTATAATTCCCACTTGTGTGTCCAGGTTATGTGCTGAAGCAATTGCTTTCGCTATAAGTGGGTAGATGTAAATTGCCTTTCAAAGTAACTAAAATGCCAGCAGAGTGCCACAAAACATTTGTGTTGCAATTAGTATCTTTATACTTCTATAAACAGCCATTCCATGCCATCCCAATTCCATTTCTTTCATCCCTCTCATATCATTCCCACATTCTATACCATCCGTATCTCCTGTTCCACAGCTCCCACGCATTCCCCTCTCCATGCCATCATATCCCCCTCCATTTTTTTGCAATGCTTTACATATGATGAAGTTGTTTTGCAGATCTGGGTTAATCAGATAGTTTGCAACTTCAGTGTATCCTTTGTGTATCCAGACACCATCCATTAAGTAAACCTATCAACATATGCGCTCCTTAAATTGACTAATCTGGACAGACAAAAGCTGTATGATCACAGAATCATTGACTCATACAGTGCAGAAGAGGCCCTTTTGGCCCAGTGAGTCTGCACTGACATGTGGGAAACATATGACCTCCCGCCTAATTCCACTTACCGGCACTTGGCCCATAGTCTTGGATGTTATGATGTGCCAAGTGTTCATCCAAGTACTTTATAAAGGATGTGAAACAGCTTTGGACTGATGATACAAAGTACCAGCATATACCTCAGCATTATGGGGAACTGCGATAGCACAGTGGCACAAATTAAATCTGATTATTTTGACTCCTGCGACACAGTAAAACATCCATGTCAAATACGTCACATTCCAACACTGTTCATATGGTCAAACGATAATTTCCAACTCTCAACAATACTCTTGAATCAATCACAAATGTGTCAGACTACCAATGATTAGTGGATGTTAAATTCATTAAGTAAATGCACAAGGATCTTTCTAGTAACACTGCTAAATGAACTTTATATTGTCTGCTTTAATGGTCTGCCTTAGTCAACACGCCCTGCAACATCTCCCAGAAACATCTTCCTCATGTCTCATTTGCTACACTGCAAGGTCAGGAAGATATCTTTCTCCAGGACATGAACAAAATTAGCTTCCAGTGTCTGAATCTGATTTAAAAAACAATTGGCCTAACAACAGTTTAAAATAAAATCTTTTCACAGAATCCCTACAGTATAGGAGGAGGCTTTTTGGCCTATTGAGTCTGTACCAATCACAATCCCAACCAGGCCCTATTCCCTTAACCCACACATTTTCCCTAGCTAGTCTCACTGACACTAGGACCAATTTAGCATGGCTGATAAACTAACCTGCACGTCTTTGGACCATGGGAGGAAACCAGAGCAGCCGGAGGGAACCCACAGACATGGGGAGAATGTGCAATTTCCACACAGACAGTGAAGCAACCTGGGAATCGAACCTGGGTCGCTGACATTGTAAGTCAGCAGTGCTAACCATTGTGCCACCATCAATAAAACAGGCCTGTAGTCCCAATGTGATGTACTGAGACATTTTACAGGAGGAAAAGGCTGCTTGTTATTACCTTGTATTATTTTCTATTTGTTGCTTGATGTAACTGAGCAAGCAAGTTAATTGAGGCAAAACTTTTGAGATTATTCTCAATACAATTAGATGCCTTGGTGGAAAAGTTATTGTGCCAGAGGGACAGGAATTCGAGCAAGTTTGGAATAAAAAAAAATACAATTCGCTGCCAGAAGTTAATACCTCAATTTAAAGCTTTCAATAAATTTTTATACAAATTAATAATCACTACGTTCGTCTATTGTTCCACTGTGAATGAGGCATTTTTCATTAAAAATAAACTTGGTTAAAAAATGAATTCTTCTTTAATTCTGTAGGTATTAACAAGATAACATAGCACAATAATTTTGACTGCAATATGTTCCTCATTTCTGTGGAATGGAAATCTTGTTCCAGTAGTATAATCAATAACAGAGCCAACTTTTGTCTCCTTAGCTTGCATTATTTCTTAACATCAGCAACTTTGAGATGCTAAAGCATTTCAATCCCTTACTTAAACGTTGAAAACACAGTAAAATAAACAAATCACAAAAATGTCAATCCTGTAGCAATGACAACATTTCAAAATAACTTAAATGACTACAAAATGTTCTGTAATTAATTTTTAAACTGGGTGAGGGTTTACGGAATACAGGACCTATTTCACTCACATGAACCATATTGGGTCTTCACGACTGTGCAACAAAATCTATGTTTCATTGCAGTCCTTATATTGGTCAAACATCAATTTTTCACATTTCCATTTTGACCAAAAGAAAACAGACACTGAATCACAGAATCATAGAATCCTGCATTGCAGGAGGCAATTCGGCCCTTTCAGTCTGCACCAACCACAATCCCATCCTCAGCCTATTCTCACAACCGCACGTATTTACCCTAGCTAATCCCCGTGACACTAAGGGGCAATTTAGCAAGGCCAATCCACCTAACCTGCACATCTTGGACCATGGGAGGAAACTCAGGAAAGCCACATAGACATGGGGAGAATGTGCAGACGCCGTCACACAGACAATGACCCAAGCCGGGAATCGAACCCGGGTCCCCAGCGCTGTGAGGCAGTATTGCTAACAACAACTTGTGCCACTGTACTGCACATAATGCATTAATTAAAAGTATTCAAATAAACAGAGCAGCAAAAGTGTACTTATCAAAGCAGTGCTGATTCAGGCACCACTCAATTTTAAAAAGTGGCCTTCAAGCAAGACAAAGCATGAACGCTGAACAAATCAGTATGTGTGATGCTATGTGCATCAACACACTATTATAATCAAAGTGGCGTTATGATGGCTACAAGGGGATCGTCAATAGATCGCCCCATGGGCCTTATAGAATATGAGAGGCACTATTAAGTGAGTGGAGGCTCTCCCAAAGCGAAGGAGGGGGGTTTAAAACCATCTGGCTCCACACAGGGCAGCAGTCAAACTGACTTGCTCTCTGAAGCCACTGAACAGCATTTCAAACATACTATAAATAAGAGGCGATTGATGACAGAACACTAGCCTCAATAAGATTATTACAAAGTGGGATTCTCAAAATGGTGATATTTTAGGGTAGAATGCATGGTATTTGCCTCAGTTAACACATATGACTGAAATGTGGTTCAGTGAGGAAACGAATGACATTATGAGTTAAAAATGTATTCATACCGGCCAATGAACGTGCTGCTCTCTGAAACTAACAGACACAGATTGTGATCCCCTATTAGAAGCACTTCAACTTCGGATGAAAACAACTCTTAGATGAAAGAAACAGGCCAAACAGAATAAATTTCTGAAGTACGCAGAAATATTATGAAGAGGGAAGCCAGGTCATAGCTCAATACAAATTATACATTAATATAAAATTATTAAATGTGGTATATTCCCATATATTTATATAAAAAAAGTGTGTCAAACTGCATTTGGACTCACTTCATCACTAATCTGCAAAGCTTCATATAGAAGATCCACTCGGTTTCCTTTCCTGTTGGATTGCAATATTCAAAATAGCAGAATAAATTAGAGCCCAATATTATCTATTGCCTACTCAGCTGGATGGCTAATTTGTGATGTGGAGTGATGCCAACAGCACTGGTTCAACTCTGTACTGGCTGAGGTTATTTATGCCTTCGCAATCTCGCCCCTTGCCTGAGGTGTGGTGACTGTCAGGTTAAATCGCCACCACTAAGTTTTTTTTTCTCTCAGAAAGGGGGAGAGCAACCCATGGTCCTCTAGGACTTTGGCAACTTTCATTTCATTGCCTAAAGTAGTATACATATATTTAAAAAGCACATTTTGCAACTCCAGAATGAACTGAACCAAGAATATGTAGCTAGTTTTCTGTAAGTGTTATCACATGCGCTTTTAAAATTGTGATATCCATTCTTCCTTAACTATCTTGTTTATTAAAGATGACCTGAATACAAAACAAAATGAAACACACTGCATCAATTCAAATTTAATTAATTATTCAATCCTCATAGTTTTCTTAAGGCTAGTTGAATTATTTAAATTGCAGTGCAGTAAATTTCCAAGGAGGTGATCCACAGCTAGTTGTTACTAATCAGCTAGCAATGAAAAGAATTGCCATTTTGACACTTGGAAGGATATAGTGGCTTTTGAGAGAATGCAGCAGAAGTTCACCCCAAAATGACGACATTGTCATGAGAGCAGAGATTGAAGACAACTGGGCTGAAGTTCTCCAGAGTTTAGAAGAATCAGAGATGATCTCATTGAAAATTACAAAGTTCTTACAGAGCTGGAGAGAGAAAACGCAGGAAGGATGTTTTCCCTTGTTGGGATGGTGGATGGGTCTAAGACTAGAGGTCAGAGAATAATGGGTAGGCAATTTAGGACTGAGATGAAGAGGAACTTCTTCAATCAGAGAGTCTGAATCTTTGGAATTCTCTATCCCAGAGGGCTGTGGAGATTCAGTATTAAGTGCATTCAAAGGAGAGGTCAACAGCTTTCTTGACATAATGACATTCAAGGAACTGTGTGGAAAGATGATGCTGAGGTAAAAGATCAGCCATGATCTAGTTAAATGGCAAAACAGACTAGAGAAGCCAAATGGCCTTCTCTTGCTTCTATGTTCCTACCCTGGTGTTAAAAGTGGCATATCTGTCTGGAAATTTATCTGCTACATCTTTAATGGGTGCTTTGTTGCATTCTACAAATCAGTGAATGTGCCACTCTACAAGTTAAATCAAGAGATAGCAAATATATCCTAATGAATAAAGACAAAATATATTTGGGTAATGCCCTCATGTAAATAGGGTTGATTCAGGTTGTGATACTTAAATACAGACTAAAGGGCTGATATTGTCCATTGGTAGAAAAGGAGAATGCATGACTTTTTAACCATTTCTGAGACATTGTAATACTTGTGTCACTTGTTGAAGTTTTGAAGAAAAGTCAGTAAACACCCACACAAAAACAGAATCCCAAATAATTGCAATAGCAATTTTGCCACAATGATCATTTGTTTAAGTAACAATTACAACCTGCTTTTATATCGCACCTTAATGTAGGAAAATATTCTCAGGTGTTTTAAAGAGACACGAGGAAAATAAACAGATGCTCAATCAAAAGTGGGTATTTTTTTTTAAAAGGGTGATCAATATATACTTTGTCAAAAGCATGGCTTTTATGAGAGGCTGATAAAGGAGGAGAGACAGAAGAGTTCATTGAGATTGTTCCAGAACTTGGTCTGAAGACAGGGCCATCAACGATAGGCTGAATATGGTAATGCACAAAAATCAGTCCAAAAGAGAGATCATTGGGAAGGGACAGTAATATTGGAGGAGTCAACACCAATAAGGTGGCCCAAGCTCATGGGAGTATTTAACCACAAGGGCCAGAACTTTCCAACTGTCCACGCCAGTGGGATCTTCCCCACTGTGGATTTTACAGTGTCAAAGGGTACAGAAACCTCGTTGACAATGGTGGGACCAGAAGGTCCCTCTGCCGACCAACGGTGGGTCCACAACCCGCTGCGAAACACGTGAGAAGTTGCATGGTAAATCCCATCCAAGGGTAAGAATTTTAAGTTTGGGGTGTTGGAGACTAGAAACTAATGTAGTTTGTGACGACAGGGCTGTTGGGCAAGTAGAACATAGAGAAAGACAAGATACAGGCAGCAGTGTTCTGAATAATTTGACATTTTCAGAGCTGCAGATAGACTTGCCGGAAGATGAAGTAACAGATGGGTTTCAGTGCCACACAGCTAGAAACTAAGATGGATGATTTTAGAGCTATGAAAATCAGTGGTCTTTGTGATTGGGAGGAAAAGAAGGGGGAAGTTCAGGTAGGATAATGAGGTTGCGAACACACTGCTTCAACCAAACAGTGGTCAGAAAGCTAACATCAATGGATGGAATACAAACAGCGGAGTTAATACTGGTGGCTGAAGGTCATGATGGCTACAGTTTAATTGGAGGGTATTACACATCAGAACTCCGCAAGAGACCATGGAACATTTTAGAGAGGTGGGAAAGGATATGGCTGGCTATCATACATGTGGAAGTTGACCCCATTCTGGGGATGATACGATCAACAAGTAGTGATTAGATAATGAATACAGAGCCAAAAATAAAATTCTTGGGAATGTCCAGCACTAATGTTGTAGGACTGAGAAGAGAAGGCATTGCTGGCGATGTGCTGGCTAAGATTGAACAGAGGTGCCACAAAGCAAGAAGTGCTGGATTATAGAGAAAAGGCATGAGAGAAGATGGTTTAACTGCCTAAAGAGTACAAAGCAAATTATTCAACGATCACACTCAAAGATGAATAGCTTTTCTCCAATGATTAGACAATTATGATAAATTATTTTAGCATTAGATAGATAATAGGGCCAATTCCAACCTTCTGCACTTTGGAAAAATCAATGCACTGGTACAAGCTGCATTTCAAGCTGATAGCACAAGGTTGCAGAATTGTGAGCAGTCATTTCTTGGCTGGTCATCTATTTGATAGTCTATTTTCTTCTGATGCTGACAGCATTTGATTTCAAATCTAGACCATTTCTCACATACCCATCACTGACTTTAAACAAGAAACCCTCTTGGACTAAATCTTCTTTGATAATTCAGCTGATAAAGATGGTGAATTTCAATCACTTCTCATGGCCTTCAGGCATCCATGCATTTGCACTTCAATTGACTGTCTCACCACAAAGCTAACCTGTTCCAGATTACAAGTACTAACAGTAAAGGCTGGTCACCCATCATTGAGATTGTAGATGTATCTGGACAGTAGAGGTGTGTAAGATGTTGAGAAGTATAGATCGGGTGGATTCTTAGATGCTTTTTCCCAAGGCTGAAATGGTTGTTACAAGAGGACACAGGTTTAAGGTGCTGGAGAGTAGGTACAGAGAAGATGTCAAGGGTAAGTTTTTCACTCAGAGTGATGGGTGCGTGGAATCAGCTGCCATCAGTGGTGGTGGAGGCAAATTCATAGAACATAGAACATTGAACATTACAGCGCGGAACAGGCCCTTCGGCCTTCGATGTTGCACCGACCAATTAGGAACAAGCAGTGACCCTCTAACCTAAACCATTCCCTTTTCATCCACAAACTTATCTACTAACCTCTTAAACGCCACCAAACTTGGCACATCTCCAACTGACGCAAGCAAGGCATTCCATACCCTTACCACCCTCTGGGTAAAGAACCTACCTCTGACATCTGTCCTAAAACCACCACACCTTAATTTAAAGCTATGTCCCCTCGTGCTAGCTTTCTCCATCCTAGGAAAAAGGCTATCACTGTCCACCCTATCTAAACCTCTAATCATCTTATATGTTTCCATAAGGTCCCCTCTTAGCTGCCTCCTTTCTAACGAAAACAACCTCAAATCCCTCAGCCTCTCTTCATAAGACCTGCCCTCCATACCAGGCAACATCCTGGTAAACCTCCTCTGTCCCCTCTCCAATGCCTCCACATCTTTCTTATAATGTGGGGACCAGAACTATACACAATACTCCAAGTGCGGCCGCACTAGAGTTTTGTACAGTTGCAACATGACGTTGCGGCTCCGAAATTCAATCCCCTACCAATAAAAGCTAAGACTCCATATGCCTTCTTAACAACCTTATCGACTTGACTGCCTACTTTCAGGGATCTATGCACAAATACACCAAGATCACTCTGTTCATCAACACTATTAAGAATCCTACCATTAGCCCTATACTCTACACATTTATTATTCCTGCCAAAGTGAATTATCTCACACTTTTCCGCATTAAACTCCATTTGCCACCTCTCGGCCCAGCTCTGCAACTTGTCCAAGTCTCTCTGCAAACTATAACACTCCTCTTCACTATCTACCACTCCTCAGACTTTGGTGTCATCCGCAAATTTACTAATCCATCCTTCAATACCCTCATCCAAATCATTTATAGAAATTACAAACAGCAGGGGCCCCAAAACAGATCCCTGAGGTACACCACTAGTAACCGAACTCCACGATGAATATCTCCCATCAACCACCACCCTCTGTCTTCTATCTGCTAGCCAATTCCTAATCCAATTAGCTAAATCACCCTCTATCCCATACCTCTGCATTTTCTGCAGAAGCCTTCCATGGGCCACCTTATCAAACGCCTTACTAAAGTCCATATATACCACATCAACTGCCTTACCCCATCCACCTCTTTGGTCACTTTTTCAAAAAACTCAATGAGGTTAGTAAGGCACGACCTACCCTTCACAAAACCATGCTGACTATCCCCAATCAAGTCATTTCTCTCTAAATAACTATAAATCCTATCCCTAATAATTCTCTCCAATACTTTGCCCACAACAGAAGTAAGACACACCGGCCTATAATTCCCCAGAAAGTCTCTCTTCCCCTTCTTGAACAATGGGACCACATTCGCTATCCTCCAGTCTTCCGGCACTATACCCGTAACCAACGACGACCTGAAAATCAGAGCCAGAGGCTCTGCAATCGCCTCTCTTGCCTCCCAGAGAATCCTAGGGTAAATCCCATCCGGCCCAGGGGACTTATCTAACTTCAAACCCTCAAGAATATCTAGCACATCCTCCTTATCTACTTCAATACTTTCCAGTCTGCAACCCTGTATCCCAGTGTTCTCCACAACTACATTTACATCTCCCTGCGTGAATACCGAAGAGAAATATTTGTTCAGTGCCTCTCCAATCTCTTCAGGTTCCACGCACAACTTCCCACTGCTGTCCATAACTGGCCCTAACCAATCTTCTATTCTTAACATATCTAAAGAAAGCTTTAGGATTCTCCTTGATTCTATCAGGCAAAGTCTTCTCGTGTTCCCTTTTAGCTCTCCTCAACTCACTCTTTAGCTCACTCCTGGCTAATCTATAGCTATCCATTGCACTAACTGAGCCTTCAAGCCTCATCCTGACATAAGCCTCTTTTCTCCTTTTAACCAGCGAATTAACTTTTTTAGTACACCATGGTTCCCTTACTCGACCATTTCCTCCTTGCCTGACAGGACATACTTATCAAGGACTCGCAGTAGCTGCTCCTTGAATAAGCTCCACATTTCAGATGTGCCCAGTCCCTGTAGTTTCCTAGTCCAACCTATGCACCCTAATTCCCTCCTAATGGCCTCATAATTACCATTCCCCCAGCTATAACTACTGCCCCCAGCTTCATGCCCATCACTAAGGTGAACATAACCGAATTGTGGTCACTATCACCAAAATGTTCACCAACTTCCAAGTGTAACACCTGGTCTGGCTCATTGCCCAGCACCAAATCCAATGTAGCCTCACCTCTAGTTGGCCTATCTACATACTGAGTCAAAAAAACCTTCCTGCACACTTTGTATAAAAACTGACCCCTCTAACGAGCTAGAGCTATAGCTATTCCAATCAATATTAGTAAAGTTAAAGTCCCCATAACAATTACCCTATTACTTTCACTCCTGTCCAGGATCGACTTTGCAATCCTTTCCTCTATCTCTCTAGAACTTTTAGGAGGTCTATAAAAGACTCCCAACAGGGTGACCTCTCCTCTCCTGTTTCTAACCTCAGCCCATACTACCTCAACAGACAAGTCCTCATGAAACTTCCTTTCTGTCACTGTGATACAGTCTTTAACTAATAATGCCACTCCTCCCCCCACTTCTACCTCCTTTTCTACTCCGACTAAAGCATTTGAACCTCGGAACCTGCAACAACCATTCCTGTCCCTGCTCGATAAAATTCGATAAAGTCTTTTAAAAGACGTCTAGATAAGTACATAGGACTTATTAGGAATAAGGGTTTATAGGTAAACCTAGTAGGTAGGGATATGATCGGCACAACTTGTGGGTCAAAGGGCCTGTTTGTGCTGTAATTTTTTCAATGCTCTATGTTTTGTGTCTTGACACAAGGGCAAAGAAACATCTTTCCAACTAGAGATAGATGGGCAGATTTAGATAGAAGAAATTTAGTTTTTTTTTATTCGTTCATGGGAGGTGGGCATCGCTAGCTAGACCAGCATTTATTGCCCATCTGTGTGGGCATTTAAAAGTCAACCACATCACCGAGGGTTTGGATCACCTGATTTAGGCCTGATCAGGCAAAGACAGCAGATTTCCTTCCCTAAAGAACGTTAGTGAACCAGACGGGATTTTTCTGACAATGTTTCATGGTCATCAGTAGATTCTTAATTCCTGATTTTTTTAAAATTGAATTTAAATGTCACCATCCATCATGGTGGGATTTGAATTCAGGACCCGAGAGCATTACTCTGGATCTCTGTATTACGAGTCCAGCGACAATAGCACTGCACCACTGCCTCCCCATTGACCTTAGCTGATGATCAATGAAAAATGTTTTTAATCACAAATGGAATGGCACAAGGAGAAAACGCATTATATTAATGACTTAGAATAAATTTCTCATTTCAGTTCTGATGGGTCAACCCTTTCTCCGGAGACTACAGTACAAAGTTTCCTTTGAGAAGGAAATTGGAAGTTGAGAAAGATTTTCCAAAGTTGTGGTCCTGCATTCTGTCCAGCCATGCTTGCCTACACAATTCTTGTCCAGCAGGGGTAGGGATGGCCGAGAGTCGGACCTATATGGAGGCAGCCAGGTTAAAAGGCCAGTCTGTTTGTTGAGACACTTGAGATTCTCAACAATTGAGCTTCTCAACATCTACTTAAGTCCCCTCAGAATTTTACATCTTTCAATGAAATTGCTTCTTGTTCTTATAAACTCCAGAAAATTATTGGCCACTTACATCTCTTCTGATAGATCACCCCAGAAGGAACATCTATTGCACCCCCTCCAAGGGGAATATATCCATCCGTGGGTAAGGGATCAAAACTGTACATTCAATGATCCAGAATCAGTGTATGCTGATTTAATTAAACACAAACAGGGTATTGCACAATTGAAGAATTTGCCTCAATGTTCCAAAGCTTGGCTGAGTAAAATTTGACAATGATTCTTGTTACTTACTATCAACATTTTCTGGAAAAGGTACATGACTTGGATAGCATATGAACATGTCAATTAGTATGGATTGTCTGAAAGTATATAATAAGTTTAATTGTAATAGAATAACTAAAAGATACCTAAACATAGACCACCTACTTCGCACAGAAGAGAATCCAGTTGTTTGCAAGGCATAACTAATAAATTCAACAAAATTAAGCAGCACTACTCAAACACCCTTAATGAATCATGCCCCAGCACTAATGCATGCACTGCAGGGCAAAAAGCAGAACAACAACAAAGTCCAAATTTGTCTTCTTTCAGAATCCAACACATGTCCCTGCCGGTATTTTTCAGTCTTTCCATTAATGGGCTCTCTTGAGGCATTTCTACACAAGGCAAATGTATCCTCCCGATTAGGATAGATTATAGTGAGAGGATAGGGTCAATCAAAGGCAGAGCTTGCAAATGGAGAGTATTCTAAAAGCAAATATAGGTTGACAAGGCTCATTTTCTATGTCTTTGCAGGGATTGAATTCCTAGCTTGGCCTGCCATTCCATCTATGAGCTTTAATTGTGAAATATTTAGTCATCAGCATTGATATATATGTTAGTACTTTATTGGAGCAGTATTCCCACTTTCGTGGCTAAGGACGGGAATTTAAAATCAACACTGTTTGCCTTGTTCTGAATGAGCGTACATCCTGCATGCTGATCACATATGCAGTGGTGTATACTTGGCAGTTATTGCAAAGAAGCCTGCTGCCTGAAACAACTGTCTTTGTAGCCAATAGAAGCTATGTGAGGACATCTTATACAGTGCATTTAAATGGCTAAAATCGACATAAAGAGAAAACAAGTAAACACAGCAATAAATACTCTGCAATGGTAACAAAAGTCTTTCAAAAGACTTTCAAAGTCTTTTGAAGAAAAGACTTTGTGCACTTGCAGACATTTTAATGTATACAGATTTATTTGGATTTTTAGATAAGACTCAATTATCGTCAGTGCTGATAACAATTCGGAAGGAATGTTCTTTATCCTAATGAGTCACAAAAATCAACTCATGTCCAGACACACTTTCGTAATCAGGTTGACTGCACATGTATCATAAGCACTGAAAAGCAGCAGCGGCAGCTTCACATTCTGAAAGTTGGACGCAGTCAATGATTACTGAGAATATGTCAGATTGAGCAATTACTCACATTATGTTCACTTTCCCTAGCTTTATTGCTTTTAAATCACTATTAGAAAATGCTTTGTCTAAGTTGCTATCTACCCACCGTAGATGGTCATTTCTTGTGCAAAAATTCAGCTCCCGATTGCCAACACAACAGTGGAAGAAGATATTTTGCACTGACATTTTCCTTCACGCAACTATTAGTTATCAAGCTGCAAGAATCTGTAGACAGCAAAGTCTAACAAAGCCTGTAACTATCCAAACATCAAAGAAGCATTTCAGCACCAATTCTGACCAAAATCAGGAGCAACAGTTACTATAACAACATATTTATCATACTTTTGACATATTTAAACATTTTGAAGTGCTTCACCAGAGCATTATGTAATGAAATATGAACCAAATTCGGGAGGGATTTTCTGGGCCTATTCACTACAGGCACAAATCTGGTTATGGCGCAAACTTACACAAGAGGGCCAGAACACGTTTGAGCCAGGTTCTGAGGTCTTCCTCAACAGTGGCTAAGTTCACGCCCAAGGAGAAAATCTTTTTGGTAAAATTCCACCCTGAGTCTTTCATCTAAGTCATTGATATGGACTATAAATAACCGAGGCCTAGTACTGATCTTTGCTGAATCCCACTCATAATACTCAACCATACTGACTCTCAGGATGGTTACAGCTCAGACGGCCATTTGGGCCATAGCGTCTGTGCTGGCTGGCTGAAGGAACAGTTCACCTAGTGCCACTTTTCTGGCTTTCTGTTACTAATCGTGCACATTTGACCTTTTCAGGCAATAGTCCAATTCCCTCTTGAATGCTTCGATTGAAACTGTTTCCAATACATACACACATCCTTACCACCCACTGAAAGGTGAAAAAAATTTTCCTTGTGTTGCAATTGCTTCTTTTGCCAAATACTACATCTGTGCCTCTAATTCTTTATCCTTCTACCAGTGGGAACAGTTTTTCCCCTAATTGTCCAGGGTCCTCGTAATTTTGAATACCACCATCAAATCTCCTCCCAGCTCACAAGAACAACAGTCCCAACTTCTCCAATCTAGCTGTTAATTGAAGTTCCTCATTCTTGGAACCATTATCAGGAATCTTTCCTGTGCTCTCTCCAATCTCTTTACATTCTTCCTAAAGTTTGCTACCCAGAAATGGTCACAATACTCATCTGAGGTTGAGCCAGTGATTTATGCAATTTTAACATAATTTCCTCGCTTTTGCACATTACGCCCTTATCAATAATGCTTAGGATGCTGTATGCTTTGGTTAGGCCTGCTCTCAACTAATCCTGCAGCCTTCATTAATTTACCGCAACCTTCAATAATTTACGCATATGTTGGTGAGTTGCTGTTCCTACGTCAAGTTTAGAACTTTAATCGATGGATATTGCAGAACATACCAGAGAAGGAGTTCTGATGCATTGCATCAATGATCAAAATTTATTTCAGAGCTTCCAAAAGCTAGATTCTGAAAAGCCTTTCTCATGCTGCATTTTCTTTCTAAAAATTGCACCAAGTGTGGATCCCAAATTGTGGAGTATAAATAGACAAAGATATGGAAGGCTATTATTGGACTGCCAGCATCAAAATGCTGCTTAGATATCAGCTACAGCAATACTGCCTAGTTGTGAATGCTGATTATTTCAATATACATTGGCAAAGTTAAGACACGAACAGGACAAATTTCTTTGGTATCAACTATTTGAGTCTCGAACGGAATTATTTACAAAGAATGAGCAAACAGATATGAATACAGGGATCTTTTTTCAACAGTCCATGTGCTACCTACAATTCAGTCAACATCATGGCATCAATCACAGCAGACGGGAGATTATCACAGTTTAACACCATAGCAGACAGTAAATAAGCCATTTGAGGCAAATGAGAAATAAACTTTTCACCAATAGAGATGCTGGGTGAAAAAAAAGTGACAATTCCAATTTCCATGGTGGCACAGTGGTTAGCACTGCTGCCTCACAGTGTCGGGGCCCAGGTTCAATTCCTGGCTTGGGTCACTGTGTGGAGTTTGCACATTCTCCCCGTGTCTGTCTGGATTTTCTCCAGATGTTCCCGTTTCTTCCCATGGTTCAAAGATCTGTGGGTTAGGTTGATCGGCCATGCTAAATTGCTCTTTAGTTTCCCAGGATGTGTAGGTTAGTGAGATTAGCAGGGTAAATACGTGCAGTTACGGGGATGGGGCCTGGATGGGATTGTTGTTGGTGCAGACTCAATGGGCTGAATGGCCTCCCTCTGCACTGTACAAGTTCTATGATTTCTATGGTGCCAAAAGGTTCAAATCATTTGCTATCCAGAATTTCTCCTCATGCCTCTAAATGTCACTCTGTTACATGTAAGGCTTCCATATTATTGGGAAAAATGAGTAACACCTCATTATGTTAAAAAAGTGATTTAATGTGGCTCTCTAAAAGAAATGCATTTACTCTCTGGTGATCTGAAAATCTCTTTTTTTTTGTTATGGTCGTCTTGAGGTCAACTTTCAGTCTTATCAGAAAACGAAGGTCAAATGAGGAGCTTTAGAGATGTCTTAAAGAGGAAGCAAGGTACTGTCACTGTCTTGCAAAGAAGTGGTAGTTGTAGCTTACTGATCTCTTCAGCCTTTCAGAGTGATTGCAGACTGTTATCAGGAAATCATTTGACTAAATAGGTTATTTACAGAGCTTTGTCAACACATGCTTTTCCACAAATTATAATTAACATCACTGGAGCGAACTAAGGAAGGAAAAGGAATTGCATTTATATGGCATCTTTCACAGGAAGTGCTATATAGTCAATTAAGTGCCTTTGACATGGAGATATTATTGCAATGCAGAATGCATCTGGATGCATTAAATCCTGACTTAGCTGTCCCTGGTCATAAATTCATAAAGCTCCAAAAGAGGAAGTCTAGTACATTTTTGTCTAGTACATCTTATTACACCAATCTCAGACTTTCATCATCCACCAAAATATTTTGCATTCCTTGGACTGCTCCCATTACTTGCCCTGCGGTATTTATAAATGTCACCAAATCAAAGTTCAAAGTTTATTTATTAGTGTCACAGGTAGGTTCACATTAACACTGCAATGAAGTTACTGTGAAAATCCTAACAAGCACCTGTGTCACGGTGAATGGTGAGGATATGAGGGTAAGATGCGAGTTCTGATCATCTTTATTTTACCCATCCCATGGGCATTAATAGAAATGCCCATTAAGGGAAAAACTGAGTGATCGACTCAATAAAATTTTACCATTATTTAAATACATTGCATCAAATTTGTTCAGACCTCAGGACTTTTTTTTTACATTTTAAAGAAGTTTTTGACAGTACAATCATTGCCATGTTCACAGCTCTGTACTGGGGTTTGTTTTATTCAAACACAACACGAGCTGTCTTCAATGAAGAAGCATATATAAACTGTACAAAGGTTGCATCAGATAATGCACAGTAGCAGAATGAAGCTAGCCGTCTTAATGACAATATTTCAAATTATTATAAAAGTATTAACTTTGTTAGTTCTAATCACAAAACAGATTATATAAATAGGGAGAATTTAATCTTTTTTAGGTCTGGTCAGGAACTTCATACAAACTCCCGACAAAGCCAATCCATATACTGGTCCGAAACATATCTTATTAATTCATGGGATGCCGGCCTCGCTGGCTGGGTCAGCATTTATTGCCCACCTCCAAATAGTATGAGGTGTTAGTGGTGAGCACTGACCTTGAATTGCTCACATAGTCCACATAGTGTTGGTACACCCACAGTGCTGTTAGGGAAAGGGTTCTAGGATTTTGACCCAACGACAGTGAAGGAACAGCAGTATGTTAACAATTTAGGAGGGTGAATGACTTGGTTGTTCTGGTGGTGTTGTTCCTGTGTGTCTGTTGCTCTTGTCCTTCTAGATGGTTATGAGGCTAGAATGTTTATAACATCGTAACTACAATAAACTAAAGGTCAAGCTTAGCTTGGCACCAAAGTCTTATAATTTTTAGTTGTATTTTATTTCGTTTCATTTCTTTTCTCTGGTTAGTTGATTTGTATTACAATGTTCCCACAGCAATATCCCAGTGAGTTTGCTGATATTGATACACTGATGCATTAATCTTCTGTACATATTAATGTATTTATTATCTGGTACATTATATTTGTATTGCTGCTTGAAAAGCCTGCATCAAACCAAAGCACTTTCATCTTTGAGATCTAAGAGCCCATTTTATCTCCTAGTCAGCCTCCAAAATTTGTCTCACGCATTGAGTGATTTCCCTTCCATCTTTACCCCTGTAGAAGGCCAGTGCCGACAGCAAAAAAACCATCTACCCAAAGGCTCAACATGTGATCGTATCAGACACCCAAGGTCAATATCAATCAGCCAGCCATTTAGTCTAATCTTCAGCAGAATAATTTCCTTACCGTTTTACATTCACCACATTAGGCTTTCATGAAGCAATCTACAAGAGAAAAATTGTGGACACCTAAGTTTTAAAAGGGAGGCTGAAATATAATCACCCTGTACTTGCAGTTTAGCTGAAGGTGACGTTCCACATGCAGCAACTACTTAATGACGAGATGGCTGCAACAAACATGATGATAACAACATGCAATTCTGATCTCCAGGATGTGGTAAAGCATTAGTCAAATGTATTTTCCAGATTGTAAACATTGCCTGATAACATGGGTTAAGCTGCCCTTTCTGACGAGGTGGGAGATGTGGCTAAGCCTGAAAAAAGCACAGTACTAGAAGGACTAGAGTATCTAATCAAGCAAGGCCTCACTTCTCCTTTCCAGACTACAAGTTCCTAATCTAACTCCATCTTAAGGCTCCTTCCAACCTATTCAACACACCCAAGCTAATTTCTCTGCTTCACTGAGATAGGTTCCCTCTATAATTTCACTACCTCCTTAATTAGTCCAACTCTCAAGAACTCTGACCTTTGAATACACAGTGGTCACAGCAGGAGCAAAAAGTGAGAAAAAGATATTAATTCCATCGCTTTTTTCACTTTGAAGAGATTATATCAGAGAGAGAGAGAGAAAAAAGGGAAGGGAGATGGAATGTTATTTTTAACATTCTTCCATTGGTTACACTTTCCCAACAACATAAATCAAAAGCTAATCACATCATGACAATATTTGATTGAATTTAAGATGTTAATACATTTGTAACTTCCTACAAGTTGGACCCTAGAATCAGTGAGAATACTCTGGTGTTGTTAGATAAAAGGGTAGAATTTTCTACAGAACTCATGGCAGAGATGGCTCCCCATTAGCTGGTTGCAGATCTTCTGATATCACCGTTGTCAATGGGGTTTGCTGCAACCCTCACTACTATGAAACCTGCAGTGGGAGTGCACCGTCAGCGAGACCAAGCGGGACTGCACTAGCAATGAAACTGGAAGGTCCAGACGGCATGAATGGCTGCAAAGTTCCAGTCAATGTGCATGATAAAAAACAGCAGCAGAAAAGACTAATTAATTAGGTTCAAGTCCCAAAAACCACCCCCTCAGAAATGTTAGCACAATCTAGTATTTGTTTTAATAATAATATGAAAGTACAGGTAGAGAAAGCAATCATATACACCATAAATTTGATTGCACCTTGTAATCATACTTGATAACTTTATAGAATTGAGGTACAGATGAGCCCTGATGTAAGAGAATGGTGGAACAGGATTGGGGTTTACATAACTCCAATCTGGGGTATGCACTGCTCCTTTATTAGGTGAGTCCAGTTATTGAGCCAATATGGCAAGCAGACCTCAGTACTGGAAAGAAAAGATAATTGCTGTACAGCGCCCACACCAGAAACAAGTATTAGGACCTTCGCATGCACAAATGGACCCAACATTTATTTGAAGCCTGCAGCGCCAGATCGCAGCATTGCATTCTGGAAAACCATGCCTAGGGGACAGCCCGTCTGCAAAAAAGTAAGCTTTACAAACAGACTTGTGTGAAATCTGGAGCCAGAAAGATGAGTGCCGCTCACAAGCCTACATTTAAAGAATGCCGGCTGCTGCTCCTCTTTGAGAAAAGTTGCTGTAACAATGGAGGAAGATGATTTGAACTAAATCAATTTATACTGTTTTCAGTACAGATCATTGGTACAAAGGATTAGCAATACACTACTCCCTAGCAAATATGGTCCCTTACTCAGAGAGCTGTTTCTACTAATTTTAGTGAAACAATTTGAATCCACCTCCTTACTTTGCTGGACAAATTCAGCTGTAATGAAATTTAAAATAAGCACAATGCCATGATATCAAATTTAGGAAAGGAAAAATAAATGCATTGAGCTAACAGTCAGAAGCCTCACAACACCAGGTTAAAGTTCAAAAAGTTTATTTGGAATCATGAGCTTTCGGAGCGTTGCTCCTTCATTAGGTGACTCTAGTTATTGAGCCAACAGTAAGCAGTGGGCCAACATAGCTGAATGATGTGATTTTAAAAGATCAACTCCATCTAAATAAGTAAAATATTCCTTTAAAATTATGTTTATTGTGTCTCGTTCATCAACTGCAATACAATAAAATCTGCAATTCGCTGTTCCAAGTTTGCTTTCAATACTTTAATTGATATGTAAATGAATTATCGTACATGCGTAGAAAATGGACACATCATATGGAGCAACTAATTTTTTTGTACTTGAGAAGAATTTAACTGTATCTTGATGCTGTAAATAAAACTAGGTAAAACAGACAAGCCAAGGAAAATTCCCATAGTTTGAACTTGAGCCTTGTATTCTGTTTTTACATAGCTTTTGGCAAGACTTTTCCCCCCACCTTTTCCAGTTCTATTGGCAAGGCCTCAAACAATTGGACCCAATTATCTTTCTTTCAGGTGATGATACAGCTGCCTCAGGTTACTGAATTGCTGCAAACTACAATTTGGCTAATGCCAATCTGCTGTTATGGGAAAATAAATAGTTTGATGATAGAGCCAGTGGGGGAGTAAGAAGAGGAAGGAAAAGGTCAACGTTTAAATTATTCTCTTGCATGTTTAGCCGATCCAGATTCAATTGGCTGATGAGTATAAATATGATACGCAGCAGCCCACCAATGAGAACTCCAAAATGAGAAATAATAAAAATCTAAATAATGACTGAGGCAGGAACCATATTGTCATTTTTAATAATACACCATGGTGAACAACATGAATGGACCATTGCAGATTGCAAGAGAAAAGAGAAACAAAACCCATCTACTAGACAGCGTTATGTGCAAGATTTGATTTTTCAATTATATTAATGCTCAGGGTGCTGACAGGTTAAAGACACTGGATTTTAGATGCTGCCAGGCTAACTGTCAGATGAATGAGCTTTTTCCTTCTGTCTATTGATTACTCCAAGTTTGGACACTATTTAATTCAATAGTGAGATCATGGTTAAACAACTTGAACCCGGGAGTACTTGTTTAGCTATGAATTGGAGGCATTCAATTATACTGGAAGGAGAAAAAAAATCCTTGATTGATCATTGTAAGAAACAGTTCGATTCAAATTTGCTAAGTTTTGAAAAAGCTAGAAATGTTCCAAGTGAAAACTCTTTTTTTGGAATCGCAGAAAATAGAGGGGATCATAGACCCTGATTTTACTGGCACGGCCACCCGAAGCGATTAGGGAATGCCGTTCTGCAAGCCTTGTCCACCCTAATTTTAGGCGGTAAAATCGGGGCCATAGAGTCCCTATAGTTACTGAATCCACAACAATTCTCTGACAGAGTATCTTAGCCAGGCCCTCTCCCCTGCTCTATCTTTGTACCCTCACACATTTACCATAACTCATCCACCTAATCTATATATCTTGGGACACTAAGGAGCAATTTAGCACAGCCAATCCACCTAGCCTGCACATCTTTGGAATAAACAAGAATCTTGCAGCCAGAGGATAGTTAAAGTCAAAGGCAAATCGATAGTAAAAGAGAGATATTTAGGAATCATTTCTTCTTCTCCTGACAATGTTGCCTTCTGCTCTGGTTCAGTACCATAAACATAACCAATGCCTCAGCCACGTAGCTTGCATCCGTACATAGGCTTAGACTGAAGGTGTAATCAATTTATTCAACCTAAGTTTTCATCCATCATCTAACAATGAGACTTTTCAGCCAAAAAGTGAACACGAGAGGAATGCTGGCAAGAAATTGAAATGCTTTAATAAAATAAACCAGTCTGCCAAAGATTAACAGGAAAACTCTTAATGAAGAGTACGTATCTGCCACTGTAAATGAGCAGCTGGAAAAAGGTTGAAAAATAAGCAACTTTTTCTCAACAAAATATTTCCCATCTTGCATTGAGCTCTCCTCAATAGCTGTCACCTTGTGTTTTCAGTGACCTGAATAGAATATTGCCTTACTTGAAGAAAAAGTTCTTTCAATTTTGGTATCCTGACTAGGTCAAGCAGTCAACTAACCAATTTAAACAAACAATTGTTCCTCTTACTTTGTCTTTTGGCTCTTCAAAACACGCAAAAAAGGTGAGCATGCTATCTCCTCCTAGTTGCATTATAGATCCATAGAATTCCTATACTGCAGGAGGTTATCAGCCCATCGAGTCTGCACCGACTCTGAAAGAGCAATTTACCCAAGCCTACCATGCCTGCCCAATGCCATAAACATTTACATAGCTAATCCACCTAACCTATACACCTTCAGGAGAGTGAGGGACAATTGAGCATGGCCAATCCATCTAACCTGCACATCTTTGGGCTGTGGGATGAAACCCACACAGATGTGAGGAGAACGTGCAAATTCCACACAATTACCCAAAGCTAGAATCGAACATGCATCCCTGGCACTGTGAGGCACCCTAGTAATAGCAGTAAGTGTAGAAGATGAATTCAAATATAGTTTTCATGTTATCATTAGTTGCAAGACTAGCAGCAGGAGACTCCTAGGAAGATAGCAGAAATGCTTTAGCATTCTCCTCCTTGCTGACTCATTGGTATCCCTGGGTTTATGACTGACCAAAATGCAGGATGCACATTCAGGAAGGCATTGATCATATTAAAAAACCTTTGCTAGGAACACATAGAGGCAAAATTGAGGTGATGGAAAGTGAGCAGAAATTCCAGACATCCCACATGCCTGAACATCACCTACCCTGCTAAACGGCAGAATCTGCAGGTCATACGTCGGACTGACCAGCCACATCTGAAGTCATTGAGTTGGAGTGGAAGCAAATCATCTTGGATTCCAAGGGACTGACTCAGGAAGGTGAGTGTTACAAGCCTGTCTAAGAGTAAATGAACTTCAAGTGACTGTGTAAAATATTCACATGCTAATGCTCTGAAGAATGCAATTTCAAGCCTAAATATAGATGTGAGATGTTAGTGAAGGAAGTGGATGTAAGGACAAAAAATATATCCTTTCACATTACTACTCACCTGTACAGTACAATGCAGGAGATAGTGTGGACTGCAAGTCTATCTGTTATAAATCCCAAGTATCAGCTGGGATTAAAATCAATGGAAATGTCTTTGTTAGAAGGGATCCCTTAGCACGATTCAAAGCACAGGGAAATTTCTTCCACAGAATCATAGAATCCCACAGTGCACAAGGAGATCAGTCGGCCCATCAAGTCTACACCAACAACAATCCAGCCCTATCCCTGTAACCCAATCTATTTGCCCTGCTAATCTCCCGAAAACTTCAGTTAATTTAGCCAATCGACCTAACCCATATATCTTTCGACTGTGGGAGGAAACCAGGGCACCCAAAGAAAGCCCATGCAGACATGGGGAGAACATGCAGTTTCCACACAGACAGTCACCCAAGGCTGGAACTGAACCGGGGTTCCTGGCACTGTGAAGCAGCAGTGCTAACCACTGTGCCACCATGCCATCCAATGTCCTAGCACAGTGACCCACATTTTTATTTCATTGCTGCTTGTGTACCTTGCTGTGTACAAATCAGCAGCTTGGCTTTCTATAGCACAGCAATAACAAATACATCAGAACTTTGATTGTAAAATGCTCTGAGACATTATAAGGCTATGAAAGTTACTTGATAAAATGCAAGTGTTTTCTTCCTTTACATCAACATCAGCCAGAGTTCTACAACATAAAAATCAATCCACCTCTGAAAATACATGGCTATTCAAGCATGAAAAAAATTCAAATTAACCAGCAATTCACTCCAGCTGACTCGGAATTAGATTTCAGCAGCATTATTGTACTTCTGGATTACAATGGTAAGATAGCAGCAGGGAAGACTGTCTGTGTGATGTGTGAAGTCACACTTGCTATCATTACAACCATTCTTGTTTCACAAATCACTTAACTGCAATTTCTCTGTAAATGCAACTACTTCAGGAGCTCGCTTATTGGGGCTTTTTACGGTGAAATAATGAGCACTTTGTTGAAATTTCATTTCTTGCAAGTCCCATTTACATGCACACGTGGCGTTAAGAAATTCCGCTTTAAAGTAAATCATCACCTCTGAATCTGGCTGGATTCAGTGGTCTAATACGCACAATTCATTGTATGACCTGCCTCCCACCTGTTTGCTAGTATTGAGTGGAGGGAGTCAAATTTCTCAATTGCTCAACAATAAAGTGCTGTGTCACGTCTCTGCACAAGGACGTAGCCCATTGGAATGTTTTGCAGGATCTGAGAATTCACATGCCAGGCGCACTGGGCCTCAATATTTAATAATGGTGGGAGTTACACACAGACAGCCTGGAGATTGACCTGCTTTGCATTCCACCTGATATGTCTGTTGTACTAACACTATTCCCAACCCAGAGATCAGCCCAATCGACAAGCTTGGCTTCCAATTGGGTGGAGAGGGCTCCAGAGGGGATAGGTTTGATGAGAGGTTAGAGGGAGCACTCTTGCTCCTTCGAGCATATGAGCAGTATGCCGGAACACTCCGCCTCTCTTCAGCCGTCCCCTTATCCCTGGACAGGCCATATCCAATCTTGGAAAAATACAAAACTCCAGATCCAGTGTCTGGGAGTGGAATAGTTGCCTGACGCACTTTTTAGACTTGGAAGTACACAGTTTGGAGTCAGCTTTCAGCATCTTGACCCAATCTCAACCCAGATGTCTGTGGGCGTTAAAATTCACCCCCCTTCTCAACCTGAGATTTCAACATCAGTAACAGAAGCAGGAAACACAAGAATCAATAGGAAATGGATAAGATGATAAAAACAATTAATCTTGACTAAGTGTTGTGTAGATGGTCTAACCACATCACTGTCCAGACACTGCCACTTGATGCTGCTTTTGAAAGTTACAAATAAATTAATTTTCCAAAAAGCTAGTGCATAAAACTTTGAATCGTTCACTGCAAAGTTAGGCATGTGGCCTTGTTCGGTGAACAAAAGGACAGTGACAAGCTGATCCACAGACTAGTGGTTTATACGACTAGAGCTTGTTGAATGCTAATTACTAACTGTTCATTTTAGAAACTGCAGTTAATTTTCTAACAAGGAAAACAATAGCCTAATTGAACCTGATCAATGAAAGAATTCCAAGTCGTCTGGGTGAAACAAGAATACAGTCAGCATCACAGTGAAGCAATCTGGGAAGAGTGTCCCGTTGTCAGTTCTTGTTGCAAAAACACATAGGCCGGAATTTTATGATTCTGGCTCAGGTGAGGCTCACAGGATGGAAATCTCCATTGGCCTCAGGTGGGAATTTACTATTGCAGTTGTAAAGTTCCACCCAAAGAGTATGAGATCAAGCATCAGAACATCAGCTGATGCTGAAGGATCATCGGTGAAAGATGCTCTTTGGTCAGCCCAAAACTTGCTGGTCTTCCAGTACAAGGAGTTGTCCCTGATCAAGTATTGCAGACTGGCACATTCCAAAGCTCGGGGCAACTGTCGTAAAGTTGCCTTCTAAGACCTTTCAACACAGTGAACTAGGAGGACCAGAATATGACTCATTGAGTGTATACAGTGAATATTATACGCATCTCAGTTGTACTGAAGCACCTCGGAATACAACTTTTTCTATATGGATAACATTTAAAATAATTTTATAACATTTGTAAGACCATTGTAAAATATCTGAAACATTTCCTTACTGTAATGAAGCATCTCAATGTTATTTGATGCATGTGAAGAACCTGAATATTATTGCTTTTTGTGTGATTGTCACATTGGAATGTTTGTAATGTTCTCACAGAATAATGAATAAAGTATACTTTTGGGAAAAAAATTGGAGATGCAATGCCTCATCCTGTCAGCTTGCGTCTGATTTGACCGAGCCCAAGATGGGATGCAATGCCTTGTTTTGTCAGTTTGGATCTGGCTTGTCCCTTATGTGGGGATCATGATCGGACTTAATTTGAACGGGCATTTTTGATAGGATTAAAGTACTGAAAGGTTTAAAAAAAGTTGGTGTGCAACAGTTCGTCTTGGAAGTTGTTTGTTTCTCTGATGGAGACCTTCATGATACTTTGTGTCATGAAGTATGGTATAATTGTATCATACTATTATATATTGCATTACACAATACATAATAGTATGTAATGATACCACAATACCACTAAAGAGGTAGAATAGATTTACCACTATATTTAGTGGTATATCTAAATGCTACTTACCTATTGAGTCAGTGATGCATATTATTCCACTGTAATAAAAATATTTCTTAGCTCCAGGGAAACAAGTGATGATAAGATGGGCCAAAGGCTAGACAATTGGGATTTTTGGAAGCGCAGTTGTAAGTAATTTGCAGGATAGTTTTTTTTATCCCAGAGACAAATAGGCAAGGTTTGGGGGTGTGGGGTTGGAAAGTACAGGTGAGTGGAGTCATATAAGAAAGCAATCAGAGATAGCTTTATCCTCTTAATGGGACAAGCATGACGACAATATGGCTAGGTTAAGGGATGGCAGCTTTATATGGAGGAAAAAGAGGGCAATGAACTCAGAGGTGAGATTTAGATATTTGTTCTATATTCTGTGTTTATCATGATGAGTTGAGATAGCACTCATGATCACCATGGGTGATGTGGTGAAGGGAGGAAAGCAGTGAAGATATTCCAATGAGAAAATAAGCCAGTTTAAGAAAAAATAAATTCATGTCCTTGCCCATGTTCTCCCTGAAGTAAAAATTACAGGGCCTGTACACATTCTCACTTTATATCATGCTAGAATAGTAATTGGGCAGCAGGAACTCTGCTAGCGCACCATCCAGCTGCAATGAGTAAAATAAAGAGCTTACTGGTCGGCATGCACCCCATAAAAATATAAACACTGTCCTGGTTACGCTAATCATTCACCGGCATTAGAAATCTGATGGTTTAGGAAACAGAAGTGGACAGAGACTGGGTGAGGAAGACCAATATTACTAAACATACTGGATGTAGGGCACGGAATACTTTATGTAAGATTTTGCTCACAATAAAGAGGCATTTATTTTCAATTCTAAGCATATCCCATATTGTTGCCAAGCCTTTCAACCTTAAGGTCGCATCACTTCTCTAAGCTTTTCTATTAGGCAATTCATGTTCAAGAGCAGATCAAGCTGATCCCACCAGTATGATTTACACTCATTTTTCTGGTCTTTCATTCTTCTGCTTTATATTTAATCAACAAAAAGGCAAGGATTAAACAATGGTGCTGATGATATCAAGGCTGTTGGAAGAAAACTAACTTTTACTCCCTATCACAACTGTATTCCTTTTGATGGCCTGTTTTGTACATTCATTGGAACATGTCACCAAATAGTATCCACTGCAAATACAATTGTTGTTGAACAATAATTACACTGATGCATATGCAGCATGAATCACTTAAGTATTTCCCAGAAGTCTTTCCTTCTGCCAAGGGAGATGGTGACTGCCAGAAAAAGTAGCGCAATTGTGTTTATTGAATCTACAAGTACAGTTTCCTCTGCGCTCAAGTTACTTCTCTGCAAGACTCGAGTCATGTGTTTATGCAAACCTGAATCATAAAATGAATTCATCTATTCATGCCTTGTTCCGTTCCGCAGTCAGATACAGAAACTGTGGTAAATATCACACCATCTGTACTGCCTTAGAGTCCCTTAAGAAAAGTCAGGAATGGGCCTGCTCCCAGTCTCAGCTAAAGAGACAGTAGTCTTCCTGGGTTTGGAGACGTGCAGGTAAGCTCATATAGTCAAACAGCTTGTCTTGCAATCTGGGCACTATCTACCCCGGGGAGCAGATATAGCAGTCGCACCACTCAATCTCAGATGCACTCACTTTAGTTTAACAAGACATGAGCTATAAATGTATTCAAAATAAATCTCAATGCACAAATTTAGTCTTTTATTGCACACTTAAAAGCTGAATGAAGGACTTTAGATCTGATCCTCAATCATCTCTGTAACATAAAGAAATTGGAAATCGGCAAATAATGGCTGTTTCACCTGGTACCCTAATTGCCTGTATCCCTAACTGAAAACATTATTAGTTACAGTGTATTTTAAAGATTAAATGAAATTTCTCAGAAAGGGAAAGCCAAACAGTGCAAATCTGACATCATCAATGGGCCATTTGTTGTCAGTGGGTTTGGTTTCCCGATTGCTTTTAGTGCAAGTCTGTTTCCCCTATCCTAACATGGCGGAGATTCTGTTCTTGCATAGACTTGCCGGCAGTCTTGATTCCCACTCATCTCCCAACCCAGCATTTCAATTTCTTGTAGCCTTTCGATTCAGTGCTGATTCCCACTAGTCTCCTCACTTAGCCATTATTCCAATCTCAGCTTTCATGGAGAATAGCAGCAAGGTTAACTGATGTCTACCTTTACAAAAATTGATGGAAAGTTGCTTTGCACAACTTTATCTAGTAACTTTTAAAGATGGAAATTTCCATTAACACAGAGTGTTTCATGACAGCACAGTGGTTAGCACTGTTGCCTCACAGCACTAGGGTCTCATGCTCAATTCCAACCTTGGGTGACTGTCTCTGTGGAGTTTGCATGTTCAAATTGTGTGAAAAGTGAATTGCGTGGAGGACATGGAAAGTCTGCAGAGAGATTTGGATAGGCTGAATGAGTGGGCGAGGATCTGGCAGATGGAGTATAATGTTGGCAAGTATGAGGTTATCCACTTTGGAAGGAATAATACTAAAATGGACTATTATTTAAATGATGATAAATTACAACATGCTACTGTGCAGAGGGACCTGAGGGTCCTTGTGCATGAATTGCAAAAAGTCAGTCTGCAGGTGATCAAGAAGGCAAATGGAATGTTGTCCTTTATCATGAGGGTGATGGAATATAAAAGCAGGGAGGTCTTGCTGCAATTGTACAGGGTACTGTGGGGCTGCAACTGGAGTACTTTGTAAAATTTTGGTCACCTTACTTGCGAAAGGATATATTGACCTTGGAGGGGTACAGAGAAGGTTCACCAGGTTGTTACCAGAAATGAGGGGGTTAGCTTATGAAGAGGGATCGAGTAGATTGGACCTGTACTTGTTGGAGTTTAGAAGGCTGAGAGGTGATCTTATAGAGACATGTAAGATAATGAAGGGACTAGATAGGAGTGGAGGCATAGAGATTCTTTCCACTTAGAAAGGAAGCAAGAATTAGAGGACACAGCTGCAAAATAAGGGGGAGTCAGTTTAGAACAGAGTTGAGGAGGAACTACTTCTCTCAGAGGGTAGTGAATCTCTGGAATTCTCTGCCCATTGAAGTGATGGAGGCTACCTCGTTGAATATGTTTAAGTCACAAGTAGATGGATTTCTGATCACTAAGGGAATTAAGGGTTATGGGGAGCAGGCGGGTAAGTAGAACAGGACCACTACAAGATCAGCCATGATCTTACTGAATGGCGGGACAAGCTTCAGGGGCTAGGTGGCCTACTTCTGCTCCTATTTCTTATGTTCTTCCTGTGGGCTTTCTCCAGTGCTTCCATTTCCTCCCACAGTCCAAACATGTATGAATTACATTGCTTGGCCACACTAAATTGATCCTAATGATGGAGGATTAGCAGGTTAAACATGTGGAGTTAAATGCAGCCTGGGTGGGATTGTAGTTGGTACAGATTCGATAGGTCAAATTGCCTCCTTCTGTACTGTGATTCTACGATTCAATGATTGCATCCCAAATGAAGTGCTTTCGAAGTGAAGGGCCACGTGGAAGTTAATTTAGTCACAAACAAGACAGGAGGTATCTGACCAGATAATCCATTTTAGTGACACTGAGAGATAAGTATTGGTCAATACACCAGATATCTCCCCTGCTCTTTTTACATAGCACTATGAGCTCGAGGGGACAGGTTGGGGTTTCTGACTAATGCTTCCATCTAAAAGGCAGCATTCCCAACATTGTTGACAGGAGTATAGGTCTAGATTCCAGAGTTTGATTTGAAAGCACAACCTCCAGCTCAAAGGATGCAAGAGAGACAACTGAGACAAAGCAGATACCTTCCAAGAATGTTTAACAATATGTGTAGATAGCCAAAATTCCAATCAATCAACCACCATAGTCAAATGGTTCATTTGCTAAAATATAGATACTACAGTCAACTATCACGTACAGGGTCATCTGCATGCTCAGCTTGCATCTACAAGGATGCAGCAGAAACCACAATGAAAATTGTGGAAAGTCAAACACTGCTGAATTGATTTGTTGAGGAAAGCCTAAATTAAGTGAACAGATAAATGGGTATCACAAAAGGGGATTCAGGTAAAGAAAGAGTATATCACACCTTTCAGCACCCAGGACATCCCAAGCACTTTACAGTCAATTAAGTACGTTTCAAGTTTATTTACTATTGTAATATAAGAGACACTCAAATTTGTACATGACAAGGTCTCACAGCCTTTAATATGACAATATTCTGACCATTTCTTTTACAATGCTGGTTTATCTTTCTAATTATCTTTATCCAGAAGCATAGGTGAAGACCCATCTAGAATTAATCTTGAGCTCTATCAGGTGAAGAAATGAGCAGAGATTTCCAGGAAAGCTGTAGAATGCCTACTCTTCCATTCATGGGACTTTCCCAAACACATCGTTATAGGGCAGAATCCTGACAGACCCCATTTTTCTGAAATTTTGGCCTCCCTCCAGCCTCTACAATGGAGATGTGCCCCAGGGCAGAATTCCAGGCCCCAGAGATTTCAGTTCCACGTTTTTCATTGTAGTCAGGTCGTGTAAAATCTTATTCCTGGGCTTCCAGTCTACGTGAGAAATCCATCATATCTGTCAACTTATATTATCAAGGAAAGCAGATCAGGCTGCTTTTGCACTGCCCTCTATCAGTCCATGTGGGAAATGTCAGCGTTAGAAAAGGTGCACAACGTTCCTGTTTTCCTTATATTCTCAATTGTAAGGACAGTGTTTCCATGTGTCACATAAATCCTGCAATTATTCCCCCGCATTTTCAATTCTATTGTTAACAAATTCAGTTAAAGAACATTGCAATTTTTAAAAAAATCTTTCTATAAAAATGTAATGAAATTTATCCTTTTGGGATCTAAAATTACTCAACTGCCTTTATTAACAACAAGACAAATCCTTAGTCTTCAGAGTGTTACTGTCAAGAGAACAAAATAAAACAGAAGTTATCAGGTACAAATTACTCCTCCCTATATCGTAACCAATCTGATTTAGTATTCTTTTACACAACTATACAATTAAGCCTACCTTTTATTTGCTGAAATGTAGCAAATTCCCCAGTTTAGTATTTCAATGGCAATTAGCAGAATTAAATGCCTGTGTTTTACAGAATGGAATTCAAGGGGTTTAATTACTGACTGTGTAGCATCTGCATTAATGTCACAACGATGTGACAAAACCGATATGTTTTTTTCTTAAATGTTCATTCACATTTGCTGTTAAAAGATAAATAACATTGATTTTTCAGTCTCATTTGGTGATTTCGAGCTATATAGTTCTTTTATAAAAAATGTGACGTGAAGAGGAAAACTGGCAACATTTGTCAACAAAGCAAATATACCATGGGTTCTGATGCAACGAGACAACTGCATTGGACTGCTTAATATCAGCAGTAAATTATTTGTCTGTTTGTTTTTTGTTTATTTATTAGTCACAAGTTAGCTTACATTAACATTGCAATGAAGTTACCGTGAAAATCCCCTAATCGGCACACTTTGGCGCCTGGTTGGGCACACTGAGGGAGAATTCATCTTGTTCAATGCAGCTAACCAGCACATCTTTTGACTGTGAAAGGAAACCAGAGGAAATCCACGCAGGCACAGGGAGAACATGCAGACTCCACACACACAGTGACCCAAGCCGGGAATTGAGTCCGTGTTCCTGGTTCTGTGAGGCAGCAGTGCTAACCATTGTGCTGTCCTCATTATGGAGGACTTATCACATTTCAAACTCCAGTTTAGTCCAAAGAAATTAAGTGAAGTTATTCTAAAAATATGAAAAATTGGAAGGCAGCTTATTTGTTCAGTAGTTGCCCTCACAGGACTACATGGTGGGCAAAGCTTGCAACTGTTTATATACAGGAATTTCAGTCTAAATATTTACTTCGGCGGTTTCATGTAACCAAATATGAAAAATGGGAAGCATAGCACACTCAAAATTTCTAACAACGTGAATATGGATTTAGTGTGGCAGTTATTTATGCATCCACCAAACTGTTCTGTCAATCAATCATTTAAAAAAAATTATTTCACTGGATGTGGCCATCTATCTAGACCAGCATTTATTGCCCACCCCTAATTATCCTTGAGTAGGTGATGTTGAGCTGCCTTTTTGAATTGCTGCAGTCCACATGGCATAGGTGCAGTTGGTCCATTCATTTTTTGCACAAATACTATGATTTATTAAATAATTCAGTTAAGAGTTTATTTAAAAAGTTCTTTGTGCAATTTCAAGTGTTGAAAGAATCAAATTTATTGACCAGTATAATGTATCTTATGTCAATATGGTAATATCTCAGAAGAACAGCAAGTAGAGAAATTTCAAACTGTTCTTGTGATTAGGCATTAACACAACAACATTAAAATTAGATGTGCAAAGAAAGTGGGATAGAGTTTCTGAGTCATCAGAAAACTCTTGCCAAGCTGCTTGCAGTTTTAGATACATTCTGGCTACAGACAAGAGTCAGAAAATCTTCTCTTGCATGCTTATGTAGAACTGTGTCTTAGTGGCTCTTTTATCCAAGACAATGACTTGCAGAATAAAGTCTTGCTCCAGAGCACATTATCTAGGCTGACCTTCCAGCGCAATGCAGAGGGGAAGGACAACTGTTAGAGATCTTCCATCTAAAATTTAAGTTTAAAAGTTTTTTTTATTTGTGTCACAAGTTGTCACATTTGAGACAGCAGTGTTAACCACTATGCCATCTCTTGGCACTAGTTGAACATGACCATGGAAGTTCTCCTGATGCCACAGCCAACAGTTCCTCAACCCAACTTCAACAAACCGATCAACTGGTCATTTAATTTCTGTTGTGACATCTTCTGGAATGCATATTGGTTGTCAAGTTTGCTTGTATTGCAACAGCAACCACATTTCAAAAATAATTAACGGCTAACAGGTGCTTTGGGGCATCCTGCAAGTACAAGAACCTGGATTTTAGTTCCCTAGATGGGTATATGAATTTAGGTCAAATTTTCCTGCTTTTCTCATCTGCTTCAGGAAAAAGTGCCCCAATTTGTATCATTTTCATTCCAGGAGTTGAGATCAAACCCAACACCCCTGGAAATGGCTGGCAGGTGCACATAAGGATTGCCAAGGTGGGCTGGTTAAAAGACCCATCTCAGTTCTTTTGAACTACTTCCACTGTATTATTTAATATTAGACTTTCTTGCCTACACATCCCCATGGCCATTTATAACCCACCTACCTAATAGGTGCCAACTTATGACATTCCCCCTTTCATTCTAATGGATCCTTACAGTCACTATGACAATTTAGCCCCATCTCATGCCAACCCATGCCTTCACTTCCCTTTGTCCATAACCCACCATTGCCAACTCACCCAGCGTCCACCATGGACAGACAGCAGGAGCTATGAAATCGGACAGAGGTGAATAAGTTATTCAAATGGCCATTTCCATCTCGTTAGTGGGCCCGGAGGCTTCAGTCCTGGTCAGGGAAAAGGGCAGGTTATCCTGGGCAGGGCCAGCTTGGTTATGCCAGCCTGGCCCTCAGGCACTGCCCAAAGGGACCAGAGGGAAGCTAGTCTTTGGAGGAGGGAGAGGGGGAAGAGGAAAGGAGGGGAGGGAGGAGAGATCAATAGGTTGGGGGGGAGGGGGTAGTTGCTGCTACCACTCTTCAGGCCAGAAACGGGTGAGGTAAGGGTCACACAGCAAGAGGTGTGGGGTCGCAGGCCTGGCTACCTATTGGGAGGCCAGCAGTGAAGGGCTACTGTGCATGTGCCAATCTCAGCGCTGGTAGATCAGCATATGCACAGCAGCCTGCTCAGCGCTATGCTGCCAGTCTCACCAATCAGGATAGGTCCCACCCAGTGATTTTTAATATGATTCATGCTGAGCACACTGTGATGCACAGACTGTGAGAGATTCATTTTGAAAATCCCACATGATTTACTTCAGTTTTCATGCAAATTCAGCACTTTGAATTTTTTTGGGAGAATCCCACTCCTTAAATCACATGCTGCAGGATAAGACCCTTGTTCTGGCAAAAATGGAGTCCCTCTGAACTCAACAACGATTTCACACGTGGATCAGATCCCATCCCATTTCTCCCTCCCAATTTGGTGAAAATAGGAGCTGTTATAGACAAGGACAATCCTTTGGGTCCATGTTCTCGTTGCCATTTTGGATCAGACCCGGAGTCTCCACAATTTCTTGTGAACGTAGGTCAAATTCCCTTTTTGTACTGTCACATTGCTAAGAATTAAAATTAACTAGTTTGATTTCCTTAGAATTAAAATAAACTAGTTTGATTTGGCTTAAAAAGTAACTGTCAAGTGGTGAGCTGGATCTGAACCAAATCCTTATCTCCCATGGGTCAGAAGGTTCTGCTCTCCAGCTTTATATGTGAAATAAATATCAACCCAGTTTTGGTGGGAATGAGTCCAGGTCAAAAATTGTCCATAAATTGCCTACAGGTTAATCTTCCTCACACAAGGACACACTGGTAAATAAATATTGTTCAAAAGTCAATGCACGAGTGTTGCTGTGGATCTGGCCTTGTAATTGACCATTTTGTAAAAAAAAGTTGTGCTTTCTGAAAGAACAAAAAACAAATTAACTTTGCCAAAATGTGATAAAACCATAGCGAATGTGCTTGTTCAGGGGTTGCAAAGTCACATAAGCTCATTTGTTCGAGAGAACTGAAGTTTTGAAATGGTCTCCTTGGGCCTATTTTGCTTGCATACTATAAATGCAAAGGGACTGACAGCTCCATTGCAATAAATATGTTTATCGCACATTAAGACTTTTACTACAGAAATAATGCAATATCATTATTTTTAGGGGTAATGCACCATTTGTATCAAGTATTAAACCATTTTTACAGTATTATTGTGCTACAGATGCTATAGGGCTAAATGAGATCAGCTTCAGTTTCTAGACTTGCTGGAAATACCCTGGTGTTTGTACAACTCTGCGATGAGATACCCAGGTGTATTTTATGATAGAGCAGTTTGAAGCTGGGAATTAAACTGGATCAGTAAGAACTCAAGACTGCAGAATCTTTCACCTCCCAAGGCAGCGGTTGATTTATTTTCATTTACACACAAGCAAATGTTTCAAGTCAGACTAATAGGGGGAAAAAAATCCTTTTCACAAAGCAAACACAAGGTAGGCTCAGAGTTTCAGTCACTCACAGCAAGAGCTTCAGTAGTGGGAACGCCAACCCCTGTCAAAGCAAATACCCCATGTGAGTGTGCAGGATCAGTGAATTGTCCTTACATAGCTTGAGAGAAAGAAATGCCTATAATGGCACATAAGGATTGCAGTTTGTGGATTTTCAAGACTGAATCCTTTATGCAAAGAAGGTACTAAAATCAGATTTTTCTGGTAACAGAACGTAGGCCCTAACTTCAAGGAAAAGACATCAACTTGCATGCAAAACCTAACAGTGTGGTAGGAAAATGTCAAAATATAGCTGATGAAAGGAGGTGCCTGCCCCTCCTCCATGACAGTTTAATTAATGCAATTCAAGTCACTGAGTTCATACGTGAAGGCGGGAAGTCCCCTTTGGAAAAAATCCCCAATGTGATGTCAAAGGGTAAAGGAGAAAAAATGAGCAAATCCCCTCCAGCTGAAAAAAACAACTAAATTACACATCACTTAATAAAAGTAAAATATTTTGCATATACTAACTTGGTTTCTCCATCACTCCCTCTCCTGGTCTGCCTGCTTCCCGATAATTTAATTTTATATTTACTACACATTCTAATTATATTTCTCATGTTTCTAAATATTCAAATCATTTAATTTACCTTTCTGCTTTTGCCATCATCCTCTCACTGATGCATGGTCTAGAATTGAAAGCAGGGAGTTAAAGCTGATGACGGGATAAACAGGGAAAATAGTGGGGATGGAAATGCTGTTCAACATGGAGTTTGCTTTCTGCCCATGCAGCAGGTCACGTTCTCTTAACTAAGGAGGAAGCATCCAGGTAGGCAATGGCATAGTGATATTACCATTAGACTTCTGATCCAGAAACTCCACTAATGTTCTGGGGATCGGATTCAAATCCCACCATAGTAAACGGTGGAATTGAATTCAATTAAAAATATCTGGAATTAAAAATCTATTGATGACTATGAAACCACTGCCGATTGTCAGGGAAAATCCATCTGGTTCACTAACGTCCTTTCAGGAAGGAAATCTGCTGTCCTTATCCAATCTGGCCTACATGTGGTTCCAAAGCCACAAGAATGTGGTTGACTTTCAATTGCTCCTTCGGGCAACTAGAGATGGGCTAAGCAGTCAGCTGTGGACCCACTGGCCGACCAGCGACATCCATATCCCAAGAATGAATTTTTAAAAATGCGCCATTTTACTTGGGCTAACTGAGGATGGATGGGTGAGCTAGCAGACTGTCCTATTATCCATCAATGAATTTTCTTGAGTGCTGTTAACAAGTCAGCAGATGCTTTACACAACCAGGAACATTATATCATGTCAACAATAACGTACATATTTATCCTCTGTTGAAGCAGAAACACACGTTCATTTAAGATTATAAAATCTTAAAATGTTGAAAGAAGTAAATTAATTTAAAAGATCAAACATGATATGGTTTATGGAGTGACAGGGGAGAGGGTGCAACTAAAAAAATGCAAACATTCTGATATGGTGCCTTCCTGCAAAATTTCTCTACAGCTCTCAATTTTAAAAATTATATACTTTTTCCATTGGACACTGTGGAGTCTGAAAGATCCAGGGCATCCAAAATGCATCCAACAGGAAATGTATATTTAACTATTTTAAACTGATAGAATCTTCAACACATTTTTTCTTCTGTCACCACATTTCTCACAGCCAGCTCCATTTATAACATATCTACTAGTGCTGACTTTCTTTTAGGCATCTCTTTTATTTCCTTTAATGGTTCCGTACAAGAATCAAATATAGATTAACATATTTGCTGTGGGCTTCAGTAATCTTTCGAACCTGACAAAGTTTGCTAAAGGTTGTTACTCGAGTTCTGCCTTCAGTTCATAAGTTTTGAACAGGCAATGCTAGACGGTGACTTTCTTCCAGCGCATTAGTGATGAGTAATTCTTGCTCTGAGAAAGTCTGGTTCACATGTGGTACGGAAAGTGTTTGCAGTGACGAGGCAAAGAACAAACACAATCCCATTTCTGGGAAAGGAAACTCCTCCACCACGTCTGTAACTGCATCAGACAGGAAGCTTAAACTGCTGGTATAATATACATGCACACAACTCTTGTGTATGATGTAAATGTCTTGAATATCCATTTAGCAGGCTTAGCTAGAAATACTGTAATACTTCATTACAGTAAGTTAAGCATTAGAAATTGCAGTTGTAAACTTAAACTAATGAAAGCTCTTTAGGTTCTGCAACATATATTTTCACGGCCCAAATCCACATCTACTCATTGTGCAGGTAGTGTGGAATACAGGATACCTATAAAGCCTCAGTCCAACTTTAAAAACTTTGGATGTACACAATAGAAACAAACTGATGAAAGCATAGTTTATCATGTTTTTTAACATCAACGATGTTGAAAACGGTTGGAAATAACAACAAGAGTTGAAAAGATGAGTTGTTGGAAAACTGGATTTACAATGTTTTCATAATAGATGGCAACTTATATTGGAGGGCAGAAATTTGAACCACTTTGTATCAAAACTTTATGAACTATGTTTTGATGTGTTGCTTACTATTACAGTTTGTTTCTAACATTGTGCGTTGCCCAAGTTATTAAAGTTTATAGTTGCACAAGGACTTGATAAACATACTGTGTATCCAAATGATTGTGAAGCTGGTGTTTTATCAATTATAAACTAAAGGCCGCCTTTTCTTGTTTTTTAGGGAATAAACGCATTTTTCCGACAACCTTTCCGGTGTTATCGTAACTTGCATGATTTTGTTACAAGTAGTTTTGTGCAACATGAAGTGTTACTGGCAATCGGAATCATGGGAAACTTAGCAATCTCAGTGTAGCTGTAAAAATAACTAGTTACCATTCATCAAGTAGTTAAATGTTCACTTATTTATGACTGATTCTAAACAGGTTGGAAAATCCAGCTGTGGACTGTGCCCAACAAAAAACAATTGAGAGAAAGAACAGAATTTACCCTTCACACTGTTCGCTCTGAAAAATCCAGTTGAAGCACACTAATTAGTTATGTTCATTCTAAACTAGTAAACTCATGGAATCTTTACACTGCAGAAGGAGGCCACTCGAATCTGTGTTAACCACAATCACATCCAGGCTCTATCCCCATGTATTTACCCTGCTAGTCCCTGTGACACTAAGGGACCATTTACCATGGCCAAGCAACCTGACCTGCACATCTCTGGACTGTGGGCGGAAACCGGAGCACCCGGAGGAAACCCATGCAGGCACAGGAGAATGTGCAAACTCCCCTTAGTGTGCAAACCAGGAATTGAACCTGGGTCCCTGGCGCTATAAGATAACGGTGCTAATCACTGTGCCGCCGTGCTGCCCTGCATAAGCTCTGTATGAAAACAGACAGCGATTGGGAACGGAAACATGCAGCTCTCTGGATAATGGGATTTTGTGGCAGATAGAGATGAGGAAGATAGCAACAATACAAAAACAAAATAGCATGGATGCTGGGCATCAGAAATAAAAACAGGAAATACCAGACGTACATAGGAAGCCATGCAGCATCTGTGGATTGAGAAACAAAGTTAACATTTCATTCACGGTGGCCACTCATCAGAATGTCAGGACGTTGACCTGAAATGTTAACACTTTGTTTCCCTCTCCACAGATGCTGCTCGACCTCCTGAGTATTTTCAACACTTGGAGTTTTTATATTAGTAATGCCTTAATATTCATATATCCTCCTACTGTATACACAGACCTCAGGGAATGGAGTGATAAGAGCTAACAGTGTAACAATTCTACAAGTTTTATAAATGCAGTTAGAAAGCGAGGCTTTGAAATTTCAGGGAGCCTCTTTTGCGAGATCTGACCACAGGTAAGTGGAACCTATTTTTAATTCACTCGTGGGATAAGGACGTCTCTGCCTCAGCCTGCATTTATTGTCTGTGGATCTCCAATTACTCCTGAGGTGGTATTGGTGAGCTGCCTTCCTGAACAGCTGAAGTTCATATGGTGCACATAAACTCACAGTATTGCCAGGCAGATATTGTGGCAGGATTTTGAACCTGTGATAGTGAAGAAATTATAACACATATTTCCAGATCAGGATGGTGAGTGATATTCCCATGTGTCTGCTTCTGGTCATTGCCTGGAACTTACCGAGCACAAATGTTACTTTCCATTTCTCAGCCCAAGTTGGATATTGTTCAGGTCTTGCTGCATTTTGACACAAACTGCTTCAGTGTCTAATAAATCAGAAATGGTGCTGACAATTGTGCAGTCATCAATGAACATCCCCACTTCTGATCTTATGATGGAAGGAAGGACATTGATGAAGCAGCTGAAGATGGTTGGGTCTAGGACACTCCCCTGAGGAACTCGTTTAGCAATGTCCTGGCACTGGGTGATTGTTCTCCAACAATCAGCTCCATTTGTTCTAGTCACGATTCCAACCAGTGGAAAGTCTCCCCAATTCCCACTGATTCCAGTTTTGCTGGGACTCTTGATGCCACATTCTGTCCAATGTGGCCTTGATTTCATTTTAACATTTAAGAAAGAAAAACTTGGACAGGTACATGGATAAGAGGGGTGTTGAGGGATAGCTGGTCCAGGTTAGTGGGACTAGGCAGAAAAATGGGTCGGCACAGCCAAGTGCCAAAAGGCCTGTTTCTGTATTGTAATTTCCATGATCCTATAGTAGTCACCCTCATCACACCTCTGGAGTTCAGCTCTCTTGTCCAAGTGAGCCTGACTGAACCCAAATTGATCATCAGTGTACAGGTTATTGCTGAATAATTACATCCGAGTAGCATCTTTGATAGGCCTTTCATCACTTTACTGATGATCAAAAGTAGACTGATGGGATGGTAATTGGCCAGGTTGGATTTGTTCTGCTTTGTTTGTCTTACCAACCCAAAGCCAGACTCGCCATCATAACTTCCAGGGATGACGTAATTTACACCATCTGGAGACCAACAGCACCCCCATCAAGGATTCTTCACTGTCACCTACACCAATCTAGCTGTGATAGGGCAGAGTGCCTTACAAAAGAACCACAGACTCATCCGAGACTGGTAATGCTGGTCTTGCATTTTAAAGGCTTCACGTGGGTTCCTGGACTTGAGCGGATCAAATTTGCAGTAGCTAGCCGAGATTCACAAGACAACTAGAAGATGCCCTGAGAAGTTGAACAAGTACTGTAAATGGGGTGGAATTCCAAAAGAACCAGGTTCCACCTGAAACTCTTCAGAACACTGACGACCACCACCCCCCCCACCCCCCCCCCCCCCCCCCCCCCCAAAAAAAAAGTAGATTCTGGCTCAAGGAATGTTAGGAGCCAGCTAGAATCCTATTATAAACATGTTTTAATGCAACAGAATCATTGTTAACATAAGTCTACAATTTAACAGGAATGGCAAGTGTTTCTAATATTTGCGACATGCGGCCTGTGCAGGCAGAACAAGGGTTGAAAAACAAATGGAAGGAAGTCCTGTTGGATTCTGTTGGACAGCTCCCATAACTTTGGCAGAATTCAGGAAAACCCACAACAAAAGACAGGCATTCAATTATATCAATTATTGCTAACTTGGAGTTGCCTGTTAATTCTACAAAGCACTGGCTCATAAATCCTTATTGACCGAACATCCTCCTTTAAAACGGATTCATAAATCATGGACCCAACACACAATGTGCCACTTATAAAGAGAGTGCTTTGATAATGTAGCACCTTTTAGGATCTGTTGATTCCATTTCTAAAATCAGTGACAATCAATTCTACTGGACTGTAACCTAAATGTTTTATTTCCACCCAAAGGGATAGAATTCTACAATGCCTCATCTTACCTCAAAATTGAAGAGCAGTTGGAGATCGAAACAAACATATCATCCATCAACTTTCTGGCAATTTGCCAATTTCAGCACTCCATTCCCATCCTCCTAGGTGAAACAGCTATCCCACATCTAGTGATCATGCACTGCTCCGACTTCCCAATTTACATCAGCCCATCTCCTGCTGCTATTCATTCGCTTACCTTTGTCACAACCACATGCACCACTCCCATGAATAACAGCATTCTTCCACACTAACCATTATAAATCATGATACAAGTTTGAAAACAGTAGTAGTGCAGCATGTTATTGTCAGATGTCCATCCATCACTGTTGTAAAATACATTTAGCTAAAGCTCATCCTAAACCCACCAGAACATTTCTAAAGCGCCCAGCTTGGGGAGCACTGCTATGAAAGCAGAACGTCTGGCTTGCATTGACAGGGCCAAAAATTAACAGAGGCAAAGACTCCGCCTTTTGGCTAAGATCAAGTGTAGTATGGACATACTGTGCTTGGTTGAAGTCATTAGGTTACAGTTTAGCTTCATTTGAAGCAATTTTTTAAAAGTGGTATCTCGGCCTTTTGGCTAAGATGCAAATGAGATCAAGCCTTGGAGGAGAAGCTGTGCCTACTCCAATCAGCTTGAATCACATAGATCAAGTCCAAGACAGGCAGTGAGACCCCTGTTTTGTCAACTTGGATCGGGAATGTCTCAACTTGTTGAGACTTTGAATTAGACTTGATTTGACTGAACTGGAATAAAAACAAACAAAAAAGATTCTGGTGATAGCTTACTTTCTCAGCTGAGAAGTAATTGGCTGTTATATTGGCTGACAAAGAGGAATCATTCCTACTCCAAGCTGGAGAGTAGGAGGTCCCACTAGGGCTAAGCGTTCCAAGCTAGTGAAGCCATCTAAACCCCTGAAGAAAGATTAAAGTTTAGTTAATGATCGATTAAAATTTGGTGCAGTTTCTTTGCACAACAGGATTTCTCAAGCTCTTGGAGCAGACAAGCAGCAAAACAAGTGTCTATAATGGTGTGGCTGCCTGCCAGTTCCAAGCATACTGGGTGCTTTCTACGTAACACAATAATACTGGGTGGCACAGTGACAAGCATTGCTGTCTCACAACTCCAGAGACCTGGGTTTGATTCGTGGCTTGGGTCACTGTTTGAGTGCAATTTGCACATTCTCCCCCGTCTGCCCGGGTTTCCTCCTACAGTCAAGAGATATGTGGGCTGAAGGGCAACTGACCATGCTAAATTACCCCTTAGTGTCCCAGGATGCATAAGTTAGAGGGATTAGTAGGGTAAATATATGGAGTTACAAGGGATAGGGCCTGGGTGGGATTGTTGTTGATGCAGACTCAGTGGCTGAATGGCTTCCTTCTGCACTGTGGGTTTCTTTCTATGGTTTCTCGTGTTTGAGGACCAATGCTGCTGATTTTAGTAAAAGTCAGTATGCACTTAATTTCCTTAATTTAACTTTTATAGTTTCATTTTCCAAAAGATGTGGTTTTACTTCCAAATCTTTCCATTCATTAAGCTAATGCTGGGTCTCATTTCAACACACGTTTTTTTCAGCTGCTTCCTCCTATTAATCCTTTACAAGTCTCTGGAGTTTGTCTATTACAAAATAAAAAGTGATAATTTTTTGAATTTCCGTGAACCCTGCTTAGATATTTAATCATAACTTCTCATTATTACTAGATGCCACGGAGTACCTTATCTCTATTTTAATTTCCTTATTCTGGTTATCCGTTTCCTTCCAAGAGGATCATTCTAAAACCAGGAAATCATGTCTTCTATCCCTACGGAT
This sequence comes from Sphyrna mokarran, assembly GCA_024679065.1. Lineage (NCBI taxonomy): Eukaryota > Metazoa > Chordata > Chondrichthyes > Carcharhiniformes > Carcharhinidae > Sphyrna > Sphyrna mokarran. The sequence continues at coordinate 83,428,294 of JAGIQG010000006.1, forward strand.
GTCAATAATTGCTGCTTGCTTTTATCAGCTGCAGACTACTTTATTGTCACTAATGTAATTCCGTGTTTGATTAAGAGAGAATACAGTCAGTGTGAGAGAGCAGTTAGTTTTTTTCCCTCCTGTTTCTTCACTTGAATAGCCTTACCCCTTAGCGAAGCGTTTGATATGGAACTAAATGAAATACTGCTAAGTGATGACCACCATGGAATTAGAACCTTTGACTGCCTGGTTAAAAGATAAAATTGCACTGCCTTTGAACCGATGTACCTGTCTATTTTGATTTCAAAAGCCAATCTTCTCATGTGAAAGCACTGCTGAGGGTAATTTCACTGGCAACAGATGCAGGAATATTGACGGTGACCAGTAAAGACAATTCAACTTGAGGGCTTCACAGCCAAGCTTACTACTACCCACATGATTGATAGAGTGGGAATTATGATGGAATGTTTCAGTCCCAAGCTTAGGAACATTCAGGTCATTTGCAGCACTACAATAAGAACACCATCCCAACTGGGCATCCACAAATTTAACAGACCAGAGGTCAAATTTATAGTATTCCTGTTCCATATGGCTCAGTATTCCAGTGTCCATAAGTTTATTGTGAGGGGAGCTTCCTATTTCTACTATGTTTATTAGCACTTCTACTGAGCACACTGTTATTCGTAAAGATACTGTAGGTAAAAGAAACCATCCATTAGCAAAGTTTCTTATTCCGATTGCAAGTAACAAGTCTTAAAGGTGATGTACTTTTGCTTTCAGCCTTTGCCATTCATTGCATATGTTTGTGAGTTAGTAACTGTGTGTGTACACACACATGCCCTGCAGGATTGCTGGATAGTAGTCAGGAAATGTAATTCTACTGAATTATTTTCCCTCCAATAGAGGGATCAGTACATCACTGCAAGAGTTCCTCAAGGTAATGTCTTAGGTCCAAACATAATCAGCTGCTTCATCAATGATCTTCCATCCATTGTACAGTTAGAAATGGGAGGTTCTCAGATGATTGCAAGAAGTCAAGCAACACTTGAAACTCCTCCGATATTGAAGCAGTCTGTATCCATTTGCATCAAGATCTGGACAACATTTAGGCTTGGGCTGAGAAATGGCACCACATAAGTGCCAAGCAATGACCATCTCTAACAAAGAGAGAATCTAAGTGTTTTCCCTTCACATTCAATGACACTATCAACACAAAATCCCTCACTATCAACATCCTGCATTGACCAGAAATGGAATTGGACCTGTTATATAAATACTGTGGCTACAAGAGTATGTCAAAAGGCGGTGAATTCTGCAGTAAGTAACTCACCTCTTCACTCTCTAAGTTTGCACACCGTCTACAAAGCTCAAGTCAAGAATGTGATGGAACACTCTCCAGTTGCTTGGATGAGAGCAGCTCCAACAACAATCAAGAAGCACAACACTATTCTAGGCAAAGCAGCTCATATGACTGGCCTCCAACCACCGCTTTCAACATTCACTCCCTGCATCACTGATTCACAATGGCAGCAGTGTGTACCATCTACTCTCCCTACTGGCACTGTAGATGTTCCTACACCACATGGATTACAGTTCAAGAAGACAGCTCATCACAAAGGGTAATTAGGGATAGGATGTCCACACCCTGTCAAGAATTAAATAAAAATACTGGGTGGTATTATAAAACATCTTCACTGACATTAAAAGCATGCATTTTGTATAACTCACTTAGCAATTAGTATTTTTAAATAACTCACTTGCCAATTAGGATTGTCAGCAGATAACATGTCATTTTTATTCCTCTTCATTTATGAACAAAAACTCTCTAGACCAGTTAATCAACCAAGAAAACTGTGACAAATTAAGAGTTGAATAAACTTAATAGGCAAGTTGGGACCGATTCTCCCATTTTGGCATTAAGTGCCCACGCTAGCGGGAAAACAAGAGTGTTTACAGCATGTGCTAGTAATATCTTTTGGATGGGGTTCACCCACCTGAAAAATGCAGATGAGCTCACTTTGGGCAATCCACCTAACTAGTTTCACTGTTCTGACGGCCATTTGTAAATGGCTCTCTGGTCTCTGTGCTCAGAGACAGTGCCCCTGCTTACAAAAAATGAAATAGTGACACCCCTCTCCCTCTCTTTGTCACTGATCAAGGGAGTTCCGCCAGCTCTTCACCAAGGTGGGGCATCCCACCCACAAATAATGGTTAACCTTCAACACCATGCAGACAAGAGGGAGAACTGACTCCACCTGCCTCCAACCAGTCCCCCCCTTTCCTCCCTTCCCACTCAGCTATCCTACAGCCATTTAGCCAACTGAGCTAACCAACTCCCAACTTATCAAATATAAAAAGCATAATTCTGTGACAGAAGCACAATGAGCTATGTTAATTTTTTGTATATTAATTTTTGAGAGTGCTGCTATAAGGAACTACATAGTATACAACAAAACTAATACAAGTTCCCAAAGATGAAGTAATGCACCACAATTTAAGCATTTATAATGACTTACAGTACTTGGCCTATACAATGATTTCTATAATCTCTCCCAATTTATCTTACATCAGCAGAGGCTGCTTCATTCACATTTCCTATTCCAAAATACACTTCACTTTCTGTGTGGACATCAGGTGAGAATAGCATCATGCTCAACTATGAGGTAAACTCAGCAATGATTGCTGCTGTGGTTAAATGTCCTGTCAACACTTACCATCAAAGCTGACAGAAGAAGAATGACTACTTGGCAGAGAAGTTGAAGAGTGACAGGGTTTGCATTGTGTCCAGAAGTCTATGCAGCACCACTTCGGTAGCAAAACAATGGCTTCAGCTTCCATTTAAAGGGGAGCTGTGTTACCAGCAACAAGCCTTGCATGCTGGAAGTGAAGATTAGAAAATGTGGCCATTTATGCTCTGCACGATTTTTCAACCATTCATTTGCATTATTACTCAAAATTTGATATGCTTGGCTGGCAGGTGAGGTATCCTGTCAAGAGCACAAATGGAAAATTAGCCCTTAATCGCGCACAATGTCCAACTCCAACTTCAGAGCTGGTGGCTGGACAGTTGTGATAGGTTGAATGACTGCCTTTGGTGTTATAATTCAGATATTTTGCCTTGTTGTCAAGGATTCTACAAATGGGTTAAACAAGAATAATCTGTTCAAGTTACTTGCCTGCATTGGTGCAGCCAATATTTCACACTAAAAGCATATTACACCACTGTGATAATTTACAATATAAAACCATTATGCACTGTCACACGTTTCAAAAAATATTGTTTTAGTTTAGAAGCAAGATTCCTTTGGTTAACCTCTGCATCCAAGACATTCAGTTCCATGCTTGCAATCATTTCTTGGATCAAAATGACAAAATAATATACTTTCTTCAAGATTGAGTGATATTATCTACTGAATAGCTGAGCTACATAAGCCAGGAAGCTTCCTGGAGGAGACCACTACCAAGATGAATGGGGTTAGGGAGCAGATATTGGTGTGATGCCCTTGGTTTAGATAGAAGTAAATTGGGCATTTCCTGATGAAAATAGAGCACACATGAATGACATGGAGAATAGGTTAAGCTCAGCTGACTTTTGTGATCCCACAATGGCACAGTCAACTAGTACTACCTGTCAAAGGGCACACAGATGGTCATCTGGGTGAAGTACTGAAAACTACCTGTTTGTTGTAGCATGGCCTCCATGGGAAGCAGTCAACTGCCTTTAACAACTCCTGGATCTACTTACTGTGTTTGGAAAATATGTCCAATTTTCAAATTAAATAAAAGAACTAAACAAGTCACAGAAAATGATGCCAGAGCTCCAAGTTTTCAAGAGTCTGCCAAATTGTCAGTAATTAGAAATTCACAGGTGCAGCACCCACAAATCAACGCAGAGGTTAACCAAAGGAATCTTGCTTCTAAACTAAAACAATATTTTTTGAAAAGTGTGACAGTGCATAATGGTTTTATATTGTAAATTATCACAGTGGTGTAATATGCTTTTAGTGTGAAATATTGGCTGCACCAATGCAGGCAAGTAACTCAAACAGATTATTCTTGTTTAACCCATTTGTAGAATCCTTGACAACAAGGCAAAATAAAAATCAGCACATACCATATAAAGCATTTCTGAGGTGAAGAGAGGGCAACCTCCAACAATTTACTCTCAAAATTCTGTTGTCAATATTTTGAACCCAGCTGTTCTGCTCTCTTCCAACATGATGATATTTTGTCACTACAAAGGTTGGAGATTCATAGAATCATAGAATCCTATAGCACAGAAGACAGCCATTCGCCCATCGAGTCTGCACCAACCACATCCCATCCAGACCTGATCCCCATTATTTCATACAGTTATCCGAGTGTGATGACTTTAATCAGGCAATTGAGGTTGGTCTGTGTCAATATGAACTCCTGATTGAAGCGTCCCCGAGTTAATATAATTTTATTTATTTGGTTGGCATCAAAAGATGTCCTGGTTGAAGTCTAATTGATGGTCTAGTCAGAGAGTTTCATGTTCTGTACTTAAACAGGAGTTTCAGTCACTCTGCACTCCCGATAGAGACTGCACACTGACAGCACTCAGTATAGTGTGGTTGAATCTTGTAAATAAAGGAATTCTGGCGAAGGCACTTCTACCTCAGAGGACTTACTACACCTAGCTAATTCCCCTGACACATAAAGGGCAATTTAAAATGACCAATCCACCTACCTGCATGTTTTTGGTTGTGGGAGGAAACCGGAGCTTCTGGACAAAACCCACAAAGACACAGGGAGAATGTATAAACTCCACATAAACAGTGACCCAAGCCAGGAATTGAACCTAGGTTTCTGGCGCTGTGAGGCAGCAGGGCTAACCACTGTGCCATCGTGTTGCCCCAATTCCACTGCATTTTATGAAAAATTAATTATCTAGAGCCAGCTTTTACGCAAAATTCTCCCCCTCCCACATCCACCCAAGATACAAACAATTTATCATAATTGCGACTTCAAATCGGAACAAGCATTGACCTCTTTAACAATTCTATAAAATGCACATGTTCATACATGCTGTGTCATAAAATCTTGCTAAATTGATGCAAGATTCAGTCATAATGAAAGTGCTCAAGCATCTACGGATGTACTTGAGCCTGCATGACTTAAAAGATTAATCACCTAGATATAGCTTTGAATAACCCAGGGGCAAAGTCCTAAGGATGTTTTTGTTCCTTTTCTTAAAAATTACTTTTATTAGTTATGTAGATATGGAACATTGGGAGGAAGATAAACTTTTGCAAATGAAAGCAGTAAGTCACGTGAGAAATCTTCTAGTAATATATGCTACTAACCCTAGTTATAATGATAAATGGCAGAGGTCAATCGAAAGGCAGGCAGGAGATTGCAACTGGAAACTTGAATGCCTCCATACCAAGGAATGAGGGGATGAGTGCTGTATGTGTGCAGGTTTTGACGTCTAAATAATTTTCGTGTTGACGTACTGAGCAGTGTTCAAACAAACTGGATGTTTTGGCTCAAAGCAAAATACTGCAGATGCTGGAATCTGAAACAAAAACAGAAATTTCTGGAAAATCTCAGCAGGTCTGATAGCATCTGTGGGAAGAGAATAGATGCCAATGTTTCGCATCTAATGAAGTTTCGTCAGAGCTGATGGGTCTGCTCTGACAAAGGGCCATCTAGACTCAAAACGTTAGCTCTACTCTTTCCCCACAGATGCTGTCAGACCTGCTCAGATTTTCCAGCATTTTCTGTTTGGGTTTTTTGTTGTTCCCACCTTGCAGTGACTCATCCACTTAAAATTTTCTAAGCTAACTGGGTTTTAAGAATTTTAGATTGCTATTTGATTGTCTTTCACTTCTTATTCATATTTCCACTGTCAAGTTAGGAAATGCTAGATTTTGTACACTTTCACCATCTGGAGTCAGTGTTATAAGTTATTGTCCCTTAACTTGGCAATTTCTTTTGTACATACATAATAAAACCGCGAACAGGAGTTATGTCTCAGGCTAGATTTATTTTGCAATTTGGAATAAACTCCACATTTTCGGTTGACATTTCAATATAGAATATGTCGCCTAAATAGAATCAATCCAGGATGTGGATTTCTAATACTTGCATATGCAAATATAATCTGTCAACCACCGTGCTTTGTCATATTTTAGTTTATGCCCCTAGTGTTTGGCCTTTTGTTGTTAGTTAATATGTTTATTGACTAGAAGTTGACATCAGCTTGTTGTGCTCATCAGCTAATGCCTGAAACAAAGCAGAGGCATACTAATTTCCCTGCAACTTGTACTAGCTGAGTGTAATAACCAGTTTGGACTTGCAACAAGAGTCACTGAATGTTGCATTCGTGCCCATTAGCAAGCTGAAACAGTGACGGGTGGGGGGGAAATCACTCATTTAACCTGGAATTGAAGTATAAAGCTAACAATTCAAATGGAATAGTACAGAAAATAAAACCAGCCAAGTGGCTCATAATGAATGGGTTGAACGCTGTCTTGTTCAAGGTGATGGCAAAAAGATTTGGATTAAATTGGAAAATCGATTAACTAGTTGTTCATGTATCTTCTTCATACAACTGTTCCCTGATTTTTCTTTCATTTGTATGGACTTTACAAATATGCAAATAAATGTTTTAGAAAATACAAAAATGATTTGGCTGGGAACTGACCACAAAAAAAAGAAACTTGTTGGACCCATAAATACACAGTATAGGTAGACCAGGGAACACAGATTTCAAATCAGATGCTACCTGATAGACATTAACCTGCACTTAATACTTTAAAATCATGAATAAATTTATTACAGATTCCCAAGAGTGATCAATGTTAAACTGAAACACAAAGGGCTGGGATCAAGAGCACACGTAAGGATGACAGGTAATTCTGAATAGGCAACTCCTCAAGGGTATAAACATCAGCTGCAGCTGTGACCCAGAAGGCACTGTCTGTGTGTGAAGAGGATCAATGCATGATCCATTGGCCCCATGTGCACCCTCACCTCTTTCACTTCTTATCCTGAGCACTCAATCTTGGCCATTGGTTTGAACAGAATGCAGGCCCACAACTGCAAATCCCCATCAGTACGGGGACAGGGCCTATAATTAGTAATGATCAACCTCAATTGGTTGCCCACCGCAACCAGAAACTGCCACCCTCAGTGAAAACAGCTCAGGTTCAGAATTGTGCCAGCGACATAGTGCTAGGCAGTTTGAAATTGTGTGGGTTATTAAGGAATTTTATTACCCTGCACTATACTTTAAAATTTTCCCACTCATGCCTTTAATTCAATGAATTATGCAAATTTTGAGGTAGAGAGTCTGATCAGATGAATTATGCACTTTTGGAAGACTTTCGGATCCCGCCTATAACTATCGTTACAGAATGAAATATTTGCAACTTCAAAGACATTGACTGCTCAGGTTCGAAACCTGCACTTGCAATAAGCCTCATTCTATCTTTTTTCCTGGTTTAAATCTGATTAAGATTAGATTATTAGATTAAGAGCAACACAGCACGGGAAACAGGCCCTTCGGCCCAACGAGCCCGCGCCGCCGTCATAACTATATAGTAGCAAATCCATTATCCTATTATATTATTCCTATATAATAATATATATATTATTCCTAATATGGAAAACTCTCACTATAGGGACAATTTGTTTCCCAATCAGCCTAAGAGCGAATTTTTGGGTTGTGGGAGGAAACCGGAGTGCCCGGAGAAAACCCACGCAACCACGGGGAGAACACGCAAACTCCCGCAGACACCGGCCCAATTCCAAGTGTCTGCACAGCCACATCGAACAATCTGCCGCTATTGTTACTAAATTACCATATATCCATTTAAGCTTGGGTGAAAAACTTCACCACTCATCATAGCTGAGAACTATAAAAATTAATCACACCTTTAAAAGTAAGCAGGTTTGAATGTCTGGCTTCACTAAATGGAATAGGAACATACGGACCCGAAACCAAATTTTCCTATTCAGCGTATTTTCTTTACATTTAGCCCCCTATATCGAAAGGAGTGATTACAGTAAAGCTATGTCTGTACTGTAAGCTAGGATTTTGAAACATGCAATATTTAATTTTGTACAACTACCATAATGTGCAACTTTGTTTTAAAAAATTACATGTCTAGATCAGACTAAACGGATATTAAAGTTTCAACAGCAAATATACTTTTAAAGGGTGTTGGCTCCTAAAATAATTCACATAGTATGCTTAGTTGCCAGTATAAACTCTTAGAGCACACTCAGAGACAATCTTGCAGAATTTCTGTTCCACTGAATTCCAATTAATGGATCTCCAATCTTCCGCAGAATTTAACAGTTGAATTCCAGTCAATCTAACCATCTCTGAGCCAGAAATCAGAATGTGAAACATCATTTCCCATGTAGGAAAGACAAATGTGAGCTTCATGCTCTGCACTGTAACTCCACAGCCTGATAATAATGGACCAAGCAAGAAAATATGTTCGTTAGCTCTTCTAGGACTAATGAATAACCATACAAGTCAACCACTGACATTACAAAAGGAAAAGGATTAAAAGCTAAGTGAAGTCAAGCTCGGAGAAAAAATTCTACTATTCCAAGAAGAAATCAGCTCTGATCCAATATAAATGTACCACTCTCGTAAACGCTATCAGGCATCACATCTCATAATCGACATCATTTACAAGCCATGAATGATTAAAGTCATTTTAAACAACCTTCTTTAAGTGTCAAAATAAATTGATTTTAAAAATCACTTCAAAATTGGACTCATATAAATCACTTTTTAGAGATACATATAAAGCACCAGGTATACCTACTCCATTGTGAACATTATTTACTGACCCATCACTAAGGCTTAGCTACACTAACTGTATAGCGGGATTCAGCACAGTGAGTGCCTCATAACGATAGGGTGATAAAGCTTGGCAGGAAGATAGTACTGAAGCACCAAAGAATGAACTGCAATTATATAGAGTGCCTATCCTGACATTGAAATGTCCCAAAGTGTTTACTTAAACCACGAAAATGCTTTTTTTTAACTTTTCTCACTGTTGTAATTTAGAAATGCAACAGTAATTTCTTGCATAGCAAAATCCCACAAACCGAAAAGTGATAAAAAGATTGGTTAATCAGTTTTGACAGATAAAAGAGGCAAAAAATCCCATGACACAATTAGAAGAGCAAAAGACTCCCCCAGATGTTCTGGCCAATGTTTATCTCTCAATCACTAATAACAGATGATGTGATCATTTGTCTCTTTACTGTTTGTGGGACTTTACTGTGTGCAAGTTGGCTGCCACATTTTCCTACAACACTTCAGAAGTGCTGCATTAGCTGTTCAAGTGCTTTAGGATGTCCTAAGGCCACAGAAGATATGATATCAATTCAAGTTCTTTCTTCATTGTTCCAAAATTGAAAGACATGCACCATCTAGAGAGATTGTGGTATCTCCCTATTGGATGTTAAAAGAAAATACTGCAATAGGAAAGGAACTAATGATAACATCACAAAAGAAAACATCTGCAGGAAGCAATCCCAATAATAAAGAGAACATTCCATCCATAACTTGTCAATGGATAGAAATCCCATCAACCATCATAGTAGAGTTGTGAATGTGGTTACAAAGCTGAGCCTCAAAAGTTCAACACAGAATTTCCAGCAAGACTTTTCTCTTGCAAAAATTACTCGACCTTAAAAAAAGCAATCAAATTGCTAAGGATGATGAGAGAGAGAAATCTGAATAAGAATTCAACAAAAAGAAAGTTGTGAAGTGTGAATTCACCAGATATATAGATAACTTTCCGTCAATGGTAAGAAATATTAAGATCTTTCATAGTTCATCCTACAACACAAGTGTTCAGTGAGTCTTTATTCATCATTTCATTTTATAAATTATATCAGCTTAACTATTTTCAGTCATTAATTTATGGCAGCCTACATATATTTTCGTTTATGTGGAGATCTGAGAAACTGTATCAGTACAACACAAAACAGCTTTCAGGCCATGGTGCCCATGCCGGTTCCAAGCAACTCAGTCATTCACGCTCCCTGTCTCAAGTTTGTAAAAGCAAATTTTTCTCTTCAGATATCTATCCAATACTCCTTTGAAAACCATGATTGAACTCGCCTGCATCACAATTGAGGGCAATGCATTCCCGACCCTAACTACCTGCTGCAAAAAGAACTGTCCCCATGTCACCTTTTGTTCCTTGACCTTTCACCTTAATTCCAGGTCTTCTGGTGCATGACAATTCCGCCAATGGAATCAGTCTCTCCCTATATAATCTGTCCAGAACCCCCCATGATATTGATTGCCTGTATCAAATCTAAATGCTATCCATTAGCAATTAGCATCACTGCTTTACAGAAGTGAATCCATTCTCTATAATGTATGCCAGGACTTCTATACATACTTGGAAGATCAGAATTATATTACTATTAACTTTCCCATCATTAATGCAAAACAAGCAACCTCTTAGGGACTTAGCAAACCTGCAACATTTCAAAAGTGCTGTTCAAGTGCTTTAGGATGTCCTTAGGCCACAGGCAATAGAGCACAGCTGAAAAAAAAACTCAAGTGTAAAGTTAATTTCAAAACTTGCCAGCTCGATCTGTAGAATGTGAAATTCCATTTTGTATTTTGAAACAAAAACAAGAAAATACATGTCACAACAAGGCTGAGGCAATTCAACATCATTGTGCAACATATGAAGTCATTTATCTTGCCCAGTGCACCATTTGCTGAATGGATTTATAGAAAGTTCTGTCCCCAGTCCAAATCCTGCAAGTTAAACGTTGAATGGGCTACACACTACGTCAAGTCAGTACCGTCACTATTTAAAGTATTGCATTCTCTTTCATTTACTTCATTCCATGCCTTTCTGGCTAATAATTTGCGCAAAATAAAATACAAAGCACCTTTAAAAACAGGCTTTAAAGTATTCGAAAATCATGGTTGTGATCATGATTTGACAAACATTATGTGGAGATGCCGATGTTGGACTGGGGTAAACACAGTAAGAAGTCTGACAATACCAGGTTTGAGTCCAACGATTTATTTGATAGTAAACTCACAAGCTTTTGGGGTTTGTCCCTTTGTCAGGTGAATGGAGAGTTCTGGCCTCAGACAGAGCATATAACAGCACAGACAGTTTACAAATTACTGATTAGAACGCGAGTCTCTACAACTAAGCGGTTATTCAAGTCTTAAAGAGGTTGACAATGTGAGTGGAAAGAGCATTAAGCACAGGTTAAAGAGATGTGTATTGTCTCCAGACAGTACAGTAAGTGAGGTTTTGCAAACCCAGGCAAGTCATGGGGATTATAGATAGTGCGACATGAATCCAAGATCCCTGTTGAAACTGTCCTCACTGTGCAGAACTTGGCTATCAGTCTCTGCTCAGCGACTCTGCGCTATCATGTGTCATGAAGGCCGCCTTAGAAAACGCTTACCCGAAGGTCAGAGGCTGAATGCTCGTAACCGCTGAAGTGTTCGCCAACAGGAAGAGAGCAGTCTTGCTTGGTGATTGTCGAGCGATGTTCATTCATCTGTTGTTGTAGCATCTGCACTGTCTCCCCAACGTGCCATGTTTCGGGACATTATTTCCTGCAACGTATTAGGTAGACAACGTTGGCCGACTTGCAAGAGTATGTACTGTGTACCTGGTGGATGGTGTTCTCACGTGTGATGATGTCATCTATGTCGATGATCTGGCATGTCTTGCAGAGGTTGCTGTGGCAGGATTGTGTGGTATTTTGTTCACTGTTTTCCTGAAGGCTGCATAGTTTGCTGCGAATAATGGTCTGTTTGAGGTTGTGTGGTTGTCTGAAGGCAAGAAGTGGGGGAGGGTGGGAATGGCATAGTGAGATGTTCGTCTTCATCAATGATATGTTGAAGACTCCGGAGAAGATGTTGTAACTTCTCCGCTTCAGGTAAGTACTGGACGATGAAGGGTACTCTGTCCACCATGTCCCGTGTTTGTCTTCTGAGGAGGTCGGTGCGGTTTTTTGCTGTGGTGTATTGGAACTGTCGATCAATGAGTTGAGCGCCATATCCTGTTCTCACGAGGGCATCTTTCAGTGTCTGGAGGTGTCTGTCACAATCCTCCTCATCTGAGCAAATCCTGTGTATATGGAGGTCTTGTCCGTAGGGGATGCCCTCTTTAACGTGTTTAGGGTGGAAGCTGGAGAAGTGGAGCATTGTGAGGTTGTCTTTGGGCTTGCGGTACAGTCAGGTGCTGAGGTGACCGTCCTTGATCAAGATGCGCGTGTCCAAGAACGCAACCGATTCTGGAGAATAGTCCATGGTGAGTCTGATGGTGGGGTGGAACTTGTTGATGTCATCATATTGCTGTTTCAATGATTGTTCACCATGAGTCCAAAGGAAGAAAATGTCATCGATGTATCTAGTGTGTAGTGTCGGTTGAAGGGCTTGTGCGATGAAGAAGTCTTGTTTGAACCTGTGCATGAACATGTTGGCATATTAGAGGTGTGAATTTGGTTTCCATGGCTATTCTGTATGTCTGGATGAAAAACTGATTGTTGAAGGTGAAGACATTGTGGTCCAGGATAAAGTGGATGAGTTGTAAAATTGCATCTGGAAACTGGCAGTTGTTGGCATTGACAATGGATGAATGAACATTGCTCAACAATCACCAAGCAAGACTGTTCCCTTCCTGTTGGTGAACACTTCAGTGGTCACGGGCATTCAGCCTCTGACCTTCGGGTAAGTGTTCTCCAAGGCAGCCTTCACGCACACGCCAGCACAGAGTCGCTGAGCAGAGACTGGCAGCCAAGTTCCGCACATGAGGACAATCTCAACAGGGATCTTGGATTCATGTTGCACTATCTATAACCCCCATGACTTGCCTGGGTTTGCAAAACCTCACTTACTGTACTGTCTGGAGACAATACACATCTCTTTAACCTGTGCTTAATGCTCTTTCCACTCATAATGTCGACCTCTTTACGACTTGAATAGCAGGTTAGTTGTAAAGACTCGCATTCTAATCAGTAATTTGTAAACTGACTGCTGTTATATGCTCTGAGGCCAGAACTCTCCATTCACCTGACAAAGGGACAAACCCCGAAAGCTTGTGAGTTTACTATCACATTAATCAGTTGGACTCAAACCTGGTGTTGTCAGACTTCTTACTGTGTTGACAAACAATGACAGAACATCCAGTAATTCAGAAAGTCCGTGTATAATACAGGTTACCAGACAGGAAGGTCAGTGCATTGGAGAGCAAACATCAGGCACTTAAGCCATATTCAAATATTCGTCCTCATGTTAAGCCACACTTTTAATCCTCAGGGTAAATTTCTTAACAAAAGGCAAGATAGGTACTGAAAATATACTGTAGGCTTATGTGCCCTGGATTTAACATGTTAAAACTTCCAACTTGCATACATCTTATGAAGATCCACCTTGCCCACCATGATAATCCAAATGGAATTAGAAAACTGCATTCTCAATTTAAAATATTTGCATAGCTCAGGGTTGCATGATCCATCAATCAAACGTTCAGCTATTCGTAAGCTGGCTTACAGAGAAGTTATAAATGAAAGTGAAAGATTTTCTTGACATCATACCAACATAGCATGTCACAGCAGCTGCAAAATCCCACAAAGATGCAGTGGTGTCAGAGATGTTTTCCTGATTTGGTTTAACATCTCTCTCTCTCAACCCCTTTCATCTCACTCTTCAGCCTTTGCTTCCTTTGTTCACTGCTCAAACTTTTATCCAGTTTATTTTGCCCCTGCCCTTCGTGTTGTGTTCCATTACAGCTCCAAGAGACATTGCCACTGTTAAACTTGGCTCATGATTGCCTGATCATCAGGAGTCACACCATCCGTTATCCTGTCAGAAGTGAATGTATTTGCAAATGAGGCCAAGGCAAACGTGCACTGCTATGTCACAATTAGATGAATCTCATGCCAATCTAGCTGCAGGCAGGACTGACAGACTGCATGGCATAGATCTACAGTCTTTTTATCGTAACAGGTATTCTTACTGCCTTTTCTCCATTGACATTGTGAACAACGTGCAAGTGCAACCAACGCTGCAATGATTAGCAACACTGCCAAAATGTTATAAGTGACATTTTGCTTTTAACAAATGCTGAGTACTCATTTGTAGGGTCTTCTGTTTTGAATCTGGGTTTGCATCATTTCCTTTTAGTTTATCGTTTCCTGTTCTCACTTTCCTCCCCCTTTTGCTCTGCTATGAACTCATTTTCAGTTTCAGTTGTCTTTTGTTTTTCACTGAGAACCTCATTTCAGCCCTTTCTGTTTGAAGCCCTTATGCTGTCTGCACTATCAATCCAAAAGGAGATGGACGTGCTTAGTGCCTGACTTGAAAATATTTACCTTCGCTCCTTTGAATCACCTGACTTCAAACGTCTGCAGGTAAAATGTCTTTGGCTGACACCTTATTGAAACGTATCTGTTGAATTTTCAACTGGCTCCACAGGTGGGAGCAGAGGCTGATGGAGTCTGGAGCTCCTGGCCACGTGCCAAAATGATACCTAGTCATGGTACCATTTTCCAGGAAGTTATGTTAGGGGCGAGATGTCTACCCACACGAAAATGCCAAACACCCACTTGAAGTCAGGCCATATTACTTTCCATTCAGTAGGTAGGCCACCCAGCAATGGCATAAATATACACAGGGAAAGGAAATGGTCACCCCGGCAGTAGATTGGGGGATGAGGTGTTCTATTTCAGGATTTATTTATCTGACATTACCCCTCAACTGCAACCTTACTCCCACCACCCCCACATCCAGCTTACAAATAGCATAAGGGCTTTCTGGCAGCCAGACCATTTTAAAGTTGTTAGATATTTTAGTTGCTCAGAGAACACCATTATTTTAAGGTACCCTCTCTCTCCCTTGCCTGTAGCTCATTCATTGCTGTAGGGCTTCTTATTAGCTCTCCAGCACTCAGAGTTTGCCAGCTGTCCCTAATCGAATGACAAGTTCATCCTCTGGATATCAGTTACTATTTCAATCAAATATGAGGGCGAGTGTGTTACAGGAAGATGGTATCTTGTGCCCTCTACCATGGCAAGAGAATATTGGGTGGGAAGATGGTAGGGTCCTACTCTACCCGGACTGAATCCATCGCAGGAAGGCCAGTGGATGGTCATCCTCCCTGCCACTCAAGGCTCTTAAACGGGCTGCTGCTGGTATTAACACAAATGAGAAGTTTACCGGGAGATTAAGCAAGTTTGCTTACGGGCTCCAGGGGAGGTGCGTCCCTTATTCAAAGGGGGAAATAGCATTTGGGAGGTGGGAAAGGGCTCCTGTTCGAAGCCACTTCCCTGCCCTTGCTGTCAACTGCCCTCCCCCATGACCTCCCCCTGTAATCATGTATGCTGGGGTCGTTCCTCGATCAGAGGCCATGGGTAGCCATTATACTGATAGCAGCCACTTCCTCCTTGGCGGCACAGAATCTAGGTGACCCACCGTTGGCTTGTCAAGTCCCTGACTTGGCATAAAACATAAAAGGACATCTGTGAAAGAGGCAATGCTGAACTCTCACCAGCTCTCTAATTGGCAGCTGAAACTCCCCTCCACCTCAAGGTTCTGACCATCGCGCATGGTGGTGGCGGGGAGGGGGGGACAAGGACACAGAAATTACTCTGCCAGGCTCCTGACCCTAGAACAAAATAGTTCAGCCCACTCTTTCCATTTTTTTCTAAGAAAACCTTTTGCTGAGGAAATTCAAATCTAAAAGCACAGCCTCCCATCTACACCACATTTCATCCTTTATTTTTCCACTAATTACTCCCAGTAATAAAGTTTTACACATATATTGACACAGCAAATCAGTGTGTATGATACCAAAATAGGAATAAAGGATGGCTTAGATGCCTAGCTCTCATTTATCATTAAAAAAAATTTGAACTGTAACAAGTACTTAAAACAGCTGTTCCCCTACTCTGTAATTACTCATGATTACAGAGTTGAGAATGCTACAAAACTGTGCAGGTACGTGTGGGAGGGGTTTTGTTAGATTTATTCCTTTAACAGTGGGGAACTGCAGTGAAGGCAACCACGCACTAACATTAATTACCGTCATCAAGTTTTCAGGCTCCTATCTGCAGTCCTTTTACCTCGAGCTCCATAAAGTCTGACCACCGAATCCCAAAAGGATTTCGACACAAAGTACAGAGTGTTTAAACAACATCTTTAGTATTCAGCCATCATTGGACAATGTTTACCCAGCTGAACAATCTCCTGCCTGTTGAGCTTTGTGCTGCACACACATATCTGTGGGCTAAACGCACAACATTCTGCTAAACGCCTACCAGCAATAGATAAATGAGAATGATGAGAGGAAAACGCTTCCTCGGAGTATAAAGGTTAAGCTGCCAAGTCATACATTCTATCATTCGTATCATCTAAACATTTCTTGTGAAAGCAAATTCTGATGAAGATCTACAGGAAGCTGGTCACACAATTCCCTGCTGCAATCTGTGAAAATAAACTGACTAAAACACCCATCAGCCTACAGCAAGGGGCCTTTTCTCAAGACTTGTTTATTCCCCATTCCAACTTAGAAAAAGCCTTACAGATGTTTAGAGTATAAATGCTCTGTGTGATGGTGACTTGGGAAAGAGAGTAGGGGGCAAGCAGTACATGCAAACCATGAAGGAGCATGCCTCAGCACCACAGAGGTGAAAATTGATAATTTAAGTCATCTGCTAATTCTGCTCAATCTCTTTGCTTTCTTAAAAAAAAACTTGTTCTCTTTATTTCCATTGTTTCTTCATTTTCATGGAGTTTGGTCCCTCCTTTCTTTGACACTTTCTCATAGTTTGATCCTCGATGACTGCTGGGTCCTTCACTTTTTACTCTCTCTAAAAACTTCTGGCACTTCTCCTTTAACTTTATTAACACTTGGGTCGGATGGTAACTGGAACATTACAGTGCAAATTTCTGTCTTTCCCATGTCACAACTCTTGCAATGCATGCCCCTACACAGTTTCATTTCTCACTTTAAGGCCTCTTCAAAAAGAAGTGAATCATTATGAGTTTGCACCACTTAAATAATATGTGAAATGTTCCCACAGTTGTTTAGTCATCCCAAATGAAGAATCCATGTGCACTCATCCACTCTACATATGCAAGTCATGAGAAATACACCAGCATGAACATTATGGATTTCCTGTGGTACTAAATGTGGTTAGTTGGAAGAAATGCTGAACTTGACCTGTTTAAATACTGTATAAAGCAAGTATCATATAATTAAATTCTTACATTGTACGCCCTTTACCTTGGAAATTAATTTTGACAATTGGCATGGGGCAATGAAGTTCTTCAAATGATATATATTTATTGCCTTTCAAAGTGGACAGGAAAACAAGATGGCCAGCTCAACAATAAAGTATGATATTAATGAAAGTTGTTAACAGAAAAACACAATCTGGCCATTCTTGCCAGCGGGATCCTCCAGTCCCATTGATGGAGGAACGTCACCTCGGTTTTCCGGAAAACTCAGAAGATCCCGCCATTAGCCATTGGCGACCGCCTCCACAAAACACGCTATGGAGAGAGATGTGGAAAATCCCATTTAACGTTTCAGAGGTGTAATCAAAAAAAAAAATCATATTTGGTTCAGCATTGATTGTTTAAAACAAAACCAAATCACGAGCTTTGGGATTTTTCATATTATTTAAATATAGAAAACTATGGAAAAGTATAATTGATAGTATGGTAAAATAAAATTTCATTCGTGTAAGAATCCAAACTTCAGTTAAATACGGATGTAAATCTGTGCAGGAAAACTGCCTTTTTGCAGTGGTCATCAGGTGCAATACTTGACTTACACACCATCTGGAGGTTTGAGGGAAAATTCTGAACTGTAATATTGTCATTCCAAAGCAATAATTTTGCAACTCCCCCCAACATTGTGCAGCCATAAGTGTAGAGCTGGAGCTATCATATCACAGTGACACTAAGATGGTATTTTTGAATGAAAGCTTTCAAAAGCAAGGACCAGGATGTGTCAATACTTCAGTCCAGAGCTTGAAACCAGCAAACGTGCTCAAAGTAAAGCACCCAACTACTAACAACTGGAATGATAAATAGATTATATTTTCTGTTCCATAGTATCTCAAACTTTATCAAAATAAAAATAGCTTTTTTTAAAAAAATCTGCTACTCATTTAAGTAACATTAGCTTCTGATTTCCCAAAGGGAGATTTTGCATTAAAACAATGGGATATCTGAAAAAGCACGTGGATATTAATTCAATCTTACTTCATAGAATCAAAGAATTCCTGTAGTGCAGAAGGTCATTTGGCCCATCAAGTCTGTACTATGAACAATCCCACACAGGTCCTATCCGTGTAACCCCATGTATTTATCCTGCTAATCCCCCTGATGCTAAGGGGCAATATATCATGGCTAATCAACCAAATCCACG
Organism: Sphyrna mokarran; assembly: GCA_024679065.1. Taxonomy (NCBI): domain Eukaryota; kingdom Metazoa; phylum Chordata; class Chondrichthyes; order Carcharhiniformes; family Carcharhinidae; genus Sphyrna; species Sphyrna mokarran. The sequence goes on from JAGIQG010000006.1 coordinate 83,446,698, forward strand.
CATCATTAGACTGAGGGGGGAAACCGGAGCACCCAGAGGAAACCCAGGCAGACATGGGCAGAAAGTACAAACTCCTCACAGTCACCCAAAGCCTTCACTTCAACAGTGCCGTTGAATTTAATTATCAGCTTCCTGAAATAAATGTGAAGAACTGGATCATTGGGACCTCTTTAGGGGCAGGTGTGACCTGTACAGCAAAGACGGGTGGCACCTGAATCCCAGGGGGACTAATATCTTGGCGGGAAGACTGGCTAGGGCTACTGGGGGGACTTTAAACTAGAAAGGTTAGGGGGAGGGAATAGTGATGTGGAGACTGGGAGCAAGGAAGTTAGCTCCCAGGTAGGGAAGGACTCTAGGCAGGATGAGAGGCAGGTTAGACGAGTGGGGGAGAAGGGAAATGTCCAGTCTGAGGGACTGAGCTGTGTCTATTTTAATGCCAGGAGTGTAGTAAATAAGGTGGATGAACTTAGGGCGTGGATTGCTGCTTGGGATTGTGATGTGGTGGCCATTACAGAGACTTGGATGTCTCAGGGACAGGACTGGGTACTACAGGTCCCGGGATTCAGATCCTTCAGGAAGGACAGGGAGGGAGGCAAAAGAGGTGGTGGAGTGGCACTGTTGATCAGGGACAGTGTCATGGCTGCAGAGAAGGTGGATACCGAGGAGGGAATGTCTACGGAGTCTCTGTGGGTGGAAGTTAGGAATAGCAAAGGGTCGGTGACGTTGCTGGGTGTATTCTATAGGCCGCCCAATAGTGACAGGGAAGTTGAGGTGCAGATAGGGAAACAGATACTGGAGAGATGTAGAAATAACAGAGTTGTTGTGATGGGAGACTTCAATTTCCCAAACATCGACTGGAATATCCCAAGGGTAAGGGGTTTGGATGGGGAGGAGTTTGTTAGGTGTGTTCAGGAGGGTTTCCTGACACAGCACGTGGACAAGCCTACGAGAGGAGAGGCTGTACTGGACCTGGTACTAGCTAATGAACCAGGACAGGTGATGGATCTCTCGGTAGGAGAGCATCTTGGGGATGGAGATCATAATTCTATCTCCTTCACCCTTGCATTGGAAAAGGATAGGATCAGGCAGGCTAGGAAGGTGTTTGTCTGGAATAAGGGGAAATATGAAGACATCAGGCAGATGTTGGGGCGAATAAACTGGAAGGAGGTGTTCTTGGGGAAAAGCACAGAAGGAAGGTGGCAGATATTCAAGGAATGCTTGTCTGGAGCTTTGCACGACAACGTTCCGGTGAGACAAGGAGGTTTTGGTAGGACGCGGGAACCGTGGTGCACGAAGGCTGTGGTGAACATAGTCAGGAAGAAAAGAAAGGTGTATAAAAGGTTCAAAGAGCTAGGAGATGTTGGGGATCTAGAGAAGTATAAGGCTTATAGAAGAGAGCTTAAAAAGGAAATTAGGAGAGCCAGAAGGGGTCATGAGAAGGCCTTGGCTGGTAGGATTAAGGAGAATCCCAAGGCCTTCTACAAATATGTGAAAAGTAAAAGGATGAGAAGAGAAGGGATAGGACCTATAAAAGGTGAAGGGGGAAAAGTCTGTATGGAACCGGAAGAAATGGCAGAGGTGCTTAATGAGTACTTTGCCTCAGTATTCACGGTGGAAAGTGATCTGGGAGGATGCACTACAAGTTTGCGGCAGACTGAAAAGATTGAGTATGTAGATATTAAGGAAGCGGATGTGTTAGAACTTTTAAATGCTATCAAGATAGACAAGTCTCCGGGACCAGATGGGATGTACCCCAGGTTATTGTGGGAGGTGAGGGATGTCATTGCAGAGCCCCTGGCGATGATCTTTGCGTCGTCGATGGAGACGGGAGAGGTTCCGGAGGATTGTCGGATGTGGTCCCTATTTTCAAGAAAGGGAACAGGGATAGTCCTGGAAATTACCGACCGGTGAGTCTGACCTCAGTGGTTGGTAAGCTGATGGAGAGGCTTCTGAGGGACAAGATTTACGAGCATTTGGAGAAGTTTAGGTTGATTAGAAATAGTCAACATGGTTTTGGAAAAGGCAGGTCGTGCCTTATGAGCTTAATTGAGTTCTTCGAAAATGTGACTGAACACATTGACGAAGGAAGAGCAGTGGACGTGGTGTACATGGACTTCAGCAAGGCATTTGACAAGGTCCCACATGCAAGACTTCTTGAGAAGGTGAGAGGCCATGGGATCCAAGGGGCTTTGGCCTTGTGGATCCAGAACTGGCTTGCCTGCAGAAGGCAGAGGGTGGTTGTGGATGGCTCTTTTTCTGCATGGAGGTCGGTCACCAGTGGAGTGCCCCAGGGATCTGTTCTAGGACCCTTGCTGTTTGTCATTTTCATAAATGACCTGGATGAGGAAGTGGAGGGATGGGTGAGTAAGTTCGCCGATGACACGAAGGTCGGTGGTGTTGTGGATGGTCTGGAGGGATGTCAGAAGTTGCAGCATGACATCGACAGGATGCAAGACTGGGCGGAGAAGTGGCAGATGGACTTCAACGCGGATAAATGTGTTGTGGTCCATTTTGGCAGATCCAACGGGATGAATGAGTACACTATCAAAGGTAGGAGTCTTAGCTGTGTGGAAGAGCAGAGGGATCTTGGGGTCCGGGTCCATAAGACTCTCAAATCGGCCTCCCAGGTGGAGGATGTGGTTAAGAAAGCTTACGGTGTACTGGCCTTCATTCATCGAGGGATTGAGTTCAGGAGTCAGGAGGTAATGCTGCAGCTTTATAGGACCCTTGTCAGACCACACTTGGAGTACTGTGCGCAGTTCTGGTCGCCTCACTATAGGAAGGACGTGGAAGCTATTGAAAGGGTGCAGAGGAGATTTACAAGGATGTTGCCTGGATTGGGAGGCATGCCTTATGAAGACAGGTTGAGGGAGCTGGGACTGTTCTCCCTGGAGAGACGAAGGTTGAGAGGCGACCTGATAGAGGTTTACAAGATGTTGAGAGGAATAGATAGGGTGGACTCTCAGAGACTATTTCCCAGGGCTGAAATGGTCGCGACGAGAGGGCACAGATTTAAGGTGCAGGGAAGCAAGTACAGAGGGGATGCTAGGGGAAAGTTTTTCACTCAGAGGGTGGTGAGTGAATGGAATCGGCTGCCGTCGGTGGTGGTCGAGGCGAACTCGCTGGGGTCTTTTAAAAGACTTCTGGATGAGTATATGGGATCCAATGGGATTGGGGGTTATAGATAGGTCTATGGCTGGGTAGGTTTTGATGTGTTCGGCACAACTTGTGGGCCGAAGGGCCTGTTTGTGCTGTAGTGTTCTATGTTCTATGTCTAACTGGAGCAACAGTGTAAACAGCCATTTCTGTGGAGTGCCTGATCTTTTGCCCAAGTTATGGCAGGAGATTGGGATAATCCTCATGAATTTTGGAATCATTCACTCTGTCCCTAGATTTAGAACAGCGACAAATTAAGTGTTAGTTTATTTTATGATTTGCAAGAAGTGGGAGGTTTGAACTTTTGGTTTTGCAGGATTGTACATTTTTCCATCCCTAGCCTTGACAAGATGATATCTCACTTTATAGTCTCTGTCAATGCTGTTCTCAAAGTTACAGTGCGAAACAGCTGACCAAGGTTAAGCATAACCCTGTCTCATCTTTTAGAGAAACACATGGCGTTTAATTTTTAGGAGCTGAGCTAAGAATATCACCCCTGCTGTCCACCTACCTCGTTAACTGTCATTAGTTGTCCACCCATAAGAAAATTCATACTGGTTTATGCTTTCCACATACTGTGGGCTTCTAATCCACACTTCAGCCAGATATGTGGGCTTCAAAAATCTACAGGGAAAATTCTTCCCTCGATTCTGCTTTGTACAGTGCACTTCAAGCCATCAATAAAATACAAAGGCAGTTGCCACACTTGACACACTGGCAGAGGGAGTATTATAATCTACTATACTTCTTGAACTCTACAACACTGAGCTAGCTACCTGATGGTGTAGAAAATGTTACGACATCTTTGAACAAAAACAGAAATTGTGGCAGTCTCTTGTAACTATGAAAGAAAAGTAAATCACTTTCCACGGTCTAGTCAAGTTTTAAAAACGCATTTGTGCAATTATTCATGAAGTCTCATTATAGTTCGTTGAGCTGAAAGGATACATGAGGCAATACGCACAGATGCAGAGATATTGCAGAAATTAATTATCAACAATTAAAAACACAAGGGTCAATATTTTCACAGAAGTCGGAATAAGTAATAGCAATAATTTCTAACTGTTTGGCCAACCAGGGACTGAAAGGTAAAGTGGTTATTTAAAAAAAAAAGTTTTTTTGTGGCCAGACTTAAACATGTATTGATTGGAAGAAAATTACACTATGAAAGCAAGTAAAATAGAAAGAGTCCCCAAGGGAAATTAAACAATTTTTAAATAGCCATGTTGTACTACAACATTTTAAAATTGTAGTGGCATTTTCCCTATTTTGTAAACATACTAGCAGAAGATTTTATTATATTTACAAAACCAGCTAAAGGGACTTTACAGATGTAGAAACTGATGAGCTATCAAAGCCAGTTTCATTTCTGTATGCCAATGGATGTAACTTTGAAGTGCATTTCAGAAATGGTTTGGCACTTTAGAGGTAGATTTGCTAAACAATTTAACAGTGTTTGTGTGTATGTATTTAACTTGGCTTTTTAAAAACTTATTAAAACAATTCAAAATACAAAAAAACAATTTATTGTTTGGTTTAATTTTCCCACTTCCTCTCCAGAAATGCAGTGACTCAAATTAGTTTCTGGTTTCATAAGTGCTGGCAGCCCTCTGGTGCCTTATTCAGCCATAAGCCCAAAACATATTGGTTTACTATGTGACCCTGGGGAACATTACTTTATTCGTTTATTGTCCTGAAATCCAGCTTGTGCTCCTTCCGGTGGGAATTATTGAGTAACAATTGAGGGCAGGAAAACTGGCTAATTTTTTTTTGGCCACTCTAATGAGCCTATCACTGTCTCAATTTAGATCAGCTCATTTTACACAACGGCACATTGTTTTATACAGCTGGCATAACTCACATCACTACATAATTTGGGAGCTCAAACCTGCACTGGTCCATTAGGAGTAGACTGGTAACAGCTGGATCTGGGAGTGAGCCAACTGAACCCTGAATGCAACTCAAGAGATTGGTCATTGTACACTCAATGCTCCCAAACGTGGAAAACATCTCGCCCCTACTTTTAACCTCGGTTAAACATCCCACGTGATGTTTAATTTCTGCTAGAGTGACAGCTATCTTCGGAAAACCTTTGAGGGTCTCAATTTTTATGCATAATGTTTGTGCCAAGGTTTTAGCACACAAATGACCCTGCTGGATTTTACAGGGTTAGCTCTAATTTAACATGCATGTCCAACTTTCAGCCTGGATTGGGCCTCCTGCTGAGATTTTACTGAATGGTAGTCAGAATATCTGGCAATTGCCACAACTTCTGAATGTGGTTCTCATTTAGAGGAAAGGTGTTAATTGGAAGTAGGAAGAACAGAACAAGCAAATCTTTTGTAGTGAAGGCACAGCGCAATGGCAAGCTGTCACTTACTGACGCAGATGTGGAGCTGCCGCAACAACAAAAGGGGAAGTTTGTCAGCCCCAAAAAAGTCGCTAAAGAGCTACAAGGGAATTCCCGATACAGACAGAAGGATAACGTATGCACGCCTGAAGTATTTACTCTCAAGTAGTTATATATCTTAACTAACGTGGGTCGTAAGTGCTTTGGCAACCTTGCAGCTTTCACAGCTTCATACACGATTATACCATAAGCAGGTTAACTTCCGAGCTACAACGTATGACTGGAATCACTGTTGTACTTAACATCTGTAAAAGGGAAACAAAGAAAGCAGTCTTCCAAGGTACCTTGGTGTGCACAATAATGATCCCAATGACTGTACCCTGCTGTCCCAAATCATGAAACAACGGACGGGATTTTCCGGTCCTGCTGAAAGCAACCCCCTGCGGCCGGACAGGGAAGTCATACATCACACTGTAGACCTCAGCAGGACTGGAAAATATGCCAGTGTGGGGGGTGGCAAAATCCGGGCCAGAGGCCCTTAAAAATCGACAAATTTGATATAAGATCATGAATTGCTATTTCTCTCAAACGTAAATTTAAATTGACACTTGGTTTATAAACCTTCTTTGCAGTTTGATTAATCATCCACTGGTCAAAGCTCTTTGTGAAAACGATATATTACTGCATCTGAAAATGCTTTATAAAAAATATTTTTTTAAAAAAATAACTTATAAGACTGCAAGTTAAAGAAGGATCTGCCCTCTTATCAATTGGTACTGGCTGAGACAGCTACTTTCTTGGAGTATGAAACCAAACTTGTCTGAGTGAGGATATGCAAAAGGAAAATCATTCTATTGACGGAGTGAATTTCATCACCTATGAATGAGTAAATAAAAATACAAAATCAGCAATTTAAAAAATCTTATTCTATTATATAATAATTGTCATCTATAATACGACAGACATAGTGCAAATAATGAAATAAAAATAAGGGGATGCTTCTCTCATCCTGCTGCACTAATTTTTTAAATGCAGGAGGCTGAAAAATTTAGGCTGCACCCGATCTGCAGGGTCCACGCTGGGTGTCCTGCCCCAAGCATGTTTCCCAGCACCAGATTTTCAGCAGCATCAGCTCCGCACCAGAAATTTATGTTCATTTTAATTTAAATACTATTAGCAGGCGTGGGATTGAATTCTCCAAGCCTGCTAGCCTCTCCCACGCTGCCAACGGGATTTACAGTAGCTCCCCATTTTCAGAGAGCTGCTCAAGTCAAGGGTAGGGGTGGGGGCAATCAAGGCCCCTCTTCCCTCCCAGAGGATTGAGTGCCAGGGGTGTCCCGTGGGATTTGGCACCTTGGCAGTGCCAGCAAGTGCCCCCAGCACTGCCCAAAGGGCAAGGTGCCAATGGCCAGGGGACATGTTGGCACTGCCCATCAGACATGGGACGGTGCCAAGGAGGGTCATAATTGGCGGAGGGAAGAGAGAGATGCTTGAGGAGCCAGCAATCGAGCTTTGCGACAGTGAGAGGGTTGACCTTGTGGGCTTTGCTGAGCTGGCCAACAATTGGGAGGCTAGTAGACAGGGGCCACTGCAATCTCAGCACTGACAGACTGGCGCATGTGCAGTGGCCTGCTCAGTGCTACGCTGCCAGCCTCCCGGCTGGGAATAGGCCCCACCCCCACCCACTCAACTTTTCACATGGATTTACACTCATGCATTCAACAGTGCACAGAGTGTGGGGGATTCTCCTCTGAACTCCAACTGAAAAAAAAGCGTGATCGCCAGTTTGCACACAAATTCGACACTTAGGATGTCTGGAAGAATCCCAACCAGGAATTCGAACCCAGGTCCTTGGCGCTGAGAGGCAGCAGTGCTAACCACTGTGCCATAGCAGCTGCAGATCAAATTTCCAAAGGTCCACCTCAGTCATTGCCCCCACAGGCGTCTGATAGATATATCCAGATAGGTGTGCTTTGAACTTACCAGCCACTTCTAAACCCATTGTACCAGAATAAAAGCAGGAGGAGAGTCTTGCTATTTGGGCAAGAAAAGTTATAGGCTATCACAGCTGGTACAACCATTCTGACTAGCAAACATTATCCCATCTAGTTTATTTGTCTCCTCCAGAAACAAACTTTACACACTCAATATACATTTTAAATATTTAGAGTTGCTGCATTGAAAAATCCAGAAGTTTGGCAGTTATTTACTAAAGGACTAGAAAAACTTTATCATCCATTTTGGATGGGCAAGCTTAGTGCAAAATACATTCAACTAGTAAGACCAGTTACTGCATTTAATGGTTTTTGGCGGGGTAAGGAAGGTAGGACTGAAACAATGTGGTTTGCTCACTTCCACTCCTGTCTCTTGGCAAGTCAATTCATGGTCACCAGACAGGAAAGCAGCTAGCTATCTGGAGGATTCTTCACCTAGTCGGGGAATCTAGACCGGGACATCGTACAGCAGAAAGATTAAAGTGTTTTTTTAAGTAAATATAGATAAAGTTTATTTACTGGTGTCACAAGTAGGCTTACATTAACACTGCAACGAAGTTACTGTGAAAATCCCCTAGTCGCCATTGTCCAGCACCTGTTCGGGTACACTGAGGGAGAATTTAACAAGGTCAATGCACCTAACCAGGACGTCAGTCAGATTGTGGGATGAAACCAAAGTGCCTGGAGGAAACCCACGCATACATGGGGAAAGCATGCAGACTCCACACAATCAGTGACCCAAATCAGGAATCAAACCCAGGTCCTGGCACTGTGAGGCAGCATGCTAACCATGTGCCACCCCCATGCCCTGAACAAAAAAAAACTGGTAAACATCTCTCTCCATCTGTCTTTATTTCAATGATGTAGAGATGCCGGCATTGGACTATTGCAGACCAGAACACCTCATTCGCCTGACGAAGGCTACAAAGCCCGAAAGCCTGCAAGTTTACTATCAAATAAATCGGTTGCATTTAAAATTGGTGTTGTCAGACCTCTTACTTTATTTCAATATCAATATTTGAAGTCAGGAATCGTACAGACATTGCCACCTTTGCTAATGCTGCCATATGCAGCCAATGGCAGGCTTCTTTTGCCCTCATGCCACCTCACCATGATTGCCATGAAACACTTTCCTGTCTGACATCCGAGAAGCACCACAGGCAACAAAAATTGCAAACAAGCTTCTCTTTAACAACCTCGAAAGCACAAAAAGAGAAAAAAAAAATCGACTGGCAAGCACCGTACATTCATTCCATACTGATAGGACTAATCCCTCTCTTGGACTTGGCCCTCTCTCCACTCATATTGTCTGTACTTTTAAGACTTGGTTACCTGTAAAGACTCACACTCCAACCATTATCTTGTAAATTGAGTCTATATATGCCCTGTTTGTGAACACAAGTCCTCACTCACCTGATGAAGGAGTGAGACTCCAAAACCTTGTGCTACCAAATGAACCTGTTAGACTCTAACCTGGTGCTGTGACACTTCTTACAGGACTAATCCCACCAGTTGAATAAAATCTTATTAGGTTTTAAACTAAAGATCGGTGACTGTCCCTAATGCTCAACCCTTCACTCCTGAAGGTATCGCTTCATGTTGTGAAGTTGTACAGGTGCCAAGAACCTGTTGTGCTTTCACCCCGCTGGTTGCACCTTCTGTGCAAATTTTGATAGCTATTTCTAATCAGGTAACTAGTCAACTACAAAGTGGCAGCACAGCAGAGCCCAAAATCTTTCCTCAAAAATGCACTTTCCAATGGCTACCACTGAACAGCTAAAGGGACCAAGGCTCCTGGCTCATTACCTTCCCATCTCCTGTAACCGTCGTAACTCAGGGAGCCCATCAGGAGTGTTTCACATGCTATTCTGTTATTCTTATAGCTGAGAAGTGCCTGACCTAAGTTACAACCCTTTAACATAATGCACATTCATACACAAAGACATCTGCTGCTGCTCCTCAGTATTCACTAGCACGAGAGAAGCCCTTTGAAATCAAAACCAATTATCTACTCAGGATATGAAAAAGCATGGATTTTTAGGAAGCTAAAAGCAGGATTTTGAACCTGAATGCTGGTAAAATTAATAGAACAAAATTGGGGTTTTAATCAGAGAATATTAAAGTATCGAAAAATGTCTGGAAGAGCTGCATGAAAAATATACCCTGGGGCAGAAGTTCTTCTGTGAAAAATCAATAAACTCTATGAAAACTTCCAATTTCATTCTCTGCCGTTAGACATTTCACATCAGTAATTTTGGATTTTCTCTAGCTATCCTTTACTTACAATTTTGACTCCTAAAGAAAACAAAACATACCAATCACTGATTGATGAGCTTTTTTGAAAGCACAGTACAGACCCTTTGAAACTGATGATGGTAGTTTAACAGTGACTAATACACTTGTACATAAGAAAATCCATTTTCGGTAATTAATTGCATGGCAACTTAATGACCTGATGGCATTTTGACAACTTGAAATGCTTTTCCAATAAATTCTTCAAAAGCCAGGTTGAGACTAGTGTTTCCACAGATGTTTGACAGTGGATGACTTGCAAAGTTCCTCCTGCTGTTTGCAAGCGCCCTGTCAGATAATCCTTGTCTACTGTTACATCAATGCATTTAACAAGTCACTTCAACAAAATATGAAAAGATAAAGCATTTAACCGCAAAGTGTCTTGTGACCTCTTATGTACTCGAGACAAGAGACAGAAAGACATCATTCAAATGCTGCAATGACTCCCATTTTTAATGCCAAATAGCCAGAAGATATTGGAACATTATGACAAGTGAGAGTCAAATCCAACAGATTCCTATCCCCACCTCACATTCTAAGTCACAATACTCAATTGAGACACCGTGGAATGAAGAAAGGCTAACTGACCCTTCTCTGAGTGCAAACCCAACCTTTGACACTAAGCATAACACTCAACAACTGACTTGCCCAATCTAACCTTCTCAGGCTAGAATGAAAAACATCTTATTGACCCTTGCAGTCACATGTGAACAAATACTCATGTTTATTGCTGCAACTGCATTTCCTTTTCATGGATTCCTTTGCTTAGTTTTGCCTCACGTACTGCAAACTTTAAGTGAGCAATGTTAAGAAATGGATCTGAACAAAGTTTAATGCACCAATGCAACTTGGTGCAAAGCAGGAAGTTGTTAAAAAACTTCACTGATAAGTCAATGGCACACTGCAGACCCAACATCACTGACAGAGGTTCACACCAATTCTAGCGAAGGGTTGTCATGAGATCTCCCTGGATTGCGCTTAGTACCACTCACCTTCACCCATCCAAAACACCACACTCCCTCCCCCTTCACCCACCCAAAACACCACACTCCCTCCCACTTCACCCCACTCCCTCCCCCTTCACACCCAAAACACCACATTCCCTCCCCCTTCACCCATCCAAAACACTACATTCCCTCCCCCTTCACCCACCCAAAACACCAGCACCCCACATCCTCCTCGTCCACATAGTTGGCTTCAGTGTGTTATTAATGAAACTCAGGATACAGGTCGCACACGACCCCATCTCAATTAACGATGATGCATAATGTGGGAAATACCAGGGGATATTTTTTAAAAATCAGTGCAAGTCCAAATGTGCTTCTAAAAAAGTCTCAGGACTATTGTAAAAAAAAGTCATTAACAAATACTTTGATTAGCTTTACATTTTTAAAATTCTATTCTACTGACTTGATTTGTACAGTTAGAGTTTATGTTGCATGATTCAACATTCCAAACAGCTGCCTTAGTGTCTGAGAAGTCACAAATGGTGCTGAACATTTTGTAATTATCCATGAGCATTCCCATTTCTTAGCTGATGATAGGAGGGTCATTGATGAAGCAGTTGAAGATGGTTGAGCCTAAGATACTACCTTGAAGAATGCTCCAGCACTGAGATGATTGATCTGCAACAACTACAACCATCTTCCTTTGTCTCCAACCAGTGCAAAGTTTTCCCCGATTCCCATTAACTCCAGTTTCTTCAGGGTTCTTTGATGCTCCATTCAGTCAAAAACTGTCTTGATATCAAGGGCAGTTACTCTGGAATTCAGCTCTTTTTTCCATGTTTGAAATAAGGTTGTTATGAGGTCAGGAATTGAATGGCCCCCCTAGAACCCAAACTGAACATCAGTAAGCAGGCTATTGCTGAATAAATGTCACCTATTAGCGCTGTTAATGACCCCTTCCATCACTTTATTGATTAACTAGAATAAATAGATTGGGCATTAAGTGGTCGGGTTGGATTTGTTCTGTTTTTTTAATGTCCAGAATATAGATTTTAGAATCCCTTTGGTACAGAAGGGGACCATTTGGCCCATTGTATCTGCACCACCCACAATTACATATCATGCAGGAGTCTATTGTTTCCATCCAACCTGCACCGGCCACAATTCCATCCAGGCCCTATCCCAATAACATTACGTTTTTATCCTGCTAGTCCCTTTGACACGAAGGGACAATTTAGCATGGACAATGAACCTAATCCGCACATCTTTGGACTGTGGGAGGTAACCAGAGCATCTAGAGGAAACCCACACAAACATGGGGAAAATGTGCAAATTACACAGTCACCCAAGACTGGAACTGAATCCAATTCCCTGGCACTGAGGCAACAGCGCTAACCACCCCAGCAGCAATTTCCCACATGACAGTGTTGTTGTTTCACTGGAGCACCTTGGCTAAGGGTATGGCTATTACTGAAGTATTTTCAGTGTGAATAAAGTACTGTTGAATACTATTCAGTACTCTTTGCTGGATTGTGAAAATTAACCCTTGGATCCTAATGAATGTTTGAGGGATCCTCAGCAGCACAAATTGATGAAATGGCAAACATAGATCAACATTTTTATAACTTTGTTGCATTTTTCTGTAAGTTAATTTAACGAAAAACAAAGTCATAGTTGCTAAATGACTTTTATATGCAAGATAAAATACAATGCATTGACAAAATTATAGCTATCAATACATATAATCACTTAACTACTCTGCTTGTCATTGCTGTCATGTACACTCTTCTGTACAGATAATGTCAATTATATAAATTACATTTAGCTATTCAGAAACATAAAAAAGAATTTTAAAGCCTTTTGTAATTTAAGATTTTCTCATTTAATTTAAGCAGGTTATATTGGCAATTGTCAATTATCATGAAATATTCTAGGAACTTCTTTTCTTCAAGACATGCCACAGAGACAATCTCAAACAACACTGAAGAAAAACAACTGGAACATTTTTGACATTAAATTTTTTTTGCCTGAACTTTGTCACATCTTCCACTGCAAACCCATATTATCTCTCGGAATGCTTTTCATTTAAGTGGGCTGATAGAATGAAAAGTATTTTGTAAGACGCTACATTATTTACTTTACCATCCAGATAAAATCCAGTTAATGTGTGAAATCATCCAATAATAATGAAGTATTGAAATATGACATTGTAATTAAAAAATGCTTCTTAAATGTCAGTGAACGTGATTATTTGATCTCCTGAAAAGTTATGGCAAACATTACAGTTCCAAACAGGATGTTTTTGGAAGTAATTTCCATGTTCCTTCCATTTCTTTCAACAATCAAAATTTCCTGGAGTATTTACATTCAGGGACATGAATAATCAGGGCACAGAAACACATGATAGCACCATGAAAATCCGGGATGTTTTGCCTCCATCTATCAGTCCTTGAGCCCAAACGCATTTCAAGTGATTGTAACAACTCTACTTCAAAGTTAAAATGTCCTACAAACAAACTTCCTGCGATTATTTAATTCAAAATGCGAGTAAAGTTAAACCCAGAATGGAAAACACTTTCGGGTGTTTGATTGTTACATTATCCTTCTTTTGTTTATCTATTTAGACTTGCATTATATTTTCAGTTGCTTGAAAAACATTTTCAGTATGAGTCATAATTAAAGCTACAAAGCAGTCACGATCACATTTCTCTTAATCATGCTGATGATGATTACATGAATGTGGGCTACATGGTTCTGAGTTTCAATTTACATAACGTAGCACGAATTTATGATAGGCATTTCAGTTTCGTCCACCTTGTTTCTTTGCCCCAAGTTTCACATTTGAGTACAAGTTCAGTGAAGAATGTAGGAATGGCATGCCAGGAACATCAAAAGGCATACCTAAAAATCAGGTGTCAAGCAGGTGAAGATTCAACACAGAATTAAAGTTTAAAGTTTATTTATTAGTGTTACAAGTAGACTTACATTAATACAGCAATGAAGTTACTGTGAAAATTCTCTATTCGCCACACACTGGCACCTATTCAGGTACACTGAGGGAGAACTTAGCTTGCCCCTTGCACCTAAGCATCATGTCTTTCAGGCTGTGGGAGGAAACCAGAGCTCCTGGAAGAAATTCACACAGAACACGGGAAAACGTGCAGACTCCACACAGAGAATGATCTAATCCAGGAATCGAACCCAGGTCCCTGGTACTGTGAAGTAGCAGTGCTAACCACTGTACCACTGTGCTCTCTTGTCAGAAGAGAATATGCAAAAGATGGAGCAAAGTAATCCCACAAGCAGTGGATCGAATCTAAGCTCTGCAGTCATGCTGCATTCAATTGTAACTGGTGGTGGACAATAATGGGGAGCCCAACTAACCATGTAAAAGATAAGGCTGAACATTTACAACCATCTCGAGCCTAAAATGTCAAGTGAGTCTTCCATCTCAGCCTCCTCCTGAGGTCCCCAGCATCACAGATGCCAATCTGATTCACCCCCACATGATATCAAGAAATGCTGAAGACATTGAATGCTGTGAAGATTTTGGACCCTGGCATAATTGTGGCAACAGGCACAAAGTCTTGTGCTTCAGAACTAGTTGCTCTCCAAGTCAAGCTGTTTCAGTATAGCTACAGTACTGGCATCTACCCACCAAAGGAAGAATTACAACAGCATGCCATGTCCACAAACGCAGGACAAATCCAAGTCAACCAATCACCCTCCCATCAGTCCACTCTCAACTAATCAGCAAAGTGATTAAAGTTATCAAGCAACACTTACAATAACCTACTCACAGATAGTCAGTTTGCATTCCACCGGGGCCACTCGTTTGCTAATCTAATTACAGATTTGGTCCAAACATGGACAAAAAAGGCTGAACTCAAGGTGAGGTGAGAATGACTGTCCTTGATATCAAGGCAGCATTAGGCACGTGACATCAAGAAACCCTAGGAAAACTTGAGTCAATGGGTAGCAGGGAGAAACTACTTCACTGCTTGAAGTCACGGCTCGCACAATGGAAGATGGTTGTGGTTGCTGAATGTCAATCCTCTCAGACCAGAATGTCACTGCCGGAGTTTCTCTGGGTAGTATCCTAGGCACAAAAATCTTCAGTTGTTTCATCAATAATCTTCTTTCCTTCCATCATAATATTAGAAGTGGGAATGTTTAAGGATGACCGCATAATCTTCAACACTATTCCCAACTCCTTAGATACTCATGCAATCCATGTCCATCCACAAGATGCACCGTAATAACTCACCATAACTCCTTCAGCAGTATCTTCCAGACTCATGACTTTTACCACTAAGAGGATAAGGTTGCAGATGACAGGGAAAGTAACAACATGCAAGCTCCCTTCCAAGTCACACACCATCCTGACTTGGAACTATATTGTCATTTTGTCACTGTTGCTGGGGAAAAAGTTTGGAGCTCCCATCACAAATGTAACAGCACTGTGGGTGTTCCTATGCCACATGGACTGCAGGGGTTGGAGAAGGCAGCTCATCTTCTCAAGAGCAATTAGAATGGGCAATAAATGCTGGCTTGGCCGGTGCTAGCCACATCCCAGGGAAGAATGAAAAGATTAATGGGATTAGCAAAAACCCAAGTAAATTGTCAGTGGACAGAAAATAAATCAGTGTGCAGTTGGATGTAATTTCCCGTTACATGTTCACAGGAAATTATATACCTTAAATTGCTTGCCTCCTTTCCTGCAAACATAGCTCATAAATTTATGGCATGATATTGTGCAGGAGAAATGTACTGTGTTATGCTGGCTCCTTGAAAGAGTTTTCCTAAACAATTTCATTTTGTTGCTTGCTCCCCATGATACATTCTGCACTCTAGGGATTCTATGTTCATAGTCCTGCAATTTTTTCGTTTCAAATTTGCTTTCACCATCTTTCAGGCAGTGCACAGCAGTTCTTAGCAACTTGCTGCATTTAAAAAAAATCCTCATGTTCCCCCAGTTCTTTTGCCAATTATCTTCTGATCTCTTACCCAAGTAACATTCTTTAACTGTGAAGCTGAACAGTAATTGATTGTGGGGAGAATACGTTAGCCAAATACAAACCAGAGCACACTCAATGTCAAAACATGGACAGCAGCAGTTCAGGAAAGCTGCTCACAATCTCTTTGTCAAGGACAATTGGGGATGATTAAGGAATGTTGGCCTTGCCAGCGAAGCCCACATCCAACAAACAAACAAAAGATTTGGTTCTGGATTTTGTGATGAGCAGTGACTAAATGTTCCCAAATTCATGTTGCTTACAGCTGTCCAAACACTTTATAAAGGGCACTGAAGTGGGCAACTTACTGTCATCAGGAGTCCCATTTGTCCAGTAACCATTAGAGCAAGCAACCAAACTGAAGAATCCTTATTCGTGCATTCAGTCTAAACTAGGAATTGTAGCTAAATGAACTGTGCACAGAAAGTGAAATAAAAAGGAAAGCTGGGATTCAGAAAGAGATAGAAAGAGCATCAAAAGAGAATGGAAAAAGCTTTTTATATTTTTAAAAATCTTCAATAAGTAGTTCATGAAGGCATGGGATTCCACACTTATAAAGGGCTATTTAGGATTAAGAGCTGGCATACTTAAAAAATCACTTACTTGAATGTACAAGTCCTAGTTTTATCTGGCGTGTTTATGGGCAATATATCATTTCTATCAGGTATCTTAAACACTAATTTTCTCAGTCAGACAGCAATATAAAAAACCTTGTGCAGGAGCAGTACAAATTGGACAGTGCCTTCCTAATTTCTATATTTACTGGTGTGTCCACTGCTGCTAAGCTGCATCATTATTCCAAACCCAAAATCTGGGTCGTCCATTTTCTAGTAGTAGCCACTAGAAGTGGATACAATAGCTAATTTATTTTGTGTTTAAAACAACCCAGAACTACTTACCACCACTGCAATTTACACCAGTTAACACCGTACAATCCAGGGACTTCTCTGATCTGCATACCTGCTGTTCTATGCTAAACAATACATTCACCAACTGGGCTAATAAGGAAGCTCAGATATCCACTTCTGGCAACTCTGCCATGCTAAGAATCATAATCCTATTCAAACTGCTCAGAGCCCTGTACCAGCCGCACTAGAATTAATTTTAGTCAACACACAGGGCTCATCAAAAAGAGCTATATTTCAGTACAAGTTCTTTGACTCTAGCAGAAATCTGACACGCACTGTTCAGATCAACATCACACTGAGAAACAGATGTTTGAAATAAAGATCATGTGTGAACTTTCGGAATCCGACAAATAACAGTAAACGAGCAACACAGTTTCAAAATAAATATGTGGTTATCCATTTCTAAGCACCTATTATTTAACAAGATACTTTCTGATGATGTAGAGGTTTTGTTCAAACAACATTCTACCAAACATTCTTGTCAAGTTCAGAGATCTAGGAGTGGTATGAAACTCCTTCCGTCTACCTATTGTAACAGTATTAAAAGCAGCAGTGCTTTGGCTACACTTTCCTGTCAGCCAGTGAGGTTACAATATGATCTGTTGTCAAAACAGAACACGATTTGAAATTGTTTGGTGCCCAAAAGGTGTCTGCGCAGCACTTTGATGGTGCAGCAATCTGACTGCCCAGCACTTCAGGCTAACAACCCGATGAAGAGATAACAATTGCTCTGTGTTGTGTATTTGGACAAAGACACTCAGAACACTTGATAAATATATGTAACTTTATTCTGTTGCGTTTTCTCTCATTCCTGCTGCTTCTCCGTTTCCCATTTTATATCACATTTCATTCCTTCCTTACATACATTACTGCAGCAGGACACTATGATGAGCCAAAACGGAAAATATATAATACTTTGCATAAGGGCAATCATTTTTAATATGATCTCTTGAACATTTCAGAGCAACATTTTACAGACCAACAACCACTGCCATTTGCTGCCTTTTTTTTTTAAACACAGTACTGATGTGTAGTTCAGTTTACACAGGACTACAGAAGGGCACTTAATGCCTTAATGCAAATAACACAGATGCTCCAACTTTTCTAAAAATGCGAAAACATAATTCTCAAGGCAGCATAATCAGCAAATTATAATTTGGGTCAAAGCCTTCTCTAATGCATGCAGTCCAGGCGACAAGATCATAAGGGTTACAGCACAATTGCTTGAAAAAAAAACAATAACTATTTCCAACTTCTAACTTGTATGGTGTAGTGAAAGGAAGTTTGCATTAACATAGCACCTTTTAAATCCTCAATATCCCTGCCAGCTGGAGAGGCAGTAAGAAGATAGAATTGGAGAGGAGAAGCAAAACTAAAGCAAAGCAATGTTGCTTCCAGTATAAATAATAAAATTGTAGCCACTTGTCAGATATGGCTACAATCTATTTGTTCCATTTGTCAGATACAATATCAATGCTTTCTCAGTGACAGTACTCTTGCCTTGGGTTTAGAAGGTCACAGATTCAAGTTCCTTTCCAGAGATTTGAGAATAAGGTGTATGTTTAAATTGCAGTCCAACTCCAAGGGAACTTTGGAATGGGATATAAACTAAGATTTTATCTACCCCCAGATAGATGTAAAAGATACCACTGAAATGTAGAGGAATTTCTCTTATTATCATAGCCAACAAATATAGCTCAAACATTAACAAAATCAATAAACTTAACATACAGCAATTGTATAAATGATATGTGCATCAATCACTTGTCATGTTTCTCTCCATCATGATGACAACAATTGGAATACCCTAGGATCATGAATAACGTTGTACAAATACAATTTTTTGTAATTCTGGCTCAGAATGTACAAGCAGCAAAAGTGAAAGTTTGCCATGTGGTACAAAGCATTCACACACACATACAGATTTGCATCCCACTCTGATGTCACTAGTAGCCAGACTTTCTTCGACTCCAATTTGCTTATCGATACTGAAGTCAATTACAAAGATGTTGGCATTTATAGTAATCTTTATATCAATATACAACTGCTTTGCACTTTGACCACTTTTATTGCTTTACAGAAAAACAGCAAGGAAGGCTCCGTACTCAGCTGTACAGCTATTTTCCAAGACCACCTCCCAGGCACAGAATCCTTTAATCAAAAGAGAAAATGCTGGAAATTTTCTGCAAGTCTAGCAGCATCTGTAAGGAGAGAAAAGAGCTTACATTTCGAGTCCAGATGACCCCTTGTCAAAAAGCATTCCAGCGTCTGCAGTAATTTGCTTTTATACAGAGTCCTTTAATCTGGCAGATAGATTAAATAATCCATCCTGAAAATGAAAGCAACTATGAACAAGAGATCAAGAAAATAGAGAATTCAATGGTTCCAAATTTCCTCATCATACTTTGCAACTGTTACACTGCTTATAAGACTGTAAGAATTAGGAACAGAAGTAAGCCATTCAGCTCAGAGTCTGCTCCATTCACTGAGATCACGGTTGATAGAATCCTCAACTCCACTTTCCCATCTTATCCCCACAACCCTCAATCCCCTTACTGATTAAAAATTTGTGCCCTCTCTTCGTAGACCCTCCCACAAGAGGGAACATCCTCTTGGCATCTACACTGTCAAGAATCCTGTTTGTCTCTCATTCTTCTAAACTCCAATGAGTACATGCCCAACCGACTTAACCTTTCCTTCGAAGAAAAGTCCTCCATATCAATATCAACCGAGCGAACCTTCTCTGCACTGCCTCTAATGTAAGTATATCTTTCCTTAGATAAGAGAACCAAAACTGTTCACAGCAGTCCAGGTGGGGTCTAGCCAATGCATGTATAGTTTCGACAAGACTTCCCTACTCTCACAGTCTACTTCCTTTGAAATAAAAGCCAACATTTCATTTGCCTTGCATTATCTGCTGAATTTGCATGCTAGTTTTTTTTGTGATTTACGCACGGGGACCCCAAATCCTGCTGTGTTGAACCTTTCTGTAGTCTTCCACCATTTAAATAATAATCAGAGCCTATTTGTTCTACTAAAGTGCATAACTTCACATTTTCCAACATAATATTCCTTCTGCCAAATTTCTGCCTGCTCACCTAATCTATCTATATCCTCCAGAGACTCTGTCAACCTCTTCACTTACGTTCCCACCTTTTTTTTTACATTATCTGCAAAACTGGCAACAATGCCCTCGTCCAAGTCATTAATACTTATTGTAAATAATTGTGGTCCCAGCTCGGATCTTTGTGGCACTCCACAAGTTACAGATTGCCACCCTGAAAAAGCACCTCTTATTCCAATTCTCTGTGTTCCATCAGTTAGCTAATTCTCTATCTTATACACTATTATTCTACTAATTTTGAACAGTGCAACTCTTGCACCCAAAGCCCCCAGTGTTTATTTACTTAGCTATGCAAGTACACACTAGTTTACACTATTACTACAATTGTTGTAACTTCACACAAAGACAAAAATGGCCCAGTAGCACCTTAAGCACTTCAGACAAGAATAAAGAGGGTTTTGGTGAACTGAAGCAGACATTTACACCACATACTCCTTACAAGATTCAAGGAAACTTTTTCCATCCCTAACTACAGCATTTTATTGCAGTATTCGCTTGTCTCTCTTCCTAGAATTTGCTTTTTGGGATCCTTGATCTCTCCCACCCTCAAAATTTTCACTCAGATTACTTTTAGATAAACAGCTTTATTCGTGGGCAGACAACACTGTGCCACCCAAATGGAGGAAAAGTTGCATGTCAAAAACAGGAGAAAAAGACAGCACAGTAGAGAATAAAAATGTTGCAAATTTCATGGCCAGAATCTCATGGGGGTAACAGAAGAATTTCAGGTGGAGAGTCAGTGACAGCCCCAGGTCACCTCTTTTGGGAAAGTTGTCAGCATCTTGTTCCATTTAAGAACGTGACAAGACAGCAATAGGCGTCCCAGAGATCGAAGTCCCATCTGACAACTGACAACCAGAGGCTAGCAGCTCTACTGAACAGCAACGTCATTGGAATGGCAGTGGGTGCTGCTGATATTACATCCAATCACAGCCTAGGATTGTCACTGGATCCCAGGATACTGACAGTAAGAGGGAGATGGTGGTGGATCAGCACCAAAGGAGTCAGATCAGTGGACGCCTTTTCCCAATGCTGGGTCCCTCAATTATGCACTGACTCACCTGGATCAATGAATGACAAACTTTCTGGCACAACAGCATAACTGAAGTTGAAGAAATTCACATACTCTCAAATATTTATAGCATAAGTCTTACCATCTTCCTAAAAAAAAATCTAACTTTGTTCAGGGAGATGAGGCTTAAAGATTGATACTATACAGCAAGTGTATAACTGGCATGAAAAACAGCTTTTATCCACATATCTCATTCAACAATCTATCTTTACACAACCTTAAGGAGAGAAGGAAGAAAGATTCCATGCTGTATCTCTACATTAGCCCATTTAAAACACATTCAAAACGAAAAAGGAGCCTGAGAATTACCAATTGCCACATAGCACTCAGCAGGCTATCAACTGAACTTCCTGTTAATTTGCATTTATGTCGTTTTATTTTGCCCCCACAACTTTGAACTTCAAAAGGAATTTGATCTAATTGCCTGCACTCTGTTTCCTATTACGACTACTTGGTTTCATGCTGTTTTAATGGTGTGGAACTGGTGCCAGGGATTCGTCTTCAGGCCAGACAGTTAGTATTATGCTACAATAAGGAAAGTCTCTCACTGAATGTGGTGTGATCTGCAAACAGTTGCATAACGGATCTAATTGTTTCATAACCAACAAAACATGGGGAATAGTACTGTTTTTAACAGGAATACAAAAATATTGAATCTCTCCAAATTATTTTTCTCCAATTCAGTAAAATGTGAATTTCAAGCCAAGAAAACGCACAAGCAAGCAAGCTCATCTCCACCTTTTTTTGGAAAGGAAATCTTGCAAAACTAGTTAGTGCCTGTGTTGCACATTCAGGACAAAAAGTACAAGCACAGAACATTTCTGGGGCCTCAAACTGTCAGTGAACACTATAGTGAGTACGTGACAGATCTCATAGGGTGAATTCTGATTTCAACGTGGCCATGGAAGGAAGTGGAGCACACATTACAACCTGCTTTTCCACACAAAAGAAAGACCACATTCACTTCTACACCATCACTAAAATTATAGCCTTCCGTCTATAGCAATATATAGTCCAAAAAAAATAGGTTCAGTGCCAGCATTTATAACATCTCCATACAATGGATGAGGAACAAGAGAAATAATGTCAAGTGCTAAATTTCAAAACATATTTAACAACAAGTTTTGATTGGAAACATTAATTACAACAATCTCTTTGAATTAATTTGATCTCTTTGGTTGTGCTAGTTGAGCCACTTTGCTTTCCTAAATACAACTGTTCTGTGACACAAGGCAAAACGGATCATTTGAGAACATTATGGTGTAAATATTGATCTATTTAAATAAGATCCTTATCAGTATACCATTTTGAGCAATTATTATCCTGTATGGAAAGTGTTGGGTTCATGAAAGCTTTCAATAAATCTTTCATAAACCAATTGTCTGGGTCTTCTGAAGTCTAAAGCAATGCTGGCACTGTTATGGAATACATCTTATGTGTCTGAGATGCATACCAGTGTTCTTTCTAAGCTGTGCAGCTTCCCAGTTACTCTGAGATTCCTGCATAGATCACCTGCAAGTCAGCCCTTTTAGGTTGTTGTGAACATATGATTGCACAACAAAAATTAACAAACCCGTGTACTTAAATGAATAGGCTGTCACCATGCACAACAGTAGAACGAAAGGGAGTTTTGATATCAAGGTGCTCAAATCAAATTGCAAGGTGAATAAATTCACTATTAAGATGTGAATCATATCAGAACTACATTAATCCATTACAGATTTACAAAATACATGCAACTTGTAAAGCTGCCACAGTACAACAGTATGGGCATTCCAGCCTGCACCGTGATCATGCGCTCAATGCCAGGCACTATTCATTGTTTGAATAGTTAGGGTAGGTGTCCACTTTTCTCACAGTGAGGCAGGGGCAGCAGCCTCACTGAAGCAATGGATGAAAATTGATGCTCCTGGAAGGAAATTTGTATGTCGCTTGCCACATTTCATGGGATACAACCCAGATGTATCATGACCAAGAACTCATTCAACACAAGATCCCTGCATGGTGTATATTCACAGACCCACTAAAGATTAATTATGGTCAGGATCCTCACTTCTCTACCTGTATGGTGGCAAAAGTCCTGTCTATGGTACAGTTGTGTCAGCCACATCACGTGGCAATCAAATTGGATATTGAAACCTTCTCAGATTTTTCCTTCTAGAGTAGGCAGATAAAGAGGTGGGCTCAGGAATACTTGTAGGTGAAGTTCAATTATAGTTCCCTCAGCTATTACAAATAGGTATAAATGTTAAAAGCAGAATACTGTAGATGTTGGAATTTGAAACAAAAGCAGAATGCTGGAAAATTTCAGCAAGTCTTGACAGAGTGTCGAAAAGATTTACTAGGATGCTACAGGGACTTGATGGATTGAGTTATAAGGAGAGGCTGAATAGACTGGGACTTTTTTCTCTGGAGTGTAGGAGGCTGAGGGGTGATCTTATAGAGAGATCTATAAAATAATGAGGGGCATAGATAAGGTAGATAGTCAATATCTTTTCCCAAAGGTGAGTCTAAAACTAGAGGGCATAGATTTAAGATGAGTGGGGAAAGATACAAAAGCGTCCAGAGGGGCAATTTTTTCACAGAGAGTGGGGTGAGTGTCTGGAACAAACTGCCAAAGGTAGTAGTAGAGGCAGGTACAATTTTATCTTTTAGAAAGTACATAGTTACATGGGTATGATGGCTATAGAGGGAAATGGGCCAAATGCGGGCAATTGGGATTAGCTTACAGTTTTTTTAAAAAAAGGGGCATGGACAAGTTGGGCTGAAGGGCCTGTTTCCGTGCTGTAAACCTCTAAGACAGCATCAAAGGAGAATATAGCCAAAGTTTCAAGTCTGGATGAGTAGAACAGAGCAAACAGTTCAAGTCAACTCTGATGGAGTCATCCAGACTTGAAACATTGGCTCTATTCTAGCTCCACATGCACTATCAGACCTGCTGAGATTTTCCAGCTGTTTTTGTCTTTGTGGAGGTATGATAGGTGCAGTGTTAGGAAGTTGTGAACAACTGAACTTAACGACACCATGAAATAAACAATTCAACAGTTAAGTCAACACATAGCTACTTGACAAAACCACCAATCCTTCCCCCTCTTCAACTACAGCCAACCATCTAGTATTATTTTACCTGGGTTTTGAAGTCCATCAGCACGGCTGAGGTACTGAAACTTGCATGTGGCACAAGGACCTCATTAACAAGTTTTTGGAGTCCTTAACAAGCCTAAGGCACATCTGGTGAACAGGTTTTCAGTATCAAAGGCACTTCCCTCCTACATAATCCTGTTCTACATACAGTGAGCATACAAGCAGGCTTACGAGTACATATCAGCAGCACCACAGATGTTGAGAATCACAGTCTTTCCTCTTAACTACTTTACTCCTTCTACATGTTCCTGTAGACACACAAGCTTTGGGTCAGGCACCCTCAAGGGCTGACCTTGCAATAATCCCAGAGGGTAGAGCTGGCAACAAGCTCTACTGTGAGCAACGAGGCTCCTTCTTCAAGCTCATCATCAGAATGTTTGAAATAGATGGTAGGATCAACCTTAGAGTTACTGTTGGCATCTTTATGGAAACTGCAGTTAACTCAATATTCAAATGGATATCCAGGACAAAGATATCTCTGCCAACATGAGAGTGTGTTTGGAATAAACAGCATCACTAGATGATAAGGTCAAAATTAAATGCAGCAAGAAACCACTGGATTGGAGATGGCTACTGGCACCATAGTCGTGGCCATATTAGGCATAGGCAATAAGTAGTGCACAGTAAGAAGTCTCGCAACACCAGGTTAAAGTCAAACAGATTTATCTGGTAGCAAAAGCCACTAGCTTTTGGAGCGTTGTTCCTTCATCAGGTGAGTGGGATTTCAGTTCACAAACAGGGCGTATAAAGACAAACTCAATTTACAAAATAATGGTTGGAATGCAAGTCTTTACAGGTAATCAAACCTTAAAGTACAGACAATGTGAGTGGAGAGATTGTTAAGCACAGGTTAAAGAGATGTGTATTGTCTCCAGCTAGGGCAGTTAATAAGATTTTGCAAGCCCAGACAAGTCGCGGGGGTTACAGATAGTGTGACATGAACACTATTCACTAATTAATTCTGTTTTAACCTTACAGAAACAGACAGCTATATTATGAAAAAGATGGAGAGTCATGTTTACTTCAAAGATAAAATAGTAAAATGCTGCAATATTGAGGAGAAGAATCCAGTGTCTATGCTAAGTGAACTCAGCTAGTGCACTGGTGTATAGAACACGCGCCTTACAGATTTTGGGCTAAAGACGACAAAATATCAATCATGACTTTATTTCCTGATCATCAATACATTACCCTCACTGGAAAAGTGCACAAATCACCGCCAGATAGAGGAGGTTGAGTTCAATTGTTGCATCCATCATTATGTTGAAGGAACAGCATTTTCGAAAGCTTTAACCTGGTGTTGTGAGGCATTTATCATTGCCACATCCCGATATCCAACCCCCCCCATAAATCAGAAGGTCAGCATTTTTGGAATACATTAAGAATGGCATACAATACATTAAGACTGCTCTAAGCAAAGTCATTACCTTCAACAAGAAAATTGAGCAATGCAAAATATAAATTATTTAGTAAAACTACATGTGGTTCATCCACACTGTAGAAGCCAAACTAAGGTTACAAACAAAATCTTTAAAAGTTGTAAATTAATTGACAAACTGGGGTAAAAGCTTGAGTTTATTAATTATGAAGATTTCAAAAACTATTTCAACTTGTAATCAGTGAAAAACTTACTTAAATAATTGTATTCATCCACACATCTAAAAGCTGGAGTTCTACCTTTGCTGAAGCAGTCAAGCCCCATTGCTCAGAGAACAACTCGAGCTAAACCATACTGGCATGTACTGAGACCACGGAGACATGATGGAAAAATGTGCAATTGGCTGCAGGCATTAAATTAACCTAATTACATGCAGAAGAACTTGATACACAGCAATCATATCTGACTAATAAAGGGTGAAAAGGAATCAAACATTATACAAAACTACTGTGCCTTTTATTTTACTGTACATTTTGGAATGAAATGTAGACACACATTCTAGTGGTGCATTATTTCCTTATGCTTTTGGTACTAAAAGTTTGCTGCAGATTCTAAAATGGCGCAGGTGGAGTATTGGGATGCACGGAGAGGAGATTACGCCAGAGTCTGATGGAGGCAGAGTGTGTTTAGGGGGAAATTTAATACAGGGAAGCAAAGAGGTGTTCCCTTTTATATTCTTTTCCATCCTCCAGTAGTTGGCAGTTTTCTTCCTTTGTGTCCAAACTAGGTGAGTGAATGTTCTATAATGTTAGCTGTGTAAATTACTAACGATTAAATTAATACAGTTGGGCAGGACTGGCGGTACGCCATGACTTGCAATATATGGGAATCTGTGCAATACACCACTATCCCAGACAAACATATCTGCAATAAGTATCTGCAACTCAGGCAACTTCAGCTCAGATATACTGAGATGTGGACAATTGCGAGACTTTAAGGAGGGAGAGTTACCTGGACACTTTTTTGCAAGTTGCAGTCCTTAGATTAAGTAGAAACTTAGAATTGGTCTATAGTGAGGGACAGGAGGATATGACTGCAAATTAGGCAGGTATAGGAAAATCAGCATGCAGTAATGGAGGAGCCTCTATTACTTTGACAAATACAAGGTATTTACTACCTTGATAACGAGGACTACAAGATGGATGTGCCATAGCACCATATTAAAAGACAGAGGGAGCAAAGTGGATTGTGGTATGAAAGCAGGGTTAATTAGTAATGTTGTAGTAAATGACCAATTGGGATATAACAATCATAAAACCACTGAATTCCAAATTAAGTTTAAAAGTAACATACTTTAATAGCTAATAAGAATACTCAACTTAAACAAAGCCAAATATATAGAAAGTATGAGGGGGGGGAAACTGGTTACGATTAACTGGGTAAACAGACTAAATGGTATAGAGATAAATGCACAGTTGGAAACATTTAAAGAAACAATTCAAAATGTTCAATAAAAATATATTCAGTAAAGAAACCAAAAACTTAACAAGAAAGATCCATCTGTGGCTCATTCAGGACAGTAAAGATAATATTAGATTAAAAGAAGATACTTAAAATATTGTAAAGAAAATTGGGAGTGTTTTAGAAACCAGAGGGCTGCCAAAAACTTGATGAAAGGAATGAGAGAGTAAACTTGGCAGAAATAAAAAAGATTATAAGAGCTTTAAATATATTGAAAGGAAGAGAGTAGCTAAAGTACACACCAATCCCTTATCAGCAGAAACTGAAGAAATTATCCTGGGGCATGAGGAAGAGACAGAAATGCTGAACATATATTTTGCTGTCTGTCTGCACAGGAAATTCATACCAGCTTCAGGTTTTACATCAGAAATAAGCAGGAGCCTGGGGGCTAAAGGAGTGAGGAAACTAATATCAGCAGAGAGAAAGTATTAGTGAAAATTAAGGCACTTAAGTCCGAAAGATTCCCACGATCTGGTGGCCTACACCCTAGGATTCCAAAAGAGATAGCTGCAGATTTGGATGTGCTGGCTACGTCTTTCCAAAATTCTTTACATTCAGGATTGATTTTATTAAATTAGAAATTGGCAAATGTTATACTTTTTGCCAAGAAAGGAGGGAGAGAAGAAACAGTGAAAAGAAAATCCTGGAAGCTATTACTAAGGAAGTCTTCGCAATACAATTAGAAAAGCATAATATATTTAGGACAAATCAACATTGTTCTACTGAAAGGAAATCTTGTTTGAACAGTTTATCAGAGTTCTTGAGGATTTAACTTGTTGGATAAATAAGGATTTCACTTGTTGGGTAAATAAGGATTTCAAAAAAGCATTTGATAACGTGCCAAACAAAAGGTTAAAAGGCAAGATAAAAATTCAGGGAATTTTTGTTTTGTAGAATCCCTACTGTGCAGAAAGAAACCATTCAGCCCATCAAATCTACACCAATTCACTGATAAACTGTCTTATCCAGGCCCACCCCTCTATCCTATCTCTGTAAGCCTGCACCTTACCCTCTTAATCCCTCTAACCTTGACATCTTTAGACAGAGCGAAGAAACCAGGGACCCAGAGGAAACCCCCTCAGACATGGAGAGAACATCCACAAAGTCACCCAATGCCGGAATTGAACCTGGATCCCGAGAGCTGTGAGGCAACAGTACTAACCACTGTGTCACCTTGCCACCCAATGTTGCAAATCCGCTGGGGGTGGGGGAGGTAATATTTTATAATACATAAAATGTGGTCATAGTCAGGGCTTGTTCATATTGGAATGCCTCAAGGATCAGTATTGGTGCTTCAGTTATTTACAATCTACCATAGAATCCTACAGTGCAGAAGGAGGCCATTCGGCCCATCGAGTATGTTAATGACTTGGATGAAGATATAGAGTAATGTATCAAAGCTTTTTGATAACAGCAAGCAAGGTGGAAAGGTAAACTGTTTAGGGAAGGTCACAAAAAGATATAGGTAGATTAACAGAGTGGGCAACAAGATGGGAGGTGAGTATAACATATGTGAAGTGTGAAATTATTCACTTTGGTCATAAGACTGGAAAAGCAGATTACATTTAAGGAAGTTGAGAAATATGTAAGCATCGATGTCCAAACAAACTTGAGTGTGTTCATACAAGGATAGCAGAAAGTTAGCATGCAAATGCAGCAACAATCAGAAGGTCAAACGCCATGTTGGAACACAAGATAAAGTAATGCTGTAATTTTGTGGATTATTTGAGAGACCATATCTGGAAAACAGTGTCAGTACTGATCTCTATATTTAAGAAAGGATATACTAGCATTGGAAATAGTACAGAGAAGCTTCACTGGTCTCTGGAATGAGGGAGTTGTTCTGTAATGAGAAGCAAAATACACAGCACTTACAGACTCTGGAATTTAAAAAAAATTGGAGGCAATCTCATTGAAACCTACAATATTGTGAAGCCGCTTGATAGGGCGATCAGGGTGGCTGGGGACACACACTCTTAGGATAAGGAGTCGGTCATTTCGGATGGGATGAGAAGAAATTACTTCATTCTAAGGATTGTGAAATGAATTCTCTGCTCCAGAGGATTGTGGAAGATTTATTATTGACGACATTTAAAGCTAGGATAAACAGTTTTTTTGGTCTCTAAGGGAATTAAGGAATATAGGGAGCAGCTCCTTCAATTGAATTGAAGCCCACAATCAGCCACGATCACATGCTGAATAATGGAACTCGCAATATGGTCCACTCCTGCTCTTATTTTTCTGCTTTTGTATTTTCTGCTTACCACAACCACTCTTGTATCAATGTCAAGAGATGATTTGTGCTGGATTACACCTCCACAGGTGCTGGTAACCCTTCAATACCACATCAAAGTGGTCATTCTTCAAGTCATAACCTTGACAGTGGGTGCTAGCAGCTGATTCAATCATATAAACCATTTCCACTGAGCTGTTCATGTTCTAGTTTATATTTTCTGGTCTTGGTGCTGAGATGCAGGTACAACGCCAGCAGTTTATTTACATGAAACGCAAGACCTTCAGGGAGGATCTTAGTTATTCAGCTAGGATTCCTCAGTTAAGTTTGACAAAGTGGGAGGCAGAACATGAAAGAACTCCAGGTGGATTGTAAAGGAAACCAGTTATTTAAAGGTGATCACACCTAAAACATCTTGTTGAAGTTAGAATGAGAATCGCCACAGTGCAGAAAAAAAGCAACTCAGCCCATCAAGTCTGCACTAACTCTCCAACAACAGCTAATTCGGTTGCTTGAATATTCAGGATTGACACGACTTTGACAAACACTGGCAATACTATTGCAGTGATGTAGGTTAGCTTGAGGTCAGGTTCTAGAATATGGTACCACTTTGTCACTGATTCCCTGCTGAAGTGGAGCCAACAGCAATATTCCAACATGAATTTGCCTTTATTTATTTGTGAGGACTTTGCCATCCTTCAAGTATTACAAAGAGTAATTCTCCCTGGAATGTTCATTTTCAACATTATAATTGCAGCAACTAAGAATCTGGAACATTTTCAAAAAAAAAACAAAAAAGATGAAAATTAAGAACCAAATGGAAAATAATTTCAGCTATTAAATATTCTTAATCTCAGATCATAACAGATAGCCTCCATCCACTAATAAACCTACAGCAGTGTGCAGGCACATGAAGTTTAGCGAAAAATTAACTTCTTCTTTGAAAACAGATTTAAGAACTAAGAGGAACTCGCACCAGTTTTAAGCCCACTGCAAAAAGCTTGGCTGGAGACTGAAGTCTGGGCAGAGATGTAGCAAAAATGATGACGATTTGAACTAGGAAACACATCTCTATTGTTAGCACCTCGAGCAATAGTGACCCAAAATGAGAAAAACTCCAAATCACAGTTTGCAAAACTCTTTTCCAAATTTCTCGTTTTGGAGGTTCTACTTTAAATGTCACAAGACCCAGAAACAGACATACATTGCACTGTGACAAGCTAAAACATAAGATTTATTAATTCTAGTCAGCAATGTGCGGAAGCCAGATTGCTGGGCATCTAACTACATCTAGCTAATGATTTTACAGAATTTGTATTCATTATCTTTCCTTGACATCACTGTGGAAAAAAAAATGTCTTTAATCACTCAGCTTTTAAAAAAAAACAAAAAGTCGTCCCAATAATTCTGATCCTTCTCCAAGAACATGAAAAGCTAGTGACATTTCAGCATCAAGCTATTTTTTTTAAAGGCCTATTAAAAGAGTTAATTTTCCATCAGAATGGGGCTTTTTCAAATTCAAGTTCACACTGTGTTGATCGTTTACAGATTTTGGCTCCGAAATTCCACAGGGTTCTGCCAAAAATCTCCTTTCGTGGAAACCACAGAAAAAAAAAGGTGTAAAAGGCCATTTTTATCTATTTAACTTCTTTCTCTGGGCTCTTCATCAGTCTCCTGCCAAGGTGGAGGGAGAAGATCAGGAGAACACCACAGAATTTTAGGACTCAGGATCGATGGTGCAGATGTGTTGGGAAGCTGGGAGACAGTGGATATACCAACAGAGCAAGTTAAATGTTGTTACTATCAATGCAAGACAGTGACAGATGTTTGAGTCTTGTGCTTTTAACATTTTAAAATCATCACTACCTCAATCCTATTAACATTCTTAAATGCAGATCAGATATCCTCCTGCAACAACGGTGCCTGAAGGTAACAAAGGCCAAGATGAAAGCGTTAGCAGATGGTGGAAAGTAGGCGATGTTATGGAAGGAGTGGAAGTAGATTGTCCTTGATGATGAACAGCATTGAGCCAGGAAATGCAGCTTGCAAACAAACAGAATGGCAAGGCTGCAAATGTTTTTGGGACACTGTCTGTGGTCAGGGACAAGGACGGATTCAGGTGGAGCACGCTTTAATATTCCCAGCGTTTAACTGAAAGAAAACAGCTCATCCAGGCAAATGACCAGTCCGCCAATACATGTGCTGCGGACAAATTAAAGCAGGTGGAGCTTGATATCATCATGCATATAGAAGTCACAGTGACATCCTCAAACATCAGCCACACAAAATGGGAAGAAATGCCAGAGTGAACACACAAATCTGGGAGATAATATGTTCAAGGGACCCAAGAGGAATTGAAGCTTGGAAATGAGGCAATAGGTTCAAAACACAGGACTTTTTTTTTGGGAAAGATGATATTAGAGCTTTTGAAAGGAATGAGAATAGGAATTTGAGACAGAAATCTTTCCAAACACAGCTGGAAACTCAGACTCCAACTAAATGCTGAGATCACCTATAGAAGAATGCAAGAACAAAGAAATGGAATTTGTGACATTGAGACATTATAGAGAACTGCATCTTATACCTTCAACTTCATCTACCCTCATATCTCAATGTCTTCAGCCAAATTTTATTCCCTGACATACAATGCTGAAGGTGACGTTCCTGCACCTCAGTGTAAATGTCAGGGGCAAGAAGTCCTGCCTCAATGACCCACCTGCCACTGGGAACTGGTGGCACTGACGGTGCTACAGAGAGGAGGAATTCAGCAATGATCACAGGCCTCCAGCTAAGTTTGGGATGTCGACAGAGGCAGGCTGATGGCAAAGGGTTATAAGTCGTTGAATCAGCATTAGGAACTCAGAGCAGGCACTCCCTTCACAGAGAACCATGCAGTGACAAATCTATCAGACTTCACATTGGACACAGGCCACTTCTGCTGCACATTAGGTCTGAGCTGAAAAGGGACGAGAACCTTAAGCTGGCAACTAACACTGCCTTGAGTTTCAGTTCAGGACAGCCCGACTAACACTTCCCCTGCCACTTGTAAAATTGGGAGACTTGTAAAATATAGACTATAGGCTTAGTTCTGAGAATACTGGAATATATATATATACTTTTTTAAATAGTAAATATTATGTTCTGCTGACACCATATAACATTGCAACATCCCAAATGTGTTACAGGCATGCATGAAGGACCCAATAACAAACACAAAATGAAGGGCAAAGAGTCTCTGCTGTGCTGCACAGCATAAAAATAGAGCAAGATTTTCCGCTTTCCCATTATATGCTTCACCCAGTCCAAATTCTAAGTGGGTTTTTCAAGTATCCAGCCAAAAATCCTCCCACAGTCTCCTCACTTCCTGTGGAAAGTTCTATCAATATGAATTTATCCAGCAATGATTTGAACTACGTCTCTGTTGAAGAGTTCCAAGTGATCAAAGCTCACCATATATTCTTGCACAATCAACCGAGTGCTAATTGGTTCAATTATTAATTGGATGGAACAAAATATTTCACACAACTCAACAAACGATACCAGGGGGTAGCTAATCTTTGAAAATTCACATACCAAGAACAGCAAACTATGCCTGACAAGGTAAAAATAGAATGTGCTAGGAATCAGACAGCATTGGTAGAGAAAGAAACATTTAAACCCAAAACGTGAACTCTGTTTTTCTCTTTCCCCAGATACTGCCTGATCCATGTTTGCAACATTTTCTGTTTTGAGTTTAGATTTCCAGCATCCGCAGTGTTTTATTTTTGTGTTCCTGATCAGTGTAGGTTTGGAACCCTTTATGTTATAGCTCCTTTGAAAAAACTGGGTCACCATCTTCAACAGCTTTACTGATGCTAGGTCATGTGTATTCAGGAATGTCACAGACAATGCACACACAGACCCAGACATACTACACAGTTTGACTCTGTAAAGCTAAGGCTTCAGCTCAACACTGACATTTTTCAAACACACATCACCTTTCAGGTTTTAGATTCCACTGGACAGAGACTTCAACTCAGCACGTAGCACAAACAAAGATGTGTAGTGTGGGATTGCAATCCCTTTTCTTTTAACTTTGCTCACTTTTATTTCAAAAACTGGATTTTATATCATACTATGCATTGCAAAAGGTAATATTTTCGACAGGAAAAATGTACATTATTCTAACTGATTCCCCAATTCCATGAAAAATCCAACTAACAAGCATTTGGCACCTCACGAAGTTTTAGGATTTGGGTTATTGCACGGAGCGAGCACTGCACTGTCTTTCAAAGAAATCTAAACCCCCTTCAGGTTAAGGCAAAGGGTCTCATGATACAACTCAAAAATTAATGGGGGTTTTATGGATGCCTTAGCCAACACTGATCCCTCAATCAAAATCATTAAAAAAACACATTACAATCTGGCCATACATCACTATTCTGTTTGTGGAACCTTGTAGGAAATAGCCATCATATTTCCCTACACCACAAAAAATATCTCATTGGGTCTAAATTTAGGATGTCCCATGGTCATGAAGTGTATTATAAAAATAAATGACCTTTCCTTTAAGCTTTAGACTTCATGAGTCATTACACCAAGTCACACATTTGTAGCTAAACTCACCATGATCTATGGGAAGATCACAAAGGTTTCATTTGCTATTATACTTGCTTCTGCTCTCATGACATCAATTCCCTCTTGAAACCACTGACCATTAACACTAGCCTGCAAATTCCAGTCAATTAGAATATGCCAGGTTCTGTTTCACCCCATCACAGCTTATGAAGAGCCAGTAAATAACACTCCTATCTAGCTAAAAATGCCACTACCTCAGAAAACAGCACTTCTTATTCCATAAAAATACTGCAGACTGTTCAATTAAAAGCCACACATTGACTTCTTTGTGCGAATTTTCACTGGTCATTCAATTTTCCAATCTTCGTTCTGCTTTAATGGTATCTCTCTTTATAGAACTTATATCCCCAGTTTGTTTTCAACTCAGACGTCCAACTTTGGCTGCCTAATTGTTACTCAAAAAGTAAATAGCAGGAGTATTGTTCATTTTTTTTTCAGCAAAATGTTCCGTAGATGTACTAAACATCTCAACTCCTTCTTACAGTGTGAGCTCAAAGCATATATATTCTGAAATGCAAGTCTATAACTGAGCTAAATTCTGAGGGTTCATTTAACGGAATTCAATCAAGACAATAGTGGAGATTTTATGGTTTGCCTTGGTACCCTTGCTCCAGGAAGGGAAAATGAGCTAAAATTCTCACTCCTAATTTCTATGCAATGAATCCTGCTGGAAATGCACACATGGTAGATGTGGACAGGGTTACTTTGACTATATTGCAATTCATGGTTCTTTGATTTCCATAAGGTTGGCTTTTAAGGGCAATTAGGGACAGGCAATAAATGCTGGCTTAGTTAGTGATGTTCACATCCTGCAAAATGAATTTTTAAGAAGTTACTAAAGAGTATTATTTATTATTAAATCATATCTCAATATGGAATAGTACTTTTAAGTAACTTTTTAAAAACATACTGGAATAAAGGTTGCACTAATACATTTCTTTCATAAGAATCTTTCAGCAGTAATTTGTGTACCATGAAACAGAATGTACTGCACAAATAAATAATATATAGTTCAACTTGAAATCAGCTTCTCAACATCATATCTGATAAGTAGTTCTTCTACTGATTGTAGCGGAAACTACTTGGGTTCATTTGTAGCTCATCTTTTTTTCCCCATTTGAAGGGAACATTAGTTGGTAGAAACATTGTAGAATAATCTGGTTATAAGTCCCATGCTGGCTAAAAGCTGTGAATTTATACGACATTTTCCATGACCATGCAGATGTTCCAAATATATATTAGTCAATGAAGTAATCTCTGTTATAATGTACAAAATTCAGTAACCAATTTACAGAGAGCAAGATCTCATAAATAGCAATTTCAATCATTGGATAATTTGTTCCTGTGATGCTGATTGATGGATAGATAGGTAATGTCCAGAATACCACATATCTCTTCTACTTTGAAATAGTGCCATGGGATCTTTTACATTATGTGGTGTTTGTGAACACAACTCCCACTCACCTGATGAAGGGGCAGTGCTCTGAAAGCTTGTGCTACCAAGTAAACCTGTTGGACTTTAACCTGGTATTGAGACTTCTTACTGTGTCCATCTTTTACATTGAGAGGACAGGCAAGGCCTCAATTTAATGTCTCAAGAAAAGCTGGCACTTCCAACAGTGCAGCACTTCCTGAAAATTGTACTGCTGTGTCAGACTTGATGGTTAATTTAATTCGATTTATTATCATATGTAATATCATTGAGCAAAAAGTATTGTTTCTTGCGTGCTATACAGACAAAGCATACCATTCATAGAGAAGGAAACAAAAGAGTGCAGAATGTAGTGTTACAGTCATAGATAGGGTGTAGAGAAAGATCAATTTAATGCAAGGTAAGTCCAAAAGTCTGACAACAACAGGGAAGAAGCTGTTCTTGAGTCAGCTGATACGTGACCTCAGATTTTTGCATCTTTTTCCCGAATGAAGAATGTGGAAGAGAGAATATCTGGGTATGGGGGGGGGTCCTTAATTATGCTGGCAACTTTGCTGAGGCAGCAGGAAGCGTAGACAGAGTCAATGGATGGGAGGTTGGTTTGCGTGATGGATTGGGCTACATTCACGACTTTTTGTAGTTCCTTGAGCAGGAGCCATACCAAGCTGTGATATAACCAGAAAGAATGCTTCTTATGGTGCATCTGTACAAGTTAGTGAGAGTCATAGCTGACATGCCAAACTGCCTTAGTTTTCTGAGAAAGTAGAGGTATTGGTGGGCTTTGTGCTCAAGTGCAGGAGTGGGACTTGAACCCACAACCATTTGACTCAGCTGAATATTATGAATTCAGCTAACACCTTAACTGCACAACATAGGAGTATTAAAGCCACAAATTACAGTGTTTGCACGATTCAACGATCAACAAAGATGTCATGTCAACCTGGATGTCAAGGAATTTATGCATCGAAAAACTAAAGCCACTGTACGTCCATATTCAGGCTGAGGTATTTCATTTTCTTTGTGCACATAACCTTTCAGTGAAGGGAAATCTGGCAATGTGCAGTTTCACAAACGTCAGACAAGTGTAGAAGCTTTAGCTGATGAGTGGCCATCAAACATTCTATTAGTCTACTCCGTTTCAAAACTTGTATTCCTCTCCCAATTAGCACCTCCCTTTATTTATAGACATGATTAAAAAGTCTTGCAATGCTGTCCCTTAAGAATAACAGGCTTTCATTGCTAATAGCATGCTGTTTTTAATCACTATGTCATCACTTCCCACTGCGGATGCTGCAGCAATTTTGTGGAGATGGTTTTTGTCAGATTGCCTGTGCACTAAGGATTGTAAAGTGGTTTTCATAAGAAAACGAATAAAGCAGGTATATCTAAAATTTTATGTCAACAAATAATCAAGAGACAACAATAGATGATAAAAAGCAATTTAAAATCAAAGAGCATGAATCACTGAAAAAAAAGGGGCTTGACAATGCGGTGACAACAGAACATGAAGTGATAAAAAAGGGCAAATCAATTCCACTATTCAATAAGAGGGCTATTTATACAATGACAAGTTTTTTTAAAGTTCATTTATAAGTGTCACAAGTAGGTTTACATCAACAGCGCAATGAAGTTATAGTGAAAATCTCCTAGTTGCCACACACTGGCACCTGTTGGGGTACTGAAGGAGAATTTAGCATGGCTACTCACCTAACCAGTATATCTTTTGGATTGTGGGAGGAAATCGGAGCACCTGGAGGAAACCTACACAGACATGGGGAGAACATGCAAACTCCGTACAGACAGTGACTCAATCTGGAAATTGAACCCTGGTACCTTGCGCTGTGAGGCATAGCGGCACCGTAGTTAGCACTGCTGCTGCCCATGAAGTCTGGTGGTTAATCTTGTTCTCACTGGAAAACTTGCATAAACCCACCAAAAATACTAGCAGGCTAGTGATCAATGTTTGCATTTCCTGATGGTATTTCACAAACACTACAGTTGCCAGGTTCTCTCATTGTTAAATTGCTCACTGCATTGTAGAAGTGGCTGAAACAATTAAAGGTAACAACATGGCACCCAGCACTATAAGAAGATTGTGGCAAGGAGGGGGAGGAGATGTCCGATCAATTTTGAATACCACAAACTACTAGATTAATGGGTCACTCTGTGTACTGCTTCCTCACAGAGTCAGGGATGTGGGTTCAATTCCCAGCTTGGGTCACTGTCTATACGGAGTTTGCACATTCTCCCTGTGTCTGCATGGGTTTCCTCCAGGTGCTCCCACAATGCAAAAGATGTGCGGTTTAGGTTCATTGGCCATGCTAAATTCTCTCTCATGTACCCGAACAGGCATTGGGGTGTGGCAAGTCTGGGATTTTCACTATTACTTCACTGCAGTATTAATGTAAGCCTACTTGTAAGCCTAATTTATTTATTAATAAATAAAAATATCAAAAAAAAAGAAACAGAAGCTTCTCCATTCACACTCTGTGAATGTCCAAGCATTACAGATATTTACATTGCAAATACAAAAGAATCTTCGCTCAAACATTCAGGGATGGTATTTCACTTCACACATTCGTAGCCTTGGCAAGAAACTCAACCATGCGAATCTTAAAGGAAATAATTAAAATATAAGAAAGCCGTAGAGTATGCCACATGGACCCCCAAGCCTGCACCACCATTCAGTACAATCATAATTGATCTTATACCTCAACGCTATTCTTGATTCCTGAAGAAAACAAAAATCTCTCCATCTCAGCCTTAAATAAATTCAAGGATGGAGTATCTGCAGCCCTCTGGGGTACAGAATTCCAAAGATTCACAACCCTTCAACTGAAGGAATTTCTCCTCATCATAGTCCTAAACGCTGGACCCCTTATTCTGAGATTCTTTCTCCATTTTCTAGATTCGCCACCAGAGCAAAAAGCCTCTCAACATCTAGCCTATCCCTTCAAAACCTAGTTTGCTTTAACCAGACGATCTCTCACTCTTCTGAACTCGAGTATAGGGCCAATTTACTCAGCCTTTCTCACAGGAAAGCACCCCCCCCGCCCAATCAAAGAAACCATTCCAGCAAAGATTCACTGTCCAATGCAAGTATATTGTTACAGACAGGGGAGAGAAACAGACTGAAACCTTATAATGCTTCTACACTTCTGTCTTTAATCAGTGTGGTTTAATTTAGGTAAAATTGAGGTGTGTTCCCAAACCCACATTTGAATTTCCAATGGAGAAAATGCTGGAAAATCTCAGCAGGTCTGGCAGCATCTAAAGGAAGAGAAAAGGTCATCTAGACTCGAAACATACGCTCTTTTTTCTCCTCAGAGATGCTGTCAGACCTGCTGAGAATTTCCAGCATCTTTTCTTTTGGTGCCAGATTCCAGCATCCGCAGTAATTTGCTTTTACTCCATTTGTGTTTGGTCAGTTTTTAAACAAACTCATTAGCCACAGACTTCCACAGATATACAAAAAGAGCATTATTTATTCACACACACTTTTCCCCAGAGAGATTTATTGCTATTGCACACACATCATATATGCACACGAAAGGCACAGAAAAGAAAGATATTGCTTCTACAAATATTAAAACCAAACAGAGTAATTAACAGTTTGTCTGTTTGCAAGAATCCAGTGAGAGAGGCTTTTCCCACTTGGACACTGAGGTTCAGAAGAGTTCAGATAGCTGAAGACAGGATTCTGAGGTATTTCTTCAGAACAAGAGAGGCAGTACACAGCCTTGCTAATACTTGTAACCAACATTCCAGTTTCTCTTTTCTAGGCAAACTCAGGATCTTTTGGGAGCGGGCTATCAAGGCTTGTGACAAGGTAAAAGGCTAGATATTCCAACCCAATTTAGGCAGCAATGCTCCTCATGAGGTTACTCCTCCTGCATTCTGTGTCTGCTGCAAAAGGCAAAGCAGGGTTTAGAATAAAAGGCTGTCAAAAAGCAAGTTATGGCCATGTGACAAACTGACCATTGATACATGATAGAAAATAATTCACAGTCTATTTATGTTACTAAGAGTTTCCACCTCCCCATGAACAAAAACCATCCACAGGTATTAGAAGCAGATAAGGGTTATTAACACTTGCATTGTGCATAATCCGTTGTTAGTTCTTTGTTACCTAATAGCCCTGGAGAAGCCCTTATTGTATTTGCTGTTTTGGGGCAAGTCCTGACAAAGACAGGTGTAACATTCCACAAGGGTGTAGTCCAGACACGTTCACTGTAATCCACTATTTAGAAGTTACCAGAAGCTTAACCAACTTACAGCTCCAAACAGCAGGCAAAACAGAAAGGGTAGAGAGTTTTAGGATCTTAGGTGTCCAGAACACCAACAAACTGTCCTGGTCCCCCCATGCTGATGCTACAGTTAAGAAAACCATCAACACCTCTACTTTCTCAGAAGATTAAGGAAATCTGGCATGTCAGCTAGCTCTTATCAACTTTTACCATAGAAAGCAATCTTTCTGGTTGTATCACAGCTTGATGTCCCAAGTTCACAAGGAACTACAAAAGCTCATGAATGCAGCCCAATCCATCATGCAAACCAGCCTCCCATCCATTAACTCTGTCTACATTCCCACTACCTCAGCAAAGCAGCCAGTATAATTAAGGAAACCACGCACCCCGGATAATCTCTCTTCCACTTTCTTCCTTTGGTAAAAAGCTACAAAAGTCTGAGGTCACGTATCAACCGATTTAAGAACAGCTTCTTCCTTGCTGCTGTCAGATTTTTGAATGGAGTTACCTTGCATTAAGTTGATCTTTCTCTACACCCTAGCTATGCCTGTAATAGTACATTCTACACTCTCTTGTTTCCTTATCTATGAATGGTGTGCTTTGTCTGCATGACACGCAAGAAACAACACTTTTCACTGTATGTTAATACATGTGACAACAATAAATCAAAGCAAATCATCTTCAAGATCAATAACAATCTTTTGAAAAAGAGGGCATTCAGATTTTTAAAGATTTCTTGTGTGCTTGTCTGCTCAGCACAACAATATCTGCTCTCAATTATAGAGGTCAAAAGTACACTAGTGGTCCAGATGTAGTCATACCAAAACCTTGTACTTCCTTAGTCTTGTACTCCAATCAAGGCCAACACGCCTTATGTCTTCCTAATTGTTTCTTGTACATGTCAACTTGGTGTTCTGAGGAACTTGAGCATAGTTGTACAAGGAACACAAACTTTTAGAAATTTCATTCCTTTAAAAAATGTTCTGCTTTTCTATTCTCCCTACAAAAGTAAATAACTTACTCATGTTATAATCTATTTACACACTATTGCCCATTCACTTCAGCTGTCTGTATCTCACAACTCACATTCCAATCTAGTTTTGTATGGTAGCTATCTTAGATTAAGAGACCACGTAATGTAGCTAAGTCACAAATATTGACCATAGAGCAATGAAGTTTGCAGCAATCCACTAGTTACAACCCATCAACTGAAAATGCCCCATTGATCCCTACACTCTGGATCATGACTAGCCAATCCTTCATTTAGGTTAATGTATTACACTCAATACCACGAGCCCATATTCTGCATTTCAGTCTTTTGGATGGCACCTTATCAGGTGCCTTTTGGAAATCCAAGTATCAAGTTTCTCCTCATGTATCCTGCCAGCCACATTCTCAAAAAACTCAAATTTGACAAACACAATTTCTCTTTCATAGAAGGCTCTGCTCATATGATATTCTATGTTCATTGTTAAATCTTCCTTAACTATAGATTCCAGCATTTATCCGATGGCCTAAAGTTCCCAGTTATCATTTTCCCCCTTTCTTGAAATAGCATAGTTATATTTGCTAACTGGGGCCATTCTAGAAGCTAGGGAGTTTTGGAAAATCATAACAAATATTTGCTACCTCTGCAGGTATTTCTTTTAGATAGGTTGTAAACTATCAGGTCCTGGAGATTTATTAGAGTTTAGTTCTTAATGTGTCTCCAATACTTCTCTGCTGTTATTAATTACCTTTGTTCTTTACCCTTATTAGTCCCTAGATTACTCTCTATTTCTATTATATTGTATTCTAGTATGTCTAGTATATCATCTGGTGGCTCTGACATCCATCATTATGAAGTACTTCAAAAGTCATGGCACAAATTAATTCCAGCTTCCCAAACTGCCAGGATCCATCACACTCCACCTATCACTGCAACACGTCCACAGCAGACACCATCTCCCTGGCCTTGCACTCAACCCTGAAATACTAGATAACAAAGACCCCTATGTCAGACTCCTATTTATTGACTATAGCTCCGTCTTCAACACCAATATCGCTACAAAACTCATCTTCAAACTCCACGGCCTGAACCTTGGCTCCACCCTCTGCGACTGGATCCTGAACTTCCTAACCCACAAACTATAATCAGTAAGAATAGACAACAACACCTCCTCCACGATCATTTTTAACACTGGTGCCCCACAAGGCTGTGTTATCAGCGTCCTACTATACTCCTTATACACCAATGAATGTAGCCAAATTCCCTCCAACTCAGTTTTTAAGTCTGTTGACACCACCACCATAAATCGGCTCTTAAATAATTGGTCAGATCTCTAACAATGATGAGACAAACTACAGGAATGAGATAGAGAATCTGGTGAACTGGTGCGGCAACAATAATCTCTCCCTCAATGTCAACAAAATGAAGGAGTTTGTCATCAACTTCAGGAAGCATACAGGGGAACATGCCCCTGTCTACACCAATGGGGACGAAGTAGGAAGGATCAAGAGTTTCAGGTTTTTAAACATCCGGATCATCAACAACCTGTCTTGTCTCCTCAAGCCGGCACTATAGTTAAGAAAGTCCACTAATGGCTCTACTTTCTCAGAAGACTAAGGAAATTTGGCATGTCAGCTACAACTCACCAACTTTTACAGATGCACCACAGAAAGCATTTTCTAGTTGTATCACAGCTTGATGTGGTTCTGCTCTGCCCAAGACCGCAAGGAACTACATTAGGTCATGAACGTAGCCCAATCCATCATGCAAACCAGCCTTCCACGCATTAATTCTGTCCACACTTCCTGCTGCCTTGGCAAAGCAGCCAGCATAATTAAGGACTCCATGCACCCCGGACATTCTCTTTTCTACCTTCTTTCTTTGGGAAAAAGATACAAAAGTCTGAGGTCACCTACCAACTAACTCAAGAACAGCTTCTTCCCTGCTGCTGTCAGACTTGTGAATGGACTTACCTTGCATTAAGTTTCTCTACACCCTAGTTATGACTGTAACACTACATTCTGCACTCTCTCATTTCCTTCTCTTTGAATGATACGTTTTGTCTGTATAGCGTGCAAGAAACAATACTTTCACTGTATTTAATATATATGACAATAATAAATCAGATCAAATATATAACTTGGGTATTTTCTATTTTGAAGACAAAGTGATCAGGATTTTACGACCTCACTTGTCC
Organism: Sphyrna mokarran; assembly: GCA_024679065.1. Classification (NCBI taxonomy): domain Eukaryota; kingdom Metazoa; phylum Chordata; class Chondrichthyes; order Carcharhiniformes; family Carcharhinidae; genus Sphyrna; species Sphyrna mokarran. Next base: position 83,489,313 of record JAGIQG010000006.1, read on the forward strand.
CAAAAACGGAAAATCCCACCTGAGATCAATAGACTCTCCATAGTCCACCCCTCACCTGCTCCAATTCCCGTGGCAGCTGCGAGCGTAAAATTCCAGCCTGTATCTGTCCAATATCTCTGCCATTTCCTCATTTCCCACAATAATTTCTTGTGTCTGCCACAAAGGTTGACATCTATTTTTGGATACAATCTCCCTTTTTTATATATACCTGTAAAAGTTCTCCTAATTTGTTTTATCTAGTTCACTTAATTTTTTCCATTTTTGATCGACTTTCTGGTGGTCATTCAGTGGTTTTTAAAACACACAATCCTTAGACTTACTGCATGAAATCTAATACTATTCTTCACTTCCTTTGTACGATAGGTCACTCTCATTGAATTTGTTCTTTTTAAGGGAATTTTCTTTAAATGTTTCCTGCTGATAATTTACTGCCATACCTTTTGGTCTATTTCCTCAATCAGTCTTAGCCAGCTCTTTCCATGATACTATTATAATTGCCACCAATGGAAATGCTTTTAAGTTTAAAATTGTTCTGTGGATTTTTCTTTAAACTTCATAATTTGTTTCCTACCATTCATTTCTCATTTGTTTTTTATTTCTCCTTCCATATCTAATTTGACTCTAGTCCATCCTATTTCCATTTCCATTTTTATCTCTATTTCTTTTTCTATCCTTAAATATCAATGCTTAAACAAATCAATAATTGGACTCAATTGCCAGGCGGTCCCAGGTGCCACGCTGACCTTGCTGTACCATCAATTTATATTTTCAGCAATTTGTGGTGTAAAATATTCACAATCTGAAGAAAAAAATTAAAACATCTAATTACCAGTCTTCAACATTGGTCACTTACAATTAATTAGCATATTTAACATATTTAGCATATTGGATCAATTTTTGATCTGATTTATTACTGTCAATGTATTAGTATAGAATGAAAAGCACTATACAGACAATGCATCCCATACATAGAGAAGGTGCAGAATGTAGTGTTACAGTCATAGCTAGGGTCTAAAGAAAGATCAGTTTAATATGATGCAAATCCATTAAGACATCTAATGCCAGCAGAGAAGAAGCTGTTCTTAAGTTGGTTGGTACTCAGACTTTTGTATCTTTTTCCTCAACGGAAGATGGTGGAAGAGAGTACACTCGGGGTGCATGACATCCTCGATTATGCTGGCTGCTTTTCCAGGGTAGTCAATGGATGGAAGATTGGGTTGCATGATGAATATTAGTGATAAAGAACATTGTTCATAACTATTGACAAATAGAATATAACTATCAAGTTATATTCAATAAATGTTGGAATCAAACAGAAGTATTACGAAAAATAATTGCTAGGTAACACACAATGCTAAGAGGATATTGGTGAATTGCAGTCCAAATTCTTTTCTGAACAATTGTTATTTCCCACGTATGAAGTGAAAGTGAAGAAAAATTAAACAATGGAAGAACAAGCATATTTTTGGAAATCTTGATCTTTGTATTGTCCTACGAGGTTTTTCTGAGGTCATCAAATCCCGAACGGGTCAGTAACATTTTCGTCAGAGTTATAACCAGTAGGTTTCCTAATTTTCCTTGATCTTAAGTAACGGTTTTAAGATCTCATTTAATGCTTGAGCCATTTTTTTAACATGACAACAAATGGGACTTAATATAATAAACCCTTCTTTTCTCTTCTGGTCACAGGCGAACAAATATTTCAATGTGAGAAAGTGAAAAATTATTTTGATCCTGAAATTTAATGGCGAATTCTCCCAATCTCCCACTATTTATGCTCTTTTGGGAACTCTGGTAGTCTGCCAAAGTTAAACTGAACTACCAGTAAAATTTTCAAGCCTACAACACTTACGCAAACAGAGATCGAAAAAGGTCGACCATAATAATCACTGAACCGAATACTCAAACTCACTCCCACTCTTGTCTGTAAACTCACTGGTGTGGAAATTACTGGCTACTTCATACTGCCCCAAAGCAGTGGACAACGAGCCATCATTACACACAATCATTGTTCCAAAACAAGCCTACGATATAGAAAAGATATTACAATTTGAAACAAAAACGGGAAATTGCTCCAGCAAGGAAAGGGAAGTGATCTTTTGTCAGAACTTGAAAGATAAACAAAGTAAATGAGGATAATCAAACAACAGATACTGTAGTCAGAAAGGAAGTTCATGACGGTTGAATGATTTGCAGTCTATTTGTTAAACAAAAAGCAGGAACTCCTGCTCCTCCTCCATCTAATTATTTCCCAAACTGTTACTAAATCTCACTGTTTCCAGCTTCCCCCCACTATCTACCATCTGATTATTTCCCAGTCCAACACTAACTATATCTACCTCCTCTAAAGAATACACAAGCAGGATGTCATTGTATATCGATTGTTTCCGCTCATCTTTTATACTATTTACTGAATTCCCTGTGCTTGGATGGGTGCAGCTCCAAGAATATTCAAGAAGCTCAACATCATCTAGGACAAAGCAGCTGCTTGACTGGCACCTGATCAATAAACATTCTCTCCCTTCACTGCCAATGCACATGGCAGTAGGGTGTACCATTTACAAGATGCATTGCAGAGAAGCTCCTCAGACAACACCTTCCAAACCCCTGATCGCTACCATCTAGAAGAACAAGGACTGCAGACACATAGGAACACCTCCACCTGGATGTTCCCTCCAAGTTATACACCATACTGACTTGGAAACATATCGCCATTCCTTCACCATCACTGGGTCAAAATCCTGGAATTCTTTCCCTAAAAGCATCACAGGCGCATCCACACCACATGGGCTGAGAGCAGTTCAAGGAGGCACTTCCTTGTCAAGGCAACTGGGGATGGGCAACAAATGAAGGCCTAGCCAGCAATGCCCACATCATACAACTTTTTTTAAAAAACCTCTTAGCTTGAACAGAGTTTGGATATCCCCAACTACATATTTCAAATCCTCAAGTTGCCTCGAGTTTTTTGCTGCCAGATTTCTTGCCTCTGACTTGTTCTTGTAGTCACAGTATTTTTATGGCTAGTCCAATTCAATTTCTGGTTGATGGAAATCCCCAGGATACTGATAGTGGGGGATTCAGTGCTAATAACACCATTCAGTGTCAGGGGAGATAATTAGATTCTTTCTTGTTGTAGGTGGTCATTGCCTGGTACAATGTTGCAAATGTTGCTTGTCAATTATTAGCCCAAGCTTAACTTCTTTTCACCTTAAATAACTTGTCTTTTAATTGCACTTATCTCTTCGACATGACATGGATAAGGGGGTCAAGAAGGCAGACAGCCATGCTTGCCTTCATTAGATAGAGCACTGCGTACAAAAGTTGGCAAATTATGTTACAGCTGTATAAAACTTCAGCTAGGTCACATTTGGAGTATTGCATGCAATTCTGGTTACCACACTGCCAGAAAGATGTGGATGATTTTGAGAGGGCGCAAAGGTGGTTTATCAGAATGTTGCATGGTCTGGAGGGTTTTAGGTATGAGGGGAGGTTGGAATAAAATCAGATCATTTTCACTGGAAAAATCTGGGGTGACCTGATAGAAATCTACAAAATTCTGAGAGGCACAGATAGGATGGATAGCCAGAGGCTTTTTGCCAGGGTGGAAGGGTTGACTACAAAGGACACAGTTTAAGGTGAGAGATGGTAAGTATGGGAGTGACGTATGGGGTAAGTTTTCATACAAAGGCTGACGGATGCAGACACATTAGCAATGTCCAAAGTACTACCAAATGCAGGAGACGAACAGCGAGATAGAAACCATGTATTGGACCGTTTGTCCTGTTCCTGTATTATATTGTTCCTTGAATATTGTTGCAATGGAAACCTATATATGCTCCAGTTATACTAGTCCTTGTTTTGCTGAACTGTCATCTGAAACATCAAATCTTTCAATTAACACTTGTATGATTTTCGTAATGTTCCTTACTCAAACTCTACACAGATCCTCTCCCTAAACTGCGTGAATGATATTGCTTAATGATCTTGCTCTGATCTAGATGCCATTAATTTTTATTAACTGTACTTTCAATTTCTTCACCTTCAAATGATGTATCTCAGAATCTTTTCTTTCATTCCAGAGCTTTTCTTTCTTAATTTTTGGGTTGTACACAAATTCCTATTTTAAGCACAAGAACAGCTGCAACTACCTGGATTGCTAACGTTCGCTCTACAAGCTGCAACAAAAAAAATTGCATCCTTCTTGCCCAATTTTTCCATTTTTCTTGCATCTGCCCAACATCAAGAATGGCATTTTCCCATCTTGCTCATTAAAGGGAATCATAGGAGCATGCAATGGTCTGTTGAAAATCTCACCCCACAGTTTCTGAAATGGTTTTTCTTTGGCCAAGTGGGCAACAGAACTCCTGATTGTGACCATTCCATTTACTGTTCCTCTGCTCTCGCCCCTCTTTTCCATACAGACATAACTCCCTTGTACTCCCCTTTCAACCCAACATGTCTTGGGATTCTGCAGATTACCACCAAGCAGGTGATCCTCATCCAACTCCAGCCATTTCAAGTACTATAACCTCTCTGTTAATCTTACACAATTCTTCTCTCGCTTACTGACCCACCCAGCTGCCTTTCTAGGCATTTTCCTGAACAATAGCAGTGCATTGCTATCACAACTGTCCAACACAAAATTTCCTTCCTGCAAGGGAGACAATAATTTGTTACACCTTCTCCAACTAATATAATGCATTTTGTTTAGTCCTCCTAATGCATTAATTGGATAAACAGATTGCAGAACATGCTTTTTGCAAATGCTGTTGTTGTGACCACAAAGAGGTCTCCATCTTTTATTTCTACTCTTATGTTTGCATTCATGGCTTCCTTGACTGTTAAAACCAAGTTCAATGCAAGCCTCATAAAACAGTACTTTCACCTTTCTCCTAATCACTTCACAGGTCAACTCTTTCTGCACTGTACAGTTCTATGATTCTATGAGGGTCGAACCCAACATGCACTGTTTTTTTTTATTCATTTCAGCTCACAGTCGGATCCAAATTTCTTTACAACAGGAGGTGCATTGACATACTTAATTTGCAAGCACATGACGTTTTCACCTGTAGCCTTTCGTGAAAGCACAGTTCTGTAGGAAAGGTTAAAGTGGAGGACACAGACTGGTTTCTTTACACTAGCAGAATGGCTATAAGTCCAGTCACCCGCAGCAGTTTCTCATTTCAATTTCTACTATTTCTGTTCTCTTTTCTTCGTGTGGTCCTTTCTCATGCCTTTCATGCTGCCAACTATCTGTAAGCTTTTTAATTCCAAACGATCTTTCATAACATTTATCAGACAGCTGCTTTTTTCTTGAATAGCTTCTCGGTCATTCAACTATGAACCTTCTGTGTCTGTAACTGAAGTATGTGTGGCTTCTCACCCTTCCCCCTTCTTAATGCAGCCTAATTCAAATATCTGCTAACCTTTCACTTTAATGAAGGATTACATCGGAAACATTACCTGCTTTATTTCTCTTCACAAACACTGCTGTGAGCCTGCAGCATTTTCCATTCTTGTTTCAGAATTTAAAATTTTAATTTTAGATTAAAGATGGAACAGATGGATATGACGGAATTAAAATGGCCAAATATGCCAGTGAGCAGTTGATGCGCAAGAACAGGTTACATGATACACTGAAACCTAGTGATTACGGTGTCAATTAAATGCAAGTGAATGTTAAAATACAAAAATTGATTTGGGATAAAGCATGCCCCTCTTACATTCACAAAAACTTACCATTTATAATTAGAGACAGTCCAGAAAGATTCACTAGGTTGATCCTGGATATGGAGGGACTTTCTTACGAGGCGAGGTTGAGTAGGTTGGGCCTGTACTCACTGAAGTTTGGAAGAATGAGAGGGGACCTTGTTAAGATATATAGGATTCTCAGGAAGTTTGACAGCTGAGATAGAATAAATAAAGAACAGTATAGCACAGGAACAAACCCTTCAGTTCAGCAAGTCTGTGCCTCTCTAATATTTTATTGCCCTTCCGTGGTCCATATCCCTCTATTCCATGCCTAATCACGTATCTATCCAGATGCCTCTTATATATCAAGCAGTTGATATATAAGCTGCTTCCACTACCTCTTTTGGCAGCAGGTACCAAGCATTCACCAACCTGTGTACGAAAAACTTCCCCTTTATATCTCTCACTCTTAATCTCCGCCCCTAGATAAATTATGCTTCAACCCTCGGAAAAAGACTCACTCTCCACTTTTCCCAAACCTGTCATAATCTTATAAACCTCTATCGGATCCTCATCCTCCGACGCTCCCATGAAAACAATCCAAGTTTGTTTAAGCTTTCTTCACTATCAATATCCTCTGAACCAGGTAATACCCTGGTAAATCTCTTCTGCACCCTTTCCAATGTATCACCACCTTTTCAACTAGTGTAGTGGCCAGAATTGTACACAATACTCCAAATGTGGCCTAACCAAAATCTTATACAGCTGCAACATGATTTTCCAATTCCTATACTCAATGCCCAGACTGAAGGAGGTCAGCATGCCATATGCGTTCTTGACCACCTGAGTTATCACCTACACCGAACTGTGGATCTGCATACCCAAATCCCTCTGTATGCTAATATTTCTAAGGGCTCTATTATTTACAGTAAACTTTCCTTCTGCAGTAGACCTTCCAAATTGCATCAGCTCACATTTGTTCAGGTTAAACTCCATCTGCCATCTTTCAGCCCAGGCCTCCAGCCGATTTATATCCTGCTGCATCCTCTAACAATCCTCCTCACTATGCGCCACTCCCCCAATTTTTGTATCATTGACAAATTTACTAATCAGACAACTTACATTTTCCTCCAAATCATTTATGTATATTACAAACAACAGAGCCTCGGAACACATCACAGACTTCAAGTTAGGAAAGTACCCTTCCACTGCTACTCTCTGCTTTCTATGCCCAAGCCAGTTTTGTACCCATTTTACCAGCTCACCTCAGCTCTCATGTGATTTTACCTTCTGCATCCACCTGCTATTAGGAACCTTATCAAAGGTTTTACTGAAGTCCATTGTCCTACACTGGTCAATTTTGTTTTGCCACTTCCTCAAAGAACTCAATCAAGTTTGTGAGACAAGACATCTCCTTCACAAAACTATGCTGCCCATCGCAAATAAGCCTATTCTCTTCCAGCTGTGTGTCCCTAAGACTCTTCTCCAACAATTTCCCTACCGCTGATGTAAGGCTTACAGGCCTGTAATTTCCCAGATTGTCTCTTCTGCCCTTCTTAAACAAAGGGGCAATATTAGCTACTCTCCAATCCTCTGGAACCTCACCTGTAGCTAAACAGGATACAAAGATTTTGGCCTAGGCTTCAGCAATTTCTTCCCTCACATCACTCAGTATTCTAGGATAGACTCTTTCTGCCCCTGGGGACTTATACACCTTAATGTTTTTCAAAACCACCTTCCATTTTTATTTCAACATGTCCTAGAATGTCAGCATCTTCCTTTCTATACTCACCATCCACCATATCCTTCTTTGTGAATGCTAATGCAAAGTATTCGTTAAAGATCTCACCCACCTCATCTGGCTCCACACACAAATTCCTCCATTGTCCTTTAGTGGACCTACCATTTCTATAGCTACCCTCTTCCCCCTTATATAAAAAACCTGGGAATTCTCCTTAATCCTGCCTGCCAAGGACATTTCAAGGCCCCTTTTTGGCCTAAATCCCTGTTTAAGCTCTTTCCTGCTATCTTTGTATTTTTCAAGAGCTTTATCCATTTTCAATTTCTTGAAATTTATGTATGCCTCCTCCTTTTTCACTAAGCTCACAATCTCTCGTCATCCTGAGTTCCTGAATCTTCGCACCTTTATCCTTCATTTTTACAAGGACATAATTGTCCTGAATTGTCCTGAATTTTAAAAGATTTCATAGAATACTAAACATAACAGCGCAGTACAAGCCCTTTGGCCTCAATGTTGCGCCAACCAGTGAAACCAATCTAATGATCCTCTAACCTAAACTCTTCCAATGTTATCCATATGCCTATCCAATGACCATTTGAAAGCCCTTAAAATTGGCGAGTCCACAACTGTTGCAAGCAGGGCATTCCACGCTCTTACTACCCTTTGAGTAAAGAAACTACCCCTGATATCTGTCCTTTAACTACCACCCCTTAATTTAAAGCTACGTCCCCTTGTGTTAGCCATCACCATCCGAGGAAAAAGGCTCTCATTGTCCACTCTATCCAACCCTCTGATCATGTTGTATGCCTCAATTAGGTCACTTCTTAACCTTCTCTCTAACGAAAATAACCTCAAGTTCCTCAGCCTTTCCTCATAAGATCTTTCCACCATCTTCACTTTTACCAAAGTGAATCACCTTACACTTTTCCGCATTAAACTCCATTTGCCACCTGTCGGCCCAGCTCTGCAGCTTATCTATGTACTACTGCAAACTGTAACATCCATCCTCACTGTCTACATTTCCATATAACGGTTGTGAATTTACCCTCAAACAGCTGCCCCCAGTCTACATTCCCGAGCTCCTGTCTAATATTGTTATTGTTAGCCTTCCCCAAATTTAGTATCTTCCCTCTGGGACCACTTCTATCTTTTTCTACAAGTATCTTGAAATTTACAGAATTATGATCACAGTTTCCAAAATGGTCCCCTGCTGAGACATTAATAACTAGTCCGGTCTCATTTCCCAGAACCCAGTCTAAAGTAGCCCCTTCCCAAGTTGGACTATCTATATATTGCCTCAAGAAGCACTCTTAGACACACTGAACAAACTCTGCCTTGTCCAAATCCCTGACACCAAAGGAATCCCTGTCTATACTGGAGATGTTAAAAATTGCTCATCACAACAACCCTGTTGTTTTCACATCTCCCCATAATCTGCTGACATATCAGTTCCTCCAATTCATGCTGGCTGTTGGGAGGTCTGTGGTACAACCCCAACTAAAGCAAGCAACACCCCCATCACTTTTGTCAGCCTTTCCATCTCTGCATTTATATGACGCATGGCTCAGGCTCACTGCATTTAAACTGAGTCCAGGACAGAAGCACTGCATTCATCTAGCGCCTGGTTCAGAGACACTGCAATAACACAGAACCCGAGACAATGTCACTACATTTAGATAGTGCCAGGGATGGGGCACTGTGCTTATACAGCATGTGGGGCAGGAACACTGCATTTATATAATCTCCAGGACAGTGTCACTGTATTTATATAGCACCCAGGACAGAACGACCGTGTTTACATAGCATCCACAACACAGTGACTGTGTTTATATAGCTCTCGGGATAGGGAGACCGAAAGAGATGTTGGCTGGAATTTTCCAGTTATTCATGCTTGGCCATCATTGCAAGCAAAAACGGAGAATTTGGTGCTCCGCCAAATCTTCATTCACTGCAGTGGAACAAGAGAACCTGTCAGCATGTTTCTGGTCATTATTTCCCCTTGTGGTAGAGTCTAGAATCAGAGGGCATAATCTCAGAATAAGGGGTCACCCATTTAAGACGGAGCTGAGGAGGAATTTCTCAGAGGGCAGTGAATTGGATAAGTTTGTTGCCGCAGAATGCTGTCGAGGCTCGGTCATTAAGTATACTCAAGATTGCTACAGACAGATTTCATTCAGTAAGGGAATCAAGGGTTATGAGGGTAAGTTGGAAAAGTGGACTTGAGGATTACATCAGATCAGTCATGAACTCATTGAATGCAAAGCAGACCCAATGGGCTGAATGGCCTGCTTCTGCTCTCGTATCTTACAGTTTGCATCCCCAGAGTTGGTTTCAGAAATCAGGACATTTCTGCACATTATCCTCAATGAAAAACCTATATTTGATGCTGTTTTGAAAAGGAATAGATACAAGTTAGTGAGGGTTCCTGATCAGATGTGAATCAACAACTTCAAATGCCACAATGAGCAATTAAAACTGGACGCAGTAAAAAAAATTATGAGAATGAAAAATGGGCTTCAAACAATTCAACTCTGAAATGTAAATTCAAACAGGAAAAAGACCAGAAGAGAATGGATCGAAGGGCAAACCAACACATTGGAGCCAATTTTGACTTTGGTTGATAGTGTAAAATACACAATAACAATTCAGCTGCGCTTTATACATCTATCCCAAGTTTCATTTCCATCGACTGGGATGGCTTTGATCCTAACCTGGTCATTCAGAACAGTCCCACTTCTGCTGCCATGGGACCTGTGCCTCTGACAACTCGAGACATTCTCTTCCTTGGAATGCCAAGGAAATAAGAACTCTCGATGTAGAAAGTCAGCATTCTGGCCTCATCACCTTCGAGCCAATTACTTTAATTTGGAGGTTGCTGGCTCTGCTCTAAAAATCTCATCCTAGAATTTTCAATAAAAATCCAGAACAGAGCATTTACGGATTCTGACTTAATTTCTGTCTATTCCAGCATTCAATTGCTAAAATTATAAGGCAAGACATGCTGGAGATTTTCAACCCTACTATCCACAAAGTATGAGTACAAGAGATACCTCAGTAATTTCAGGACTGCAGAGTTCCTTTTGATTTGCCCCACACGTATAGATACTGGCACAAAATGTGGGGCAGCAACAATTCACTATACTAACTTTCTCGTCCATCAGTCTATAACAAAGTAAGATTAGTAAAAATACCAACGTTCACAAATGGGAATCTCTCACAGTTGGAAACCACATTTACTGAAGAACTGCTCAAACTAGGAACAGCTATCAAAGGAAGGGTAGAACTGTGGAAAAGAGGGCAGGAAAAAAAAGGGAGGGAAAGGTCTGAGCTGAAGTGGTGGACAGGAGCAAACAAATGACTTAAGTAATTGTGCTTCAAGACAGAAAAAAAGTGATAACATCCCTTGCCATTTAATCGCTTCTCCCATCCATCTTTTATACACCTTCCCATTTGCTCAAAGTTTTCTCCAACTCTGTATTTGTTCAAAAGCTATTCATCTCTTAACATCCTCCAAATCTAATGAAAGGCCAACCTAAAACATTAACCCTTGCTATTATTTCTCCATAGATGCTGCCTGAATTAGTGAGTCTTTCCAATACATTCTTTTTTATTTCTGATTACCAGCATTCAGTTTTTGCTGCCCCCCACCCCCCGCAAAAAAACAGAGCTCCTCTCATTTAGTTTTTTTTTAAAACCTCCCACAGTAAATAATAAAAACAATTATGTTATTACAATCAACACCCAATTTCTTCTTGGTAATACTTTGCTTTGAAGATATTCCTGGAGAGAATCCACATATACAAACTTCAGAGTTCATTTGGGTTTACAGAAATGCGTTTCTGCCAACAATTTGAAATTATAGATCCATTTGATGAATTAGGCAAGCCTTAACGGATCATCTGTGGTTTTGTTGCACATTGTATGAGTACATGGTTGGGGTGTGGTAATGGAAAAAAATTTATGATTAAGTGCAATGATACAGTGGAAACCATTCAAAGAGCAACAGGTTTAGAGTCCAGATAATAAAAAATAATATAGAGAACAGATACCAATCACTGAATTACAAAATTAACAGTTACTTAATCTCCAACATTTACTGATGAAGGCTGATGATGTGGCATTTCTCAATGAGTTAAAGCATTTCACCTCCAGGTAGACTGAGGTAGCAGACTTGAGTACACTTACAGTCCCAGTTTATCTGACTGCAGGCCACCAAGAGTAAAGGAACTAATGTAGGAACACATTCCAAAATCTTGCTGCCGTTCATATTGGTGGGATCTTGCAGTTCTGCTGCACCCCTACCATGGGCTTCCTGTCAGCAAGGGACACGTGCAACAGGAAACCCCGTTTACGACGGTGAGACCATAATATCCCATCGCCAGTGAATGGCAAGCCGCCTCCCACCACAGTGGGACACGCTGCGGAGAGGGAGAAAAATCCCACGCAGTCACAGAAAAAAGACATTCAGCCCTTTGTCTCGCTACACAATTTAATTAGAAGATGGCTGATTTGTATCACAACTCCATTTACTTGCCTTAGTTCCACAGCCCTTCAATGGAAATTATAATGTAAACATGGACTGCAGCATGCCACAAGAACAGATATATTCTGGTGGGAGAACAGTGTCCCAAGAGCAGTAAAGGCTACTCCCTTTCAAAATGGAGGCAAACAGGTCACCAACAAGCAAACTGATCCACAACATTATGCGAAGTAGCTTTTTGATTGTTAAAGTGAAATGTCACTTCTTCCTCTTTTCCTAGTGTTGCAGAGACCACCACGTAAACTAAGCAGTTTCTATAAACATTATTGACATTGTAAAAATACTTCTTGAAATGGTCCTGCAACATAGGAATATACAAATTAAGAAGATCCAAAGATTCAAAATAATGGATATGTACAGTCAATAAAAGCAATGGACACCACAGTAACTAGATATTGGTGGCCAAATTGCTGTGTTTCTCAACTGAGTATTTAGTCTTGCATACTTTTGTCTTGCTGACTACACATAAAAATTGCACTACATTACCCTTGCTCTGTTCAGTTCTCGACAATGAAACACCAATGATACGTGGACAAAATTTCCAATAATAAAAGGTAAATTCCCTAGTAAGTGTAATTCTAGCTCATCCACCATCATTTGTTCCTTAAGAAATAAATGAGAACCTGCATACAAAGAGTACCAGCCATTTGGACTCAGTAGTATTCTGTGAACTTATTTTGGGAAGAATTCCTAAACGTGTTCCAACATTATCACACCACTTTATCTCTGCCCATTGCAAGGCAAGTAACTAGACACGTATCATGTTTTCCATGAGAAAATGACATTTTAGTGCTGACAAATTAAGTGGAAACTGGTTGAAATCCAGTGCTATGAGTAATACGTATTTCATAAACTGAAAGCCATACAGTACAATGAATAAACCCTCTTCATTAAAAATACAGGGGAAATAAAAAGTTCCTTTATTGTTCAAAATTCAGCCATCAAATTAATATGATAAATAAAGACAATTGAGCAGTGAAGAAATCTGGGCTTCTGCTTTCGTGCTCAACTTTATTTTAACTTCAGGTTTGAATTCCGAATTAGAATCTGAGACGGGAAGACATTGAAAAATCAGAAGAGATGGGAACTTGAACTTTTTACATTCTCATAAGAAACCTGTACAAAAATGTTAATTGATATATATTCCAATGTCAGTATCTTCTGCAGGAATTAGTTATAAACCAATCCCAGGTTCAAAAATGATTTGACTGAGTCTGCTGGTCAGTGAGGCAAATATTTGCTTGCCTAAGAGTCTATGTACATTATTACACTGGGAAGAGATCTAATGGGTCTACAGCCTTTTGGGCAGCATAGTGATACAGTAGTTAGCACTACTGCCTTTCAGCTCCAGGGACTTAGCTTCGATTCCCAGTTTGGGTCGCTATCAGTGTGGAGTTTGCACATTCTCCTCATGTCTGCTTGTGTTTCCTCTGGGTGCTCTGGTTTCCTCCCACAGTCCAAAGATGTGCGGATTAGGTGCAATTGCCACGATAAATTGCCCCTTATGTCTCCAGGATAGGTAGGTTAGAGGGATTAGTGGGGTTAATGTGTGGGATTACGGGAGTGGGACTGCTGTCGGTGCAAACTCGGTGGACTGAGTGGTCTCCTTCTGCACTGTAGGGTTTTTATGTTTCTCCAGCCCTGACTTGCAGTTTTACATCAACTGTGGCTGTAAAAATCTACAGGATCAAATGGTCTCTCGAATATGACAATGGACTGTGTGGAGCCGCTTTCTACACTGCACTGTCTCTACGAATGTGGTGTGCTCTGCATGCCACATCTCAAAAAGGGAACTCTGGATATGTGTGGCCTGTTTGCTCCATTGTGCCATACATTCCAGCTGGCAGCTGCACAGTTTAGGAGGGACAGCTGGTACCTACTGGACATCAGGCGTTGCACTGAATTTTACAACCAAGGTCCAAGTGAAATTGTCTTAAGTTTCTGGTGCACAAAGATTAGGAATAGGGAACCAGGCTAGCAAGCTGACTGATTTTGTGATTGGCATTCAGTCAGCAGCATTTAAACAAAGAGGCAGTTTTATGTCTGAGGCGCAACACCTACACTGCAAAACTAATGGTTGGGAAAAATGCCATGAGTAAAATGGCTCCTCGAGAGTGATGAAACCCTAGGCATGCTATTCCAGGCAACACAGCAAAAGGAAGGCAATATCAACGGTAGGGGGTCACCCTCCTCTAGAAAATTTCTACAAGGGTGTTGCAGAGCAGATGAAGGGCTTTGCCTAGCTTTGCTAGAAAAGATGGAAGACAATTTTCAGGCAGCATTGTGACAATAAGGAGCTCTCTTTTGCAGAAAAGTTTTCTTAGAACTATTTGCCACTAAGGTTTACAAAGGAAACTGTGGCTGCTTTGGCTTTCTCTGCAGAAGGACAGCACTTAAAATTTGTTGCTCAGACAAAAGAAAAGGTTCCCTTCTCAGCAGTTCAATATAAGGTAACAGCCACAGTTGCAGCAGAGGATCTTAACGACATTTACTTATCCTTCAAAGCTGTTATTCTGACTTCATTCTTGGGAAATGGGCGTTTCCAGACAGGCAGCATTTTTCATTTCTGATTGTCCTTGGGATGATGGCTGGGGTTGTATCAGGTATACCATTGCCATCCAACATTATATCTGGCTGGATGGCACTGAGCAATTTTGGAAATAAAAACAGAAAAAGCTGGAAAAACTTCAGCAGGTCTGGCAGCATCTGTGACGAGAAAAACAGAGTTAATGCTTTGTGCGACTCTCACTCAGCCAAGCCGTGTTGGGTTTCATTCTCCTCTGTCAAAACCAATTATTACTCCGGTATATCCTGGACAGCAAAGATAATCACTGGCTTAGCTTCTCCCATTATCAACCATCTCTTTATAGCCCTCTCCCCTGGCTCCTCCATCCTCATCAAATCAATTAAAAGGCCACAGGCTAATTCTTCAACAGAACCGAGATTACTCATTCAGCTAACTCATCTCCTTCCTCCCTTGCCAACCATACCAAACAACATGCTCCTCACCCCCCACCATACACCCTTACCTTTGAGCTTATGCTCTTTACTTGTTTCTCTCCCATCTCTCCTATTTATTGACTACAGTTCAGCCTTCAACACTATTATCCCCATGAAGCTCATCTCCAAACTCTGATCTGGGCCTCAGCATCTCTCATTGCAACTGGATCCTGAACTTCCTAACTCACAAACCACAATCAGTAAGAATGGGCAACAACACCTCCTCCACAATCATCTTCAACACCAATGCCTCACAAGGCTGTGTTCTCAACCCCCTACTGTACTCCTTATACACCTCTGATTGTGTGGCCAAATTCCCCTCCAATTCAATTTTCAAGTTTGCTGATGACTCCACATAGTGGGTCAGATCTCAAACAATGACAAGACAGAGTTCAGGAACGAGATAGGGAATCTGGTGAACTGGTGCAATAATGATAATCTCTCCCTTAATGTCAACAAAATGAAGGAGATAGTCATCGATTTCAGGAAGTATAAAGGAAAACATGCTTCTGTCTACATCAGTGGGACGATGTATGAAGGGTCGAGAGTTTCAACTTTTTAGGTGTCCAGATCACCAACTTGTCCTGGTTCCCCCATGCCAACAGTATAGTTAGGAAAGCCCATCAACATTTCTACTTTCTTAGAAGACTAAGGAAATTTGGCATGTCAGCTATGACTCTCATCAACTTTTATAGATGCACCACAGAAAGCATTCTTTCTGGTTGTATCATAGCTTGGTAGGGATCCTGCTCTGCCCAAGGCTATAAGGAACTAAAAAAGGTTCTGAATGTAGCCCAATCCAAGCAAACCAGCCTCTCATCCATTGACTCTATCTACACTTTCCACTGCCTCAGCAAAGCAACCAGCATAATTAAAAATCCCACATAGTCCAGACATTCTCTCTTCCACCTTCTTCCATACCAACAGACTCAAAAACAACTTCTTCCCTGCTGCTGTCAGACTTTTCAATGGACTTACCATGCATTAAGTTGATCTTTCTCTACACCCTAGCTATGACTGTAACACTATATTGTACACACTCTCGTTTCCTTCTCTATGAACAGTTTGCTTTTCTGTATAGTGTGCAAGTAAGAATACTTTTCACTCCATGTTAATACATGTGACAATAATGAACCAAATCAAATCAAGTCAAATCTCTCCTCATACACTTTCCAAATCCACTTTATCCATGTTCATCTTATCCATGTGATGCACATTCCAAACTCAAAATTCTAATCCCAATACAAGGTGACGGTATACCCCATCATCCTCCCAACCATGCCATGCAAAGATCTCTGGCCTGCTTGCTGATGTGGTTTCATCATGACCAAGTTCTTTTCTAAGCAGCAATACAGATTTACACTAAATCCAATTCTTCTAATTTTCTGATGTCCTGGCAGACTTCTGAACAAGTACAGGCTAGTGTGTGATATCACCATTAATAGATTATGGGCTTGTGTCACCAGCATTTGTGGTGTCCAAATCAAACAAGCCAAGATGATGTGGGCAGCATGGTAGCAGTGGTTAGCACTGCTGCTTCACAACTCACAGGGACCTGGGTTCAATTCCCAGCTTGGGTCACTGTCTCAGTGGAGTTTGCACATTCTCCTTGTCTCTACATAGGGTTTCCTCCTGGTGCTCCAGTTTCCTCCCATAGTCCAAAGATGTGTGGGTTAGGTTGATTAGCCATGCAAAGGAATTGCCCCTTAGTGTCCTGAGATGCGTAAGTTAGAGGGATTAGTGGGTAAATATGTAGGGATACAGGGTAAGACATGGGTGGGATTCTGGTCGGTGCAGATAGGATAGGCCAAATGGCCTTTTACTGCACTGTAGAGTTTCTATGATTCTATGAAAACCTTGTTCACTGCAGGACCTCTTAGGAAATATGGGAACAAGGGAATTTTTGGTCAATGCCGCACAGATATATTTCACCTCTTATATAAAAAATTTAGAATTTTCACAAGATTTATTATGCCAATGGCTGGGCATCATTCACGTTACCAGCTGACCGATTTCCTGGACTGATAGTCATTGTCCAGCTCATAGTTGATCATCCACCCACACCATTTAAATTACTAAAAATTATAGACCATACTTACTCACAGTAACAGTCATTACTCAAATCAACAATGACACCATTGGAAAGACTAGTGTGCCTTCAGAAACTCCAGCAGAGACTCTGGCAGGAGCAAGTAGTCTTCAAGCAATTCTTCCCATATGCCAAGCTGTGGTCCTCACCATCCAACTACATATAACATACACCAATCACATCAACTACTTTGACCATTTTCACTTGTATTGCCTATGATGCATCAAAGGACAGCACATTATGCTCCTTGATGTCCTTGAGCCCTACAATGTAACTGGAATGCGGCCATGGTACAAAACCGTCCGGCTGCGCTGCTCTGAATGTATAGTTCATGTCCTTGATTAGAGAATTTCCAAACAATTTCTATAGCAAGCTATAGCTCAGATATTGCAAAACTGAAATGTTTTAAAAGATGTATTTGCAGGGCACCTTAAAATCTCCCTATTCTTTTTATTTTATATTATCTTCTCAGTTATCAACCCTTTGCTTTCTATTATACGTTTGAATGCTTCAACAGTCAATTTATTTAACCAACATTTGTCTCCGCATCCAAACCTTACCTCGGTTCCTTTGCCACCTGATTTTGTTGACAAGAACCATCTGAACAAGGGTTCAGAGCCTGAAATAGTGGGTAGAAATTTTCCAGTCCCTTGGATCTGGTTTGGAGATGGAGCATCGCAAAAGTGACAGAAAATCCATCAGGCCAACTTGGCGCCAAGTTCCCACTTCCACAGACCTTTAGCAGAGATGGCAGTGCAGTGCTGTGCTGACAGCTACACATTGAACAGTTACAGAATGCTAAATAAGGTAGGTAGTTAGGCAACTAGGCTGAATTTTTCTATGCAACTCCAATTTCCCCAAAGGTGATCAGGATCTCAGTAGCATGTGTGTAGCCAGTTCTCAGAAAGCAAATGCACAGTGGAAGGACTCAGTTAACACTTCAACAAAACCCAATCGTGTATTCCTGCCCTTTCCTCAATTTTTTAATTCTCTCTTTGTCATGAATTTGTGTGGGGTGGCACAGTGGTTAGAACTGCTGCCTCGCAGCACCAGAGACTTAGGTTCAATTTTTTTTTATTTATTCATGGGACATGGGCACTGTTGGCTTGCCAGCCAGCATTCATCATCCAACCCTACTTGCCCTTGGATTGATACAACTGAATGGCTTGCAAGACCATTTCAAATGGCATTTAAGAGTAAACCACATTTGATTCTCAGCTTGGGTCACTGTCTGTGCAGAGTTTGCATGTTCTCCCAGTGTCTGCCTGGATCTATTCTGGATATTCCAGCTTCCTTCCACAGTTTGAAAGATGTGCTGTTCAGGTGCACTGGCCATGCGAAATTCTCTCAAGTTGTACCCAAACAGGCACTGGAGTGTGGCAACTAGGGGATTTTCACAGTAACTTCATTGCAGTGTTAATGAAAGCTTACTTGTAAATAAAAGGCTAAAATACCATTCGGTGTCTCTGACATCATCTGCTCTTGTGGTTCAACTTTGTTCTTAATTCCCTGAGTTCAAATCTGTCAAGTGGTTATCCTGCTCATTTTAAAAGGGGTTAATCAATGAAGAACTAATACGCACACACACGCATGTATGCATGGCAGGTTCCCTTTCCTGAACGATGATACGGAACCAGTTCACTTTGTAAAGTAATACCAGATTTCTTGTACTTAATTTCACAACCTCATTGTGAGCTTGGAACTCATGATCTCAAAGTTTTTAGTATAATATCGCAGTTGCTAAACTATTGTACCCAACAAAGAAATAATTAGAAAAAGTCTAATTGGTTATTATACAAGGTGTTGTCAGTTAGCAATAAATTTTATATAGTACATGCTTACGATTTTTTGCATCAAATTAGAAGTCTGCCGTCTACAAGAATAAATGACTTAGTCTTTACCAATATAATACTAATTTTCCCAAGCAGTAACTAATAAACTGTAAATTGCACAGAATAATGCTCCTTCCAAAAAATATATTTTTGTGGGAACGGATGGCATATTTTAAATGCAGACTGTTGATGTAAAATTCCACTGGGGATCATTTCAAAAATAATTAGCTGTAAAATGACCTGATGGAAGAATGACTAGTTTTAAAGTATCTCACAGCTACCAAAACAACTGTGGAACATTATTTGTTGCCAATCAGGAAATCTGATGGCACCCGTATAATAAAGTGGCATGCTGCTGGCTAAAGGAGAAATAATGAATAACAGTGGCAATGGAAATTAACAGTACATTTGATTAAAAGGCAAGAAATAAAAATCTTATTTAAAAAAAATTCAAACACTCATCAGCTGCACACATCTAACATGCTTCAATATAGCCCCTTTAATACCACATATTTCCCAATCAGCTAGAGCTTATCTATAATGATAATTGTAGTCATAATACTAGGTACCAGAACTTGAAGCAGAAAAGGAAAACATCATTGCCAAAAATAAGTTACCCTTTTTCAGATTAGGAAATGAGCAGCATAGTGATTACACGCAGCACAGTGGTTAACAGTGCTGCCTCATAGCGCCAGGCACCCAGGTTCAATTCCCAGGTTGGGTCACTGTCCGTGCTGAATATGCACATTCTTCCCATGTCCGCGTGGGTTTCCTCCGGGTGCTTCAATTCCCCTCAGTCCGAAAGACATACTGGCTATACTAAATCCTCCCTCAGAGTATAATGAACTGGCGCTGCAGTATAGCGACGAGAGGATTTTTACAGTAACTTCATTACAATGTTAATGTAAGCCTATTTATAACACTAATAATTAAATAATCAATTCTGTTTCCTTGCACAACCTGCAGTAGATTCACATTACAAATCTTATTTTTGCTATCTGATAAAGCCTGCTCTAAAATTTGTATGGCATACACAGATGAGTACACGAACGAATAAAACATACAAGTCACACAATTCTAAACATTCAAACCAGCAGTTTAATCAATGATGATTATATTCCAAAGAAGGAGAATAAAACAAGTAGCAATTTGAGAGAATGGGGTGCCCTGTTAGTTAAGTGCAGAAGCAGTCTTTCAGCGCAAAAGATTTTTTTAGTCTGTAACTTGCTGCCAGCATGAGATTTAATAATGCAGTGAACACTGGGTCCAATCATGCATCTCCTTTAACCACTGAGATTTAAGGATCAAGGAGAAAGGACTGGGATGGAGGATGATTTGGACATCAGGTAAAGTCATTGTCAAATCAAGTACAGCGAAAGAGAAAGAGAAAGATTAGTCTGACAGAATTTGAAATAGCTCAACAACCACTTTAACAGTTCAAAGAATGAGACTCCTGTTAAAATCATTCGTTTTTTGAGTCAGAGACATTGATTGGCCTTGTATGAACAATTATTGCATCAGTAAAGCTGCTTACGCTGTTAATTACCAGACTGAACATTTCTGTGGCGTTTTACTGGATAGGCACTTGCAAGCTCAGCCAAGCTCTGAGAAATAATGAGGAGGCCAAGGAAAAGATTTCCATGTGTGCAATAAGAATGGTGCCACAGTGTAAACTGACCAGCAAAGCCTGGCAATTTGCAGCTCACAGTACTTCACGCACTTCTCAGAATTCGCTGGCCAATTTGCACATTAATAATGGAGTGCATCATTTTAAATACTATCTTCTTCAGCAAGATCCAAAAGTCATTGTTATCATCACCCTCTTAGCCAGTAAGATCAATCAGATTAAGCCATTTTACAAATAATTCTTTTTGACTCAATGAACACAGTTCATAGGATCAAATGGTGATTTTAAAGGTACTAGCTGTTAATTATGGATAAACCGTCCAATAACTTCGGTCAAGGAGCATGTACTTTTGTATTTTTCCCACTCTCTTTTTCTCTTAACCCAATCTTTCTTTTCTCCTCTATTTCTCTTCCTGTTCCTGGATTGAGCATTGAATTCATACCCTACAATTCACCTTTTTTTTCCCCAATTATTCCTGTATTCATTTCCCAATCCTTAAAGCTGATTTGCCAAAGAGATATCTTGTTGATGACCCATTACTCAAACTCCAGACACCTTGTTTTTCCTCCTCCCCACTCTCCCTGAAATTGGTGGTCAAAAACAATTCTTGAGCAGTGGGATGTAAGGGAATGACAGGCAGTACAGGAGACTTTGCTCCATGCTGTTAAATAGCCTACGGGGACAATTTATGGTAACCATCACCAAAGTCTGAAAGGAAACAAAAAAAAAATCAGAAGATGCATAACTGAATAATTGAATTGATGTCCTTGTGTTGTCAAAAATCATCCCTTTGCACCAGATCAGGAGAACTGACATTGCAGTGACTTTCAATATTTTTGTTCGCTAGATTTCCTCTGCAAATTCAGAATTTGTCAGCTGTGCATTAATCTGGTCTGAAGTCATGCACTATGAGCTACTGAAAGAGGTGCAATCAATTTCACACAACCTATCTCCCAAGACATTGCACATACTCTGTCGGTATGGTCAGAAATGTGGATTTTCACTCCTCAAATTTATGCAAAGTTACTACAAACAGTTATGACATCTGTGCCATGACGTTAATATAATTAAACTAAACAACAAAGAAGACCTGTTCTTTTACAGGAAATGATTGGTGATGCAGGATGAAGACAATTAGGAACAGATGGGTGAAAGAACAGCCTTAAGGCATCCTCCATATTGCAAGCTGAAGTCAATCAATTTGGCCAAATTAAAAACAATAAAAAAAAGTGGGTTTACCAAGCATTATGAAATATTTAATTCAAGCCAGCGGGTATTCTTTCTGTGAGGTTCCAAGAAAGAGTATGGTTTGCAGAAAAGATTTTGAGGGAATTTTACAAACTTCCATGCTGTACTCACATTTATTAAATGTTAAACTTTTTACACTTAACAGAATTATTAATTATATACTCATAAGCAAGTCAATTCAAGATGCTTTTCATTTCAGCAAAAGCTGACTTAAGCTTTTTAACATACTTTGATTGCCTCCAACTCCCCCCAAAACTACCCACCAGCCCCATTTCTGATAATTTTGTAAACTTGCACCCATCCTTGATGCTGTAAATACTGCAAGAGTTGAAATTGTCAAGTTGCATTTTTATGGTGTTGCAATGACACATACTTAATAACAGAATGTACTGTATACTCCCTGAATTGTTCACTTTCAACAGATTTTTTTCAAGAAACTAAACACCAGAAGAAAGTTAACCCAATGAAACCACCATAAATTTCTTACTCCATTACAATTATGGAAAGCCCTGGAGTTGGATTTAATGTAGATCCCCATATTAACTCAGACTGCACTGGTCAGTATATGCAATTGTACATTGTCAATCCAGTACCATTCCAAATCACAGCTGGTGTGTGAAAATTCTTCAATCACCTGATTGATGGCTAGCTTAGATTAGTATGAGCCAATAACTTGAATTATCTGGTTGGAGTTCTTCCATTCTGCTCTGGCGAATTTTCCCAAGACTGATCATTTTTTAATTATGTACTGTTCAGCTGATAATCAAGACAGCAAAGCATAAATATTTGATTTTACTGAATTAATGAGGAGAAATTCTCTCTGAGGGTTGAGAGTCTTTGGAACACTTTGCCTAAAAAAGGCAGCAAAGCAGATTCTTTGAATATTTTTAAGGCAGAGTTTGATAGATTTGTAATTAATAAAGGAGGGAATGATTATCAGGGATAGGTAAGAACGTGGGGTTCAGAGTACACTCAGATCACCCATGATCTTATTGAATGGTGAAGCAGATTTGAGGGACTGAGTGGCCTGCACCTGCTTCTAATTCTAATGTATATAACCATTTTAATAAGAAAAATCAACATGCGGTTCAAATCTTGATCGATTTCTTTACATCTCTTTAATTTTGTATCTGAGTAACTCAGTAACTTGCAGTCCATATTCAGGAAGTGTGGCTATCTCTGGATACTCAACATAACCAAGGTGGGGTTTTGAGCTGCAGTGCTGGTCTCTTTTCTTACAAGTTGCCATCTTGGTAAAAGGGTCGAAGCAGCACTTCAAAACAGATGCCTGGAAGATCAGTAAGTCTTTGATTGACAAGTAAATTACAGCTCATTCAAGAGGCTGCACTACTTGTGATGGCAAGTGTTTCGATTAGTCATCTCTATCAACAGTGACCACCTAAACAGAAGTAAACAAGTCTTGGCTAAGGTTTTGAAACATTATTTGAAACTAAGCTCAGCTTTCATTGTTCGCTCTTTGCAGGGGATATTAATAGGCTTTTCAGGGTGCTTCAGGTTTCATGAACACAATCAACAAATTCCAGAAATTCTTATAAGGATGTCATTTGAAAAAGAAAAATGTTTGTTATTCTACTTGATGGAGTCACAAGAAGAAAGGAAGTGATTGGATATGGGTATCCATCCCTTGGTCTGAAGAGGAGAGGAGGACATGGGGCCAAGCAGAACAGCACTGGGTGAGAGATGAGCTCCTTCCTCCCTACATCTCTGCAGGGGATTCCTAATCCTTTCAACCTTCTCTATCAGGGCCAGTGGGGTCCATGTCTGAGAACACATGTACCCTCTTCATCAGTCCCCAAGTCATCCTGAAAAGTTCCATTTTGTCTCAGCTAAAACACTCCGCAATTCAGCGAAGCAGGTGGTGGAGGTTACGTATGCTGATCCATGAAAACTGCTTCTAAAAAGCACCCAAGTCTCAGCATCTCCAGAGGAGGTTTAGATCGTAGCAATCATCAGTTAGCCCAAAAGTCTGAGTTAAAACCAAGCTTTAAGCACAGCTTTTCTTGTTAACACAGCACCCACTGAACATCTGCTTTCACCCTTTTGTGAAAATAGCCCCAAAGGTATTTCAAAACATTTTTCCAAACCCTTCGCATAATTGATTCCAGAAAAACTGCCATTCGGGAAGGAATAAAAGGAAAATGCACAACAATGATGAAATGAGGTGGAATCACATTTTGTAAATTATTCCCTTCACCTGTGGTCTACCTTCCTCCATTTCCTGCTAATTCCTGTTGCAGCTGTAGAGCTCGACTGATATCAAACACACCAGCAGAGGGTTCTTGGATTGTCATGGCATGAATGGTTGTCCAGTTACTCGCCAGGTAAATACACTGAGCTTTTGAGATTAGTTCTCTCCAAATTTCACAGTCTTGCTGGATTAGGAATATATAAGATGATATATCCTTATCTACTAGTCAAACTACTTGCATATCATGGTACCTGATCAAACTATCTAAACATTCCTATATTGAAAGACTACAGAAACCTCTTTGGAGGAGGCGAGACACATTATAGAAAACGAACAGGGGACAGCAAGAGATTGGGATTAATTAAACACTCCTGCTATAAAACTGTATCTTGATAAAATTAAGAGATCAGAGACTGATGAGTTTTACAATGTGTAATTTGTGAAGAATATTTATAGCAACTTGAATTACAGCAAAGTATATTTTCTTCTGAATTTATTTAGCAGGAAAAAATTGCAGTGATATTTCTCCATCCAAGGAGCGACTGGGATGTGGTCAAGGTGTGGTTTACAGCAAGACGGTGGCAATAAGCAGGGTTTGTATGTCATAGGGTTGCAGAACATTGTCTTTAGACAGTGAAAACTGATTCTGAACTGGGAATAAATCAAATAGAAGACCAAATTCCTAGTTGTTGGATCATGAATTGGAAGATCTAAAAAGGGAAAAAGTCCCAACTTGGTCTCCGGGTAACACCATCACCACTGAGAAAGAGGTTTAGGAGTTAAAAGTTTGAGAACAGAGATTTCAGCAGCTCAGCATAGAGTGTAACACTGTCATTAGCTTCATCTTTAAAATGAGAAGTTAACAAGGATCTACTTTGGTTTGAAGATTCTATAATGTTGGCATGAAGATTCTATAGCACTATTGTAGAGAGGAAAAGAGAGTAGAGCAGAGGAGTTTTCCAAAATGCCCAGGCCAACACTTGTTCCAAATATCAACAACTCTGAAACGCAGATTATCTGGTTGTTTCTTCATTATTGCTTGTGGAAAATTGTCTACAGTATTTGCCTACAAAATAAACGATTACAATACAAAAATAAACTAGGAAGTTCTTTTGGATATCCTAATGTGCTAAAGGTATTGCATAAGCAAGTGAAGAGGGCACTCAGCAGATCACGTGCCTCCAGGACACTGTTAACTTATTGTTAAACTATACAACATTTATCCACTTCTGTCCCACAAACATGAGGCTTTTGCTTGCTTGTTTGATGCTCTGTAATTGCAAAGCTGAGCAAAGAAATCTTTTTATTCAGAGTTTCTATCTCATAAGCGGCAGCTTCAAGCTAATCCACATTCAACACTCTGCTTTGAAGACTCTGCTCACATTTTGACAGCTGCAACAAATCCCACCTGGATGAGGAGACACTCCACTTTAAAACAATCAACATTCCAAATAAAATAATCCACAACATTCTTTTTTAAAAAAAATTCCCATCCCCCCCATGTCCTGCAAAAAAAAACCCAGAATTTCTACCCACAACTTAGCCAAAAACTAATCAATTTTTCCTTGAGCCATACCCTATTTGCATACCACATTTCAGCAAAATCCACCTATTAGTTACAGAAGAACAGGCGCAAAAACATTACCTCTGCCCACCCTCAGTGATGATGTTTTAAAGTCAGTTATTTTATTGGCAGACAAGTGCAGAAACCAGCCTGACTGTGGTGGCTACCATTTTGAAATAACATGCGAATGTCCAGTTAAAATTCTAACAATTAACATGACAAAGTTAAAGTTCATTGATGGTTCCTCACAAATGTCAAACTGGGACTAATTTTGATTTTTAAATGTAATACCAAAAAAGAGTTTGATTTGAAGAATAATTTTGGTGATAGATTGACTTAAACTGAAAGGATAACAAAAGAGATGTCTAAAAGGGCAACTGAATCAATACAGCCTGTTTTACACTTTCAAAATCAAAGGCACCTTTCTGTTACAAAATCACAAAATAGGTTTTTGCCAGTGGTTCTTGAAATATTGTATACCCATTCTAGACATGCAGTTTTGTTGAGGCACTAAGTCTAGGCTGTAGTCTGCAAAAAGACAGGCAAACTTGCATTTGAATCGTGTTGTTCAGGACTTAGACATCGCAAAGCATTTTACAACCAATGAAGAATGCTTTGAAGTTGGGGGGGAGGGGGAGGTGGGATTCTCCAGTTATTCATACAAGCAGCACTCTCCAGTGCTGTGGATTTTGCAGTGATCTAGGGTGACACCAATGGGAAATCCCACTGAAGTGGCTGTACCAGAGAATTCTGCTATCAGAGGACAGTGCACCACCAAGAAACATGTGGTTAGGAGACAGGAGAATTCCCCCCACTACTGTAGTGCAAGAAACCATGACAACCAATATATGCACAGCAAATTCTCTCAAACAGTAATGTGGCGATGGCCAAATAATTTATTTCTGTGACCTTGATTGAGGGATAAATCTTGGCTACAACGGGCTCTTCTTCAACATAGTACCATGGAGTCTCAGCTAACAGCTCTGATTGACAGCACCTCCACTCTTTGCAGTGCTCCTCAAAACTGCACTGGAGCATCAGGCTTGATCTCTGTACTCAAGTTCTGAAGGGATGCTTGATCTGAATCCCTGTGCCCCATGACCCAAGAAGCAAAAGTGCTGCCAACTGATACTCCACAAGGATGGGTAAGGAGAAGGGACCAACTGTGCAAAATCAGAACCAATCAACCCCGAGAATTTTATATGGTCAACTGTACACTAGCTGTGGTTTTCAAAGCCTACTGCGTATCCTCTCAGCTGACAACTGCAGATGTATTAGTGAATAACAAACTACAACGTAATAAATATATAAATGAGAAAAAAATAGAACTGACGAAAAAAAATCTGCAGGACACTTCTTTAACCAAAGCCATTACTTAAGCCCAGACATCAATTTCTTTTGAGTTTTGAAATCTTGCTGTAGACCTGAGAGGGTTAACCTAAAGCCATGCAATGTTACAAAGACCAGAGAGAATTCACACACTCATCTGTATTCCACATAAACCAAGATGGTTCAACAGAGGGTCTGCTGCAGAGTCTACCCAGACTCTTTTATTTGTTCCAGATAAAAGTTTATTCTTCATCTTCACACAGCTTGGCACAATCTTCTGCATTTGTCTAAAGTGCATTTATTGCCATCCTTTATTTTTAACCAAGAATTGCATGGTAATCAGTAGTTTTTGTTACATTAGCTATTTCAACATCTACAGATATGTAGAAGAAACACTATTCCTCAGTCAAATCCAGTCTCACAAGCAATCTCACGAAAGAGGCGATTGTGATTCTTGGAATTTTTTGTTGCTGACATTTGCTTGGAAGGAGCCAGGTCACTGACTTTGTGAGTAATTAGCAATTTGGTTACAGAGGATAATGTTATGCAAGGCCTCAAAGTTCTGCTGGTATATGTTTTTAAAAAAGGAAGTAAGAGTCCACAGGGGAAATGCTGGAGATGTTGATGTGACAGGCCTGAGTACTAGTGTTGTTTGCCTCTTTACTGGATATAAATTTTTGGCCTAATTTTGAATTCCTGCATGCCCCTTCCACTCCTCTAACACCAAGCTTCTGCTGCATTTCACTAATGATGGCCCTTCACTTAGCCACACCAATCTTTCCTCTCCATTCAGTTCTTTCCACTCTCTCTACTTTAAAACAAAACCCTAAAGCATTTTTTTTCCCACATTCTGCTTTCCTAATCTTTATTTTTAAAGATGTCCCGCTGTGTCTCTACGCAAGGAGTATTGTAGAACGGCAAAGGGTGTTTTTGGTATAAAGACAGCATCACCACTCTACTGCTCACTAGATATCAATTGCTTTAGATAACCATTTCCATTTATTATTACCTAATAGCTGCAAATTAAAATGATTAAACTCAGAATTGAAATCTTTATATTTTATGGCTGGGGGACATCTAAATAATGAAATGCAAGGTATCACAACACTGTGCGACAGGCTGGAAGAACCAGAGAAGCTTTTACCTGTCAATTTATTTGCTTGTACTAACTTAAACTGCTACGCTCATATTTTTAATGATGAGAAAGATTTTTTAAAAAGTATTTGAGCAATAAACCAAGATAACATTCTATAAGGCAGCACAGTGGTTAGCACTGCTGCCTCACAGCAAGCTGTCCCATAATCATTATCTTGTAAATTGGGTTTGTGTTTATATATGCCCTGTTTGTGAACACAACTCCCACTCAGCTGATGAAGGGACAGTGCTCTGAAAGCTTGTGACTTGTGCTACCAAATAAACCTGCTGGACTTTAATCTGATGTTGTGAAACTTCTTGCCATGCCTACCCCAGTCCAACACCGCAATTCCACATCATGGTCTCACAGATCTGGGATCAATTCCTGGCTTGGGTCACTGTCTGTGTGGAGCTTGCACAATCTCTCCATCTCTGTATGGGTTTCCTCCCACATTCCAAATCTGTGCGGGTTAGATGCATTGGCCATGCTAAATTGGTCCTTAGTGTCCCAAAATACACAAGTTACAGGAATTAGCTGGGAAAATATGTGGGGTTATAAGGCCTAGCTGGGATTGTTGTCGGTGCAGACTCGATGGACTGAATGGCCTCCTTATGCACTGTAGGGTTTGTATGATTCTATGGAGGAAGTTTCAGCCAATCACTGATAGGAGGCTCCTTCTTTGGGAACAAAAAGTTGCTTTTTTAAAATTTCTTTCAACAAAAAAGTATTTTCAGGAGTATCATATAGTTCTGATTTGTTGGAGATTAAATAAACCACCAAGGTTTAAAAGACTGCTCCCAGTTTGGCAGTTGGTTTACATTTTAAAAGAAAAGCAACTCATGGTTTTCAAGCTAAATCCTTTGATTTTTAATTTGAAGAATTTGTTGAAATTCAGGAGATGATGTGGCTGGCATATCTGTGTTAAATCTACTTAACAAATAGTCAGTCACTCACTTCATTAATATGGTGTGATCATAGGAACAGGCATTCCACAACTGCTTCATGGTATAATTTCAGCCAATTTGTTTCAATTCCAGTGGAGAATAATGGATGTGAACAATATTAAATTCTCATGAGCATTTAATGGTACAACGGGAAATGAGCTTGGGAAACAAGAACACAATAATCATTTCTCTGATTTTTACCTTGCTGACAAAACACTAATTTGCCCTCGGCTTCCAATAGCATTGCAAAGAAAATACCAAAGTACTCTACTCCCTCACAGTTTAAGACACAGTAGGACATTTGCATTATTACTGCATTATCTCATACAATGCATTTGGAGGGAACATAAGCTTAATGCCACACAGCCATACTCCAGCCATTTCCCCAGCCTAGTCATGAACCATAAAAGAGAATCCCAAAACATGATCCTCGTGTCTGCGTGGGTTTCCACTGGATGTTCCAGTTTCCTCCCAAAGATGTGTGGGTTAGGTTTATTGGCCATGCTAAATTGACCATTAGAATCAAGGAGATTAATAGGATTAATACATGGGGTTATGAGGATACGGCCTGGGTGGGATTGTTGTCAGTGCAGGCTTGATGGGCTCAATGGCCTCCTTCTGCACTGTAGGGATTCTATGATTTAGATTTTTGTTGATTTCTGTGTTACTAATCTAGTGACAATATCACTGTGCCACAGCGTCCCCATTGCCTTTTACTTTGCACTGATGAAACCAATTTGTAACATATGCATAGTTTATTATCTAATTCAACATACTGGTGGGATATCATTTGAAATGGAATATTTTGACAGCTCTGCATTGAATCCAGATTTGATCAATTATGCAAGAAGGTCCGTGTGCAATTATTTTTAAGATGTGCAATTCAAACATTTGAGTTGCACATCAGCAGTTTTCTCCTTTCTGTTCACGTGCTGTGCAAGATCAAAATCCCATATTTTACTGAGACAAGATAATATCAGATGCTGTTCAAGAAAACACCATCCTTAACTGTATACACTAATCGAAAAGCAGATCCCTGCAAATCTGGAAACCTGAAATAGAAACAGAGAATGCTGGAAAGACTCAGCAGGCCAGGCAGTACCTGTGGGGAGAAAGAGAGAAAGATTTTGGGGGCAATCTTACAGGCTCGTCATGCTGAAGAACTGAGCAGGATTCTCTCCCGTTTTGTGTTTGTTCAGCACTTAGAATCATCTTGGTAAGATCACCCCTCTTAGGAAGGAACTATCCAGCTATTCTTCCAGTCTTGCTGACAGCACACCCCTGCTGCGGGTTTCCCAGCGGTGAGGGATCCATTTACCTGGAAACCAGAAGATCCTGCCACAGTCAATGGTGGGCCGCTTCAAAACAGATGACAGGATGAGGGGTTAATCCTGCCCAAAATGTTTCCAGTTGATGAACTTTCATCTGACAGTGCCTGAGCCGATCCCTAATTCCAGCATTTTCAGTTTTGATCCTTAAAACTATGTTCTTGGGCGTTTTGTACTGTGTATAAATTTGGAAAATAGCCTGCAGAGGAAAAAAATTTGCTTAAACCACAAAGTCTCCGAATATAATTTTAAAATACTTAAAGCTGCCACTTCTGGTCTTTGTTCCTACACGGTATTTGACAAGGAATTCTTATAGTCTCATTAACCTCAGTGGGAGTAGTAGTTTCAAACAGGCTTGGTAGTTGATGCTGTTCAAACCCCGAGAAAACTCTTGGTCTCTTTCCCACAGTAACTTGCTATAAATCAGCCTTCAGACAGAGCTGAAGTTGCATCTTAAAGTTTATTTATTAGTGTCACTAGTAAGGCTTACGTTAACACTACAATAAAGTTACTGTGAAAATCCCCCAGTTGTCACACTCCAGCACCTGTTCAGAGAGAATTTAGCATGGCCAATGCGTCTAACTGGCAAATCTTTTGGTCTGTAGGAGGAAACTGGAGCACGTGGAAGAAACCCAGGCAGACGCCAGGAGAACTTGCAAACTCCACACAGTGACCTAAGCCTAAAAATCGAGCCTGGGTCTCTGGCGCTGTGAGACAGTAATGCAAACTGTTGTGCTATTGCGCTGCCCCCATGCACCTCCCATCCATTAATCATGATTAGCAGGTTACAAGAGTTACCTTTTCACCTCTAAGGTTACACTTTAAATCCATCTCAGACTAAAAATTTATTCAAAAGATCCACCTGTGTATTGGCTATGTAAATTCTGCTTGGATTGGCAATCTCCATCCAGACCCTACCTCAGCATAGGCCCAAGCAAAAAAAGTTAAAAACTTATGCAAGACTGAGGTACAGGAATTATTTGCATTACAACAGAGAAACCAACAGAAGGACACTTCAGTTTATGTTTTTTTAAAATGTTCCTCTCTTCACCAAAATCTGCTGGTTCTGATGGGATAGGAGTATCAATGACAAATAGGTAGATGCAGCAGCTCAATGTAATAATTTAAATAGCATTAGCAGGCCCGGGACTGAAATCTTCAGGCCTGGTAAGCTCTCTTCCCATCCCCCCCACCACCTGCCAGGAGTATTTCACTCCATTGGGGTTTACTATAGCTCCCCACTTGCAGGCAGCTGGCAGCCAATTCCACTGGAGTGAAGAAAGCAATCGAGGCGCCCCCAAGAAGGTCGGGCACTGGAGGGGCGCCCCCAGGTGGTAGTCACTTTGGCAGTGCCAGCCTAGGCCCCTTGGCAGTGCCCAAGCAAAGTGCCAATATTCAGGGACACCTTGGCACTGTCCATTAGGCATGGGGCAGCACCAAAGGGGCAGGGCTCCTGGGGTGTAATCTGTGGGGAGGGAGGGAGGCCAGCAATCATAGCTGGCCATCTGTGGGGACATTTTTGGGAAACTCTCACCCGCTATTCTGGCTATGGCACAATTAAGGGACAGCAAAACAGACCAAGGTTCATTTGCCTCAGACTATCTTGGAGAATGCTGGTGACTTAAAATTTGTACGTATTAATATTTTTGTTGCTTGATAAACTCAAAAAAACCTAAAAAAAAACTGTCCTTCTGACATTATTTGTTCTTTTTACATCAAGGCATCTCCTTGGAGGGGCAGAGATTCATATTTTGGGTGTTAATTCAAGCTCTGATTTCTATTTCAACAAATATTTTAATATCGACTGGGGAAAACACACCCCCATACCCCCAGACATTTCTTCCCCTTTAAATATGAGTTTAAGTAACTGAATGATTCATATATGTCAAGCACATCACTTGTTAAACAAGTCGAAAGCACATTCATAGATCATAGAAAACCACACATTTCCCATGTGGTTTGAAGTACATTAAGCATGTGTTATTAAAATTAAGTGTCTATCACAGAACATGGTCCAGACTATGCATCAATTTTTTTTTGCAGCTTCAACCATTCAGAAGGACTACTTTCAGCAGCTTGATGCACTGCACCAAGATGGGTACTGCAGATTGTCTACAGATCATTCTTTGCCAATGTTCATAGCAGCAACTGTCTAGACAATCAAGATATGTGGACAGAAAGGTCAAGTGTGTAAATCTTACAGGACGGGAGAAACAGAAGCTGATAATAAGTAAAATAATATTCTAAGCGTTTCTACCTTCATATCATGTTATTCAATGCCACTGCCCCCATGGGGGCAAAATTCACTAACCCCTGAATACAAACAGAAATCGCAATACGCAATGCAGCCAGCACGAAATGCATTATTGAATGGCTGCATGCGCCTCAGCCAGGAAGTTCACGTTTATGTGAGGCTAGCACAGGTTAAAGCTAGCCTGCACTAATAAAAGATAACTTTAAAAGGATATTCATTCTGGCTGTAGCAATTCTAGAAATATTTGTGGGAGAACAGGATGAGTGAATTATGGTGCAATGAGAATGTGAAAGAGAGAACATGCTCCGCGTCTCCCTGACACTGCACTGGATGAATGGTGGAAAGGCATGTCATCTATCCATAGGCAGTTATTAGGCTCAATAGACAAACTCTCAAGACAATAGAGACAGATAGGTGTGCTGGCAAACACTGGGGGGTCACGACCTGATGGTCTGTTGCCTTGCTACTCAGAGTTCAATTACCTTACAGGCTGGTCGTGATCAGTGATACATCTTCAAATACCAAATCAACTAATGGCGCAGTAGCCTCATACACTGTTAAATGCATCATACCCCCATCATTGACCTATCAATCACAACTTATACCTCATATTCTTCAGCTGCACATTACTGTCACAAATTTAGCACCGCTTCAAGCCTCACACCCACGTTTCACAGCTTGCACTCACAGCCAGCTACTCAACTGGGATGATCATATCACCCAAACATTACACCACACTCACTGACACATTTTCCCTTTCTCCTTCAGGACACAACAGGAAGCAGCAGAAGCTCATCAGCTGCGCGTGCTCAGCCCAATGGAGAAAATGGCCATCATCCGGTAGGCCATAAAGGGGCTGTAGCCCACAGCACAGCCAAAACCAAAGATGCCAATATACACATTCCTATCTCTCCTTTTCACATCCTACTTGCACCTAACACCACAATTATTTCTGGGTTACACTGCAAATGATCTAGGCATAAACCTCTTGCTCTTTTCCAATCCTGAATTCAACACAGTTCCCCATCCTTGAGTAGGTGAAAGGAGAAAAACTCAGGAACTGCCAACTGACGGTGGAAAAACAAGAAGTCCAAGAGAGACCGACGAGTAACAAAGGGCTACAGTGTCACACACCCTCACAAGCATCAGCTCAGTTTTTCGGACTGAATCATAACTTAGAAGATAGGATAGGTGCCAGGCTCATCAGAGGGTGAGGAAAAATACAAGTCCTACTGCAAAAAAAATCCAAATACCTTGCTGGGGAAGCCTACAGCAGAGGTCTGAAGGGTATACAGAAAAACATGTTTGGTGCATTGGCTGCAATGTCAGAAAGCCTGTGCGAAATGTCAAGGAACATGGATAAAGGCACCACATGGGTTTTTACACAGAATTCAAAGCTTTCCAGTGTAGAAATGATGATCAACATCATTAGCACATCTGCAAGCTCTGGCAAGGGAGAATGAGAGTTTCCATAGCTCTCATAGAATACAGATCCTCAGTGACCTCCCTGTGCAACAGTGGATGCTTCAGTCGGGAAGGAGCCAACTGCATCATGACTGGTGGCCACCATCTCTGCCATCTTTACCTTACTCTGAAGTTGCTGTTCTGGCTGCAGACAGGCCAATTTTGGTGGCCAGGAGTTTAAGGAAGCTAAGGTATCTAATACACTCTTTACTGCTAAGAGTTAGATAGTTAAATTGCTTCCACAACATCCTGAGTAAATATTATCTCCTGCTGGGAGTCCATCTTCACCTCCAACCCCCTTCCCCACAACCTTCCCTCTTAGAGCCTCTCGCCCTTCCTAGTGTGGGCTCTGCTTATTCCCCAGGACACGCTGCATTCCAAAGGCATTGCACACGTGTGTGGGAGCAACTGGTTTGTGCACTATTCTTGAAGTTAGGGCAAAGTACTGCAGCATGTGAAACTCCACTCCCTGTGGATGTCTGTAAAACAGCTGGACCCTAGAAATCACAGTAAGAACCATTAGAAATTCATCATCAACTAATCTGAAAATAGTTGATGATCGCTTTAAATAGCACTGCTGGGAAGTCCTTTCCTGCTGCTGAATTCATGCTGAACTATGTGAGATTTTGAGAATGGGCTAACTGGAGCGCTGAGCTCCAAAGTGGAAAGGTGGATATGATGATCTGCTTACTCTGTACTTCTGACTGATGCTGTTCCCATGTGCAGTAATGCTCTAAGCACACATAGGTGGTGCAAATGCCATTCTGCAGCCAAAACAGTATTTATGTTGAAAATCTGGGTGCTATAGTGCTGAAATTTGTGTGTTCTCTTGACCTCAATCACCTCTTAATGTGTTCACAGTCAGAGCACAATGGGCAATATTGCTACCAAGTGTCATGACTTGCACCAAATTATACACTTTCCTTTTCTTTAACAGCACAGTAAAAGGCATGTTAATGGGTATATTTCAATTATCTTTACTGCAACACAACTGCTCGCACATCCAAATATACATTTCGGCAGGCAGCCTAGGAAATGATGGCCAACGAGCGTTGGCCTGGATTTCAGTCAGTGAAGGAAGGAAACTGGTCATTTAACATGCTGATCACAACACTTGTGCGCTTTTTATTTTTTCTTTTAAATCCCCAACACTAATTAAATTCTGATGGTTCAGTCTCCACACTTGTAAAATGCACATTTCGGGGCCAGATAGGTTGATTGGCAATAATTATCACTCATCACACATTTAAAAATGTAATTACTACCGTTTACATATGTTCTAACATTCTTCTGCCACGTTTCATCAATAATTAGTAGTTAAGTACAGCAATTTAATGCCATGACATAGACTTGGTACTAAAAATCAATCACTAAGGATTTCTAACAGCGTGTTCTGGAGTTCCGAAGTTAAATTTGTATGTGAGGATGCACTCCACTTACTTTATAATAAAAATAAATGTTTATGACCATCACCAATGCTCTTAACTCAAATGTTACATAAGAACATAAGAAATAGGAGCAGGAGTAGGCCATCCAGCCCCTCGAGCCCGCCCCACCATTCAATAAGATCATGGCTGATCTGCAGTGGTTCAGTACCACTTTCCCGCTTTTTCCCCCATAACCCTTAATTCCCTTGTCAATCAAAAACCTATCACTCTTGACTTAAATATATTCAGCGAGGAAGCCTCCACCACTTCAACAGGCAGAGAATTCCAAAGATTCACCATCCTTTTGCGTGAAGAAATTCCTCCTCAACTCTGATCTGAACCACGAACTGCGCACCGCCATCCCCTCCGCCCCGCCTCCCCCCCATCTTGAGGCTGTGTCCTCTAGTCCTGCTATCTTTGTTAAGCGGGAAGAGTCTCTCAACCTCTACTCTATCCATCCCCTTCATTATCTTATACGTCTCTATAAGATCTCCTCTCAGCCTTCTAAACTCTAACGAGTACAAACCTAGCCTATTTAGTCTCTCCTCATAATCCAATGCCACCATCTCTGGTATCAGCCCAATGAACTTTCTCTGCACCCCCTTCAAGGCCAATATATCCTTCCTCGAATGTGGCGACCAAAACTGCATACAATACTCCAGCTGCGGCCTCACCAACACCCTACACAGCTGCAAAAGTACCTCCCTACTTTTATATTCTATGCCCCTAGCTAAAAAAACCAACATTGCATTCGCCTTCTTGATCACATGTTGCACCTGCAGACTGTGTTTTTGCGATTCGTACACAAGGACCCCAGACCTCTCTGCACTGTCGCATGCTGCAGCTTTTTGCCATTTAAATAGTAATTCTTCCCACCAATTATTCCTACCAAAGTGGATAATCTCACACTTGCTAACATTATACTCCATCTGCCAGGTCCTCGCCCACTCACTCAACCTATCCCGATCACTCTGCAGCTTTCCACACCCATCATGCAATTTGCTTTTCCACTCATCTTCGTGTCGTCAGCAAATTTTGTTACCCTGCACTCAGCCCCTTCCTCCATATCATCTATGTAAATGGTAAATAGTTGAGACCCCAGCACCGATCCCTGGGGCACTCTACTAGTCACCAGCTGCCAATCAGAATAGCACCCATTAATACCTACTCTATGCTTCCTATTAGACAACCAATCCTCTATCCAGTCGAACACCCTACCCCCGACTCCCTGCAGCAATCTTTTGTGAGGCACCTTATCAAACGCCTTTTGGAAATCCAAAAGCACCACATCCATCAGTTCCCCTCTATCTATCGCACTAGTCACTTCGTCATAGAACTCCAATAAATTTGTTAAGCACAACTTCCCCTTAACAAATCCGTGCTGCGTCTGCCTGATCAAACAGTTCGTACCCAGGTGCCTCGTTATTTCTGCTTTGACGACAGATTCAAGCATTTTTCCGACTACAGGCGTTAAACTAACTGACCTATAATTCCCTGCCTTCTGTCTGCTACCTTTTCTAAACAGAGCAGTTTTGTTATTTTTGGATTTCTCTGTTTCCTAATCAGCAGACAACAGACATTCAAGTAAATGAGCGGAGAAAAAATAGTTAGAAAAAAAATGACATGCTGAACTTATTAACTATTGCACAGAATGCTAGATTGCATGTTCATGCCTATAGCGTCCTGTTAGCACAGCTGCAACTAGACATTGTCGCATGAGGAGAGGGGTGAGAAACCCCTGGCAGAGCAGTAAGTAAATTACATAAATTATATTCACACATACAATAGAATGCTAATTGGATACGTAAATGTACACCCAGAACAAATTAATACAAAACGACAAAGATTAAATGTTAACAATGCATTAATCAATAACAGCTTGTACTCAGATTATGAAATAAAACTTTACATCAAGTTAAACAAGAAGATATCCAGAATTTGAGGACCAAAGCTCTCTCAAGGTGCTGGGTTTTAAGGCTCATCTTAGAAGAAGATAAATGGCAAGGCAGCAAAGTTTAGGACCAAGGCAGCTGAAGGCATAGTTTCAATGGTAAAACTACTAAATTCGGGGGACAACATCCCCTATGACAAAAATAAAACTATTACTCCATATCTTTAACGATCCGCTTGCAACTTTTAATATTTTTGAGTCACATCAAAGTGCCCCCCTGAACCACACCATTCTCCTCCAAAGTGCTCCACCTCCCCCACTGCCCAATTATTCAACTGGATCTAGACTCCATTTGCCTGGTATCACTGATTCTTTTCAGCCATACTCTGAAGTGCTGTTCAGCTTTGACCATCAATCATAAAAAGATCCTTACAGTACTATCTAATGCTGGAAAAATATTGATTCTAAGAGTATCAAAAGAATTAGCAGCGTGTAAAGCTTAGTCAAGGGTATAGTGAACACTCTGTCAAAATATATAAAACAAGATACAGCAAAGAATAAGTACACCCAGAACATTATTTCGACATAAGTTAGGAAAGCAGGAACACAAATTAGTAAAACAAAATTCTTAAATCAGGGCACACGTTAGAACTTCAGTGCAAGAATGATAGATGTGTGGAATAATTTTACAGAAGCATTCAGAGTGATTAAACTTGAGCTGGATTGCTTAAATTGGAGTAGAGATACTAGAGATGAATGTCAATTTGCTGAAGTCCTTTTTTTTTCCAAATTGTATGCTTTTGTTCTTATAACAAATAAATGAATCGTTGACTACCTGCAGCATTCACTATATTGTGGTGAAATGCTAAGTGTGACAGTCAAAAGTAACTCAATTAATAACCAAATAAAAACACCATTTTCCTGAATTTTTGAGAAGTAGGATTTAAAAAAAAAGAATTGCATTTATAAAGTGATTTTCCCAGTCACTGGACCTTTCAAAATGCTTTACAGCCAATTGAGTACTTCTGAAGTGTAGTCACTGTTGTAATGTCGGCATGTGGGAAACAGGGCTGCTAAGTTGCACACAGCAAACTCTCATGTGATAGTGACAAAATAATCTGTTTTACTTTGCTTTTTACTTAGGGACAGATATTGGTTAGGACAACAAGGCTAACATTCTTGGCCTCCTTTGAAAATGTACCATGGGTCTTTGACATCCACACTATCTGCAGATGGCCCCGGAGCCAAAGCAATGACTCAATATTACAATGGAAGAAAGCGTTTGCACCAAATGTTCCAAAATGCTGATGTGCTAAGGGAGTGTGCCTTCTTTGTTCTTACAGTTAAACTTGTTGCCCTTCAGAACAATCCCAGTTTGGTTATCCAAATTAAGTTGTTGAAGTACTTTGTACATACCCTTCTTAGAGTGTTACACTATACAGTTTACTTAAAAGAAAACCAGAGAACATAGTGTCCCTTGGCCTTCTACTGTAAAGAACTGTTTTTCTGATCACCAAAAGGACCCACACCATGGTCATGGGTTAGCTTGCACTAAAGTGAAGTCTGCCAAGCACAACAATGGACAGGAATTTAAAAAGACTTCACTATTCGTCACATAGTTCCAAACCGCAAATCAAGATGATGATTACTCTTGAGAAGCCATACAATAAAAAAAATGATATCCCAGTGAGCAATAAATGCCCTTATTGAGACACTATAGAGAAAGGCTAAGTTAGTATTTTGTAATTCATCCAAGTAGTCATTGGATAGTGCACACAATAAGCTTCCATAGACAATACTCCTATCTACTGTCTGCTCCCTGCTATTTGGCAGACATCTTCTAAATTACCAAAAGCATTTTGAAAGTTAGAAATAGAGAGAATCATGTTTCAACACTTCAAAAGGCTCCAGTTTATTTTTTGATCTTACTGAAAAAAGACAAAATTTGTACTTTCAAAAAAAAAGGCATACCATTCTGTAATTCAGCTCCTAATAGACAGTTTAAAGACACATCACATTTACTCAAGCGATGCTTGAAACAGAACAGACATTAGAACCTATTTTCCACAGGATTCAATTCCAAAACAATGCACAACATCTTGTTCAATGGAACCACAGAATCCTTGCAGTGCAAAAGGAGGCCATTCAACCCATCAAGTCTGCACTGGTTCTCTGAAAGTGCATCTTACCCACGCCCATGCCAACCTCCCCTCCCCCAGCCCTAACCCATGTAACACCACACATTTATCATGGCTAATCCACCTAAACTGCACATTTTTGGACTGTGGGAGGAAACTGGAGCACCCGGAAGAAATGGCAAACGTTCCATGGAGGACTAAAATCTGTGTCCGGTTGGATATGGAACGAAACTGCTCAGGGGCAAATAGTGTAACTGAAAAAATTAGGGTGGCATCTTAAAATTTTTGGTGACATTTTAAGGCACAGAATTGAGGGAATATCGGCAGCTATTAATTTTCTTCACAAATGTAAATAAACGTACAAGTGTATATTCACATGGCTCTCCAAGAGCTCAATGTATTTTCATTGCTATAATCTTCAATCCCTTTCATAAGTGAGTCAGTCAGAATACTATTAAGTACTTTGTAATACCTATTCTCTACTCGGAAAGAAATATAAACGCGAGATGTCTTCAGGCTTGATGTTGCATTCCTGCCCTGTGGCCTATATATAAGATGGACTCCCAAGTAGCCACCGCCAAGCAAGGTGGTAGAGGCGGACACGCTGGGATCATTTAAGACTTACCTAAATAGTCATATGAGCAGACTGGGAATGGAGGGATACAGAAGAATGGTCTACTTGGACCAATGAGCAGCACAGGCTTGGAGGGACGAAGGGCCTGTTTCCTGTGCTGTATTGCTTTTTGTTCAGCATGTGTATTATGTAATAGCTTAGCATCTTACACACAGGTTTTTTATATTAAAACAGATTAGCTATTTTTATTCCACATGAAGGGTGTGAAGACAAATTGCCTTGGGAAAAAAAAACCACACAAAAAGACTAGCAAATATGTTTCATTGATGACCCTCATATATTCAGGTACATTCTGAAATATTTCTGTGAAGGTCTTGAACACTTAAAATCAAAGAGATGGTATGATTTTTCCAAACTCATTTCTTCATATCTTTCCTCCACAGGAGGAAATATTCCCTTTAGTCAACCTAAATTTTCACCCTCTGCTGCAGAACACTTCAGGAAAAAAATGCTTTAGCAATGTCCCGGTGCAGAAAATTCAAAACCATCTACTGGATGCAAATGTACAATAGTATTAATACCAAGGCAACATGTCCTTTTCCAAAGCAGCATATTAAATGTTCTAGAATAGGGCTAAGCAACCTAGGGGCCACTCTGGATTCTAAGTGCAGCCCACGAGGCATTTTGTTGACTGTCGCCAACGCACAGCATTTCATGTCCCATAGGTTTGCGAGTATAACTGAGGTGATGTGCACGTAAAGTAAGTGCATGTGAAGTGAGGTGCATACTGATGCACACAACACTATGAGAGCTGTGCACTCTCTCTGCATACAAACAAGCATAAATATTTCCATTCACCACCTAAAGTTGTTGACAGTTCTATTAGTATTTGAATGATTAAGCATTTTCTAATAATAAGTTATGAAATATTCAATGAATATTAAAAGTATTCAATCTTATTCAAGGGTCACAGTCAGTGAACAAGTCCTTTTTCAATCTTATGGTCCACTGGGATGAAGGAGGATCACTCATGCAGTCCACTCACTAGTCTAGATTTCAATCGCAGCCTTCGAAAATTGAGAATAGGGAAAGAGGATGATTGCTTTGGATATTGATCAGTAAATCCATTAAGTAACAATGTCTAGCATGCAGTATTGACTCTGGCTGCGTTGAATACAAAGCAAAATCTCCAACCTGTTAATTGGGGACAAATTGTCACAATGTTGGGTGGGATATTGCGCTACTTTGCAGTGTGTTTTGAGGTAGTGGAGGCAGCCCGCCAGTGGCCAGTGGCAGGATCTTCTGATCCCACCACTGTGTCAAAGAGATTTCCCGCTGTAAGCACCCCCAGCATTGGCGGGACTGGGAGACCTTGCCGGCAGGACTGGCTGGAAAATTCCAGCCAATATAAAATCAGAGTCCCCTCCCAAGGAGACTCAAGCCTGATCATTACCAACAGAGGATTCAGAATTAGTATGAACATACACACATGTGCATACACGAATGCATGCACACACACAGTCAGCACAATTGAGAAATACACAAATGTTCAACACAACCCCAAAGCCTGAGTGAGGTGAGAGTTGGGGATGGGGTGGAGGTGGGGGGGTGGGGGGTGGAGGTGGGGGTGGTGGGGGGTGGAGGTGGGGGTGGAGGTGGGGGTGGAGGTGGGGGGTGGAGGTGGGGGGTGGACAGATTGATCAAATTGCCAGTGTCACAAAAAATTATGTGCACAAATCTGCTCTTTCATTACATTGCTGATTCAGGGGTAAAGTTACAAAGCAGCAACTGGCCATGCAACACCCAATCCAACTGTGTTTATTGTCGATACTGGGTATTGAACGTATATACCACCCTCTAGATTAGGTAACTTATTTGAAAAATGCAATGTCTCACTGATACACTGCACATATTTGAATATTCAGTTAGTTAACTCACAAATTGCTAAAACAAAGGCTTTTTGGTTACTTTACATTGGGCAAACCTTCCATGTGGGGCAAGACATTTCATTGCTTTGTTTCATTTTTATACCAAGCAAAAATTAATCATATGCTCGCTTTCTACGAAACCCAGTGTTGCTCAAGTTACACCCTCATTCCCATCTGCTCTGGCATCCAACCTCTTTTCTGCATCACTGTATGAAATATTCGTAAATCATGATAATCGTCACACAACATTCCCTATCACAATTTTGAAAAAGTTAAAAATGTTATTTACTTTAATTTATGTAAACAATTTCAAAATATGCAAGTAACAGTTAGATAAGATACTGTTTGGTTGTAACCCAATAATTTAATCCTACTTAAGTTGGTTAGTGATTTCACTGCAAGATGTGCTCAAATAATGAGCCTTTCAATTCCACTTAGCTCGCTGTATACTTCAAGCACATTAAATTTTCGAAGCTTTGTATATCGTGTGCAACATTACCATTTTGGAAGGACTTCTATCAGCTGGCTCAAAACAAAGGGTTTACAGGTTTCGAAAGATGCTGTGGGATATGGTGTAGCCTATTCTTGTAAATATCGCATGATAAAGCATCAAAATTATTCATGACAATGACTTTTCAAAAAAATCTGGTTCTGGAATTTATAACTTTTCTAGGAAAAAGAGTTAAAGAATCTGGTGAACTGATGCAATGACAATAATCTCTCCTTCAATATCAATAAAACAAAGGAGATATTCACCAACTTCAGGAAACAGTGGAGAATATGTCCCTGTCTACATCAATAGGGAAGAAGTAGAAAGGGTTGAGAGCTTCGGGTTTCTAAGTGTCCAGATCACAGGCAACCAGTCTGTTCCCTCTATGCCAACACTATAGTTAATATAAATATAAAAGCACACCAATGCTTCTACTTTCTCAGTAGTATGAGGAAATTTGGCATATCTGCTATGAGTCTCACCAACTTTTACAGATGCAGTCGCAGAAAGATTACCATGATTTGCAAATATTTCATACAGTGATGCAGACAAAAGGTCAGGTGTCAGAGGAAATGGGAATGAGTATGTAACTTAAGCAATACTAGGTTTCTTGGAAATCAACATATGACTAATTCTCCGCTTGGAATAAAAATGGAAAAAGCAATGAATGTCTTAATCCACATGCAAGATTTACCCAATATAAAGTAACTGAAAAGCCTTCGTTTTAGCATCTTGTATCATAGTTTGATATGCTCTGTCCAGGACCGTAAGAAGCTACAAAGGGTCGTAAACAAAGCCCAATCCATCAGACAAACCAGCCTCCCATTCATTGACTCTACACTTCCTACTACCTCAGAAACACAGCCAGTATAATGAAGAACCCCACGCACCCCGGATATACTCTCTTCCATATTCTTTCATTGAGAGATCACATATCAACTCAAGAACAGCTTCTTCACTACTGTTAAACTTTTAAATGGACCCACCTTATACTAAGTTCATCTTTCTTTACTTCCTAGCTATGACTGTAACACTATATTCTGCACTCTCTCCTTTCCTTCTCTTTGTACGGTATGCTTTGTCTGTGTAGCATGCAAGAAACAATACTTTTCGCTGTATATTGATATATATGACAACAATAAATCAAATCATATCTTTATTTTCCTTTTCTCCCTAAGTCCCTGCCACATAGCCCATTTCCTAATGGAGAAGGCAACAACTGCTTCTTAGTCTCTACCAGCTCCACTGAAAGATTTGCCAAGAAAAACATGGGGTGACTCAGATGCTATATATTTGTAAATTATAGGCGGGAAATTAGAGGTAAAAATTTTTGACTTATCACTTCATGACAAAACAAAATCATGCACTAAATACCTTTGCAGTTTAGTCTAATCTGAACAACTATTTCAAAACCAGTGGGATAGAATTTGCTTGACATAACCTATCCCAAAATTAAAGTTAAACTTGCCAATAGCAAATTACACCAAAATCTCCTTTAAAAAAAAACCATGTTAACATTCTCCTGACTACAAGAGGCAGTGTAAAACAAGTGGAAACAATAGGGGCAGAATAGAGAATTCAACATACATCGGGTTGCTTCATTGAATTCATTTTCATCTTAAGCAGGTGTAATAGTTTCAAAGCTCATCACTTAGGAATATTAAGCACAGCACATTTAAGAAAATACAATTCTCAGGCTTTCCAATTTTAAGGAAACAGCCTCTGTTGCCAGAAGGAATTAAAATATATAGAAAGAAATCATTTAATGGCTGCTTTAGGCTACTCAGCCCATTACTTCATGGAGATTCAGCACAGACTTGATTTAATTGTAGATTACATGGATTAGACTTTGTAAATGTATGTGGTTACAGAAGTAGATCATAGGGGAGGA
The DNA here is from genome assembly GCA_024679065.1 of Sphyrna mokarran. NCBI lineage: Eukaryota > Metazoa > Chordata > Chondrichthyes > Carcharhiniformes > Carcharhinidae > Sphyrna > Sphyrna mokarran. The sequence goes on from JAGIQG010000006.1 coordinate 83,533,647, forward strand.
CATGTGTGGTCTTTCAGCGAGTTGGTGCAGACTGAATGGGCTGACTAGTCTTTTTGCAGTGTGGCAATTCATTAATCCTTCTAAAAGTGAGGGCATGAGGGCTCAGGGGTTAGCACTGCTGCCTCACAGCACCAGGGATCCGGGTTCAATTCCAGCCTTGGGTGAGTGTCTATGGAGTTTGTATGTTCTTACCATGTCTAGGTGGATTTCCTTTAAGTGCTCCAGTTTCTCCCACAGTCCAAAGATATGCAGGTTAGGTTGATCAGCCATGCAAAAATGCCCCTTAATGTCCCAAGACGTGTAGGGTGGGGGATTAGCAGGATAAACGCATAGGGCTGTAGGGACAGGGCTGAGAACGGGCCTGAGTAAGATGCTCCGTCAGAGAATCGGTGCAGACTCGATGAGCTGATTGGCCTCCTCTCACTGTAGGGATTCTACGATAAACAATCCCATTCCCATAATCCCGAAAATTTATTTCCTTCACGTACCCCATCCATCCAATTTTCTTCTGACATCATTGGCCACCTCTGCTTCCAGCAGCCATTGGGTTAGGAGCTCCAAGTCATTTCAACCTTCAGTGAAAAAAGTTTCAAGGCTAAGTGCTGGAAAATAGGATTAGAATAGATGCGTGCTCGATGATCAGCATAGACCCAATGGGCCGAAGGGTTTTTTTCTATGCTGTAAATCTCTGACCCATTGCCCCTCTTATCCAAAGCTGTCATAATCTACTTTATCTCTATGAAAACTCCCCTCAATCTCCTTTGCTCCAAGCAGAACAACCACAAGTTTCTCCAACCTAACCGTCTAGCTAAAATCCTTGCATCTCTGGACTCATTCTGGTAAATCTTTCCTGTACTCTCTCAAACACCCTGACATCCTTCCTAAAGTGCAGTGACCAGAACTGGCTATAATACACTAGTTGCAATCTAACCAGAGTTTTATAAAAGAGCACAGCTTCCCTGCTTTGGTATCAATGCTTCTTACTGTAAAGTCCAAGTTCTCACATGCTTTGCTAAGAACTCACTAATATGTCCTGTCACCTTCAAAGGTGTATGCAGTGCCTCTACACACGTGCCACTTTAAGCACCCTTCTTAGTCACGATTACCAACATTTACATTCCCTTTATCTTTTCATTTTTGACAACTTTGTCAATCTTTCCCTTGTCTTCATTTATTGTTGGCTCCCTACACAGCCCTCAAAGCAGCATGTGACTCCCTCCTCCCATACTGTCACAACAGTATAAATCTCATTCTATTTTCAATTGTATTCAGTTCTGGCAAAGGTTCATTCAGACATGATGGGTGGAATTTTACAACTGTGCTTATTTCAAGGCTAGAAAATCCCACCCAAGATCAACTGACACAGCCCGTGTCCCACCATTACAATTTCCTTGGTGAGCAGGAAGGGGAAATTCCATCCAAAATGTTGACTCTATTCTCTCTCCCCAATGATCCTGTCAGAACTGCTGAGATTTTCCAGCATTTTCTACCTTTGTTTCAGATTCCAGCATCCACAGTAATTTGCTTTTTCATCAAGTCTATATTGACTTTCCCTTTTACCAAAATGCATTATCTGATACTTCTCTCTATTAAATACTACCTGCCACTTGTCTGTCCATTCTGCTGACGAGTGTCTTGTTGCAGTCAATTTGTATCACCCTCACTATTTGCCACTCATTCAAGTTTGGCATTAATTATTATTCTGTATTCAAATACCAAAATCATTTCTCCAGCCATTCACTTTGGTGGGATCTTCTGGTCCTACTGGAACCCTCGCTATGGGTTTCCTGGCAGCAGGAAAGACCAAAGTGGCAAGACCGAAAGATGCAGCCATCAGCAAAGAATGTGCCACCTCCCGCTGCAAAAAACATGGGCAGAGAATCATCCTCACCTTGGTCTTAACACTAACCCTTGGAGAACCAGTGTCTACCTCTCCTCCAATCTGAAAAATAACCAATTTAGATCATCCATTGTTTTCTTAGGACAAAAATGCACAAAGCAGCTCATTGTCAGACCAAATACTACAAGGAAACTCCAGGCAAAAGTTTTCATTGAATAGACATGTCCTTGCAATATGTGGAGGAATAACACACCAATCAATTGACCCATTTTAACTTGCTGTACAAATCAATAACACCACAGCACGGAGTCCAATGATTCAATTTCAGGAACCAATATCAAGGTAATGCAACTTGAAAGAAACCAAAATCTCTCAGTTAACCCTCTTTGCAGTAGATGCAACATATTGCAAAATAAGAATGGTAATGATAAAGATAAAGTACCCCGGCTGCTTTCTTGTAGTAAGAGCCATGGTGATAAAGAATTTCCGCAAGTAATGTGAGTTCAATTTAGGTGAAGTTGGTTAAACAAGCACAGAGCAAAAACAAATCAGAGAATTGCAAACTAGCATTATGCCAAACACAACAATCTCTTATCCTGGTTTAAAATTCAATTTGCCATGATCCATTCTTACTGTCAGGTTGACACTGCGCAATTTAATCAATTACACTGGTTCAAGAAGACTCTTCAAATTGCGTTTGCTTTTAAAAGCTTTTCATATCAAAACATATCTAATTTACTACGTGCCAATGATGTTAGTAACTGGTTCAGTACAAATGATTTTATATCAGGTTACTCGCAGGTGGTGGACTAAATCCTTGATTAAAAATGTTTGTTTTTGAAGATAAACGCATTCGGCTGTATTTTTTTAAAATTCATTTTATGGGACGTGAGCTGGGCCAGCATTTATTGTCTGTCCCAAACTTTCCTCCATGTCAAAGAGCATCTGAAAGTCAACCACTTGGCTGTGGATGCAGAGTGACATGTAAGCCAGACCAGGTAAGGAAGGCAGATTTCCTTCCTTAAAGAACATTAATGAACCAGATGGGATTTCATGACAATTGACAATGGTTTCATGATTCTCATTAGATTTTTAATTCCATTATCTGCCATGAAGGGATTTGAACCCAGATCTTACTCTGGGTCTGTGGATTACTAATCACTAGCCTTTGCAACAGGTTAGCACTCTTACACACATCAAGAAACCTAATATAATGGAAAGAAACAAAAAGCTCATAGAAGATTTTATTGGAAGTTTGAACTGGTAACCCAACCAAACAATTCCAGGCACATTTTGAATATAATTTCCCAATTTTGCCCAAAGCAGAAACTCTACCCATTGTACTATCCTCCTAACATGTTGATGTCTTGAAAGGCACTGCAAACTAAATTACTTTCCATATTCCCTGGTATGTCACAATTAAAATGTTACTTCAAAGATATTGTAGCCATTGAAATTGTACCCACATAACTAAGATAACTAGCTTAAATCACCAGAAATAAAGATTGCAGAACATGACAGAAAATTAATTGATACTAGTAATTATCTAAGCCATGAGACAATGAAACTGTCAAAAAAAAATTCTGAAGCTATGTCTTTGATTAGATCATTTCTTCACTCATAATCTAAACTTGCTGACCCTCAAAGAAAACTCCAATGTTACTATAAAAGGAAGCAGCTAGAACAAGGGACAATTCAATGTTCCTCTTTGAATCAAAGCACACAGATATCATTAAGTTTAAATTCATAGGAGTACCACCAATAAATTGTCAAACTCATGTCAACTGTAGCAGATGTTACACGGCTACTCTGGGCCTCAGTATACATTGGCAAAAAGAATATGTCAGTAGTACAACATTAACATGAAATATCACAAAGAACGCATCTTAACACAAAACCTTTGAACTCAAGAATCAATATTTTACAAGACACGAGATTTGAAGGGATATTCATTATCAAGTGATTGCACTTTGTGACTTTTAGCTGCAATTAACATTGATGCCTCGTACAATACTCTTTCCCTATATCTTTGGGAGACGCTACACCACAGCACCTGAGGGAAGGTTAGCTGGGTATAGAGTGGAGGGATCAGCCCTGCACCCACGGCATTGTCAACGCTTTAAGGTGATAATGTACTTACACTTCAAATTTAGTATGCCCCCTCTGTTAAATCTTGGTCAAAGAGTTTGGGGGATGCAGAAATTAACAACATGCTCCTTAAAATTTTAGTTAAGTGGTACTATGCACAAAGATGGAAAAGTACTCATTTTGAAGGCACAACATGACGTAGCAACTGCAATATTACGACAATAATAGTGCTATTCAGGCCCTAAAGAAACTGAGTTGTAAATCTTCCAAACTATGATTTAGCAGTCTTAAAATATCTGTATTTACTACATAACCTACAAACGTACACGTAGTATTGTGGCAGCTTGAAGAGATTCACAGCCTAAAACCAAACAAAGGTCAAGGATCAAAACAAAGCTTACGCGAACAAATACTTGTTTTAAGATTCAAAGCTACAAATTACAAACATTAAAAATTACACATTTTTGCCTTTGGATTAAGACCCCCCCCCCTCCCCCTAAACACTCCCTCACCCTCTTGACAAGACAGAGAGGATAGAAACGTTTAAAGTTTTGATAGCTTTGGAAAACTCAGATCAAAGCAAGATTTCCTGCTGTGTACAGACTTTAGCAGTAGAAATCATGTTTATAATTATATCAAAAAAAAGGAGTTTTATTTACCTGAAAAGAAATCAAAAAGCACAACAGCACAAGGATGGAATAAGAACCCTCAAGCGTTTCAAGAAACTAGACAGATTCTCATCAACAAATGGGTTACAGACTCATTAGGAATGCACTGGGGGAATCCTCTGAATGGGTGAGCCAGATGAACGTTAAAGTCTTCCTGTCTGAAACTGTTATGATGTAACTACTTCACATACAATCTTCTAACACAAAACTGCCCACTGAATAATAAATCAAAGTCCTGCAAGATCTCTTAAATTCAAGCCTCTCACCGATTTTCTTAGCTAAAAGTCCCTAAATACAGCTTTGAATTTATACTTTAAATTCACTTTTAACTGTTATCAAAGACAGGGATTAATTAGGGAGTTCGCTTTAACCTGTATAGTTCCTTGCTTGGATATTTTTTCAACCAACCATCAAAAATAAAATCTTAAAGACTTGAATTTATGAAAACTGTCAGGTTTTTGTTTGCAACTCCTGCTTTATCAGCAAGTTTCCCTCTGAAATTCTAAATTAATATTTATATACACAGGAGGTTTTATTGAGTTTATATTCATCAATAGTGAAGTAAAGTGATGAACTTGCAAATTCTGGGGACTTATCACAAATCTTTACTTATTGTAAATCATTTACGTAATTCAAACTCTCCAGAATGAGGGGGTTTGAATGGCATGACTAGTCTATTTATTTCCGCATCTTACAGACCAATAATCTGAAAGTGATCAGGAAACCATATGTTAGAAAGAGTATCGTCAGCATTGAAAGAAAGACAAAACTTTAAAAACACAGCCAAGAGAATAAGCTAACTTCAACAGAACAGCACAGAAACAGCAAGCTAATTGTTTGGACCTGTTGAGGTTATGAAAATAATTTTGCGTTCATATGTAGCTCAATCTCAAAATACAGGTAAGCATGGCCTTTCTGATTTTACTTTATTTTCATAAATTTTATTATAAGCTACCTTTCTCCCCATCAAATCGAAGTTAATTAAGAGACAGACAAAATGTCACAGATGTGCCACTATGGCAAAATAACTCTCCCTTAAATTTAATTTCATCACTCCTTAAATCCCACCACCCCTACAACTCAACTTCAATCCACGGAATAAAAATCCCACCCTTAATTTTGTGGGTCACAATTTGGTCATAATGAGGACAAGAGAATTGATAAGTTTGAAACATGTCTCAGAAATGATGTGGCTACTTCTCAAAAGTGCTAAGGATAGTGATTTCTGGTTAGCAGATGGAGCTATCCTTTCTCCCAATCACCACTCCCTCCTCCCCACCCTGCATGAATAGGAGAGGGTCAAATAGGGAAGGGCGTGCAAGTTGAGGGATAAGCTTAATGGAGTATTTGGGAGCCAGGGGCTTTAGGAGGGAAGCGAGTCAAAGAGGCAGGGAGAAACAGGGGCTCTATGAAGCACGGGCAGGGGTGGAGAAGGCGAGAAGGATGGAGGAAGGGAATGGGGGTGGAGTGGAGGGTGGAGGGAATGTGTGAGGGGAAGGGGCCATGTGGAGGGGGCTGTGTTGGGGAGAAATGGGACCATGTGGGGAAGGGGGAGAGGTGGCTGTGTTAGAAGGGGCAAGGGGGCGACGACATCAATTAAGGGGAAACTAGGTAAACACATGAATAGGATGGGAATAGACAGATGGGAATAGAAGTGTAGACGGTTTTAGTTTGGGCAGGCATCATGATCTGTGCAGGTTTGGAGGAGGACTGTGCATGCGGGAGGGGGGAGGCATAGAGGGGGGAGCAGGCGAGTGTAAGATGATGGGGTTTGTGAGGGAGGGTGAATGGGAGTTTAAGAGAAGATAATGGTGTCAGTGTAGAAGGGGATTAGGGGGGAAAATGTGAAGGGGGGGGGCGGGGGCGGGGGATGGGGGGGGCGGGGGGAGTGGTGGGGGGCGGGGGGAGTGGTGGGGGGGCGGGGGAGTGGGGGGGCGGGGGGGGTGGGGGGGGGGGGGGGGGAGGGAGGAGCGGGGGATGGGGGTGGGAGGAGGGAGGGGGTGGAGGGGGGGGGGGTGGAGGGGGGGGGGGGGGTGGGGTGGGGGGGGGGGGGGGGGTGGGTGGGGGGGGTGGGGTGGGGGGGGTTGGGGGTGGGGGGGGGGGGGTGGGTGGGGGGGGGGGGGTGGGGGGGGGGGGGGTGGGGGTGGTGGGGGGGGTGGGGGGGGGGTGGGGGGGGTGGGTGGGTGGGGTGGGGTGGGGTGGGGGGGTGGGTGGTGGGGGGGGGTGGGGGGGTGGGGGGGGGGGGGGGGTGGTGGGGGGGGGTGGGGGGGGGTGGGGGGGTGGGGGGTGGTGGGGGGGGTGGGTGGGGGGTGGTGGGGGGGGGTGGGGGTGGGGGGGGGGGGTGGGGGGGGGTGGGGGGGTGGGTGGGGGGGGTGGGGGTGGGGTGGGTGGGGGGGTGGGGGGGTGGGGGGGTGGGGGGGGGGGGGGGGGGGGTGGGGGGGGGGGGTGGTGGGGGGGGTGGGTGGGTGGGGGGGGGTGGGGGATGGGGGTGGGGGGGAGGGGGGTGGGGGGGGGGTGGTGGGTGGGGGGGGGGTGGGTGGGGGGGGTGGGTCGGGGGGGGGGGGGGGGGGGGGGGGGGTGGGTCGGGGGGGGTGGGGGGGGAAATGGAAGGTGGGGAGGGGAGTTGGGGGGAAATGTGAAGTGGGGGGGGGGTGGGGAATGTAGGTGGGGGGTGGGGGTGGGGAAATGTGAAGGTGGGGGTGGGGGGGGGGAAGGGGGGGTGGGAAATGTGAAGGGGGGTGGGTGGGGGGTGGGAAATGTGAAGGGGGGGGGGTGGAATGTGAAGGTGGGGGGTGAGGGGGGGAATGTGAAGGTGGGGGGTGGGGGGGGGAAATGTGAAGGTGGGGGGTGAAGGGGGGAAATGAAGGTGGGGGTGTGGGGGGAAATGTGAAGGTGGGGGGTGGGGGGTGGGGGGGAAATGTGAAGGTGGGGGTGGGGGGGGAATGTGAAGGGGGGGAAATTGAAGGTGGGGGGGGAAATGTGAAGGTGGGGGGGGAATGTGAAGGTGGGGGGTGAGGGGGGGGAAGTGGGGGGGGGGGGAAATGTGAAGGTGGGGGGTGAGGGGGGAAATGTGAAGGGGGGGTGAGGGGGGGGAAATGTGAAGGTGGGGGATGGGGGGTGGAAATGTGAAGGTGGGGGGTGAGGGGGGGAAATGTGAAGGTGGGGGGGGGGTGGAAATGTGGGTGGGGGATGGGGGGGGAAATGTGAAGGTGGGGGGTGAGGGGGGGAAATGTGAAGGTGGGGGATGGGGGGGGGAAATGTGAAGGTGGGGGGGGGGGGAAATGTGAAGGTGGGGGGGGGGGGAAATGTGAAGGTGGGGTGAGGGGGAAAATGTGAAGGTGGGGGGTGGGGGTGGAAATGTGAAGGGTGGGGGGTGAGGGGGGAAAAGGTGGGGGGGGGGGGAAATGTGAAGGGGGGGGATGGGGGGTGGGGAAATGTGAAGGTGGGGTGGGGGGGTTGAAGGTGGGGGGGGGAAATGTGACGGGGGGTGGGAAATGTGGTGGGGGATGGGGGGGGAAATGTGAAGGTGGGGGGTGGGGGGTGGGGGGTGGGGGGTGAGGGGGGGGGGGAAATGTGAAGGTGGGGTGGGGGCCCCCGCCGGGCTCTCACTCACCTCATAGGACCAGACACACTGCGTGTTGGCGAACCTCCGCACGCAGCGGCCGATCTCCACGTCCTCGTGTGTGGTGTACATCTCCCGCAGGCACTCGCCAATGTGCGGCACCATCCGGCGCAGCACCTCCCGGCTGAAGATCATGCCGGGACCCCCCATGCAGAAGTTCTCGCCGGGCTCGAGGGCCAGCTTGCCCAGCTCCTCGGTGGTGCCCAAGCCGGTCTGACCCAGGTAGAGGGGCTGGCTGCTGTTCAGGGACCTCAGCAGCTCCTCCAGCCGCTCGCCTTTGATGTACACATCGTCGTCCGCCCGCATGAACCACTCGAAGCGCTCCAGGTACAGGTCGTGCATGTACTTGAGCATCATGAAGGACTTCTTCTGGGGAGGGTAAGAGTCATCCACCCCCGGCAGGGAGACCAGGGGGATGGGGACGGGGGTGAGGATGTCCTGGGAGCCCTGGCTGGAGAAGAACTCCACTTTGCCCGGGATGGAGGAAGCCCAGGTCCGGTAGGCAGCCACCGCCCGCGAGTCCAGGTACTTCTTGGCCGTCATCACCCCAACATAGAGGAAATGCTTGTTGCTGCCGCTGGCGCGGTGGCCATTGCCCCCCCTGGCAGCTTCCTCACCTTCCTCCTCTTCATCCTCCTCCTCCTCCTGGCTCTGCTCTCCCTTTGGCAGCTTGCTGTAGAGCAGATGGTCTTTGTGCCAGCCCAGGCTCCTGGAGGAGCTGCTGCTGCTGCTGCCGCCGCCGACCGCCCGTCCAATTCCTGCTCTGTTCAGCAACGAGGAGCAGATGTTGAAGATCTTTTTGTTCTTGCCGTTGATCTCCACCACCCGGGGGACGATGAGCCACGAAGCGGCGGTGAAGCCCAGCACCAGCCCCAGCACCACACTCAGCCAGGGTCTGCGAGCCCTCCCGGCCATGGTCAGCCCTCCCCCCGGACAGGAGGAGGGGAGGGTGGGGGAAGGGGAGGGTGGGGGAAATCCCACCTGTCTACCCACTCACCGACCCCTCCGAAACACACACAGCCCCGGGCTCCAGGCAAACCTACCCCACCATCGCCAGCTGCCCTTTGTTCAAACAGTCATTCAAAAAACCAACTTGGAATAAAAAGAGGAGAAAATCATATTTCTCTGCTCCTTTCCCCCCCCCTCTCTCTCTCTCTCTCCCCAGCACCAAAGTCTCTTTCTCTTGTGTGTGCTCCTCTCCGACCAGTTAAGTGTCACCAACTGCAACTCTGGCTCCTTTTCTTGCAAGTTGTCACACAACCCTTAAGGAAGTTGCTGCAGGCGATCCTCTTTTTCCGTTCTTTGGGAAGATTCTCGCATTTTGGTTCGGGGTTTTTTTTTTCCCCCTCTCTCTCTCTTTCTCGCTGGGTTCTTTTTCTGTGCAATGTTCTTTTATTTAAAAAAAACAAAAAAAAAACAAACAAGAACACACAAAAAAAAAGTTGTGGGTGATAAGGAAGAAGAAAGGAAGCGTTGTCAGGGCTGGCTGCCTCTCAGTGCCGGAGTGGTGGAGCAGCAGCAGCACATTTGCAGCCTGGCTGGCACTCCCACTCTCTGCTCTCCTCCTCCTCCTCCTCCTCCTCTTCTCCACTCTCCCCGCTTCGCCATCTTGTTTACATTTGACGTCAGGTAAATAACTTTTTTTTTCACTCTCCCTCCCTTCCTTTTCCTCTCTCTCTCTCTCTCTTCTGCCCTCTTTATTTTCCGCTCCTCCGCTGTTCGGAGCCTCGGCTTCCCTTCATTAATATTAATGCCGCACTCCCGGACCAGAGAGCGCCAGCGGGCCGCCCGTCAAGAGGAAGGAGAGCTTTCAAGGCTGCAGACTGACAGCGCCGCTGTCCATACAGCGAGCGGCGGCGGGCAAAGCCAGCGCAAAGCCTCTGCCTCTCCGAGCAGCCCAATCAAAGGAGCTGGAGGGCCGGGACATCCGCCCCTAGGGCCGGGGGTGCTGGGGGGAAGAACCCACTGCCTCGGCCCCTGGAGGAGGAGCGCCGGCAGAGTTGCTCACTGACACTGATCGCCGCTGTTTGCTTTGGGAGACAAGCCGCTCCAAGCATCCAGCTCTCAGCCCCTTCCCCATTCATTCCCACTCCCTTTACCAGCGCAGGTCGCTTTCAGCGCGGTTATCGCTCAGACGCTTCTTTCTGAAGTTAAAGTGCATTCTCTCAAAAAGAAAACAAAAGGACTCCGCACCATGTGGTGGTGGTGGGGGGGGGGGGGGAATATGTAATTAATGATACCCACGATTGCAGGAAGAAATAGGCAACTTTAAACTAAGTGCAATGTTAGGGAAAAGGAGAAGAGCTCTGGGGTTGGAAGCTTAGGGATTCTACATTTTCTCAGAGCCTCCAATTTTACTTTGTACTCATTGTAAGGTTGATCGGTAATACTGATGAATTTTAGGGTAAGTATTTGACTAATAGTATTTTCAATATAAGTAGTCACCAAATACGGACAAGTTATGGTCAGTAAAGTGCAAACTCGAAATTATATATCGGTTTCTCGTGCATATTTGGCGATGTTTGCTTTCTCATCGGCATTGAGTAGAGAAACGACCTACCCTAGCTCACCAGGAACACAGACTTATAACACAAATTCAAATTGCGTCAATTCATTTTGGCTTTAATCCTGCAAAGTGGTTTCATTGAAGATGAAAATGGTACAGGATTGAAACCACACATTTAATTTCCATGAATCTTTCAAACTTCAAACAATCTTTAAAGTAAAAACAAATGGTGTTGCTTCTTCAATCACCTTTGACCCACCAGAGATAAATGACAGAGGCATATGCTTCAATCAGACTTGACATGTAATCCATTCAATTGAACAGATATATATTGCTTTTAATTCTTCATGGGATGTAGGCATTGTTAGCTAGTGTATCATTTATTGACCATCCCTAAATGCCCTTGAGAAGATAGTGAGCTGTTTTCTTGAACAGCTGCAGCCCATGTGTTGTAAGAACACTACTGTGCGGTTAGAAAGGGTGTTCCAAAACTTTGACCCAGCAGCAGTAAAGGAACAGCAAAATAACCCCCAGTCAGGATAGTGTATGGTCTGGAGCTTGCAAGTGATGGTGTTCTTATACATCTGCTGCTCTTGTCATGGAGGTAGAGGTTACAGATTTGGAAGGTACTTTCGAAGAAACCTTGTTGAGTTTCTATATCGCATCTTGTAGAAGGTATACACTGCTGTCATTGTGTCAGTGGTGGAGGGAGTGAATGTTTAAGGTGGTAGATGGAGTGCCAAACAAGCAGACAAATGTATCATGTCTGTGTACACAGATTGAATATCCTTAATCCAAAACTCTTGGAACTGATTATAGAACCATAGAAAATTACAGTTCAGAAACAGACTTTTGGCCCTTCTTGTCTGTGCCGAACCATTTTTTGCCTATTCCCACTAACCTGCACTTGGACCATATCCCTCCACACCCCTCTCATCCATGAACCTGTTCAAGTTTTTCTTAATCATTAAAAGTGACCCCACATTTACCACTTTACCTGACAGCTCATTCCACACTCCACTACTCTCTGCGTGAAGAAGCCCCCCACTAATATTCCCTTTAAACTTTATTCCTTTCACCTTAACCTATGCCCTCTGGTATTTTTCTCCCTAGCCTCAGTGGCAAAAGCCTGCTTGCATTCACTCTATCTATAGCCATCAAAATCTTATACACAATATATTAATTGTATACACAATATAATCTTATCTTTCAGATTTAATATAATTTTAGATTTTGGAGACCACTTACAGGCTTAGGCTTACTTACTTAGGTTGATGCTTAGGCTAGCTATAGTCTAAAATAAATAAAATGGCTAGAAAAGTAAGATGTGTCACTGAATACATATAGACTACCTGTAATAAGTTCACATTTGTGGTGCCATCTGTGATTTTGCTTGCAGGAGAGGTCACAAAGTAAACAGTGCAGACAAAAATTACAAGGTAATCTTTGCAGACAAAAAAGCTAGACTCCCCACATTAAAGATCGAATGCAGTTGGTGGGATTTATGTCACCTTGGGTCACAGACTTTCCGTGCTGAAGTTTGCTGCTGTTCAAAAAGTTTTTTTTGGATGTGTTCAGTTTTCAAATTTACTGATAAAGACTACTCGACCTGCATATAGAAACCAGCATCATCTGTGGTTCCAATCATAAAGGTAACATCTCATCAGCTAACCTAGGAGAACAGGGAATTGTGGCAAGTTCTGTAACAGAACTGCATGCATCTGAACTCAACCCAGGACAAGCCTGGCAGCAAAGTGAAGTAACTCATGTTGAACAAATGGAAATTGCTTCAGTCTTGGAATTTAGCTTCACACACATTCTTTGCAATATATAAAACATTGTAAAACATTCTACTTGTTATCCTGTAAGTTATAGAGCCAGTGTGATTTTTATAAGATGCAACATAAAATGATCATTAGTCTGAGCCACCAATATCTTCTTGGAGTGATCAGATTGATATGAGCAAACTTTATAAATCTACAGCTTATCAATGAAAAATCGTTCAATAACACAAATGTTTAATGCAATAATAACCTCAACAGGTTTGACAAACATTTGAGCCAAATGAGATACAGAATAGAAAATACAGAACGGTAATTTACCAACAAGAACAAATTTACAACACTAACAGCTAATTTTTCCACTAACTGAATACAAACTCCAAATAACTTGTGCCCAAAAGGTAAAGGGACCTTGCTTTTGGCAGATGAGAGGTTTTATTTTAGTAACCCTGTTGCAAAATAGTTGTTATCCAAAAAGGACTATCGCTTACTATTTCTGGAAGTATTAGGGTTGGTTATTTTATAAATTTGATTGATTGTTGAAAATCCTCTTTTGGATCATCTTGTTAACCTAACCCCTTCCACATCCAGTAGCTATGCATATTATGTATATAGATTCACACTATGCATGTATGATTTCAGCTCCTACACATTAAATTAACAAAGAATAAAAACCGATAATGACAAACAATAGATGGTTCCAAATGAAAATTATATTGCATCAAATACTGTACTGTGATTATTTTCATATATTGAATGTCATTCCACCAATGTCTCTTAGAAAATTGATTTGAAATCTATGGTCTTTCTGTCACACTAAACTTGTACTCCGGCTATGCAGTGCTGCTTCAAATGTATTTTTATATTAGAGTCTGATTCAGTTGAAACGATAAAGCAGGTTTCAATGAAATTCATTCTCTCTATATCATCACACATTATAATATAAATCTATATGAGCTCTTTAACATCCACTTAAGATGTAATACTTTTCTCACAATATTAAGAAGTGATATTTCAGTGGAGTCACCTTTTCAAACCCCACAAAAAACATTTTAAAAATCTCATAGTCATGACTAATGAGCTATAGAATGAAGTTCCTATTGAAAAGGATAGAATATAAAGTGAGCTTGCTCTCCTTGCGATGCACAGGTATAGCAAACCTAACACTTTTTGTCCTGTATTTTGAGAAATAATAAACTGGAAACTGAAACTCAGATTGATATCATGTGGCTACTTTTAAAATGCAACTGTACTAACAAAGCTATCCATGTTCTTACTGACAGCATTTCTATGATCAATTTTTCTTGTTTTTACCCTGATATATTCAATACTTGTGATGCATCTTGTTTTTTACTAAAATCGCCACTTTCACAGTGAGGTTTCTGTTAATATTAGTTGTGGTAATCATCTTTAAAATGACAAGAATTTAAATTGATACTAAAGGAAATAAATATGACAGCAATGGCATGAATAAAATTAATATTTAAGCAGTTAGTAACCTCTCACATATAGGGGAAGAATTTAAAATCCCCATCCCATCCTGAACATTGATGTGTTTGGCTTGGTTGGGAATTAAAAATATAAAAGCAATCCCTAATCAAACTACGTCAATTCCAATTTTAGTAGATATAGCATAATAGCTGGGTGATCAAATCACTGCCAGAAAGCAAATCAGCCTTTTCATCTTTCATAAGGTTGTGTGATTAATATTTTTCCTCCTGCTCCAACTTAAACACTGACTAAATTGGTTTCTTGGGCCATAAGAAACCCAACAGCTAAGAAGAGGGAAAGACAGCTGCATGGAAAGAAATATTATTTTTCAGCATTGTTTATGGGTCATGAGGACAGCAGGATTCCAAGCATCTTGTTTTCCTTCACTTCTAGAAAGCTGCTAATCTCCTCAGTGATCAGATGACCCTGCATCTATGTGATAAAATATCTCCACAATTTTCTGTGATTCTTTCCTCTCTGATCTATCTGGGCCCTATGATCTTGTCTCCTCCTCTCCCAAGCTCTTTGCATATGTTTTCCTCTCCAGGATCTCTCCTATCATGTGGTCTACCTGTCTGGCAGATGTCCAAACTTTCAATCTGACTTGCTACACCCAAAAAAATACATTTCAAAAATTGATAATTAAGTCCTGTTATTCTATTCGGCAAATAGTTAAATTCCCTGTTGTTGGAGATGGTACTTACGTGGCACAAATGTTATTTGTCACTTATCAGTCTAAGCCTGAATGTTGTCCAGGTTTTGCTGCATATGGACATAATTTACATTTCTATTTGCATAATCTTACTTCTCTCATTACCCTTCACTTTTAACTTTGTTCTGGAGATGTGAGCATTGTTGGCAAGGCCAACATTTGTTGTCCATCCATAATTGCCCTTGAGCTGCAGTCATGGGGTACTTCCACAATACATCCATAATTCTATTTTTCTGTAGTGGGTCGATACATCAGCAAGGCCATTTCAGAGGGCAGTTAATAATCAACCACATTGCTTTGGGGGCTCTGGAGTCATATGTAGGCCAGGCAGGGTAAGGATGGTGATTTTCACCATAAAGAGCATTAGTGATCCAGATTGTTAATCCAGTAGAATCATAGAATCCATTCAGTGCAGAAGGAAGCCATTTGGCCCACATGCAGGCCCTATACCTGTAACCCCATGTATTCACCCTGCTAGTCCCCTATAAAGAGGCAATTTTCCATGGCCAGTCAACCTAATCCACCCATCTTTGGAGTATGGGAGGAAACCAGAAGAAAGCCACACAGGCATGGGGAGAACATGCAAGCTCCATACAGACAGTCACCCAAAGCCAGAATTGAACCTAGGTCCCTGGCTCAGTGAAGTAGCAGTGCTAACCACCGTGCTGCCCTATCCATAACATTTATTAATGAACCAGTATTTAATTCTAGATGTATTAGTTAATTGAATTTAAATTCCCCAGTGCTGATAAGATTTAAATTCATGTGTCCGAAGAGTTATTCCAGGCCTTTGAAATATTAATCCAATAATGGCTGGCACTATCATGCCAGCTTTATATGCCATTCTCTGCTGTGACATGACATTGTGTCTGTGTTAACCTAGAAATCGTGAAGAGCATAACATCTCTAACAATTCCGTTTGTGCCTTATTAAAACTTCTCGGTAGAATTCTTTTCACGCTTGATATTGTCCAGTTGCATTGATGCCATGATTTATGCGGCAGACCTAATCCTACAGTGAATAGATAGTTCAACCTAGTCTCTATTTCCATGCACAGTGAAGGATGCAGCTTGTGTCATGTTGTTGGGGTGTGTGTGTGTGTGTGGGTGGGGGGGGGGGGGGGGGGTAGAGGGTGGTGGAAAATCTGTTTCGGGGGTGAATTGATTCAAATTGGCTGCATGTAATCTGCCATTTTAAAGCAATGCAGGCAGCCAGTTTATTGCAGGATGGAAATTTGTTCAGACACAACTATATCCTCAATGGCATGAATGTTGTTATGATCTATACTTTAAACATGTGGCCCTTCCTTCCAGAAGTGAAGAAATTATCTCATTAATCTTCCTGCACTGTCTGAGATGTAATTCCAGCACTTTGGCACACATGTAATAAAGAACTTTATTAAATCTATTATTAAATGCTATAATTCCGTAAAGAGAAACTGGCCTTTGAATTTGTTAACTTTCAGATAAAATATTTTCTGTGTTTCTGTTCCTTGATTCATTGACTCTTTACCTGATGCAGAAAAAATAGTTCCACATTTTCATAAGTGCATTGATAGAATCACATTCGATACAAAAGAATATATTATACTTCATTCATGGTATGCTTTATCTGTATAATGCGCAGGAAACAATACTTCTCACTGTAAACCAATACGTATGACAATAATACATCAAATCAAATCATCTTTAACATTCAATTACACAAGCTGCATGCAAAGTATATGTATTGAGGAAGTGTCTTTTTGTGCCTCAGACCATGTAACAATTAATTCAACTCTGAGGTACAGTGTATTGCAACATGCCCCAATGAGCTGAATCAGCTGAATTTGTGCATCCTTATTGCAATTTTGATGATAAATATTGGACTTCTCAAAACACAAATGTTTAAATTGGACAGACCAACAGCTTTTTTTAATGTATAGTTGTAGAGAAACAATTGCACCATCTAGTGCTTAAGCAGTGACTCTACAATTTAGCCATTGAATCCATGGTTATTTTTCTATTCAGAGGTGCGTAACTATTATCTTTTTGCTAATGTGCTGAGAAAGTGTGCAGGCATGTTATTAATATCTTTGTCACGTCTGGCTATAAAATCATTTTTCAGTTCAGGAAGAAACTGATTTTTCCCCATAGTTCGCTTTATTATATATTGCATTACGTTTCAAAACCCAGAGTCTCTTAGTTGCTGCTCGTTGAATCCATTTTAATTTTAATCATTTTCTGCAATAACTGCAGCAGCTACAGATGGACTGGCACTGAGATTTCCAGAATTAAATGAACTAATGTTGATTAACACCAAAATGCCTCATCTTGAACACAAACAAGGAAGAAGTCAGGCCATCTACAGAAAGAAGAAAAATCTAAACCTGGACAACCAGGACAAATTTGTATTCTGCAAAGAACGTGAAGAACAAATGTGTTCAAATTTGGAAAGTTTGAACCAGTTCGGTCAGATATATCTGTAAAATTCAGAAAATGTGGGTTTCTTCAACTTAGAAGAAATGGTCCCCATCAAATTTAGGAGAATTAAGACTTGCAAAGGCAATTGTTCAAATTGCAGCCTCATTCAACTGAAGAGGTTTCACCATTCCATCTCTTCAGGCTACTTTACTAGACTTTTCTCTACTGAGATTGTTTATCTGCTTCACCTTGCCCCCATCTTTTACATTGGTCCAATTATTATCTTGCTTCGTGATGCTTCTTGGCTTATCCTTGAGAATGGGAACAGGTTACAGACACCAAGCTGGTACTCCCTTGAGTATAGAAGATCAAGTGGTGAATGAATGGACATTTTTAAGCCGATTATAAGATTTATTGGATAGGGCAGATGGAAATAAGCTATTCCTTCTGCTGGGGGAATCCAGAGTAAGGGAACAGATCTTTTAATAGTTAGCCCTCGGTTGTTCGAAGTGATATGAGGAAGCAACGCTTCACACTGAGGATAGTGGAAATTCTAAACTCTCTTTCCTCACCATCTCATTTAATAAGGTTGACTCAATTAAAAAATTAACAAATTACAATTGATAGTCTTTTGTTCAGCAAGAGAGCTAAGGATTACAGAACCAAGGCAAGTAAATGGAGCTGGTTAAAGCATGCTCAGGTCTGATCAAACTGAATGGTGGAAGAGGTTCGTGGAACTAAATTGACTATTTCTATATATGCGACTCTAGAGACATTGGCTGGGATTTTTCGACTGTTAACACCAGCATGATTTTCCCATCCTGCTGCAATAAATGGGGATTTAGCTTAACGCCAAATTCTCTGCCTTCATTGTAGTGGCACTGTGGCATGAATGGCTGATAAGATTGCACTCATTGACTAGAACATATTGGCCCAGATCCTTTGGTCTCCAGGTAGTTCCCGATATGCGCTGGGTACCCTTGGAAGACTCTACATACAGGCTGCATGGGAATTGCCTGGGAAGTTTCAACTTCTGTTGAGCAATGATCCTGTACCTGAAACCCTCCAAAACGCAGAGTTAAAGTCGAAGAGTTTTGATGGTTCCAACTCACTTAGCAGAATAGTTAGCCAGAATAAGTTAGAAGGATTAAAGTCTGTTCTAATTCCTGGTTAACTACTGCATAATCATAACTCTAACACCACTAACCACCCCCTCCCCAGCCTACTCCAAATGTCCTATGGATTCCCTTACTATCTCCTCTCCTTCCCAGTTGACTACCTCTCCTCACTGCAATCTATTTTCCTATCCCCCAATTCCCTCATGACTCCCCCAACATCTCCCCAAACACGATAACCATCTAACTACCACCTGAATGCCCGATTACCCCGACTAATTCCTCAAACAGCTTCCCAATCCCGCAAAAACTTCCTGTAAACCCTCCCAACTTCCAAATATCCCATCACCATGACTGTCTTCCACCCCCAACTAGCTTTCCCCTCTCCTGACTTCCCCCATTCCCTGAATGCCCCGCTGAACCACCTACCCCTTGACTACACTGAAAACATCCTACCCTAACTACCCTCCTCAATTACTTACCTTACACACATACCTCCTCTCTTAGTTTGTCAAATTTGCTTTGAGGCATTTAAGCTTCGTGGAATATAACAGTTATTGCTGTAAAATGGAGGCATGGCCTATTTTCCCCGATACCCCTGCACTACAAAGGAAGGATTGCAGACTAACAAGCTTTACATTTCTCAGGAGACACAGTTCGCAAGTCTGGGTTAGAAATGTGGAACTCCAGTGCAAAGTAAGCAAATTGGAATGGAGTGGTAATTGAATGATGACTGACATGACTTGGAAGATTTGGTCCATAATTGATATAGGAGTAAATATATTTATTTAAAAATTGTTGCTTGATAGTGATAAACTTGAATATTGCTGAAAAAAATACATGCTCTCAAAGCTTTTCATCTTATACTCATCTGGACAGATAGATGAATGTCAGCTTTCAAAGGAAAGCAACAATTTGTATATAAAAAAAGATTGCTGATTGGTTGGTAAGTTGGTTCACTGTGATTGTCTGTGTCAGCACTTTGACCAATGTACCAATGGACTATTGTCCTCATGCTTTTCCTTAATTAAAAAAGGTACAATGCCTGGACAAGTTCTTTTTGCCCATAGAGGACAATTTCTGCATATAAATACATGCAGCTTCTAGCAAGCTTAAGTGAGCCACATTGTAAACCCAATTGAAAATCTTTAGTTGGTGATTAATGTAAATGTTAGTCCACCAAGTGCTGTCCAATCTCGGAATCAATTCAATATTGAACATTAGGTTTTGAATTTTGCAAGCATAGGCTAGTTGAGTACAGCTAAAATTCTGCCTCCTGCAACCAATTGAAGGGACATGGTGTTTAATATGATCTGCTGCTGTTCAGACATCTGACCTGTGTTTACTTGTATCACACCAGCACTGAAATTTATGTATCACATTACTCATTTATGTAATTGGCAGAACACCTATTTAGCTTGATGGCAACATCCTGTTAGTGGTAATTACCATTCATTTTGTTACTGCATAGCAGCAACTTGATGCATAACTTAAATTATTTTTACTTTATTTTTTCACAGGTATGCGATGCCGATCTCCAGTTAGGTCAGCACTTGTTGCCCATCCCTAAATGCATCATGATGGCGAGTTGCCTTCTTGAACCACTGCAGTCCATGTGATGTAGGTGGACTCATAGTTCTGATATGACAGGAGTTCAAGGAATTTCACCTGCGACAGTGAAGGAATGGTAATATAGTTCCAAGTCAGGATGCTGTGTGGCTTGGAGGAGAATATACAGGTGGTGGTATCTGCTGCTCTTGTCCTATTACATGGAAGGTACTTTTGAAGGAACCTTGATAAATTGCTGATTCTGAGATTGGACAGCACTTGGTGAACAATCGAGAGTGTGCTGGAATTTACACTAATAACCAATTAAATGTTTTCTGTTGGGCTTACAAGTTCACTTAAGCTTGCTAGAAGCTATGTGTATTCATATACAGGAACCTGTTCTCTGACGGCAAAAGGAACGTCTTGTAGATGTGTGTCAGTGGTGGAGGGATTGAATTTTTAAGTTGGTGGATAGCACGTCAATCAAATGGGCTGCTTTGTCCTGGGTGAGGTCAAGCTTCTTCAGAGCTGTTGCAGCTGCACTGCAAGTGGAAATTATTTCATAACACTCTAGACTTGTGCCTTATAGATGGCTTGGGGAGTCAGGTTTTAAGTTACTTACAACAGAATTCCCAACCTCTGACATGCCCTTGGAGCCAAAGTCTTTGTATAACTGGTCCAGTTTAGTTTCTAGTCAATGACAACCCCAGGATGTTGATAGTAGGGATTTTTACAATGGTTATGTTCTTGACAATCAAGGGGAGATGTTAGATTGTTCCTTATTGGAGATGGTCATTGCCTGCTAGTTGTGTGGCATGATGTTAATTTCCACTTATCAGCCCAAGCCTAAATGTTGTACAGGTCTTGTTGCATATGGGCACAGACTGCTTCAGTACCTGAGGAGTTGCAAATGGTGCTGAACATAGAACATAGAACATTACAGCGCAGAACAGGCCCTTCGGCCCTCGATGTTGCGCCAAAGATATCTAGCACCTCCTCCTTATCGACCCGAAGATATCTAGCACCTCCTCCTTATCTATTGTGAAATCATCAGTGAACATTCCCACTTCCGACCTTATGATGGAATGAATGCCATTGATGAAGCAATTTAAGATAGTTGTGTCTAAGACACCACCCTGTGGAACTCCTGCAGTGATGTTCTGGGACTGAAATCACTGACCCTCAGGAACCAGAAATATTTTTCTTTCTGCTAGTTATGACTTCAACCAATGGAAGCTCCCACCCACTCGATTCCCATCGACTCCAGTTTTGCTAGAGCTTCTTGATGCCACATTCAGTTAAATTATGCCTTGATGTCAAGGGCTGTCACTCTCACCTCACCTCTGGCATTCGTGTCTTTTGTTCATGTTTGAACCAAGGCTGTAATGAGATCAGAAGCTGAGTGACCCTGGTGGAAACCAAACTGAGCGTCAGTGAGCAGGTTATTGCTCGATAAGTGCCACTTGATAGCACTTTGGTGACACCTTCTTTTACTGATGTTCAAGGGTAGACTGGGGCAGTAATTGGCTGGGTTGGATTTCCACTGCTTTTTGAGAACAGGATGTACCTTGGAAATTTTCTATATTGTCAAGAAGATATCAGTGTTGTAGCGGTACTGGAACAGCTTAGCCAGGGACATGGCTCTGGGACAGACCTCTTCAGTATTGTTGCCAAAGTGTTGTCAAACCTTCAGCTATTTCTTGATGTTACATGGAATTAATCGAATTAGCTGAAGATTGGTATCTGTGAAACTGGAAACCTCAGGAGGAGGTCAAAGTGGCTCATCCACTTGGTAACTCGAGCTGCTTCAGCATTGTCTTTTGCATTGATGTGTTGGGCTCTTCCATTAATGAGGATGGAAATATTTATGGAGCCTCTTCCTCCACTTAGTTGTTCAATTTTCCACCATCATATATGACTGGGTACGACAGGATGCAGAGTTTAGCTCTAATCTGTTGCTTTTGGGTTCACAACCTTACTTCTTCAGAGTAATCTGAGGTAGACCGAGGACATTTCTGGTCTGAAAGCAATGTATTTAGGTCCATTTGTGGATATGTGCAATGTATCTAAAATGCAAATCTTTTAGAAACTGACAAAAACGTTAGCGAGAGTTACACTTTGAGGGCACCCCGTGGCAACACCATCTACTTGGGCATCCATAGTGCCAGTAAAGCTAAACTTAACTCTATAACTTGCTAAATTCAAACGTTCAGCAAAAGCAGATTCAGATAATGGCAACACATCTAGATTGTCACAATAAACTGATGTGATGGAAATGTCTATAACTTTCTTGAAAGTTACATTCGTGAATAAGCTCATGTGACATTATGAACCAATTCACTAATTCTTCCTCATATATTTTTATTAGTTAATATAGTGGGACTCCTGAGTATCACATTAAACAACAAGTAGAATAAATGAGGAGGAATTGTATCAAGGAATCTTCTGATGGTGCAGTGTAAACATGATATTCAGCAAATTAATCCAGATCAGTGTAAACTGACTTATTTACTTCTGATTTTCTATCTTTTCTGCTAAAAATTTCCTTACTTACACTGTTTGCATTGTCTTGCAGGTTGGTGAGAATTGTTAACTGCTATTGTGACAACAGCAAGGAGAAAACCCACTTACTAGCCCTCCTAAGCACCAAAAGTTATTGTGCTGCACCATCAGATTGCATTCAATCCATTACTAAATGGTACACTGTTCCGTGAATATTATTATACAATTGGCAACAGTCCTGAAAGAACAGTTGTTTTCTAGATGAGTAATTCCACCCTTCTCTTTGTATCACTGAAATATAAACTTCTACTTCCATTTATTTATTGACAAAAAGAAATTAGCCTCTGCGGATTAAGAAACCATATTTTTTTGTATTTCCATTCATTAATAACATCTTTGATGAAGAAGATGACTAGGATTTCCTGAGAGGCTAACATAACTAAACATAAATATGACTGTTAGCCCAGATGGAATTGTTTCAGGGCCATAGAAATCAATATTGTCATGGTTGGAGACAAATATTTGTATGGCAGTCATAACAAAAGTTGGAACAACGAAAACCGAACCATCATAAATCGAAAACAAACTCAGAAGCTGTACTTTGATAAGATCAGAAGCACTAACACAGAGGAATCTTACAGAGAAATACCAAATTCCTGCGACAATGGAAGATATCAGCACGAAGAATGGGAAGCTGAACTGAGCACTGCATGATAAAGGCGATTCGTGAACAGATTAATCCTTCCGTCTGTCAATCATAATATTAATTAACACCTTACAGAAAAGCATAGCGACACAATGGAAAATACAAAACAATCATCTCCTATCTGTCAATTTGAACTTTGCTACAACTGATGAAAATTTAGAAAGAAGGCTATAATTTTTCTTGCCATAATATATTAAGATTATTGTAAACAGCTGAAGGAGGCTAGATTTCAGCAAAACAAACAATGCTGGATATAAATAAAACATTTCTAAGTACTTATACATGCTTAAACCTGACTCATTCATTTCTATCTTTTTGGGACAAGCTTTGTGTGTAAGTTTTGGTGCAATCTTGGGTGTCTCTTGAAGATTGGTTCGGAAAATACATAGATTCAGTTTGTAGGTCAAGGTCAAGCATAGCAACAGTAAATCTGACTCAATAGCACCACCAAGAGGCAATCAACAGTACAATGATGCACAGAATTATTATTCTACCATGAGTTGCTTTCAATTCGCAGAAAGATGTTAATTATATATCAGGATTCACATTCTGTATTGTAACCCTGGTACTTGTGAATCAATAGCAATTATGGATCAATAGCAGAAATTAACTTAGTCTAATCAACTACCATAAGTATTAAGGAAAATAAGTCGCTTGAGCAAACCAATGCAATTTATGAAAAGAAGTATAACCTGTGAGATTCAGAGACATAAATTTAATGCGGAAATGTAACTATGATGGAGCAATTTCCAACTGGCTGCAAACTCTTAGATTAAAATGGAAAAGTTATCATTTTGGAATGATTATGTAACTGAAACACAAACTAGCCACACAAGATGCTGAATCTAAAGGATAATATTGCCATTGAAAATTCTCAAAAAAAACTTAAAGGATGTTACTTATAGCAAAGCGTCTGAGCTCCTAGGATTTGTTAAACGGAAATACTAAACATGGTTTGAAAACACTGACCAAGATGTAATAATCTTCTAGACAAGGCATACGATGCTGACAAATCTTACATATCTGACAAGAAATTACTCGCAACTGCCCATGAAAATGACCAGAAGCCTTTAAGTGTCAAAGGTCTCAAATCTGTCAATGTGACACTCATCCTCTCATCAGATGGCAATCAGCTTCGAACAAATATGCATGAGATTCATTCTTGTCAGGCAGAGCAATTCAATCTTTTTTTTAAAGAGCAACACAGCACGGGAAACAGGCCCTTCGGCCCAACGAGCCCACGCCGCCGTCATAACTATATAGTAGCAATTCCATTATCCTATTCTAAATTTAGGTTATTCCTAATATGGAAGACTCTCACTATAGGGACAATTTGTTTCCCAATCAGCCTAAGAGCGAATTTTTGGGTTGTGGGAGGAAACCGGAGTGCCCGGAGCAAACCCACGCAACCACGGGGAGAACGCGCAAACTCCCGCAGACACCGGCCCAATTCCAAGTGTCTGCACAGCTACAGCGATAGTCTCTGAGTTGTCATGGTGCCCTTCAGATGGTCCACATAAAGCACTCATTTACGATATGAAGCACCAGGCAACCCATGAATCAACATCCAAGAGCTGTCCTTGCACCACCTGCCAAATGCATGCTCCTTGTTGGTCAAGTATGGACCGAATTACCTGTGGAAAAAAAGCCATAGTTAAACAGTCCTACTATATCCCTCTATCTGCATACCGCTCATGTGGCTGTCCAAGAGACCCTTAAACAGCCCTAGAGTGCCTGCTCCCACCACCTTACTCGGCAGTGCATTCCACACCCCCACTACCCTTTGTGTGAAAAACTGCCCTCTAATATTCGTCTTATACCTAGCCCCCCTCACCCTAAGGCCGTGACCCCTCGTCCTATCCATTTCTGAAGGTGGAAAAGGTTTACCACCATTTACTCTATCTATACCCCTTATAATCTTATACACCTCTATTAGATCCCCTCTAAGCTGACGTCTTTCAAGGGAAAACAACCCCAGTCTATTTAATCGTTCCTCATAAGACAGTCCTTCCATACCAGGCAGCATCCTGGTAAACCTCCTCTGCACTCTCTCCAAGGACTCCACATCCTTCCGATAGTACGGCGACCAGAACTGGACGCAGTATTCCAAGTGATGCCTAACCAACGTTCTATACAATTGCAACATCAAACTCCTACTCTTGTATTCTATACCCTTTTCTATGAAAGCTAACATACTATACGCCTTCTTTATCACCTTCTCCACCTGTGAGGACACCTTCAGAGACTTTGAACCTGCACCCCCAAGTCTCTCTGCGTCTCTATGCTCCGTATAGTTTTACCTTTTATCCTATAACTCTCTTCTACATTATTCCGGCCAAAATGCATCACCTCGCATTTATCCGGATTAAATTCCATTTGCCATCTATCTGCCCAGAATCTTCTCCAGAACTAACATTCCATAGAATTCCAGTCTACTTTTTTCAACAGCACAGAGTCATAGAGGTTTACAGCATGGAAACAGGCCTTTCAACCCAACTTGTCCATGCCGCCCTTATGTTTTAACCACTAAATTAATCCTAATTACCTGCATTTGGCCCATACCCGAATAAATCCATCCTACCCATGTAACTGTTAAATGTTTTTTAAAATTGTACCCAACTCTACTACTACCTCTGGTAGCTTGTTCCAAACACTCACCATCCTATGTGTGAAAAATTGCCACTCTGGACCCTTTTGCATCTCTTCTCTCTCATCTTAAACCTATGCCCTCTAGTTTTAGACTCCTCTACTTTTGGGAAAAAATGTTTTCCATCTAACTGGTCTGTGCTCATTATTTTACAAACCTCTAAAAGATCACCCCTCAGCCTCCTATGTTCCAGTGAAAAAAGTCCCATCTATCCAGCCTCTTCTTATAACTCAAACAATCGAGTAGCATCCTAGTAAATTTTTTCTGCATTCTTTCTAGTTTAGTAATATCTTTTCTATAATAGGGTGACCAGAACTGTACACAGTATTCCAAGAGTGGCCTTACCATTGTCTTGTACAACTTCAACAAGATATCCCGACTAATATTCTGACCAATGAAACAAAGCATGCTGAATGCCTTCTTCACCACTCAGTCCACCTGTGACTTCACGTTCAAGGAGATATCAACCTGTACCTCTAGATCTCTTTGTTCTGTAACTTTTTCCAATGCCCTACCATTAACCGAGTAAGTCCTGCCTTAGTTCAATTTACCAAACTTTACCATCTCATTTATTTAAATTAAAATCCATCTGCCATTCATCAGCCTACTGGCCCAATTGATCAAGATCTCGTGGCGATCTGAGATAACCTTCTTCATTATCCACTATGCCACCAATCTTGTTGTCATCTGCAAACTTACTAACCATGCCACCTATATTTTCATCCAAATTCCTAATATAAATGATAAATAACAGTAGACCCAGCACTGATGACAAGTCTCCAATTTGAAAAGTAGCCTTCTACAACTATCCTCAGACTTACGTCATTTAGCCAATTTTGTATCCATTTAACCGATTCACTCTAGATCCTGTGAGATTTAACCTTAAGCAACAGCCTACCATGCAGTACCTTGTCAAAGGCCTTGCTAAAGTCCATGTAGACAATATCAATAATATGCCCTCATCTACCTTCTTGGTTACTCCTTCAAAAAACTCAATCAAATTTGTGATATACGATTTTCCACTCACAAAACCATGCTGACTGTTCCTAAATGCCTGTAGATCCAATCTCTCAAAACACCTTCCAACAACTTACCCACCAAAGATGTGAGGTTTATCGGTCTGTAATTCCCACGCTTTACTCTGCAGCCCTTTTTAAACAAAGGCACAACATTTGCTACCCTCCAATTTTCAGGCACCTCACCTGTGACTATGAATGATACAAATATCTCTACTAGGGGACCTGCAATTCTTCTCTAGCCTCCCACAGTGTCCTGGCATACACTCATCAGATCTTGGGGATTTATCTACCTTGATGCATTTTAAGACTTCCAGCATCTCCTTCTCTATTATATGTACATTCTTCAAGGCATCAATATTTATTTCCCCAAGTTCCCTAACATCCATGCTTTATCCAACAGTAAATATTGATGAGAAATATTCATTTAGGATCTCATCATCCCTTATGGATCCACACATGGATGACTTTGTTGACACATCCCAATATTCAGTACAGAAGTTTAGCTGTCTCGGGATATACTCTCCAATAACACTGTGCTTGAAGACAACATCAACCAACATCTGGCAAAAGCAAGCTGAGGGCTTAGCAGGCTCAATTGCAGGTTTTGGAAAGGGCATGGTCTAGGCTCAGCATAAAGATAAAAATTACCATACAGCGGTTCTTACATCACTTCTTTATGGGTGCAGCACTTGGACAAACTATTGGCATCACTTAAAACAATGAGACACATTT
This sequence comes from Sphyrna mokarran, assembly GCA_024679065.1. NCBI lineage: Eukaryota > Metazoa > Chordata > Chondrichthyes > Carcharhiniformes > Carcharhinidae > Sphyrna > Sphyrna mokarran. Next base: position 83,561,026 of record JAGIQG010000006.1, read on the forward strand.
TATCTTTGCTGTCTGAGATCTATTCACAACAGATCTTAGACAGCAAGGCAGGACAAAATTCCCTGCACTGAAATTCTTGCAACGTGTTGCATATCTGGTATCGAGAGCATACTCGGCAGAAGTCAGCTTTGTTGGGTTGCTCATGTGATTTACTTGGAGGATTCCCACATTCCAAAGGCAGTACGGTGCTCTCAGCTCTGAAGAAGAGTCATACAGGCTCAAAACCTTAACTCTGTTTTTCTCTTCACAGATGCTGCCCGACCTGCTGAGTTTTTCCAGCATTTTCAGTTTTTATTCCAGCACTCTACAGCTAAGCATGGGAATTCATACCATAGGATGTGATATAAACTTAGATATAAAAACAATCTGTAAGCCAACCTCAGGTCTTGTAAGCTGGATTGCAATATATAGTTGGGGATATGAGGTTAGGGGGAACAAGCTTGGACAGAGCCAAATGGAGAAATTTTCATCATCAAGCAATTTGAACATTTGAAAAGAAGAGTGCCATGTACCTTGAGGACAAGCAAATGCGGTACAAAGACATTGCCTTCATCCATCTTTCCAATGCTGACTTCATAGCTGGCATTTATCATTGGTTATCCACATTGAGCCTTGGCCTAAAGTCACTTAGGTTTACAGTCAAGTCAGCTTTGATTGTAAACCAATCTTCTTTTACTTGCTGAAAACTCAAAGTGATGGGAGAATCTGTCACTTGTAGAAGGATAGCTTTATGGCACATTTCTGGCACCAAGTAACGTTTATCATTTTTACTCTGAGATGTAGCTGTAGCACGTGCATGTTATTCATATTGAAATGAACTGTATTGATAATATTTTAAAGGTTTATTTAAATATGAATGTTGCATGTAGTTAGGTTTAGTGCTATTTGTCCAACAATGCACTTGTCTTTTGAAAAGTTAATAGTGAAACTTCAACACTTAAAACACAATAAAATTGCCCTGTAGAGGAGATCATTCATTCATATATTGTGCGGATTTAACTTGTTCCTGATGGAAAACCGGAAAGCCCGATACTTTAGCCATTATTTTCTTTCTCCAAAGATATTTATGTAAACTGCAGAATGTTTCCAGCATTTTCTGTTTTTATTTGAACCTTTTCCAATTTTACTTTGACTGCTTCTCTCCTGTTTGAATGCATGAAAGGTAAATTACAAAATGTACCTTCAGGATGATGTGCTTTTATTGTCTATTTTTGCAGTTTGTTTTTGTTTGTTTGTTCGTTTTTCTCTCAACAAACATTGAATGAAATGTTAAATCTTTTTTGATTGTACTTTTGGCCACATTTAGTGCTGGTGAAAAATGACCAAAAATGTGAATTCTAAAGAGTCAATCCAGATCTGTGCTTCTGCAACCTATTTTGGTGCTTTCACCTTCCCACACGGTTGCTATAGCAATGGAAAATAACTGTAATTTTTTTGTCAACCTACACACATATTAAACAAAAGCTATTTCACATTCGTGCCTATCCAGCACCTTTTAATCCATCTGTACAAAATAATAGTTTGAATTTGTTCACACCTCAGCAATCACCAGTGGAAACTCTTGCTCCTATTTCTTATTTTTTTCGAATTAGTATAATACAAACCATGTTTATGTTGCACATTTTGACTAAAATATGTTGAATAACATGGTTGTAAAATGTATTTGAATTTAATTTTTGTGGGTTGTCATAATACCTAATGATCGCAGAATAGAGTGCCTCATTTAAACACATGCTAAATTCAAATTTGGTGCAGGTGAGAATTGGATGTAGAAGTGAAAGAAGATACTGATTTTTATTCTTTTTGTTTTATCTGCAGTAGCTGGTGGGTGTTTTTTTTGTCTCCAAGCTAGGAGACTGTAATGTGCTATGACTTTACTAGTTAGTAACTAAATTAGTTAATTAATAAATAAAAGTATGGCAAATGGGGTGACACATTGGCAAGTGGTTAGCACTACTGCCTCATAATGCCAGGGACCAGGGTTCAATACCAGCTTGGGGCATTCTCTGTGTGGAGTTTGCACATTCTTCCTGTATCTACGTGGGTTTCCTTCATTTGCTCTGGTTTCCTCGCACAGTCCAAAGATATGCAGGATAGGTGGATTGGCCATGCCAGGGAGACTAGTCAGGGTAAGTGCATAGGTTATGGAGATAAGGCCTGGATAGGTTTGTTGTTTGTTGTCAGTGCAGACCTGATGGTCTGAATGGCTTCTTTCTGCACTGTAGGGATTCTATGATACCTCAGATGCCTGAAATGGCCATCCTGTCCCTTGTGGGCTTTTTGTGTCCAGGACAATCACAGGTTCAGGAAGTTTCATCAATTCAAGGAGTTCCAGGCTTTGGAGCTTGGACAATAACGGATCACATTTCAGGCTATCTGGGAGGTTGAGTTCTTCGTGTGTAGCACTTCTCAGGAAGCAGTCATCCTGCTGCTTAAGACAGGACAGACAGGGAGAGACAAGGTGACTGTCAGACAGAGAAAAAGGACAAGTAGGGAATGTAGGAGACCCCTCCATTTTGCTGGCTGAACGGTATTTGGTTCTGAAAGCTCATTGGTGCAATGTGCAGCTAGTGTGAAGGGATGCAACTGAAAATATGAAGTTATAGGGAAACCCAGTTATAGATTAGAAGTTATAAAAGTTTAAAGTCAATGCTTATTTTATTTGTTACAAGTAAGGCTTACATTAACATTGCAATGAAGTTACTGTGAAATTCCCCTAGTTGTCACAGTCTAGTGCCTGTTCAAGTCAATGCACCTAACCAGAATGTGGGAGGAAACCGGAGCACCTGGAAGAAACCCACACAGACATGAGGAGAATGTGCAAACTCCACACAGACTGTGACCCAAGCCGGGAATCGAACTCACATCACTGGTACTGTGAAGCAGCAGTGCTATCCACTAATACTGAAAAGAATTGAGTCTCCTGTGAAGTAAGTATTAAACATTAAAAGTAAAGCTCAATATATAAGCAAAATTAAAAGCTGGGCCAAAGAAAAAGGGTTAAATTGTTTGTAAAGCTCCCTGGATTTTTTTGTACAACAATATCCTGTGATATCCTTTCACACAAGGCATTACCTCAGCAAAGCATTGAAAATTATAAGATATTGCAATGTAACAATGGAAAACCTTAAGGATAACCTAAATAATTTGTGAATTGAATCTTGGAAAATGGGCATTGCAAAGTAATCACTATCTTTATCTTTTAGTATTCTCATTGTTCGAAGATTTATTGTTGATCAAGACCCTTTCTTCAGTCAATTGACAGACATGACACTGTTATTCTTGAATCAAATCATTTCTTTATTGAACAAAATAGAAAATTCCAATGCTTATCACTGCTGTATCTTGTTTAAAACATATAAATGATTCTGTCTTGCTTTGTTATCACTACAAATTGCTCAACATAGGTTCAAACAAACAATACTTATCGAATGACTTCTAGTGAAATTGTGGAGACATCATCATCTAGTCATACTGGGCAGGCATGAATGGGGATCCAACTCCTTCTGCAAGCTCAAACTTCCATGATGGTTCTTCTTATTGCTGATTTGGCTATGTTGGCCACAATGTTTATATCTTTCTTGGGATGTGGCTGGAATTTTACTGCCTCACCTGTGCCAGAATTGGGGCAGGGAGACTTGCAGAACAGCACTCTCCATTGGCCTTAGTGGGGATCTTATTCATGTTCAGGCGAGGCATGTTCCTGACAGATTACCAGAGATATCTATGTTAATGGTCTCCCATGTGTAACAGCCATTATCTCCTACTTTCCATGTGATAGTTGATTGTTTACAACCATTTGTTCATTTCACTTCTCACATCTCTAGCATCCAGACTGATAACAATCACTTCTTGAAGTTCAGACCTTCTTCAGAACCGCCTGTGATTCCTTGTAGCATCTCTTAGGCACATTTCCCATTAGCCTTTAGTGTCCCTCTCTTTTACTTAGCCAATTTCCCAACAAAATTTGGGACAGGATCACTTTTTGACTAGAATAAATGATGTTAACTGGTATGAGTACCCAGTAGGCTTTCTGCTAGTTTAAAAATAAAAATTGTTGAACAATATATTCATTCTAGAAAAAACATAAGTTATAGGGAGAAGAATTTCTACTAATGATTTCTGAAGTATGAACACATTCAAACTATTATTTTGCACAAATGGATTAAAGGGCGCTGAATAGACATGATTGTACAATGGCATTTTATTTCAAAGTTCCGATATCAGCAACATTTTACTTTTATGCTGCTGTTTCAGCTCTTTTAGGTATAAATATTAGAAGTACACAGGAGGATTTCAGATTTGTTGGACTCACTCTGGTATCTCTCAGGTAAAGGTATGGTGCTGTAGTCTAGCAATAACAGCTCTCTTTTTTAATTGGGATAAAGTTATCCTTGCCAGACCTGGTAGCTTTCTACTTGAGGATTCATGGTGAATACTATTTAAAATATTGTTATAATCCAGGTCAGAAACTCCAAGATGTTTTATGAGTCATATAAACTCATATAAAATGATCATATAAATTTTGCACTTTGGATTTAAAATGGGTAAGCTTCACTCCAGATATGATTCAAATGACCATCTAGGGAGTTTTAATCAAATAAAGTTTATTTAAGAATACAGTTAACAATAGAAAGAAAGTTAGCAATAACTTTTATCAATTACAAAGAAGAAAAATAACCATAATATTGTATAAACCTTAACAGCTATGAATACTGTTCCAACACAACATTCTTACAAACATACATCCTGGTTTCAGTTTAACACAAAAAATGTATGCTGGATCATGCAGCTTTGCAACAACTGCTGTGAAATAGTCCTTTAGATGGAGAATATAACCTCCGACTTCCCTGTCGTAGAGCTCCCAGCACACCTTGAGGTGGAGATAGAGTCACTGCTTGCCTCTAGCTAGCAAACAACCAACAGCAAAATTTTCAATCCAGAGATGCAAGAAAGACTGCTTCCAATTGGCTAGAATTTCTAATATCAGGGGAGAGACAAACACATTGCATTCAACCTAACGTCCAAACACCTTTGAACTAACCAGCAGCTAAGACTGAAAGTGAAGGATTCTTGTGATAATAAAAAGAAAAGGCAGGCCCAACAATTGGTAACTCCACCAGCAAATCAATAAGAAGTAACTTTGTTGCTCCGATATTTGGGAGCAAAAGCGATTAGTTTTTGGAGCACTGCTCTTTCGTCAGGAAGTAGAAGTTCTGTTCACAAACTCAATTTACAAATAATGGTTGGAATGCGAGTCTTTATTGGTAATCAAGTCTTAAAGGTACAGACAATGTGAGTGGACAGAGGGTTAAGCACAGGTTAAAGGGATGTGTATTGTCTCCAGACAGGACAGTTAGTGAAATTTTGCAAGGCCAGGCAAGTCATGGGGGTTACAGATAGTGTGACATGAACTCAAGATCCCAGTGGAGGCCTTCCTCATGTGTGCAGAAGTTGGCTATCAGGAACTTCCACTTACCTGACGAAAGAGCAGTGCTCCGAAAGCTACTGACTTTTGCTACCAAAAAAACTTATTGGACTTTAACCTGAGACTTCTTACTGTGTTTACCGCAGTCCAATGCCAGCATCTCCACATTATGGCCTGGCAAGCCACTTAGTTATGTCAAAAACAGCTACAGAATCATACAAAAATAAATGAAACAGGATAGGTTAACTGGCATCAGTTTTGTCATAGGAAGTGACCATGGCACATTCAGCCCTATTGACCTTAAAAAGAAATTCTTACTAATCTCTGGGGGCTTGCACCATCATTAAGAGAGCTGTCCCACAGACTAGCCAAGCAACAGCCTGACACAGTCAGATTCACAGAATCATACTTGATAAGCAATGTCGCAACACCATCATCATCATCCCTGGGTATGTCCTGTCACGACAACAAGAAGTGCCAACCAGACGTAGAGGCAAAGATGGGCAAGGAAACATCTTTCTGATTATCATCTATAGTTCCCCTTCTCTCCCAACTCAGCAGACAAGTCAATATTCCTCCATGTACACGGAAGCACCGAGGAGAGCAAGGACACAGAATATACTCTGGCTGGGTGACCATAAAATTCATAAAATTTTGAATTTGACATTTTTAAAATCTCCAGCAGCTGTTGATTACTATATTTAACTTTTGTGGAGATGATTTAAAAGCTTCTCAGGGCAACTTAGGATGAGTAATAAATATAACTTACCATAAATTGCACAACCCGAAGACGAGGAGTGTGGGACATCACTGGTCTGAAGAAATTATGAAGAAATTCCTTTGAAACTGTTGGATGTAGTTCTACATGAAAGGTGCAGCTTGTGGCTTTCATCCACAATAAGGGTGGCAAATGAGCAAAGAAACCATTGATCAATTTTATTGATATCAGTGGATGCAAATGTAGTTCTTTGAATAGCCTGCATTGATTCATCTTGATGTAGTTGCTTATGATACAAAATTAGTTATAAACTAAAGCACTGAGAAGACACGTAGACATTGCAAAGGGATATAGGCAGGTTGGGTGAGTGGGCAAGAATGCATGACAGATGGCACATAATGTGATCAAATATGAAATTATCTTCTTTGGTAGTAAACATAAAAAAGCAGAATATGTTTTGAATAGGATGTCTAGGCACTTAGACCATTGCAATCTGATTAGGGATACGCAACATGGCTTTGTTAAGGGGAGGTCATACCTTATGAATCTGACAGAATTTTTTTGAGGAGGTGATGAAAACAGTCAACGAAGGGCTATGATGTTGTCTATATGGATTTCAGTAAGGCGTTTGACAAAGTCCCTCATGGGAGGTTAGTTGAAAAGGTCAAGGCTAATGGGATACAAGGACAGGTAGCTAGATGGATAAGGAACTGGTTTGGTAATAGAAGACAAAGAGTAATAGTGGAAGGGTGTTTTTCTAGCTGGAGGTCAGTCACTAGTGATGTGCCGCAGGGCTCGGTACTGGGATCTCTTCTATTTGTAATATATATAAATGACTTGGAAGAGGGAGTAAGTGGAGTGATCAGCAAGTTTGTAGACGATACAAAGATGGCTGGACTTGCAGATAGTGAGAAGCATTGTCAGGCGATACAACAGGACATAGATAGGCTGGTAGCTTGGGCAGATAGATGGCAGATGGAATTCAATCCTGATAAATGTGAGGTGATGCATTTAGGGAGAAAGAATGTAGGGGGAAGGTATATGAAAAAGGGTACATCTATTAAGAGTATAGAAACACAGAGGGACCTGGGGATGCAGGTGCACAAGTCTCTGAAAGTGGCAGAGCAGGTGGAGAAGGTTGTGAAGAAAACATGTGGTATGCTAGCCTTTATAGGAAGGGGTACAGAGTACAAGAGCTGGCCTTTAATGTTGCAGTTGTATAAAATGTTGGTTAGACCTCATTTGGAATACTGCGTCCAGTTCTGGTTGCCTTACTACTGGAAGAACACAGAGACTTTGGAGAGAGTGCAGAGGAGGTTTACCAGGATGCTGCCTGGTATGGAAGGTCTGAGTTACAAGGAGAGGTTAGGCAAATTGGGGCTGTTTTCTTTAGAAAGACGTAGACTGAGAGGAGATCTAATAGAGGTGTACAAGATTAGGAGGGGTATAGATAGAGTAAACAGTGGAAAGCTTTTTCCTAGGTTGGAATCAAATATCACAAGGGGTCACGGGCTTAGGGTGAGGTGGGTAAGGTATAATTTGGATGCTCGAGAGAGTTTTTTCACACAGAGGGTTGTGGGGGTATGGAACGCACTGCCAAGTAAGATGGTGGAGGCAGGCATCCTGGAGTTATTTAAGAGATACTTAGATGGGCACATGAACAGAATGGGAATGGAGGGATATAGAAGACTGACATAAAATAGGGATCATGAGCCTTGGGAGTTCCTTGGGAATTGTGTAAATTGTGAATGATAGTGATGTATTTCTGTTTTATCCTACAGATACTTCGGTCCGCTTTGTTGTCTCAGAAGTGGCATACACACATTGGGTCATGAAAGGACTGCTTTTGGATTGTTCGAGAGTATCCTACTGCTTCACGTTCTTAGTGTACGCTTGAACTGGAGCAGTTGATGGGCAACATGACAGCTCAGTGACTATCACCATGCTGTGCAGATACATGGATTTGGGCCTGTGTCTGTGGGAGTTTTCGCATTCTCCCCGTGCTTGCATGGGTTTTCTCTGGGTGCTCCGGTTTCCTCCCACACCCCAAAGATGTGCTCTTCGGCTGATTGGCAAAACAAATTCTCCCTAAATTGTCTCGCAAATTTGGTTTCAATGCAGATTTCTATAAACATAGACAGAGATCATGGTGGAAGTAGGAACATCGAGGTGGCGGCGCGAGCTCGTTGGGCCGAAGGTCCTGTTTCCCATGCTGTTTTGTTCTTTGTTCTTTGTTCTTAGTGAGAGACTGAAAAATATTTACATCTGGAGGGACTTGATTGTCCTTGCATATGAATCATAGAAAGTTAACATGCAGATACAGCAAGCAGTTAGGAACATAAATGATGTATTAGCTTGGGATTGGAGTGCGAGAATAAAAATCATATTGTGGTGAGTGGTGAGTGAGTGTTTGGACCAAGCTGCCAGTGGTAGAGGCGAGTAGAATTTTGTCTTTTAAAAAGCATTTAGACGGTTACATGGATACAATAGATATAGAGGGATATGGGCCAAATGTAGGCAATTGGGACTAGCTTAGCGATTTAAAAGAAGGGCTGCATGGACAAGTTGGGCCAAAGGGCCTGCTTCTATGTTGTAAACCTCAGATTCTATGACTCTATACTACAATTACATAAGGTGTTGGTGAGGCCACACTAAGGGCCTGATTTTACCATTGCACTGTGCCCATTTTCAGACGCACAAACTTGGTAAAGTTAGGCATGATCCGTGCTTGCCTTTACATTGGCTCCCCCTATACCAAAGCCCAAAAATGGCTGTAATCGGGACTGTGCCCAAAACGGATGCGACAGCAATTTAATGTATTTGCATGCATTTAAATTGACTTAATGGGTTGCACACCCAACCTAGTTGGCACTCCCCTCTTCACCATAGTGTTCGCCCATCCAGACGTAGCATGTTATGTTCTACACCAGCTAGTGAAAGATAAGTGCCGAACTTCTGACGGCTCTCTACTGGATCAGTGGCATGGGGAGAAGGTGGGTCGGATAGCTTTTTGCTTGAGATCAGTGAGGGGAAGGGTGGAGGATCTGCTGCCATTCTTCCTGTGATCAGTGAGGGGGCTGCAATCAGTCTGGGTGGTGGGGGAGTGGGGAGATTAGAGTTTCAGTAATGTTGTGGGAGTGGGGCAACGTATGTGGAGGCCAAGGTGAGGCATTACTTGACCTGGGAGCAATGTGGCGGGGAGCCACACTCTATCTTTATTTTCTGCGCATGCACAGTGGGAGGCGCTGATTGGACCTGCAGAATGTTGGACATTCTAAGCTCTGCCCATAGGCTGTGTAGCAGCACGATTTGGACTTACTGATATTTTTGCAAATAGAGTGCATATGAGGGCACTTGAGAATGGGTCTAAAAGTCGGACCTGAAACATTCCCAGTTTCAAATCCACCCAGCATGTTCTCCCACGTCTTTGTGGGTTTCCTCCAGGTGCTCTGGTTTCCTCCTATAATTGAAAGATGTGCAGGTTTGGTGGATTTGCCATGCTAAACTGCCCCTTAGTGTCTCAAGATGAGTAGGTTTGGGTAAGATACTCCATTGGAGATTCGATCAGATTCAGTGGGCTGAATGGCCTCCTTCTGCACTATTAGGGTTTTCTGATGGTCTCAGAGTAAAGGTTTAACCACAAGAGGCTGAAATGAGGGAAAAATTCTTCACTCAAAGAATTGTGAATCTTTGGATTCTTTATTCCAGAGAACTATGGATGTTCAGTCATTGCTTATATTAAATACAAAGTTGGATAGATATTAAGGGCTATGAGGATCATGTGGGAAAATGGAGGTAAGATAGAAGATGGACCAAGATGTCTTTGAAGAGCTAGGGCAGGCTTGAAGGGCCAAATTCCTACTCCAGTTCCTATTTCTTATGTTATATACTTTAGTATAATGGTGATGTACTGCCCAAAACAGGGCCACTTTCCTTTGACCCACCTGCTGCAACAGGACCTGAAACTTCTCGGCAGTGAAGGATAAGGTGCCTTTGAAAATTTTAGTGAGTTCAATCTTCAACACCCAATTCCTCTTTAATGGTGAACTGCAGTACTTCAGTAACTTCAGCCAATTGTAGTGCAGGCTAACTTCTCCTGGAAGATTTTGCATTTGATAGTAGCATGTGTACATGAGAAGGGATATATTCTGGAATAAAATATGCACTGAGGACCACTAAACAACACTTTAGCTATTTTTGCCAAAATCCTGTCATAAATATCAACACATTTCCTTTGAGAGTATTTATGACTCATTATTTTATACAGTTCGTCAGGGCATCTTGAGAGAGAAATTCTTTAACTGATACACTGAGCTTCTTTTCCTATTGCATTCTTAAGAGGAAACAAATTCTTCAGTTCACAAGGTTCTCTAAACAGATGTTCCATATGTTCTTTTGTCAGGAGAATGAGGATGATGGAATGAGAATACTATCTAGACACACGACACATGAAGCTGTTTAGGTCAAAATCCTTCTTCTGTGTAGGATGACTTGGGGTCTTTACCCACCTCAACAGCCTGCAGTTTTGGAAAGTCATTTATAAAGACAGAATAAAGCACATAGATAAAAGATAAAAGTCTGGTAGGAACAGTCATAAATCAACTCTTTTTGTCTATTATCGGTACAGGCATACAGAACACATGTATCCAAGGTCACAGCTGCCATTTGTATACATTGAGTGTCTCCTTGGAATGATCAATGATGCAACTTCATCTAAAATTTCAGAGGAATGGCATATAGCACACTACAAAGAACTAAGCAGATCTTTCTGGCAGGATGTTAAACACTCCTGCCCATCAATTTTTTTTGATGTTTTTGATCAACCAAGTGCCTGATTTTGTGTAACATATTTTTCTGCTCTTCAAAGAGCTGAAATAAAAATATGTGCTTTATCTTTCTATTTGTTCATGTGATGGGAACATTGCTGGCAAGGCCAGCATTTATTTCCCATCCCTTAATTGCCCTTGAAAAGGGGTGGTAGTGAACTGCTGCAGTTGGTCTGGTGCAGGTAGACCCAAAGTGCTACATAAGAACATAAGAAATAGGAGCAGGAGTAGGCCATCTAGCCCCTCGAGTCTGCCCCGCCATTCAATAAGATAATGCTGATCTGAAGTGGCTTTATCCCCATAACCCTTAATTCCCTTGCTTATTAGAAACCTATCTATCCATGACTTAAATATATTCAGCGAGGTAGCCTCCACCACTTCAATTGGCAGAGAATTCCAAAGGTTCACCACCTTTCAATGAAGAAGTTCCTCCTCAACTCCGATCGAAACCGCCCTCTCTCCCCTTATTTTAAGGCTATCCTTTTTAAGCAGGAAGAATCTCTCTAACTCTACCCTATCCATCCCCTTCATTGTCTTATATGTCTCTATAAGATCCCCCCTCAACCTTCTAACTCCAACGAGTACAAATCTAGACTACTCAATCTCTCCTCATAGGCTAACCCCCTCATCTCTGGTAACAGCCTAGTGAACCTTCTCTGTACTCCCTCCAAAGCCAATATACCCTTCTGCAAATGCGGCGACCAAAACTGCACACAGTACTCCAGCTGCTTTGGAAAGGAATTCCAAGTTTTTGATTCATTGACAGTGCCGATAGTGATGGAATTGCAGGAAAGTTTGAGACTAGGATGGGAATTCACAGGTGCATCCCAAAGCCTTGTCCTTTTAAATGAAAGAAGTTATAGAATTGGAAGGAGCTTGTAATATGCCATTAATTGATAGCAGCAGGCCATGACTAAAGGGGCAGTATGTCATACGATCTAGCCTCAGTCTCACTTTGGCCAATGAACAGAATTGCTGCTACCTTGATGTTTTCTTCCTTTGTATAGCTGTTTTACATGCCTGGTTTAAGCAAATGAATTCACAACATGTTAATCCAATCCCTTATGAGTAACTTGTGCCTTTATATCATTATAACAATGTGATACTGCTGTTGAAATGAGTTACTGCAATGCATCTTATAGATAGTGATAACATTGTGTACCACTGATGTAGGGAATGAATATTTAAGGTGCTGGATGGGCTGCCCATCAAGTAAATTGCTTTGTACTGGATTGTTTTGAATTTCTTGAGTGTTTTTGGGTTTGTATCCATCTAAGTAAATGGAAAGAACTCTTGCATGTTTACCTATGCCTTGTAATGGTGGACAGGCTTTGGGGAAGCAGGAGATGGGATACTCGTCACAGAATTCCCAGCCTCTGGCCTGGCCTTGAACTCAGTAAAGTTTGACAACACCAATTTTAAATACAACCGATTTATTTGATAGTAAATCCACGAGCTTTCATCAGGCGAATGAGGTGTTCTGGTCTCCAAAAGCACACATATCAGCACAGACAGTTTATAGATTGCTGATTAGAATGCGAATCCTTACACCTAACCTGCTATTCAAGTCTTAAAGTGGCTAACAGCAGAGGTTAGAGAGGTGTGTATTGTCTCCAGACAGCACAGTAAGTGAGGTTTTTTTGCTAACCCAGGCAAGTCATGGGGGTTACAGATAGTGTGACATGAAGCCAAGATCCCTGTTAAGACCATCCTCATGTGTGTGGAACTTGGTTATCAGTCTCTGCTCAGCGACTCTGCGCTGTCGTGCGTCGTGAAGGCCCCCTTGAAGAACATTTACCCGAAGGTCAAAGGCCGAATGCCCGTGACTGCTGAAGTGTTTGCCCACAGGAAGGGAACTGTTTTGCCTGGTGATTGTTAAGCAATGTTCATTCATCTGCTGTCGTAATGTCTGCATGGTCTCCCCAGTGTACCATGCTTCGGGACATCCTTTCTTGCAACGTATTAGGTAGACAACGTTGGCCGAGTTTCAATAGTATGTACCGTGTACCTGGTGAATGGTATTCTCACGTTTGACGATGTTGTCCATGTCAATGATCTGGCATGTCTTGCAGAGGTTGCTGTGGCAGGGTTGTGTGGTATTGTGGTCCCTGTTCTCCTGAAGATTGGGTAGTTTGCTACGAACAATGATCTGTTTGAGGTTGCGCGGTTGGATTTAAAATTGGTGTTGTCAAACTTTACTGAGTTTACCCCAGTCCAACGCCGGCATCTCTACATCTGGCCTTGAAGCCATTTATATGGCTGGTCCAGTTCAGCATCTTATAATGGTAACCCAAGGATATTGATGGATATTGATGGTGGAGTATTGAGTGATGATAATGCTGCCAATGTAAAGGGGAGATGGTTAGATTTTCTTTCGTTGTAATAGAAAAAAGAGTTGTGTTGAGTTGAAGGTAATGGCAGCTTGCATACGTATAAACCACAGATCATGCTGTGCGTTTCCTGTGTTGTACCATTCAGGTGGCTAGGACAGGAAATGGCATTTGGATTTGATAGCATGTTTTATCATAGTTTCAAGAGGAGCAATCAATCAAGGTAAAATTGATAAGCATATGTGAATGAGATGGTGATGGCATAACCACTTTCTATCAATACTGTTTTAATTGCAATCAGTCGTAATTATATAAAATGGGCATCCAATATTGTTCAAAACTCCAGGAGGATGATGCCAAGGGCAATCATTGCCTATTCCAGTGAGAGTGAGAAAAGTTTTAGGGAATTGAAAGAACTTAGAAGGTACTTTGTAAGCATTCACAGAAAGGTTACTTTTCCGACATCTTTAGCGGTTTTTCTTTTATTTTGCTGTTGCAACTGCTTTTATTGTGAGGCTCCCACTTACTCCCTTCTCCTCACAACTGCCCGGACAGAACATGAAGTTTTTATGAAAATTGCCCTATATCTTTGATTTTGCGGGGCCTGAAGTGATGAGCACTCTCTTATCAGTGCCTCTACACCTGAATTACCAGAGGAAAGCTGTCTTACTTCTGGTTATTGGAAGATGAAATGAGCAATGATTGCCCTTTGTGCCTCTGTCCTTCCATGGTCAGACATAAAGGAAACTTTCTTCTTCTGTACTTTCTTCTCTTGTATCTGAGAATATAAAGCAGCACTTGAAAATTAACAAAAGAACACAAGGGTAGAGTGTTGAGGTAATGGTGCTTGATATTTTGAAGCAATCCTCTTCAACACTTTAGAATGGAGATATTTTTAGTTGCACATAGTTTAAGTCCAGTAGCTCACTATTTCTCACCCACTAAGTTCCCAATTTGAGATGGGTTCACTAGGAACCTGATTGGCAAGAACATCGACATTTAGACTATAGTGCTTTCAGAAAACTTGCACGAATTTCACCCCTATAGAATATCTGGGTTCATTTTTTTTTAATAAAAAGGTCCATTGTTCTCTCTTGGAGTACATTGATTTGGGAAGACATGTCCTGTGACCCCAAATCCTTGCTGAAGCAAAACATGTAATAATCCAGAGATAAAAAAGTAGCATATTAGCAGAGATTGGTCCACAACTTCATTAACACTTGCATCAAGGCAGCGATTTGTGTTCTGAATGAAGCCAAAGAAGTAGAGATAAAAATAGTGGGTTTTATTGCTACTGCCACTGTTGGCAGATTATTAATCTGATAGTCTGTGTGTATTTAATCAATATGTCTCAAAAACTAATGCACACAAAACTTGGTGTACCAGATAGGACATGGCCCAAGGAAGAACTGCTTAGAGCTTGGTAAAGATTGAGGCCCGATTCTCGCACTGTGACGTGCTAATTTTTTTGGCACGTTGGGTTGGGAAATGCGCAGGTCGGCCATTTTACAGGATTTGCGCATTGTTCCCGATGCACGTGCATCTCCCACAGCCAAAGAGCAGGCATGTTCGAGACCATACTGGAAACCAGCGGAAAAAACAGGTTAGTGATTTTAATCTGTTTTTCATGTAATTTAAACATCATTATTGGGCCCAGGATTGAATTCTCTGGGCCTGATAACTTCTCATTCATTCTGGTATAGTTTAGAGTAGCTCCTCATGTTCGAGGAACTATCAGGAGATATCGCTGAAGTGAAGGGGGAGAAATCGGGGCCCCTCAGGGTGAGGTTTTGAGTGAGGTTTAGGGGTGATCAATGAGGATGGGACTGGAGGCAGGCCAGTGATCAGGTGGGATGGGGGTGGTCTGCCTGTCAGGGAGATAAGCCAGGGGAGGGGGTTATCATCACTGCCCGGGGATTGCGGGGAGGACTGGAAATTGCGGTGCTCTATGACAGGAAGGGGATTGGGACTGGCTCGGGAACAGATGGGGGGCTGCTATCAAGCCATGGGATGGGCTGAAGGAACAGCAGTGCAGGGGTCCCAGGCTGGAAAGCAATTCAATTGGCTTGCAAACGGGAGGCTGACGGATTGAGGCCAGTGCGCATGCGCAGAGTTCTAGAACTGTCAGTCTCTGGCATGAATAGGCCCCGCCCCTGAGTTCATTCACGATTGTGATCTCGGAATGGTCAGAGCATGGGAGATTCGAGTCTGAACTCTCACTGAAAAACAATCATAATTCACACCAGTTTTCCCGTCAATTCAGCACTTAGAATTTTTTTGGGGAGAATTGGGCTGTGGATTTGGATCAGGATCCTAGATATTTTTTTTAAAGGACATATCAACTTGGAGAGATAGAGCAGGTTTCTTTTTGTTATCGAATGTTGCAGATTGATTCAGCTTCTTGATGGAATTTGTCACAGATGCCACAGTGCGAGCAGAGTTTTCAGAGTAGGTTGTTGGATGTGGATTGGCTTGAAGCCTCCTCAATGTGATGGAAACCTTTTATTAAATATTTTCACTTTTCAGTTTTGCAGACTGAAAAGCATCAACTGCAGGAAAAAGCCTCAGTGAAGAGTTATGTAATTAGAAAGACATTGAGTTAATAGCAGAGCTATGTGCTTTACTGTTTATACTGTATTTAGTACTAGTGATGTCTCTCCTACGACATCTAATTACAACTGTTTATCTATGAACGTTCACATGCATCAGTCTTGAACGCAGGCACTCTCCAGTCCCATTCCACTATTTTCTCCTTTAAATCTTTAGCTAGCAAACAATATCCTCATTAAGATGCCAATGATATAGAGTTTGAGTCTTCATGAAATGTATATGTTCATACGAGACAATTGATTAATTATAGTATCTGGGCGACAATGTAAGCAAATCTGCTAAAGGGGGTGGTCGTGGAGATAGTGGGGACAATTTTCTGGCCTCGCCATGCCTAGCACAGATGGCAACCAATCCAGCACACGGTGCCAAAAGGTTTGCAATCATCCCACTCCCTTTCTACTGCCACAAATCGGATCAGGCACAAGGCTGATTCACATATTGAAAAGTTGCATTTAAAAGTGCTAAGGAAGAAGGAAATAGATAGCTTTCTAGACTCTAATTGGAGAGAAGGTGAGAGTATTGTTTCTGATGTCAAGGAGCCATAAGCATATTGAATAGTAGAACAGGCTATTTTCTGTTTCCTTGTTTCTGTGTTTTATTACCTTGCACGTTAAAAATAAACTCCTCTTGACTCAAAAGTTGCAACATAGAATTGAGTGAAATGTGTGAAATTTAAACTTGTGTGAGCCCAGTTTAAATCAAAACTCCTCTTATGAAACCCTATGAAACTCCTATGAAAAAAGTCATTTCAGAAAATCCTAAAATATGACATTTTGTATTGTACACACTAATTTTGATCTTTCCTGGTGGCAGTGCATATTAGAGAGTTGCAGGTATGCTCCATTGTATTCTGCCCTCCAAATAAATGGAATAATATGATGGGTGCTCCTATGATTTTTCAATTTGCACTGTCAGTGGGAGAAGTACCACACTAGTAGCAAAAATCTGTAAATTTGCTCTCCAAAGCTCTGATCAACATGTCATAGCCCATGCAAACTGTATTCTTTTTTTAGACATCACTCCCACTTGCATTTGAAGTCTTGATCATTAAGTGTAGTGAGCCTACAGTTCTAACTAATGAAGATGTACAGATACAATTTGCCCACGTAAATGCAAAGGTATCTGCAATCTTTTAACATTAAATAACTTAGCTCTGTTCATACTTACAAATTCCTATCGCTACATTTACAATGTAAACTTACAGACTTTAATTTAGACGACAGGAATCTTTCCAGGCAGCTGGAGAACCAGCTGGATCCCTGCATCATTTCTATTCAGGAAGCCTCGCTACATTAAGTGCCAATCATGCGCATAACTGGGTAGTGGCAGGCCTTCCACAACGGCTCCGGGAGCAGACAGCTGCCAGCAGCTAATCATTAGGAATGTACAAGCATATGAGTTAGGAGCAAGAATAAGCCATTTGACCCCTTGAGCCCGATCCAGCATTCAATAAAATTGTGGCTATCCTTACTGTGGCTTCAACTGTATTTTCTTTCCTAACCCCATACCCTTTGACTCCCTTGTCAATCGAGAATCTATCTAATTCAGCCTTAAAAAAACATTCACTCCCTTCACCTGGAGAAGGAAGTTCCACAGACAATTTCAGCCTCTCCCAACAAAGGAAAACATTATTACAAACATCCATACAGCCAAATCACCTCAGGATTTTATATCTTTCAATCATTCTTTGAAACAGCAATGGATAGAGGCACAACCTGTCCAGCCTTTCCTCATTGATAATCCTATCAATTCCAGGAATCATTTAAACAAACCTTCTCTGAATTCCTTTGAATACAACTATGCCCTTTCTTAAATAAGGAGACCCAAACTATACATGGGGTGGCGTTTTTGCATTTTTAGGCAGTGTGGCACAGCAGGCAGTAAGAATGGTATGGAAGTTGTTGATTCCAAAGGTGGCTTCCTCCACCATAATTTTAAAGACTGATATATAAAAAAATTAAGAGGTGGGTCCCATGAAATCACATTGGCACAGAGCCAGCCCCATCAATCCCTTAACTTTTAAAAGATTGGGGTGCTTTCTTCAAAGGGCAGAAAGATTAAAATAGAACACCCTCAAACAAAACACCCCAATGGAATATCTCCCTCCCACCATGAGGTACCCCACCTCCCACAGACCACCCCCATGGAACCAGGTGTACATGGTGAGGGACGTGTTGCAATTCACATCAGTGTGTTGTCCATTTCATTTATTACGTTTCCTTTGGAAGTCTTTTTGTTCAAGTGTTTCTTTAACTTGATACTTGTTTTATATATCGTTATTGGTTTTTAAAAGGACACAGAAAGAAACCCAGCTGGGACATAGGAGTAATAATGAGGAGGCAGAGATCTATAAAGCTGCATGCTGTGAGTAAACTACTAAGAAGGAAAAGATCTGTGTCCTCTTTTGTATTTATCATTTGGCTTTGATTCAACTAACGTGATAGCCGAGAATGGCTGTTTTAAAGATACTCTTATTAAAATTTATGGATAAAGTTTATAAGATTATCTATTAAATGTTTCCAATGCACGGTCAGACTTTGATAAATCTAGAAGGATGGACAATGATTCCATGCAGGAATCTATCATGGAATTTAACAACAATATACCAGATTGCAGAAATTGGATTTGGAAAATTATTGGTCCAATGCTTGCTTTCAGGTTGTTGGATTGTGCTATAATGTCAGATCCCGACAAACTCCCGGGGTGGCATTTTACGGCCTTGATTGAGTGAGATTGGAAATTCCCGCCCAAAGTTAACAAACATTTTCATCGTTCTCTCTGATTCTGTGATGAGTGAGGTGATAGAATTCTGGTGCTAATCTTAAATGGAGTTAGATCCTCAGAAAGAGACATAATTTTGTAGAAGATGTCTGAGACTTTAAGAATATTCCTGGGAAAATGGACATTGCTTGCCACTTTCATGGCACAAATGGGACATACGGCAGGGAGTGGCACAAAAGATGAAGGATTTAATGCCTGCAGCATCCCGAGATCATTCAGATATGGGGGTCAGATATCAATACAACAGAAGAATTCCAGGAAAAAGAAAGGAGAATGGAGAGTTTTATGATAGATTTGGTAGATGACATTTACGGCGTATGTACCTGTCTCTTCTTATCTTTGATCATTCTCCTCCTTTTCTAACTGAGCACTGTGATCCTCCTATGACTAATGATGCTTTTCCTTGATGCCAGTGAGGAAATCAAAGGCAATTCATTGTGATTTCAACAATGAATGATTGATTTATTATCAATCATATATAACATATATAGAAGATAATGGTGTGACAGTACAACAATATAAAACTGCTCTCGTCTCCTCCCTGGATCCAACTGAGGTTCCTCTCCAGCCCAGGATGCGCATCCTTGCTTTCGATTGGCTTGGCTTCCCATGTGACCTCTCGGATCTGGCCTATTCATGTAACCCTGAAAGGATTACCACATTTAAGGGGCCACAGTATCACTATTCTCCATTTGCTAGATCTTTGCCCACTCACCTAACTAATCTTTGCAGCCTCCTTGTGTCCCCTTCAGAATTTACTTTCTTACCTACCTTTGTGTTGTCAGCAAATTTAGCAACTATCCCATTAGTCCATTCATCTAAATCATTTATATTAAATTGAAAAGAGTTGAGGCCCCAGCACTGACTCCTTTGGCACATCACTTATCTTTTAAAACTCACAATAGTAAATTCATTGCTCTGCTAAGTTTATTTTGTCAGTGCATACATTTAACTGCTGATGACTTTTTCTTAAATAATAGTTTACAATAGTCCTATATTACTGTGAGCTATGTTTCACTTCTAAACAATTTGGGGGCAATTCTCCCAGCACATTGCACTGCTAGAGTAGCGGACTGGGCAAGGAGACGTAAGTGGAGACCGTTTAACAGACTTCCTTTTGGCACCACGTATCTCCAATTATTGGATTTCTGGAGCTGCTTTAAATATTTAAATTCAAATTTCAATGTGATTAGGAAGCCTATGACTGAAGTCTCTAAGCCTGATAGCCTCTTCCCACCCCAGGAGCTGCTGGCCCACTGCTACTTGAGTGAAGGAAAGCCATAGAGGCTCGGTAAGGGGAGGTGCCTCTTGGGCATTGCCAGTCTGAAAATGCCAACCTGGCCCACTGGCAACACTGAAGTGACAATGTGGCAATGCCCAGTGAGCACCTTGGTGATGCCCATCAGATACTGTGCAATGCCAGGAGGGTGGGGCGACAGGGGCAGTGCCTAATGGGGACAGACCTTCTCAGGGTGGGGGGATTGTTGGGGGATAGGGTCCCACTACCACTTTGCATCTGGGATTGGTGACAGAGGGAGAGAAGGGCTGATCTCGGATGGTCTTTGGGGTGGAGGGGTCAGGTCCATAGGGGGCGGAGGTTGGGGAGATCATCACTGCAGGGGAGTGGGTAGGTGAGGGAAATCAAGGTGGCCCTGGGTGGGGGCGGATGGGGGGTTCGGAGGAGCTAGGATAGGGGGTTGCTGTGCTGGCCAGCGATTGAGGTGGCTAGCAATTAGGACAGCAGTGTGGGGCTACTTTGCAAGCACCAATCTCCACTATGACCGTTCGGCACATGTGCAGTGACCCATTCAGTGCTATGCTGCTGACCTCTCCATTGGGAATAAGACCCACCCACAGTTTTTTATTGTGATGCTAGGGCATTCTGTGATGCACAGAGTGTGGAAAGTACATTTTGAAAATCCCGCTGAAAAAGTCAACAGGATTTACCCCAGTTTTATGCAAATTCAGCATTTAGAATATTTTCGGCAGAATCCCACCCTTTATGTTTAACCATACTCACCTCCAGTCCCCTTAGTGAGGTACCAAAGGAACTTTTACAACATGATGACAGTACAGGATGGATCCCAAAATCTGGGAGAAACTGGAGAAGGAACTCTGATTCTCAAAACTGAAGCTGACTTGAGAGAAGTGCCCCGAAATCGAAAACATGGTTGGAGATTATCTAAAAAAGCTGGAGAGAGCAGAGATTACCTTAATAACAATCCTCACTGCAGATATGGAGGCTGGAGGGCTTAGGGCAGGCAGAGCAAAGAAAGGAAGAATTGCCTAGAAATTGATCTTTAAACCTCAGAGGATATAATTGCTTGCAAACATGATTAGTTTTCACAGTTATTTTCTGCATTAAAAAAGCCCAATCTCAGCAATGGGAGCCCAACAAAACTGACAAGCATGGGAAGATCACAGAGAGAGAAAATGAATGTCAGTTGCAGAGATAGCACAGCGGAATTGGACTCTACTAAGGAAAAACTGATCAGAGTAGAGAACCAATTTATAGAATTCGTACAGTGCAGGGGGCAGCCATTCAGCCTATCAAATCTTCACCAACAACAATCTGACCCAGGCCCTATTCCCGTAACCCCGTACATTTACCCTGCTAATCCCTCTAACGTTAGGATCAATTTAACATGACCAACCAACCTAATCCGCACATGTTTGGACTGTGTGAGGAAACTGGAGCACCCGGAGGAAACCTACAGGGAGAACGTGCAAAGTCCATGCAGTCAACTGAAACCGGAATTTTCCACAGGTGAAAGTGGAGTTTGAAAGAGATAAACTAGAACTGAGGATAACACTGGAGTGCCGCTCGCAAGACAGTTTAACACTTGAAACAGAACTTGAAATGATAAACTTGTGAAGCAAATTCAACAAACGCAGGTCCTCAATTAAAACTCTATGAACTTCAAGCATCAGAAATCTTTATTTAGCATCGTGAACAATGCTTGAAACAGGAGAAGGAATTACACTGCTGGCAATCTATTCTATGCTAATCAGAATGGTTGGTTGAATCAATTAACAATCAAGACTTATGTGCTGGAATTCTACCACCATGCTTGCCAAGGAATTGGAGCAGGCAAGTGGCGGACAATGAAAATGTCCGTTGACCTTGGGTGGGATTTTCTGGTCTTGCTTGAACAAAGCCATAAAATCCCACCCATGAAGTTCATGAACTTTGATTCAATCTGAAAGATGAATTGCGCAGCAAGGAAAAGCAAATCCAAGCTTTAAAAGCAGTATTGGAAATGTCTGAGGAATAGGTTGATAATCTAATGAGTGATTTGGAAGAATCTAAGGAGCAGTCAGTGGTCATGGAAGATAGATTCTGAAAGGAACTGAATGCACAGGAGAAGTTCTTAAGCTTGCATAAGGATCTTGCAGACAACTCTGAAACAAAGGCAATTGAATGCACCAGAGCTGAGCTGAATGAAAGTATTGAAAAGTTTGAACAAGGATTGGAAAATAAAAGAGTAAACAAATATTGGGCTGAAAGTCTGCATTTTTGGAATGGAAATTTATTTTTTTTTAAAGGAATGGTGTGCTGTATATGACTTAAAGTGATAACAATATGCCATTGCAGTATAAAGGTGTTCAGCAGAGCAAGAGTGGGACTTGAGAACAATGTCACCCACGGAATGTTGTATAGAGCCATATGATAATCGACTGAGAGTAGATTCTGGAAGGAGCCAGCATGGAGACAAACCCATGTATGATTGTACCTTGGACATATACATAGGATGGGATTTTCCAGCCTTGCTTGCTACTGGGATCATCAGTCACGCTGATAATCAATGGACCTTTGTCTGGGGCGTCAAACTTCCCGTGACAGGTTCCACCATATTGGCACTGGGAAGTTCTGGCTATAGTTATGGGTTAATAACAAACCATTATTTTTGAACATAGAAGTCTCCAGACATCTTAGTGAGACATCAAATGAACCGTTACAACAGTCTGGAAATAGAGATCGGTAATACTGCATCATGTGAATAATCCTACTAATAAGAAAAAGTTCTGTGTCTTGTTTCATATTTCACATCCTAACTTGGATCCATTTGTCATGTTGTATTCACTCTCTGCCCCACAAAGGGGAGTACTGCACAACCATGTCTGGCTTGAGGATATAATGACACCTGTGTCAAAGCTCATATAGACAGTCTCCATTAAAATATAGACATATTCCCTAGCCTGTAATCCTTTTTATCTGAAGGTTGTGGTTAGTTTTGATACCCAGTGCGTAGCACAAAGAGAAATCGGTTGCTATATTAACTTTACTATAAATGTCCTGTATTCCTTATTCTGGCCATCACTATTCTGTCCTTCCTGTAAGTTTATAGGATTTTCCTAATATAAAACCATTTGTCCTGCAGCTGTCTGTCTCTGTGACTAGATGGAGCATTTTAAGATTCTGAAGCCACAAACATAAGGTGTTTTTTTTTGTGTTGTGAAAGGGTTGAGTTCAGAGGCAGAAGTGCCAGCAATTTTCCATCAGTGTCTGGTGACATGTTGCCTCTTTTCAGTGAAGCTGCTTCTGAGAAGCAATGACAGCTATCCATTTGCCCGCGGTGGATAGCCATTAAGGGCAATTAAAGTGCCCTAGTGAGATCACTCAACACATCACTGTATTGATGTGTTGGTCAGGATTCATTGCCCAATCCAAATTGTCCTTGAGAAGGTGGTGATGAGCTGCCTTCTTGTATCACTGTGCCAGTGTGGTGAAGTACACACACAATGCTGTTGGGGGTGGGGGTATGGAATTTCAGCTTTTGACCAAGGAACAGTGAAGGAACATGGATATAGTTCTAAATTAGGATGGTGAGTGCTTTGGAGCGGAAATACCAGATGGTAGTGCTCCCATTTATCTGCTTCCCTTGTCATTCTGGGTGGTAATGATTGTGAATTTGGAACTTGCTGACTAAGGAGCGTTGGTGAGTTTTTGACAGGAGCCTAGCAGATGGTGCACACTGCTATGCATCTGTGGTGGAGGGAGTCTGGATGCTGTCTGAAATTTGCCAAACACTAAATGCTGAGGTTAAGGCTGAAGCCCAGCAGTTAGATGGAAACAGCCTCTCGGCAGCAGGCTGGGGGAGGAGGGGGGAATGTTGTGGAAGAGGAGGGGGTAAGGGGTCTGCAAGACTGCCTTCAATTCTCACCCTTTCCTCAGCAGTGTGAGTGCCAGAGGGCCAGTAGGCCACAAGTCTTCCTATGCAGCAGTTTCTCTCCACAATGGTAGTCTAGCAGCTTCAGGTGCATTTTGTATTTCAACTTTCTAAAGTCTTCAGAGGAACATCCACCTTGAAGCATTCACCTCTCCTGGTAAGATTTCTGACTGCCCAAAGCCTCTCGACTGTGGAGCCTGCCTGCCATCCTTAATTAAAAGTTTATTTGTCATAAGTAGGATTACAAATAAGTTGCTATAAAAATCCCCTAGTCACCACACTCTGACGCCTATTTGGGTACACGGAGGGAGAATTTAGCATGTACCAAACCAGCACGTTTTTCAGATTGTGAGAGGAAACCGGAGCACCACGCAGACACAGGGAGAATGTGCAAACTCCACGCAGTGATCCAAACTGGGAATTGAACCCAGGTCCCCTGGCACTGTGAGACAGCAGTGCTAACTACTGTGCTACCCAATGCCAACTTGAAATTCTCCCCCTGGGTGAGACCCTGATCATCCTTGTGTTTCTGAATTGAGACTTAGGCCAGGGTCAAACTCTGAACCTACAACTAAATTCCAACACACAATGCACTCAAGCAAATTTTGATTCATTCCAACTTTTGATAGAACAAAGAACAAAGAACAAAACATAGAACATAGAACATAGAACATTACAGCACAGAACAGGCCCTTTGGCCTTCGACGTTGCGCCGACCAATATAAAAAGCAATGACCCTCCAAACTAAACCATTCCCTTCTCTTCCATATACTTATCAACTAACCTCTTAAACGCCACCAAACTTGGCGCATCTACAACTGCTGCAGGCAGGGCATTCCACTCCCGAACCACCCTTTGGGTAAAGAACCTACCTCTGATATCCGTCCTATAACTATCACCCCTTAATTTAAAGCTGTGTCCCCTCGTGCTAGCTTTTTCCATCCTAGGAAAAAGGCTATCACTGTCCACCCTATCTAAACCTCTAATCATCTTATATGTTTCAATAAGGTCTCCTCTTAGCCGCCTCCTTTCTAACGAAAACAACCTCAAATCCCTCAGCCTCTCTTCATAAGACCTGCCCTCCATACCAGGCAACATCCTGGTAAACCTCCTCTGTACCCTCTCCAATGCCTCCACATCTTTCTTATAATGTGGGGACCAGAACTGCACACAATACTCCAAGTGCGGCCGCACTAGAGTTTTGTACAGTTACAACATGACGTTGCGGCTCCGAAATTCAATCCCCCTACCAATAAAAGCTAAGACTCCATATGCTTTCTTAACAACCTTATCGACTTGACTGCCTACTTTCAGGGATCTATGCACAAATACACCAAGATCCCTCTGTTCATCAACACTATTAAGAATCCTACCATTAGCCCTATACTCTACACATTTATTATTCCTGCCATAGTGCATTACCTCACACTTTTCCACATTAAACTCCATTTGCCACCTCTCGGCCCAGCTCTGCAACTTGTCCAAGTCCCTCTGCAAACTATAACACCCCTCTTCACTATCTACCACTCCACCGACTTTAGTGTCATCTGCAAATTTACTAATCCATCCTTCAATACCCTCATCCAGATCATTTATAAAAATTACAAACAGCAGGGGCCCCAAAACAGACCCTGAGGTACACCACTTGTCACCGAACTCCACGATGAATATCTCCCATCAACCACCACCCTCTGTCTTCTATCTGCTAGCCAATTCCTAACCCAATTAGCTAAATCACCCTCTATCCCATACATCTGCATTTTCTGCAGAAGTCTTCCATGGGCCACCTTATCAAACGCCTTACTAAAGTCCATATATACCACATCAACCGCCTTACCCCCATCCACCTCTTTGGTCACTTTTTCAAAAAACTCAATGAGGTTAGTAAGGCACGACCTACCCTTCACAAAACCATGCTGACTATCCCCAATCAATTCATTTCTCTCTAAATAACTATAAATCCTATCCCTAATAATTCTCTCCAATACTTTGCCCACAACAGAAGTAAGACTCACTGGCCTATAATTCCCTGGAAGGTCTCTCTTCCCCTTCTTGAACAATGGGACCACATTCGCTATCCTCCAGTCCTCCGGAACCACACCCGTAACCAACGACGACCTGAAGATCAGAGCCAGAGGCTCTGCAATCTCCTCTCTTGCCTCCCAGAGAATCCTAGGGTAAATCCCGTCCGGCCCAGGGGACTTATTCAACTTCAAACCCTCGAGAATATCTAGCACATCCTCCCTATCTACTTCGATACTTTCCAGTTTGCTACCCTGTACCTCAGTGTTCTCCATAACTACATTTACATCACCCTGCGTGAATACCGAAGAGAAATATTTATTCAGTGCCTCTCCAATCTCTTCAGGCTCCACGCACAACTTCCCACTGCTGTCTATGACTGGCCCTAATCTTGTCCTAACCAATCTTCTATTCTTAACATATCTAAAGAAAGCTTTAGGATTCTCCTTAATCCTATCAGCCAAAGTCTTCTCGTGTCCCCTCTTAGCTCTCCTCAATTCACTCTTTAGCTCCCTCCTGGCTAATCTATAGCTATCCATTGCACTAACCGAGCCTTCAAGCCTCATCCTGACATAAGCCTCCTTTTTCCTTTTAACCAGCGAATCAACTTTTTTCGTACACCAAGGTTCCCTTACTCGACCATTTCCTCCTTGCCTGACAGGGACATACTTATCAAGGACTCGCAGCAGCTGCTCCTTGAATAAGCTCCACATTCCAGATGTTCCCAGTCCCTGTAGTTTCCTAGTCCAATCTATGCACCCTAATTCTCTCCTGATGGCCTCATAATTACCCTTCCCCCAGCTATAACTACTGCCCCCAGCTTCATGCCTATCCCTGTCCATCACTAAGGTGAACGTAACCGAATTGTGGTCACTATCACCAAAATGTTCACTAACTTCCAAGCCTAACACCTGGTCTGGCTCATTGCCCAGCACCAAATCCAATGTAGCCTCACCTCTAGTTGGCCTATCTACATACTGAGTCAAAAAACCTTCCTGCACACTTTGTACAAAAACTGACCCCTCTAACGAGCTAGAGCTATAGCTATTCCAATCAATATTAGTAAAGTTAAAGTCCCCCATAACAATTACCCTATTACTTTCACTCCTGTCCAGGATCGACTTTGCAATCCTTTCCTCTACCTCTCTAGAACTTTTAGGAGGTCTATAAAAGACTCCCAACAGGGTGACCTCTCCTCTCCTGTTTCTAATCTCAGCCCATACTACCTCAACAGACAAGTCCTCATCAAACTTCTTTTCTGTCACTGTGATACAGTCTTTGACTAATAATGCCACTCCTCCCCCCCTTCTACCTCCTTCTCTACTCCGACTGAAGCATTTGAACCCTGGAACCTGCAACATCCATTCTTGTCCCTGCTCTACCCAAGTCTCTGAAATGGCCACAACATCGAAGTTCCAGGTACTGGTCCAAGCTGCAAGTTCCTCCCCCTTATTGCGAATACTCCTTGCATTAAAGTATACGCATTTCAAACCATGCCCTACCCCACCCGTACGCTGCTGTGTTTTACAGCTTTCCTCTATGACCCCCTTACTCTCATCCCTCTTAGCACCCCAACTACTTAGGATCCCACCCCCCCCGAATCAGTTTAAAGCCCCCTGCATAGCCTTAGCAAATTTTCCCCCCAAGATATTAGTTCCCCTCTGGTTCAGGTGTAGACCATCTCTCTTGTAGAGGTCCCACCTATCCCAGAATGAGTCCCAATTGTTCAGGAACCTGAACCCCTCCCTCCTGCACCATCCCCGCAGCCACGAGTTCAAACATTCCCTCTCTCTGTTCTTCTCTAAACTATCCCTTGGCACAGGCAAGAGTCCAGAGATAACCACTCTGCCAGTTTTGGCCCTAAGCTTCCACCCCAACTCCATAAATTTCTGTTTAATATCCCCTTCCCTCGTCCTTCCTATATCATGTGTCCCTACATGAACTATGACTTGGGGCTGACTCCCCTCTCCCTTAAGAATCTTAAAAACCCGATCTGCGACATCCTGGACTCCAGCCCCTGGGAGGCAACACACCAGCCCTGAGTCACTTTTATTACTATTTACTCTCCTATCTGTCCCTCTAACTATGGAGTCTCCAATTACTAGGCCCAATCTCTTATTCCCCCTACCCACCTGAGCATTCTCAGCAGGCTCACCCCCAGAGACCTGCTCCCTTTGGTCATCTCCAGTTGATTCTTCCTCAACTGTAGCCTCCAAGACAGAAAATTTGTTTTGGAGGGGAACAGCCCCAGGGGATTGTCTACCCGATTGCTTCTTACCCCTCATCCTAATAGTTACCCAAGAATCACTTTTAGGAGTGACTATCTCTTTGTTACTCCTGCCAATATCCTCCTCAACCTCTCGAATTACCCTGAGTTCCTCTAATTCCAGCTCCAGCTCCTCAACACGATCCTCAAGGAGCTGCAAATGTGCACACTTCCTGCAGGTGTAAGCAGCAGGAACACTACTGGTGTCCCTCACCTCGTACATACCGCAGGAGGTGCAACGTACTGCCTGCACTGCCATCCCTGATACTTTAATTTCCAGGAGAGAGAAAAAAAACTTCCCACACACTTTTATTATTAGGTTAGAGGAGGGGGGAGGGTGGGATACTCTACCTGTGTAGAGTATCGGGTTTCTTCTCTGTACCAATTCATAGAGACAGAGAAAACTACAACTACCGGCAGCCTCCTAATGACGACCTCCTAATGAAAACAGCATGGGAAACAGGCCCTTCAGCCCAACGAGCCTGCGCCACCACCCCGATGTTCCCATTTCTACCCATGATCCTTGTCTATGTTTATAGATCTATGCATTGGAACCAAATTTGTGACAACTTAGGGAGAATTTGTTCTGCCAATCAGCCTAAGAATATATTCCAACAACAACATTTTGCATTTTATAAAGCTGTTTTGATACTTATAGAGTTTTTTTAGAGCTTTAGTGAGCTAAAGGTAGCAAATGAACAGATATTAAGGCAGATGATGAAAAGCTAAGTCGAAAGATAGATTTTGAGGAGTGTCTTAAAGGAGAAAATTTGATATGGGGAGAGAATTTCAAAGCTCAGTGTCTAGGCACCTTAAGGCATTGCTATCACTGGTGGTGCAATTAAAATTGAGGATGCTCAAGATTCCATGAATTAGAGAGTATTAGTATTTTGGAGGGATGGAGATGATTATGGAAATTGGGAGGGGCAAGATGATGGAGGGATTTGAAAATAAAAATTAGAATGTTAAAATCAAGGTGTTTTACTTGGAGTTAATGGAGCCCAGTAAACGCAAAGGTGTTGGGTGGATGGGCCTTAACTCAAATTAGGACACAAGTAGCAGAATTTTATAAGATGTCAAGATTGTGGATGGTAGAACATAGTGGTCAGCCAGGAGTGTGTTAGTGTAGTTAGGTGAAGAGTAAATGATGGAACAAATAGGGGTTTCAGTTGAGACAGGGACAAAGTTGGGTAATGCTCAGAAGTTGGAAATAGGTAGCCTGAGAGGTAGTGAAGAGATGTGGTTAGTAATGGGTCTCAGGATCAAATATGACACAAAGTCTGGGAACAATCTAGTTCAGCTTCAGATGGTTTCCAGGGAAAGGGATGGTTTTGGTGGTGAGGAGAAAAATTCTATCACAGGGACCAGAAAAATGATGTGGGAGACCCACTATTCATATGAATGAATCTGATAAAGAAATAAACCCTCTTCTTGACTATTCACAAAATAGATCCAAAAACAGGTTGGTAAACACATTTTAGAATATCTGATGATAAAGATACTATCCTTTATTTATAGCTCTGTCAAATAGTGATGAAAGTGCACTATTTCTATCTTTTTATTTCCAGATTTTACCAATAATAAAGAAAGATTAAATTTGGACCAAATTGAAGTAAAGACAGAAGAACAATTGTCCCATGACCAGTACTGTGGTTAATCTTTATTTTCTTGACAGTTTGCATTTGCATTTCTTAAACTAACATTATGTAAATCTACTAAAGAAAATCAAGAACAGAAATTGAACATTTAAAAGTAATTTAACATTAACTCAAAAATCAGTCTCTGAACATTTACAAAATAATGTAATTTCAATCAGTTTAAGGTTGGATAAAAATAGCAAGGACATTTCAAAACACCATGAATTAGAGGAGTGTCGACATCTCAGAGTGTTGTAGGGTTAGAGGTGATTACAGAGATTGGGAGAGGCAAGAGGGGTTTTGATGTAAGCAGTAACATGAGGGTCAGTAACTAGAGGATACAGATCAAAGGTGTTACAGATCTAAGGATATCTGAGGTTTATTACAGATCTAAGGTAGTTGGCAAAAGAACAGAAAGGGAGATTAGGAGAAATTATTTTAAACAATGGATTATTGTGATTTGGAATACATTATCTGAAAGACTAGTGAAAGTACATTCAATCATAACTTTCAAGAGGAATTCGGATATATACTTGAACAGACAAAAAGTGTTTGTAAGGCAATGAAAAAGAATCAAAGAAATGGGATTTGTTGGATGGTTCATTTGAAGAGCTGGTACAGATACAATGGAATGAATAGCTTCTTTCTGTGCCAAATAACATGAACATGACTATTGAAGTTCTTTACATAAATCTTTGTTGGCTCAATAATTTAGTATCCAACAAGAACTATTAATATAGTAATTACAGTAATTAAAATGCAGGCTACTATTGCTAGCAGTGTTACTAGTTTACAGCATTTGGCTCTTTTTATTTCAGACTCTTTCTTCCTCAGTAAAGAATCATATCCTGGTGTATAAATGTCGTCCAACCAAAATTTCAGGTCATTTGGATCCTCCTAAATGAATATAAATGAAGTATGAATATTGCTGAAAAGAGAGTCATGCTGCTGAAGCTTTTCATCTTGCACTCATCAGGACAAATGCAAGAATGCCAAATTTCAAATAATCACAATTTATACTACAGGGGAAAAAGATGCTGATTAATTGGCAAGTAAACTTGTATCAAATCCTGAACACTATTCACTTCTGTCAGAAAGAATGGAAAGCAAAGGACGAATAGTAAAGGATGAATCCAAAGGCATCCAACGACTTGAGGGCCCATCTGTCTGTCTGATATAATATAATCCCCACTATATTAGCTCTTCTCAGCATCCGTATTTGTGCTTCGGAATAGAAAGCTGAGTTTTTAAGTCCTATTCCGAGGCTAAGAGAACATGTTTAATAGTTCAGTGCAGTAACAAAGGAATCAAACTGAGGCCTATTTTCAGGAGGTCATAACATAACCAATGGTGTTTGTAGATCGAGTGGTTACAGGATGTTGGGATGATGTGAGTACAAAAGGGATCACGCATCAAGGGCATGGGAGTTCTTCCAGAGCGTGGGTTGAGACAGAGCATAAGAGTTGCTCACTTACTGTTAATTTATTGGAAGCCTGCACTTTTACATGGTGTCAGGAGTTGGCAGGATGATGCAGGGATTTTGTGGCATTGACTCATTTGTTTTTGACAAAAACGTCACAGAAACTAGACAAAATTTGAAAAATAGTGGCATACCTACAGTACTGCTGGCATATCAAAGAAGGGAAAGGCATACAATCTACCAGATTTAGTGGTCCTGAGGTAGTTGAGAAATAAGAGCCTTTTGTTTGTCAAATGGAGGAAAAGAAGCAGCTTCCTGATATATTGCTGAGATGGTTTGTGCACAAATGCTTGTCAGTAAAGAACATCATACTAGATAGAATTTGTTCAATACAACCAACTAAAAGTTTGATGAATCTATTCAGTCACACACTGTCTTTAAAAACTTTAGCAAAGAAATGCAAGTTTATTGTATACACAGACCGCACTGTGTATGGATCCACAGCAATGTTGTCCACAAGCAGCTTCTTTGTGAGAAAGATTTAACCGTAGAAGCTGCCAACAGCATTAGTATGCTGAAGTTAGAAAGTGTTAAGGTGAGAAACAAAGGTTTTCACATTACAGGGCATGCCCTGTTCCAACTGCAGCGACCATGACTCTCAAAACAGAATGCTGCAACAGAAGTGGTGAATGGAACCATTTCACAAAATGCTGCAGATCCGACCCAGACAAGCTTGTCCATGCCACCAACACAAACAGGAGGAATAAGCTGAAGTGTAATCAGAGTACCCAAGATGTAGAGTTTCTGAAAATTTATCATTATTGAGAAGAATGAGATTTTCACCACATTAAACAGTGCCTGGAATAAGGCAAAACTACTAGTAAAAATTGACACAAGAGCCAAATGTAGTATCCTGCCCAGGCAGAAGTTGCCATAAATTGACACATATACTACACCAGATCTTGACACTTAAATAGACTTCATGGAGTATGGCAGACAAATTATCCACACAGAAGGTGTGGTCATCCTCCCATAAACACAGGGCAGTTTTCAATTTTGTGTCAATGACCAAAATGTAAAGCTGTTTCTATGTCTTTGAGACAGCATCACATTGGGGTTAACCCACCTTAGTCCAAATGCAGCACCGGGCTCCAGAAATATTGTAATAAAAAGACCTATTCAACTGTGGTACCATTGGCAAGCTACCTGTAATGTATCATATGAGGCTAGCTGACTCAGTAACACCTATTGTCAGAAGCAGAAAGTAATTGATGAGCTGAACTTCATGATAACACTGGGTGTCACAGGCCTCATAGACAAGTTCACAGAATAAATTTTGGCTGCAGTAAAAGAAGATGGCTCCTGTAGATGAGAGAACCTTAAATGTTTGGTATGATTTTTAAACCATTAGAGATTAAGGCACTGACAGAACTATCAGCATTGAGTTAAATGACTTGTAAAACAATCTTCTCAGCTAACAAGAAAGCAGTTTACACATATGAATTGCAGTAAGAATTTAGACAACTGATGATGGTTTTAAAATGCATGCTGATATTTTGAATGTATGTATTAATGTATTTTTTAAGGTACGTTGTTCATTTTAGCCAAGGGCAATTTGCTGTGAAGCATCATGGTAAAAAGCATCAAGGCAAAGACATATTCCAAGAGAATGTTAAGATCTTGAGAGTATGCAAGATGCAATGAAGTTTCAGATGGAGAGAATATTTAGAACATTTCATCATATTTCATGAATAGGATTTATTCACTGTCCAGACAGATAGAGGGATGTCCAGACAGATAGAGGGATGTCCAGACAGATAGAGGGATGCCCAGACATACAGTCATGTGTTAAACTGGTTTGGCAGTGACCTATAAGGGAACCCATGAGAGCATTCATTTGAACTACTTGGCAACAGGGGAAGTGGGGTTAGCCAAGACAGGAGTCAGCTTCCAGATTTATGGAATAATAAAATACCATTATGCCAGAGGATAAGATGTGATTGGCTAAAGTATACAACAGGTGTTATTGTTCATTTATGTATATTGAAGACAATTGAATTAAAGTTAATGAAAGCTGAGAGTGATTGATAAGAAAAACCGGTAATTGATCTGTTTTGAATTGTATATGTCAGATTTCAGTGGAGAGGTTTAGCTGCTCCATTTCAGAGCTGCCCAAACCCTTTGGTGGTCTCCTAGTGGCTGTTTGTCTAAACTAAATTACTGAGACACTGGCTTTGTGAGTCATGTGTTGTCTGAATTTAGGCAGTATCGGCTACTCAGAAATACTACCAACAGTCTTTTTGGCAAAAAGCGACATGATAGAGTCACTGGAGTCTGACGGTAGGACATGCCTCTTAAGAGTAAGTAGCTTTATCACCCGACTTAGTTAGGAGGAGTGACATGTCAAGTCATCGCATCTGTAAGTTGACCTATCTTTACTCAGTGACACTTATTGTATTTAGAGTCACAAAGACAGGGCCACTGAGTAAGGAAACCACATTTAAAGCTGAGGGGGTGATAATAGAATTTTGCTACCAGTCTGTGAGCAGAGCCAAGAGAGCCGTGCGGTAAGATAAGACCTAAAAGTGTTGGGTGTGCTTAATCTGAAAGGCCTGGGATGGACTCCTGGAATTGTTCACATACTAGAGCTGAGAGATCTGCACATCAATAACGTAAGAGGCTAGAACCAGTGGAATGGGCTTTAGAATGTCCCATAGGGGCAGGAGAGTGAGACATATTTGAATTATTGGGGTGGAAAACTCAGTAAGAGCCCCCACTAAGGAGAAGTTAGAAGGCAAGAGTCAATCTCAGCAGGGAGCTCAGTGCTTGACACAGAGGAATTCTCAGAGGGGGTCTGCGGAAGTTGGAAGAGAAAAAGAATAGAAAACAAAAATAGAAATCAGGGAGAGAGAGAAAGAGTGAGCCAGATGGGAAAATCAGTCATGCAAAATTGAAAAAACACAGATTAGAAGATCTATAGCACTCTCACATGGTCTGGTAGAGTATAGCAGAACTGTAGATTTGACATGGGGAAGAGATGATTTGTTAATAAAAACGGTAGTAACAGAACACAGGAAATTAATTAGGAGAATGATAGAGATTCAAGGCTTCTGAGTGAACAAAAAGCCTGGTGGAAAGCCAG
Source organism: Sphyrna mokarran (assembly GCA_024679065.1). NCBI lineage: Eukaryota > Metazoa > Chordata > Chondrichthyes > Carcharhiniformes > Carcharhinidae > Sphyrna > Sphyrna mokarran. Next base: position 83,595,377 of record JAGIQG010000006.1, read on the forward strand.
GCTAAACAAACACCAGAAACTGGCTGTGGTGATTCTTGTTGCAATGATGAGAAATCACCTTCAGGAAGAGGCAGTTAACCAATGGTGAATCATCTCAGGTTGTTTAGGAAGACTGTAGAAGTGTGCCCATGAGGAGGATGATAACAAATTCATTGTATCTCCAATCTCAGAGGAATCAGATGAGGAGGAAATAGTTTGGGAAAATTTATCAGGAAGGGTAACTCAGGGAAATGGAAATTCCCCTAATAGTAAAACGGGATCGCCTGTTCTGGTAGCACCACTCTATATTAGAATAAAATCATCTAGTTGATAGAGAGGAACAACCATTGTAATCACTAAGGAAGTGCCATTATCAGTGACTGAGAAGAAATGCTTATGGACAAGTTGTATCGTAATCACCAAATTTTGTTTTTTTTTGGCAAGTATAGGTGAGTTAAGAGAGGTTCATCATTTGACTTTGAATGACATAAAAATTTTAATAGAGGGAAAGTTAGCTGGGCCAATGTGGCAAATGTTACCTGAGGCTTTAAAGGGGAGAAATTAAGTATTTGGAACAGATGATAGTGAAGACCAAAGAGATGAGCAATTTAAATGGGCGATAGATAAAGGACACATCAATTGGGTTGTTAACCTTAGATAAACAAGATCCCAATGAATCTGTAGAAGAATATGGAGAAAGAAAATTCAGGATTTATGTAGATAATGAGAGATTGAAAACCCTACTAGAGATGGCAATATGCTTTTGGGCAGTAGCAGTGGCATCAATCCAGGTGGACAAAGAAATGTCTTTATTACCAGCGTGAGACAATATGTACTGTCAGACATCTATTTAATGGCCTACATGAGATATTATTTTTTTCTTATGATTTTAGCATTAGTGGGGATTATGATTCAAATGCAGTTATGTACAACTAATACCCTATTACTAATGATAATCAAGTAAAGAAGAAAGAAATCAAGAAGCCAATCACTGTTTAGGCTGTAGGATTTCCTTAGATGCCTAGTATTGGGATAGCCAATGGCCAGAAGGTGGTTGTAAATGGGAGAACCTTAATAGGTAAGTAAGATTTTTAGACTGTTAAATTAAGGCACTGACAGAACTACCAGCATCGAGTTAAATGACATCAAAAAAAAGCTTATAAGCTAACAAGAAGGCTGTTTACACATATGAGATGCAGTGAGAAATTTAGACACCTGATTATGATTTTAAAACACATATGCTGATGTTTTAAATGTATAAGTGTAATTTTTAAGACATAATATTACTTTAGCCACAAGCAATTTGCTACGAAGCATTATGGTAAAAGGCATCAGGGCAAAACTATATTCCAAGGGAACGTTTAGACCTTGAGAATATGTAAGATTTATCAGTAAAGTTTCAGATGGACACAACGTTTAGAACACTTAATTATATTTCACGAATAGGATTTATTTACCGTCCAGACAAGACACATGCATACCAGATATAGAGTCATTAGTTGACTTGGCAGTGACCTATAAGGAACCATGAGAATGTTCATTTGAACTTTGGACTGACGTCTGAGATTACTAGGTATCAGAGGAAATGGGGTCAGCCAAGACAAGAGTTAACTTCCAGATTGTACAGGCTAATAAAATGCCATTATGCCAAAGGCTAAGTTGCAATTGGCTAAAATACATGACAATATTATTGGTGAGTTATATATATTGAAGATGATTGATTTAAAGTTGGTGAAAGATGGCAATAATTGCTAAGAAAAACCCTATAATTGAACTGTTTTGAACTGTACATGTCAGATTTCATTGGAGTGATCTAACTGCTCTATCTCAGAGCTGCCCTGACCCTTTGATGGTCTCCTACTGGCTGCTGGTCTAAATAAAGTTATGTTTTTAAACAGAGACACTGACTCCTTGAGTTTTGTATTGTCTGAAGTTTAGGCAGTATTGGCCACTTTGGAAACCCCACCAACAGTATCTGTCAGGATCTATATTGACCCATTCCACTTGAATAAGATGCTGCTTAGACTTCATCATCCTATGAAGATGCTGAAATAATTCATAGCTGGGCATAAGACATAAAAACAAAAGCAGGCCATTTGTCCCATCGAGTCTGTTCCACCATTCAATGAGATTATGACAGATCAGATATGATTATCCTCAACTCCACTTTCCCACCTTATCTCCATAATCCTTGATCCTCTTACTGATTACATTGTGTATGTCATTTTTGAGGTTCTGAAAGATCTTCAGCATCTTGGGTGCAAAGTGGCAAATCTTCAAAGCTCGCCACATTCTGGTAGGCAGATCTCATTTCCTTCGTATGCCCTATGTAATCTCCACTGGTAATGAGGTTTGCTAACATTGGATGGGGTAGATCTTGAGATTACAGGCTATTTAAGCCCTTGTGTTCCTATCAGCAGATGTCTCCCTGCGTGAACTTGGTGCAGTTTGCATCCAGATGGTTGACCTTTGCATTAAGAGTCCTCAGACTTCTATGCTCAAAACAAGAAGGAGCTCCTGGTCCTCATCTTTGCTTGTCAGAAATTTCATGGCATCATATATGGTTGTCCTGTAAGTGTTGTACTGATCATCAGCCGCCCATCACTCTTCTTAAAAAGCCTTCCCACACTGTGCCTGCAAGACTACAGCTACTACAACTTCACTATTGTCTACAAATGTGATAAAGCATTGTACTGGTGCTCTTTCCAAAGCCTCCCTACCTACTACTTGACCAGGCAGATCGTGAGGAGGGCATTGACTTTGTGACCATATAGGTCCTTTCATTGAGGAACCGAAGGATGCCTTTTGGGTGGATTTCAAATGCAGGCAACTTCATGAAGTCAATAAGAAAGGCTGACCTGCGTCCTTACAGGAGCTTTCTCATGAACTCAGCACATTATTCTCTATACAAGAGGGGTTAACTGTTCAAAATGGGCAGATATTGTGCAATCAGTGATTCATTATCCCTATCTCTTTGCCGAGGTACTATACCCAGCAACTCCACCAAGGGCATCCAGGGTTGGAGCAATTAGGTACAGGGCAAAAGAATTCCTATACTGACCATCGATGTGTGCAAACATGGAGAGAGAAGTATTGGTGTGCATCATGCAATGCGTTCAAGTGTCATGCTTTGTACTTCAAACCAAGGAAGCACCGCACTTACATGATGTCCTGGATCTCCCATGGTTATTCACAATGGCTGATATTTATGAATGGAGTGGTAAGCAGCACTTGATCCCAGTTGACTCATACTTTGGTTGGTTTGAAATCAACCACCTACCTGACATGAAGAGCCACACAGTCATTGGCAAGTCAAGAGACGCTTTGCCACACATGGCATCCTACAATGCATAATGACAGACAACATTCTTCTGTTCATTTCCAGAGTTCAGGGACTTGGAGCACATCATGAGTAGTCCACTGTATCCACAGTCCAATGGCCTGACCAAAAGGGCCTGTTCAGCCAAGCACATCCTTGAGAAAACAGATTTCTATACAACACTCCTCAGCCTGGAAAACATGCCCAGATGGGATCTGCCATTATTCTCATAGTGCATGCTCGCTAGGTACACCAGGACCATGATTGCCATTGTCAAGTCCCTCTTGCAACATAAGATCTAAATCAGCCTGAGTGGTATCCTTACGAAATGATGATAAAACGGAAAGAGGTATTATGACCGAAATGCTTGCACACTTTGTCCTCTAGAACCTAGTCAAACATTTAGAATGCATATCACATGTGGCCATGACAAATTGGCAGTGATATTCAGAGGTGCCCCACAGCCAAACAGCTATATGGATCACATGGACAGTGCTCAGTATATACAATGCCAGTGTCACCTACTGCAAATATCTGACAACTATCAACCACCAATGCACCCCATCCAGCCTGCAATCCAGACCCTCCACACTAATAAAAATGGTGGATCCTTCAGAGGACAATACAGCCTCAGGATACACCACAAAAATACCTGATGCCTTTCACACTGAAAACAACAATGCAAAAATCTCATTCATTGCCAACGGGTACATTGTAAGTGGCATTGTAGCACAGTGGTTAGCACAGCTGCCTCTCAATGCCAGGGACTTGGGTTCAATTCCTGGGTTCCCAATTCAATTCCCGGGTATCAAGATGTGTAGTTAGATGGATTAGCCACAGTACTTTTGTGAGTTTATGGGGCTAGGGTGGGGGAAAGGGCCTGAGTAAGATACTCTGTCAGAGAGTTGGTGCAGACCCAATGGACCAAATGGTCTCCTTCTGCACTTAGGGATTCTATGATTCACACTCAGGGTGTCCAAGCTCATCAAATCCAGGATTCAAGGACTATGTGATGAATTAGTGTATAATTGGATTTTGCTTAAAAAAGTGGGAGACAGAAAATGTAATGAGCAATATGGCAGCTGCTTTAGTCCAATTAGCATTTTGCACCTCATAAATAGTAATATAAAGTTAGCCCTGTTTAATTTTACATGTGCATATAGTTTATATTTTGTGATTGTTTTCCGATAAGGTCACAATTTTTTGTCCCAACTTAAATGAGGCAGACGTAGACTGGGTAGTCACATGGCTATTGAGATGGTACAGGTACAACAAGGGTCTCAAGTCTGGAATGTGAAAGTTCTCCCAGACCATAGGCAGAGACAAAGCATGTAAGATCTTTTCAGTTACTGTTAACAACTGTTGTTAGTCCTTGGTCACTAATTATTGGAACATAACACTCATACAGTGTTCTTTAAGAAAAAGCAAGGAATTAGCTTGGCCTATATTTCTCCTTCAATTAACATAACCAAAGCACATATCAATTGATTCTTCATTTTTCATTCTCTTAGTGGAATCTTACTCTGGACCTATTTGTAGCTGGGTACATTGACATCCTTAGGATTACTATTGACCAGAAATTCAACTAGACTTGCCATATATACAGAGCGGCTACAAGAGCAGGTCAGAGGTTAAGAATACTGTGGTAACTCACCTCCTGATTCCCCAAAGCCTGCCCACCATTTACAAGGCACAAGTCAGAGTATAACGGAATATTCCCCACTTGCCTGAATTGGTGCATCTCCAACAACACTTAAGAAGCTTGACACTATCCACAACAAAGCAGCCCGCTTGTTTAGCATTGCATCCATAAGCATCCACTCCCTCCACCATCAATGCTCAGTAGCAGCAGTGTGTACTGTCTACAAAATGCACTGCAAAAATTTACCAAAAATCTTTATCACGTTACAAACCCCTGACCATTTCCATCGAGAAGGAAAAGAGCCGCAGGTACATGGGAACATCACCACCTGCAGGTTCCCATCCAAGCCACTCACCATCCATTTCTTCACAGTCGTTGGGTCAAAATCCTGGAACTCCCCAATTAATGGCAGTGTGGGTCAACACACAGCACATGCAATGCAGCGGTTCAAGAAAGCAGCTTACTACCACTTTCTCAAGGGCAACTAGTGATGGGCAATAAATGTTGGCCAGTCAGTGATGCCTATGAATCATGAATGAATAAAAAATAACTTGTATGAGTTGCAATGATTGAATTAATTGAATTAAAGTGTTTCAGAATGTTCTAAGGCCATGATAAAGTACAAATGTTAGTGCTTCTATTATCACACCCTTCCTCTCCTGATCTCATCATTTGTTCAGTATAATGTCCCCCAGTGCATATTGCACTCCTCTGACTCTGGCCCGTGCTTTCAGCCTGCATTACCATTAACCACAGAATCTTCACATTATGGCTCTACACTCTGAACTATTCTCCCTAACACTCTCTGCTGCATTGTTATTCCTCTCCTTTTGTTCAGGTTTATCTTTGATTGTTCCTTGAATAAATATCTCCAATACTGTGCTATTGCCAAATGTTTTTCTAATACCCAATGTCCATGAACTACATTGTGACTATTGTTTAAGTTTAAGCTAATTTACTAATCACAAATAGGCTTACATTCACTCTGCAATGAAGTTACTGTGAAAATCCTCTAGTTGTCACACTCTGGTACCTGTTCGGATACAATGGGGGAGAATTTAGCATGGCCAATTCATCTAACCTGCTCACCTTTGGATTGTGGGAGGAAACTGGAGACCCGGAGGAAACTCACACCGATACAGGGAGAATGTGCAAACAATGACCCAAGCCAAGAATCGAAACCAGGTCCTTGGAGCTGAGAGGCAGCAATGCTAACTATTATGCCACTGTGCCAAGTTAAGTGCAAGATAAACCGATGTTAGAATTCAGTTACCTATTCACAATAATACTTTTAGTAACACATCACCTTGCTTAAATGATCGGCCAGATTTGTTTGTACTGACTGTCTGTCATAATCCTGAATTGTCCAGGATGGGTGAGCTTTGTTCTGTTGCCAGCTGTTGTCTGTCCTTATATCTGCATACAAGGGATTCCTCTTGATGGTGGATTTCAAGGTTAGCGGCGTGATATGTTTGCTAAGAACTTTATCAATGGGAAAAGGACTTTCATCATACAATCGCAGGCTGAACATCTTTGATGCATCTTGGTCTTCAGTCTGGAAGACATTGAATACACAGCAGTAACAATATCACAATGATGTAATTCACAGCACTCTCTTTGGAAATAATTTATGATCAGATTGTGACTCTATCGCCAGTCTGATTTAAGATTCAATTCTTTAAAAATGTAATGTAGTTGCAAGGATTCATTTGATTTCACAAAAATAGTGAATTAACATAAACTACTCCCTAATGGATTAAAGTTTATTCAATACTGTCACAAGTAGGTTTACATTTACACTACAATGAAGTTACTCTGAAAGTCCCCTAATTGCTATACTCTGGCGCCTGTTCAGGTACATTGAGGCAGAATTTAGCATGGCCAATGCACCTAACCAGCACGTCTTTCAGACTGAGAGGGGAAACTGGAGAACCCTGAGGAAACCCATGCAGACATAAGGAGAATTTGCAGACTCCACACAGATAGTGACCCAAACAAACCACTGTACCAAATGAAGGGAACAATTACAAAAATGCACTCAACTAACTAAAATCTAGGCTTTAAATTACTGGTGATTATATTTACAGAGTCATTTATATGAATGTTTCGTATCTTTTAATCTAGGTCAGTGCCTTCAAGATGTTTCTTTAAAAATATAAAAGCATTTTTCTGCAAGGATGTATTTTCAATTCGCAGATTGAAAGCACATCTTTGAAGCTGTTTTTGACTCACTTACCTGTGAATAGACTTGATTGTGCCACTGCCGACCACTCACAGCTGCCCCAGAGAGACCTGGAAAACCGATTTGACTCAAATCAGGAGCCGTAGCTAATGCTTTTACATCTAACTGCAGAAATTTGTCAGGGTGGTTATTATTTGGCAAAACAGATAGGTCCATGTTTCACTGTTGTGTGGTACTCCAGTCTCACACCGGGACTGACAAGCAATGCACTATCCTCAATTATTAATAAATTGTTGAATATTTAGGTAGATAGCTGAAACATTACCTGTCCACAGATCTCCTTTTCGATCGTAAATGAGCTAATCTTGGATTGCACTCACTTATGAATAATGCACACCTTTTGTTGTTGAGCCTTTTAATTAGCATGTTGCAGATTATGAGGCAATGTGAAAGAGATGTTTAAAATTATGAGAGGATGGGACAGGTTAGATAACAGCAGATGGTTTCCATAGCTCAGTGGTCCAGAACAAGGGGGGAAGAGCTACAAGGGAATGCGCTGGGAAAGAAAGGCTTGACTTGGTGGGGCGGTGAGGGAAGTCAGTATAGAAACTCATGATGGTGGGGGGGGGAGAAATAATTGAGGCCATAAAGCAAAGCCAGTCCTGGATAGTTATTCAATAAGTCATAAGGCCATAAAACGAAAACAGTCTTGGGTAATTACATTATAATTTAGAGGGCTGTGCTCAACACATCTATCCTGGTCCCAATCCAGGGAAAGAAGGCCTATCTTTACTGTGTCTGTTGTCCAATCAAGCAGCTTACTCCAGCAGGGTTTTTAGGACCTGACCACAATTTTGGTCTGAGGATTGAGCAATGGCAGCAATCTCGGTAGACCCACCCTTTAGGAGCTGTGTTTGGAGCCACAGGATGTGATTTTTAGATGAACTAGGTGATTTTTAATTTTCTTTATATATTTTTCTTCTAGATCAGGAGAGGCAAGGATGGTGCTGAAACTGTACTTGGTCCCACAATGGAAGTGTGGGCCTCCTTTACCCTGGATTTCCTCCATCCTCATTATGACCATCTTCACAATAACCCATCCATCCTGTCACCAGGTACCATTCCCATAGAATACCCCTACTGAACCATTCTCCTTCCTGAATTTCTGCTGCCATCTGGCCGCATTTCAATGGGAACTGGAAGGAATTTATTTAAGTAAACCCAATACAATCAGTTGAACTTTGACAACTCCGATGTTCCCCAGTACACTGCTCACTAGGGAGTTGCATGTACACACGAACAGGAGACCATTTAGTCTGTCAACCATTCAATACGTTCATAGCCAATCACATCAACCCATATCTCTTTATACAATTGATATTTAAATATCTGCCAATCTCTACTTTAAACCTCTGCCTAGGAAAATGTACTAAGAGAGCATTTTCTTAGTATAAAGGGGCTCCAATGTGAGACTGTGATGAGGAGGAGTTTCATCTCTCACAGGCTAGAGTGCTTTTGAAATTCCTTGCCACACGGAGCTGTGGGGGTCAAGTCCTTTTGTATATTTAAGGCTGAGATAGATAGATTGTTGATAAGTAAGGGAGTCAGGAGTTGCAGGGAAAGGACAGGAAAGTAGACATGAGGAATATTGGATCAACCATGATCCTATTGAAAGATGGAGCAGGCTCAAGGGGCCTACTCCCTTTCCTATATCTTACGGTCTAACGGGCGCGTGCATCCAATGTACAATCCACACAGTCATCAAGAATGTGTGTCACTATTTGAACGTTAGGTTTACAACTGAAAAATAGTTTTTTTCAAAAAAAAGTTTAAAAGTTTATTTATTCATGTCACAAGTAGGCTTATGTTAACATTGCAATGAAGTTACTGTGAAAATCCCCTTGTTGCCACAGTCCAGTGCCTGTTCAGGTACACAGAAGAAGAATTTAGCATGGCCAATGCATTTAATCAGCACGTTGTTTGGACTGTGGGAGGAAACTGGAGCACCCAGAAGAAATCCATGCAGACACAAAGAGCACATGTAGACTCTGCACAGACAGTGACGCAACCTGGGAATCAAACCCAGATCCCTGGAGCTTTGCTAATCACTATTCCATCGTGTGACCCCCCCTATGTGGTGTGATTGAATTTTTAGGCCATTATTTTTAACTTATAAACAAGACTCCACATTACTTTTAGTTACCCAGGTGCCATGCATTGGCACCTTGAACCTTTAAACAATGTGTCCAATAGACAGATAGAATATTGTCCTGGCTCTAGCAATGTATTAAATTATTTGAGTTAACTTTGCAACAGATTCCTCTATTTTTATTTCCAGTTTATCTGAAGATAAAAGTAAAGAGAAACCCAGCAACAGAGTGAGCTCAGAAATAAACAGGAAGATATTAAAAGTCAGCTGTCCTTTTTCACATTAAGATAGCCAAAGTGCTTTTCCCAGATTGTTTTATAACCTTTTGGTGTAAGGGCAAGTCAAACTCATTTAACATAAAACAAAACATTTGCTTGGAACTTCTCCAGTTTGTTTAATCTGGGTGATTAATTGTATTTGTTCAGGATCATTAATTGCATGGACTCCTAGTGACATTATCTGGAGAAACAAAGCACCCAAAATAAATAAATGGAATGTTTTTATTTTAGCTCATTCTTGGCCAAAGTGGCTAAAGCCAGATGTGAATTTTCCTTCAGTCTATTTACATGACATCATTACACATCAATGGTTTCCTAATCAAAGTATGAGTTACAATATTATTGTGAGGATTCTTTTGTATATCAGGTAGCATAATTCTGTGGCCTGAATTAACTGTAATGAAGACAGGTGTCTTACAAATGTCAAGCAGAAAAGCGCTGGTAAATTTGTCCCTGGGACAGGAGTGGGTGGAGTGAAAACAGAGAGAAGAGTTTCCATTTTAAATTGGAACTATAATTGAAATCATAAATTTCTTGATGGCCTTTATGTTTATTAAAAAGTCATTTTCTAGAAGATTCTGAGGATACCAAAGTCAGGACAGAGTAGAAACTGCAGCCAGAGGAGACCTGCAGAGATTAGATTAAAACAAGTTTATTTCTGTAATACTATGGTTTTTTTTATTGTTCCACTTGAAAGGAATTTAATATTTTTTGACATCATAAAATAAAAAGACTTTCATTAACATATGTAGGTTTTGTAAATTTTCTACCAACAAAACACAAGCATTTGCTGGAATTTGGCTGGGGTGCAATTAATGGTTCCGCTCTGGTGTGAATTTCCCACAGTATCCACCACAATCGATTGGTACACCCACTGGAGGCTAATGTCAAACTGATTTACATGCCACTAATTTGATACAGATGAAGGCCCATCCGGTATTTTCCCTCCATGTCCGTGCCAGTGCAAAATCTGTCTAGAACAATGTGGCACGCAGACGTTGGGACTCACTTGAATATGCCTGGGGTTGCCTCCAGAATTTGGAATTGAGGCTACCAGCAACCCTGGGACACTACAGCAGTGGGTTGGCGGAAGCATTCGGGATAGATCTTCCAGTTTCTGCGTTATTGAGGAAGTCCATCTTCCAGCCTCAGATTGTTCCTGGAGATCTATCTTCACTTTCAGGAAGTCTATCTTACTTCTTCAGTGATTGAGTACTTTTTCAATATGGGTCCTGGATATGAAAGTGAACTAAGTGCCATCAGGTCTGCTCCACCATGGGATATGGCACATAATACACTAATTGCATAATTAATGGGGTCAGGGCTGGAAGATATGGCATGTTTTCCTGCTGGCCTCCACAGTGGGAAATGCTCTACTTACCCATCTCTGCCTTAGATGGGAGAACTCCACAATGGTTGGCTTCAGCTGAAAATGAGTTAATCTTACGTAGCAGAAAGATGATAAGCAAAGCTGGGATGGTGTTTTCTTTTGCATTTCATTTGAGAAAATTAAGACCAAAGAACATTGTGCATATTTTTGAAATACTCCTAAATTTGATTTTGAGGAAGTTTGAGTGATTTGAAAGATTACTCCTTGTGCATATTGTGTTCAAGTACAGCTCAGCAAATCAGCTGGGTATGCAACCGAAAGAAGTGACCCTGAAGGCATTCTTGGGGACAGTGGGGGAATTCAACTCTAACTAAGAGGACCAGTCTAATTATAAATGAAAGTTTGGCTAAAGGTGAATAAGGTACATATTTTTCTCACCATGATAGGGCTGAGTACTTCTGATGTAGTTTTTAATTAGCGTTGCCTGCATGACACCAATACTTTGAAACAAGCTGAAATTAGTGAGATTCTGGACTCATATTATGGCATGACTAAGCATGAGATTGCATAGAGAGTTGCATTCTGTGAAAGGAAGCAGTTGCCAAGGAGAATATTGCAGACTAGAATCTCGAATTAAAGAGGGGAGATGATAGTATTATTGCCAGACTACTGACCCAGAAACTTAACTAATGTTCTGGGGACCGGGGTTCAAATCCTCCCACAACAGATAGTGAAATTTGAATTCAATAAAAAAAATCTGGAATTGAGAGTCTACTGCTGACCAAGAAAGCATTGTTGATTGTCAGAAAAACCCATCTGGCTCACTAATGTCCTGTAGGGAAGGAAATCTGCCATCCTTGTCTAGTCTGGCCTACATGTGGCTCCAGAGCAATGTGGTTGACTCTCAACTGCACTCCAGCAACTAGAATGGGCAATCAATGCTGGTCAGCCAGAAACACACATGTCCCACAAATAAGTAAAAAAAAGTTCTCTCTTCCCAATGGGTATGGCATAAACTTAGAAACCGATCTTGGAGAAATGTTCGTCGGACACTTAACGTAAAATAAAATCCAGGCTCAGTCTTTGAGCACAGGCAATAAGCTGAAGTGGAAGGAGGCCTGTGATGAGGTCATGGCCCTGGAATGGCAGAAAGACTTGACTGCAAATTGCAAAGGAGTTCTTCTCCTGAGCCAGCAGGGGTACTCCACCCTGGATCAGCTGGATCCAGGCCATGAAAGCCAAACTCACAATCTCAACGATAGAATCTTGAATGCTATCATTACCATTTAAATTGACCCATTTCCTGTCAAAGTGCTATACCTGTGGGCAAATTGGTCATATTCAGATGCCAAGGAATAAAGGAAACAGTAATGCTCCAGGTCATGGTAATGCACCAGGATGCAGTCATGCATCGGGTCAAGGTCATGATAGATATAAAGCTAGTTCAAGAACTTGGAACTCTTCAAAATTTTCATGTGGTAAATGGGGAAACAGAAGCTGATGTTATCAAGCAGCAAGATGAAGAGTTTTACTTAGTTAAAGAGCAAAAAAAATTCTGTACATGGAAAATGAGGGTAATAGAGCTGAAGATATAATCCTAACATTCACAGTAGAAATGAAAGCCTGATATTTGTAACATACTTTCATCGTTAATACAGCTGCAGCTGTGTTTGTTATCTTGAAACTAGAGAACAAAATGATACCTGCGCCAAATTTCCTTATACAAAACTGATGTGAAACTGACTAGTTATTATTACAACTGGATTCCAATGTTAGGGTTGACTACAATCATATGTCCTATTACTTGCCGTTGGTTGTAGTACGAGCGAACAAATTCTTCCTGATGGGAAGAATTGACTTAAGGAAATATGGTAAACTGGGCCGATGCGAATCAGCAGCAGGATGCCTGACACTGAGATATTGCCAAGAGATACCAAGTGATCTTTGAATAGAGAGAATAAAATAGTAAAATTTAGGCGTCACAAGGCTGAAGTCAAAATACAGGACAATGTGCAGCCAATATTTTGCAAGGCTAGGCCAGTGCTCTGTGTACAATTAGAAGCAGTAAAGAATGGGATAGATTAAGAAGTACAGGGGCAATTAAAAATGAAACATAAAATGGATGATCCCACGTAAGTGCATTAAAATCCATCTGTCACAGTTCTGTGCACTCACTTAGCTTACCAAGGTCTTTGTAATCTTGTGTTTCCTTCTACACTGCTTACTATGCCGTCAATCTTTTAGCAAACTTGGATCTATGGCTCTTTTTGCATTACTCAAGTCATAAATGAGTATAATAAATAGTTCAGGCCAGAACCTGGCAGAGATGGGTGCACAATGTACAAAACATCAGGCCCCATGCCCAAGAGAGACCTGAGCTCAAGCAAATATTTTCCACATGTAAGAAACCAATAAATCCTTCTTTTTGACATAAAAATCATGGTATTGACTTGCTGAATTAGTAATATTAACCCCTGGGACAACTTGGTTGGTTGCATAAAGTCTTGCTGGCTCATAGATTCAAGTTTTCCAAATTTGACATCTCCCTGTCTTTGTGTTTGGTTACCAGTGACATCATTGAGAAACTCTAATTTGGAATGCCACAAAGGGTTACCATAGAAAAGTTCTGAACAATGAAAGTAATGAGTGAATAATGTTATTTGGTCTACGTGGAAAAAGCCCTTTTCTTACAATAGTGAATTTTGGTATTGTATAGCCTGAGGACTCTTGCTTTTTATGATATCAGTGAAAGTAGGAAATAAATGTGACATCTACATTAAAGGCATTCTTTCTGCTTGTATCACAGCTTAATATAGCTCCTGCGCTGCCCAAGGCCACAAGAAACTACAAATGTTTTGAATAAAGCCCAATCCATCATGCAAACCAGCCTCCCATCCATTGACTCTGTCTACACTTCCCACTGTCGCAGAAAAGCATCAAGCATCATCATTGAGCCCATGCACTCAAGACATACTCTCTTCCACCTTCTTCGGTTGGGAAAAAGATACAAGAGTCTGAGGTCATGTACCAACCCACTTAAGAGCAGCTTCTTCCCTGTTGCTATCAGACTTTTGAATGGGCTTACCTCACATTAAGTTGATCTTTCTTGATTAAAGTAAAGTTTATTTATTAGTCACAAGTAGTCTTAAATTCATACTGCAATGAAGTTACTGTGAAAATTGCTTAGTTGCCACACTCAGGTGCCTGTTTGGGTACACTGAAAGAGAATTTAATACGGCCAATTCATCTAACCTGCACATTTTTGGATTATGGGAGGGAACTGGAACACCCAAAGGAAGCCCATACAGATACTGGGACAATGTGCAAACTCCACAGATAAGCTGGGAAGTGAACCCAGGGCCCTAATGCTGAGAGACAGCAGTGCTAACCACTGTGCCACCCCATAAGACTACATTCTCCAATCTCTCTTTTCCTTCTCTATATGCAGTATGCTTTGTATAGCATGCAAAAAACATTATTTTTCACTACATGCTAATATACGTGACAATAATAAATCAAATCAAATAGATATTGAGCATTAATTAATCAATTATACATATGGAACATAATTGTCTTAAAGCTACCATCATGGGATGATTTCATTTTACTGTTTTTTAAAATTTATTTAAACATAGTGCCAGAGCACAAAGGCAGGTCTTATACCCAGCCCGCCCCCAAATCCAGCAGCCTGTAGATACATGTTAGAATTGCCCACTCCAGACACAGACATACACAGTCAGATACACAGACATACAGACACACACACACATAGACTGACAGACACACTGGCACAGACACATAGGCACAGACACACACACACATAAACACACATAAACACACAGACACACGCACACCTACAGGAATACCCAATTTTTAAAGGTTGGGATTCACCAAGCTGGGAATTCACCGAACTCTGAGCTGACCCAGGGCTAGTAACATGAGCCAGAGATTGGGCTGGAGATTAGGATGATTCAAGAGCCCTTTAAAAATTTTGGACAAAGCTCACATCCAGGATTCCTACAGTTCCTGATTTTTGGGAGTGCCTTTCTAAAGGTGCAGGCTGGTTCAAGTTAAAAATCTGCTCATCTCTTATGTTAATGTTCACAAGGAGATGCAGTGGATCCCACCTCAAGGTGAGAATACTTTCAGCTCCAAATGTTATCAGTTTCATTGTTACGTTGTTAAAATGCATTACCACAGCAAATACCACATCTTCTGGTTAAATAGTTTCCAGTAAATTTATCATTCAGGAATGCGATCAACAGTCTATGGTCATGCTTAATCTCTTTGCAGTTGCTGTTTTCTGACATATTCTTTGTAGATTAACGCTTTACTGGAAAACACAAAGGATTAAAGGGCCAGGCCATTCATTGGCCATTTGGGGAGGGGAGGCAGGGTGTGTGCGTATATGTCCACATCACTTCCACTGCCTCTCCTGTAAATGGGCAACGGGGAGAGGGGCAGAGCCGTCGGGGGGTCGGAGGTGATTGGAAGAAGGTCGTACCTTCAAACACATTAATGGAGGGCTTAAAATCCAATTCTATAACACAACTGGCTTGAAAGTCCATCTAAAGATGTTCAAAGATGAATTTATGATTAGTTATCCCACTTTGCAGGTATAATTGTGAGTGTAAAGTTGTTGTGAAATTAAGGGTAGATAAATGGCATTGCACCTTCCCTACTTTTCATGCATCTGATTTTACAATGGAACATTCGATGACTCCAGAAAGCACATGCTATGTTGTGGACAAATGCAAAATACACACATAATGAGTTAATTAAGTCATTTGTGAGATTGTCTGTCATATCCATTCAGTTAATGATGGTTTCTTTACCAGTTCATATTATCTGGTCCCTCAGGGCTAATAGATATTGAATTCCACAGCTTAGAGAAACTAGCAGTGCTATATTGTCAGACCATTGATGAATCTTCACCTTGCAATTTTTTTTGTCTCCACTGACGGTTTGGTTGATTACAATTTTAGTGATACTGTCTCTTATACCTCCTGTTTTCACAATAGGTGCTTCACCAGGATTTTCTCAACGTCACTGTTCTCTGAAAGAAAATGAAGAGAGAAATCATCAGAAGTTCTAAAACATGCTGCATACAGACTCAATAGTAGATGTTACTCCAGGAGTGGGATTGTAAATTTCTGTAAGAGTGACAAATACGCTCATCTGTAAGCATCAATTTTGCTTTAATCTATTAGTGGAGGTACTGTTAACATGAGCCAGTGTGCACAGATATGTGAAGTAAGTCACTTTTTTAAAAGTTTTAACTTTAAAATTTATTTATTGATGTCACAAGCAGGCTTATATTAATATTGCAATAAATTTATCGTGAAAAGCCCCCAGTTGCCTCATTCTGGCACCTGTTCAGCTGTGCTGAGAGAGAATTCAGCATGACCAAAGCACTGAACCAGCACATCTTTCTCTCTGTGGGACGAAACCGAAGCACCCAGAGGAAACCCACGCAAACATGGGGGGAATGTGCAGACTCCACACAGAATCCACAAGCTGGAATTGAACCTGGGACCCTGGCGCTGTAAGGCAGCAGTACTAATTGTGCCTTCCACATGTTCTTTGAGTCCAGCAGTTCATGTCCTTCTCTGTGGCATTTGTTATCACTATGGATTGGCAGTCCAATTTTTCAGAGTGGGGTCTTACCAAAGATTCATAAGATTACAAATTGTTTTTTCATGGCTCTACATTAATGCCATGACCTTCATGAACAGGAAAAGACTTTTTTGATCTAATTTGCAGCTTGCTTCATATTATCAAGACTGTGGTAAGGAAATCAGTGATTACCTAGCTGACCATTCACTGTACCATCAATACTTGGGCCCAGAATGGCAAACGACAGGACGGCTGCTGGGAGATGAAAGGCAAACCTTCACAGTCATGGATAGCTTTGCAGTTATCCAGCTTCTAACTCAGTACAAATGCAATGAAGGATAACCATTGGCAGAATAATCGCTGAGTACACCATGTCTATGTCAAGTGAGCCTCAGGTGTCTGGAATGACAAGCCAACCTTCTGCAACAGCTGCAAGCTCAGCTACAGCTCCCAGGATCAGGGTAGTTTGCTATATGCCAGATAACCTTTTATTATGAATACTCTGAGGGAGTAACGTACCCAAATGTAATAAGGGGAACAGTTTCAGGAGCTGGAGCAGCCTAGTGGAATTATCAGCTGTAAAATAACTTAATGAGTCTCTCTTTCTCTCTCTCTCTTTCTCATGACAGAGAAGGCATAGCAGAGTTATAGTAACGTGAAGACATGCCCACTGTATGAGTGGTCCTCAGCGAGAGTCCTCATTCATTCTTTCCAATGCCTCTGAACAAATGCTTCCACCTTTTTCAATAGGTCTCACAAATCTCCCATTCATGACACCTAATGAAGCTTCTTCCCAGCCTTTCCCTGCACAAAGAATGTGAAATATAAACTAAGGTGGCATGGTGGCACAGTGGTTAGCGCTGCTGACTCACAATGACCTAGGTTCAATTCCGGCCTCGGGTCACTGTCTTTGCAGTGTCTGTACATTCTCCCTGTGTCTGCATGGGTTTCTTCTGGTTGCTCTAGTTTCATCCAATAGTCCAAACTGTCCATGGTAAATTGCCCCTTAGTGTAAGGGAGATGAATAAGGTAAATAAATTGGTTTTATGATAGGGCTTGGGTGGGATTGTAGTTGGTGCAGACTCAATGTGCCAACTGGCCTCCTTCTGCATTGTAGGGATTCTAAGTTCTCTCTATTTTCATAAATAATCAGAATTCATTGTTTTGGACCAATGCTCAGAATGTTGCTAAACAAAGGAAACACAATGTGAATTATATCAAGGGGTAGTGCATTACTGTTAGATATAAGCATGCTATCACTAAAATCAATTAACAGTGGAAAACATGGCTGCTGCGAATAAAACTAAATTGAAAAATTGGTAATGAAGTAAAAATATGATAATATATAATGAAATATAGAGGTAGGCCTTGGGGCTTAGTGGCTTAGTTTCTGCCTTGGGCCCTGAAGATCTGGGTTTGAATCCTGACCAAGGACCAAGGAAGGTGTGTTCATAATGCAGACAAACACATGCCAAATGCAAGAATGGTGGAGATTCCTGGTCAACGTGATCAAAAGAAAGTTGAAACCTCTATCATCACTATCCGAAGCTCTAGCCTACAATATGTTGCCACAACAACTACCTCCAAGTATTGTGCCACACACCACCATTGTGGAATATGGAAGATGGCAACGGATATGTTACAAGCTATAAAACATTACTTTTTTTTGTTCTCAGTATAATTCACTAGAAAACATTACTCAATGGGTGGATTCTAATAACTTTGCAAATATAAGAGTTATTTTATACAAAGCTGCACTCCTGGCTCATAACTTAGTGTGAATGAACTGCACATATAGAATTACATTAAACCATAGGCAGGGAATAGGAAGATATGGACCACATAGAGGCAAGAAAATATTACTTTAGAGAGGCATCTGTGTTGGCACAGATGTGGGGGGCCAAAGGGCCTATTGCTGTGCTATACTGTTCTTAGTTCGTGAATCTCTGCTGTGATTGTTCCTTTAAGGACAAAACAGCAGAATAAAGATCACATGGCTTGGGTGACCAATTGAGACTGAGCGTGGGTAATCACCCTAGAGTGTGGAGTCCTCTTTTAGACAAGAGACATGCAAGGGACTAGGTGCAGCCATGTGGCTGCTACACTACCATACAGGTATTATTAATAAATACTTCTGTGTTTCTAATGAAATCTGTGAAAGTGCATCATTACATGTGGTGATGGGGGTAAAATTTTCATGGCACTGCCTCTGGCCCAGCAACTGTGAGTATCCTGTTTTAATCAAAGTCTGAAAAAAAAGTACTCACCAGAATGCCTTTTTTGGAGCGAATAGACCCATTTGAGATATTGTCAGACTCTGAGTAATGTAGAATAAAAAAAGACAGATAGTTCCAAGATGAGTGGACAACAGAGAGAAGATGACAAGGTCCCTGGGTCAGAATCCACAAAACATTTGAGTGAAGTACAGAAACATACCTCCACTCACATTGTAGGCTAGAAGGCAAGGCAGTTCAGGAAACTCAATGCATTGGAGATACTGAGGGACAGACAAAAAAAAGACCTGAATTGGCCAATACAGCCAAAGTTTAGAAATGCATAGAGGCAAAATATCAAGAGAAAATAACCCTGTGAAGCAAGAGCTATGGCTTTAAATTTATGCTAAAGAAGGAATTGCTGCAAAGAGTTTTAGAAAGAGTAGCACAGCAAGCAACACTTTAAGTAAAAAGATGACCCAAGTGAGCTGGAGCAAGGTGTTCCAAAGCACGAGAAAAATTGCAAAGGTTAAAACTATTAAGCTGTAGGATTGGAAGAGAGATTGCATGGGTTCCATGGCTGTAATCCTTGCACTGATAGACTTCAGGCAAGCAGAGAAGTTCTTACATTTTTAAAAAGAAGCCCTGAATGGACCACAAGATCTCTGATTAAAATTGACAAACTAACCCCCCTCCCCACACAAATCAAGGAAAAGAAATGAAGGAAAAACACTAGACCCTACAAATGGCTAGAAGAGAAATAAACTCCAGAGGTCACTAAAAGGGCATTCCATCAGTAAAAGTAAAAGTTTTAAAAATTCAAAAAAGAGTAGCTAGATTTGTGCCAAAACTCCAAAGGCACAGGCAAACATAGAGAAAAAGCTAACAGCAGTTGACAATTAAGTAATAAAATAATGGCAGTCTTAAAAGTGATAATACATTTCAAATTGTAATGCATTTAAAGCATTTGAAATGGTAGCCACAAGAAAAAATGAATGGCAAAGGACAGGAAATTTAGAGAAGACCCTGGATGGAGAGCAGCGCTCAAAAAAGGTCCATGTATGTTGAAGACCTCCAGAAGAGAGCAAAAAAAGTTCTCAGATGGGAGACAACAGAGGAGCCGGAAGTGGGAGAAGAGAAAGAGGGCAATGAAAGACCCCCAACGTCTGCACATACACAGTAGCTTCCTCTACAGGCTGGCAAATTAAGCCATCCCACTGCCTATAGCAGCTAGAAACAGTCTGCACCATTTTTTTCAATGTTCAAGCACGTAACATTGGACATAGAAACTTGCCCAAAAAACAAATCAGGAACTCTCCCATTTTCATGCTAGCTGGACACTCAGAACCATTCTCATATAATTTCACCTATTAAGTACATAACATGATGTGTCATAATATGAAACTTTGGAAATTAATCAAGTTAGTTCCCTGGGATTATTGTCTCTGAGATCGCGCCCCTGATGTCCTGAGTGGTTTTGGAGGGATGGTTTGTTCATAAACAAATGCCTCCTTGAAAAGTAAAGAGACACTGCCTCTTTACTGCCACACTGCCACACTGCGAGGTGGCACAGTGGTTAGCACTGCTGCCTCATAGTACCAGAGACCCAGATTCGATTTCTGGCTTGGGTCACTGTCTTTGTGGGGTTTGCACGTTCTCCCTGTGTCTGTGTGGGTTTTCTCCACGGACTCCAGTTTCCTCCCACAGTCTGAAAGACATGTTGGTTAGATAGATTGGCCATGCTAAATTCACCCTCAGTGTTCCCGAACAAGTATCACAATGTGTAACTTCATTACAGTGTTAACATAAATCTACCTTTGACACTAGTAAACTTTAGGAATCAGTGTTGTTATAAATGTTTTTGAGCATCAAAGCACCTGATCAACCTGTTATAGACATAACTGATATCTCATTGGAAAAGGGTAGTAATGAACTGCCTGTACCAGAAGAAATACCCATTTGCAATTCCTGTTAATGTTGATCCTATGGAAGCATCTCAGACTACAAAATTACACCGCTCTACAAGAAGCAGAAAAATTCTCAGTGTGAGAATTTAAGGACTGAGTAACTTAGTTATTGAAGAAGGTAAAAGGGGAAAGGTGTAGTGATTGTCCCTGTAACACAGAAGAAAAAGGATCACGTGGCTTGAGACTGAGAGTGGGTAATCATCCCAGTGGGTGAAGTTCTCTCTTAGGCAGGAGATATGTAAGGGACAAGCTGCCGTACAACTGTACAGTTTTTCTTATTAATAAATATTTTTTTGTTAATTAAGTCTGTGAAAATGCACTCTGTGTGAAACATCAGAATCATAAAGGTATTACTAAATCCTAGATTCCCATAAAACGAAAATATTCTACCTGATGCATAAATATATTATATAAAATGTTGTTACAAATTTTGATGGCAAAATGTAAGGCTTTGCCCTATCTTAAAATCAGCAATATTTTTGAAATAACGTAGGGCTATTAGTCTTGGCTCTTATTAATCTTTGCTAAAACTTTTTGAGCTTAGGTAATGCAGTTTTTTTGTCATTGTTTCACTTTTGATTTTCATCTGTTCTCACAGCGAGGTTTTTTTTTGGGAAAGGTTGCTAGTCTGTTATCAGCAGCTTATAGACTGAGGGACAATATTCCATAGGAAGCTTGGCTGACCTGGATTCTCCACCACTTCTGTCACCTGCATTGCCATACTGGGAGGATCCTGAACTCGTCAGCCTCAACTTGTAGTGGGACTCAAAACTAGAGTTTATGGCTTAGAGAGAATGATACTATCCACTGTGCCACAAGTCCTGCAGTGAAGGGGAGGAGAGTCTCTAAATAAAAGGCAGTGTGCTCTGTACCATGAAAACAGAATCCCTACCTTGCTGGATCTCCCAGCAGCTTCATTTGAGAACTGTTACTGTAAAATATTGAACATAAACAGAAGGATTTTATGCTTCATTTACGCTGGTTGGTGAGGTTGTACCTCGAATACTGCCGGCTGTTTTGGTCTCCTTATTTATGGAAGAATGTAAATGCAATGGACATGGTTCAGAGGAGGTTTACTAGAATTGACATGAATAGGTTGCCTTATGAGGAAAGGTTGGACAGGTTGGGCTTGTTTCCACTAGTGTTCAGAAGAATGAGGGGCAACTTAATTGAGATATATAAGATCCAGCACGGTCTTGACAAGGTAGACATGGGTGAACAAGAAACAGGGAAAATGGTTTTAAAATTCGGAATTGACTTATAAGGAGACTTTTGTCTCTCAGAAAGTTGTATGATTCTGAACTTTCTATCTAGGAAGTTGACAGAGGTCAGGGTCATTGAATATTTCTCAGGGGAAGGTGGCAAAGGTGAGGGTCATTGAATATTTCTAAAGTGGAGGTGAGATAGATTCTTGTTAGGTAAGGAAATCAAAGATTAAAGGTTCCAGATAAGTGGCAGTAAGTGTAGAAGGGACTTGAAGAAGAATTTCTTTATACAAAGACTGGCGGGTGTCTGGAATTTGTTGTCTGAGTTTGTGGAGAAGGCAGAGACTCTAAATTCTTTTAAAAAGTACCTGGATCTGCATCTCAAATGCTGTAAGCTACAGGACTATGGGCTGGGTGCAGGAAGATGGAATTAGAAAGAGCACCTGGATATCCTCGGGCTCGCAATGGATAAGATGGAAAAATGGCCTCCTTCTGTACTGTAACTTCTCTATGTGGAACTTGAACCACAAACAAATCAGTATGATCTCATTGAATGGTGGAGCAGGCTCGAGGGGCTGAGTGGCCTACTTCTGTTCTGATTTCATATGCTTGTATGTGACTGTGGTGACAAACATGCAGATTACCAAAATAGAAAATGTACATTTGTGATGAGCGAGAATAATTTCAGATTCATTGATGTGATTTACAATGTTACCTAAAGTCATCTGTTGACTGCTGCCTCACAACTCACTGTCAATTATTATCCTTCATTTGACATTTTAAGTGAAAGAATTTTAACCAAAACATAACATCCACCTTGCATTGTGCAAGCTTTGTGAGATTACACAGGAGTATGTGCTTTCAGTCACACGATCAGTTTCATAAAAAGTATATTACAATCACTGAGCAATAGGTGGCCTCAGTATGTTTAATGAGGAGGCAGTGATCAACTTCAGTAAGCACAAGTTGGGACCAGGTTCAAGAAGTTGCTTTCTGCACGGAATTCCAAATGCTTTCTATATACCACCTATGTCTTAAATTTATACTTACAATTGGAGATAATTGAAAGGGAATGTTGGCTAGGCTGTACACAGAACTCTAATCGCTCTTTCAGGTGCGAAGTGTTCAGATCATTGTGCACCCTGTAACTGGCTTCACAGTTGATAAAGACATAGAGGCCTTGGAAAAGTGAGTTTTGAATTGTATTATCTTTGGTTGTCAAGAGGGCCCAGAAATGAGTCTATCCTTTCAGTGCTGATAAGATTGGCTGACTGGCCAAAAGGAAATCAAATGAAACCTATCGAATAACATCTCCGTTCTTGGAAAACTATGGGCCTGATTTTACCATCAAGTTGCTCCCATTTTTGGGTGTGAAAACAAGGTAAAGTCAGGCATGAGGCCTGCCACCATGCCTGTTCTTCCTTTACTAAGGCCCAAAAAAGGAAGTAATCGGGTCCAAACCCGAAATGACCACAATGGCAGTTTTAAATGCATTTGCATGCATTACAATTGACTTAATAGGCTACATGCTCAACTCCACAGGCACTTCCCCTTTACTACACATTTGCCAACGCAAAATTGGCACGAAACAAACATGCTCCTTAAAAGTCCGATTCGGGCGATTGGTGAGAGTTAGTAAGAAGGTAAGTGCATAGCATCTGATGGCTCTCTATTGCTCATAAGTGCCATTTTTGCGGCCATTTTCTTTCTTGGATCAGTGTGCGTGTGTGTGTGTGTGTGTGTGGGCAGTGTGTGGTTGGAGGGCTGATGCTTAGCAGGGTCTCCAATGCCTGACTTGCAGCATGGAGGCAGGTCTCAGCACTGATCTCAGGTCTTGTGGTGCTGCTGGGTCCTAGTACACTTAGCTCACTTCCAGCTGAGGGATTTGCACAAAGCCCTTGTAAATTGCACTGCTGCAGCCTCTCAACTTTTCAAGGTGATGTGATTGTGGGGAGCATGTGGCTGGGGGGATTGGGGGGGCTGTGATTGTGGGGAGCAGGTAGCTGGGGGCGAGGGGGAGTCCCGCTTTGCGTCTGCTGCATCCCTCCGTCAATCATCAATGGAAGAGGATTCCTATTTGAGACAAATCTGAGACAAATTAGTCATAGATGGTTGGTGAAAAAGCATTTAATCTTTGCAATAAAGGGGTTTAGATAATAAGTTCGAACACAAACTTGTGAATGAAAAATGTTAATGTGCTTAAAGATCTACTAACAACTGCAGCTCTTCACCAGTGCCATCTTTGTGCAACTACAATTTCCTAATCTTACGTAGCCTACAATTACATCTCAGTCACTCCCCAGATTATACATCAGAGGTGGAGGGGACTAACTGCTTACCTTATCCCTGTTGCCGCTGATGCACCTAGCAGGCATCATCTGAAGGCCCCAGGTCTTGACGGCCCTGGCCAGCTTCCAGATGTCTGAGATGTTCAACCAGCTGCCTCTGAGATGCCCTGGAGTAAGGGAGGAGGGAGTAGGAAGATGTAGCCACAGCCACAGTCTCCTGGCTGGAAGGCCCCGACAAAGCTCGAGTCCTTCCTCCTCCCTTGAGATTCCTGTGGGCCCCTGGGTCACTCCATGAGATGGGGTTGTTTCTTCAGTGAACTGAATCCTACCCATATTAGTTGAAAAATCTGTGATGGCCAGCTGAGTCAGGGGCAGCCTGTCAATGGTCGCAGCAAGTGCCCTCTGCGACTGGGCCACGCTCTCAAGGGTTGCTACTGTAGCCTGCTGTGTCTCAGCACTGTGTCACTGGGTCTTCTACAAACTCTCAGCCCTGGGCTGCAAAACCTTGAGAGTTCTGTTCAGCCTCTCAGCTGTGGCCTGCTTTGACTCAGCCATTGCTCGGAGCCTGCCACTCTTGGTGAGGATCCCCTGCGGATGCCATTCTTGCAGTGTTGGCCTGGGAAGCACGCAAAACAGGCAACAGTTGATCTGTTTGAAAGCTTTAGGAGTCCTCCCAACAGCCTTGCAGTTGGCCCAGTGTGGCCGTCAATCCCTCCTGCATTCCCTGGCTCTGTTGCTGCATCTCCAGCAGCTGAGGGAGAAGTGATCTCAGAGGTTGAGCATGTAGACTGGGGCCAGTTGAGCCCTCATCTCCAGCAAGTCCCCGCTCGCCAGGGGTCTTGGACATTCCCTCCTCCGTCCGATGTACATTATTAGATATGTTGTACTCACCAGAGATGACCCACAGGCCTCACCACTAACTGGAGCCACTAAGGTGTCAGTATCTGGGATGGTGAGTTGTGAGGTGAAAGTTGACACCAAAACAGTGCCACCCTTGGAGGCCCCTTCACCTGTATCTTCCGCAGACATGTCTGAGCTGTCAGGAACAGGCTGGCAGGAAATTCGGCAGGGGCCTGTAATCAAGAATGCCCGGGGTGTCTGGTATTCTGTCCCTGCAATGAGGACACAATTAAGTGCAAGGGAGGGAGAGGAATCTGGGATCCAAACATGTAATTCACATTTCAAGAGAACAGGCCCTTCAGCCCTCTAAGCCCGTAGTGACTAGGTTGCCTATCTGATTTGTAATTCCTTTTGGGGAGCATATGCCTCTATTCCCATCCCATTTACTGAGCTGTAAAAACGCCCCTTAACAGTCACAATCGTATCTGCCCTCCATGACCTCCCTGAGCAGCGAGTTCCAGCACCCACCATGCTCTCTGTGCAAATAAACATATTTTGTACATCTCCTTTAAACCTTACTACTTGCACCCAAAACCCATGCCCCTGAGAAGTTACCTCAAAGTGAATGGAGGAATGACAGGTGCCCATGTCTTGACGGCAGCCCAATCGTGCTGTTGCTGACAGCTTACATCTCTCCTTCCCTTGATAGCTCCAGCGTCCATTCCTTAAAAGGGATGAGGACCCGGGGGTTTGGCTCACAACCCTGTTTTCACCCTCTCTCTAGTGTTATGGTAGGTCTTTTCCTGTGAAAACAGGAGGAGTCATGCAAGAAATGATGGTGTGACTACTGCAGAGTGTTAGGTGGTGGCCCTTAGAGGGCAAGCACAGTTGGGCTCTTTGAGGGGAGGAGGTGCTTGGGGATCAGGAGCTGGAAGCACACAGGGTGCTGGGGATGGGAGGAGCCGGAGGAGATTTGGGAGAAGATGCTAGATGGGGTTAAACACACCTTTGCTGTCCGGATGAGGTCATTCACCTTTCTCTGGCATTGCTTCCAGATTCGGAAGGCCAGTGCCCTGGCACTGACTGAAGCGGCAACTGCCTCCCAAACCTCATTGGTATCAGAACCTCCTGTGTCTGCATCCTCCTGTGGGCGAGGGATTGTCCCGCCTCACCTCTGCTGCATCTAGTAGCCTGCCTAAATCACCCTCAGAAAAATGGGGAGGGGATAATTGTGCGCACATTGCCCTGCACAGCCTGCTTATCTGTTCTTGAGTTTTAATGGAGCTGCAGATAAGTTTCAAGCAGTTTGGCAAAGCATTCCAGCAAGTTACATATAGTTTGCTTGTTAGCACTAATAAGTGTGCTGATGGCAGGCGGTTTGGGGGCGGGGTGTTCGATGGTGGTGGTGGATCAGTGCCTGAATGACTGGGGACAGAGGAGGGAGAGGGAGTTGACATCCAGTCACTGAGTCCAGAGGAAATGGGGCCTTTGTGTGTGAGAGTCCGGGCTGGAAGTGCCTGATATCTGTAGGGAGTGAGGGTGGATCTCTCTGCTTGAGATCAGTTGAGGGGGCAAGGCGTTCACAATCAGTCTGGGTGGCAGATGGGGTGGGGGGGGAAAGAGGGTCAGTAATGTTGTGTGGATATCTGTAGGGGCCAGGGAAAGGGATTATCCAGGCCAGGAGGGATGAGGCAGGGGAGCTGTATTCTACCATTTTTTTCTGCACAAGACACTGTTCGGAGCTGCAGGATTTTGGGCGCATTAATCCCCACCCACAGGCTTGTGTACGTGATTCGGACTCACTGATATTTTTGCAGGCAGGGGGCGTCCGAAAACAGGTTTAAAAGTCGGATGTGACATACTCCCAGTTTCAAGTCCGCCCAGCACTTGGAATCAAAATGTTAAAATAGGGCGCTTTGGGTGGTATTCTCCCAAAAAGATTCTAAGTGCCAAATTTGCGTAAACCCCCCTGTTTTTTCCAGCGGGATTTTCAACATGAATCTCCCACACACTGCATCACAGAGTGCCGTAGTGTGAATAACGCTGGAAAACTGTGGGCGAGGCCTACTCCCATTGGAGGGGCCAGCAGCATACCTCTCAGCGGGCTACTGCGCATAGGCCAATCAGTCAGCTAGCCTCCTGGTCACTGGTCAGCTTGATCGTTGGCCAGCACGGCAACCCTCCATCGCCGCCACCTGACCAGTGGCCTGCTGGACATCTGCAGGCTAGCCCTGCTACCCTCCCCCTCAGGCCTGTCTCCATCTCCTCACCACCGCCTCCCACCCTTCCAAAGCATTGATTTCCCTTGTAGGCCAATTTCCCTTCACCCCAACGGCCAGTCCTGATCAGCCCCTTCCCTCCCTCGAACATCGATCCCAATCCAGAGTGGCAGCAGAACCCCGCATTTCCATGGTCACCCCCCCCTCAGAGGCCTCACTTCCCAATAGGCTCTGGCCCCACCCCCACCCCCTTGGTACTGCCTGATACTGGTGGACAGTGCCATGATACCCCCTGGGCAGTGCTGGGGCCCAGACTGGCACTGCCAAACTGTCAATGCCTAGAGGCAAGCCCTTTTTACTTCTGGGGGGGCCTCAATGGTCTCTCTTCACTTCAGCGGGGTCGGGCAGTCAACTCCCCATTTTTGGGAACTGTTGTAAATTTTATTAGAGTGAAATACTTCTGGCAGTGGTGGGGGAGAAGACACTAGTGGACCCAGAGATTTCAGTCGCAGGCCCAGTAATCAGATAGAAAGGCTGATTTACATAACTTATTCAGCTCTGCATCAGTTTTTGGCAGCTGGAGATGTACAGAGGCCACTCTGTGGAATCCTGCTACATATTCTCTGCTTGTGTCTCCCGGCCTGCTGCTAGAGCAGTGCAGCGGGCTGGCAGAATCACTCCCAATCTTTCTGATAATCGACATATGGTTGAGATCTACAGAACACTTAAGTTCAGGCTATTTAATTTCATTCCCATACCTTGCACATGCCATTATAGCAATCTTCAGCAGAGCAATCAGTCACATCGTTTCCAAGTAATTTCTTAGCAAATCTTCACATTATTATCAGCTGCCAGCAGTGCCTTCACAAATAGAACAATATTCTATTTAAATATAATGAGACTGCAATCACATTGTGAACAAATATAATCTGCCTGAGGCTATGGAAAACTGTCTTTACCGATGGTCACAATTTACTACATTGAGATGATGCGATAAGACGTATATAGATGGAATAAAACAAACACAGCTCCACATTTAAAATTGAATTATTTGTAGAACAAAATCTATTTTGGAGACATGGGCACTTTTTCTTGGGACAGATTTAAATGGAAAAAGTCTCAGGGCTGCTGATATCTAATCAGATTTCAGCCATCCTGTTCAGCATCAATAGACTATGTCAACTTAAAATGACTGAGTGCTGTTTAGATTCAGTGCTCAGGTCTCATCTGCAACTAAAAAGGATTGAAGGAAAACTAATAATAATCTGTTGTCTTCAGTTTATTCCTATGAATCTCTTAATTGAATTAACAGTCTGTATGCCCACAAATCATCTCATCTTGTTTCGTAAAATGCCATGAAATCAAACAAATGAGAAAGTATTCACGGTAAAGACATTAAGGGAAACACAAGGGAGAAACTTTAGTATGATTCGTAAAGCATGGTCCTGATGGAGAAAGTCTTTTCCTAACACAAAGCTCTTTTTGAAGTGTTTCCTCAGTGGCTCATTGAGTAAAGCACACTGCTGTGTCATGTTAAATCCTATTGTCCATAAGGGCCTCAGGCTCAAGCTCTAATCTTCACTGAGATAGAGAATCCTTACTCAGAGATTCTGGCTCTCAACTGGCTTCAACGTTGCTGGATTAGATTACAATTAGTCAAACTGATAACTCGTGATTACTGTCCAGGACACTTTGTGAGAAAGTATACATAAGCTGGATTTTCCCAGCAGGGTCAGTCCCAAAGCTTGAACTAGAGCCAGTGGGTGTCATGTTACCAGCAGTTGCCAGTTAAGAGCTCACTGCTGGGAGTGCTGCCTGACTGGGGGCAGTTGCTCACTTCCCAGGGTGCTGGCCCAGTAAGAGGTTGGTGACTTGGCAATACCACTACCAGCAGTGGTCCATAGCTGCAGGAGCTGCCACTTTTTTTATTCATTTGTGGGACACAGGTGGCACTGCTTGGCCAGTATCTTATTGCCCATCTCTAGTTGCCTGAGAGAGGCTGAGAGTAACCATATTATTGTGGCTCTGGAGTCACATGTAGGCCAAACCAGTAAGGACAGGAGATTTCTTTCCCCAAAGGACATTAGTGAACCAGATGGGTTTTTACCAACAATCGACAATGGTTTCATGGTCATCAGCAGATTCTTGATTCCAGATACTTTTGTTGGATTCAAATTCCACCATCTGCCATGGCTGGAAATTTCTGTCACCCTTTTCACAACCTAAGGGTGCCCCAAAGCAGTCCTCAACTGATGAGGTGTGGGGAAACTTCATTTATTGACACTAGGTGATGGGGAATATTGGGCATGGCTGTCTCATTCCTCCTGTTGCTACATAGTTTGCCAACCTTCATCCAGGCCTGCACTTAAAACCATACATGTCCTTGCGCAATGGAATTAACAGAGAGTTATTAAATATCCCTGCAGCTGCAGTCTATAACATTCTGGTTTGATGCAATGTAATATATATTACAACAGAAAGAAAGGCATTGGGCGGAATTTTATCATTTTACCAAGGGAGTTGTAGCCAGTAGGACGCAGGACCATGCAAAGGTCCATTGACCTCGCACGGGATTTTCCAGTCTTGGGGTGAGCACGGCTGGAAAATCTTGCCCACTATCTTTTTAGACATGGAGGTGAGGGAAGTCATTGATCAGAAAGATAGTGGGGAATAAAGGAACAAAGGCTAGAATTGGGCAGTTGAAGTTGTGAATGATCTAAGGAAGGGAATGGATGTAGTGCAGCTGGTAGGGGTAGGAGAATACAAAAGGGATGCGGGGATATTATGCAGGAAGTTCCGGCCTATGATTAAGACTATGGGAATGAACAGACTGTGAGAGATAGCAAGCTGGAATGGGTGGCTGTGAGCATGGGTACTAATGTTTATATGAAGGGCAAGTTCAAGAGGTAGTGGGATGGAGATTTGAAATCATAGAAGATGAAGAGTTGCTCAATGCTTAGCTGACACTAAAGCTCCTTGGATCTCTTTACTGGTTCCACACAAAAATATTCCACATTCACTTGATTAGTTCCCCAAGTAATTTAAAACAAAATGTCTCCATCCTCCACCTTTTTTTTCTCCTTCAAACACCAATAGTTGCTTTGATGATCTCCAATATTGGAATCTCCACTGATAATAGGGTGGCCACTGATGTAATTGCATCCTTAGTTTCTTGCCTTTCTGAGGAATTGTATGTTCCTTTCTTATTGCAAGAGAAAAAGCAGAGTTAAGAGTGCGAGCAGTTAATTGACTGCTCATGATGAAGTACAAACACTTAGGGGAAGTTGATTGTGTAGAATGAGAGTGGAAGGGCAATAGGTTGAGGGTGAGTGTCACCTGTTGAGATGCAGTGGGGAAAAGACTGGAGAGAAAAGAATGCGTCTGACCATGTTATTCAAAGGAATGTTATATTGATAAATTCTATGATTGTGGAGATGCTGGCATTGGACTGGGATGGGCACAATGAGATGTCTCACAACACCAAGTTAAATCCAACAGGTTTATTTGGAATCACGTGCTTTCAGAGCACTGCTCCTTCATCACATGAGTGATTGATGACTCATGACTTATCTGATTAAGGGGCAGTGCTATGAAAAGCTTGTGATTCCATATAAATCTGTTGGACTTTAACCTGGTGTTGTGAGTCTTCTTACTGTGACAAATTCTAGGGTGATGAGAGTGAATGTTGTAGCATTCTCATCTTGCCTGGTCTGATGAGATTATTAATATTTTTCTTACACTGGACCCAAGTCCTCAGCACTACACCCCAACTACTGGCAGGCTCTGTGACTTGTGGTCACACCCGCTTTGTGTAAGGCCGGTTGCTCTTCTTCTGCCATTTCTGGAAATGGGATTTCACTCTCTGCCCTTGCTGCGTCAGTCATCACTTCCAGGGAGAGGACCATGAACTGGGAAGCCCTTGCCTCAATAGAAGCTTTAAGTGGTCAGTTATTGGCAAGGGTTGTTTCTGACATTGTCTGAACCTTTAGGCTGGCAGGAGGAGTTCCTGGGAATGGGGTAGGTCCGAACAAAATCAGGTTCAGGCCCTGAGCAGGATGGGGATGAGGGGGGTGAGGGGGGGGAGTGGTGTCGGTGTCTCCATCAGAATCCCGTTTTAACTTTAGGTACCATCTGCCTCCCCCAGGGATTCAGCAATCATAGGATCTCTCTCCTCTCACCGGCCTCTCCTCTGACACGTCAATCCCCCTCTCTCTACTCTTCCCCTTCAGCCTCTCAGGCCTCCTCTACCCTTCTTGCCCACACTTACCTCTTCCTGGAATCTTGGACTTGGACTGTGGGGACTGGATGCAGTTCCAGCTCTGTCCACTGCAGTGTCTGGCACTGCAGGCACTGGAGAGCTGCAGATCAATCTGATTGACTGGTAGCTTTCCAAAGCAGGACTTCTTCCTGAGTGAGGAAAGGATCTCACCTGCACTCAATGAACACAGTTAGGAGTGTTCACTGCTCACAGTGAAGCAGATAGTGTTCGCAGGGATGTGAACCCCACTGACTCTTCAGATGGCAATATAGGAAACTACATTCTAAAACTCCAGACCTGGTGTCCCCATGCAGCCTGGTTGACTGCTTTGTTGAACACCACTGTTCAGTGTGCAAGTATGATCCTAAGCTTCCTGTCATTTGAGATCTCCACCTTCCTTTCCACTCTGATCTTTCTGTCCTTAATCTGATAGAGTATTCCAATGTAGCTCAATGCAAGCCCAAGAAGCAGAATCTCATCTTTCAACTCAGCACTCTAACACCCTTCTACGCTCAACACTGAGTTCAACAACTTTAAATCATAATCTCTGCCCCGTTTTGTTTCTTTTCCTTTGATGGTTCAGAACCATTCATACTTCCATCTGGACACATGTTATGTTCTTTTATCAGTCCCCTTTGGCTGTTGCCTCATGAAATAATTTGTCATTTAATCCCTCATGCTCTCCACTCTCCCTATTTGTTCTTCCTCCCCCTTCCATATGCTCAAAGCTTTTCCTGGGTGCAATTTTACGGCTATGTTGCACTGGGGCTGGGGCTGGGGCTTTCAAAACTCCACTAACCTTGGTGGAAATGGAAGATCCTACCACCAGGAAGGGGTATAAATTCCATTCTACACTTCTGACAGGTCATCAATCTAAAACAATGGGCAGAACTTTACAGTCTTACTCATCCTGAAATCGTAAAATCCCGCCCGAGGTCAATGGAGTTTCCCATAGACCGCTCTCACTTGCTCCGATTCCTGTAGTGGGCGGCAGAATTCTGGCAATTAAGTTTTTCTCCCTTCACAGATGTTCTCGGACTGCTGAGTATTTCCAGCATGTTCTGCTTTTATTTCAGCTTTCCAGAATCTGCAGTGTTTTGCTTTTGTAATATTTTTGACATAATTAGGGCAGAAATTGAGAAAAGGTGATGATCATGACCTGCAATGTGCAAGCTGCCCTTGGAATCGCAACAGATGGTGGCAGCTGGAGAATACAGTGCCCATGAGTCCCGAGGTCCAAATTCAGTCTGGCCTTGGCTTCTAACCTAAGGTGCTCAACCCTGACACAGATGAATGGTCCAAATCTACCCCTAATCACACTTGTGAAACAATCACCTTGTTAAGGGAATTTCCAGTTAAACATTTGACATTGATTGTACTATAAATAGAAACAGCTGGAACACTTCAGCAAGGCGGTTCTTGTCGGTCAGTAGCATTGAGGGTGCACCTTAGAATAATCCAGATGGCAGGAAATCTTTGGCTTGTGGAGTGAAGTAGATCATGGCTAGATTCCTCGAGAACTTATTAATGATAATGCTAATTTTTGTTGGTGGGATGAATGTTTCTGCTCAAGATGAAAAATGATAGAAAAACATTGAATTTATGCTTAATCTGACGACATTTCAGAATTCTTTGCGTTGGCAATCAACTGGATTGGCAAATGAAATGCGATATCAATAAACTCATACTAAGAAAATAGTATTTTTAATATATATCGTTTATTTTACGATTGTACAGGGATAACAATTTGGGAAGATGCCTGGTGCTACGAGGCATAAAATATACAGAATAGTTGATCAAATACATATAATTTCACAATTATGCAATAGTTTACAAATCTCATTACACTAGGCATTTCTTCAAAATTTTATTTAAAAGCCAGGAATGCAACACAACAATACGGGGAATTATTCCAAGTGTTACAGTTCTAAAGATCTACTGTCAGTCCTACACAGATAATTTCAAGTAATAGCACCTGAAGTAAAAATTAAATATCAATTTAAAGAGCTGCCAAATAATCACTTTTACTGTTTAGTGGATTCCAGGCAAGTTGATATGGAATTACTTTCTTGAATAAAATGATCTGCAACTTGCTCGTCAAATTAAAACAAACTATAAAACCAAAAGATGCTACTGGTGGAGTGAGGATTCTTGGTACAGCTTTGTTCTGAGCCATTTTTCAATTGACCATATAGGAGTGCTGACCAATTTTTGCTAATTATATGCATGAGTTGGACTGTTAAAAATGCAGGAAATCTGGGTGTTTTTTGGATTTTATATTTTATGTAAGAAAGTGACAGAAAGAAAATTTAGTACAACTTGCTTCTTTGAATTTATATATATTAATTATTTCAGTTTTGCTAAGATGTGTACACATGGGAATAGGAATTCTCAAACTAAACTTGTATGGTTGGGATTTTTTATAACCTTTCTGTCTATTTACTGGAGTTTACACTGATACAAAACAAAACAAAGCATCCTTTGTGATTTACATACCTTCAAAATAGGCCACTCTGTCATTTTATACTACAGGCCTTCTGAAAATATGATTTATATTAGGCAAGATCCTCATAGGTCAACTTTTTTCTCCCCCTCCACCCCAATAAATGTAACACATTCTAGTAAAAAGCTCAACTTTGCCTGAAATCTGTATATTAAACTCACAGAAGACAAATATGCCACCAATAGGAATTGACTGTACAGCACTAAGCATGTGTAAGTAATCATAGTGATTCATATTTCAATAATTAATTTCTCAAAAGAAAAGCAAACCCTTAACTTTGCAAGCCAAAACTAAATTGATCCACCTTTTAGCCTTTCAGAAAGTGATAGCTGTGTTCAAAATAATGACTCATAAGGGGGAAATTTAAAAGAAAAAGAAAAGTTAGTAACAGTGCCATGCCTGGTCATTTTAGCATTAATGCACAGTGACAGCTAGCGGAGGAGTTCTGCCACATTGATAGAACAAAAAATAACAAGGCGAGGAAGTCAACTATAGGACTCCCGCTGCAAATATTAGAAACTTGGGTAAATGCGATGGTGAAAGTAACATGTTTCTAAAAAATGGAATTTTTTTTATAAAATATGGCTTACTGGATAATCTGGTTAAACAACTGCTAAAACCAGTAGTCTGCCACAAATCCTTGAAACTCTGGGACAAAATTCCATTGATTAGTATTTTCATAGCGGTATTCCATTTGAAATGAATTAAAACCTCCATTAAAATAGCAGACACAAGACTTTAAATATAAATGCATGGGTTTTTATGCTAATATTGCACAATGTAGTTTCAAGACATAAGTTTTTAAATCTTTTCATTATAAAAAAGTGTCAATTGTCATCTAAAGGTTAAAAAAATAAATGATGAAAATATAACAGGAGTGTAATTTTCGTGAAAAAGTTAGAAGATGGAACAGAACCTGGGTTAGCAAGTTTCTGCCCCTTTTGCAGTCGCTAGCAAATTACACTGCAAGTAGTTTAGCAGGGTGTCTGAGAGGCGCACTCCAAGACTAATGCAAAATCTCTATGAGAACTGCCCCTGCAAGGTCCAGAAGGCTCATGTCTGCTGAAAACTGGCACTCATCTGCTTTGGGCCTCAAGTTCCAAAGATAAAGATTTTAATTGGTTGGATTACTCCGATTGGAACAGGGATCACAATGCACTGCAGGGAAAATATTTCAAACCCTTTACTTCATTTTGATCCAGTCCTCGGAGTGGCAGAATGCCATTCCATTGCCTCAGTGAGGCACAGTCTTTGTTGCATTGCCAAAGTTGGGAGCAATTAGGCAATAGCCAACTGAGGTGAAAGTGGCAGACGGAAGTTCATCCCTTCACAATTCTGGTGACACAAGAGTGCAGTCTGAATCATTTTCCCTGTTTTCTTTCTTGGCATATTCTGCATAAGGACAGTGCACTTTTTTTTGGTTGTTTAGTTTCTTCTCTCAGATATTTAAATAAAACATTTTACTTAAAACCAGTTTTTTAAAAAACCTCTAGAAAATGCATGGCAAATCTAATAGCATATGGAAAACTAAAAAGCAGGCCTCAAGATTCAGCTGGAAATCTGTGACTACAGTCTCTAACGTTGATCTCAGTACTGATGCCATTATGGCCTGCTGTATTTTTCCAGCACTTTACTGGCTTTCAGTATTTCCTCTTCTTTTTAATCTCAATTAACCCTGATATTCAGTAACATACAAACAAGGGATCAGGGTTTGACAAAATAGAAAACATCAAACATGGTGTAAGTACCAATGCACTGCATATAGAAAGTAATATTGAACTCAAATTCATAGAATTTTATTCTCAGTATTTGGCTAGTGTAAAGTTTAGCTGCTGTGTGAATAGTCATAATGTTCCACTGAGTACTAATTTATAAAATTCTAACGGTAAACTGCTAATAGTGACATTTGCACAATGATTTGACTGACATTTAGTATTTATTCTTAGACTGTAGAACCTTAAACAGTACCTGAATGATGCAAAAGTAATTCAGTGTTGCACTCCACAGTGTTTTACTCTCAAGTCACTGTTTTTCAAGCAAATGTCATTGGCACTATTGAATGCATAAAAAGAACTTCAATATTTTGCTACAGGTTTTCCCTACAGTCTTTGAAACAATTACAGTGAATGTTAACTTCAGCTCATGTCATGCTTTCCTTGAAGACATGAATCATCTACACATGAACTACATTCTGACAGTTGTCAAGTTATCAGTTTGCGACAAATGGACCCATCTTAGATATAAAAAGCTAAAATATCTGGATTTTGAAAACCACGGAACAGCACAAAAAATCTTGGTAAACAAAAAAATAAATTAAATGAATAAATTATACCTAATACATCAGTACCTTGGTCTAAACATGTTGTAGTTCTGTATTTTCATAAATTAGATTGTACTTATAAAAATAAGCTTGGTGCTGATGTGAAAGAAGATGTCAACTCTTATGCTGCAGTTTTTGTGCATAGAAGTCTCTACAGGTCTCACAGCAGCGCTGATACCACCTCATGTCCTGACAGAGGTTAGTCTCTCGTATTATTTTGCAATACACTTGCCACTGGTCCTTCAAACATTTGAACGTCAAAGCAGCTGTTTAAACAAACATAAAAGAATAGGAAAATTAGTTGCATTAAAAACATCCATTTTGCAATACAAGCTTTCCTTTGAATCTTCAACCCATTCCTGGGTTGCTGCCCTTGGATCTTTTTGGCTTTCATCTTGGAGGCATTGACGTACTGTTTGATAGGTTACAGCTCTCCTCCAGTATTTCTCAAAGGTCAATGGTATCCATGAACTTTGACAGCAAGTATAAGCAACTATGGGCCCAGCTCTATCGGTTCTCACTTGGCATGCATAACGTCTGCATATTTCAGCAGGAGCCACTAGATAGTGATCAGAAGCTGGAGTATGAGCCATGTCCCAAATGTTCTTCTGCTAATTCGGCAGAAAATTATATGTAGGACCCTTTTGATCCCTAGTACTAGACGCAGGAATGGGCTGCTTTACATAGTTCCTATAAACACTGTCTCAGTCTGCTTTAATGTTACTGAATTGAAAACAGTTTAAATAAGTTTACAATTTTATTAGGTTGTGTGTTGAAATTTTGATGTAAGCTTAGCCAGTATCTTATCCAGCCATTTGATAAACATGCAATATTGTTTCATTACACACAGTTGTTTGAAATGGAAACACACTATAGATGTTCTTTTGTTTGACTTAGGTCGTTAGGAGCGATATAATTGAGATGTGTAAAACAGGCAAAGGAATTGATATGGCACATAGAGATAAACTATTTCTTCTGGTGGGGAAATGCAGAACAAAGAGACATAACCATAAAACTGAAGTCAGTGGTTCAGGGTTAATGTCAGGAAGTACTTCTTTATGCAAAGTGTAGTGGAAATGTGGAACTTCCCTCTCCAAAATGTTGTACAGGTCAATTGGAAGTTTCAAAACTGAGATTGATAGATTGTTTTTGGGCAAGGAAAGGGTTACAGAACCAAAGCAGTAAGATGGAGTTAAGATATAGATCAACCAGGATCTGACTGAATGGCTTGACAGGCTCAGGAGGCTGAATGACCCACTCTGTTTTTGTGTTCCAGAAAGGCTAATACAAGAAGGAAATAGTTTGCATAAATTCTCTTTAATTCAAATACAAAGGTATGAGCATATGTACGTAAGAATTAAGAGCAGGCATAGGCTACTCAGCCGCTCAAGGCAACTTGATTAGTTAGTTGATCTGATTGTGGTCTCTGATATATTGGTACAGCCTGACAACACTGAATATTGTTTATCATACAGCCAGATACGTATATGAATTTCTCAAATATGGTGATTTATTGTGTCAAGTTAGTATCCAAATAATTTATAACTGGAATTTTTAACAGAAAACATACATAGTAAAAAATGTGATACTGCTTAAATAACCCAACTTATGAAAGCAATTATTAGGTTGTTGAAAAATTCCATTGTACAGTGCAGCAAAATATGCCTTTTGGCAAACTGAGCTCTCATGCTGGATGCATTGACTGTTTTCTGTTAGCTTATGTTATGATATTACCTGGTCCAATGTAATTCACAAGTTTTGCTTTGCATAACAACCAGAACTATCTACAGTTTAGAAAGGGGGCTACCACTGAGTAGCTGTGGCATTTGCCTGAAATCAAAGTCCTAGGATATACATAAAACGGTGACTGCCAGTTTAGGAGACAAGTGTATGGAGTGTGCGCAGCACATGCTCTGCCCAGGAATATCAAATGGTACAGCTGAAGATGATGGTGGGGATGATGTGATGTGGAGGGGAGAGGCAAAATCCAGAAAAATATTTTTGGATTTGCAAGTCTTCTGCTTGCCTGTCAAAGCATTGCTTCGAGAAGGTGGCACAGTGATTAGCACTGCTGCCTCACAGCGCCAGGAGCATGAGTTCAATTCCGGCCTTGGGTCACTGTGAGTGTGGAGTTGTATGTTCTCATCATGTCTGCTTGCGTTTCTTCCAGGTTCTCCGGTTTCCTCCCACAGTCCAAAAATGTGTGCGTTAGGTTGATTGACCATGCTCAGTTGCCCCTTTAGTGTTGGGGGAGGAGTTGGTAGCATAAATATCTGGGGATAAGGCCTAGGTGGGATTGTTGTCAGTGCAGACTTGTTGGATCGAATGGCCTGCTTTTGCACTCTATGATTCTAAGGGAGCTTGTCACACGGTATCTCTGTATGACCCCAGGAATTCAGCGCAGTACGCAGCCAATAAGCTTACTGGGACCTAGGCCAACTAATGTGGGTCCCGTTCTGGATTTTAATAAGCGACCAATTGCTTGACTGAGGCCAGGAATTTCCTTTAGTTGCTCTGGAAGCGCCACCACCTGCCAAGTAGGCAGAGCAGGAGCAACTTTGAGAAAACTGCTGATATAAATTGTCGTTCAAATGCTGATAAATCAAACTATAATTTTGAGCAGGATTGTAGCTGTTACACACACAATTCTTAAAAGATTTATCTTTATAGCAGTAATTGCAAAATATTTTGGCTAAAGGAACCATTTTCAAATGGGTTAGTAATTGCTGACCCTGCCATATAATTATAATACAATATAAAATTCATTACAGGAAAGTGCTGAAATGACAGTTTTAATAATGCTTTAAAGGAAACAGGTATTCACTGAGATATATCAGTGAAGTGGGCGTGTCTGATTTTCATTGCAGAGGGTAAGCTTGGTGTTATGTCCAACAATGACACTCATAACTCATTCTGTATAAAGGCACCATTTCTTGTTTTTCAGGAATTGCAGAATGTGGCCCCCTCAAAACACCCATAAAAATCCCCTGTAATTAAAAACAGAATTTGATTTATCCAGTCTGGTAAAGCAGTGGTCCTGTAGAGGCACTGGGAGACAGGCAGAAAAATGGTCTAGGATTTATCTGACAGCACACCAAAGCAAGAAGCTGCAAACTCTGTTAAT
Organism: Sphyrna mokarran; assembly: GCA_024679065.1. Taxonomy (NCBI): domain Eukaryota; kingdom Metazoa; phylum Chordata; class Chondrichthyes; order Carcharhiniformes; family Carcharhinidae; genus Sphyrna; species Sphyrna mokarran. The sequence goes on from JAGIQG010000006.1 coordinate 83,634,809, forward strand.
ATTTGCCATATCATTCCCCAAGGGGCTTTTTAAGTAAAAGGCTCAGTGATTTTTGCAGACAGTGTTGACTGACTACATGGTGGCAAGATGCAATCCAAGCCCTGACTAGGGTGCGCTGAGCAGTTGCTAGTGTCATTTACCCTCAGATTGGCCCTGCTTAGTGAGCACATTCACCAGATAGCAACAGACGAGATGACATAAAGGGCTAGCTTGAAGGAGGTGACAGCCCCAGCATCAGGACATACAGAAAAAAATCAGCTTTCTAGACATATCTGAACAGCATTACCTCAGGAAGTTCAAGCTTTCATGGCTGACAACACAACTTCTTGTAATAAGGCTTCCTTCCAAGTGAATTTGTGAACATTAACAGTGACTGCCAAAGTTACCACCATCAGCTCCTTCCAGAGATCTGCTTGCAAGATTTCACAATCTGCTTTGAAAAGATGTATTTCTCATGCGGTCGATGTCATTGTTTGCCAGCGCCACCATTTAGGTGTAGTGCATTTTGATCTTATGAGTTCAGTCAGAATGAGACGGCCCTCGGATTTGCAGGAGTGACTGGATTCTCACAGGTCCAGCAAGTCAGAGACTCCACACACGTGGCAATCAAGGTGTCCTTCCATCAATCTGCAATCATTGTCAATGACAAGTGGTTTCGCTCCATCAATGTTCAGCTGGTGCATGTCCATTGGAAGCTATTCATACATGTTTGCGCCAGATACCCCAGAAGCTGCTATGATACCTCTTCATTCTGCATCTCACCCAGAACTTGAGCTCAAAACAGAGTTAGCACGTGGTTTCTTGGATACAAGTCTACCCTCAATGATCTGGCTGATGACAGCTCTGAGGAACTCTACAACTGATGATAGGTAAAAGTAGAGCTACATGAGTGCAAGTGGAGATGTAGCAATTGGGCTGCTGAAGATGCAATTACCTGGACAGATCTGGTGGTTCCCTTAGCATGAGCATGCACCAACAAAGTTATTGAGAATGGTTATGGTCTGCTGTGTCTTACAAAACAGAGTGCAGCAGATAGGACTGGAGTTGCAGGATTAGAAAGGTGAATACCCTCAATGTTCCCCCTCAACTATGTGCAGGCATCACATCCTGAAAGTTCCCTTGCAGGCTGCACACAAGTTGACCTCTTTAAGTACCAGAAGTGTGAGGCCACACATAAAAATTTGAATGAGGCCATTCACATAGGTAAATCATCCAAGCACACCTCAAAAAAATTGAGATAATTACCACTCTGTATCCTTGGAGGAGGGAAAGGAGGAAGAGGTGGTACCTGGTGTGGTCAGGAATCCTGCAGCTCCTCACATGGCTGGCACAGATGTTTGTGATAAATTCATACATGCAAGATTCAGCCAACCTGAGGCTGTAAACCATATGCAGCACTAATGCTGAATGTTTCTCAGCTAAAAGCATTCTCATAGTCACTAATCCTTCTACATCACTGACACCCATTGTTCATCTTCTGCACCGCTGGCAGATATTTGATACATCAGAGACAATAAATGGAGATGACTGGACAATAAAGACTTGAAGTAAAGATTATGTTCATTAACATAAGTCAAACTGACACAAAGATACAACTGTAAACACAGAACAAAGAAAAGTACAGCACAGGAACATCACTTCTGCCTCCAACCCTGTGCCAATCATGATGCCCTAACTAAATTAAAAACCATAAAGTGGAGATGTCGGTGTTAGATGGATGGGCACAGTAAGAAGTCTCACAACACCAGGTTAAAGTCCAACAGGTTTATTTGGTATGAATTGTTCGGTAATTCACACTTCTTTAACCTGTGCTTAATGCTCTCTCCACTTGCACTGTCTCGCATTCCAACCATTATCTTGTAACTGAGTTTGAGTCTATATATGTCTTTGTGAACCCAACTCTTCACTCACCTGATAAGGGGCAGTGTTCTGAAGGCTCATACTACCAAATGAACCTGTTGGGCTTTAACCTGGTGTTGTGAGACTTCTTACTAAACTGAAAATAAAGCTTTTTGCTCTTGGACTGTACACCTTTATTCCTCCTCTATTCATGTACCCATCTAGATGCCTCTTAAATGGTGCCAATATGCCTGCTTCCACCACCTCTCCTGGCAGCGCATTCCAGGCACCACTCATCTATCTCTGCATGCAAAACATCTCCTGCACATCTCCCCTAAACTTTCCCCCTTTCACCTTGAACCTATGTCCCATTGTAACTGAGACTTCCACTCTGCAAAAAAGCCCTTGATTATCCACCCTGCCTATGGCTCTAGGTCTTGTAGACCTCTATCACCTCAGCTTCCGTCTTTCCAGTGAAGACAATCCTAGTTTACTCAACCCCTCCTCAAAGTCAATACTCTTGAGACCAGGCAACATCCTGGTCAACTTCCTTTGCATTCTCAGAGGTGCTTCCATTTAAGAAACTAGAAAGTCTTTGCCTTTCTTTTCTGATTATTTCAATATAGTGCTACACTTGTGGCTTCAGCAAAGTTAGAAGCAGCTTGCTCATTCCTCAGGCCTGACAGCGGAGATGCTGGTGACCACATCTTCTGGGTTTGGGTTCATGGAATGCCTTGCCAAAGACTGCCCCAGTCATGCTTTGAACATAATCTTCATTCCATGTGCCCTTTCCCCATATTCTATTAGTCATTGATTTTAGGAAGTGTAGTGGAGGATTACACTTGACCCTGTCTATGTCAATGGAGATCAAGTAGAAATGGTCAATAACTTCAAGTTTTTAGGTCCAGATCACCAACAATCTGTCCTGGTCTCTCCAAGCTGACATTATAGTTAAGAAAACCTACCAATGCCTCTATTTTCTCAGAACACTAATGAAATTTGGCACCTCCGCTACGACTCTCACCAATTTTTACAGATGTACCATAGAAAGCATTCTTTCTTGTTGTATAACAGCTTGGTATGGTTCCTGCCCTCTCTAAGACCGCAAGAAACTACAAAGGGTTGTGAATGAAGCCCAGTCCATCACTCAAACCAGCTTCCCATCCATTGACTTTGTCTACACTTCCTGCTGCCTTTGGAAAAACAGATAGCGTAACCAAGGACTCCACACACCCCAGACATTCTCTCTTCTACCTTCTTCCTTGGGAAAAATGGTACAAATGTCAGACAACGTGTACCAATAAACTCAAGAACAACTTCTTCTTTGCTGCCATCAGCCTTTTGAATGGATCTTCCTTGCATTAAGTTGGTCTTTTTCGACACCCTGCCTACGATTGTAACATTACATTCTGCACTCTCTTGTTTGCTTCTTTATGTGCGGAATGCTTTGTCTGGTTGGCAAGCAAGAAACAATACTTTTCACTGCATATTAATACATTTGACAATAATAAATCAAATCAAATCAATATCACACTAGCAGTCCCTGTGCAGCCAAGAAATTAAGAGTAGTTTTCTGCACATCAGTGAGGTACTAGATGGCAAAGGCACGGTTTTCCTCCACTATATTTAAACTGGCAGATGGAATATGCAGGCCATTAGTCAGAGTCAACATTCAGTTGATTGCTTGCCACATCTGACTCTCCATTCAGGGGTCACTCTGATATCACGGAATCCCTACAGTGCAGAAGGAGGCCATTTGGCCCATTGAGCTTGCTCTGACAACAATACGCAGGGTCTATCTCTGTAACCCCACATATTTATCCTGTTTGTCCCCCTGACACTAATGGACAATTTAGCATGGCCAATCTACCTAACCCCACATCTTTGGACTGTGGGAAAGAAGTGGAGTAACCAGAGGAAACCCATGCAGACATGGGGAGAACATGCAAATTCCACACTGTAACCCAAGCTGGGAATTGAACCTGTGTCCCTAGAGTTGTGAGGCAGCAGTGCTAATCACTATGCCACTGTGCTGCTCTGGGATGAACTTCAACATGAATGCCAAGGGAATTACGGCATACTTGCTAAATAAAGACTGGCTTTTTCCAAGTTGTGCAGTGCCTCTGGAAATGCTGACAGAATCTCAGATGTTTGTTACTGCTGCTCCAGAATAGTTCACTTCATGGATGACTGCTACAGCGAGACAGGTGAGCATCTATGACCAACTGGACCTGATGTTAGGGTATTCTATGTTTTCCAACAGAGGTTCTCTGCTGTTGTTCCTGACTCTAACAATTGCTCCTGATCACTTATTTAAAAATGAATTCATGGGATGTGGGCATTGCTGGCTAGGCCAGCATTTATTGCCCACTCCTAATTGCCCTTGAGACAATGATGATGAGCTGCTTTCTTGAACCACTGCAATCCCTGTGGTGTAGGAGAACTCACAGGATTTTTAGGAAGGGAATTCTAGGATTTTGGTCCAGTGACAGTGAAGAAGTCAGGATGGTGTGTGGCTTGGAGGAAAACATTCAGGTGATGGTGTATTAAAGTATTAAAATTCTGCCAAAGTTTCAGTTTCCTTCAATTCTACTTCTCTGTCTAGATGCTGCCTGACCTGTTAAGTCTTCCCAGCATCATAGAATTTGTTCAGATTTTCACTATCTGCAATCTTTATAGTCGTATCACATCAATATCCGTACCCTTAGTGACACATTTGTTCATCTGTAACACGTTCTAAAATGAATAATACTTGTTTTTACAGAAGAAGCATTTAATCAAGGGGTATTTTTAATGAAGAATTTAAATGGGGCTGAGAACACGTTTTGAGATCTTCGACTGCTATCCGAAGTATTTGTAGAATGTGTAGAGTTTTTTTTGTATGTAGATAGGTGCATCACAATGTATTAATGACACACAGCCTTGTCACTGGGAAGGTGCCCAGGGATTATCCCGAAATTCATCTGCGCAATTGGTGATGCTGTCTGCAAATAAAAGGCTGGCATTGGATTGGGGTAGGCACAGTAAGTCGTCGAACAACACCAGGTTAAAGTTCAACAGGTTTATTTAGAAGCACTTTCAGGGCACTGCTCCTTCATTCACTGACATCACTCACCTGACGAAGCAGCAGTGCTACTAAATAAACTTGTTGGATTTTAACCTGGTATTATGAGACTTCTTACTGTGCAAGTAAAAGGTCTGAGACCAGACTTGAAATTGGTATTTTGGGGCTCGTTGGCATTTCTCTGTGTTGCTGGTCTCTGTCATGTCTCCCATGAGTAGCTCCCATATGTGAAGAGGGTGAATGTCAGGCACTCACCTCAGTGGCAGTGACCTGAATGTGACTGCTGGGAGTGAGGTTAGAGTGGGCATTGAGGATGATTGCAAGGACAATCAATTCAAGGGAGAGTTCCTCTGGTTCTGTGGGTAACTTTATTAAACTAAAGTTTTTTTAAAAAAATCTTACAGTTAGCAGCTGCTGAAGAAACTGGAATGATGCCGGTTAAATGTCAGCTCAATTCATTGCTGCCCAGTTTCTGGGAGGGGACCAAAAACAGTCTAGAAAGCAATTGTAGCTAGGATCCTATTGCCCAAGTAATTAGTCTTAATGGCCCAACGGTTGAATATCTCAGATAATTACTATGGTGCCTTGCTATTGCGACAGGAGATGTGAAGCCTTCACACTAGTTGACAGGTTCCTTTATTTACTTATGGAAGGAATTCAATGTCTGTTTTAGATGATTGCCAAGAATGTCTGAAACATGGCCTGACCTAGGCATTTTATCCAATCCCAAATTATAGAATCCCTACGGTGCAGGAAGAGGCCACTTGGCCCATCAACCCTGCACCAACATCAATCCCACCCAGGTCTTATTCGTGTCACCCCACGTATTTACCCCATTAATTCCTTTGACACTGAGGGGAAATTTAGCATGGCCAATCAATCTAACCTGCACAACCCTCACCTCTCCAGATTTCACTACGAATTCACTGGCAGCTTCCCAGGTGACAACAGGGATATTACAATTGGCCTCAGTGCCCACAGGCTAAAAGAAGTAGCATATCAGACAGCTTCTGATTGCCAACCTGTGACACCCGTTGGAAACTGTACATGTATGGGCACGCTATGAAAATGGGATTGCTTTCAAGAGGAGGAATGAAAACTGTGCAATACACAAGTTGGACAGAAAAATGTTTTAAAGTTTGTTTTTAAATGGACCAATTACTTCCTACATTTAAGTTAATGGTGCTTTACTAAATATTTTAAGCTGCATTGAGCATATTAAGTGGTCTGGTTTCTAATTTACTCATTTGTATATATGTATTAGGATTTGCTAACATAAATAACTGTAAATCTAATTTATACTTCACGAGCATGTTTTGACTTTGGTTCATTGTGCCAGTGACCATGTCAATAAAGTTATAAAGTACGCATTTTACTATATTATATGACTGAAAAAAGAGACAAGTCAAAGCTTTTCGACTTGAACAGATGAGGACACTGCCAAATGATCAGTGTCAGGGGAAAACAATAATTTATACAGTATGAGGAGAGAGTGCCAACCTATTAATACTCTCTTTCCCCTCAGTATAAATTGTTGCTGTTTTCTCTCATATTGGTAAACATGATACAGCATGGGGCAAAAACTGGAAATGATACACATGATTGGTAAAGATCGACTTTGAATTATTCCCATTGACAATTTGAGAACTTTATACTAATGATGTTTTTCTTCCTTCCGTTTTATCTATTAACAAGCAGAATTTATTTGTTTACATTACAACAGTGGCTTCACTTCAAAAATACTTAAAATGGTTGTGAAGAAAAGAAGCATCATTAGCGAAACATTTTTAACTTGTCAACTGAAATAATTCAGAGTAAGTCCACTTATACCAATTGTATGTAACATTCTTTGGGATATCCTGAGGCTGTGAAAGTCATTGTTAAAATTCTAAGTCTTATTTTATGTTTAAAATGAATGGTATTCTGTGCAAGAAAGGAAGATAGGCACTTATTTATCTGCTCTCTTACACATGACCAAAAGCACTTTACACACAACAAACTACTTTTGAAGCATCGAGATTAGCAAATGTAGCACTTTATGTACAGCGAACTCAGAAACAAAACTTATCTGAAGAGCTTCTACTATGTCCTTCACTCTACTTCACAATATCAAATCCAGTAAACTGGGATAAATGAATAGCTGGGAGTTTACCACATACCTAATCTTGGTGATGTGATAGTGTTCACGTTGACTTTTTCATTGCAGGGTTTTAAGTGGCAAGGCCTATAGGCTGCTGGCTTTTCTGATAGAAAACAATCATTTCCATGTCTTCCCGTCACTCTGTGCATACACTGGATTACTCGTGACTGCATCCCTTTTCCGCAGGAAACAGAACACTGTAGGTAAAGACGCAGATGTAGTTAGAGCATAATCCTTTCAGAGCTTATTTTCAGATAAAAACTAATTACTGCGAATACTGGAATCTGAAACAAAAACAGAAAATGCTGGAAAGTTTCAGCAAGTCTGATAGCATTTGTGGAGGGATTACAGAACTAACATTTCGAGTGGACGATGAAGAGTTGTCTGCTCTGACAAAGACTCATCCTGACTTGAAACATTGGCTCCATTCTCTCTCTACAGATGCTACCAAACCTGCTGAGATTTTCCAACATTTTCTGTTAGTTTATTGTGAGGGTCTCTAATCCAACTACTGTCAATGGATTTTCCATTGAAGCCATGGGCTGTGGTAAGCTGTGATAGGACCAGAGAATCTGCTGGCGTCAATGGCTGGAGAATTCCAGCCACGGTCTTACTTGAATTGGTTACAGTGTAATAAAGCGAACCTCTTTCTTTGTTAAACTCAAGCAAACGTCCTGTTGGTTCTTTTGTGCTCAGATGCATAAACAGTTAAGTACGCAGTAAATTGCCAAGTATACCCTTTCCAAAACAAAAACACTTGCTGCGGTCAAAGAAGGACAGGGAAAAGATGGGAGCCATTCAACCCTTCCTCAGCTGGTTGCTACAGAATTTATCCAGTGGGTCAACAAAACCTCTCAGACTACATTTGATCTTCAATTTGTGTTGGGTTGGTTGAAATCAACCATGATATCTGAAAGGATATTCCGGAACTGAAGAGAACAAATTGCTCAACATTCTTACTCATGGTTATTCTCATGTAAACCAAGTTAAATAGTGCAGAGTTAGTGATCACAGATGAGGGCGAGATTGACCTTTGACTGTTTCTTGACCCACAATATGGGAAAATAGCTGACAGCACAATGAGATGGCAGTCAAGAAGAATTTTTTTCATTCGAGATAGGAGTAAATGAATACAATGTGATAAATATCTAACTGATGAAAGCATGATACAGAAATCTTAATACAAGTACAATGCTGGAGTTGAACATTTTCTGGCAAATTTAAACACAACACAGAATAGCAACCAACTTCAGATGCTCTCTACCTAATCTTGTTGAGTGGTAAACTTTAGCTAATTGGAACACTATCATGGGCTTCAGCACTCTGGGGCTAGAGAAGGGAAAGAATTGGATGGGATTAGCATTGCTACCTGTGTACCCCTGCTATAAAACGAGTGTTTGTGAATATGGAATGAAGCCAGATTCACACCAGGATGGACTGCTGTTTGATTGCACTGTTTCCTCAGCGCAAATTCAGCAAAAATACTGCAAAAAAATGGAATTCTAAGCAAAATTAACTTTCTGTGACCTTTGCACCAAGGCAGCACAGTGGCACTGCTGCCTCATAGTGTCAGGGACCCAGATTCAATTTCGGCCTTAGATGACTGTGTGGCATTTGCGCATTCTCCCCGTGTCCATGTGAGTTTCCTCTGAGTGTTCCAGTTTCCTCCCACACTCCAAAGATGTGCAGGCTAGGCCATGTTAAATTGCCTCTGAATGTCAGGGGAATTATCAAGGTAAATATTTGGTGTCACGCGGAAAGGACCTGGGTGGAATTGTTATTGGTGTAGGCTTGATGGACCAAATACTGTAGAGATTTTATAATTTAAATAAACATCCTGTTCAAAACTGGATGTTAGCCATACCCCAGATTGAATTAACCAACATTCAGGTGGTGGTATCAATTGTGCTCATTTGCGATTCTGCAAAGAGGGACCGCTTTTGTCTTAAGAAGAAGGATGAGTGGCATGTTTTTGAAGATTTTGAATGTTTCTTTAAATTGTGAAGTAAGTGACTGCTGTACTTCAATATAACGAGTAAATGATTTTCTATAGTATTTTAAAGACATTACCAGGAATTTAACATTGAGTTCCTCAGAAGTTGAACTAGATACTCCGATTAAAATGTCTTTTTTGCATTAGCTCTGTTTCTGAGCTTGGTGCATTCAAAGTGCACCAAGTTACCACTCTGAAATATATCAAGAAATACTTTTAAAGCAAAAAAGTGCTGATTGCACTTCTATGTAGTAGATTTTACACTTGGTGATGCACTAATTAGTTTGTGCAGAAACCATAAGAGAAAGGCATTTTTGAAAAACAACTGCAATTTTGGGGCGTGATTTGCAACCAGATTGATGATACATCAAAGTGGAAATTCTACCCCAGACATCAGTGACATTATTTTCCAACATAAGCCGGATTTAGGAGAGAGAGGACAAAAGGGTACAAATGGAGGCTCAAACTTGTTCAGCTTTGATCAGGAGAATTTTGCCATACAGCAATAGCTGACAGTTATTTGTTAATATTTCAGAGTTCTCATCCAAAGGCACCAGTAAAATGCAAACTCTCTCATTGCAGACGTCAACAGCTTTGGGTAAACGCTTATGCCAATTTCACTGCATTCACAATCTCAAATATAAAATTAAATTGCATTTCACACAGTTATATACTTTGATTTGATCCTGGAAGAAACTCAAAAACAGTTTAAGGAAATTGTCATCTGGGAAAGTATCTCACATTATAAAAATCCTGTTGTCAGAATTAACAATTAAACAAAATTGTACTTCCATCAATCCAAATTGGGTCATGTTGCGTATACTTCAGCTAATTTGAAATAAACATTGGAAAATGCCATTCAAATTTGGAACAGTTAATATTGAATAGAATAGAATAGAACATTACAGCACAGAACAGGCCCTTCGGCCTTCGATGTTGCGCCGACCAATATAAAAAGCAATGCCCCTCCAAACTAAACCATTCCCTTCTCTTCCATATACTTATCAACTAACCTCTTAAACGCCACCAAACTTGGCGCATCTACAACTGCTGCAGGCAGGGCATTCCACTCCCGAACCACCCTTTGGGTAAAGTTGAGCAAAGTTTTGAAAATGTTCGCAAAATCTTGAGGAATGCGACACCAGCCCATATTTAGTTATATTTTCTATATGGTTTTTGTCTGAAATGATGTGGAAATGCTGGCGTTGAACTGGGGTAAACACAGTAAGAAGTCTCACAACACCAGATTAAAGTCCAACAGGTTTATTTAGTAGTAAACACCACTAGCTTTTGGGGCTCTGCCCCTTCATCAGATGAGTGGTCCCTGAACCCTTTTGTATCTCTCCCCTCTCACCTTAAACCTATGCCCTCTAGTTTTAGAATTCCCCTAACTTTGGGAAAAGATATTGGTTATCTAGCTGTTCTATGCCCCTCATTATTTTCTAGCCCAATCATTCCTGCCTTCTGAATTTTCCCCTTGTGACACTTGGTATACATGGCCTATATGGCCTATCTCATTCCCAAGAACCAGTCTAACAGGATCTCCTTATTTGTTTAACTGAAAAACTACAGCTGTAGAAAATCCCAGTCTAGAAACTCTTGCTCCTCTCTTCCCTTTATACTATTATGATCCAAGTCTTTATTCAGATAATTAAAGTTCCCTATTTTAAATACTTTATCATTCTTGCATTCCTCTGTTACTTCTTTGCATATTTAGTCCTAGACACCCTTCCCACTTGTTGGTGGCCAATAGACAACACTGAGCAATATATTTGTACCTTATTTGTTCCTTAGATGTAGCTAATTAGATTCTGTCCTTGGTCCTCTGGATCCCCTGTCTTGCCAGCACTCCAGTGTTCTCCTTGATCAATACCATCACCCCTCCCCCCTTTCCTATCTTTTCTGAACATCTTACATCCAGGAATATTGTATATAGAATAGTATCCAGAAAACAAATTTGGAGAAGACTACAGGGAAGTGCTGCAGGGACTGGGAAGCTGCAGGTCAATCAGATTGGCTGGCATCTCTCTAAGGTCCAAGGGTGGATATTCTACTTACGCTCAATCAATGCTCATTTGAGCGTAAGTTGGGTAATGGCAACCTGAGATGTTAGGGGTGTGATCCCCGCCACTCTTTGGATGCCGAGCCCCAGTCATCCTGCAAATTTGGTCCAGAAAGTACAACAAATTGGTAAGGAAAGAACCAGGATCTAGACACATGAAGAGACTGGCTGCTATATATATTAAATAAAGGCTTGCATTTACATAGCATCTTTCCGTGAGCTGAGGATATTGCAAAGCTTTAAACAATCAATAAAGTACTATTAAAGTGAAATTACTGTTCTAAAATCAGAAACCCGGCAGCCTATTCTTGTACAGTAAATTCCATAAACAGCAATGTGAAATAATCAGATAATCTGTTCTTATGGTGCTGCCTGAGGGATAAATATTGGCCTGGACACCAGGGCTAACTCCCTGGCTCTTTAAAATAGTACCATTGGATCTTTCATATCCACCTGAGTAGACATGTGGGGACTCGATTTAACTATTTATTGGGAAGATTCTACCTTTGACAGTGCAACATCCTCTCAACGCTGCACCGGACTATCAACCAATGAAGTCATTTTGAAGTGAAGTCATTGCTGCAAGTAAGAAACACAGTAGCTATTTTGTGCACAGAAAACAAACAGCACTAAAATAAACAAAGATGGGTGGGACGGTGGCACAGTAGTTAGCACTGCTGCCTCACAGTGTTGCCGGGTTCAACTCCCGGTTTGGGTCATCGTCTTTGTGGAGTTTGCATATTCTTCCTGTGTCTGTGTGGATTTCCTCCAGGTTCTCCAGTTTTCTCTCATAGTCCAAAGATGTGCTGGTTAGGTGAAATGGCATACTAAATTCTGGGCTTGGGACACTGTCTGTATGGAGTCTGCACATTCTTCCTCATGTCTGCATGGGTTTCTTCCGGTGCTCTGGTCTCCTTCCACATTCTGTGCTGGTTTGGTGCATTGGCCATGCTAAATTTGCCCTTGGTGTATTTGAATGGGTACCGGAGCATGGGAACTAGGGGATTTTCACAGTCATTTCATTGCAGTGTTAATGTAAGCCTACTTGTGACATTAATAAATAAACTAAACAAAAAATTCATAAATACATAAATGGCCAGAATTTTGAGTTGCTCGGGCGGGTGTTTACCTGGACCAGGAAGAGTTTCGAATGGCACAAAGAGATGTCAGGCACGCATCCCGGCATAACCATGCGCTTGTGGAATATTTCTGTCGGTGGGCTTGTGCGATAGTCAGAAGCAGGCCTGATGACAGTCAAGAATGCGACTTAGCCAATTAAATGCAATTTTACATGGCCCCTCAGCTTTTATGGTTGGCAGGCTGGCTGATCAGTCAGGCAGCCTTTATGTTTTAATTTCCCTTGATCCAGGGCGGGTTGAAATAAAATTTTAAGCTGTGTCTGGTTACTGAGGTTTGTATTTGAATTTGAATGGCTGCCTCGCCACTTTCTGTGCAGTTTTTCTATCGCAATTTATTTCTTACAGGTCTGCGAGTTCCTGAGGAAGTGCCACAGCTGCTGTCCTTAAGGAAGCACATTAGAAGTGCCAACGCACACCCCCTTTACTCAGCACTCATGGACTTCCTGCCCTCCCCACCAATGCTGTACCTTTCCCAGCATGCATTTCATGCTGGCTGTCCATTAATTGGCCAACCAGTGAGAAATCATGTTCTGGGGCCAATTATGACCGGAACCAAGTTTTGCATCTTCTCCCAGGCCCAGCAAGTGCACATGCTTGACAGACAAAAAGATTTAGGACCCGTGGAATACTTACTGATGTCTTTTTAAAAATTACATTCCAAAATGCTGTTCATTTCTGTGGATTCATGAAAGATTATGCATTCAGAGATATGGAACTGAGTTTGCATAGGAACATATTAAAACTAGCACAATTTTGAGTGCAATTTGTGTCTAGACACCTTAACTTTACTTAACAGCCCAAGTAACAATTGTTGTCAATCAACATTGCAAAATGCAGAAAGTAGTGCCTTATGTCTCTGAGATTTCCAAAAACATCTTTACTGCTACATGTAAGATGGTTCATTCTAGATCTGCTTTTGGATGCATTTTCTTCCCTCTATTTCCCAACTCTCCTGGAGGCACTGACTTCTGCTCGGATACAATTCCAGAGGGTAATGGCAACCCTGCGTCAGGCTATTTAATTGTGTGGGATGTTAGGGAGTTGGGATTCTGGCTCAGTCTGATCCTATCCTCATTTATCATTCAAATATTCACACTTATTCAGCTGGGTTTCATAAAGCGATTTGATCTTGAAACACAAATAAAGGAAATATCAAGGGATGTGAAAGTATGACCTCTGTTGCACTTTTACACAAGGTTAAAATGATCCCCATGGACTTGGGAGTCTAAGGATATGCCTTAAAAATATCAATGCTATGATTCTGATGGCAGGAACTTCTCTCAGACACAAGTACTACATGTAATTCTTTTGGCAAAAGTGAATTTCTGGACATAACATATTATCCATAAGGCAGCAGCTGTGGAAAAGAGGGTACTGAGCTGAGAGCGTTGCTCCAGCTGGCCCCAGTGACTGTGAAGGGCTTCCTGACAGCTAAGAATTGTCATCACAACATCCTTTGGGTCAGAAAGCATGCAAGAATGGAAAATGTGCAATCCAAGGGGCTGCTCGGCCAAAGTGTAATGAGACGCCAGTATCTTCCCCAAAGAATGAGATAATGTACTGACCAGAACAACTGGTTTAGTTGCAGAAAGCTTGTAATACATCTCTGCAACAACCAAAAACTGATCGGTATTCTCATATGAGCATTACATGATTCACCAGTCCTATGCAATGTTTCAAAAAAAGGTAGCCGTTCAAATTGTTTTGATTGGAAACTCTAGTATGCTAATGAGACTGAAGGAATAATATTTACAATAGGCTGTTTGATTTTTCCTGATGTTGAATATGGAAGTCATGATCAAGTATAGTCTTCAAATGATGTAGCATTCAAGGGTGTGGGAAAATACACATGCAATTTAATCTCCAGTTCAACAAATGAAAGAGCTGCAACCTCCTATTAATGACTCTAGTGTTTGAATTTCCAGGACAGAGTATTCCCAGGACTCCAGTACTGAAACCTCCCAATTTTACAATTAACTCTGCTGGATTGAGGTTTCTCATGTCTCCAAGCCTCTGATGGAGAATTGAGAGATTACAAATGATGTCTTTAACAATTGTACCGCAATTTAATTTTAAAGTGGTTTTATTAGAACTGCGATCATTTCAGTTTCTGGAATATTTTCCTATTTCTGTATTTATAAGTTGCAAAGTCCACTTTTATAATAGAAAGAGTCACAGTAAATCTGTAAATCAGTTATCTATGTACTTCTGCCTGCAACGATGTGCAGATCTCCACTGGGAGAATATATCAATGCAGGTTATTAAATTTAAGCAGGCAATTTTCATTATAAATTGGAAATAAGTGGCAGTAATTTTTGTGAGGGCTCCTTGATTTTCACTGTAACCATGTGGAAAATTCAAAGGAATGTAAGCAACTGTTTATGTCACTTCTCAGAGGTTCTTGCTGCATCTCAATCAAAGTCATAGCAGAGATTCTACCCCAGAGGGAAAGTTTTAAATACAATATAAAATAGCATTTATACAGACCAGGAGACATTTTCAGTGTTTCAGACAGAATAAATTATTTTGAAAATTAAGAGATTCCTTTAAGCACGGCAGTCGTTCTGTGTAGTATGTCACACAAATAGCAACGAAAGATAAATTTATTAATTTACAGTGTGGGTTATGAAAGAGACATTATCTTAAACACCAGGGGGAGCTCCTGGTTTTTCTTTTCTTTGTGCAGTCGGATGTTTAGCATCCACCGAATCAGCTAGACAGAAACTTTATCATTTTTACTGAAGGATGTCATCACTGGCAGTGCAGCATACTTGCAGTCCTACACATTTTTTTTGTGTGTGTTCATATCATTCACTTGTAATGCGAGCTTCAACTAACCATCTTCTGAACAAGAGGCAAGTGATGCAATCTGAGCCAAGCAAACACAGAGTTATTTGGAGGAGGAACATTTTTTTGCTCCAAATCGGCTAACTGTGGAGGTATTACTGAAAAGGGAGGCATGCCGCTGAGACTTTTCATCTTGCATCCATCAAGATAAATGCAAGAATGCCAAATTTCAAATAATTACAACAATTTTTAAAAAGAAAAGGGGATGCTGATTGGTTGGCACGTTGACTGTGACTGAGATGTTGCCATGGAGAAAGCAACAGGGATATATAGACTCCTTAAGGTTCCAGCTAATTCAATTAAAGGTACAAGACTTGAGCATATTCCCTTGTTTGCAGAGAATAGGACCCTGTGTGTAAATGCATGGTGTTTCTAGAAAGTTTAAATGAGCCACATTATGGGCTTGATTTAAACTGGTTGTTAGCGTAGCTATTAACTCACTTAGGATTGTTCAGCTAGTGCTACATAAGTACGGCATTACATCTAACCATATTTGGCCAATTGTCCTAAAATAAGTCTTTTTATTGTATGTGTTATAGTCTGAAATAAGTTTAAATGATAGGAACCTTATTTTATTCAATTTCAATATCAATAGCATTTAGGATGAGATTTAGAGGCAACTCTGTTAACAATTGAAAATAACTGTTAAGATAGTTATATCCATTAAAATATGGAATTATGGTAAAATGATAAACTTTTATTTACTTGAATATGATTATAAATAATTTTTAAATGCAGTGTATGATACATATGATTATTGTTTCCTGCATTTACTAGATCTAGACTTATTTCTGTTAAATCAGCTTAGTGTTTACCTGATTAGTGTTTCTGGCACAAAGCTAATTTCATTTACCAAACAGACATTAAAATAAGCAGTGGAAGTTAGAAGTGGGGAGGGATAGTGGAAAAATAGATGTGTGGGACGATTTATAAAGTTATCATGAATGGATAAGGCAATCTTCTAAGGTACCGACATAGGTACTGATAACCAGAATGCCAAAACATGCAGACATAAAAATAAATTCATAAATCGACTGAAGAGGAAAAAATGGTAAAAAGACAGAATTAAAGGCCCTTCACTAAATTCACACAGCATTCATAATAAATAGAAGAATTAATAGCACAAATGGAAATAAATGAGTCTAATAAGATGGTTAATTGAAGCTCCCATTACAAATGGGCAATACGAACACATATGGAAGAATTTGTAGGACTGAAGGCATGCTGCATTGCCTTTACAGAGAGATGATTGCAAGGTCACCAACACTGAGAACTGAATATTGCAAGTATCTGACATTTCAGAAGGATGGGAAGAAAATAAAATGAGGTGTGGTAGTTTGATCAATGAATGTTGAGACCAGTACAGTGTGAGGAGTGATCTTGACCCGGAATATCAAGAATTACAATAAGTTTGTGTGGAATTAACAAATAGCAAGATAAATAAATTATTGATGGGCAATAGTTTGTAGGCCATCTAACAGTAGCTACACTGTAGGACAGAATATGCATCAAAAAATAATGGGGGCTTATAAGAAATGTACAGCAATAATTGTGGGCAATTTTTATCTTATAATTGAATAAATCAAATTGGCAAAGATTGCCTTGAGGATGAGTTCATAAAGTGTTTCTGCACAATATTTTCTGGAACCAACCAGGAAACAGGCTATTTTAGCTTTGGTAATGTATACTGGGAAAAAGTAAATTGATATTCTCATAATGAAGGATCATCTGGGCAAGAGCGATCATAATATACTGAAATTTTAAATTCAGTTTAAGGCTGAGAAATGTGGATTTGAAACCATTGTTTAAAATTTAGAATCAAGGCAACGAGAAAGATATGAATAAAGAGTTGACCAGGAACATTGAATAAAAAGTTAGATTGTAGATAAGCAGTGGCTCACAAGATGCTTCAAAACTCTCAACGAAGATAAATTCCATTGTGAAAGAAAGACTCCAGGAGAAAGATACAACTTCTGTGGCTAACAAAGGAAGATAAGGATGGTATCAAATTGAAAGAAAATACATACCAGTGTGTGAAGATTAGCAGTAGGCCAGAAGATTAAGAACATTTTAGAAACTAGCATAGGATGACAAAAACACTAATAAAGAAAATTAGAATGTGAGAATAAACCCATAACAAATAAAGGACTTCTACAACTACATAAAAAGGAAGAGAATAGTTAAAGTACATCTTGATGTCTTGCAAGGTAAGACTGGGGAATTAATAATAGGAAGCAAGGACCAGGATTCTTCAGTGTTCTTCAGCGCCTCTTCGGCACTGCTATTGTTTTTTTGCTGATCACCTCAAATTGGTGTCTTCTGATTCTTGATTCCTCTGCCAAATGGGAATAATTTATCTACTTTGTCCAGACCCCTCAAACTAGTAAATGCTCTCAACTTTCCTCTTATTCTTCTCTAAAGCTTCCGCAGGTTATCCACATAGCTGATATTTCTCACTCCGAAACCAATTTGTTATGAATCTTTTCTGCATTCTCTCCAATTCCTTGGCAACCTTCCTAAGGTATGAACTTTCATGGTTACTATGCTGAAGGGATTTTTGAAAGTCAAAAATCTTAGCTTAACATGCAATGTTCATACATTAGGTGTTATCTTTTAAAATGCATTAATATTGGCTAGAAAGTGACACTTCAATTATCTGTTATGATGGAAGCATTCTTGCTTCCACAAAATCATGAAAGTGTATAGAGAAAGAACAATTATTTTGCTTTAAACTTAGTTATTTCTGTTGAGAACTGCCAATTTCAATCTCTGCTAAGAAGCCCTAATATCTCTTGGGCTCTGTATCTACATCTCCATGAAAACTTTGGTGGATAAATGAGAATACAAGTACAGAGAAAGGGATCATTTGAAATACCTTGATGAAGGTGCATTCTTCAAAGAATGTTATTATGATGCTGCATCATGTCCAAATAAACAAGATGAGTGAACGGAGTTTGAGACTGATGCCAGTCTGGACAAATAATTCTGGCCTGGTGGCAATGAAGTTATTAGACAGCACAACCAAAGATAAACCTATGCACAAACGATGTGTAAGGAGCTGGTAGCATTTGGACAAAATAAAACAACTTCAGAGTTTACCAAAATGCTTATTAGTAAAGAATAATTATGAAACACAGTAAACCATAAGCTTGAGCACTTCAGTAATCATTAATTTGTTTAAAAATGACATTTGCTGCTAGCCAGTTTGCCTTAATTATACATTATGATTTTTATGTCCTTCAGGGAGTCCCTATCCTACAAACTGCCAAGTCACTTCCTTGTTGTCAGTTTCGTGTATTCTGCTCCCTTGGTGCACCAAAAGAACTCAATCCACCAGCTGGGAAAATGCAGCTATTTTATTCTAGGTCTTGCTGGTTTTGCATTCCCACTCCTCCATCCCAGGTCTCCCCCAAGCAGATCTTAAAAATTCCTCACATGACTTGCTCCCTTAAAGGGTTATGCACCCAACATGCATAAAAATGATCAAAAAGGATCTCAGCTTCTTGTCCAATACCAAAGACTCAAAAGTAAAATTTAATCCTAGTAGGCAAGAATTGTTCAAAAAAGATAATAGTTTGTTCTTGTAATAAATTAGAAATAAATGTGTTGGTCACCAGTTTAAATGGAAAATGGACTGAAGGGCTTATTTTATCTCTATCTATCACCTGGTATTCATCACGCTGTTACCATTCTCAGTTGGCTCACTATAGCTGTTGAACTGAGACTTGGCATTTTTCTTGGAAGAGAGAGAACCTAGGGGGAGAACTGCATTTGGTGAGTCCTGTTAACCTGCTGGTGACTAATTTCAAGGTGGCATTTAGGAAGGGCAAAACTACATGGGGGGGGGAGGGAAGAAAAGTATCTTAACAGGGGGATTCTCATGAAAATAGAAAAGTCATTGCTCACTGAATAATTTCTAAGAATAAATTTATGAGGCTTCACATACTGCAGTCAGCATACATGAAAATCAATGAGTGCTGAATAAAGGGAAGTTAGTTTGCAGTTTTCTGATATGAGTTGGCTGCGTCTATAAATCTGTTAATGATCTGCACCACAATGTCCCAGCTTCTTATGATCCTGTGTCTGATTCAGCTGTAAAATATTCCATCAATGACCATCCTCATCCCTCTTTGCTGTGACCCTTTGACTTTGGGGGATAGTTTGGATGTACCTAAGTAAAAATGGCACAAAACTGGTCTCCCAGACCTCCAGCCTATTTTTTTTCCCTGCTTCACATCCAGGATTCCAGGACACACAAGGGGAAAATCTGCCTCATTGATATTTTGTGGATATGGTTCCATGGGTAAAAGGCTCTTCCTGCAACTTTGCACAAACAGCGATTCTTTCAGTAGGGCATGTTTATATTTGTACTGAAAAACATTTGCTTTATTATTCATTTAATTATATTTTCAGCAATTATTAAATAGCAACCTCACTTAATGTTCATTTCCACTTAATATGCAAACTTTACATGACTGCATTCAAACTGAAAAAAAGCTTCAGAGGTTATGTAGTTCAACCTAAAACTAACTGAACCATCTTTTGCTACTTTACAAACTGCAAATGGCACAAAAGTAGTTCTTACATAATGTGTGAGCAAATCTATATTTGTTGCACCCTAGAGATGCATCTAAAATGCTGAAAACATCAATAGCAGCTAACATTTACAGTTAAACAGCTTTCAAGTATGAGGGCCGTAATTGTTTAAACATGTGGTTAGGCTGTTCCTGAAGACAGCTCAGCCATTTGATTTACCTGCCAAAGCACACTTCTTCTGTGGCTGCTGGAGATTTGAAAGTGTAAGACATACACTGCAAGAGCTTTCTCACGGTGAGCCACTTCCTGCACCTGACTTACTGCGGGTCGCTTGCAAGGTCAGAATGCCAAAAGAATAATTTCACTAGCAGGCATTTTGCACTTTGATAAATGACATTTTCAAGAAAGGAAAGTTGGATCGCCCTCGTCCAATTTAAAGGAATTTGGCATTACGACAACTTGCCAATATTGTATCTTTCACTCAGTAAAATGCCCCAAGGTTATTTTCAGGAATGTTACCAAACATAATTTGCCGAGTCACATAAGGAAATAGTAGGAGGAGATGAGCTTGGTTTTCAGGGCTGTCTCAAAGGAGGACAGTGAGATAGAAAGGTATATCGGCTTGGAGAGGTAATGTCAGAGCTTCGAGTCCAGGCAGCTGGAGGACCACCGTAGAATCATGTAGAAGGAGGCCATTTGCCCCATTGGCCGGAATTGTACCTTCAGCCATAGGAATCAGAAAGGTCTGTTGACCTTGGGTGGGATTTTACGGTCTCAGGATGAGCAAGGCTTAGAATCTTGCCCTTTGTGTCTGCCTCATTCCTTTTACAGAGGCTGAATTTGCTTCACTTTTTTCAAAGTGACTTGGCAGTATCTAGGATTTGCTTGCAGTTCAGCTGATTCAAGTAGGGTGCAAGGAAGAATTAATAATAATGAAGTAAAACAGTTAGTGTTGCTTGATGAAAATCAATTTATGCAGCTGACAGAAGAACAGAAGTTACATTGAGGTATCAGGGCAAGAGACAGTGCTGATTCACTTTGGTGGGATAAAAAAGTAAGATATATTCAAGCCCATAATTTTGCGCATATGGCTTAATCAGAAAGGTGCACAGAGTAAACGAGTAAATTTTGCGCATATGGCTTAATCAGAAAGGTGCACAGAGTAAATGCCTGACAATTCCCCAGAAAAATAAAGTCCTCTAATAATACAAAAATAGTTTTAGAGTGACGAGTAGGAGTAATAATTGCCATGAAGATTGCAAGATATTTGACTTCAACATGGATATCTCGTTATCATTTCACTTTCGTGTGCTGTGTCACCCATACGTATGAGCAGGTGTAATCTGAAGCCACACAATTTGATCAGAACTGGGTTACCGTGGGACTCAAGGAAAATGTGGGAGAGTTGGGAACATTTTCTAAGACATGGAAAAATTCAGACAGGAAATTAATCAATAGTAGGGCTGTCCTGTACCCAGATTCAGTACAAATAGTGCAAAGAACTAACCTGGTCAGGCAAGGTGAGCAAAGTGGTAGATTCACTGAGACCCTGGAATGCACCCAGCCCCTCTCACTCTATCTTGTCAAGCCCATTCCATTATAAGTTTCCTCAAGATCACTTAAATTACAAGAGCATTCATCGTTCACCATCAATGCATCTTCATACGTCCCATTCACTGAGTTCAATGCCATCACCCCATCAATGCCATGTGTCACTGGACACATACTTACCTCATGCAACGTGATAGCACCTCATTCAGCAAAACAAGTGTAGACATGTCTTCATAAGCATGCCAGGAGCACTTGTGCTGCATCTGCCTGACAGTTGTCTCACTGTATATACTCCATCCAAGTGGAGAAACAATTGCCTTACTGAAAGGGATAGGTCTGTTGTTCACACTTGCAGGAGAAGAGAGCACAGAATGCTTGAGTGAGGAAGTGGACCAGAGATTGTTATTACAGGTAATGAAACTGGGATCTGCAGAGGAAGAGGTTATGGAGATTAGTGGCACGTCTGCATCCTGACCATTGGAGATGGAGAGATTGGAGCTTTGCAGCTTAGAATCATTGAATCCCTATGATATAGAAGGAGATCATTTGGCCCATTGAGTCTGTATCAACCACAATCCCATCCAGATCCTATTTCCATAACCCTCATTTACCCTGCTAATCTCCTTTACACTAGGGTCTATTTAGTGTACCCAATCAACCCAACCTGCATATCTTTGGAGTGTGGGAGGAAACTGGAGCACCAGAGGAAACCTGCTCAGGGAGGAGGTGCAATTTCCACCCAGACAATGACCCAAGGCCAGAATTGAATCTGGGTTCCCGGCGCTGTGAGGCAGCAGTGCTAAGCGTTATGCCACAGTGGTCTGTGTAGTGACAGCATTAAACATTTTCGACTCACATCACAGGCAGGACTTGGCCATGTTAAATTTGATTTCTGCATTAAGTGAAATATGATCATTTTAGCTCTGCTAAGAAACAACAGTTTTGCTTATTACTTATCCATATCCATCTCTTTTCTCCCCTAGGGCCATTGTATGAGAAACAACAGCTGTGAGCCATCTGTACAATGATTCCTCAGAGGAGCTCATTCCTTCTAGGATGCATTGTCACTGGACACATACTTACCAGGCACCAGTGCAGAAAGAAGCCCTTTGTGCATCCAGTTAATTAGGCTTGCACTTGGTTAATCATAGGTCAGAAATGAGCACGAGAAAAAAGTTTTGCAAGAGTGAATTAGTGTTGCAGGTTACTGCAAGGATGTCTTCCATAGATGGGCTAGCCATGAAATGGAACTTCAATCCTGATGATCTAATCAGTCCATGCAGACTATGATGATGGCCATTTAAACTCTGAATGATAACATGCCTGCCTCTGTAAACAACACGTCAGACATCTTTTTTGAAGGAGTAGGGGTGGGGGAGCATGGAAGTGGAAATTCAAAGCACTCCTATCTCACATCTCATCACTGTGTTCCCCTCTACCCCTCCCCCCCCACCTCAGTCGTATCCAACACACCGCCTCATGTTCCAATAGCCAAGGACCAAGTCTGCCCTACACCAGAGGAGCAGGCTTTGGTAGGTTCTCATGGTCTCTGACATTTAACGGTCATCGGCCAGAAGTATCTCAAGAATCATAATAAAGGCAACAGCAGTCTGTCTTTAATTTTTGCCGAAGCCACAAGGTTTCATCACATAGAATTGCTAGGAAGAGGAAGAGAAAAATTTATTGTTCTTAAGAGGTATGCACATGGGCATCTTTAAAAATATTTTATTAAGTTTCTTTTTTTTAAAAAAAATCAACTCACATATAACCTATGAGTTGGTATTAATATCCAGTATTGATTATTGTTGTCTGATGATTGGCAATTTGCCTTTTCAATTGCATGATGATGAATGTGAAGAGATCAATTGATGGCAACCGTTACTGATTGGATGGCTGATTACAAGACTGCTTTGTGTCTGCAGGGAATGGGCTGGATTTGATTATTACTGTGGTCCAGTGAGATTGACCTACTGATCTATTTGGGCTATAAGAACATCCATAGCAGCCAGGATGAAATATGAATGGATGGTCTGGCATAACGTGCCTATTTTCATCTTCCTCCTCCTGAGTGGCATTCTCGTCAGATGATAATTGATACGCAACTTGTTCATCCTCTATCTCCAGTCCTAGCTGTTGTGCATATTCTACACAAAACATACATGATTATAATAGAGACCCTCACTGTCAAAAATGTTGGGTATTTCCAGACATATCCAGGCACTTAAAGTGCATCTTCAGCCTGCTCAATGACATACATGGTTATGAGATGACGGTCAGTGCAGTACTTTTTGGGTTCAGTGATAGTCTTTCTCAGAGGTATGGTCAGCTGGATTTGGAGGCGGTTTTGTTCTCTGTCCAGTTTGGGGTTATTGGGTTGTTACTACATGAAAGGCTGAGATGGCAGATCCCAGAGAAGCTAACACGGACCTGCATGATACCCTTCTTGTGACTGCGCACCAGTTTAATATAATGGAATGGAATTTCTTGTGGTTGAAGTCTATTGATTTATTTGGAGTTCTTCAAATTGCCTGGTGTGCACAATTAATGGCAATCTGTATCCCTGGGAAGCTACACAACACCAAGTTAAAGTCCAACCAGTTTATTTGCTAGTGAACCCACAAGCTTTCGGAAACACTGTTCCTTCGTCAGGTGTGTGGAAAGTTCTGATCAGAACTGATATGTTCATGAGGGAGCTGAACATGGTCCTTGCGGCTAAAGGGCTCAAGGGGTATGGAGAAATAGCAGGAGTGGGATACTGACTGTGCATGATCAAACATAATAATATTGAATGATGGTGAATGGCCTACTCCTGCACCTATTTTCTATGTTTACGCTTTGTTTTGAGAGTGTTGTCTCTCACGAATTTGGTATCTTGTTACTCCTGTCTGTTATCCTGCTGCAAATGCCCCCATAGCACGGCCTTGCTGCTCTGCAGCTCTCTCTCACGTCAAAGTCAAAACTGAAGCAGCCATGGTGCCATTCACTCTCACCTTGTGTGTGAAGAGTTCCAAATTGTACAGATAAGTATCTCACAACCAATAGTGTCATCAGATTATTTCCTAGCAGGATCTGAGAAAGTAGCTATGAACCCGAGGCCTTTATTAATCTTAATACTTTTAACATTCCCCATGTAGTGCTATTTAATTTCACATCCATTTTAATGCCACTTTTCCTGCTCAGGGAAATGCATGCAGAAGGTATCAATGCCAAAACATGGTGATAGTCTCAATAAAGCTCAATTAAGATTGTGAATGTAGCCCAATCCATCACATACACCAGCTTCCCATCCATTGACTCTGTCTACACTTTCCACTGCATCAGAAAAGCAGCCAGCATAATTAAGGACCCTATGCACCCTGGACATTCTCTCTTCTACCTTCTTCCTTTGGGAGAAAGATACAATAGTCTGAGGTCACATATCAACTGACTCAAGAACAGCTTCTTCCTGTTGCCCTTAAGACTTTTGAATGGACCTATGTTGCATTAAGATGATCTTTCTCTACACCCTAGCTGTGACAGTAATACTACATCCTGCACTCTCTCCTTTCCTTCTCTACGTACAGTATGTTTTCTCTGTATAGCATCCAAGAAACAATACTTTTCACTGTATACTAATACATGTGACAACAATAAATCAAATTAAATCAATAAAGCATCCCAATAAAATCTTTTAATTTCCTTGTAGCTACAGTTAAACAAAAAGTAGGCACATTTCCAGCGCGTTGGGTTCACATTTTGTATTTTTGCCGATTGAACCATTCTGATTCTCTACTGCCCATTTTGGGGCAGGGGATGGTTAAAACCTTTTCCAAGGAGGAAAGATTAAACATAAAATACACCACAAGTGAGTCAATGTTAAAAAAAGTAGCACAGCATTTTCTATTTGGATGTATTGAATTTTACCAGCTTGGATTTGTCCCAACTGGCATCCAGAACAGGCCCAGATGCTAATCTGTGGGATTTCTAATGGAGCCATTTGCCAATAGGTCTCATTACTGATGCCAGCTGAGTGGCTCCCAGCTGTGTTGGGAGGCCTGACGGGTGAGTCAGTCTGGAACAAAAAAGAAAAATAAAAAAAATGGAACTGCCTACCAAGTAGGAATAGTTTCCATTTTTTGACACTGCCTCACTGGGATCATTATACTTTATACTGAATGAACTCCCCATCATACACTTACCTTCCTTAAGGCATGAAGGAGTACCCTACAGCTAGGGATTGACATAAGATTGGAATAGAAGCTAAACGTGCAACAGAACTTTGTAGTGAAGGGGACACACAAGGAAATAACATTTTAATTAAATTGAAAGCAAAATGCAGAGCTCTGAAAGGAGAAGGTGGTTCAATATTTAAAGTGCAAGTCTTCATCAGAACACCCCTAACAAAATGTCCCACTTCAAGGCAAATCTCTCAATGTAGAAATACAGGCTGTGATTCTCCCTTCGCGACCCACAACTTTTCTCTTGGGTTGTGGTGGGAGATGCCGGCCTTGTAACGGGATTTGTGCATGTGCCAGGAATGCATGCGCATCTTCCAGAGCCGGCAAACAGTCAAGGGCCGAACCACGCTGGAAACTGGCGTGAGGACAGGTAAGTCATTTAAATCCTTTTTTAAATATACTTCAAATATGTTTATTAGTTCATTATCAAGACCATTCAAGTCCAGATTGAATCTCCCACTCCAACAGGAGTGCCTCATTCTGGCGGGGTTCAGACTAGCTCCCCAATTCGGGGAATTAATGGGGGACTCCAACGGAATAAAGTGGGGGGGTACAATTGGGACCCTGCAGGGGATCAGGTGGTGGTGGATGATGCTCCTTGGACATGGGCACCCTGGGAATGCCAGCCTGTACCCCCAGCACTGTCCAAGGGATAAAGTGTCCATGCCCAGGAGGCATCTTGGCATTTCCCATTGGGCAGTGCCAAGGGGGCAGGGTCCATTGTGGGTGGGGCCTGGAGGCAATCGGTGGAGGGGAGAACCCCGCTGCCACTCTGCAAACACGATCACTCTGGGATGGAGGGAGATTAGTGATTAGAGTGGGGTAGAGGGGCTGCCTCCAGAGGGCCCTGACCCAGGGATCAGCAGGGAGAGGACTGCCAGTGGGTGGGGGAATTGCCAAAGTTGGGAGGGGGCTTATTGTGTGCATTGGGGCATTCCAGGATGGGAGGGTCCTGAAATTGCTGTGGGGTCCGTGATCAGGCCACGGAGGGAGCTGGAGAGGCCAGTGATTGAGCTGGCCAGCAAACGGGGAGTCTAACTGATCAGGGCCACTGCACGTATGCAGAGTTTCAGAACTGACAGGCTCTGGTGCGAATAGGTTCCTCCCCTGACCCCCAGTTTTTAATTAATTCACGACTGGGACCTCTTTAGTGCAGAGGGTGGGGAGATCCAGGTGAGAAACTGAACTGACAAAACAGTGAGGATTTAGAACAGTTTTCCCAACAATTCAGCATTTTTGGGAAAATCGCCCCCATAGAAAATAGAAGCAGGAATGGGCCATTCAGCCTTCAAGCCTGGCTCCACCATTCATCTTGATCATAGCTGATCATCAAATTCAATATCCTCATTCTTCTCATATTCCTAGATCAATTTAACCCCAAGAACTATATCTAATTTCTTCTTGAAATCTGACATTTTGGCTCATGTACTTTCTGTGATAGTGAATTCCACGCATTCACCACCCACTGGATGAATAAATTTTTCCTCACCTCATTTCTAAAAGATTTACCCCTTCTCCTCAAACTATGAGCCTGAGTTCTGAATTCCCTCACCATTGGGAACATTCTTCCTGAATTGACCCTGTCCAACCCTGGTAGAATTTTATATGTTTCTAGGAGATTCCCCCTCTCTCTTCTAAACTCCAGCAAATATAATCCTAACTGACTTAGCCTCTGCTTACATCGCTCCTCTTCTGTTTCAAATGTTGATCAATCGAGCATTTTTTATTTCAAGTCTACTTTTCCATCAGTTTTATCCCCTTCTTCCCAAAGGCACTGACTTGTGCTAGAATGGGAAAGCCTATGGAATTCAATTTCCCTCAACTGACTTGCCTTCATGTTCGAGACAAGGCAATAGATGTTGGTAGATTATGTTATTCAACTGTGAAATCATCAAACTTGAGCCTGATCTGGTTCTCACCCAATGTTTAAACAGTGCCCTACTAGCATAGGGCCCTTGGTAATCACTCCTCTCTAATTTTATTTTCCCTAACCTAAGACAAGGCCAATTATATTAACCTTTTTGCTTCCCCAGTTGGGATCAGTGTAGATTGTGAATCAATTCTTGGACCTCTCCAGGCCAAGGAACTATCATATAACGATCGCGATGAGGCACTGGTGGTGGAATTTTACGGCCTGGCTCATCACAAAACTGTAAAACCCCGCCTGAGGTCAATGGACCTTTCTATGTTCTGCCCCTCACTCACTCCAATTCCTGTGGTGGGCGGGGCAATAACATTCTGGCCTAGGAGTCCTTCACTTCTGTTTTTAAAGTAAAATATTCAACATCAGTATTTCGTTGTCCATCAATCCTCAAATGGAGACACATTAACCAGTGTTAGTTTAGTGTTATGTTACTCTACCTCTCTAAAGACAATACATTCTCCATGAAATCTACATTAATTCTGGGTTATCTCAAAGTCAAAACATAGCCAAGAGCGGATCACTACCAGATAAATTACTGTGTTAAACCACTCACATAATTTGTGCCATCTCATGCACCTGTAGATAAGAAAACACTGAACAACGTTAACAAAATGACAGGAATACTGAACAAAAAGGCAGATTTACTGAATATGTACCACCTTAGACCAGTCTCCTGTCCTCCAGACATAGCACTTTGAGTAATCTTCACAGTCTTCTGCCTCCTTTGGGCGTGTTGATAAATCGCATTTCTTGCGTGGATTGGTGCACTTGATAGTTCGATGCCGAGCCCCCTTGCCACATTTCACTGAACACTGTAATGCACATCAACATAAGGATATAATTTACAATAACATCACACCCTATCCAACACTGCTACAGATGTTGACACAGCGCTCAACTCATCTGTTCCTAAAAAATCCCTAAAGGAAACTAAAACTCTGAAAACACACGACACAGCGATCAGAGGAAAGTGATAAATCATCGAACAAATGTCAGGACTTTGTGACAGCTGTTTCTGCTGAAATCTGCATTCATTTATATCCACAGGTGAATTACGTTGTCTACATTCCTAAACTGAGTTGACACTAAATCATACAGCTTAACTACTCGAGATGAAACTTCAGTCGGTTCTAGCCATAGGTATCTTGTCTTAATTTATCTTTCCCTATAAAATTTGACATGCCAATTTATTGCATCCTCAGAAACTGCAGATCTCTGTGCTTTGGTCAGCAGAACATTATATGGTGCCAAACACTTTCTTTTCTTGTTCCTCTCCAGAAGTTGCAAACTAATGTTGGGATTGTGGCCACTGACAATATAATACCACCATTTTATTTCCAATACTGTTATGTATTTTGGGAAATGGGGCCATTTGTTAGGGAGTTTCCACGTTAAAGTTTAACAATCAGACTAATTCCTGTTCAAATAGAGTTATCCAAACTGTGAAAAGAGAATGCAAGTAACTGATCGTAATCCACACATATTTGCATCAACTCACGAAGAAGCTTTAAAGCATTAGTTTTCACACATAAATTCTTTGCAAGCAGCTGGATTTTGTACCTTTAGCATGTATGTAAACTGCAATTTTGTTGAAATTGTATATTTGGAAGAATTTGGAAACTAACAGTATATATTAAATTGAGTAAGCAATTATGAATAAGCGCTGAATGCCACTGGGAATACAAAGTTTGCTGAACATGGACAAGTCATTCAAACAGAGCTTTGGATTATCATACTACCGTATAGAGATGACTCACGAATCTTTGCAGATCTGCAAACAGACATTTGTAAAGAATCACTTGCAGGAACAACGCGCAGTTATTTACCAGTGTTGGATTGTTCACCCACTAATAGGGAGTTGGCTTAGATCGTCATAAGACAGATTAGTTTTACCCTATTGACGATTACAAAGTGTTGCTGTAATAGTAATCCTGCTCAGTACGAGGGGAACTGCAGATTCAGACATTTGGTCTATGTGCTTGGCTGAGGAGCCAATGGTGCAAAGCTATCATCTGTGGGATTATGACTAAATGTCTCAAAGTCAGATTCCTGCCTAAAACAACTAGATTTGGAAGATGTATAACCATTCAATGTAACTGCCATTGATTTCTTTCTTACAATGTGTTTCTGAATATCTTAATATCTGGGTAGAAGGTAAATTCTACTGGCCTTTGGAAGTCAACTCTATATTAAGATGGCCCAGAACTCAAGTGGAGTGGCAATAACAGTCAGATTGCCACTGTATTCCTCTTGATTTACTGAAGTCAGGAACTGTATGTTTCTTGGCCAGTGTTTCATCCCAAGCCTGGTGAGAGAAGTGCAATGCAGCAGCTCTGCAGTCCTTTCAATGAAAAACAGCAGGGTCAAGGGAAGTGAAGTCATGCATCCTTTTAATGACATTAGGGAAAACTGAAAGGTCCCAACCACTGTGAAAAGCCAGGGAGAAGTTAAGTGATTCAGGTATGAGGAGTTAGGGTGGACCGGAATGACTGCTTTTCTTTTATTCATTCATGGAATGTGGGCCTTGCTAATTGCCCTTGAACTGAATGGCTTGCCAGGCCATTGCAGAGGACATTTAAGAGTCATCTTTTTGCTGTGGGTCGGGAATCACATGTACATCAGTGTGGAAAGGGATTCCTAACCAGCTAACAAGATTTTTGGGCAGAATGCAGTTTTTCAGAGGACAAGAAATCAGTAAGGAATTAAATACTTCCTAAATCAGCTAACACAAACACACATATACGAATGCAGTAAGACAATCAAAACAGTAGTTATGATTTCAAAACATGTATGCTGATATCTTAACATATCTTCATGCATTTCAAATGCATTGTTCACTTTGGTCAAGCTAGGCTACCGAAAGGCATTGTGGTAAACGTCATTTGTTTAAAGCCAGAGGTTAGGGATGTTATTCAGCAGCAATCTTAGTAGTGGGATTCAGTAAGGGAACAGATGATGCAACTTTAACGAATAGATACATTC
This sequence comes from Sphyrna mokarran, assembly GCA_024679065.1. Classification (NCBI taxonomy): domain Eukaryota; kingdom Metazoa; phylum Chordata; class Chondrichthyes; order Carcharhiniformes; family Carcharhinidae; genus Sphyrna; species Sphyrna mokarran. The sequence goes on from JAGIQG010000006.1 coordinate 83,665,103, forward strand.
ATTGCCTAGACACAAGTGTAGATATACCCCTGGACGCAGGGGCACAAGTCTATTCAGTTTGGCAGTGAGCCAGTGGAAACATCCATTTTGACCTGATGCTGGTGTCTGCTGTTACCAGGCAACGGAGATGAGTTAGTGCCAAGAGGGTAGATTACTTCTGAACAAATAAAATACCATGAAGTACCATATGGTTGGCTGAGGTACTTGGCAGATATTTGTATCGGTGCATCACTGTTAAATTGATTTTAAGCCAATGGAAGTCGGAATTCTTGATTAGAAAAATTTATAATTGATCTGTTTTTGACTTTGCATTTCAGATGTTTCAGAGAGATTCTATTGCTCTGTTCCAGAGCTATTTAATCCTTCGTCAGACTCCAGTAGGCTATATGTTTATATTGTCTTGTTCTATGTCTTATGTTTAATAAATTTTGTTATGTCTTTGCAGAGATATGCGAGTTTTGAATCGTCTTAGTTTAAGACACAGTTGGCCACTTTGTAAAATTTCCCAACAGCCAGACCAGGTCAGGATGCAGATTTCCTTCCCTAAAGGACATTAGTGAACCAGACACATTTTAAGGACAATCAACAGTGGTTCCAGCATCATCTTTAATTTTTAAATTCCAGCTTTTTTCATTTTGAATTCAAATTTCACCATCTGCCACTGTGGGAATCACACCCAGGTCGCCGGAGAATTACACTTGGTCTCCGAGATAATCAGTTCAGTGACAACACAATTACTCCATCACCTTCCCAACCGCCTCCCTCTGTCAGGAGGGAGGCCATGAACGATAGGAAAGTGGGGGGTAGGAGTTGGTGATCAGGCAGGTAGTCGATTGGGTGGGGATTAGCAGTATGGGTGGTTCTGGGTGGTTGGGGCAGTGTCGGGGTGGGTAATTGGAAAGTCAGGAGTGGGTACATGAAGTGTGGAGGCGTAGTCAAAGGGTAGGGATAGTAGTTAGGGTGGTGGGTGGGGGGGGGGGGGGGGGGGGGGGAGAAAGGTGGGGCTGAGGGCAACCAGTTCAGTGCTCGGGAAGGTAATCAAGGAATAGAGGCAATGGGATTTTGGATGGCAGTCAGGATGTTACAGGTACAGTCAGAGGGTCAGCTGAGTTGGCTGATCAGGCAATTAGTAGTCAAGGCTTGGGGCTAGTTAAGGATCTGGGGGGGTTGTGGGGTCACGAGTGATGGTTGGGGAGTTGTCACTGAGTCCACCAGGGTGGGATTCCAGATGCAAGGTAATGTCCCATCAAAAGTTTAAACTTCCCAAGAAAATCCCTTGCATGGGGATTTCCTGGACGGGGAGGGGAGGGGAAGAATTTCCCCAGTGCATTTTCTGGGATACTTCTGGATATAACCCCCACTCTGGGGAATGGAAGTTTTTGGCTGATCTGTTTGGTGAGCAATATGAGGGGGATTGGAACTGATCTGAAAATGGAGACCTCAAATGTACTGAATTGTTGTGATTTAATTTTTTGGTTTCTTCTCAGACAAATGTTTCAGGTCATTTTAGAGTTTGGTGCAGAAAAACATAAGGATGTAAACAGTAGGAGGAGATCTTCCATCACCTTAATCTTATATCACCTTAAGACTGCTCTGCTATCCAGTATAATTATGGCTGATCTTCTGCTTCAACATCACCTTCTTTGATTCCCTATGAGACCAAGGGCAGGATTGCCTTTGGGTCAAGACACTGATAGCAGGGTGGAGGTGGTGGGAGGGGGGGGGGGGAGTCATAATTCTGCACTATGGGGAAATATTCACCTGGTAATGAGTTTCCTCAAACTGGCCAGTGTCCACAGGTGGACCCACATCTAATTATGGATGGCAGGTACAGTATTGAAGATGGAGGGCCAATGAGCCAGCAGTTCAGGCACCTCTATTTTGATGTCAACTCTGCACATTTTAAAAGTATTAATTTTTTAAAAAAAAAGACCTCAGATGCCAGATCACTCCTTCGTAGGATGGCCTCAAGCTGCAGCTGTAGCCAAGATGATGGGGAGGGCCTCAAAGTTCTGACAATGGGCCTTACAGGTAAAAGAATATTTGCATAATGCCTGTTTTCAGTGATGCTGCTCAGCCCACCTCAATACCCAGGGGGCAGACGGTGCCTTCAATGATTTCTTCATTAAAGCAGCGCTACACAAATAAATTTATAGCCCCCAAGTCCACATTCTATGGGGAAGGCTGGTGCCAAACAGCATCAGTTTCTCAACATATACAGGCTTGACGTGTTTAATAAAGAGAGATATATATTGAATAAATGGCTATTGCATGCAGATTTGGAGGGGAAAGAAAGCTTCAATGTCATCTTTATTATTCATTGCTTTTAACTATACATTTTGCTTTAAAAGGCTAACATTTTAATGCAACTTTTTTCCAATATTTTCCTGCAACCTAAATAATTAAAAGACCCCAAATTTATGTTTATTTGACACCAGACAAATCGTTTTTTGTTCTAAGCATTATAAATATAAAAAGGCTTTAGAGAAGGATAAATCAGGAAATTTGTTCTATATTACAACTTGCCAAAGGTCCATTAAACATATCAGGCTTTTGCATCAATCTTAATCAATGATTTTTTTCACTGGAATTTGGAGGATAACTTTTAGGTATATATGTGCAATTATGGTTTCAACGGGTCAGAACACATAGTACCTAAAACAGCCTCCCTGCACTTCATATTGTACCTAACATACCAATAACCTTTGGAAATACCATTTAGGAACAGCTGGATCAACAATTAACTTGGATGCACTGCTTTTATTTGAGCACTTACCAATACCAAATGATCTGCATGATGACTGCTGTTTTACAAAAGAATGTTGGAAGGCATAACTCCACTAGTTAGCGATATAAAGCGTGGATCTGGGCATGCAGTGTGCAGAAACGTGCAACAGTATACTTAGAACCCTTGGCTTAAGTGACCCAGCTAAGGATTTATTAGGCTCTGTCATAACTTTCATGAGGTTATTGCTATACAGATACCAGTTAATGTCCTTGCATAAGAGGAAACATTAAATAGTTCTTATTATTCTTCAAAAGAATATCATGGTTGCGAAAGTGCTTTTTTGACGACCAGAGGTTGTCAAAGGTGCTACTTAAATGCAAGTTCTTTGTAAATGCTGTGCCATTATTAAACCAGACTATCCTTGTAAAACAACAGGGTCAACCAAACGTCTTGGAGTTTAAATTTGTTATATGTGGTTTTTGGCACAGCTAGCAGAGCTGCAAATCAAAATGATGAGAATTCCAGGGTCATAGCAATTTTATAGTAAGGGAACTATGCCCTGGATTGCTTGGGACTGAATATCTAGACATAACTTGCACTGGCTTGAGGTGGGGCTTCCTCAGATGATATAAAACCTTAGCTGAATAGGTAGACTGATTACCCAGATGCGCCTGAACAGAAAGATACTTGTACACAAGTGGGTTACTCTTGTCAACAATGTGAACCGGTCAAACTTTGCACCTTTATTTTGAACTCTTTTTCTAATTCACTGAGTTCTTATTTTGGCTATTAGGTACCAATTAATTGATGTCGAAGATCTGTGTGAACCCAAAGGATGAGTCAAATATTAATCTAACACCGTTACTAATTCTAAGGTGACGAGTTCCTCAAGGAAGTTAAAGGGCTGGACTTGATGCACAGTTGTTGTGCAAAATTGAGTGTACCTTCTGATCTTTCCTTTATGGTGGCCCCATAGCAATTTAGTGTTTGTTGGGATGTTAATTATCTTGAGGCAAGACCACCTGTTCCACCTTCACCCCCAAACTAGATAGGAATTTGCCCCTCCAGGGGCTTGTTGGTCATTTACAAGCTGGTAAGTGGGAGGTAGGTAGAGTGGTGATCATTGAAGGTTCAGGCAAGCAGGCCTAGTAGGGGTTGGGCTGGATAGAGAGGGCAAACACAGTGGTATCAGGAGCTTTGTGGGGAGACTTCATATTCTAATATAGAGCCTCTAGCTCAGGGCATGCAGCCTACTCTGCTGAAGGGAGAAGTCTTGCTAATCAGTGCATTATTTCTATATCCCATATATTCTGCTGAATGTGCTCTGGACACTATTATGACAGGGCAGGATCAGAGACTGTATTAGGGTTTACACACGTACGCACGTGCACCCACATAATTTTGAAAATTGTCACAAATCTCCAGTAATTGTCACCAAATATAGAAACGGTTATTAGAGTGTTTGTGGCATTAGTATTTGTCTTTGGCTTCCATAATAATTACAATATATCAATGAGGTCAGCATGGATCACTTAGCTGCTTGAATTGACAACTTTCAAAGTAGTATTTCCATTGAAATTGGCAGTGCACTGCAGACTTTTGGTAAAAGGACCTAGCAGACATGCTGCTATTTATTACTGTGATTAGATATCAGACAGGCAGGGAGAATGAGTACAATGTCAACTCTCCCCACCATGCCCAACAGCATTAATTTAATGCTTGGGCTACCTTAGCTCCTCAGTCTCATGTAAATGCTGCCTTAAAAGGTGCCTCACCAAAACACTGGCAGGCCAAGATTAGGGCAAACAGAGACAGCTATCAGGTTAGTTGCTAAGGCTTGGGGAATGGCTCTGTAGAGTGTTCGTGTTGGGAAGTGGGGATAGTTAGCAGGAGAAAGGCCAGGCTTTCTTTTAAGACATATCAACTCTCTCAATGATAGGTTTATATGTGCGTACTGGAGCATCCATTTCTTCCCCTTCATGCTTTAACCAAGCGATGGGATAGAGATAGTGCTGCTCCACTCTGTCAGCTGGATTGTTACAGGGAAAGATACAATTTAAAAATATTTTGTGCATGAGCAATGGTACAGAAGAGTAATTAGCATTTGAGAAAAGTTGTATTATTTGAAGAAGACTAAGAAAGTTTTATACCTCTGACCATATTCCAGCTTCCCACACTGTCAGACAGTCCTGACCTTCACAGCGTTGTAGTGAGGCAGGCTTTGGCCCAGGACAGTCTCTTTCTCGAGCTCTAATGAATGTGCCATTTTGGAGCTGCTGGGTGCAGGCTACTTGTCTACCTTGACTTCCTTTACCACAAGTCCGTGAACATGGTGTCCATTCTGTCATCATCCACCTGTTGAAGAAAGCATTTTGTACTGTAACTTATAATTGCCTATTGTCGGCAACAAGGCAACTTAGAAAGAACAAATAAATTAAGACAAGAATTAATTCTTCTGAAAATTCAGGATCAGCAGGATCCAACTGATATCCACATATCTGCTCTTGTGGTAAAAGATGCGAGTTCCACTAATCAAGGACTTTTATTCACAAGCACATGCTGGGGAGATACAATCTGATTCTATAGGGTAGCTTCCTGATACAAAGGCTGCATAACTCTTTCAGTAATCACATTTCATGACCCTGCCGTACATACCTAATGAGCAGAATTATACACACTGCTGATGTCTCTATTATCTCACTGGAAGGCTATGCACATCTTGTTCTAACACCACCCAGTCTGTGTTTTTATCATCATAACATTTGTTTCCCCATCCTGCGAAGGATTTTATGACTTGTGATAGTTTGATTTCTCGCAGTACTATACCCATCATGCTGATGTGTTGGCTATATTTTCCAACATGCTTAGAAGTTTCTCATACCGTAAGTGTCTACCTTTAAAGCTGTTGATTCTCATCCTAATACCGATCTTAATACTGAGTAATTTCAATTACCTGACTTTACTGTCCATTAGCATATAGCACACTATCCTCCATCCTGGTGAAAGCTCACACAATGTGTTGAATTTTATGGCCCCTTCACGGAGGGAGTGGGGCTGAAAATTGCAGCGAGCTATTCAAAAGTCTATTGACACTGCAGCAGAAAAACCCGCTGGCTAAAAAAGACACCCTACGTTCCTAGCCAGCCCCTTCATAGACGTCTGAGGATACAGTGCTAGGATGTATGTACTGTATCCTCAGACCTCTATGCACAATGGACCTTTGGTCCCCAGAAGCTCATGATAACTTGTGGCCCTAAATCTTACCAGCAAATAATTGACTAAAGAATATCATAGCGAGGTACTAGGAGTGGGCATGTTGGCTGTGTGAAGCAGAACACTCTGTGATAATGCAGTCCGGTGCTCTAATTTTAGTTTTCTTGTTTTGTGCCTTCAGAAGGTATTTGGAGGTCAGTTTTGGGCAGGTGACAATGTAGGGACTCACACTGCCCTCTTGCATGTTAAACACACTTCTTCAGCTTGGAAATTTCAGCCACATTTTGGAACAATTATAGTGAGAGTGGTGTGAGGCTGTTCACTTACAAAGAACTTTAGTGGTAGTTTTCTGTTGAAATATCAGTAGGGTGAAATTTTCTCAATCATTGTGGCTAATGTTTCCTCTATGCTGTGAGGGAACATAGCCATGCAGTAATCAAGAATGTGCAAACAAACAATGTTCCCTTTAAGATGTAGAAACGGACTGTGCTGTGGACAAGCTAATTTTGCACAGTAAACAGAAGTTGGAGGGAATATTGCCTGTTGCCACTTTCAAGTCATACCTTCTATAACTCCTTGCCACTTATTTACATGATCCTGCCTGTATAACTATGATAATGATTTATGCCCAAAAATATAGGGGCAGCACAAGTTGAAACCATCAATTAAAATTTCTGGAGTTCAATTTTCTCTGGAATGAATTTTTAATTTTATCTTGCTGGAACTTAATTTATGGTTGTGATTCTCCTGACAAAAATCAAAGTGCTGCCCGCAGTGGGAAAATGGTACAATTTCAACAGACACTGGCAGCAGCAACCAGGTGAGATTCAATCGCTCTTTGGTTCAGGAAATCGTCTCTACATGAAACACACCAGCAAGCCTAGTTTTATAGAGATTGAGACACCAGATCTCCGAGTTAAGTGACAGGCCCTTCCCCACCCCCCACAGACAATGTTAGTACTCCAACCCTTCACCATAGAGGAGCAGTCTCCTCTACCCCAGCACTAAATGTTCAGCTCACCACCCCCCTCACCCCCACCAAATAATCCAGTTCAAGGACCTTAGGCTTCTCAGTTTATGTTGAGGCTTGAAAAAAAATAAAGAGAATGAAATTAAATGTGAAATAAACACTTCAAAACTTTCATCACATCAAAGGGTGTATCATGCCATCCAATGGTTAACATTGCTGCCTCACAACGCCATGAATCCAGGTTCAGTTCCAGCCTTGGGGACTGTCTGTGTGGAGTTGCACATTTTCCCCACGTCTGTGTGCGTTGCCACTGGGTGTTCCAGTTTCATCCCACATCCAAAGATGTGCGGGTTAGGTTGATTGGCCATGCTAAATTGCCCCTTAGTGTCAGGGAGATAAGAAGGGTAAATACATCCAGTTACAAGGATAAAGTCTGAGTGGGATTGTTGAAAGTGCAGGCTCAATGGGTTGAATGGCCTCTTTTGCCACTGTAGAGATTCTATGATGATTCTGATTCATCTGACAGACCTTTGAACTTGACATACTAGGGGACACATCAAAGGACTTCAAGGCTACAGATGGAAGACTTTTAACTACAACTTGACATGCTAAAAGAGAATTTAGTCATTTTAATAGCTAAAGAGGGATGACGTGCCACACGAATCCCATCCTTGGAAAAAAACCACTGACCTGAACCCCACCCACCCCGCAACCCTCACTTGCCACGAAGCCACCCTTAAGCACTCTGGGGGTGAGTCTTGAGCAGGTAATCACCTCCTTGCACCCCCTCAGTGACCATGGTGCCTGATTCCTGTTTTTCAAGACCTGTACTTGCATGACTTCCCATCGGGGTGGGTGGGGGGAGGCAGGGGGGCAATCCTGGGAGGCCGTTGAATCGGGCTTCCAGCCTGACAATTTGAGTCAAATGCATTTCAGTTAGTAATCATCAGGTTCTTGCCCACTCTGGGTGAGACCTGATTGAGTCAGGCACAACAGGGCAGGCAACTCATGAGTTTGACACCCGGCGAGAATCCCAATTTGGCACACATGCTTGATTCAGCACGCCAGTGGGAGTTCCGACTGGGACTAATGGCCCTGGAGAACCACCTCTGTATGTATATTAGACTCAGTGTGCCTTAAGGTCTTTGGCTTGTTTGCCATGCATTCAGAAAGGCTAAGTAGCTGAAATAGCCTTTCCAAAGGCATACTCTATCATGCTGAAGACAGCAGTCAAAACACGAGGCTCTGAGATTGAAGGCAAAAGATATGACATTCGCTTCTCTCCAATTACTGGTGTCCTGACTCAGCTTTCCTTTTTGTCTTTGCCATAGTATTAAACGGAGTGTAAGTTTTCATTGGCCAGTTCACGTAGAAACCGGCATAAACTTTGACATCAATGGGATTATGGAATTCTGAACCACTGACACACTGTAGTCATGTGTAGATATTGGCAGAATGATCCATCTTGGTTGGCCATTTTTCTTTTTTGATTATCGTAATATTCTCATTTCCTACTCTATGACATTACACTGGCAGAGTCAGTGCTGAAGGATTTTCCATTCAAAGCCTCTATGGATTCTAAGTCTGTGAATTCAATCACTTGTTGTGCTGCCAAGGTGTTTACATAACCTACTGCATTACTTTATAAGATAAACTTAATTGAGGAGTAATTTGGCATTAAAGCTAGAATTCCTAGGGAGCTCCTTTAATCCTCATTGTCCTGTTCATTATCATACATGTGCCATTTTCATTTGGGTGCATCTTCTGGCTGCAACTAATTTTACCAGAATAAACTGTGTACTTTAAAACTGATGTAACTCCAATTTACCTGATTTATGTCCCAAATCTGGACCCTCACCATAGCATTTTGTCTCATTACATAAAAATAATTGAAATTTTAAGCAGAAGAAATGTGATAGGAAGAGGTATTTGATATTCCAAAGATGTATTTGGTAGTCCAAAGGGCTAAGTGCATTGGCTATGCTTAATTGCCCCTTAGTGTCCTGTGATGCATAGGTTAGAGGGATTAGCGGGGTAAATATATGGCATTATGGAGATAGAGCTTGAGTGGGATCATTGTCCATGAAGGTTCGATGGGCCGAATGGCCTCTTTCTGTATTGCAGAATCTATTCTACAATAACATCCAATAATCCAACATGGTTGGATTGTGTTCTAAGGACGCATACTTAAAATTCAAAGCTGTGTTAGTTTTCTAAGGATTTGAGATCTTCGATAAAATCAAGGTTCTTTCTGTATTTCACACCCTATAGAAAATAGCAATGTTATAGTGAGTAAGAAAGGTACTCAACATATGGTCCATGTCAATTCAGGATGCTTGAGTTCAGATTCTTGCATACAGGTTCGATTTATTATTGTCACATGTATTGGGATACAGTAAAAAGTAGTGTTTCTTGTTCATTATACAAACAAAGTATACCATTTATAGAGTATACAGGGGATAAGGAGAGTGTGCAGAATATAGATTTTTTATTAGATCATATGACATAAGATATAGGAACATAATTAGGCCATTTGGTCGATTGAGTCTGCTCCACCATTCAATCACAGCTGATACAATTCTCATCCCTATTCTCCTGCCTTCTCCCCATAACCCTTGATCCCTTATTGATTAAGAACCTACCTCCATTGTAAAGTCACTCAATGACCTGGCCGCAATAGCTCTCAGTTTGCACAGATTCATCATCCTCTGGCTAAAGAAATCCTCCTCATCTCAAATTTCTCCTTATTCATTTGTAGGGCATGGGTGTCGCTGGTTGGCCAGCATTTATTGCCTATCCCAAGTTACCCTAGAACTACGTAGTTTATTGGGCCATTTCAGAGGGCATTTGAGAGTCAACTACATTGCTGTGGCTCTGAAGTCACATTAGGCCAGATCAGGTAAGGACGGAAGATTTCTTTCCCTAAGTGAAGCCAGATGGGTTTTTCCAAAAGTCAACAACGGTTTCATCTTAATTCAAGATTTTTTTTTGTTGAATTCAAATTCCACCATTTGCCATGGTAGGATTCGAACCCTGATCCCCAGAACATTAGCTTAGTTTTCTGATTAATAGTCTCGTGATAATACCACTAGCTCATCATCTTCACTTAATGTAAGGTAGATCCATTCAAAAGTACAGATTTGGCAGTGCGCCTCATTTGGACAGTAATGGTGAGCTGCAGGGTGTCACAATGTGACTGGGGCTGGGATCTGACTGTTTCCAGTGCTGACCTGGCTCTCCTGGATGCAGGCTGAGACAAAGCAAAGAGATATGAGCCTTGTCTGGCAGCAACTTGCAGTACTTTTGTGGAGCCAGCATTTTTCAAGTATTAAAAAAAAGGACAGCCAGAAATAAAGTTAACAACTTTCTCTTGCAGCTTGTAGAAAAATGTTCTCTGGTGTCTCTTGATCATTGACATCAGAAATGGTGAGTGCATCTTGTGGCTCTTACCCACAATCCAAACTGTAGCATTTTGTATATTAGAAGAAATGAACAAGTAAACTAGCCATTTAGTACATAATCAAGTCTGTGGTTAAACGAGAAGCAAGATCTGTGAAACTATGGGATAAAGTGCCATCAGAAACCAAGTTAAGTGGAAATTATTTAGGGATACTTTACTTTCATCAGCGTACTTTGCTATGAACCTGCTACTTCAGCTCTTTTGTTTGCTTTCTAACCAGTGATATATATTTTGGGTAAGACAATAAAAATCCCAAAGAAATTTCTAACAGCTAGTTCGAGTCGAGTACACAGCAGTATGAACTTAATGCATCCTTTCTCATTTGGACAATTTTGGGCTGATTCAAAACACCAATCCCACCCTAACTGAACAAAGCAGGAAGTATATCTTAATGTACAGACATTAAAAACAATTGGTAGTTAACTGGAGGCCATTCGTGAAACCAGCAGTCTTGACGCATCAGTTGTTAGGTGAAAACTGCTACACATCAAAAACACGAAGCACAGAGCGCTGACAACTGTCCAGGCACAAGAACTAACCATAAACAGGGCAGAGAGTGACCTGAAAGCTGCATTCTAAACCCAGATTTAGGCTAACAACTACTCTGTTGTAGCCTTTGATATTAGCTATTTGATTGCTGATGAGGTCAATGGTTTGTAATCACGCCAAGATATTCTGTATGCATCATCAAATTGAAGGGGCATCCAAGACACAGAATTCACCAATATTTATTATCGGTGAGACAGAGCCAGCAGAACTGTACATGATAAATGATACCAATCAGGAATAAAGTACTTAAAGGTTTTTAAACATTTGACATCATAATAACAAATTGAAAATAATTATTTCATGAGTTTAACAAGGTCTGCGAATATTTGCTCTACTAGAGCATGGAGTGCTCCATATGTTATCAGTCGAAATTGATTGTTACGCATATAAAAGCAAAATATGGCGACTGCTGGAAATCTGAAACTAAAATAGAAAATGCTGGTTAAACTCAGCATGTCTGGTACCTTCCGTGGAGAGAGAAACACAGGGTTGGATTTTTCAGCTATGCTCGCTCTAAAACCCAAAAATCCCACTCGAGACCAACGGAACTTTGCATGGGCTACTCCATGCCTGCAACGATTCTCGTTGAGCACAATATGGGAAAATTCCTCCCCTTAATGTTTCAAGTTCACATAACACTTCTCCAGTCGCAGTATTTTGATTTTATATGCGTAGCAATCTATTTCGACTGATATGCATTATATTTATTACCTGGTCTGACACGACTGTTGATTGCACTTGCGTACCAGCGATTCAGGTTTTTTCAACTGTTTGCATTTTCTATTGTCTACAATAGTTGTAGTTTTGCTCATGATTTTTGTACAAGTCACGAGGGTTTTTCTTTCGCCTGCAAAAATAAAATTAAAAATTAAAACTTTTCGTTCTGTAAAATCTTGAAAATTCACAAAGTCATGGCTCTTCACTTCTGTGAATAATTAAGGTAAACAAATATCAAGAGGCTTGAAAAAGATAAAGGGAATGAAATTTAATATGAAATAAGTGTTTCAAAATTTCCACCACATCAGAGAGTAGATTTGGGTGGCATGATGGCACAACGGTTAGCATTGCTGTTTCGCAGTACCACGAACCTAGGTTCAATTCTGGCCTCTGTGAGTGTGGAGTTGTACATTCTCCCCATGGGATTTGGGCCCATGGGAGTTTGCGCATTCTCCTCGTGCTTGCGTGGGTTTTCTCCGGGCGCTCCGGTTTCCTTCCACATTCCAAACATGTGCTCTTAGGCTAATTGGCAAAACAAATTCTCCCTAAATTGTCTCAAATTTGGTTTTTTAATCCATAGATCTATAAACATGGACAGGGATCGCGGGTAGAGGTGGGAACATCGGGATGGTGGTGCGGGCTCGTTGGGCCGAAGGGCCTGTTTCCTGTGTTGTTTTGTTCTTTGTTTCTGCGGGTTTCCTCCAGGTGCTCCAATTTCCTCCGGAGTCCAAAGACATGCGGATTATGTTGGTTGGCCATGCTAAATTGCCCCTTAGTGTCAGGAAGATAAGTAGAGTAAATACATGCAGTTACAGGGATAGGGTCTGGGTGAGACAGGCTTGATGAACTGAATGGATTCTTTTGGCACTGTAAGGAATAAATAGAGCAAACAAATATTGAGAACAATTTAACCTGCCTCCCATTATGTTTGTTTTGATTGTAAAGGTGAGGAAACACTTCCGTTCTGGAGAAAGAAACTATAAGTGGAAGAGGGTAAGTAAAATCTCAATAAAAACAAGACTTGTGCATCATGCCACTCATGGTTTAATAGCTGGCAATATTAAGGATAATCATTCGAAAACTATCACTTGGGAGGGAAACGTCAAAACCTGCTGCCCAACAAGTTCATTTTTATTGTGAATGATTTAGGTGTAATATTAGTACAGTTAATTGTGTATTTACAGACACAACACAAAATCTATTGCAGAAATCTCAAGTTTTGCATTTAGCTTATAGTAATCCAGATTTTAGCAGAAAGATTTTTTTTAGAACGAGAATAAAAAGCAAACCAGTGATCTGGAATAAAAATTCTAAAATGACCAAAACTTTGGTTCTAGCAGTGGACTTTTGCATCTTAATAAACAACAAGAGCAAATTTCCATTTTGATAGCAATTCTCAAATGGCAGAGCACATTTCAAAATGTTTACAATTGAGACAAACAGTAGATACTAAGTTTGGGACAAAGACAAATTTGAAGAGGACATTTCTTTATTTATTCTTATGTGGGATGTGTCACTGGCTAGACCAGCATTTATTACCTATCCTTAATTGCCCTGAGAAGATGGTGGTGAGTTGCCTTTTTGAACTGCTGCAGTGCATATAGTGTAGGTACACACACAGAGCTGTTTGGAAGGGAATTCCAACATTTTGACCCAACAGCAGTGAAGGAACATTGATAAAGACTAGATCAGGATGGTGTGAGACTTGGAGGGAAACTTCCAATTAGCAGTGTTACTATACATCTGCTGTCTTGTCCTTCTGGGTCGGAAGAGGTCACAGGTTTGGAAGGTGTTGTTGAAGCAGCCTTGGTGAGTTCATGCAGCGCATTATGTAAATGGTACACATTACTGCCATTGTGCATTGGAATAGGAGGGAGTGACTGTTTAAGTTAGTGGATGCTGTGCCAATCAAGCTGGCTGTGTTGGGCTGGATGGTACAAAGCGTCTTGAGAATCATTAGAGCTGCATCATCCAAGCAAATAAAGAATATTCCATTACATTTGTGCCTTAGTAGATAGGCTTTGAAGAGTCAGGTGGTGAAATACCCACTGTAGAATTCCTAGCCTCCCACCTACTCTTGTAGCCATAATATTTGTATGGCTGGTCCAGTTCAATTCACTGTATCACAGAATTGTTATGGCACAGGAGGAGGTCATTTAGCCCACTGTGTCTGCACGGATCTCCAAACAACATTATGGCTTAGTGTAATTGTCTTTCCTTTTCCCTATACTCCTGCATATTGTTACTATTGCTTTTGGTCAATGCCCACAATGTTGATACAGTGAGATTCAATGATGGTAATGCCACTGCATGTTAGATTCTAACCAAGAATCTTTCTCAATGCTCATTGCCTGGCATAAATGTTAATCATCACTTATCAGCCCAAGCCTGAATATTGTCCAGGTCATGAAGTATATGGATAATTGCTTTTGTCCTTGTACCTTTATTTTAAAGGGATCATAAACCTTTGTGCGAGGAAACAACTAGTTACTGCATTAGCACCCATAAATAGCATTTCAATCGCAATTTTTATTTGCAGGAATATACTCCAGTTTTAAAAGATCACATTTAAAACAATCCTTTGTCAAACTTATGCTGTGAAAAATTCTTAGAAAACGTTGCGACAACATCCTGGGGTATGCAGGGGAAAAGATCAGCCAGGGTCTCTGGTCCTGACTACTACTCTGGAAAGTTACAATCTGATACAAGATTGCAGAGGCTGGATTTCCATATTCCACCAACACTGAATGGAGCCTGAAAATTACAAGGTTGGCTGGCACCCTGGCTTCCTGACCCCATTCTCAATGATGACCATTTTGGCTATTGCAGCCTTTAGGTGGACAGGCAATTAGATTTGTTGGGAATTTTGTTGAGCAGGGATCACAGCAGTATCCCCAATTTCCCAACAGATCAACCACCTTGAGGTAAGCACCCAGTGGCAGGCGGGCGTGCCAGTGCTCCTGGCAGGATTACTGGGGACCTACTTTTTGAAGTGCCCGCCACCTTCTTGTTTTATCCTGATATCCTCAATTGGACAGGAACCTGTTTCCCACCTCCCTGGTGAAACTTCAGCCCTATGTCTCTGCAGTAGGATGATAACAGAATAGGTGTAAGTTGAAATCCCTATGTGGGTATCTGCTGCCATTCAGACACTTGGGAAACAAAGTCAGTGCATTAAAGTAGAAATTCACTTGCATTGCACCGGTTCCAGCAAATCAATGAAAAATGCTGAGTGGAGAAGGCAATGGCACACATTGGGGAGTCAACCCAAGTTTGCAAAACGTCGTATGAACAAATTTCTCCCTAACATCTTCAAGAAAGAGAGGAAACTGACTATGTGGCTGTTCTGCTAGAAACTTGGAGGCTATTAACAACTTAATAAACTAATTCAAATTGGACACTGCTGTTGGCAGTTTACCAGATCTTTGTCATATGAGATAAAAATCTGAATTAACAGATTAGAAGATGGTACTTTCTCTAGAAAAAAATAAAAGATCAAGTGTTACATTGTTCTACTTCCACACACACACCACAGTCTGACAGAAACATGCAACAGCCTCAGGATAAGCATGTACCCAAGCCAGAAATGTGAGTGCACCAGAGTTTGGGTTACTTTGATAGGTAAAACCAAGCTTTGTTCCTTTTAGTCTCACACAAGGGAAATTGTACACTGGACAGAGAATTTCAATGCAACTGCAAACCTCAGCAAAATGCTTGTGAGCCAAGTCAAGTTTTGACTTGTGTTGATGATTCAGATTGCATTTATAACATGTCCTCATTTAGCTCAGAGTTCAAAAGGTTTGCCAGAGTTTGAGTAGCCAAGCTGAGCATCTGAACTGAGGCGGGCTTATCACCTCTACAATCGCTTCATAAAAGGGGAACAGTCAGGGGTCGACTGCAGGTACAATAGAATTATTGAATAGAATATATCTTGGCCCAGGGAAGCAGTTTTGGAGGTGGAGGCCTAAGAAAATTTGGGAAGATGCCCGGGTCAGCTTCCTGACACTCTGCTGCCACCTAGCATTATTCCTGAAGGCAGAGTAGCGCATAACTGCCACCAGTAATGGCGATCCAATTAAGGGTGGTAATGAGCCTCGTACTTTCAATTTTCTAGGCCACAAGGATTTTTCTGTTATGTAAGGAGCCAACTTTGCAGCCAGAGGGCTGAGTTGTGACTCATTTGAGGGTTTGAATTTATCTACCAGCAGTAATTAGCAAAGGGGATTTGTCCCCAGGCAGCAGACATGTCCTTCCTACCACTTTACAGAGGCTGATGTCTCTGCTAACGCTTGCCCTGATTCAATACAACCAATCCCTCCCAGTGACTGTGCCTCCATGATGCCACTCTGGCTGATAGTCGCAGTGCAAAGGCAGCCAGAAGCCTTCTCCAGGGAGAGGTGCTCCTCCTGATGCTGGCATCCAACCACCATCTATAATTGGACAGGGCTCCTGGAGGTGGCTTCTTATTTGGCCAGCTCTAGGAAGATCCTGTCCATCATTCCAATCTGGAATTCATCCTGATGCTGGGACTGTGATCCACCTGGGCAATTCAATGCATACAATCCGACAGGATAGGAAGAGGTCACTTGGTTCTTTATACCTGTGCAATGTGTCAGTTACTGGAAGGTGCATGAGTGCCCCAGCGATAGCTTTGCTTTTGATTTTCACTCCTTGCTTCGATAGGTGGTCATCATAAATAAGGATTCAATTTAGCTTTTTAGAATATATGGTTCTGTCTTTCAATTGAGGTCACACCAATCGGTGAAAACAATTTGGTAGCATTGCTACCAAGATCCAGCTACAAACGTGTTTAGCAAATCTACAGTCATACAGAATATGAAGACTTAAAATACCTTGCACAAACATCATTCCTGTGGAGAAATGCCAGTTATAAGAATACATCAGTACTGGCAAAAAAAAGCTAGTATGAATATTTCAGTGAAATGTCACGTACAATACCAAAAAGAGAATGAAATATGCCTACACAGTCCTTCAAAAGCTATTGTTCCCAGGAGGAGATGATTTGAAAATAATCTGCTGTTATTTAAGTCTAGACAGAATTTGATTACTGTTAAAGAAACACAAAAGTTTTGGACTGAGGTAGTAATTACACAGCCAATCTACCATCAATCAATATACATTACCCATTTTTTCTGCAGTAACAGACCTTGTACTGAGGTTTAGTTTCCATAGAAACAAGTTCATTTAACTATCTACAATACCATGTTACTCAACAGAACAAAAATGCTCTTCAAATACCCCATTAAGTCAGTTTAACCATTCATCAGCCCAAAACTTCCTGTCAGGATCAGAACTCCTGATTCCAACCCTAATCAGATAAAATAATAGCCACTTACTTCCTCTTGCTCTGTTGGGCAAGTTTCTGATGGAAGATCCTTCCTGGCTAACTCAGCATAAGAAATCTTGGCGACATCAGTGAAGGGCATTTGTTCAGAAGCTACAACCCTTTTTATGGCACTAGCTGCCATATTCTCTTCAGTAAAGAGTTTAAATGTCCTAAAACCTATAGCGAGCTGGTGAGTGAATAACAGGGTAGATTGAGTGAGGGAATAGGTGGATGAGGTGGAAAAGATGGATGTGGCGGTAGGGTGGGTAAGGTAGCAGGATGAATAAACAGGTAAGCAGGTAGAGTGGGTGAGGTAGATGGGTAAAGTGGCTAAAGGGATAGGTTGAATAAAGGGATAGAGTGCTAGTGGGGTGGAGCGTTGTGTAGGGCATAGTGGATGATTTGGGAGGTCAGTTGTATAATTACACGTAGTTAGGCTGATTTTAATCTGTCTAACGTTCCCTGCATAACTATCCAGATGAGTAAGTCAGAACTGTCTGGTCTCTAACTCTGGTCTCAGAGTTGGAGAACTTTTTGGAGGGCCCTAAGGAATAGGGAGATTGCCCATTGGAAATTCAAACTCGTTGGCCGTTCCCAGCAAGTCAGTATGTTGGGAATTCTGAGGGATTCCTCAGTACATTTTTGGGGAGGGTTAACACTGGACATTGACATGAACATTCAATGAAGAGTGAACTAAAAAAACACATCTCAACAATTAACAACGATACGCATGTGAATAGGGTAAAATATTTACAAGTGAAAGTTAAATTTGAACAACATCTATGCCACCTTTGTGCTCCCAAGTCTTATGTCAATGGCAATGGGATAGAGCAGGAATGTTTTTGCCTTAATGCAGAACCTCCCTATTTGATCAGCTGGTACTTTTATAGCTTGTTTGTAGCTGCAGTATTGCCTACTGGCAACAGATTTCACTGAAAAGTATCCTGCACCCTTTGAATTCCATGTGTTTCCCAAGCCTGCTATCTGCTCCCAAGTTTTTAATTGTGACCATGAGGAAACTGACAAGAAAGAGAGAGTGGAAATGGCACACATTTTCAATTATGCCATTGGGAACTGCATGCTGTTTACAAAATGTCTCCTCCCCAACTCCATGGGTTCACTGAAAAAAATTAGGTTTACAATTTTTTTTGCATCTTCTAGACAGAGGAAATCTTTTCCCATAGCTTTATTTTTCAAATAAGTACAGTATTCAGAATTAACTATTATTTTTTATCCTAATCCCAGCCACTGATTTAAAATTGAATGGTGTCTGAATTTTTAAGGTTCTGGTTGAATAAGGCCAAATCTGATGCAAAGTGCCTTTGGGTATTGAAAGGCTAATTTGACACTTGCTGCAACTGCACTATATTATGGGTGAAGGTTCAAATTATTTTTTCATGAAAATCAAACCCATTGTCAATTTTTTGATAGAAAATATGAATGGATGAGCAATTTTACAAATCCCATTGTTCTCTTAGTTCAGATCGCTAATTTAGCACAGACTGGGAATCAAACCTGGGTCAACCTTGGCTTGTATGGTTCCATTACAAGATACACTTGCTGAGTTCTGGAAAGGGCAATTGCAAATAGTCGCTAAAGATGACAAATTTTATAAAAAGTTAAAGAGCCTAGAGGAAAATTAACTTCATAATTAACATTCATCTATCATTGTTAACAGTTTCATTCGACAATGAAACATTTTTGCTCAAGTAACAATTACTTCAAAGTTATGCACTGCACAAATGTTTCTGAGATATCGTAAGGTTTCTTGCAAAAACAGGGGTAATATTATTCACCTTCACCACTGGGCTGTTAACTTGGCATTGTAGATCACCCATCCATTGTAAAATCTTGATCCACCATTCAGCAAGATCATGGCTCATCTCCTATCTCAACTCTGCTTTCCTGCATTATTCCTATAACCCTTAACTCTTAAGAACCCCAAAATCTATCAACTCCTATCTTGCATCAATGACTGAGCAGCCACGACTTTCTGGAGTCCAGAATTCCAAAAGTTCATAACCACTTATGAGTGAACAACGCATTGTAAAGAACAAGAAGGGAAGGGAAGGGTTATGCTCTCCTTTAATTTGCTGTGTGTCCTAACTAGTGATGGTATAGAATTCTAAATATTGTATTCACTATTTCTCAATGCACTATCTGGGAATGCCGTACCCTCTCTCCTTTCTGGAGATGTCTGTATTTCTCTGGCAGACAGTTACTGCTTATCAGCCTGAAAGATATTTTGCAGCAGATGAGCTGCCACTCTAATATTCTCTAGTTTTTCCAGCAATACTTTTTTGATTGGGTCAGTTTTTCTCAGTTACCTGGGGTAACGATTCTAACTCAGAATGACAAGAAAATAATGAAAGCATTGTTAGATGATAACTAAAAGCACGTTTGTTTTGCATATACTAAATATTATTGTCCTCGCTCAATGTATGATAGTCCTCACAATATTTTTACTCAACATGCATTTTAAAAAGTTTCCATATACCAGTGAAACACACAGTGCTACTGAAGCATCAAATTGAACAAGGTTTGGCAACTCAACCGTCATCTGCGGAATTACAGTTGCTACAGTATGCAAAGGACCATAAGATTTCTGTCAGTAAAACTTAGCTCTGACCATGTATTGTTATTAAACAATCTAATCAACAACACAAAAATAGGAGGGTATTTCTAAACCTCAGGAAGCTACAATGAATTGAATCAAGTAAACAACCATTTTCACCGTCTCTTCCACCAAACTTGCGGCATATGATTGGAAGAACTTAATGGTAATTCCAGGTATAGAATCTTGCTGCATAGAGGAAGATAGAGAAAAGAGGCGGCAAAGACTAGGGGTCCTGACAATATTCCGACAACCATGCTGAAATCTTGTACTCCAGAAACAGCTGCACCACTGGTCAAGCTGCTCTAGTACAGCTACAACACTGGCATTAACTGGACAATATGGAAAATTGCCCTTGACTTCAACTCTTTCGTCTATGTCTGGACCAAGGCTGTAAGAAGCACAGGAGCACAGGGATGCCCTCATGTCAGCATGATACCAGCTCAGTAAGATACACATACCACTTTTTAATGCTTTGCGCCTGGATATCTGAACAGAGAGCGGCAACTGGAGAGCTCCATTTGTCCCACTGCCACTTCTCATCAATGCAAAGTGCTGACGCAGCATCTTGTTACTGCCTCTTAATTGCCTTTCACATACCAGGACACTGTGACCTTTAAATCTCTGTAATGCAATAAAACTGTGAGGCTTGTTTGCATTCTCCTCACCGAGATTACCTCACCAGGACAACTGATGATCAGTATCAAACACTCAGGACCCTGCAAGTGTCAGAAACCTTACAAGTCTGTTCTGGATGACCTTTGCATTTGGATGAAGCTTGGCAAGTCAGTATTGATACAACAGACAATGACAATACCTTCCCTTTATATCTCCCCTGCTGAGGCCTAAGGAGATTCACAAATGCATCACTTTCCAAGCATGACAGTACTGAACACGCTCCAGCTTGCAAAGACTATTCCTTTCTGGATACCCTAAGTGAAGGAGAGCACTGTCATGCAATGAATTCCAGACTGAGACTATGTGCTGTGCCTTTACATAAACAGTACATAAAATTATGCTAAGCTGCCATCTAGGTCTAATGTAAGATTGTCACAGGTAAAGAGACGGCTTCATCAAGACACTTCGGATGTCAAACATTCATACTCTTCAAAAAGACGTTTGTACGTTTACCGATTGATTTTTACTTTCCCAGTTCAGTATCATCCATAGGGGGAATGACAACTCAGCATGGAATTCAGCTCTAAATGTGGATACAACATCTGCCTACAGAGAGGAATGAAAACCAATGGGCCTCGAAGTTTGATATTACTTTTTTCATGAACTCACTCATAAAATAGTTTTCAAGAAGTTACAAATTAGGTATAGTTTGGAGCTAAAGCGATCAAGGAATACGGGGAGAAGTGGGGAGCGGCCAGGATATTGATTCTGATGATCAAAATGAAGAATGGAGAAGGCTCAAAAGGCTGAATGACCTCTATTTACTATATAAACGCCACTGCAAGTTACACACTGGAGAAATGGATATAACTTTAGTCACAACTACTGCTCGTGCCATTCACAAACAACAGACATCAGTGCAATAGCTGCAGGATCAACACTAATCTTGATGAGCATTTCTGCAGAGCCCAGAGCTTGAGATTGAAGACTGAAAGGTATATTGACCAGACATCAGTATCACACATAATGTGGTAGATGTGGAAATAAAGGTTACTCACTGCGGTGAGATTGGCTGAGAATTTATGCAACTGCATATCCAGATGGGAGTTCACTGGGGACACATTCTGGCTCCTTAAATGACCGCAGGACATTGCAGCAAATTGAATATAAATGGAATCCACAGATTTAAGGATACATTAATGTAACATTTACAAACGTGTAAAATCAAAGCAGTGAGAGAATACCTTACCACTAGCATACATTTAAAACTTCATAACCTTCCCAACCCCATCATTATGTCAAGGCACAGCCTCGATATCCACAGCTGAGTGGAGGCAGCCTGTTGACTGCTAAGCCCGGTTGTCAGAGATGACTTTGGCGAGCATTCTCTGTTGGTTTAAGACCTTAACATGCTGGGGTTCTCAAAGGGCTCGTGCCCACGTGCAGGCAGACCCTCCTACGTTTATCTGCTGGAAGCGGTGGAGTAACTGATAGAGTGGAACTGGAGCGGCAGTGCAACCTTGAGAGTGTTCTGGGTAAATATCTCCAGATTGCCTATCTAGCACTCCTCCCTCTGCATTCCTGATAGTAACTCCCTGACTCCTTAAGGAGAAGGGGCAACTGGAGTGAGTCAGTTTATCCTATCCCCCTCTCACCTAGCCACTACTAGAATGCACCCATGGGCTAGGGCAATGGTACGCAGCTCTGAGTGAAGATCCAGCCTTCTTGGACCTGTGTTTCCAAAGTGGCTATCACTAATCGAATGGAGACTTCGATATGCTTCAATTCCACAGTATGACATCAGACAGAACGTGAATGGACTCCTCAATCCGCGAGACCAATTTGCTGAGGGCCTCGGACAAATCCGCTTGATGCTCCCTTGTTTGTCTTTGCACTCCAACGAGTCTCATGGTTCCAATTTCAAAGGCATTTCAACAAACTCAGTCAAAGCAGGGCCTGGTCTCCAGTAGTCCTGAGCTTCAGAGACCTTGGCTGTCGCTGCAGTAGTGGTCTCATATCTGTGAGGTGATCACCAGGTCATGATCCCAAACTCAAACTGAAGTGCGTGCAACTGCGCTGATGGACGGTACTGGTGAATGTAGTGACAGTTCTTCATCTGAGGATAATCCTGCTCCTTCCTCACAAATCACAGAATCCCGACAGTGCAGGAGGTGGTAATTTGGCCCATTGAGTCTGCAACGACTCTCTGGCAGAGCAACTTACCCCAGACACAATCCCCATTCTTTCCCTGTAGCCTGTGCAATTATCTCACTAATCCCCCTAACCTGCACATCTTGGGAGACTAAAGGGCAATTTAACATGGCCAATCCATCTAAGCTTCACACCTTTGGATCACCAAATGGTCTGGAGCCTAGTTTTCTTTTGGAAGAAGTGTTTCCCCCATTCTTATTTATACCTGGAATAGAGAGAAAAGAGAATTAGTGATTGAATAAGCATGTTTAAACATTAAAATGCACTCATATTTGTCTTTCACATGTTGTGGCCTATATTGGATGCATCCTTACTGGCTGGTTGGGGGAGGCCTATCTCACCTTCCATGCAGAAGTAAGCTTTGCAGCCTATTCCTCAAGTTACAGACCCTGCCAAAGTTTAAGGGCTCCCCTGCTGGTCACAATCCTCTGATTTGTGTTGTAATTTTGTCCTGCATGAAGACAGATGGATTGGCTGTAAACTCTATGGATGAAAGAGCAGTTCAGAATCATGCATGCCCGTTGCCTCTGCTGACCCCCAGGGCTCCAGTAAGAGATTAAGATGCCTTTTATGCAAAAACTTGCATGTGATGTTGAGCTTAAAGTGGTTGGCACATTCAATGCTAATGTCCCAATGGATGCTATATGTAATGTCCCTACGGACTTCAATTCTTAGACTGCCTGATGCCTACGTGTGTGTGTGAGTGGAAACTTTACTTACCTTGATGGAGTAGAACAGATCATTCATCCATTTCCAAAACTGCATGGTGATCCTTCTCTGTGTTCCCCAGGTGTTAACCTCCCCAGCAAACACACCCCAGGTTGGTGTGGTCAGATGTGAGGATATCCTGCTCCCATCTCTTGGAAAGAGGAGCTCCAGTCTTCCCTAGACAGCCTGGAGGAAAATCCCGAGGAAAACAACTTTGCTGAACAGTGGTGCAGAGGTTTTGCTTCACTTGGGTACCACAGTTTTGCTCTACATGACAACTTAGCTTGCACTGAATGAATATCTGCTTGGGATCTGTTTAAATATGGTGCCAGGACTTTTGATGTGATGAGGTAACAGTGGAAATGAGCTCTTGCTGATGCATAATTAATTCCTTTTATAAAACTTATTTCTTTATGTCCACCTATTTTGTCTTATCATTCACTACTTTTCCACTTGCAAGACAATGTGACACAGAATAAAAGGGTACAGAAGTGCATCAAAGGACCCTTTGATGCACAACTTTGCCTTATTGAGAGGCTAAAAGGCCAGACGAGAGGGGGTGGTGGCTGGTTTCTCATGTTTAGTGCTGTATTACTTGACTGTAAGGTATTTAGATCTGGTTGTTCTCAGTGAGCATTCGAAATTGCCTTGAGCAAAAGAATATTTCTGTACGAAAACACAGAAAACACAGAGGCTCAGTTGCCTCTATGGGCCTTTGGATCCAAGGTCCAAGTTTTTGGACCTTGAGTCCCTTCAAAAATACTAAACATAACCACTAGAATAATTCAGGGCTGTCCAAAGTATCTGCTGTATGCGGAGTTCTAATGTGAGGAATTTGCACAGTTGTGCAGGACGTTTAATGGCATCATAATCTATTATGGAACAGGGTTGACCACTAAACTAGAGTCTACAGTAAAATCCAATTGCAAAAGTCAGAGACACATAGCGAATAGCCCCCTGAAGGCTTATGCAACTGCTATTAAGGTATCGAATTAAAATGCTGAACTATGCTTTTGCATAATTTTAGTAAGCTGATTGAATGGAAAACCTCTTGACACAAAGTTTAATTATATTTCTGCCCTCAGTTCTGATCCCATTTATATCATCGGATAAGTGGAGAGAATGACCAATTTATCCTGCATCATCAGTTGTGAATAAGTTGAATAATTCAAATGGGTGCCTTAGTCAGTTAAAAGTTATTCCAGTATTAAAACGGATAATGCAGCGCTGTCAGTTATTTATTTATTAGGGTCACATGTAAGCTTATATCAACACTGTAATGAAGTTACTGTGAAAATCTACTAGTCGCCAGACTCAGCGTCTTTTTGAATGAGATAGAATTTAGCACAGCCAACCAGCATGTCTTTTGGACTGTGGTAGGAAACCAGAGCACCTGGAGGAAACACATACAGGCATGGTGGGAAGACTCCGCACTGACAGTGACGTAAGCCAGGAGTTGAACCCAGGTCCCTGGCGCTGTGAAACAGCAGTGCGAACCACTATGCCACCATGTTGCCCCAGTTATGTTGCTGAAGCAGACTGTGGAAGATACAATTGAATGAATCACTGCAAACATTAATGCACGCTTATCTGGGTAATCTGACTTTTGCAAGATTCTTGTAGATTGGAGGTTAGATAGTGTCAGTTTGGCTCAGTTGCCTCTATGGCAGATGGTTGTGAGTTGAAATCTCAGCTCAGCTTGACGGCATAATCTACACTGACACTGCAGTGAAAGAAGCTTTGCATTATTGCAAGTTTGAGATGTTTACTGGGGCCCTGTCTGTTTTTTCAGGTGGATTTAAATGATTCCATGACACTATTTAAAGAAGAGTTCTCCCAGTGTTCTGCCAACAATTATCCCTCATCTATCACTTCCAAAATCTGATTTAAGAAATGTTTTCCTTTCTGTAAATGTAGGTGATTCATTAAGATTTAAATGTTATGGCTAGAATGTTCAGTCTGTTGCTGTCTTCATCGGAAACTGTCATCCTGATATTAAGATTGGCAATTAAAAATGTGTTTTCATCATTCCCTTGTTCCCTCAGTCACATATTTTAACTTTAACGACTGGAAGCAATGGCATGATTTTATTCTTCTTTCAAAATGCACATGGATGATAGTAATGACATGAAAAATCTGTTGTGATGGCTACATCTAGATTGACCTCTGCTTACTTTGCAGTGTTTAATGTGCCTTGATGAGAACATATAGTTCTTGGAAAATACGAAGAGAAAATAGACAAGATGTTGAGAAAAGCCAGGACATTCATGCATCCCCAACAGCAGAGAGATATGGCACTTTAGACAGTGTGGCGTATAGAATAGGACAAATTGGAATTTTATCATTAACACTGCTAATTTCTCGAAACACTACATTGGATTACTTGAGGGCAAACTATTCATGAGGATACAGCAAATGCAAAACCACTTAATCCTTAGGCAATGGTCATGGGAGCAGGGAATGATGAACAGCAGTTAAATTTTGTGAGCAGCATTCCACCAGCTTTACAGATACTAATGAAGGAGTTTTGGAAGGAATACAAGTAGCTAATGATTTTGTCATCCGGGAATAGCTGAGCAATAACACGTTGTATTCTCCCAAAGAAGAAATTACACCTGGAAAAATGGCCATTTCTCTGCTAAATGAAGATGAGGCTACTTGGCTGTTCCCTTTCCCTTTCGAATGTGCAGAGGGAATTAATAGCCAGCTGTATCAACAGCAGTAGTCAAGTATCTTGCCTGTCCGCACATTTATCTGCTATTTCAATGATCATAGAACAACAAAGGAGTTACTTCACTCATGGTTGCACCTTCTTCAACCACTCATTATAAGACTGATTCCCTTTTGGATGCTAAGTTGATGGATATCCCTGGCCTCAGCAATGAGCAATGGTATTTATTATGCGAGAACAGTCATAGCACTAAACTGGCACCCGTTTTGGCTTTACATTAAAAGTGATTCAACAGCAAAGTCATTTGGCACAATATTTCGAGATCATTATCCAAACAACTACAGATGACTGGCACAGCTTTGCAGCCTCCGCTGCCAGTCTACTGCTCAGACCTCTGCTGCTTCCAGCACAGCGAGTCATTCTGTGTGAACTGAACTTCTGTTTTTCCATGAATACGTTAACAATGAGTATATGAATACAATGTTCAATGTGTCTCCTCGAAATCAAATTAGTTTTTAAAAAAAAGATTCAGTCGCAGAAAGAAAATGCTACCGTTTCCAGAAGCTTCAATGTGCATTGTGCCACGTTGCATTTCATAATCATAATCATAGATATGTAGGTATAATTAGTTGTTTTAATACTGCCCCTTTTGATTTCCATTGTACAAATCCAAATGCTCTGCCATTGAAAATCAGTTGTTCCGAAGTTGACTGTCCTTAACAGTTTCTGTAATACTCAAATGATATGGGATTAAATGGGAGGGGGGGCTAACCCCTTCAAAACAGGCTTAGAGATCCCAGTACAATTAGCCTCTGCCTTACATTCCAGGCAAGCAGCATGCTAAAAACGTACCGCCTGCTTTTTTAAGATAATTGCAGAGTGCAGTAAGCACTTTCTGCACTATTCATTGACTATTTGCATTGGAAGAAGACTCAATATTGTGAATGGCTATTGTTCAGAGTGTAAGAAATGGGTCATTTGCCCCTTCTAGTCCCTTGCAATAAAATCACCACAATCTAATTTTGGCTTTAGTTCCATTTTCCTGCCTATTACCTGGTCACTGACATTGTGGCACAGTGGTAATGTCACCGGGCTAGTAATCCAGAGGCTCTGGCTAATGTTGAGGGATGAGAGTTCAAATTCCACCATGGTAGCTGATGGCAAAAACCTATGTGGTTCACTACTGCCCTTACCTGGTCTGACCTATATATAGCTCCAGACTCCAGCAGTGTGCTTGACTCTTAACTGCTCTCTGAAATGACATCGCAAGCCACTTAGTTCAAGGGTGATTAAGGATCTGGGTGAGCAATACCCATATGCTATGATAAAATAAAGAAAAACAACTTACTTCAGGGATCAATGCTGAGGGCAATGGAATACCAAATGCTCTTTCTCCTTCCATACATCGCTCCCATCCTGCAATCTGTGTGAAAAGCTGCAGGTAATGTAAGCATCCACTTCTTACATTCTCTCCTCCCTGCACCACAACCTAATCCTTGTCTTCTTTTCATTTCAGAAACTCAAGAATAGGAACTTTTCCAGTCAGGTAAGGAAACAAAAGATGACAGTGAGCATGACGAAATTGTCAATCTTACACTACTGCAATCAGCTTAGTTATGGGTTGTATGTATTTCAGAGACTAGAAAAGAGCAGAATGAAAGATGAGTTTGAACACTATTACCATTGCAGATGAGGACTTTGGTGAGCAAGATTACCCAAGAATGCTGATGTGTATCCATAAACAAATGTTTGCTGTATTGGAGAATCAGTCAGGAAGCTTGCACATAATCTCGAGGAGAATGGAGGAGCCAAGTTTCAACTTGACACAGAGCTTGTTCCAGCATCTTAGTACGATATCTTCCACTGCGGTATAAACAGCTGCTAAAGGTCTGAGTGTAATATTGAAGCTCACACTGCTGCCATATTAGATCCGCTGTTCATAAAGGACTTCTACAGCATCATAGTAGAGAAGCCATACCTTCTCTAACAGGCTAGTAGGACATTGCCCCTCAATAATGGCAGTGGCTGCATGAAATATAAACCTGCTTACCTCTCTCAGGACAGCAGTGTTCCAGCTCCCATCCCTTCCACTCTGCCACTACCCCTGCTGTTGCCCAGCAGCCAGCCAGTTTGAAGTGAGAGCTAAACTAAATCCCCCAATGCCCTACCTTCTGTCCTTAATCAGTGTGCTTATTTTTGAAAGGATAGTTACGTGTGATTAGAAGCCTCTTTTTGTGTGGCCTAGTGATATTATCGCTAGACTACTAATCTGGAAACTCAACTAATGTTCTGGATCACCAGGTTCGAATCCCACCATGGCAGATAGTGGAATCTGAGCCATCCCTCCCTTCCCCCACAAACTCCCTGATCCCCATCCATATCCACCTATTCCAATCCATATTTTCCCAACTATCCTCCATGGCCCTTCACACTCATATGCCAACTTAGTTCTCCTCTACCCATGCCCATTGCCTCCAAACCTCCTACACCAACTTGGTGCCACCCAGTCCCATTGCTGCTCACATCCCTATGCCAAACTAATGCTAACTATGCTAGGTCAAGCCGCCCTCCCTCCCAACTTTTGCTCTTAATCCCTCCATGTAAATTCAGCAGGTATTCTCGGATAATTACTTGATGGGTTTGAAAGCTTTTTGACAAGCTGAACATCTGGACATCTTTGATAGCTTGAACATGTCTGACACATCCTGGATAGCTTTGACAGGGTTTGACACTTCCTGAACAGCTTTTACATTTCTTTGACAGTTGACAACTCTTTAACACTTCCTTGACAGCTAGACAATTCTTTGACAGCTGGACAGTTCTTCAGCATTTCAATAGTTTCAATGAGCTTGCATGTTAAAAAGCACGTTCACTTTTAACAATCCCAAAGGTACCTTACCTCTCCCAAAGGTATTTCTGAATCCTATCCAAAGAGGTACCTTACCTCTCCAAAGGGGTACTCTGACTATTCAAATGCACCACCAATTGCAGACCTAATACTCTCAGTCTGGATTCTGCACATCTGTTCTATCAAAATCCCACTTCAATGAAGGCAACTGGTGATTTAAATAGCTAGCTACCTCCAAGGATTGCAATTGTGTGACCCCTGGTCCAACTCCAATCCCACCCCCATCAAGATAGAAAATGCAGGGCTCAGGGGTATGACTTGGAATTTGAAGTTATTTTCAGGATGGAGATGCTGTCTTCTGTTATGAAGATCCAGACTGTAGAATCCAGAACTCCACTGTCTCCATGTTTTGGAGCTTCAAACAATGGCAGGCGTGAAGTCCACAAAGGAGTATTGTCTAGGCTTGGTCATTCAAGTGGGAGGCCCCTATCCAGTGTGATTCAATTTGGAAAAGTCTTGAAGCTTGGTAGTCTGGATCAAGGTTGCTAATGTCACCTGATACCCTTGGCTGTCAACTTAACAATTCATCAGTGTTGGTTTTTAAACAAATAAAGATAGTTCCAGAAGCTTCCATATGAGCAGAGTCCATGTTTACAATTATGAAAATGCCATGCTTTTTACTGAGAATGGCACTCCTCAATTACAAATTAGGAACCTTCCATCACAGAAACTATTCATCCTGCGGCCACGAGGAAAACACTCCCATGGCTGGACTAGGAAAGATAAAGGCGCATTGAAGGTGCGGACTAAGCGATTACACAAGGGTGGTCAGTTTAGTAAGGCATGCTGAACTGTTGGTGAATATTAGTATCGTTTTACTGCTGATGAAGGGTTGTGCAGACATGAGTTGGCTCTATTCTCTCTCCACAGATGCTGTCAGACCTGCTGAGATTTTCCAGCATTTTCTGTTTTTGTTGTTGATGAATTACTTGATATGTACATCTGGGTAGAAAGGAGCTATCATCATTGTAACCTCCCTTCCTCTCCCTGTTCCTCCAATTCCCATTGAACTTTCTCCTTCTTTACTTCATCTTCTTCCTCCTTTTCCTCTTGCTCCTACTTCTCAGCTGTTGTTTCACAATGGTGAGGTTGTACAGCATGCAGCATACTATCAGAAATGCTGGTACCCTCTCAGCTGAGTATTACAATTGAGTAAGGATGCCTTGGATATACTCTATAATGTTCTTTATAACCAGATGGCTCTCATTATAGGCCTGCTGTGCAAATGTGCATGGGTTATAGATCAGAATCATGGGTTATTTCATGAACAGATAAACCTTGTCACTCAACAGCCAGTGCCTGACTTGCTATGGTGGTTAAACTCAAGCGACATAAAGAATTGCCAAAGAACTAGGAAAACATGATCTTTTTTAGATTTAGGACATTGAGCTGTATAATGCACTCCCTTTGGCTCCGCATCAACTGTACATTGAAGAACTGAAATTCCTTCAAGCTCACGTGAGGACACATGCAAGGTTAAACATGGCTGCAGTCAATGCCACCCTGCAATTGTGTAAATCCCAGGCTTACTCCACTAGCCAAAAGGAAATTAGATTAAATTGTTCCTCTGTGCGCACACAGTCTCAGTGAGGTCCTTCACTCAGCTGCACAAAGTGTTGCTGATATCTCTGCTAACACTCTGGAAAAGCTGGAAGTATAAAAGTTAAGAGCTTTGGCGGCCACAATGCTGTTCTTGCAGGAACTGGCAGACTTCAATCATAAACTCTTTACTGAAGAGAAGATACTTCATGGATTCATCTTCACTGGGGCTCAGGGACACAGAAACAGAGATCAGTTATTTGGCCCTTTGAGGCTGCCCCATCACTCAAGAAGATTATGGCTGATCTGGTTGTGGTCTCAGTCGACTTTTCTGTCTGCTCCCCATAATCATGACACTCTTGCCTAATAAAAATGTCTACTTCGGCCTTAAATGAACTGAAAAACCAAGCCTCCAATATTTTCTGGGGAAGAGAATTTCACACAGCAATGACCCTTTCGGAGAAAACATTTTTCCTCATCTCAGTCTTAAAAGCGAGAGTTCTTATTTTTAATAATATGCTCTAGAGCGTTAACCTGGGCCTCTGGTCCAGTGACACTGCCACTATACCACTATCTCTACCAAGGTTTGATAACCCTTCAGTCCCTCCTTCCCTTCTAGCCCTTCCCTGCTTCATTCTCCAAATCACATAAGAACATAATTGAGAAAATGGGAGCAGGAGTAGGCAATTCAGCCCCCAAGTCTGCTCCGCCATTTAATATGATAATGGCTGATTTAATCTGGTCCTCAACTCCACTTTCCTGCCCATTCTTCATAAACCTTCAACGTGTTACTAATTAAAAATCTATTTCTTCCTTGAACTTACTCAATGTCTCAGCATCCACCGCATTCTGGGATAGTGAATTCCACAGATTCATGACCTTTTGCGTGTAGTTTCTCCTCTTTTCTGTTTGAAATCTGCTGCCCTTATCCTGAAACCTTTCATTTTGGATTGTCCCACAAGAGGAAGCAGCCTGTCTATGTTTACCCTTTCAATCCTCTTTATCATCATATATACCTCAATTAAATGTCCCCTCATTCTTTTTAAGTTTCGAGAGTGTAAGCCTGAACCATTCAAACTCCTTTCAGAAGACAAACCCCTCATCTCTGGATCTACTAAACCACTTCTGAACTGCCTCCAATGCAACTATATCCCTCCTTAAATAAAAAGGCCAAAACTGCTCCAGGTCATGTTCAATCCCCAGAGGAACCCCACCACCCACCTATATATAGAAGCCACTTGTTTCAGTGTAAGATTTTAACTGAACAGAAAAGTATTTCAGCACCAGCCAGAACACTCAGTACAGATTATTCAAACTTCAGCCAAATATAGGAAAGTTCCAAAAACATGTACAATTGCACAAGAAGACAGAAAAAACAATTCAACAACTAAAGTGCAAATAACTCTTGATCTCTTTAAATGATACTGATTGGCAAGGGGGGGGGGGGGGGGGGGGGGGGGGGGGGGCGAAGAGATCCTTCACTCCATTGAACCCACGTTCAACTGTTCAGTTAAGATAGGGTGTTGGCTAGAGTGTACATTTGAAAAATGGCAGTGAGGTGTGTGCCAAAATAGCATTGTACACTGATTTGCATTAGCTCTGCAGAATGCCTAGGGTTGATTGGTGCACATGCTTTATCCTAGACCGTGTTCTGCACACATTTCCCTGGAAGTATCCAGGCACATCTCAAATCTCAGCTTTGAGCATTAGATGGTCAGACAGCATCTAATAAATGGAAGTGGAGGGATGTGTATGTGGGGACAGAGGCCCGGGGAGGGGGGTAGGGGGAGGGGTACAGTGATATGGAGTCCAATTTTATCTTCCCTCTGTGCATCTCATGGTTAGGGAAAGTTAAAAAAAAGACTCATGATAAATCATTCCGATGTAGTGAACAGTGAAATGGGCCATATTCAGGCTCAATTTTTTCACCATTGTTCATGGTTTGCAAGTTCTCTCCTGCGGGCTGTCAGCAGGTGGACGAAACAATCACTACAGAAGTGAAAATGAAAATGAGGGGATGCACAGTGCACCGTGCAAGAAAACCATCCTTTTATACTTGGCTGAGATTTTTATGTAGTTTAAATAGAAACAAATTAAGATATTTAGCTGATGGTTGTACGAATTATAAGCCTGAGGTCTACAGAAGGTCTGAAGACAAATCTGATTCACCAGTATTGACTCATAGATTTGTCATATGTTGGCTGACTGACAATTTGACTTTGCTTTGCATTGGTCATTTCTTCATCAGTTTGGCACGACTATAGATTGGCTCTGTTTGCACGCAGCTTTTGGTTACTGTAGCTTTCACTTTTAATCCTTTTTTATTAGAATGTTTCAGCTGTGGTTTTGTGTTGTGGGCAACCACTTCCACCACAGTACAATCACTCCAAGTTTGATCTCTATTAAAAGGAATTGCTTACCAAGTTAATACCCATAATTTAAAAAAAGCATGCTGTGTTGGTTTAGTGAGTGAAACACATTCCGTCTGTTGAACTGTTAAGTGAGCAGATGGGAAGGTTGACGTGATGTGACATCACTTACCGCTGTCTCCTTGGCATCGCTTTCTGCTGGAAAAATGTGAAATTAGGAATGTACAAGATAGAAAAGACAGGCATGAATCTGTGTCATAGCATGTTTGGAGGTGAGAAAAGTATGTCTTTACTATGGGATCAGAAACTCAGCTTGAAGTTGAACAGGGGATAGAGACTGTGTTCAGTCTGTATCATCCTAGTTCACTGGCCAATGAGAGGAATGAGTAGGTCTCAAGGATATGAAGTTAGTGATGGAGACTGAAAGGAGTGGCCTCAATATTCAGCTGGATTTACATTACAACTTAACCAAGGCTGGACTTTGGGGCATTCACCTGACAGCCCAGAAACAGCATGGTGGTCCAAAGAGCTGTTGGAGAGGTAGGACTGAACTTTTGATGTCCATATAGAAACTGACCCCATCTCTATCATTGATATTGCTAAGGAGTAGAATGTACTTGGAGAATTCCTAGTGGGCTCCTGAGGTGATGGCAAGAGGGAGCAGAGAGAAGCCATTGGCACAGATTTGCTCACTATGATTACAAAGAGTGAAATGAAGCAAGTCAGTTCTACTAAATTGGACACCAAAGGAAAGCTGTTGGAGAAGCTCAAAGCATTTGGTTGTGCAAAAGAGAGGATGGAAGACAATAGGGCTGATGGTAGAAGTTAAGACACAATCACACAGTGTACAATTCACGCCTTTGGTAAAGACTTGGGTGGAGGGGTTGTAGTTTTGTTAGGAGGTCTAGTGGGCATTGGAAAGGAATGAAGCAATAAAGGAAGCTGAGTGACTGGTTCAGTTCTATTTAATAAGGAGAGTGCAAGTGCAGGAAGCAGCAGAATGGAAGTTAATTGGTAGTGAAAATGTTGGGAGTGGGGGGTTTAGTGGGTAGGACACCAAAGATGGAAGCCAGAGAATAGTTAAATGAATCAATGGCTGCATGAAGATTGGCAGTTGGGAGTTTGTAAGTTCCTTGGAGTGTGTGTTTTTTCGGTGTGGATGCAATAGGAAGTGCTTGGAATGTTGTAAGGAAATGCGGGTGATGAGGTGGAAGAAATATGGAATAAGGCCTTGTCAGTGAGAACAATGGGGTAGAGAGGCTGTAGGAACATTTACATGGAGGAAGATGTTTAGGAAACATTGGACTGTTAATTCAGAGGAAGAGAACCAAGAAGCTGAGAGCGTGTTTGAAATAACTGAAGAAACTTGAGTGAGGCTGCATGGTGACTGGCATCATGGATTGTAGAGCTCATCCTCAGGGAATGAAAGAGCCAGAGATGTGCAAAAGAATGACAACAGAATGAGAGGAGCAACCAAGGATGATTTGGTGATAAGGGCCAAAGCACCACCCCAATAATCTGAATGGAAACACAGCATGTATAAACAGTGCAATAAGGTAATGGTAACTCTCTGTTAATTTTTAGTCAAAGCTAGATATTAATACAACTAACAACAACTTGCATTTATATAGCACATTTAAAATAGATAAACTGCTGAAGCAGTTCATAAATAAAAAACCAGGGATTATTAAGAGAACTGACAAGAAAAAATGGTCAAGACTGCATTTTCAGTGGGTTGTTTCAGAAGGAGAAAGTAGTGGAGGTGGTGGAATGGACTTTGACATTGTCGAGCCAACATGGCTAAAGGGACAGTTTCCAACGATGGAGCAATGGAATGGTAGATACACAAGAGGAGAAAGTTTAAATAACTGAAAATGAGAGTTGAGCTGCAACGTCAGAGCAGGTTAAAGGGTTAGGAGAGTGAAATATTTAAATATAAGGAACAGAAAAAGATACTAACAGTATGATTGATTTGAAGAAACTGATTGAAGAGAAAGATTTAAATCAGTGGTATGGGGTGGAGTTTCAGGCTTAGACTCAAGACAATGGTTCACTCCTCTTAATCATGCATAATAAGATCATGTTCACAAATAAATTAATATTCTGAGGAGAAACAGGGAAAGGGACAATGATTCTTGAGGAGCAAAGTTCCAACCTAAACATTCTAGCCTGGATTTTCCACAGGATACACTGCCACCTCCAGCACAACTTGCCCAATGTTGTCCAAACAGCTCAAAAGATTGACGAATGTTTGATGCAAATCACATCCAGTGTAAACAGACTTTTCATTAGCTTAAAAAACATCATACTAGAAACTGGCCTTGCCCATGGAGCCGTCAGATTGAATTAATCACCATTGTGAGTTTCTGCTCATTGCAAATGTTGGTAGGCCTCAAGAAGGTACTTGAAATTAAGCAACGTTTAGGTACAAGGATGATGTGGAGATGCCAGCGTTGGACTGGGGTAAACACAGTAAGAAGTCTGACAACATCAGGTTTAAGTCCAACTGATTTATTTGACAGTAAACTCGCAAGCTTTCGAGTTTACTATCAAATAAATTGGTTGAATTTAAACCTGGTGTTGTCAGACTTCTTACTAAGTGCAAAGACACATAGGTACCTTCTAAAATATGTTAAACATTTTCTTTCTATTTACTAAGACACTGGTACATCAATATAAACAGTAAATTATTCTGTATAGTTTTAAGTCATCTTCAATTATTTGAAATCGGGTGGTTTTCCAAGCATAGTGATTCAAAATGCTAATATCTTGAGATCAGTTAATTTTTGATTATATTAGGCAATTGCACCAGCTTATCACTTAAAGAAGTCAAGGAATATTTTTGAATACAAAATATTAACTAAAATAATATCTAAAGCACTGGAAGATATTACTTTCAGAAATATGCAAATAAATTTGATTCTAAACTAGGGTACAAGTACCTTTCTGGAGACTAGGTGAAACTCCCAGTCCCTACATTTAAATGAGCAAATACTGATTATTATTCTAAATTTCCTGTGTAATTTCACAAGTCTGTGCCACCTGCCAGAATCCTTTGCCATTTGTAGTATAAACTCAGGAATTAAGTTATATCTGATTGCAAAAGGATCTTGATCAATTGGGCCAGTGGGCTGACAAATGCAGATAGAGTTTTATTTAGATAAAAGCGAGGTGAAGCATTTTGGTAGACTGAACCAGAGCAGGGCTTACTCAATTAATAGTAGGGCATTGGGGAGAACAAAGAACAAAGAACAGCACAGCACAGCACAGGAAACAGGCCCTTCAGCCCTACAAGCCCATGCCGCCCATTTTAACCCTCAGAGTGTTACAGAACAAAGGGATCTAGGGATACATATTCATACTCCTTGAAAGTGGAATCACAGGTGGACAGAGTGGTGAAGAAGGCATTCGGCATGCTTTGTTTCATTGGTCAGAACATTGAATACAGGAGTTGGGATGTCTTGTTAAAGTTGTACAAGACATTGGTACGGCCACACTTGGAATACTGCGTGCAGTTCTGGTCACCCTGTTATAGAATGGATATTACTAAACCAGAGAGAGTGCAGAAAAGATTTCCTAGGATGCTATCAGGATTTGATGTTTGAGTTATGGAGAAGCTGGATAGACAGGGACTCTTTTCTCTCGAGTGTAGAAAGCTGAGGGGTGATCTTACAAAGGTCTACAAAATAATGAAGGGTACAGATCAGCTAGATAGTCAATATCTTTTCCCAAAAGGAGCAGAGTCTAAAACTAGAGGGCATAGGGTAAGAGGGGAGAAATATAAAAGTGTCCAGAGGGGCATGTCTTTCACATAGAGGGTAGTGAGTATCTGGAGCAAGCTGCCAGAGATAGTAGTGGAGGCAGGGACAATTCTGTCTTTTAAAAAGCACAGTTACATGAGTAAAATGGGTATAGAGAGATATGGGCCAAACATGGGGAATTGGAATTAGCTTAGAGGTTTGAAAAAAAGGCGTTATGAACAAGTTGGGTCATAGGGCCTGTTTCCATGCTGTAAACCTCTATGACTCTAATTCCTATATTTTTATTTTATGGTCATTGTTAATTAATCAAAACCGTAATTTCAATTTCACCCCTTGAGTGCAAAAGAATAGTCTTTAAAATAATTGGAGTAATGGCTCAATTGGTCTCTTTGGTCTTACTTGCACTCCATTTCATCAGGCACGCTCTGGCCAGAAGTGTCAGGCCTCATGCAGCTCACGGCATAATTGCAAATCACATTTAAGGAATGGTGATGCTATTCAGACCCCGCTTTACATTAACCCTCAGCAGGCCTGTACTGACCCTGCATCAAGGTTCATCAGATGCAAGCCAATAAGTAATTTTTGCTCAAATAGCTTCCCTGTAGGTCTTGACGAGCATATATTACAATAACCTAGGCCTCGGCTGAGTCACATTCCTGCTCAGAGTCAAAATTAGAGGATTTAGTCTATTTCATGATAATGCTGATACACTCCTTTTCGCTGGTCTTCCAATCAGAGCCATTGGCAGTGAGCTTCCTCGGCGCTACTCAACGTCTATCCTAAGTATAGAGAAACCTTGCTTATGCACATAAATAAGTGCCTGCTAAATTTGTGAAGTTACAGCCACAGAATGGCACTGAGAAAATTCACTCCCAATATTTCCTCACTCATTTTTATCTGTCCAAAATGAAATGTGTATATTTTACAAGTGAACCAGAGTTCCAAGCATTATTTGACTTGTCTGATAGAAGACAACCATAGTTCAGCATAGATAGAACATATCTTGTTTCCTATAAATTTCTAATATTAAACATTCTAAAATATAGAGAAGAATATGGAAGCATAACATTATTTAGAGTCTCAACACAATCAGAGAAAAAAGAATCCTCTTTATTTTGGTATGGAAATACTTTGCAGTTCTGAAAATGTTAAAGAAATCAAAATAAAGTGATGGATTCTCTAATTTAACCCTGAGGTTTAATTTTGTTTTTAATTCTATAACACACAAATCTTTTGCTTTTATCTTCAAAGGGAATCATCATCAATTCTGTCCCGATATGTCACAAGGAAAGAATCTTTCAGATCATTCTGGACTGTGTTTCTGATGTTAGTTGAGTTAACAGCCTTGAGGTGTTTTTGTGCCAAACTAAATACTTAAAAAGGATATATTTCAGTTTTCTCTGCCTGGGTGGTCACCTGATAGACTGGATGGTGTGGTTATTATAGTCCCTATCTGATATTCATCCTATTAATTTCTATAACAGGCAAGTGATTCCTTTCCCTCAGATTCATACCCAATTGCTGAGGGCCCAACTTAATCAAAATATTTGTAACTCTAGGCTAGTTCGAAGGACTATTATCTCAGAGCTGCCATAATCAGTAAGCCAAACTAGCTGTGACAGATCTGACCAGGAATTGAAGGAGCCAGGCATGTATTTGTTACTGTTGAAGCTGTTGATTTTGCAATTGCACAATTGATAACATGACAACATTCTGAAAGGGTAAAAGGTAAAGTCAAGCTTCATAATTGTATCTGTTTCCGCTTAGAAATTATTACTCTACTCAGTTTTTCTTAAATAATATTTAAGAACAATTTAAGTCTGTGCCTTAGTTATAAGTTTACTTAAATTATATAGTCTATTTATTAAAATTAAACAATAGATAAGGCAGAAGTGTGCAACTAGAACAGATTAAATTGTATTTGTGTTTTCCAAATTTGGATCCGGTTAAATTGCCTTTTTCTTATTTCTGTTGTACGTAAGTCTCTGTATGTGACTTTTTATCCAACTTCAAATATTGTTAATTATAAGGCATCTCCAATTCAGACAGTTTTTTTAAATTGTGTGTTTAGCACTGCTACTTCACAGTGCCAGGAACCTGAGTCCGACTCCAATCTTGGGTGACTGTCTGTGTGCAGTCTGCAAGATCTCCCTATTTCTGCATGGTTTTCCTCCAGGTGCTCCAATTTCCTCCCACAGTCCAAACGTTGTGCAGGTTAGGTGAATTGGCCATGCTAAATTGCCGCTTAGTGTCCCAAGATGTGTCGATTAGGGGGATCAGCAGGATAAGTATGTGGGATATGGGAAAGGGTGGAGCTGGGCCTGGGTATGATGCTCTGTTGGAGAGTGGGTGCAGACTGAATGGGCTAAATGGCTTCTTTCCACACTATAGGGATTCTATATGTCATAAAGCATGGTTTTGATATTATCCTACACGTGTTACTTCTACAATAAAATGTTTTTAAAAAGTTAAGTTCCCAACCTCCACCACACGTGGCGTCGCAATCTTCCCAACCAGAGTGAGTCCACATGAAAAGAGGTACATTGGCCCTTGTACTGTGGTTTCCTGGACCTGGCTCAATCGGAATTGTGTATTCATAGTGAATGCCGTAATTCTGGTCATTAAAGAGGAGCACCTGCAGATTAAAAACAAACAGCAAAGTCAAATCAATGCCAAGGGATCAAATGTACTCTTGCAGTTAAGTGAATTGTCTTTGCACAATGAAGCTTCAGGCAGTACAGCTAATAAATTAAGTAAACACGTTTAATGTAAAGAGCAATGTCTGGATTGAAAGATGGTACTTTCTATTTTCCAATTTTCTCCCATTTTCTCTTTTTGAAAGCAACAATTCATGCTTAATATTGGAATTGGCAATTTTTCAATAGCTCACTCATGTGACCATTCTTCAGGACAAGGGCAGTACAACATCACCGCGCTGTCGCCACTGCCGGTGTGCAGTAGTTAACACTGCTGCCTCAAGTGCCAGGGTCCTGGGTTCAATTCCAGCCTTGGATGACTGTTCGGAGTTTGCAAATTCTCCCTGTCTGTGTGAGTTTCCTCCAGATGCTTTGGTTACCTCCCAAAGCCCAAAGATGTGCCGGTTAGGTGGATTGGCCATGCTCAACAACATAGTCAATTGTCAGGGAAATTAGCAGGGTAAATATGTGGGGTTACGGGGATGGGGGCAGGATGGGATTGTTGTGTGTGGGCTCGATGGGCCGAATGGCCTCTTCCCCTACTGTAGGAATTCTATGACACATCAGCCACTGGAGCACAGGAGGCATCATAAACATGCAATGATTATAAAATTAAAAACTAACAACAGGGAAACCTTAAGGGCAGCAGAGGTGAGAAAGAGAAAAGCTGGTGAGGTAGACTTTCATCCTTTCTGTCTAAACATTTCAACCCAGGTTTAGGAGGTGATGTTTTCAGGTATAAATTTAAATTAGTTGCAATTAATTAATGGACTTTACATGTGACAGGACAATATCTAATAGTGCAGAGCTCTATTCCTGATCCACATTGGGCATTCATACATTGGCCACCTGAAATGAAAACAGGCCTCATTTCAAAACTTAAATATGGTTCCTGTGTCCATTCTCAAACTACTTTCATAAATTTGTTACGCAAAGTTGAACTGGAATTGGTGTATACATTAACCTAACCTTACAGGGACAGCTGAAGACTGCCCCAAAAGACCCCCAAACATTGAATTCCATTTGGTGTTGAAAGAAGCAACCTTATACTTGCTCTCTCCTAATCTTACTGTGGGGGCCATGGAAGTGCCATCTAAATTGGCTAGGTCCCAACTGTGTTGGGACATCTGATTGGCATCCATAGCTTGTTGAGTCACCATGATTAAACTGCTCTCCCCTACTATCCTTGTTAGGTTTTTACATTCATTGGTACTTTTGGAGGGAGGTGTGGTTTGTGGTGTAACTCATTATTATGGTCAGCACCACTGGAGTGACTGATGGTACTGCCGTGATGTCGAAAGGAGTCGTGCTCCGCTGAATCTCAAGATGCCAAGCTGGCATGGCCTAACTAAGGATAGTAGGGGAGAGCCTGAGGGAGGGATTAAACCCTGGATAATGTCCTCCAGTTTGCCCAGTAGGGCTTAATAAGGAGCGATGATCCCTAGCCCATCACCTGCCCACAGAGAGAAGTCTGCCAGACAGGGTGGTTGACATGGGACCGCTGGTTAAATCCCATTTAAGGGCCTCAATTGATCCACCGATGAGTAGGTTGTCTGAAAACACACCCAGCAGGAGGCTGTAAAATCCTTTAACTAGATTTAGTTCTACCACAACATCCACCTGGTGCACGGCTGTGACCTAACGCTTTACCACAACCTGGAACATTAACCTGTGAACATAATCTGCAACAGGGTCATTTGGAAACTGCTTCCTTTCACTGAATGTAACTCTTTGGTACAAACTCGTTCTTAATCATGCCACACTATGAGTTCAGAATCTCAAATTTCGGAATAGTCCATTGTACTGGGAACCACTGACAACATTGTTGATTTGATACCACCCTCAAAATTATCTGGCCCCACCCTGATGAGGAAAACACTTATTTTATCCACATCTATTTTAGTTGCTTTCTGCCAAACATGTAACCTTTATCATAATTATACCAATCCTCTTTGTTGGCGTTGAATTCTCCTATTGTCCCCGTCAATGTTTTCAGTGCTTTTTAAAAATGATGTACCGTGTTGATTCGCTGTGTACCGATACAACGTGCACACACGTGGAAATCTTTCAAAAACCCTCAAAATCAACTTTCAAAGTTTTAAACAATTGTGCCACAATGTTCTTCAGTCACTCATTTTTCAAATGAACTATAAAAAAAAGTATTGTATCCCAGCCTTGTCATCACTTTTCCGTGGTGAATTTGCACTAGGACAAATTGTGAAGTAACTTCATTTCCACCACACAGCAGAAAGGTGGCTGTAATATACTACTCTATGACTATTAATCATTAGGATAGTTTCAGCATCTTAGCTCTGCAGACACCTCCTCAAAAGGGCTTGTGGCAGTTAAAATTAATTTATTAGTGTCACAAGTAGGTTTACATTAACACCACAACGAGGTTACTGTCAAAGTCCGATAATTGCCATATTCTGGCGTCTGTTTGAGTACACCGAGGCCAAATTTAACATGGTGAATGCACCTAACCAGCATGTCTTTCAGACTGTGGAAGGAAACCAGAGCACCTGGAAAAAGCCCATGCAGGCACAGGGAGAATGTGCGAACTCCACATAGGCAGTGACCCAAGCCAGGAATTGAACCTAGGTGCTTGGCGCTGTGAAGCAGCAATGCTAACCACTGTGCCACTGTGTTCTAATCATATATTAATATAACTTCTTCAAAAAGTTAACTTGATTTTATCAGTAATTTTAATTCTAATATTTGCATTTTTCTGGGGTGGCAAGATAGCACAATGGTTGGTACTGCTATCCCACAGCGCCAGGGACCTGGATTCCATTCCCAGTTTGGGTCACTGTGTCAAATCTGCATGTTCTGTGTCTGTGTGGATTTCCTTCCACATTCTGAAAGCAGTGCTGGGGTTTTCACAGTAACTTCTTTGCAGGGTTAATGTGACACTAATAGACAAACTTTAAAATTTTAAACATGCATCTCAGAAGTAATGAATGGATTATCGCTCCTGCAGCCAGTTACATATATCTAGTTTCACTTTAATTCCCAGGCAAGCTATGATATAACAAGATAGTGTGGAAATAATTTATTGAGGCTGTGTTCCCAGTGTAGAACCACATTAGATGAGAGGTCATGGACAGTGATATAACTCTATTGATTTGATTCTGCCAACCTGTACTCCCACCTAGCAAGTCCCTGCACTGGAATCGAAGGGCTAAAATTATTCACTGCATGTTCTCTACTTCCTCTACCATTTTCACTGACTTGGAAGGAGGAAGAAGTCAGTGCATTAAGGAATTAGCTAAATTTTCCACTCACTGACTATGAATGGGCAAATATCTCGCCATAATATTTTGGCTGGAAGTTGTATTCAATATTTAGCTAGATTTGAAGTGCTGTCCACTGCCAGTCATTCAGTGCTCCACTGTGTACTTTTTTGCTGTTTTGGTCCCGTGAGGCTGTAACAATATTTGTAATTTATACAGAATAAAGTTCATTATGTTCTCAGGTTGTTACGTTCTGTCTAGCTGCTAAATGAGCCAGCC
The DNA here is from genome assembly GCA_024679065.1 of Sphyrna mokarran. NCBI lineage: Eukaryota > Metazoa > Chordata > Chondrichthyes > Carcharhiniformes > Carcharhinidae > Sphyrna > Sphyrna mokarran. The sequence goes on from JAGIQG010000006.1 coordinate 83,707,694, forward strand.
GTATGCTTTGTTGGTACAAAACCAGTTAGAACCAGCTCTTAGACACAATATTGAACTTTGTGTATTTGTAAAAAACGTAAATAATCTAATAAGCACAATGTAAATTGCAAGTTAGTTGCATATTTTTTCTATTACAACAACTGCATGATAATCTGTAACAAAAATTTTTTGGGGGGATTTTATGGGGTACAAACATATGGGCAAGCGGAGGTGCAGGATCCAACCCCGACCTGAATGGTGAGAATTGATGCATCGCGGATGTTGGGTCTGAAGGTTGATTTCAATGGATCTGACGAGTGGTGTAGAGCTGCTGATGAATCATCAATGAATACCATAGCTGCTGCTGACATTGCAGTGGACCTCAGCTGAGTGAAGAAGGGCAGGTGGATTGGGATTTGGTGACTGAAGGTGGACCTCCGGTATCAATGGCTGGGAGAGTCAATGGTATTGTCCGTGGGAGGAAGGTAACGTTGATTGTGGGAAATGATAGTGATGGCCGGGGTTGAACAATTGGGTCTCTGGCCAGGGCACTTATAGATGGAGAGGGAAGTCAGTAGTCAGGTCTGAGAATGAATAGTCAGGGCGCAAGGAGAAGGAACAGGCCTGTTCTCTAATGTGAGATTGAGAGGGGGAGTTTCGATCCTCCTTTTCCACATTCAAATGAGCATAGAGTCTTTCCTACTGGTTAACATCAGGTGGCTGTGTGTGATGTGCTGAAATATCAAATGCTTACCATGGGACTTATAAAAAGCGCTGGACTCTCTATAAATAATTCTTAATGTTGTCACCTGTGGTATTGTAGTGCAGCAGATAGTATCCCTGCCTCAGAAGTTCCAGGTTCAAGTCCCACCTTGAGTCTTGATAGCCAAAGGAAGACATGTTCATAACACAGCCAAACATGTCGAGTATCAACCTGCAAAATCCTTCCAATAAGCCAATGGTAGGCAGTAAGAACGGAAGTTTCCATCTGGTCAGCCATTCTTAATGCAGAGCAGTGCCCCTCAACCCCTTCAAGCTATAAGCCTCTGGCGACAGTCCAGAGATCTGTTATACTCCCATCCAGAACCATAGATATTTGAGGGTGGCACAATGATTGCTGGCTTGGGTCACTGTCTGTGCAGTCTTTATGTTCTCCCCAGGTGCTCCGTTTTCCTCCCACAGCCAAAGTACGTACTGGTTAGGTGCATCGCCCATGCTAAATTCTCCCGCAGTGTACCCGAACAGACACTGGAGTGTGGCGACTAGGGGATTTTCACAGTAACCTCATTGCAATGCTAATGTAAGCCTACTTGTGACATGAATAAATAAAATTAAAAAAACTTGAAACTATTTGGCCCTAATTTTTAAAAAATTGAGAGCGAGAACTGTTCAATAGAAAATATTTCCCACAATTTGGCTAAAATATCAAAAGGTTTCAAGATCTTTTGCTCATGACAGACCTGCCACAGAACTGTGGAAATTGAGCATCTCAGGTCTGGCAGATGTTAAAAGGTGGTCATAAGTGAGTAACTGGCTGATATGGTTTGCAGTTGTAAATAATTTGATATAGAGTACACAGTATCAAGCTGATGATGCTAAATTTAACAGTAATGTGCTCAGTTTGGAAACGGGCTTCATGCTGTTGCGTACTGTCTATACGGAGCTAATCCTCAAAGGAACCATCGCTGGCATTGGCACAATAGCTTTATGCCAAACATTAGATTCAAAATCTTAACTCACCACTAGGCAGTCTGAAGCCAATCCAAATTTTCCTAACAGAAAGACAAGACCTTAATGTGTTGAGATTTCAATAGAAGTATTTCCTCCAGTACTGTGTCCATTTTAAAACTGAAAGGACATTTGAAATAAATAATAAACCTGTGAACCAATGTGACAGATTGCTTTAATATTTATCAAGTCTGAAAAAAAAATGTCGACCTTTACTGGAACAAATCCAGTTTTGAATTGATAATAGTTATGCTAAAGTCACTTTCCGGGGTAAATGGTAGACACTGGCCAGAATTCTCCCAAAAGAAATTCTGCAGGAAAACTGGAGTAACTCACACTGGTTTTTTCCAGTGGGAGCTCAGACCAGAATCTCCCACACTCTGGGCACTGAAGAGGCCACCAGCATGAATATCATTAATTTCAAGAGACTGGGCCCATTGTCACCTGGAAGGGTGAAACCTCTGCGCCTGCACAGTGGCCCCAAACTGTTAGCTGCTCGCTTGCGGGGCAGTTTCAGGAGACTCATGCCAAGGGGCACCCCCTCCACCACCCAACACCACAGGAGGCCCTGATTGCCCCTCCCTTCACTCCAGTGGGGTCATCCCAATAGTCCCCTGAACGGGGGGAGCTAGTGTAATCCCTGCTGTCATGAAATAGTCTGCAGGAGGGGAGAGTGGAGGGTGGGGAGTGTGGGGAGAGAGAGAGAGAGAGAGAGAGAGAGAGAGAGACATGTTAGCAGGCCCGGAGACTTCAGTCCCGGCCTCTTAATCACATTAAAAACAGATTATTTATCTGATTTTCCCGCCTGTATCCAGTGCAGCTCTGACGGTGCCAGAAATCCTGCACTGGGATCGCATGCACAAATCTCATGCATGCCTGATTGTGAGATTCTCCCATCCCACTGCGCTAGAAAATTAGTGCGGTGAGGTGGGAGAATCGCCCCCATTATTGGCCATCCACAGAAGTATATTTGCCCTGCAGCGATGCCACTGAAAGTATGGAAAGCATACTACCAGCAGGGGAGCAAATCTCCCGCTCCATCCTTGCTCAGGACCAAGGTCTATGAAAGTGACAAAATAGAACTGTTGCCTTAGATGTATTGTGGTTGTGATCAACACTCCACAGATATTTTAATAAATTGGAAAAAATGATTCCAATACTGGCCAGCTACAGAATCTATGTCTTCTATTACAAGCAATAACTTTTGAACACTTTCTTAATCACTTTTCATCTAGTTGTTGTGCAGAATCCTTAATAAATGCATTAGTCCAATACGAGTCTCCATTGTTACAATTGGATACGACATAGTTAACTTCTTGCAACAAAATAAACTTTGAATTTGTGTTTTCGTTTTCATTTATTGCACAGCACATGGAAATATTCAAATAGTTGCATAGTCAAACTTTTGTGCGGATTATGTTATATATAAGTGGCCAGGAAGAAAGAGGAAATAAAAGTATATCTGTCCATCAGCACTGTAATTATGTAATTATCATTTCAACATTTACAAATGGGTTCTACTCAGAACCTGTGTCTGAAATTACAAACCAAAACAACATACAGAAATGTTGGAGTCTCATAAATATCAAGGTATGTCATTCCTTCATATAACAGCCTTGAAATTAATAAGAAGTCAACTTCCCAAATGTGATTGTCCACATCTTGAACCTATTGAGATGGTTAACTGTTTGTACAATTCCTTCCACTTAAACATTGGCGACAACAGGCCTACTTGTTCAAGTGGAACTGCACTGAGTTCTTCAAATACCTTTGTGCATTTAAGCTACACATACAGAAGGCAATTTCCAACTTGGGAAAGGTACAGAATTGATGAGTCCTGACGTCAGGTAATTGACCAATTCTGTTTCTTTCTCCACAAAAGCTGCATGACCTGATGGATATGTCTGGTATTTTCTGTTTTTATTTTAGATTTCTGGCATTCAGAGTATTTTGCTGTTATAAAATTGTTGGGACCAGATTGCCCTTTTTCCTTTGCCAAGTTTTAGTTTAGACAATTTAACGTGTAGTTGGAAGAATACTGAAGGAGAGATAATTTCACATTGTATTGGGCACTTGGTTCAATTTTAGAACAACTGGGGAAAAAATGAAAATTGGTTGCCTTATTATCCATATGAACCGAAATTTCCTTACACCAGAGAATAATTAAAAGCACGGGTGTAAGATTTAGTTACTAAATTCCTGGATAGGGAGGGAGAGACTTACCCAAGAGGAGATGGGGAGAAATTAAGAATAGATAGAGTTAAGGAAAAAAATATTGACATATATAAGGGAGAACCTGTCTTATTGGTTAACAGGTTTATTATTTATTTCAAATACACTTTTAATTTTAAAATGCATACAGTACTGGAGGAAATATTTCTAGTAAAATTCTCAACACATTAAGGTCTTGTCTTTCTGGTAGAAAAAATTGGATTGGCTCCAGGTTGCCTAGTGGTGAGTTAACATTTTGAATCTGATATTTGGCACTAAGCCACTGTGCCGATAGCAGAGAGTAATGATGGGATATGGTTGAAATGTCTAAATACAAAGGCATCTGGTATTCTGAATTAAGTTGCAGAACCACAAATATTTATAGCAATGGGGTAGTGTGATGCTGTAACTTCAAAAAAAAAACATGGCTTCTGATGAGGCAGAATTGGGAGACAAATAACATATTCAGAAGAAATCATGAAAGCAAAATAAGGGATAGGGGAACGGGAAGATGGAATAATTAAGCTTTGATGTAATCATTGCACCAAAAGAAAGGATATTATGGTAGACACTGAAATTCAATATCAGCAGGATGACTATTCAGGAGGCAGGAGATAAACTCCTTGTTTTATATATGGAAGTCAATGGAAAGGAACATGGGGCAGACTGCTTTTTGTCTTAAAAGGAGAAGGCTTAAAAGTGACTAGAACATAGAACATTACAGCGCAGAACAAGCCCTTCGGCCTTCGATGTTGCGCCGACCAATTAAAAAAAAGCAATGACCCTCTAACCTAAACCATTCCCTTTTCATCCACAAACTTATCTACTAACCTCTTAAACGCCACCAAACTTGGCGCATCTACAACTGCAGCAGGCAGGGCATTCCATACCCTTACCACCCTCTGGGTAAAGAACCTACCTCTGACATCCGTCCTATAACTACCACCCCTTAATTTAAAGCTATGTCCCCTCGTGCTAGCTTTCTCCATCCTAGGAAAAAGGCTATCACTGTCCACCCTATCTAAACCTCTAATCATCTTATATGTTTCAATAAGGTCTCCTCTTAGCCGCCTCCTTTCTAACGAAAACAACCTCAAATCCCTCAGCCTCTCTTCATAAGACCTGCCCTCCATACCAGGCAACATCCTGGTAAACCTCCTCTGTACCCTCTCCAATGCCTCCACATCTTTCTTATAATGTGGGGACCAGAACTGCACACAATACTCCAAGTGCGGCCGCACTAGAGTTTTGTACAGTTGCAACATGACGTTGCGGCTCCGAAATTCAATCCCCCTACCAATAAAAGCTAAGACTCCGTATGCCTTCTTAACAACCTTATCGACTTGATTGCCAACTTTCAGGGATCTATGCACATATACACCAAGATCCCTCTGTTCTTCAACACTATTAAGAGTCCTACCATTAGCCCTATACTCTACACATTTGTTATTCCTGCCAAAGTGAATTACCTCACACTTTTCCGCATTAAACTCCATTTGCCACCTCTCGGCCCAGCTCTGCAACTTGTCCAAGTCTCTCTGCAAACTAATAACACCCCTCTTCACTATCTACCACTCCTCCGACTTTAGTGTCATCTGCAAATTTACTAATCCATCCTTCAATACCCTCATCCAGATCATTTATAAAAATTACAAACAGCAGGGGCCCCAAAACAGACCCCTGAGGTACACCACTTGTAACTGAACTCCATGATGAATAATTTCTATCAACCACCAATCTCTGTGGGAGATCTTTAAAATTATGAAAGTTTTTAATGTACGAGACATGGATAGATTTCCACTTGTGAAGAGGACCAAAAGTAAAGGTCATCAGTATAAGATATATAGTCACCAAGAAAATTCAAAAATCCTCTATTACATCTAGAAACAAAATTCTTGACCCAAAGAGTGGTGAAAATATGGAATTCGTACCAACATTTGAAGTTAATTGTATAGTGCATTTAATAGGGGGCTAGATAAATATATAAGGGAGAAAGGAATGATACTAGTGCCAAAATCCATGAAATAGTGTAAATATATCTATAGTTGCTGCATTTATAATAAGACGCAGATACTTCGGAACAGTTTTGAAATCAGAAAAGGCGGTTTAGAAGAGACTCACGCATAAAGATTTATTTAAAATACGGAATGCATTACTGCAAGGCAGTAAAATGGCTATTTAAGGTAGGTTAATTGCAGCTATTAAAAGTACAACAGACAGAAATTTTACAATGCATAGACAAATGAAAAGTAGGGAGCCTCAACAAGATGTTAGGACATACACAGACACAATAGAATTGAATTTTCTACGAATGAATATTGGGACTGACATTACTATAATCTCAAATATAAATTCTCAGCTGGAGAACAATGTTTTGATATTGGAAAATCCATAAACTTGCAAATGAGTAACTTATAATGAGCTGGGTCTGAAACTTACGCTCTCACCCCGGCAGATGTATAGTCGGGAAAGGGGTGAAGTGGGGGACTGTGACATTGCATGGACGGGATTAACTTTGTCCTGAAAGCAATTTTATGGTGGAGTGGCAGGACCTTGGAGGGAAGTCTGCCCTTGCCACAATGGCCACTTAACCATATTTTCCTGCCCTGCCTCAATTATTAGGTTGGCGGGCAGATGACAGATTTGGGGGACGGGAGGTGTCGTGGTCGTGGGGACACGCATTGTTGGAAGTGCAAAACACACATATAGTGAGACTGCAGGAGCCTCAACTAGTCCATAATATCCCCAAATGTCAATGTCTGGTTTAAGAATTGTAGTGGGACCTAGGGGTCTTCGGGGAGGGCACAGATAGTTCAGAAGGTGCAGCCAGAGTCGCTTAGCAAGTCTGGCCATTGGATACATATTCGGATCTTATCCAATGTGCAAGTGAAGCAAATCATGTTGATACCCGGGTGGATTTGTAGCCATGCATTAGTATACATTGTATTGCTCTCGGGTTATAGTGCGGCCGGCAGGCACAACGACTTGGACGTATTGAATATTATCCCATGAGATTGTTGATGATTGGCGTGTCCCTGGAAGGTGACATTTGACAAGAAGATTGTAGTGAAGATCATCCTTCGGATAGTTATCATGGTCCTGGAGAGGGGGATGGAAATGGTACACAAAGCTTGGTGGCCACCAGATATTAGAATCTTAGTGTTAACTAATTTCTATTAACTAATCTCCTTAGGTGTGCATAAGTGCAAGGTAGAAACACTTAAAAACCTATATCTTAGGCAGAAGGTGCCTCCATCAAAAACCCACTCCTGATGGTGGGCAAGCATCCTCCAGAGAAGGCCTGGTGACCTCTAGGCCTCCCTTGCCCTTCAGCCTATCTTCTGGGACCTTAATCGCAACTCCCCCATTACTGCTGAGGTGTCTCCTACCCTCTTCTCCCCAAAACCCCTATCACTTAGCTGGCCTCCACATTCCAACGTTTAGTCCCAGGCATGTTGCTGTAATATTTCCCCCAGCCACCACAGTGCTGGACCTGGAGGGTCAGGGGTCAATCTGATTGGCTAACAGCTCTCCCAGGCCAGACTTCCTCCCCGTATTGGATGGAAGTCCTGCCTACTGCAAATTGACTCTTAAAGTGTAAAACGGTAGCAGACAAGTTGGAGTTGGCCAGGATGTGTACCCCACCACTTCTGAGACCCTAACATCCAAAAGGTTCAAGCTCTGGATTTTGACCATTACATCTCCTCCACGATCATCTTTAACACTAGTGCCCCACAAGTCTGTATTCTCAGTCCCCTACTGTACTCTTACATACTTATGACTCTGCGGCCAAAATCCCTTCCAATTCGATTTTCAAGTTTGCTGATGACACTACTGTACTGGGTTGGATCTCAAACAATGATCGTGGGCAAAAAGGGGACATGAGATTGTTTAGGTCATCTATGTGTACATCCTCAAGAGATGAATATTTCTCATCAGTATTTATTGTTGAAAAAAGCATGGATAGTAGGGAACTTGAGGAAATAAATAGAGAAGCCTTGAGGAGGGTATATATTATAGAGGAGGAGCTGTTATAGAGGAGGAGTCTTAAAGCACATCAAGTAGACGAATCCCTGGGATCTGATGAAGTGTATCTCAGGACATTGTGGAAGGTTAGGGAGGAAATTGTGGGTCCCTTTGCAGAGATATTTGAATCATCGATAGTCATAGGTAAGTTGCTTTAAGATTGGAGGGTGGCAAATATTGTGCTTTTGTTTAAAAAGGATTGCAGAGAAAAGCTGGGAACTACAGGCCAGTGGGCCTCACATCTATGGTGGGTAAGTTGTTGGAAGCTATTTTGAGAGACTGGATTTACAGGCATTTAGAGATTAAGGCCTGATTAGGGACAGACCGCCTGGCTTTGTGAGTGGAACATCATGTCTCACAAATTTGATTTGAGTTTTTCGAAGTGGTAACCAAGAAGGTCAATGAGGGCAGTGCAGCTAGTGTTGTCTACATGGACTTTAGCAAGGCTTTGACAAGGTACTGCATGATAGGTGGTTGCATAAGTTTAAATCTCACGGGATCCACTGTGAGGTAGCTAAATGGATACAAAATTGGTTGAATGACAGAAGTCAAAGGATGATTGTAAAGGGTTGTTTTTCAAACTGGAGGCCTGTGACTCCTCAGGAATCGGTGCTAGATCCACTGTTATTTGTCATTTATGTTAATAATTCAGATGAGGCTATAGGAGGCACGCTTAGTAAGTTTGCAGATGACATCAAGATTGGTAGCACAGTTGGCAGTGAAAAAGGTTACCTCCAATTGCAATGGGATCTTGATAAATTGGGCCAGTGAGCTGACAAAAGGCAGATGGATTTCAATTTAGATAAATGTGAGTTGATAATTTTGGTTGATTGAACTAGGGCAGGACTTCCTCAGTTAATGGTAGGGCGTTAGGGAGAGTTACAGAACAAAGAGATCTAGGGATACAGGTTCATAGCTCCTTGAAAATGGAATCACAGTTGAACAGAGTCATGAAGAAGACATTCAGCAAGCTTGGTTTCATTGGTCAGAACATTAATATAGGAGTTGGGATGTCTTGCTGAAGTTATACAAGACATTGGTAAGGTCACACTTGGAATACTAGGTACAGTTCTGCTCACTTTATTATAGAAAGCATATTATTAAACTAGAAAGAGTGCAGAAAATATTTACTAGGATGCTACTGGGACTTGATGGTTTGAGTTATAAGGAAAGGCCGGATAGACTGCGAATTTTTCCTCTGGCATGTAGGGGGCTGAGGGGTGATCTTATAGAACTCTATAAAATAATGAAGGGCATAGACAAGGTAGATAGTCAAAACCTGTTCCTACAGGTAGGGGAGTTCAGAACTAGAGGGCAGAGGTTTAAGGTGAGAGGGGAGAGCGACAAAAGGGTCCAGTGGGACAATATTTTCACACAGAGGTGATGAGTGTCTGGAACAAGCTGCCAAAAGTAGTAGTCAAGGCAGGTATGATTTTATCTTTAAAAAGCATTTAGATAGTTACATGGGTACGATGGGCATGGGCCAAATGCGGGGCAATTGGGACTAACTTAGGGGTTTAAAGAAAAGAGTGGCATTGACAAATTGGGCCGAAGGGCCTGTTACCATGCCGTAAACCTCTATAACTCTATGAACTCAGTCTGCCAGTGATCAGTTTGCTGAACTGATCACTTTAAAGCTGGTAGGGTGGTTTGTGGGCAGTCCTTCTTGTAACAAAATGTGCATTCTTTGTTGAATGACAAGCAAATTTGTTCCATGGATTTGCCAGGTCATAGTGTTGAATACATGTGTCATATGATCTAGAAAGGCTGCTTGACATTCTGATCTGGCCAGTTGGAAATCTTCTGGCACACGGGTGGCATGCCCACTCCAGTGCCCAATCCCAGTCTGGGGCATCACCTGCACTGTGCACCCCTAACACAGGGCTTCCAGCTTCTGTAGTGCCAACCCCAGCTAAGCAATGGAGCCGAATCTTTCAACTCTTATATTTGAATTAGTTTTACAATTTGGTTTAATTGAAACCATTTAATGTTCCGTTGATTATTTGGATAGGAATGTGCCATCCTCCAAAACTAATGCTCCTGTTTGATCATTTACTCGATGTACCTGCTCTGACAACAAACTTTCCATTTGCAAAATCATAGCTATAAGAATTTTTGTAGTCAGCTTTAATTTATTTCAAAACTTTTTTTTTTGTTGGCCGACCTTGTTTTCAAATGGAATAAAGATGTAATAGCATTTTCAATATAATAAAATGACTTGGACAACACATACTAGGTTTATTTCCAACAAATTCTACTCATGTTCAAATGTACTGACTGCAGTTTTATTCACATTTTCATCCTGAAGTCAAAAGAAAGGGTTGAACAGAAAGAGACACTTTAAACATCAAGCCTGTCCTTCCACATACTATATGGACTCTACCAAACCATTTAATTAGCCAAGAGGAAGGCTCCACATTTTTTTGTGTATGGGATCACCCACTGACAATAGATATGAGGGGGAATTTCTCTGTGCAGGTGGTATTGAATCAGTGGAATTCTTTACCGCAGAGAGCTGGGTCATTAAATACATTCAAGGCTGAGACAAACAGAACTTTAATCAGTAAGGGAATCGAAAATTATGAGGATAAGGTGGGAAATTGGAATAAAGGATTGTCACAACAGATCAATCATGATCTCATTGCATGGTGGAGCAGACTCGATGGGCTAACTGGCCTATTTCCGTTCCTAAATCTTATGCTCCTATGGTTCTCCCAAATTTAAATTATGCAAACCGACAAACTACAATGGGCGGGATTTTCCGGTCCCACTTCAGCATGTTTTCCAGCAGAGGATGTGGGAGGTGACGCACCATTGCCCACTGGCAGCACCTTGTGGTTACATTGATATTTATGGCTCATCTTTGAGCGTCAGGGACCTGGGTTTGATTCCTGGCTTGGGTCACAGTCTTTGTAGAATTTGCACATTCTCCCTGTGTCTACCTGGGTTTCCTTCCACAGTCCAAAGATGTGCAGGTTAGGTGGATTGGCCATGCTAAATTGCCCCTTAGTATCGGGAGACTAGCTAGAATAAATACATGAGATTATGGGGATATGGCCTGGGTGGGATTGTGGCTGGCGCAGACTCAATGGGCCGAATGGCCTCCTTCTGCATTGTAGATTCTATGATTCTAAGAAAGAAAAATAGGGCAAAGTTGCAGGCAGAAAATACTCCAATGACCCATTCAATTCTCCATGCAAGAAGGTGATCTCCATGCTCTGTGCATCTACACATATCAGCATATCGCTGATATGCATCTAAAAATCAAGGAGCTGCCATAGCCCGGGTTCTAGGCCTCTGGCTCTCTTGAGACGTTATGAAAACAGGGTTTTGTGCACGTGGTGATTATACTGTGATTCTTCATTGTGCAGTTGCAGCAGTGAAACATGAACCACAGTAATGGCTGCCGTGATGAGTTTAAATCAAACTTGCATTTCAGTTGACATGCCTCCACCCTGTTTTGCCACCCCATGACCATTATTTAGCTGCCAACCTGTTTCCGTGGCAATTGAATGGTTGTCCCGGTGTAACCCAAAGCCCATTTCTGTCTGTCTCTCTCTCTTCTTCCTCCCCCTCCCTCTCCTCCACCCCCCAACCTCCCCCACTGCAGGTGGGTTGATTTCCACTTCCCACCTCTGCACTGAAAAGCCCTTTGAAATCAATCCTTACGATGCCATCCAATGCATCACTCAATTCCAATTTTAATGATTCAGTAAAGTCAGCCCTTGAACCTTTATACCCGTGAACAGGACAAGTCATTCCCTGACGTAATATCTCACAAAGACTTTGCAAGAAACGGGAGTAGAAAAAGATAAAACTTCTCAAGGTCATACCAGTAAATGTAGAGGAGACGTGGTTGGACCTTTAGCAGAAATCTTTTCCCAGAATCCTCTCCTTACATAATGCACGGTAGTTCCAGCAATGTTAAATGCTCCCGGATGTTCAATCTTCCAGTCACTATTAATGGAATGCTTGCTGGCATCTCGGAGAGCTGTAAGAGGTATTCATACTTTAGAAGGTATATATTTAATTAAGCCAAGAGGATAGTAGTACTAAGAATGACTGAAATGTGGTACTACCTGATCACCATCAAAATACAGATTTGATAATAATGGTAAAGCAAGTAATTTGTGATGGTACAGACAGTTGCATTAATAGGAAGGGCATGAGAAACATTTTTCATTCTTGTCTTTGCTACATTTTTGATCTGAAAATACTCCATGGGTTGAGATTGAAGTCAAGGAGAATTAAATGGGTAGATGCTAAGTGGACTGCTGATTCAGTTTACACTGTCACATAAATTTTAGATCGATTACTAAATGCTTTTCTAATTAGAAGACAGTCCATTAACTGCTGCTTTTGAATATGGATAAGACTCCTTTAAAATTATAAAATTAGACACAGTCAAGCTCAATGTCTTTCCAAACCACTTCAGCATTCTGCTAAACAGCATTATGAGAACAATCGACTTTCAAATTTGAATCAAGAATAAGGCGATCTAGATTTACCTTTGAGGAAATACACTTTCTTCAAGATTGAATTCAAATGGCCCTTTCTTTAAGAAAAAGGTAAAGCTTTGCCACTTTTTTCTTGTTGACTTGTTGTGTTGGAAGTTTTTTTAGTTTTGTGAAGGAAAGGTTATACTTGTAAATTCACGTGCACTGGATTTGTTGGATTTCAACTGCAGTTTACTGAACATGTTTTAGTTTCCTGTACAGTTTGTGAAGAGGGGCTATGCCTGTGAGGTGTCTATTTACTTGGCAGTCAATGAGTGATACAACTCCAAGGGAATTATTTCCCCAGCCTTGGAAGGTAGCTTCATGTGCATTCCCCTTTCCATGTCTCCAGGTAAACAATGTTGTTTATTTTTAAAGAAAAATCAGATTTGTAAGGTCCAAAATAAAGAGAGGGTGTTTGACTCCTGTTGCCATAATTTGAATGTACAGGGACATCAAGTTTACGCACACATTGTAAAAACCTAGATGCATTTATAATGTTTATATAAACAGAAAAATAAACACAGGGTCTTTGCGATTTTGCCAGATGATTGACTGACATTCTGGATAAAGATTTTCTATTTGATTCTGCTCACTCTGTCAAACCAATAATCCTGACATGATATTCAGGACATCCTTGCAACAGCTCATGCTGATATTTGGGCTGCTGAAACATACATGAGATCATCACTGTCTGATTGTAAAATTTGTACCTTTACTAAATGTAAGTTTGCATTTCCAGACTGGAGGCTTCAAATTACTGATTATAAGCAGGCAAGAAGTCATTTCATCCTGTGCCAGCTCCAGATTTTAAAATACTGTGCTCCATGTAAACTTCTCCAAATGCCCTGTACACATTTAATTACATCCATTTCAATCACAGCCTCGCTTTACTGACTTACATGAAACAAAAACCATGCAGCATTAATAAAGATTTGTATGTTACTGAAAATAACGACAGAATGTCGAGTCTCCTCACTGAACGCTGTTGGCTTCATTTTTTTATTTGATCCAAATTTCTGGATGCAATTAAAGAGAGGTTCCTGACAAGAGTATGTTCGTCTGAGTATTGGTAACACCAGGAAGAAACAGCAAGCAATAAAAACAATATGAAATGCAGACTTTGCTAGATAAAGATCTGTACAATAGTTGACTCATAACCTCTCTTATTACTGAACAGAAAAGTTAAGCAGTTTGAAATATCTGGGTTTAACTTCAAAAACAATATGTGGAGGTGATACAATAGTAATATATTAACATTTGAAGGTTGTCTTTCTGCTAAAATGATTTCTTGGCTATCTTCATACTCTGAGATAAAAGCAAAATGCTGCAGATGCTGGAATTGGAAACAGAAACAGAAAATGCTGGAGAAACTCAACAGGTCTGACAGCATCCATGAAGAGGCAATAGAACCAATGTTTTAGTCTGGATGACATTCTGTCAGAATTCTGATGAAGGGTCATCCAAAGATCTGCAGGTTTAGGTTGATTGGCCATGCTAAAAATTGCCCATAGTGTCCTGAGATGTGTAGGTTAGAGGGATTAGTGTGTAAATATGTAGGAAAATGGGGGTAAGGCCTAGGTGGGATTGTGGTCGGTGCAGACTCGATGGGCTGAATGGCTTCTTTCTGTACTGTAGGGTTCCTATGATTCACCTTTCATGTATTGAAACATATCAAGGCTCTTCATATTGCATAATGAAACAAATAATGTCACTGACAACTGATAAGAACATAACGAAAGGTGTTAAAGAGGAAGATATTAAGAAGTGATTTAAAGGAGGAAAATGTGTTAGAGAGATCAGAAAGAGATGGGGAGGGAATTCTGAAGTTTAGGGTCAAGACATGAACATCACAAGGTTATCCCAAGAATATTTGGGAATCAAGCGGTAAAGGAGGGGACGCACTTAAAACAATCACTGGGAAAAGTACTGGGAAGACTACTGGAATTAAAAGTTGACAAGTCCCTTGAACTGATTGCTCTCATACTTGGGTCTCAAAAAGATGCAGTTCCTGAGATAGTAGATGGATTGGTTATCATTTTCCAAAATTTCCTAGAATCTGGAAAGTCCAGCAGATTGGAAAATCGCTGAAGTAGCAACTCTATTTAAGGAAGGAAGGAGGTAGAAAGTAGGAAACTATTGGCCAGTTCACCTAAGGTTGTTCTAGGGAAAATGCTAGAATCCATTACTAAAGAAGCAATAGTAGGGCATTTAGAAAATCACAATGGGATCAGGCAAAGTCGATATGGCTTTGTGAAACAGAAATCCTGTTTGACATATTTTTTAAGAGTTCTTTGAGGAACCAATAAGCAAAGTGGATAACAAGACTCCTGTAAAATGTGGAATGAATGGATTTCCAAAGGGCATTCAATAAAGTATCAGGAATATACTACATTTAACTAGAACTCATGGTGTAGGGGGTAACATGGATAGAGAACTGGTTAGTTAACAAGAGGTAGAGAATAAGGAGAAATTGATTTTTTTCAGATTGGCAAGCTGCAATTTATGGAGTGCCGCAGGGATCAGTATTGGAGTCAGAGCTATTTCCAATTACATCAATGACTTGGATGAAGGAAGCAAATGTATGGTAGCTAATTTTGTTGATGACATAAAAATAGGCAGAAAAATTAAGTCGTCAACAGGACAGAAGTGTTTACAAATGGACTTAGATTAAGCGAGGAGATAAAAATTTGGCAGATAGGATATAACATGGGAAAATGTGGATTTGCCCACTTCAAGTAGAGAAGCAGAAGATATTTGTGTGGAGAGAAAGCACAGAACTCTGTGGTGCAGCCAGGTCAGCATGTCTTGGTACATGAATCACAAAAAGTTAGTATGCAGGTGCAGTAAGTGATTAAGGCAGCAAATGAAGTATTAGCTGTTACTGCAACTAAAATTGTATACACAAACAAGGACGTACTGTTGCAGCTTTACATGGCTTTAGTTAGACACATCTGGAGTACTGTGTACGATTTTGGTCTCCTTAACTAATAAAGAATATAATTGCATTAGCAGTTCAGGAAAGGTTCATTTGTCTGATACCTGGAATGAACAGCAATCTATTCAGGATAGATTGGGCAGAATTGGTCTAAATCCACTGGAATTCAAAAGAATGGAAAGTGATTTGATTGAAGGCTAAAAGATCCTGAGAGGACTCAACAGGGTGGATGTTGGGAGGATGATCTCATAGAAACTTTAAAAATCTAACTGGGTTAGACAGGGAATGTTCAGAAAGAATTTTCCCAATGATGGGGGAGTCCAGAACTAGGCAGTCATAGTTTGAGGTTAGGGGGTAAATCTTTTAGAACTAAGGGAGGAGAAATTTCTTCACCCAGAGAATGGTGAATGTGTGAAATTCACTACCACAAAATGTAGTTGAGGCCAAAATATTGCCTGATTTCAAGAAGAAATTAGACATAGTTCCAGGGAATAAATGGATATGGCAGGAAAGGAGGATCGAGATACTGAATTTGATCAGCCATGATCAAAATGAATGATGGAGCAGGCTCAAAAAACTGAAAAACCTACTTCTGCTTCTAGTTTCTATGTTTCCCCTCGCGGTTGAGAACTAAGGGATGCAGCTTTTTTAAAAAAAAAAAGGGGTGTCCCATTTAAGACTGAGATTAGGAGATTTTTCTTCCCCTCAGAGGGGCCTTCATTTGTGGAATTCCCATCCCCAGAGAGCAGTGGAGACTGGGTCAAAGCTGAGTTAGAGAGATTATCAATCCACAAAGAGGTAAGAGGTATGGTGGATGAACAGAAATGCAGAACTGAGACCATAATCATATCTGCCATGATCAGATCAGCCCCATGATCTTTCTGGAGGGTGGAGCTGGTTCAAGGGATCAAATGACCTATTTCTGCTCCTAATTCTTATGTTCTTGTTTGATTCAATGCTAAAGCAATTAAAATCGGGGATACACAAGAGGGCATAATTAGATGAGCACTGATACCAATGGAAGGTTGTGAGCTGGTAAAGATTGCAGAGATAGAAAGGGGCAAGGAGGACTTTGAAAAGAAGGATGGGAGTATTAAAAGGAAGGTATTGACAATGAATCTGTGTTGGTAAACAAGCACAGGAGTGATAATGAATGGGACTTGATGCAACTAGAGACATGAGCAGTGAAATTCTGGATGATCTTAATTTGGGGAGTGTAGAATTTGGGAGACCAGCCAAGACTGCATTAAAATAGTCAAGCTGAGAGTTAACAAATGTAGCAGATGAAATGACAAATAGAATTGGGTGGTATTACAGAGATGGAAGCAGGCAGCCTTATTGAGAATGGAGATATTGATTCAAAGTTCACCTCAGGATCAAATATAACACCAAGGTTGTGAACTGCCTGATTCAACTTCAGATAATGAGCAAAGAGAGGGACGGGGGACCACGCAGAAGTTCATTCACATTGAGTGGGATTCTCCTGTTCTGGGGTGAGTGCAGCCAGAGAATGCTGCCCACAATATTGAGAATGTTGCAAATCCAAAAGTGCTTGAAAAACTCAGCAGGTCTGACAGCATCTGAAGAGAGGGTTAACACTTTAAGTCAAATATGACTCTTTCTTGGAAGAAATTAGAAATGTGATGGGCTTTATGATATTGAAAGCAAGGTGGGAGAAATCTGGGATGGATTAGAGAGAGGGAGAGACTTAATAACAAAAATGTGACGGAACAAAAGGTGAAGTGAGTGGTAAGTGTTGTGATAAAGAAACAAAACACTGGCACAGAGTGAGTTTTAATGGTAAAATAATGACCAGTTCTGTCTGAAAGCCAAAACATGAAATCAAGACTCAACTGGCACTTGGCAAAAATAAGCAAATCAAAACAGTGGGCAAAGTTTGTGGTCTAAAGTTGTTGAACTCAATGTTGATTCTGGAAGGCTGCAAAGTGACCAATTGGAAGATACAGTGCTGTTCCTCAGAGCTTTTGTTGAGCTGAGCTGGAACAGTAACTAGAGGACAGAAACAGTGTGAAAGCAAGGTGGTGAATTAAAATGGGAAGCAGCCAAAGGTTCAGAGTGCTCTGAACCTTTGTGTGCTCTGCAAAGTGGTCACCCAGTCTGTATTTGGTCATCACAATATAGAGGAGACCATGTTGTGAGCAGAAACTATAGAGTATTAAATTGGAAGAAGTACAAGATAATCACTGCTTCATGTGGAAGGAGAATTTGTGGGCCTTGGATAGCGAAAGAGGAGATAAAAGGGCAGGTGTTGCACCTCCTGCGACTGCGTGATAAGGCACTCCAAGACCAAGGAACTGCATGATAAAGAAGTAGATCTGGGAGTTGCAGAGGGAACAGGCACGTTAGAATGCAAACAGAGAAGGGAAGGGGACGGAAAGATGCCTTTTGAGGTAACATCATGCTGGTGTGATGGAACTGGCAGAGGATAATCCTTTGAACGTGGAGGCAATGGAATTGAAAGCGAGGACAAGAGGAATCATGTCACTGTTCTGGAAGGGAGGGGATGGGGTGAGAGGAGAAGTCCGGATAATGTATTAAGTATGGTTTTCTGTCAGTGTGAGTTGGAATCAGTGGGAAATCCCAATGACAGCAGTGGGACCAGACAATCCCGCTGCTGACAAATGACCAGTCCCCTTCCACAGTTGAGAAAAATGCCATGGCGGGGAGGCCAGAGAATCCCAGCAAACAGTTTCAGACTGTCCAATATTTAATTGCAGGAAATTTTTACCTTGCCAGTATTGATACTGAATAAACATTCTGACAGTGAAGGGATGGGGAGAAGCGGTGGTGAAATTGAGTTGGGTGCCATCAGCACACATATGGAAAATAACGTTGTGTTTCTTGATGTTATCGCTGAGGGACAGAAATGGGGATTGGAAATAAGAGGTGTCCAAGAATAAATCCTTCGCAGACAAGTAAGACGGCAGCAAGTAACAACCTGATAGTATGAGTTTAGAGTTATTGATGATGAAGTGACGAGAGGTCTACAGCCATTAGCTTTCTCTTTATAAGCTCTCGAAAACATTCCATTTAGAACTGTACCCAATCATATTTTAAAGGGAGGAAATATGAGAAGAGACAACCGGCGGAAACTGAAATTGGAGGATCCTTTGTAATGATATATTCTTCCTGGACTTTTTCAAAGTGAAAATGTAAGCTGATAAGTTCTAGACAAAAATCATTTACCAAGGTAACTGTGGGCTGGTTTTTCTTCAACAACTCTAATCCTTCTTGCTCCTGCAGGTATAACCAGAGCTTCCACATAGCCTGTAAACAAAAAACAAACATATAATGTATCTCCATGTAATATATCAATAAATCTAACCTAGGTATACCCCTCCATGTTAACAACTAACGATTTCCATTGGATTGGTCCATAATTATTTTGACAAACTATTGTGGTGCTTTGCTGCTACTTTCTGCAGTAAGGCTGGAAATTCTCCTGCTCTTCTTGCCTGCTGTAAAGCATACTGGAAGGATTTACAGGCTGATAATCAATCAATTTGGCCAGGTTTTATTTTATTCATTCGTGGCATGTGGGCACCTGGCTGGCCAACATTTATTTCCCATTCTTAGTTACCCTTAGTTACCCTTGAGAAGTTTGCATATGATACAAACAGCATATGATACAAAATGTGGTAAACAGTGAAGAAGGTAGTTACAGTTTTCAGGAGAACATAGACCATTGAAATGTGCTGACACATGGCAGATTAAATTTAATGCAAGAATGTGAGGAATTAATGAACAATATAAAAGTTACTCGGCTGTTTCATAAATATATAACAGGCCACTGGAACTTAGGAGTAGTGATAATATGTTACATCAATTCTGTAAAATAAACTAGGATAATAAGAGTGTGTACTGCACAGCAATGTGGAATTTCTGAAACACGTAAAGGGGGACTTCCTTTGACATTATAGGCCCAATTTTACCATCAAGTTGTGCCCATTTTAGGGCACGAAAACTTGGTAAAATCGGGCATGAGGCAATTAGTGCAATCCGCACCTGCCTCCATGCCGGTTTCCCTCCTTACCAAAACCTGAAAATAGCCATGATTGGGACCACGCCTGAAACAGGCACAATGGCCATTTAAATGTATTTGCATGCAATTAAGTTGACTTAATGGGTTGCACACCCAATCTTACCCGTATTTCCTGCTTTACCTCTTCATGGGCCCATCTAGATTTGGGGCAAAACAGACAAGGTCTACAAAAGTCTGATTTGGGCACACCAGATAGTGAGGGGGTAAGTGCCCAGCGTCCAATGGCTCACAGCTTGAGTTTATTGTGTACGTGTGTGTGCGCGCGTGTGTGTTTGGGTTGGGGATGGGGGTTTGGGGATGGGGGGTGGTGGGAGGGGGGCAGGGTGGGGAGGGGATGGGGGGGTGGGGTGGGGATGGGTCTGGCGTGTTTCTGGGGTTGGTCTGGCATGTTTCTGTTTGGGCTTGATGGGAGTGGATCTGATGGCTCTTAATGAGGGGAGGAGGGGCTCATGATTGGTCTGGGGAAGGGGAATAAGAGGGCCAGCAATACTGAGGGGGATGAGGCAATGTCTATGGGGCCAGGGGAAGGCATTATCTGGCCCACAAGCGATGTGACAGGGGAGCTGCATTGTGTCATTTCTTTTTCTGCGCATGTGCAGTTAGTGCTGCTGATCAGAGCTGCAGGATTTTGGGCACATTAAGTCCCATCACAGGCTTCTGCAGTATCATTCGGAATTGCTGATATTTTTTCAGGCAGAGTGCATATGGGGGTCTATGAGAACGGGAGTAAAAGTCAGATCTGAAACACTCCCAGTTTCAAGTCCTCCCAGCACTTAGAATCAAAATGGTATAAGAGGGCCCTATGTTTTCAGTCCGATAAGGAAGGAATTTAGGCTGGATTTAGTTCTGATGAGCAAAGTGAGGCAAGTGCAGTGTGCTTCAGCAGGGAACAGCTAGAATTATAGAATCAGAGAAATTTACAGCATGGAATAAAGCCATTTGGCCCATCATGTCTATGCCGGCTGACAAGGAGCCAGCCATCCAGCCTAATCCAACTTTCCATTCTTTAGTCCACAGTCTTGTAGTCTGTGGGGCTTGTAGTCCACATGCAAGTACTTTTTAAATAGTGACTTGGTACTATAGAACTTGAATATTATTGAAAAGAGAGACATGTTAACGAAGTTTTTTTGTTCTTGTGTTCATTAGGACAAACAGAAGAATGTAAAATTTCAAATGATCAGAACACGTTCTATTACAGGTGAAAAAGGCACTGATTGGTTGGCAAGTAAACTCTGATTGGCTGAGGTGTGGCTATGGTGAAGTCACACCACTGAAAGATGCCATCGATATTTGTGCCACATCACTACATCATGGCGTATGGATATGTCACCACTTTCTGAATCCATATTCATTGAACTTACGAATTTAGCAGCTCATGCAGTCAAATTCAGTTTTAATGACACCATGTACGCCCAAATAGATGGAATGAACACTACCCATGCATATTCACGATACACAGACAATCCATTCACAATCTTTGAATTTTCAGCCTCATGAAGGATTTCTTACACACTTTAATATACTTCATCCTATGCTCAAATTCACTTGCGAGATAGAGCAGTCTCATATACCGCCATTCTTCGATGATGCGAATCGCAAAATCCACTAATAGCTTCTCCACTACTATCTACTGCAAGCCTACCATCCCTGGTGAATATACACATTGGGATTCACAGAAGATTTGCCACTTCAGTAATCTTATATATAGAACTCTAGAAATTTGCTCACCTGGCATGCCTCACACACAAATATTATTCTGATCAGATTAATGTTCGCTGCATATTGCTCAAACTCACAAATGGACCAAAAACTGTCCCTTGCAGACTGAGAGGTACCTGGTCTAACCCAAAGTTGCTTAGAAATTGGAACAAAAGGTTAGGCAAGTTGCTTCATGCTTTTTTTGATATGCAATGGGTAAATGAGTGATATTTCTCACTAACAGGATCCTGCCATCACTCCAAATGGATGCCCTGCCTATTGCACAATTCAATAGCATCATCTGTGAATTTCAGTGCAAAGCCAGGTAACTAAGCCATATGTCCTATGATTTCTGATTGAATGAAACAGGCTCTTCATAATAACAGGCAGAGTACAGACCGTACTCAACCAGTCCGTGCTTGCAAAACTCAGAATAAAACATCTACCATTAGATGTGATTCTGCAATGAAGCAACACTTGTTGAACAATCCTGAATGTGTTGACAGATGCACACCAACAACCAGTTTAAAACAGTTAGTTGAGCTTGTAAAGTGGCTCATTTATGCTTCTAGAAGTGACATACTTTCATTCATAGGGACCCATTCTCTGCAAACTAAATATGTTCAAGCTTGAAGATCATAAGAAATTGGAACAGGAATAGGCCATTCAGCCCTGCAAGTCTGATCCACCGTTCAAGATGATTATCTCTGAAGTGATTGTGATCTTAACTCAACTCTCCTGCCTATCCCTCATAACCATTTATTCCCTTTAGTGATTAAAAACTATGTAAACATCTTTGAATATATTCCTCAAGCTAGCCACTGCTGCTCTCTAAGAAAGAGAATTTCGAAGTCTAATAATCTTCAGAGAAAAAAATTTCTTCCTTGTTTCCCTTTTGAATGGTAGACACCTGATTCTTAAACTGTGCCCTCCGCTTCTAGACCGCCAGCTTCCAGCTTCCATCGTCATGTCAGAATGTAACTTCAATAAGATCACTTCTCGTTCTTGTAAGCTCCAGCGAATATAGGCTTAGCCTGCTCAACCTTTCCTCATAAAATCCTTAATTGCAGGAATTGACCAAGTGGACTTTTTCAAAGCTGCTCCCAATGCAATCATGTCCCTCCCTTAAGTGAGGAGACCAAACCTGTGCATAGTACTGCAGGCACAATTTCACCATAGCCTTGTACAACTGCAGCAAGATCTTCCTACTTATATTATCCATGCACCTCTTTTGAATTACCCAAGGACTTGGGGAACCAATAGTTCCCTGTTGCTTTCTCTATGGCACCACATCAACCAATCAGAATTTTCTTGTTAACAAATCAGCATCTTCTTCTTCTGTAGCATAAATTGGTGCGATTGTTTGAAATTTGGCATTCTTGGATTTGTTCTGGTGAGTGCAAGACAAAAATGATTCAGTAACATTTCTCTTCTCATCAATATTTAAGTCATTTTTAAATGTTATTAGGGTTTCTGTCCCCATGACAGTGAGTTCCAGATCCCCATCATCATCTGGGAATAGAACTTCAATTCTACACTTCAATTATGTCTCCACTCAGCTTACTCTGCTCCAGAGAAATAACCCCAGCCTATTTAATCTTTCCTCATCATTACAATTCTCCAGTCCAAACAACATCCTTGTAAATCTCCTCTGTACTCACTTCAATACAATCATATTTTTCTTATATGTGGTGACCATAACTGCATGGAGGACTGCGGTTGTAGTCTAATTTGTGTTTTACAGATTCAGCATAACTTTTCAGCCGTTACATTCGATGTCTTGACTATTAAAGGCAAGTACCCCTTATGCTTTCTTGACCATTTATCACCATCAATTTGTGCAAATATACTCCAAGGTCCGTCTGTTTCTCCTTATTTTTCAATATCCAATCATTTATTGTGTATTCCCTTGCTTTGTTGGTCTTACCCAAATACATTACTCCACACTTCCCTGGGCTGAACACTGTTTGCTACTGTTCCATCTATCTAAATAGTCCATTGATATCTTCCAGCACTCTGCAACTTTCTTCTTCATTATCAAGCACACAACCAATTTTTGTATTGTGTACAAACTTCTGAATCATACACACTATATTCAAGCCTAAAATATTTATATACCAAGAAAGGCAAGGGACGTGGTACTGTGACTCACTGGAAAACAGCCTTTCAGTCCTAAGAACAATCATCGATTCCTATCCTTTGCTTCAGCCTCTAAGCTAGTTTTCTATCAAACTTGACACTTTGCCTTGGATCCAATGGGCTTTTACTTTTGTTCATGTTGAGTCTTATCAAAAGTCTTGCTAAAATCCATATCCACCACACCAATTTTATTAGCTCATCACTGATCCTCTTTGCTATCTCTTAAAAAAATCTAACATGTTAATCAGACAAGACCTTTCCTTAACAAATCTGGGCTCACTGTCTTTGATTAAAATGTGTCTTTCTTAAAAACCTATCTTGTCTCATTGAATCTTTTCAATGATATTTCTACAACTGAGGTTAGACTAACAGGCCTGTAAATATTTGGTCTATCCCTTCCTCCTTTAGCGAGCACTGATGGTAATATACTAGATTTAGAATAGCAAAAACACAAGGAATCATCGAGCACAAAAAATCAAATGGAAGAGGGTGAATTGCAATGAGTTGCAAAGGGATCTGACCCAGGTAAATCAGTAGAGAGAATAGTAAATAATGAGAGGATTTCCAACATCAGGTAGTTCAAGCACAGGCTAAGCACATTCCTATGAGAGACAAAGAAAGGTCATCCAAAGACAGAGCTGTCTGGATGATTAAAGATTCAGAGGTCAAAGTGAAACAAGGCAGCTTATGCTAAATGTCAGGTTCATAAACAATAGTAAACTGAGCAGAATTCGGAAAGGACAGAGGAGAACTGTGCACAAAATTTTAAAGATATCCTCATTTACCAGTTTAATGCTCTGTAAATGTGCCATTGCGTTTGTCTCTTTAAACTATACATTAATCATCCTATTCAAGACAAGGAAGGCCTTATGATATATTCCAGTAAAGTGGAAGTCAGTGGCATAATTTCTTTGATCCGTGGGTACTCTGCATTTACTGCATATTGAAGGAATGCTCTGGTTTGTGAGACATGTAAGCTTGGTATTGGCATCTGAGCTCTAGGACATAGATGGTTAAAATCCCAGAAATGTACCAATGCCCTCCCTTGCTAGTAATGAACAGCATGAGTCTGGAGGAAAGAAGTGCTATTATTTTACCACATATTGACAATGTAACAATATAAAGAAAGTCAAGAATGAGAATATGTCATATGATCCACTAAAGCTTTCTGCTTCAGTACCCTAACTCTCCAAACTGCAGTATCCAGCTGCATTTTACACAACTCTTAATGTTTTTTTGATCTCACTTGACAGCTTACATCTCTCCTTCTCTCCAACTTGGCGTCCGGTACAATATCAAAGAACCTTGGAGCACACTTTCTCTCCTGTTGCGCTATAATTCACTACTCTTCCTGCTCCTACTCTTCCACAAACATTTCCAGCACCTGCTCTAATCAGAA
Organism: Sphyrna mokarran; assembly: GCA_024679065.1. Classification (NCBI taxonomy): domain Eukaryota; kingdom Metazoa; phylum Chordata; class Chondrichthyes; order Carcharhiniformes; family Carcharhinidae; genus Sphyrna; species Sphyrna mokarran. The sequence continues at coordinate 83,732,371 of JAGIQG010000006.1, forward strand.
TTCACCTCTCCTTTATGAGGTGCAGGCTGGTTTTAAGTGGTGTTGGACTCACACAAACTGGGAACCCTGCTAGCATTGGCTGTATGCAGCAATCAAGCAACATAGTAGGCAACACAAAGTAGGTGCGCTGCCTGAACTGGAGGCAATGGGTGCAGGTTAAAAATGCACTGCAACCCCATGTCCAGTTGTGATGTCTATTACATATTATCCCCAATTTAGAGGTTAACTGTGGGATACAGTAAGGACACCAGGGAGAATGTCCCTGCTCACCTTTGAATAGCAACACGGGATGTTTTACATCCACCCAAGAGCACAGATGGTTTCTTGGTTCAACTGTTCAAAACATGCCTTCGACACTGAAATGGTAACCTGGATAATACGGTCAAACTCTGGGATGTGGCTTTAACCCATAACTTTCTGACTCAGAGTCAAGACTATATCCAACTATGTATAAACCTAAATAAATCAAATTTATAAACATTTAAAACTAAAATTAGTACCTGATGCACTGCAAATAATAATGTTGACAAAAAGCCCATAATTTATACTATGTAATTATATATAATTAAAAGCACTTCCTAACCAAATAATAGTTATGAATTTATAATATAAATGCATTATGAAATTTAAATGTATTGAACTTGTTTCAAGTTCACAGTTTTTAACATTAATTCTCATACTGATATAATAATAGTGCACAAGGTTAGAGTTGAAAATCAGTATGACTGACAGATGCTTTTATGCCCTTCTGCCTGGTGACAACATCGACAATTTGGAAACAGAATAAAAACAACAAGCACGAAGCAAATGAGAATGAATAAATGAACTATTAGAACACCATCAGTACTCACAGCTCTTGAATTCTTATTGCATCTTTTCCCTTTTCTTTTTGTAATCTCTTGGTTTATTTTGTACTTATTTCCATCTGAGTTACTCTATTATAATGCTGTTCAGGATTGCATGGCTTAGTTTGGACTTAGTTTTCTTAGGTACATATTTATTTTGAACATATTGAAATTTATCATTTTAATAATGTCCCATTTGTCCTTCACTGAAATACCTTCCAACATTATTTCCCAGAAAATTTCCTTCATTCCAGTCCTCATTCCTTTGACTAATAGGTTTTACAACAGACCTCAGGGAAGATTTATCTCAAATACAGGAGTAAAGCAGGTATAACTACTGGAAACTTGGATAGGGATCCATCACAGCAGATTTCTGTCCATTTAGCATCATACAATTTTCTACTTGGATTCTGTACTTCATGCCAGGATAACTTGCAACTATGCAGTTAATCATATCAACCTTAATCTCAATTGACATTATTTAGATGGAAACATATTTTTCCAGTGTATATGCAAATAATAGTGCTCAGTAATCCAACTAAGATAAATATGCCGGCAAATGCCAGGGTGATGTGACATGTGTTTAGAATTCTGAAAGGATGGGATGGCTCAGATAGAAACTGTTTTGTTTCTGGTAGTTGACAGGGGTTATGAAGGGTCATACATACAAGATTAAAAGAGATTTAGGCCAAAGAGCAAGAGAAACTTCTTTATAGAGAGTCGAGAACCTCTGAATATTGTTTCCAAGATGAGTGGTTGGGGGAAAATATATGTGCAAAATGTGGCCCTGTTGTGCCTGGTCTCTGCATGAAACATTATGAGATGATTTGTTGGACATCATCTTCCAGCCCTGGTTTCCTTGTTCAAATTGGATATTCTAATCAGGTACCTAACACCTGCTCAAAGATCCCTATGTTAAATTTGGCAAAAGAAAACTCGATACAGCATACGCTAGTCATGCAGAGATGTGCCATCTGCTGCAAGGATATCTGCACCTATCATGTGCCAATGGGTGATATATTCCATGGTAGGAATACCCTGAAATGGTAAGTCACTTTCCTCTTAACTACTCATTCTGAACCACCTTTACTTTGCCAGCTGTCAAGCTGAAGGTTAAGTGTCAGCATGATAATTCTATTCTGTCACTAATATAATGCTAGCAAATGTTTTTTTTTTAAATGAGGTATTTGTGTTATCCAAAGCACTAAACTAAAAGCTGAATTTTTTTTCTCAAAAAACATTTTGATGCACACAAAAGCGATTGATATTTCTATCCCAGTAACTTAGCTGGAAGCTGCTATAACCCTTTAATTTATCTTTCACCCAGCTTGCTTACATATGAATTCTTCACCTGTGGAGTGAGAAGCTGGCCTCCCAGCACTATTAGTCATCAGGCAAATGCTAATAAATTGCTAATATGTGCCACTTTAGATATCACCTTTGTAAAATTATGAAAATAAAAAAAATGAAGTGTTTTTCAGCAAATAAAATTTTCTGTTTACAATATAATGATAACACACAAAGTAACGTTTAAGGTTGAGAGCCACGGGCCAACATTTTCTGGCTATTCTCACCAGTGGGATCTTCTGGTCTCGTCGTCAACAGCCCCCCACCATGAATTCCTTGGTAGCAAAGAATGCAAACAGCATGAAAACCCACTGACAGTGACGGAACCATGTGTAAAGGATGGTGGTGGGTGCGGGGGTGGGGGGTGGGGGTGGGGGGCAGTATGCAGTAAATCCTGCCCTTCATCCTAAGTAAACATCACCCTATCCAGTACCTCCATACTGGCCTTTTAAAACAAATTTTTAATTGCTGACTGACACTGCAATCCAATGTAAAGTGCATTATTTACTTCTGAAATCTGTATAGAAATACCCATTATAAGACCAAGATTGTTTGCTAACGAGAATTCTTATGTTTTCTCCATTTCCATTTCATCTGTTCTGACAGTTTGACCTTCCATATCTACACTTCCAATGTATCATGTTCCTCACTCAAGGTTCCCCCATCACCATTTTCCCATCTCAAGCGTGACTAATACAACCTCTTACAACGGGAAAAAAATAGCAACTGGAACTCAATGAAAAATAAACAGGAGAACAGAAACCAACACCTAAAAACTTCTGGGTCTTCTGCAGGGGAGTAAGCAGCAGTGAGTCAGGAGGCCAGAATTTTAGCTTTAGATCTGTCATTGCCTTTTTAACCCAGCCTGACTTATACTTTTACCCCATCGCCACCTTCCAGGACCTGGATTGGGGTCTCCTTGTGTTCACTTTCCATCCTACTTGTCTCCATATTCAATGGATCATCTTCTGTTAGTTCCACCACCTGCAGTGTAATGCCACCAAACACATCCTCCCCCCCTCTTTCAACCTTCTGAAGCAATTGCTGCATTCATGAGACACTGGTCCTCAATCACCCACTTCCTTTCTGATGAACCCTCCCACGCAAGTACAGGAGATGAACACTTGCCTCTTCATCTTCCTCCCTACTTCTCACTGTTTTAGGCTCTGAAGTCTTATTCCAGCTGAAACAGAAATTTAGTTATGCTTCCTTCAATTTAATATATGACATTTCGTGCTCACAAAGCAGCTTCCTCTACACTGGGAAGACACAGGTTGGGTGACCTCTTTGCCCTTCAATACGCAAGTATGATCACAAACTTTCAGATGCCTGTCAAGTTAATTCCCTGCTTGATTCCCATGCTGAACTTTCTATCTTCAGCCTCCTTCATTGTTCCAATGAAGCTCATCATAAGGTTAAGGGATACAACCTCACATTCCAATCTACAGTCTTTCAGATTCAATACTGAATTTAACTACTTCAGATGATAACCTCTGTTTCCGTCCATTCCTTTTACATTTTTTTCCCTATTTTGTACTTTATTTTGGAAGGCAGTGAATGATGATCATCCGCCTTTTCACAGTTACAATCCTCTAGAAACATCTCTCTTGTTCTTTACTGGTCCTCCTACTAGCATCTCTTTTTTGTCTTGCACTGTCATCCCTTCTCTCATTCAGGGCAGGATTTTCCAATCGTGCCATCCCAAGATCGGAAATTGCCTCCCAAGGTAAATGGATTTTTAAATGGTCCATCAAAATTGCATCCTACCTGCAACAATATCTTCAATGAAAATTTATTTCTCAGTTTCTCCCGTCTTTCACTCTATCACAAACTTTCCCTTGCTTAAAAATCTATTTCATCTCAAGGTACTCCCAGATCTGATGAAGAGTCATCAACCTGAAACATTAACTCTGTTTTTCTCTCTATTGAGAGGATCAGACTTGCTGAATATTTCCAGCATGTTTGGCTTCATTTTAAATTTCCAAACATTTGTAGTATCTTCCTCTTGTGCTAACTTGAAAGTTATGGAACTAATGGAAATTGTGATGCCAGTAAAACAAATCATGCAGTTTATTCAGTGCAGTGACACAATTGTTCCAACAATCTCCAATATGTTTACAACATAAAATATCCCAAAGGATTCCCAATAAATATTTTACAGTCCTATTGCAATGAAGTGAATCATCCAAACTGAGAACATTTCAAAAATAAGTTTAGAGAACAAAGAGACAAATTTAGTAATCAGTACTGAAAATGGACACACATATCGTTGAAAGGGCGAAGTGATCCTAAAAGAGGTAGTTTAGGTTTCTCCATTGTCACCACTTTATTTGTCTAGTTGGGAAGCAGTTATAGTTCTTGGTGAGGTTAACCACCCATTCAATGGTTTCAGCTGATATAGTGTGAATGGTTGTGATGCCATTAAGAATATATCTCTCGTTCAGAGCTCCAGTGTATGGACAATGGTCTAGTTTGGATGGCCAGTCACAATCTGAGTTGTTCCTCATGGCCGTATTTTCCCTGAACCGCTCTGGTTGGTTGAAGATTCTCTGGGTTTTCTGTGGATGTTTGAAACCTGGGTCATCACCATTTCGGTCAGTTACCATATTACAGTTGGTAATGTTTGCAGTCAACCAGAAAGTGGACTATTAAGAATGAGGACAATTGCCAGTTTTTGGCTGTGGAGGGCACTCCAGTTGGGGTTCTGGGATTTCAGACAAGGGCATGACAGAGTTTTAGTTTTTGAAGTCCTTTGTCAGTGGGAATGCTTCATTCACTGTCAACTAGTGATGTTATTTGAAGAGGATACTTCCCCTGAGGACAGCAGGACATTCAATATGTAGCACATGATATCATTCAAGCTGTGTTGGTCTTAAGGTGCAGAAGTAATCCTCTGATTTCCAAAAGGTGGATATCTGCCATGCTTGTGTGGTAGCTCCAGAGCGAGGTTGAGCAGGAGTATTCTTTTGTTGGGTAGACCAGGACAAGTGGAGTACTGCATGGTGTGTTGCATCTGCTGACACCCAGCAGTTTCCGTATGAGATGTATTCTTATTACGAATTTAGTCCTGATGATCTGGGACTGTGGCCAGTTAATCAAAATATGATTAAGACTGATGCTAAGGTATATGGCATTGCATTGTGGGTGAGTATCTGTTGTAGAACTGAACATGAAGGTCTTCCCTAGACTTTGAATCGTTCAGAGGGAAGGCTGAAACGACAATGTTGCCAGCATTTGGTTGAAGCCTCCATTATCTGAAATAGCATGGTTGCCTTAAAATTACAGGAAACACTATCAAAACAATACTTCTTTAGAAGATAGAAGGCCTGTCTGAATGTACCCTAAGGCAAAGGCTAGCACACTTCAACCAGACTATTGATCCCTCAAGTTAAATCCAGATCATAACTTCAACATTAAGTCAATGATTAATCCACCTTCAGGTGCCAGCTTGACCTGACTGAGAACTGAGCTTGATTATAAATACATTGGTGTTTTAAATAAAGCAGAAAATGATAACTAGAAAGCTTCTCTTTCTTTGGACAACCGTGTAGACATCCTGCAATTAAATTTTACAGAAGCCCCCAAACAGTCCTGTAAATGTAGTTATTAAACTAATTTGATAAAAAGCACTGAAGCCAGGAAGAATTCTGGGTATAGGTATCTACCAGTAAGTTTGCTATGCAGTTGTGCAAGGGACTTTTTTCTGACCTTTATAAAGGTTCTCTCAACATGATTTATTAACAGTTTGTTGCCTATTACATAAAATCCTCAAGATTATGGAGGAAGTGTCTCCAGCAAATTTATACTCTATCCACCTCATCCATCTCAAGCAGCAGCATCAATTGACTTTATGCCTCTCAAATGCTGCAAGCAGATACACTTAGGGATGTGCCCTGCTTCCAAACATAAAAAATGCATCATTCAAACGAGCAGAAAACAAAAAAGCTTGTTTTATCAACTGGCTTTGCTGAATGGGGCACGAGGCAGTGAAAATACTGTGTTACAGAATTCTGCTGAGATATGAAAAAAAAACTTTTCTATTTATTCTTCAGTTCTTGCAGAAGATTTAGAATAGAAGAGGAAATTCAATAGATTCATGCTAAAAATCTGCTTCCATTAAACCATACACTGCATTTCTAATTATATCTTGTTTAAAAAAACAGGTGAACAGCAGTGGCATGTTTGAAAATTTACTGCATTTTTAAAAAAAATCTGGCAGCTACAACCTTTATCAGCTTGTGCCCTGTGAGAGTTGCTTATTAAATGCAAGTGTCTACTATAAATGAACAATGCTGCTGAAAATTCCAAAGGAAACACTATATTAACAAAAAAATGAATGCAACCCTTATTTTTCAGCGAGGTAATCAAGCAGCTCTGTTTAAAGATTGTTTCCTTGTACTTTAACCTCCATTTATTAACTTTGACAGGCAAGTTTGTACAGAGGATCAGACGCTTGTGTTCTCAGGAATGATAATGAGGGGTAAATTTTAATTATTTGTCCTGGTAAATAATGTATTGTGGCAAATGCTTAAACAGGTTATAACTGTTTAACATATAAATGGATATAAATGGATGTTATATAACATATAACATATAAATGGATCTTTGTGTGTTGGACGTTTGGTTGTAATGGGTGATTATATCAAATATTCAGTAATTATAAAGTGCTTCATCTCAGTCCAAAGACCAAAGAACCACCTGTGCCAATCTTTCAGTCATTTCCATTGCCTTTATGCTCTTTTGCTTTATTTTGTTTAGTGGGGATCACAAGTAGGCTTACATTTTACAACTAAGCAGTTGGATATTTTACTATGTACTAATCAGTTAAAAGCTTCAATAATATCTTACAACAAATGAATCAAAACTTGATGAAGTGGACCATGATGATCTAACTCAAAGAAGTATCCAAACACTTGGCGCCTGTTCAGATACACTGGGGGAGAAGTTAGCACGGCCAATGCACCTAACCAGACAGTGAGGGGAAATGGAACACCTGGAGGAAACCCACACAGACACAGGGAGAATGTGCAGATCCTGTACACAGTGATCCAGGCCAGGAATTGAAACAAGGCCTCTGGCGCTGTGAAGCAGCAGTGCTAACCACTCTACTGCTGTGCTTATTATGACCATAAGAAGGCACTGATGCACCTATGATAATCACTGGTTCAGTGGCTGTATCCCTAAGCACTATGTTTTTTTTTATCGCCTTTATACTCAATTTGTATCATTGGTTATGTGATGTAAATTAATTTATAACCACTGACTGCACATTTTCAACCTTAAAGTGATAACTGCTATGTCTCAACAGATTTCCTATTTGTCAACTACAGTTTGTAAACATCATTTTACTATATCAAGTAGCATTTTAGGTTTAACACTGCTTTCATTATCAGTAGTGGTTGCTTTTCAAATTACTCATGTTTGTATAATGCATTGAGATAGCTGTTATTCTGTTGGGAATATAGCAGTAGGCATCAGCTACATACGCATTTGTAATCATCTGAAGCCCGTACAAGCCAGACAGCAGGAATGAAACATCCCATCTGTGTTGCATTATAAAACATATACCCTAAAGATTAGTTTCTTTCAGAGATCTCAGGGTTAGATTGCTCACGGTCCACCTCATCACGTTTTGATTAGGTTGCTGTAAGATATCATTGAAACTTTTAATTGATTAACACACAGCAAAAAACTCAACTATTTAGTTGTAATTATTTAGCTAATAACCAGTCCATCAGCTATCATGTATTCACAACGTACGTTCAAAACATGTCACATTACATCTCTTCATTCCATTGGGTTTCTCATCAATAAATTGCCTTATCCATCATTGAATATATTCCTAAATACGTGCAAAACAAATATCACTTCCTTGTAAGAAAAGATTTGTTACGTTCTTGACCTGTAATTTTTGCATTCAAAACTGCTTGGCTGGCTCAAAAACCCTTTTACTAACGTACCAATTCTTGGGTTCAAATCTTCCATTACGGCTAGAGGCCTTGGACTCAATTTACGCTGCTTGTGTTGGGATCCTGAGGAAGCCCTAACATATATACATCTGTGGTATCGACAAGGAGGTTTAAATTCCTGATCACCGGTTTTAACCTGGCCAGATTGTTCCATGATTCCAATGTCAGCAGGATTAGATTATCAGAGCTACGGAGCCTTGGACTGATTGTGTTATACTTACCCTGGCTCTTGAACATAGAACATAGAACATTACAGCACAGAACAGGCCCTTTGGCCTTCGATGTTGTGCAGACCAATATAAAAAGCAATGCCCCTCCAAACTAAACCATTCCCTTCTCTTCCATATACTTATCAACTAACCTCTTAAACGCCACCAAACTTGGCGCATCTACAACTGCTGCAGGCAGGGCATTCCACTCCCGAACCACCCTTTGGGTAAAGAACCTACCTCTGATATCCGTCCTATAACTATCACCCCTTAATTTAAAGCTGTGTCCCCTCGTGCTAGCTTTCTCCATCCTAGGAAAAAGGCTATCACTGTCCACCCTATCTAAACCTCTAATCATCTTATATGTTTCGATCAGGTCGAACAATCCTTGAACAATCCTTGGCCCAATTCCAAATTGGCAATATGTTGGTCCTCCTCAGCAACTTCAACACCAAAGTTGGAAAGGACACAGACTCTGAGGAAGTGCAATCAACAATGGTACCCTGCTCCCTAACAAAATGCTTGGAACACGGCTGTGTTACAACAAATACATTGTTGTGTCAGAGGGACAAGTATAAGGTCTCATGGCAACACTCTTGCTTTCAGCATTGGTATTTGCTCAATGATGTCATCCTGTTAATGAGAGACCATAAGGAAATCTGTACACTGTGCCATAACACAAGCTGACAACTGCTGAAAAGACTGCCATCTAATCTGTTCTCTGATCAACATCAATATGGCCCCAATGCAATGATGGTAACAGAAATGATGCTGCAGGAAAATCAATGCTGAGGTACTCAAAGACCCAAATGAGAGTTCTTTTCAACCAGTGTCTCACGACAAATCTGACAGCTCCTGCTGATCCAGAGTATAAACAATGGCTGGAATGATCAGCAGCTACGGAGAGATACTGGGTCACTAGACTGCGAAACACCAAGATTTGGTCATTGAGAATGACCAAGAGATCCAAGAGCTGATAAGCCACAGGTGCAAGGTTTTTCTGAACCTGAAATAGCAACCCAACTCCAGAGCAAGAACATAGCTCAATACCCACCTGAACACTGAGATCCAGCAAAAAAACCCCAACTTAAAGAATAGACAGTAGGTGGAGAAAGCACAGGAAATCCAAAAGTTGGCCAATAATCATTACACGCGAGGCTTCTTCAGCGCAGTCAAGAACACCGACAGCCCAAGTACACAAGACCCGACCCACTGCTGGCTAAGAACAAAGAGCTACTCAACAAGAACAGAGAGATAGTCTGCGCCTACTGGAAGGAACATTTCAAAGACTTCATAACAGAGAGTCCATTTTCAAGATGAATGTCCTCGATTCCTGCTGCCATCATCTTAGCAGAACCCCAGCTCACATGAGGTAGAAAAGGCCATCCAATAGCTAAAGAACGACAAGGCATCAGGAACAGATGGAATTTCTGCTGAAGTACTAAAACTTGATGAAAAAGCATTAATGGTGCAAAGATATGACCTTATTTCCCTTATGTGAAAGGAGGAAAACATGCCAGGAGATCTCAGAGAAGCCACTGTCATGACCATCCTCAAGAAAGGTGACAAATCCAATTGCAGTAACGATAGAGACATTTCCCTGCTGTTGGTCACAGAGAAGGTCATTGCAAGAGTCCTCCTTAATTGCCTTCTCCCTGTGGCTAAAGAGCTTTTCCTAGAGTCACAATGTGCATTCCATTCACTAAGGAGCACAAGAGACATGATCTTCACCACTCGGCAGCTAAGAGAGAAATGCAGGAACTACACAATCCTTGTAAATAGTTTTCTCTGACCTCAAAACTTTCAACATTGTGAACCATGAGGGATTAGGGAGTGTCCTCCTCCATTTTGGCTGCCCCCAAAGGTTTGTTATCATCCTCTGCCTACTTGACATGCAAGCCATGATCTTGGCCAGTTTATCCACCACAGATCCAATTTACATTCGGATTGGGGTTAAGCAAGGCTGTGTTTGACCGGACCAATGTGCTTCTCGATCTTCCTTGCTGCAATGCTCCATTTCCCCCCCAGCAGCTATACTGTAGAGCAAATGGTAATCTGTTCAACCTTTGCCTCCTGCAGGCCAGATCCAAGGTCATCCCGTCCTGTGTCATTGAACTGCAATATGCAGTTCAAGATTTGCATCAGTGCAAACTCGCTGAGCCCCAAGACATCATTGCAACTTCACCAAGAAGAACAAGAGCTTTGGTCTTACTCTAAACATGCATAAGACAAAGGTCCTCTACTAAATTGCCCTCAACATACAGCACTGTAACTCAGTTATATAAATGCATGATAAGGCTTTGGACAACATGGAACACTTTTCCATACTTGGAAACCTAATATCCACAAAGGCAGACACCGCCTTCAGTGCGGCAGCCCAGTCTTTGGAAAGTCCTTGAAGATCAGAACTTCAGACCCGACACTAAATTCATGTTAGAATCACAGAATTATAGAATCATAGAAACCGTACAGTACAGAAAGAGGCCATTCAGCCCATCGAGTCTGCACCGATCACAATCCCACACAGGCCCTACCCCCACATCCCAACATATTTACTCACTAATCCCTCTTACCTATGCATCTAAGGGCAATTTTAGCATGGCCAATCAACTTAACAGATATCAACCTAATATCCAAAGATGTGCGGATGAGGTTGATTGGCCGTGCTAAAAATTGCCCCTTTGAGGTGTGAGATGCTTGGGTTAGAGGGATTAGCAGGTAAATATACAGGGATATGGGAGTAGGGCCTGGGTGGGATTGTGGTTGGTGCAGACTCAATGGGCTGAATGGCCTCCTTCTGCACTGTAGTGTTTCTATGATTCTAATCTGCACATCTTTGGACTGTGGAAGGAAACCAGAACACTCGGAGGAAACCCACACAGACAGGGGGAGAACGTGCAAACTCCACACAGACAATGACCCAAGCTGGGAATCAAACCCAGGTCCCTGGAGCTCTGAAGCAGCAGAGCTAACCACTGTGCTACCATGTCATCCACATGTATGTATGATGTTCTACAGAGTAGTAATAATACTTGCTCTCCTACATGCTCAGTGACGTAGATTACGTATAACAGGAACTCAAAACCGTGGAGAAGTACCACCAGCACAGACTCCACAAGGTCCTGTAAACCTATTAACAGGATAGGCGCATCCGTTCTCGCTCAGGCCAACATCTCTAGCATCAAAACATTCACCACATCGATCAGTTCCGCTGGACGGGCCACATTGTCAACACGCCTGACACGAGACTCCCAACACAAGTGTCCTACTCAGAGCTTCGACAAAGCAAGCAAGCGCCAGAGGGCAGAGGAAATGCTTCAAAGACATCCTCAAAACCTTCATGACAAAGTGCAACATCTCCTCAACACCTGGGAATCCCGGGCTCAAAACCACACGAAGTATAGAAAAAGCATCCAGGAAAGAGCTGAGTGCCTCAGGTGTCATCACCAGGAGCATGCTGAATCCAAGCATCAAGAGTGAAAGGAACACATGGCAACGCGGACACTCAACCAAGCACCCACTTCTCCAACCATCCACTGCCACACCTGTGCACACTGGATTCCTCAGCCACTGAACAGCTCATTTTTAAATTGAAACAAGTCAGTCTCAACTGCAACGGACTGCCTAAGAAGAGGAACTGACTTTGCTTTTGACACTGATTAAATTATTTAGAGTGTTTCATAGCAAGTATAAAATCATTGTAGCTCTAATAAATACTCCCAACCATCACTTCCTGGCAATGATCCCCCACCTCTTGCCTCCCAGCAATATTCAGCTCCCTTGATCCTGGCAATGTTAACTCACATTTACCCTTTACTCTCACCCCTCCCTGGACAGTGCTGTGGCTGACTGATCTGCTGTTTTAACTTGTAAAATGCTGAAAGATCTTCAATCAAACAAACTTGATTTTTTTTAGTTAAAGTTGTTTTTTCACTGTGCTGGGGTTTCTTGTGGCCAGTGACCTGGAATTTGTCAAAGGATAGAAGGTGTCAGACTTTAATAGCTTGTCTGTGATATAGAGGAGTTGTGTACAGACCTTTGGAGCCAATATTCCTTATCTGGGCATTGGAATGTAAACAAGAGGCTGAGCGAAGTGAGGTCTGAAGTGACCCTTGAAATTCTGGCTGCGTTTAATTGGCTGAATTGAACAATGCAATTTGGGGTTCCTGATCAATTCATTGACTGGATAACAGAGAAACATCTTGAAGTGAGTGGAAAATTGTGGATAGAGAGACACGTGAGCCTTTGTTTGGCAGCGATAACACGAGGAGATCAATCATTGCAGGAAGATTTATGTCCTGAAGGATGCTTCAGAGAAGAAGTTAGGTTCTATATTGAGGACATTTCTTGGCCAAGCTTTTCATAAGCTCGGTAGTATCTATTTTTCAATTAACTATTTAAAATTGATGTTTAGTTAAAGTGCAGTTGAAGAGTTAAAGTCAAATGTTTAGTTCAAGTTCAGTAAAGAGTTAATGAGTTGCAACTGTTTATGTTTGAGTTAATATTGGAAATGTTAAATAAAGAAATAATTGAATTACTGTCCTTTTATGGTCTCATTAAATGGGAAGGTGTTTAAATTAAAGCTGTATAACACCTACATCTTGGACAGTGCTAGCTCCTCCTTGCACTGCAGGCAGAATTTACCCATTCCTCTCCCGATTCACCTTCTGTCATACTGTTCTGCAGTCTGAAGGGGCGAATATTATTGCTGGGTGAAGGAGGGGAGGCAGTGCTATTGTTGCTGCACTAGTAATCCAGAGATCCAGGGTGATGCTCTGGGGATCCAAGTTTGAATCCCACCATGGCAGACATGGAAAATTGAATAAAATAAATATCTAGCTAGAAGTCTAATGGTGACCAAATGATGACCATGAAACTGCTGCTGAGTGTCGTAATGCCCTTTAGGGAAGGAAACCTGCCAGCCTTACTTGGACTGGCCTACACGTGACTGAAAGCCACTCAGTTGTATATAACTACTACTTAGCCTACAGAAAGGAAGGAAACCAGACAACCACCAGAATCCACCAAAGCACAGAATCGATCAGAATCAATGGAAACATCAATAGCAAACCCAGCCCTGTCAACCCTGCAAACTCATCCTTGCTAACACCTGGGAGATTTGTGCCAAAATTGGGAAAGCTGTCTCACAGACTCGTCAACAACAATCTAACATAGTCACATTGATGAATCATACCTTACAGATAATGTCCCAGACACCATCATCACCATTCCTACTAGTGGGACAGGCAAACCCAGCAGAGGCGGTGGTGGCAGGAGGCAGAGTGATATTTAGTCATGAGCAAATTGTTCTGGGAGTTTTCAGCATTAACTCTGGACTCCATAAGTCTAATGGCATCAGGTCAAACCTGGGCAAAGAAACCTCCCTGCTAATTACCTCACACCACTCCTTCAGCTGATGAATCAGTACTCCTGCATGTTGGGCATCACTTGGAGGAAACATGGCAGGGGGAAGGGCTCCAGAATGTGTTCTGAATGAGGCAATTCAACATCCATCACCAGGAGTGGCTTGATAGCTCCAATACTGAGCTGATAGGATCCTAAAGGATGTGGCTGGTAGCCTGGGTCTGTGGTCAGGGAACCAATAAGACAGAAAAACATACATGACCTCACCCTCACCTGCCTGCCGCAGATGAATCTGTTCATGGTAGTATTGGTAGCAGTGACCATGACACAGTTCTGTGGAGACAAAGGGCTCAATTTTATCATTTAGATTCTAAGTGCTGAATTCTGGGCGCAATTCAGATCCCACTTGGAAAACTGTTTTCAGACATCCCCATATGCACTTAGCCTGAAAAACAAATCGTGAATCTGAATTGCTTTGTGAGTGGGATTGATTGCGCCTGAGATGATTGGAGCTCTGAATTGCGCATGTGCAGTGAAAAGATTTTTGAAAAAGCTCACCCTTGTCACATTGTAAAAAGCAGATAAAGTGGCCTGGGAGTGAAAAGCAGGAGTGATGACCTCCACAGACGTCACCCCACCCCCGTAACATAACTGTCCCCTTATCCATCCACACCCTGCAGACTGATTATGACCCCCTGCTCCTTTCCCCCGCCGATCACCCGCAGAGTGGCAGCAGTTCCCCTGATCCACTCCCCACCATAGAATGATCAGGCCACCCCCCCCACCAAAAAGAAAATAATAGGCCTACACCCCAACACCCTTCCCTAAGAGGATGATTGGAATGTCCCCCCACACTAATTAGAAAATGATAGGCCTCTCTCTGCTCTCCCACCACTCTTTCCTGTCCTCCAACGCCAACCAGACAAAGATTTGGCCTCCCTCTGCCCTCACCACCAGAGATATTAGAACATTAGAACATTACAGCACAGAACAGGCCCTTCGGCCTTCGATGTTGCGCCGACCAATATAAAAAGCAATGCCCCTCCAAACTAAACCATTCCCTTCTCTTCCATATACTTATCAACTAACCTCTTAAACGCCACCAAACTTGGCGCATCTACAACTGCTGCAGGCAGGGCATTCCACTCCCGAACCACCCTTTGGGTAAAGAACCTACCTCTGATATCCGTCCTATAACTATCACCCCTTAATTTAAAGCTGTGTCCCCTCGTGCTAGCTTTCTCCATCCTAGGAAAAAGGCTATCACTGTCCACCCTATCTAAACCTCTAATCATCTTATATGTTTCAATAAGGTCTCCTCTTAGCCGCCTTCTTTCTAACGAAAACAACCTCAAATCCCTCAGCCTCTCTTCATAAGACCTGCCCTCCATACCAGGCAACATCCTGGTAAACCTCCTCTGTACCCTCTCCAATGCCTCCACATCTTTCTTATAATGTGGGGACCAGAACTGCACACAATACTCCAAGTGCGGCCGCACTAGAGTTTTGTACAGTTGCAACATGACGTTGCGGCTCCGAAATTCAATCCCTCTACCAATAAAAGCCAAGACTCCATATGCCTTCTTAACAACCTTCTCGACTTGACTGCCTACTTTCAGGGATCTATGCACATACACACCAAGATCCCTCTGTTCATCTAGACTACTAAGAATCCTACCATTTGCCCTATACTCTACACATTTATTATTTCTGCCATAGTGCATTACCTCACACTTTTCCACATTAAACTCCATTTGTCACCTCTCGGCCCAGCTCTGCAACTTGTCCAAGTCAAAGATACAAGCCAAGTCAAGATACATCTGACCCACTTCCTCCTCCTCCTCCCCACTCTGATTATTCTCTGAATAATCAGAGAATGATTCATCCAGTCTCCCACCCTCTCCATCCGAGAATGATTTGATCAGCCTCTTTCCCCCACCTGGCATGGATCCAAGTTAGAGAGCCGATGAAAGCTCTGAACTTATCACTTCAGAAGCTGCAGCGTCCAAAACAGACCTTTGCCAATCAGGTCTGTTTCACATTGAATCTGGATGCACGAACGCGATGGTAAAGGGGGAAATGCTGATAAAGTTGGGTGGGCAGTCAATTAATTCAATTTAAATGCATGCAAATACATTTAAATTGTTATTGTGCCCATTTCGAGTGCAAATTGGATTACGGCCATTTTCTGGCCTTGGTAAAGCGGGCACTTGTATGGATGTCGGCATGGATCGCATTAATGGCCTCAAATGTTTTGCTTGTTTAATGGTAAAACTATGCCTAAAGTCTCATCTCCACAGTGAGGATATCTGCCATCATGTTGTATGACACTACCTTCATGATATATGGGATAGATCTAGAAACTCAAAACTAGGCAATCATTAGGTGTTGTGGAATTTAATTTCAAAGGTGAGCCAAGAATGACTGCCCTTGACAGCAAGGTACTATTTGACCAAGAATAGTATCAAAAAGCCCTAGCAAAATTGAAGTCAACGGAATTGGGGAAAACTCTCCATCAGTTGGAGTCATACCTAGCACAAAGGAAAATAGTTGTGGTTGTTGGAGGTCATGATCTGAATGCCAGGAAAACATTACAAGAGCTACTCAGGGAGTGTCTTAAGCCCAATCTAGGACATGATCCTTAAAGTGTTCAGGTCTTCTAAAAGTACAGTTGTGGGTGTTAATGGTTATTTATCTGGTATTTGTTTGCTTCTGGGCTGAAGTTGTCTCTCTGGGGAATATCATTGCCACAGCAAGTGTTGCTGTTGGTCCATTGTATTTGTTGAGTAGCCATTGACCTCTGAGACTTGTGGTCATTCTGCTCTTTGTGGACTTGGTGAACTGTCAACCGTGAGGAGATTGTAGACCAAGCTCAAATTTGGTTGGGACAGAAATTCGTCACCATTTTTAGTCTGTTCCATAATGATATATAGGCCGTGATCCTCACTGATGGAACCACCACAGACCCAACGTGTGTAAACTGGGGTCAAACAGGGCTGCATCGATGTACCAACACTCTTCACCACCTTCCTCACAACAGCATTCCACTTCATCACCTTGAAGTTCCCCGATGCAGTAGAACTAACCTATCAGACAAGCAGGAAACCAGAACCAAGAACATCCCAGCTTCTCTCAAGAAATTGAGTATGCAGAACCATGCCTATGTGTACACTCAGAGGCCAAGCTGCAAATAATCGTCAATGCATTCACCGGGACATATGAGAGAATGCTCAGACCCAAATATCTGGAAGACCAAGTTTCTCTACCAGCCCACTCCTGCCACACAAAGCTGCCTCCAACCATCATGATCCATGATGACTCCCTGGACAATGTGGACCATTTCCCATATCTCGGGAGCCTCCTTTTGACACGAGGAGACATCTACGATGAAATCCAGCATCGACTCCAAAGTGCTTGTGCAGTCTTCGGACATCTGAGGAACACAATGTTCAAAGTCCGAGACTTCAAGTTCAGCACCAAGTTCAAGGACCACGGAGCAACCATGATCTCTGCTCTCCTGCATGCATCAGAAATATGGACAATGTAAAGCAGAGACCTCAAATCCCTGGAGAGATATCACCATCATTGCCTCAGCAAAATCCTGCAAATTCACTGGCAGGATAGGCGTACCAATGGGAATCTCCTCTCCTAGGCTAATATCCCCAATATTGAGGCATACCCAACAAGCTGTGATGGATAAGCCACATTGTCCACATGCTTGACACAAGACTCCTGCAACAAATGCTCTATTTTGAGCTCCGCAATGGTGAGTGGTCACTGGGAGGGCAGGGAAATGGTAATAAGGACATTCTGAAAGCTTCCTAAAATAAATGGCATCCTCACTGACATGTGGGAATCGCTTGCCTTAGAACACTCAAATTGAAGACGAAGCATCCAAAGGTGTCAATCACCTTGTGTATCACAGGGGGAACATGCAGAGGCCAAGTATAAACAGCAGAGAGTATAGAATTCAGACGCCCACCCATCCCATCGAACACCACCTGCCAAACCTATGGCAGAGTCTGCGGTTTCAGGATTGAACTATTCAGCAAAACCCACCTCCCTAATTGGAAAAAAGTCATCCTCGACTGCGAGGGATTGTCGAAGCAAAAGGAATGTCTGTTGTCTGACTGGCTCTCCAATTCCCAACTCTGGCAAAGATTTGACAATTCGATCAAACTGAAATTTGCCTGTCATTTCACTTGATTTTGTCACTTACTCCAATTGCTACTTCTGTCTTCAGTAGTTTTTTAGCTAACGGAAGAGTAGATTGAATGCGGCTTGACATTAGTAACTGGACTAGACTATCTTCTATGCCCTCTGTAGGTGTGTTTCTCCAATCTAGAATTGCCTTGTACGCACCTATGTTGAATCTAGTCGATTTTTTCTATAATTCCTTTGGCAATTTTCACACCTGCCAAGCCTTTCCATTTGGCTGGGAACAGTATGGAGATGATGTGTAGTGCTGAATTTCTCAATTATCCATGAAGTTTCTGAACTCTTTAGTCATGAACTGAGGGCGTTTGTCACTCATCATGTCAGGAATGTATGATGACTGGTGTGAACTTTCTAGGTATTCTAAAGACTACATTCTAGTCTTTAATATTAGCATGTCTAACTTCCAGCAGTCTGACTAGAAGTCTACAGTGAAAATATAGTCCGTTCCAAAGAGACAGAAGTAATATACCTGAAGATTCATTCATGACTTGTCCAGAATCTCATGAGTCATGAGTATCTTTTCAGCTTTCTTAGCTTGGTGTTCATTACAAGTACTATACTGACTAATGTAGCCTTTCATCTAATTTCTTACTTTTGACTAATAGGCTAGTCTTGCCTTTCTCAGATTAGACATAGTTCCTTAAAAAAAGCAAAAAACTGTGGATGCTGGAAATCTGAAATAAAAACAGAAAATGCAGGAAAAACCTACATGCTGCCATATTCCATTCCTTGATGGTTTGAATGGGTGTACTTCAGTATCTCTTTTCTCATCTCCTTAGGGATGATGATATCAGTTCCTTCATACAAAGTGCCATCTTAGACAAATCACTTCATCTTTCTATGCCCAATGCATTCATTGTAACAAGTGTGTCCTTGATAGTTTCAGGCCACCTTTTCATCACTACTTCCTGCTGCACTTGGAGAGTTGCATCTTGTTCATGTGTACTCGACCTTAGATTCAATGTTGCTGCTAGCTTGATGACTTTCAGAGCGCGTTTTCCAATTGCTTCTTGTTGAATCTGGAAGATTTCACATTCTGTACTAGAATCATCAATTTCAAAGGGAGCACAGTTCTTGACAGCATATTGGTGATGTACATTCGCTTCCTCTGCCCATACCTCCCTTCCAAATAATGCCTTTGCAAATTAAGTACCGTCTTTTGCAAATGCTTCAGAGCAGATAAAAGCAATTTGAGATGGATATGTTGAAATGGCTTGTGCCATTACTTTATCTCTCCTGAACAAATAGTGATTAAAATCCTCACAATCATATTCAATAGCCAGGCACACTTTCTCAATCAATATTGTGTTGTTCAGTTTGCATATCGGGTTGCAAACACAACAGATTGTCCTTGCTGCATGAGTGTTGCTCCCATTTCTTTGGCATCGCACTGCAGAGTAACTGAATCGTTGACAGCACTGGCACTGTCATCAACAAATTGTTAAACTGCCGTCACATCTGTTAGTTGCTGCAACTCTATTACAACTCTCACTTTATCAGGGTCAAGGTGAATCACTTTGGCTGTCAGTACATGGCCTATTTATTTGACTTCAGTCATCTTCAGTTGTAGCTTTATCTCGTTCAGCTTCAGGTTCATCTGGCAAGGTTTCTCCGGCAGTCCCACTAGATTCTGGGCATGGTCTGCAATGTGGTTGTTCCTCAGATCTTGACATGTCCAACCTAACAGATCACCCACAATCCTGTATCACTATTGACTAATTCAGGCTGTCTGCCTTGACACTCTTCCAGAGCAGTAGAAATGCTAAAAGACATGTATAACCATCTGTACCTACCAAATAACATCCAAAACAAATCAGGAAAGTGCTCCATTCATTCAACTTCACTTGCCAGCATCTACGCTTCACATATTGAGTGACAAGGACAAGTTGCGGCAAAATTTCTTCAATGATTGGCATGGGGTAATGAGATCTTTTCAAAGCATTCAGCCAAGTATGTATAATGAAATTTGCCTGAGAGCCCAGACTTCCATTAGTTAGTTGAACAAGGTGCACAAAATGAAACTGACTTATACTTTTAGCCAAACATTGTCAATGTTTAGTTACATAAGATAAAGATCAAAGGCCTATAGTTTTTGATGTTTATACTTAAAAGATTTGGTTGATTGCCACATTTACAGTGCAGATTTTTAAAATTAAGTTATGAATAGCTGTTTTTTAAGCTTTTCCATACATGTCATTGTCACTATAGGATTCACTCGTTCTGTATAGAATGCACATTAGTTGATATGATGGGCTATTAGGGTGGGTGGAGGAGCATGAGTTTGCATGGAGGATATGAAGGGGTCATAGGAATGGGTGGAGGGGCATGTGTTTGCATGAAAGGTATGAGAGTGTTATTGGGATGGTTGAAGGGGAATGAGTTTGCTTGGAGGATATAAGGAATCACTGGGATTGGGTGAAGGGTCATAGTCGAAATGAAAAGTATGAGGGGCCATTGAGGGTAGGTTGAAAATCATGGGTTTGCATGGATGGTATGAGAATCATTAAGGGATAGGTGAAGGTGCCTAGGTTGGCATGGAGGCCATTGGGAGTAGATAGGGGATATGGGAGTGGGTGGTGAGGGTAAAGAGGATGTGAGGTTAGAGGACATAGTGTTTAACAGTACAACTGGCAAAGTCCCAGAAAATTAATGTGGGTCTTCTAACCAGACTTCCTCAGCACTTGGCAGACTCTGTGGCCACTTCTAATCCCTGAGAGTGATAGACATGACTTCAGCATGCATCCACCTCACTGGAATACAAGTTGTACCATTTGAGACACTTCCTCCAGATGTGGGTATACGAAGCTAGTAAATTTTCAGAGTCCTACGATCCACCCCAAGGTGAAAATCCAGCCCATTACATTTGCAAAAACTCACATATTTTCAAACATAATCATTAGGGCATGCAGTATTCTTTAACAATGCAGCAAGAAGCTTCAGGAAAATGTTAGTGGGAGTTGTGTGGCTTTGTAACAATATTTATCACCCTTTCCAATTGTCTTTTGTAATTAGTTTTACAATACAAATGGCTTCAAGTGTAACATATTTTATTACTTCCTGATGAAAGGCTTGAAGGAAATTAGCTAAATAATTACTGCCTTGAATTTATCTCAACCTAACCTCAAAAAGCAGAGAGAGAACAGAGTAAGAAGTCTCACACACCAGGTTAAAGTCCAACCAGTTTTCCTGATAATAATCCCACAAGCTTTCGGAAATGGTGTTCCTTTGTCAGATGTGTCAAAGGTTCTGATACAGACCTTCCACACACCTGACAAAGGAACATAGTTTCCGAAAGCTTGTGGGATTACTATCAAATAAACCTGTTGGACTTTAACCTAGTGTTGTGAGACTTCTAACTGTGTTTACCCCAGTCCAACGCCGGCATGTCTACATCGAGACAGAACAGAGCCAAACTTTTGAGTCTGGACGACCCTTCGTCAGAGCTAAGAGCAAAGAAAATTAGGAGAAATTTATATTATGAGGGTGGGGGCAGTGGCTGTAATTGTTCAAAGGAATGTAATTGAGGATAAAGAAGGTTGAGAGAGGTGCTGAAAATGTCCATTACGTGATCAGAAAGTGTGAATGATTGAAAAGAGGTACAGATGATTAAGGAGTTGGTCTGAAAAGTGGTGGTGGGGTGGGTGCGGGGTAGCAAGAATGAAGAAGCGGAGAAATGGAAATGAGAAAGAAGCATGAGAAAAGTGGGTGAATGAGATGTAAAGAAGAAACAATATGAAATAAAATAAATAGAAATGGGGTGAAGGTGGAGGACATAGTGCATACTCTGAGGTTGTTGAACTAATTGTTTATTCTGAAAGGTTGTAAAGTGCCCAGTTTGGAAGATGGGCATCTCTTCCATTTTTGCTATGTCTTTTGTTTAGGTTAATAAATGTTCTTTAATAATTGTCTGCATAACAACTGGACTGTTTCCTTACTGGGTTGTACATCATTCCTCACAAAATACCAAATACATACACCGTGATGAATCGGTATTCCTTCTCAATTTTGGGATACCTTCACGTTTAATGTAAGAAGGGTTCACAACAAAAAAGTGCAGTTAAGTAATGCCAGTGACTTTTTATAATTTAATAAGGTAAGTGTTTTACAGAAAAAACGTTGTGCTGTGAAATGTTGTAATCTATGTTAACACAGGAACGTTAGTATTACAATCTTCAAAATGTCACATATAATTTATTAATCTAATCCAACAGTTTGCATGACATATTGCTTTATTCAATATTCTAGTAGCCCCCAGCATTCCAGATAAAAATCATAATAGCCTCTCGATTTGACAGCAGATTGTAATCGAAACGCATGACATGAAGTAATTATTTTGAGTTACTCATTAAACAAGGTGATTTCAGAGACTTGATTCATGCTTTGTGGGGAATGCATGTAAATCAAAAGTGTCATACTGCTCAAATATAATGCAAAGCCAAAGTTGTTTAGAAAATCTGGCATTTTAACACTGATATTTGACGAAAAAGAATTCAACAAGTTGAATTGTATAAATTATATCTAATTCTTTCTTATGGCTGATGTCAATATGGAATGATTACTATAACTTTAGAAAAGAAAAATACTGTGGATGTTGGAAATCTGAACTAAAAACAAAAATTGTTGGACATATCACAAGATCAGGTAGCATGTGAAGAAAGAGAAACAGAGTTAACACTTCAAGCCGATGATCTTTCATCAGAACAGAATTCCCAGCTCTGATCAAATGGTCATAAAGCTGAAACATGAGCTATAATTTCAGTCAGGTGGCTACAACAGATAATTGTGTCAGAATAGTATCAACACTAACTGACTGTAGTGCAACTTGCAAGCTGCAACACACTGCTAATTATGATGCATTAGTTATTCTCAGTTCTGCCCCAGTAGTGTTTTGCTCCTCATACATACCTCGGGTCAAACCTACAAGTACCAGTTAGCTGAAGCTCCAGTAAAATAATATTGTATGCCCAAAACATAAAGCTCCCTCAAAACAATATATCACCAACACATCATTTATTCCATAATCAAAACTTCTCACTCATTGGCCTACGAAAGCTTTAATCTTAAAAATCTCATCCTAGGAGAAATCTCTTCCTTTATTTGTCTTTCATTATTTCAATAACTTATCCAAACACTACAGTTCTCCAAATACTGTAAATTCCTCTGTTCCTTGTCCATCCACACTTCCTTTATCACATCACTGGAGGCTCTGTTTTCCATTGTCTAAACTGTAAGCTCCTGAATTGTCTTTGTAGCCCTCCTCTACTTATATCTCTCTCTCTTCCTTTACAATACTCCTTAAATCGATCTCTGACCATCTGTCTACTATTTCCTTCTTTGGCTCAGCGTCAATTTTTGGAAGACTGCACTCCTATGAAGCACCTCATGATGTTTTACTACATTAAAGGTGCTATATAAATGCAAGCTGTTATTATTGTGGAACAGGCATGGAAAATTGGAAATGAACTCTTTATATGCATTTCACAGAACTTGTTACATTCAACACAAACGTATCTTCTCCATTGTTTGGAGAAGTGCCCTTGTGCAATGTGATTTGCCATAGCCATATGACCTATTATAATTTTGTAATTTAGAGGCTTGGGAGCAGAGGCTATTTTATCCATCTCTTGGGATATGCTGTCAGGAATGGGATCACGGAGTGCCTCAGAATCATTATAGCATTGCTAACATTGTGATGAACAACAAGGTGCTCAGTTCATGAATGAATAATTCAAACATTTTATAAACACTTGGGGATTTAGTATTACACATCATCTTCCCAATATCTCCAGTCAAATGGAATGACTGAGGCAACACTGAAAATTGCCAAAGGGCTGACATAGTGGCACAGTGGTTACACTGCTGCGTCACAGCCCCAAGGACCCGGGTTCGATTCCTGGCTTGGGTCACTGCTTATGCGGCATTTGCACGTTCTCCCTGTATCTGCTTGGGTTTCTTTTGGGTGCTCCAGTTTCCTCCCACAGTCCAAAGATGTGCAGGTTAGGTGATTTGCTTTGCTAAATTGACCCTTAATGTCAGCTGGACTAGCTAGGGTAAATGCAAGGGGTTATGGAGGTAGGACCTGAGTGAGATTGTTGTTGGTGCAGACTCGATGGGCCAAATGGTCTCCATCTGCACCGTAGAATTCTATGCCCATCAAAATATTGATTAGATCCAGCACAAGTGTGTGCAAGGCAATCTTAAATTGGAGAAACACACCTGCTGAGGCCATGGAAAGCACCAGTTCAGCAAATAAAGTCAAGTTGGACCCAAACTATTTTTTCAATAGCTAAAACACTACTAAAGCCAGAAGAGAGTGACAAAACTAAAGTGAAGCAACAGATAATAACATTTCGTTTTGATAAAGCTGCCAAATCATTGCCAGAGCTGAGAATGCGAATTAGAGAGCCACTCAGAATGCAAACATTCAATGTCTGAAAAAAAAGGCAGCCCATTTAACAACTTGGGAACTGTGTAGAGAATTGGTCAGCTCAACTGTACATACTGAAAATAATCCACCAGACATATCGTTGTAACCAGACTTACATGTACAACAGGAGAAACTGCTCCTTTACTGCAGGCAGCTGGTGAGTAAGACACGCTTTCACCAACCTCACAAGACGCTGAATGACCACCAGCTCCAGAGCTGAATCGTTTCCCAGCAAAAACAATGTATCAGCAATAACAATTTCCATAACTGCAACACTTGCCACAGCAACAACATGCCCCAAAGAGAAAACATCATCCCAGGAAAAAGCAGGCACCAGTGAACAGCTCGTAACTACCTACACGCATTAGAAGAACTGATTGCCTAAAAGATGATGTGTGTAACACATGTGTAGGGACAGATGGAAATGGGTCAAGACTGAAATGAGGTTTCTGTACGCGGATGATGGTTTTCAATGCAGACATGCATGTGCCTGGCTTGCAACTATAAATGTCAGACCTCTTACTGAGTTTACCCCAGTCCAACGCTGGCATCTCTACATCATTGCAACTACAAATGACAGTGCACCTTTTTTTTTCTCTTTCTATGAAAAGGGGCATGTGGCTTGTCATTGGCATGTGACATACGAGATAATCATTGGTGCATAAAAGCTCATGAGCAGAAGCCATTTCATCCATCACTTGGAACACAGATAATATAATTCACAAAGTAAATCTCTCAATTGTCAATCGTTTACAACATAAGAAAACATACCTGCTCCTCTGGTGTGATTGAAGTCTCCTTTTATGACTTTACATGATCTTCCATTCCCATTGCACACACCACAATGATCTTCTCTGGCTGAGGAACCTAATATGCCATCACAACCAATTTTCTGTGGAAAATAAAACAATATATTTTGTTGAATTACACATACTTTACCTACTTGCTTAAATCATAACACATTAGAGTTTGTGATAACTGAAATTACATTTATATATAAATAGAATCTTTAGAAATGAACTTAATATTATTCACCAGATGGAAATTGGGGTAGATAGTTAAAGTAATCTCAGAAACCTACCCAAATAGTTTCCGTTCATTTCTCAGTTTCATATTTTAATCTAATCTTCTGAGTGGATGGGAATGATACACAATGGGAACAACATAGTCCTTTAAATGTGCAAGCCAAGCAAGAAGAATTGGGTTTGGAATATGTCCAACCTTGCATGTTTCATTAAACTTTACTTTCCTTATGAGACCAGAAGGGCCAAAGTATTCTTCTTGTCCCTCGAGAGAAATTTAGTTTCCTACCATCTGAAATTTTGCTCTTACCCTCAGCCACCTGCTGCTTCCAACCTGGGCCTCATGCTGAGATCAGGACAGTTTGCCACCTGCCTTAGTGCTCCCCTTACTCTGGCTGTCCAGTTAAAATAGGATTTTATACCATTCTATTCATTTAGATAGCACTAGGCAATGATCAGGTTAAGATCCGCCTTCAAAAGCAGACTTCACATGAGCAGAAAAGTTGTATAGAGCACCCATCAATGCAGTCCAATACAGGTGTACTTGAGGTTTGGAAGTCAATTACTTTTGTAGGGTGATAAGACATTTATGTTTGTCACATGATTGTATGTTTCCTTTAGCTATGAGAACTGAATATTGGTGGTATGTGGGCAACAGGTTGGGTTGAAGTGGGTCAGAAGAAAGGGATGTCTCATTTCCTGCTGTTTCCTTCAGTCCTAGCTGTAGCATATATCTCATTTGCTCAGACTGGCAAATGCTCCACGGCAGCTCAGGGCCAGATTTGTTATGATGGGTTTTGCACTACACACCTTCTTGTTGCTAAAAGCCAGAACTGTTCATGCTTGCTAGCTGTGAGACTCCTTATTCAATTGGCAGCAACCAGAGTTGGCAAAGACCCAGGTCTGGGATATGGCTCCTGTTGCCTCTGAAACCTGCTTCCAGATGGCACATCCAAAATGCACACAGCAGCGCTTCTATTTTTCTCCACTGTTTCTGCCAGCAGTTGTTTGCAGAGAAAGGGCAGAATTTGTGAATATTGAAATTGGACTTTACCTAACCACCACTAATTAACTAATTTAGTCAAAGCTGTAAACACACAATCACAGTATCCAGTGCCAACCAAATTCCATTTATCTGTAATAAAATGCAAATATTTTTCAGGAAGGAAGAATTGAGGGAAATATGTATGTTGGGGTAACAATTCCTGTTTAGGTGCCAATCAGGGTGAAAATTGCAACTAAAACTGTGTTGGTTTCCCAAAGAAATTTTGCTCAAATTTATTTACATAATCACAATTATAAAATCTTCCATAAACTGCATTGCCGAGATTCTCACAAAAGAAATCTAAATGCCTAGCGGGTGGGAAAACGGGAGAATTTCCTGCCCACTTTTTGAAAACATTTGGGCCACAGGACTACCAGGCGATGACCATCTCTAACAAGAATGAATCTAGCCATCATTTCTTGACATTCAATAGCTCTGCCATTTCTGAATCCCTCGGTATCTGAACGAATCTCTAACACTCTGTGAAGCATGCGGGAAAGTGCTGGGTGGGGCCTATTCCTGCCTGAGAGGCCAGTAGCATAGCACCCAGTGGGTCACTCTGCGTGTGCAAAAATGTTAGTGCGGACACTCGCACAATTAGACTGCCTCCCGCCCCACCCCCCCAATCACTGGCCTCCCAATCACTGGCATTCCTGAGCCTTCACCTCCCCTCTCTCCATTACTGGTCTACTGGACACTCGCTGGGACAGCCCCAAGACCCCTCCTCCCCAGGCCAGCCCTGACGCACCCCTCCTGGGACAGCACCAATCTCCGTGCCCAGGCCGGTCTTGATCTAGATCATCCTTTCTGATGGCTAGCCCTGACCCCCTCCACCTCCCTCAACCCAGTGACCAGTCCTGAACCCCGCTCTCCATCTCCCCAACCCAATGACCAGAACTGAACTCCTCCTCCATGCCCACCAGTGACCAGTTCCAATCGCCCTATTCCTTCTCTTTCCCACCAATCCCACTTGCAGAGTGGCAGTGGGTGTCCCCCTGCATTAAGCCCTGTCCCCTCTAGTGCCACACTGCCCAATGCCCAGTGGACAGTGCCAAGGTTTCAGGTGGGCTGTACCAGTTTTCCTCTTGGGCAGTGCCAGAGTGCTATGTTGGCATTGCCAGACTGGCACTGCCCAAGGATTTCCCCTTTGCCTCCAACATCCCAGGAGGGCCTCAATGACATCAATCCCCACCAGTGGGGTGAGGGTGCCTATTCCCCATCAGTGGGGAATAGCTGTAAATGCTGCTGTGGGAACCACTCTGGCAAGGGGAGGCATGTGATGCTAGCAGGTCCGGAGAATACCATCCTGGCCTACTAATCATGCGGAAACTTTAATTTCCATAT
The DNA here is from genome assembly GCA_024679065.1 of Sphyrna mokarran. Taxonomy (NCBI): domain Eukaryota; kingdom Metazoa; phylum Chordata; class Chondrichthyes; order Carcharhiniformes; family Carcharhinidae; genus Sphyrna; species Sphyrna mokarran. Next base: position 83,760,161 of record JAGIQG010000006.1, read on the forward strand.
CAGCTCTGTGACATATGCTGATTTCCGCTGCAGAGCTGATTGTACTAAAAAAAAAATTGCCTGGGAGACTTGTGACTGACTGCAAGCCAGTTGCAAATCTTGCGAAAGGTTTCTTCGCTGTTGATTCCGAACCCACATGCAATAGAATGCAATCCGTTTCCTTGCATTAAGCATATTCCTTGATCCATTTAAGATGGTAACTTGGTGTAGTTTTATTATTACTGAAAATTGGTATATTGCAACAAATATGAGTTTTTAATAAGTCTAACAACTGTAAAAAACTGATTTTAAATAATTGAAAATGACTTTAAAGAGATTGTACAGAACCCTTTACTAATTACACTGATGTGAATGAATTTCTTAGAAAATTAAATATTTAGTGTGTTAAAACTTTTAATAAGTGCATATTATTGCCTCACACCTAAAAAAACCCCTTCATTTTAAGAGCCTCTTCAAAGAACAGCAAATGGATGCAATTAGTGGAAAACCGCCATGGTAATTTATTCCATCAGGGACTTGTGGCTAGTTTTCTGGGCAAGGCCAGTTCCAGCGTATAATGCTTTGAAACGAACACAAGAGATCATGAATACTCGATTTGTACTGGACATAAATTGCATTTGAAATGATTTGATCTTTTGCGCTGGTTTGATTGATCTCTGGTGAATAGTGGAAACTCTACACCAGTATGTACAGAGTTTTATATTGGGAGTCAAACTAGTATTCCTCCTGATCTAACGTAACACTGGGCATGATGGCATCAAAGAAAGAACGAAGAATAAAGAAAAGCGCTGTACTGGACCAGGCCCTCTGATCCTCCAAGCCTGTGCCAATCACAATGCCCAAACTAAACTAAAAAGCAACCTACTGCCCTTACCCCTCTATTCCCTTCCTATTTATGTACCCATCCAGATGTCTCTTAAATGTTGCTAATGTGCTTGCTTCCATCACCTCCTCTGGCAACGCATTCCACCCTCTGTATGAAAAACTTTTGCTGCACATCTGCCTTAAACTTTCCCACTCTCATCTTGAACCTGTGTCCCCTTGTAACTGACACTTCCATCCTGGAAAAAGCCTCTGACTATCCATTCCGTCTATACCTCTCACAATTTTGTAGAGCTCTATCAAGTCTCCCCTCAGCCTCCATCTTTCCAGTGAAAACAATCCTAGTTTATTCAACTTCTCCTCATAGCCAACAGTTTTAAGACCAAACAACATCCTGGTGTACTTTCTTTGCACTCTCTCCAAGGTTTTTACGTCCTCCTGGTAGTGTAGCAACCAGAAATGCACACTATACTCCAAATGGGGCTTAACTGAGGTTTTATAACTGCAGTATGATTTGCCAATTCTTGTACTCAATGCCTTGGTTGATGAAGGCAAGGATGCCATCTGCTTTCTTAATCACCTTGGCCACTTGTGTTGCCCTTTTAGGGAACTGTGGACCTGCATGCCCAAATCCTTCCGTATGTTCATGAAATCATGTTCTGATATAAAGAAAGGTGAACAGGCCAAAATAGCAAACCAAACAGGTTAATTTAAGGTCAATTACACAGTAGCAGTGGCAATTCAGTGACATCTTATGCAGCCTGTGTTATTTAACTGGTTGCACGGGTGGGCAGCAATTGTGGGCAGGGAGATCCAACAAGCTGCAGGGCAAGATAAATGACAATGCCAGAGGAGAACGTTGAGAAGTAGGAGGCTGCAGCTGAGTGGGGCAATGAAGTTGCCCTCTAATGAGTTGCTGTTAAGCTACTGAAAGGAATATCTGTGAAGGGGTCCCTGGAACCAGACAGGAGCTATAAAAAGGCAGTCTGCAGTGACAGAAGCCAAAGTTATCAAAGGGATCCATGCACTCCAGTGGCGGCTCCTCCCAGAGAGGATGAGAGAAGGAAAAAGAAGGACAGGAGGTCAGCTTGTCCGGGTTAAAACAAATTGGTTGCCAGGAACAGAAGCATCATGGTGGCATTGAAAAGCCAACGAGTCAACAAACAGAGCATGAACAAGTATGCTCAAAGAGACAACACTATCCTGGGAGACAGACAGCACATCAATTCCTCTCAGATAACCGATGGCCTGTGTCACAGAAGGCTCCAAGTCTCCAGGGGAGTGGTGACATCCAACTACAACATGATTGTTCAGGAGATCAGTTCTAGCTGTCTGGGTGACCAACTAATGCCTGTAGTGCTGAAGGTAATGTTATCTATGTTACTCCAAAACGTCTCTGCCTCTTGATCCTTTCAGGGATCAGCAGTGGATCTCGTCAAACATAGGTCCTTGGTGCTGTGAAGCAGCAGTGCTAACCACTGTGCATCATGGTAAAGTGCAGCCTTGATGGACCAAATGGTCTCTTTCTGCACTATAGGCGATTCTATGATACATGTCTGGAGCTCAGCATCTTCCTGGTCTTTCACCTTCTCCAGAAGTCAGAGGATGCGTTGTCACAGCCTCTGACCACTGGTCCAGCAATTGTGCAGTGGACAAGCCAGTAGGTGCAACGGCTTTGGCTGGCACGTGATTGAGGAGCCAATATCTGAGCTGTTGGTGCTTGCAGAGCAAGGATGGGACAGTGCACTCTCTGCAGTTAACAAGGAACTCTTGCGCTCGATACCTGCACAAGCCATACAGTGACCCGCTGAAGAAATAAGACAGCTGGCTGCAATTCAACAATGAGGAGGAACACTGAGTAAAAGTAAATGCATCACAGATACACACATGCAACATATGATACATGGTGCCGTCACGGTGAGCTCCTCTGAGACAAAGGGAAATTGGTGAGTTCTTTATTTGGATGGATCAGCTCCGAACGTAGGTATCTATCTATTGCACTCTCCTGGTAGATAACCTCCCAACTATCATATTCCAAATTCTGAGAACTTTGCAGGATGTTGAGTGAGGAACACATATCCACATCTCTGACAAACTCCTCCTAGGCCTGCCACATGCACACCCTCTCATATTCTGGTTCATGAATGTCCTTTAGGGAAGGAAATCTGCCGTCCTTACCTGGTCTGGACTAAGTGTGACTCCAGAACACAGCAATGCAGTTAACTCTAAACTCTCCTTGGGCAACTAGGGATGGGCAATAAACGCTGGTGATGCAGGTACGCCCATGTCCCACGAATGAATAAAAATAGTTGTACGAGTACATTCATAGCTAGCTTCTTCATTCACCTTTGCAGGATGAAGAAAATCATTCAGTCTTTCTCTGCATTGCTGTTAGGTACTATGTACAACCCATCTCCTATTGCTATCCAGGCTTTCTTTATCTGAGTGGCAGGTAGCCTCTTCCACTCCACAGGAAGAAAAGCTCTTGCTGTTTATTGGCAGCCTGGAGGAGGGTACTCAGGAAGCCATCATTAAACCATCATCACGCATGCTCCTCTGTCACTTCTGATGGATACAGGATGTGTTTGACTCTCCTCATGCCTTTGTGGTGTTTAGGCTTTTGTCCTCAGCCTCCAGTGTGTCACAGTAATTCAGGACCAATGAGAGTGAAAAGATTGCGGCAGCCTCCAGCTGACCATCACGGGTTTACTCTTCACTTCTGAAGATTTTTTTTATTCATTCATGGGATATGGGAATTGCTGGCTGACCAGTACTTATTGCCCATCCCTAGATGCCCGAGGAGGCAGTTGAAAGTCAACCACATTGCTGTGGCTCTGGAGTCACATGTGGGCCAGAGCAAATCAGGACTGCAGATTTCCTTCCCTAAAGGACAATGATGAACCAGATGAGTTTTTCTGACGATCAATAGTAGTTTCATCATCATTAGTAGATTCCTCATTCCAGATTTTTTTGAATTCAAACTCCATCGTCTATCGTGGCAGGACTCGAACCCAGTTTTCCAGAACATTAGCTGAGTTTGTGGATTGCTCGTCAAGTGATAATACCACTAGGCATTATCTCCCCTGTTTCCTCCTTGACTTCTGCTGAAGGCCAAGCAGGCTGTCACTATCAGCATCCCTTTAAGTTTCTCTGACAGCATCTTCCGTCCTTGAGTGCACCTCCTGTCAATGCTTCAAAGCCTGCTCTGGGGCCTCTCTGCTGACATGGTTCCCACCAGCCAGCTGTTAATTGGCCAGTATGTGATTGAAGTGAAAAGGTGGGACAGGATGGGGAAGGATGTAACACGTGCATCTGCCCACGTGACCCACTCACTCCCTGTCAAAATTCTGCCTGATGTGCATAAGTGCTAAAACTTTTTAACATGGAAATATCCTTTAAATAATTACAGTTACTTTAACTTACAATTATCAAATATTCTGAAATTTTATAGTTTGCACTTCACAACATATTTGGCTATATAGCCGAATAAGGCTGCAGATTCTATTACAGTACTCTGAAAAAAAATTATAATGTTGTTACCTTCAAAATTCTTCCTTATCATCTTGTCCAAACATGCTACATATAATAGGTTAGAGCAATGAACAAACATCCTTTTATAAATCCCTGTTGGTCTCTGTACTCAATTTACACATTCATTTATATTTGGCAATCACATATATTTACCTCAATATGTCTACTGTATTAATTGCAAAAACAGTAATGCTATCTGCTTAATTTTAATCCTAATTGTCTCCAACCCACTTAATACTTTTTCTTAGTTCTGCCAGTATTTGTATGGCAATCTGTTAACAGTTTCAAATACTGTCAAATGTTTATTGTTTTGTGGCTTTTCGACTTGTACTGTAGCATATATCATTTTACACAAAATAAAGTTCTCAACTGAATCAAGGGGGAAATTTCGATTCAACATAAGCATTCTAAAATTTGTTGTCTAAACCACTTAAAAATCTAAAGGTTGCTTTAGTATTAAATTGAAACTAAATGTAATTGTTTGATTGCTGAGAATTCTTAAAACAAAATTAAAAAGTAAAAGGCACTTTAAAGCGAAGAACAACTGAAAGCTTAGTGCTAACATTGACGGAAATGAAAGTCCACCCTAGAGACATATTAGCTGGGGTACCCTTTAGAGAAAGGCAATGGCAGAGGCCTGGTCTCTGCTTGTCAGTCTGCCCTGTAGCAATTGGCTATAAAATTTCAATGCCTCCACCTACCAAAATAATCCATTTATACAGGATAAAGTTTGGTCTACAATCAAGTCAGGAAAGCATAAATAAAAACTTTGTTCAATAAAATATTTTAGAAAGTTACAATAATATAGACTAATTTCTTGTCTGCAGGCTATACTCCATTCAAAATTGTTGCTTATCTCCTAACGAACACCATCAAATGCAATTAAGAAGCTGAAGAACAAAGAACAATACAGCACAGGAACAGGCCCTTTGGACCTCCAAACCTGCACCGCTCATACGCCCAACTAGACCATTCGTTTGTATCCCTCTATTACCAGTCTGTTCATGTGGCTATTTAGGTAAATCTTAAACAATCCCAGCATGTCCGCCTCAACCACCCCGCTTGGCAGTACATTCCTGGCCCCCACCACCCTCTGTGTAAAACACGTCCCCCTGACATCTGTGTTGAGCCTTGCCCCCTCAACTTGAAGAGTGAGGAAGAAAACTATTCGTAAGGCTGGAGATTGTTTTGAGTGCTAAAAAGCACAGAACATTAACTTTCAAGATCATGGCAATTTTTAGGAGCAGGAGGAGGCTAAGAGGTCAATAAACTTATTCCTATGTATTGAAGTCATAGAGCAATAGAGGTTTAGAGCATGGCAACAAGCCCTTGGGCTGATTTGTCCATGTTGCCCTGTTTTTAAACCCCTAAGTTAGTCCCAATTGCCTGCATTTGGCCCATATCCCTCCATATCCATCTTAGCCATATAACTGTCTAAACACTTTTTAAAAGACAAAATTGTATCCAGGTCTACTGCTACTTCTGGCAGTTTGTTTCTGACACTCACCTCTGTGTGAAAAAATTGCCCCACTTGACCCTTCTGTACCTCTCTCCTCTCATCTTAAACCTATGCCCTCTAATTTTAGGTTTTCCCTACCTTTGGAAAAAGGTATTGACAATCTAGTTGATCTATGTCCCTCATTATTTTATAGACCTCTATACGATCATCCCTCAGCCTTCTATGCTTCAGACAAAAAAGTCTGTTTGCTATACCTATACATCATCTCTCTGCACTCCTCAATGCTACTCAGCACCGCAACTGGCCAATCTTTGTAGGAAGCAGAGAATCCTCTTCTAATTGACTCTTGCTTCTTCCTAATTCTATAAATTTAAAATTCCAGCCCCGATCCTACTGCTCTGCTAATATGAGCATATAAAGATCTAGGGGATGAACTTTCCCACCTACCATGGGAGTGGTAGTGGGTAGGGAGGTGGACTATGCAAAGGTCTGCTGAGCTTGAGTGGAATTTTCCAATTTTGGGGTGAGCATGAAAATCCTGCCCCATGTTTGTAAATGCGCTGCTAGACAATGTGTCAAGTGTCAGTGGAGAATCTCGAGGAGTGGGTGAATGAGGAATACAGCATGTCACCTCACACCGCTTAGACATTTTCTTAGCTGAACAGGCGACATCAATGCAGAACAACTCACAGCTTATACCTGTCTACGCTTCAAGCTAAAGACATTGCTTTGATCAAGTATGTTTCTTTTGTGAGGACCATGAATTGGATTCAATTTGAATCTGTTTTTTTTTGAGCAAGCAAAGAGAAGAATTAACAAGCCCTTAATTGAATTAAGGGCTTGTTCTGTACATTCTGTGCACTGGTTTTGCAATTCTTGAGAAAAAAATAAAATTTAAACTAATATAAAGTCATGATGTGTAGTCAAAATCACATGGGAGGAATGGGGAAGTGGGATATGGCAAAACCAAACGCAACATTATTTTAAATCTCCAGACACAAATTATTCATAGAGAGAATTACAAGCATTTAAAGCGTATTCCATGCGTTTTATGATTATCTTTAAATGACTTATGTCGGGAGAAACCTGTGGAATTTCAGAGTCTTGCTATTTGAAAGAGGAGAGTGACACAAAAATTTAAGAGAAATTGAATTTGTTGCAACTCCTTGTCTAGCGCTTTGGCCTTGCACACTGAAAGCATGTATCACACATTTAGGTCCATCGAAACAGTTCTGCCACATCCAGTAATGAATGATTGTGGACAATTAAATAAACAATAGGGGGAGTACGATTGTGAACATGACTCTTCCAAATGATGGAAGAATCCAACACATAAATGCAAAATACAAGATTGATACACTTGCAATGATCTTCAACCAAATGTGTTGAATAGATGGTCCAACTTGGCCTCCTCCTGAGATTGCCAGCATCACAGATGGCAGGCTTCAGCCAATTTGATTAACTACACATAATATCAAGGAACTTCTAAACATTTTGGATCAGCAAAAACTATAGGCTCTGTCAACATCCTGGTTGTAGTGCTGAAGACTTGTGTTCCATAATTAGTTATGCCTTTAGCCAAGCTGTTCCAGTACAGCTACAACTCTGGCATATACCCAATAAAGGTGTAAAGTTACACCTGGTCTGAGTGTACACAAAAAGCAAATGAAAGTTGATCCAGTAAAATAACTGCCCCATCAATCTATTCTCAATCATCAGCAAAGTGATGGAGGATGTCATTAGTAGTGTTTTCAAGTAGCACTAACTCACTAATAACCCACTCACTGATGCTCAATTTGTGCTCCGCTAGGACAACTTGGCTCCAAAATTCACTACAGTCTCAGTACAAACAGGAACGAGTTCAATTCCAGAGGTGTGGTGAGAGGGACAGCCATTAACATTAAGGCAGTACTTAACTGAGAATGACATCTAGGGGTTGGGAATATAATTGTCATCAATGAGAATCAGAGAAATCTCTGAGGCTGGGGTCATAGCTAGCATCATCTCAGACCCAGATGTTTCTCAGAGCAGTTGCCTAAGATCCAACATCTTCAGCTGCTTAATAAATGATCTTCCCCACTATCAGAAAGTCAGAAGTGTGGATTTTGCTGATGATTGCGCAGCGTGTTATGGTTCCTGCTGAATCCATAAAGCAAAATAATCAAATTTACCAATCACCCAAATGAAGAAATTACCAATAAGGTTTCACTATGTAAGGATGGCAAATTTCCTTCCCGAAAGGACATTAACAAACCAGATAGGTTTTCATAACCATCAATGATAATTATATGATCATTATTGAGACAAGCTTCAATTTCAAATCTATTAATTAAATTTCAATATCACTTGTTGCCGTGATAGGATTTGAACCCACATCCCTGAGCATTAGCTTAGACTTCTGGATTACTAGTCTAATAACATTATCAGCATTTCCCCCTTAACTCTTTAACTTTTGAATTCAAATCAATGTAAATTAAACATAAATTAGTAGACAAACACAGTTGGTACAAACTGTAAATTGCTTCCAAAATATCATATGGGTCAATGACTCTCATTGCATCAGTAGGCAGTCCACCTGGTCTGCATTGTCTCTGTTTCAACCACACAATCATTCCAAGCAAAATTCCAAACCTTTTCTTTTAAGAACTGAGCCCATTCTCCACAGGAAACAGGTTCCGTTCATGCAATCTTCCTTACAAGACACACTTCCAGAAACTTTTCAACTTTCAGCTTCCAACAGTTGTGGCAGCGTGCATCAAAACAGAAGTTCTCTTAGCACCTCTCCCATCTCTCTGCTGTATCTGTGTTCCACAAACCCACTGCATTTTGAACTTCCTTCTTGTAGACCCAACTTCCATATCAAGGGTTGCCAGTTCAGCTGGATAAAAGTATGCCTTTTATCCAAAAATTACAACTGATCTCATATATCCCTAGCTTTGATGCACATTTGAGCTGCAGTGTAATTTATGGAAAATTATATTTGCAATAATTATTGCAATATTTTGCTTTTATTTAGTGTTAGCTACTTAAAGAAAATTTACTTTAGGAAGAGTAGACTTCTTAGGAAGAGTCGTACCTTTGTACAAGTGTGGTTTTCTGAGGAGATTGGATCATCTTGAAAAAGCATTTGCCTTGGATGAGGCCAATTTTGGGGACATCCAACATGTGGCTGTTATAGCAATCTGCTGTAAAATTCCTAATAAATTTGTTTGGAAAATGTTTTGAAACATTATTATTACTGAACTTGCAGTAAGGTTGTCATTTTGTTGAACGTGGCTAAATTGGCCTTACTCTTAATGCTGTCAGTTTCTATTGCAAAGAAGATACACATGTGAACTTTGTTATTAAAAGCTGTTTATTTAAACACTTGACAATCCATTGTACCAAAGGATTTTAACCAGATTCAAATCCAATCTGTGATTTATTACCCTTGTTAAAGAGAAACTCGTTTGTCCAATCAGTAAGTATGCTGTGGCCAATTTGCTTTCGACTTTGCGCCTTCTGGTTTGATTTTAGGCTTTGAAAGCACAGGTGAAGGATGAATTATTTGACTTGACTTGTATTTGATTTAAAATCCCAGATTGGCACATAGTTTTGTGTGTTTCCCAGTTAAAGTTGAACTGGCTTGACACATAGAATAGGTGATTTTCTGCTCTTGTGTTCCCAGCGAGGTGTTTTAAACACTGGGAACATTCCACATGTCAAAGCATACTACACATGCTTTGTGGCTGTTTAACCCATTGATCTAAAAACCATGTATAGTATGGCTCTCTATTTCACATTTGCACTCTGATGGGTTAGTCCCCGACTGGAAGCATTAAGTTGGAAAATGATCCCTATAAATTCTGACCTTGTACCAGACTGAGGTTTCCTTTTTGATGCAGTACTTTTAGAAGTTATTATTGTTTTTCTTTAGATACTTTTACAAGGCTTTGCATAGTTGCTACAAGCCTTCACACATTTTTGTGATGCGCGCGGATGGTACATTGGTATGATGGTACTGAACTTATTGATAATGTTATACAGCTTTGGTTAGCATGAGACAATGTGGGAGATGAACAATTTGTTAGTGGACTTAATTGATCTGCACAAATAGTGCAGGGGAATGCTTTTATTGCTGGTTACCTTTGATTAAGTTTCAAACAGGGAGCATGCTCTCTCTTCTTTGCGTTAGCCAATAGTCTGGCTGAGTAAGTTTGAGGAATGGAACGGACTCCTTTTTTTATGTTTCTAACCCTATGTTGGTGCAAGGCAGGCGAATATATTGACTCTGAGAAAGCAGCCCAGTATTTCTCCAACTGAAGTTGCAGGTTGATAATTTATCCCTCCCAATAGGGCTATATTCTACTTATCAACACCAGTGAGATCTGTACTTGCCTTTACATCACAAACCTGCTGGATTTTCACATGAGAGGTGCTATTCAATTTGGGAAATTCCTTGCCCTCTTTTTCAAGAACTCTGTTATGCTCAATTTTCACTTCCAGGGATGGGTACATTTGAGTCCGCCAACCCCATAGCATCTTTTAGGTGGCAAGTGGGCAAGTGCCCAGGAAGGCTGGTTAGAAGTCCCAACTTGTGACTTCATCCCAGTTGTATTCAAAGTGATTAGGGCCTATGGCCCTCACCCTTCATCGCCACTTCCCATGTCCATTTCCTTACATAAAGTTTAAATTTAAAGTTTATTTATTTGTCACAAATAGGCCTACATTAACACTGCAATGAAGTTACTGTGAAAATCGCCACACTGAGGAGAATTTAGCACAGCCAATCCATCTGACCAGCACATTTTTTGGTTTGAGGGAGGAAAGCGGAGCATTCAGAGAAAATCCACGCAGACACGGGGATAACATGCAAACATCACACCAACAATGACCCAAGCTGGAATCGAACCAGGTCTGCAGTGCTGTGAATCATCAGTGCCACTATGTCACCATGCCAACCACTGTACTACTATTCACCAGCAAAAGCTTTCATGCTGTCTTCATAGAACGATGCCCCTTCCATGACATCCGTTCCCATTATTCACTTAGCACAGAATAAAGGAGACACATAGCAATAACAAGTGTTAAAATGCTAAGAAAATTGAAACAACTTTTCTTAAGTTTTCTTTGGAAAAATTTGCTATTTCTACAATCCTATAAGTGTCAAACTAGCAGGGCAATTATAATATCAATAACAAAAACTTCTAATCACTTCACACTTCTTAAATCATGTCCAAATAAACATCCAGACGTTCGCAGAAGAGACCACAAAAAAACGACTTATTATAATCACATAAAGATTTCAATCATGCAAAGTAAACACTCTACTCAGTTGCAAAACCATAACTCCTGTTAGGCTTACTGCCTGTGCTGGCTATCCGCATTCCTATCCTGCACTGACAGCCAGAGCCAAGAATGGGACCAAAAGTCTCAATCAGTTTGAGTCTGCCAGGAGTCCAAGGCAATCTAGGCCTAGATCTATTTGACTTTGAAGTTGGTTATGATTTCTGTAACTTCTTGGATTGTTCCTCAGATTAAATATGGAATTCTAATTCAAGCATATGTGAGCATGTAGAAAACTATCCACTCAAACTTCAAAATGAAAAAAACCCAAATTCTTTATTCCATTGGCATTCATTACAAAATTGGTTCTTAAATATTCTTGTAAAAACTTCATTGTATTTGAAAGCATCAAAACCTAAGATAAAGGAGAAGAATAAAAAGGTGGTGTTTTTATAGTTTTGGGGCTTTTTAAGACAGTGATCAGCAAAAGTACAATGGATGATCCATGAATAAAATGTTACTTTTTCTTTTGATTTCCGTTATACATACACCAGCTTTTAAAATGAAAGGCCTAAATACAACCAGTTTAAGTTTTGTTGGCTTCTCTCCCACCTTTTATTGAAATTGGATTTTTAATCCACTTTGTGACTCAGAAAGACATGTAATTGTTTGCCTCAGCATTAAATAACTGCCACTTTCAATTCTCTTAATAGGTAATATATTAAAACAAATAAATTGTAGCTCCCTCATTTTATTTGTACGTGTTAAATGATCACATTGAAGTTTGGAGGAAGGATAACAATTGACCATTGCATCATTTAATGTAACTTGAGCTTAACAGTTTTACATACCTGGCATGTGCCATTAGCACAAATGTCTGCTTCCTGCGGACCACATGGCGTTCCATCAAGTACTTTCTCTGAGATCAGCATAGGTTGATCTTTCCCCAGAGGAGAACAGAATAGTGCACAGGGCTTCTCTGAACAGGAAACAACAAAATGAAGCTCATCATAATTAGTCCAATTTATATCTTGAATCAAATTTTAGTTGTAGAAATCTTTCCTGGTCTTCAACTTGACAGATGTGCTGGTTTCCATTGAATTCCCAGATATATCCTGAATATCTTTTACCTACAAAGGTACTTTCTGCAATGTTCTTAAAAATCAGAAGTGAACATAATCAGAGATCCTACAGCCCTTTTGCCCAAACTGGTCCATGGCAACCAAAATGTCCATCTAGCTAACCCATAATGGAAAAGCTAATAGGCTATTTTTTCCTAATTTAGATATCAGATCATTTTCAATATAATGGTCGTATTCCTCAGAAAAATTCCAAAATCTCATGTAATGCTGTTTATTATATAAACAAAGGTAGTAACCTATTTCAAATAACGAGGTTCACTTTTCACAATTCTTATTTTAAATAAATGGATTATCACTTTTATTAAAATAGTTACAAAAGTTTTCACGAACATGATAATGAATACAATACCAATATTGTACAGTAATTGTTTCAGTGAAAGCAATGACAATGTGAATAAAATCTGGTGTTCGTATCACCCCGTCTGAAATATGCACAAACATGCAAAAATAATAGCCCAGAAAGGAAAATGGAGCTGAATTTTCAAAGCAGAACCTGACACTAAAATGAACTCTAGCTTTGGATCTCACGTTGAAGCTGCATGGGTCTCACAATGTTATTATCAAATATAAATGGCACAAGACTTTGCATTCATGGGGAATGCATTTGAAAATTCTAATCGTGTGCGAAAAGATCCTTAATGACTTAAGGGGAACTCACTGGAAACCCCTCCCATTGTCAAAATTCTGATGTGTCCTTGGCATGTGGTTTGTTGGCCTTTCCAAAAAGAGACAGCTCGGGTCCCTCACCAGCTCTCTAGCTCCAAGACCCCTATCCCACGAGACTTTGGCCAAATCTAGTGTTCTCAAGGTGGTGAGCTTGGAGGGAGAAAGGGCATTCACTTAGGCCAGATGATGGCATACCACAACCCTGCCACCTTTCTGCATCTGCCTGAGTTTAGTACTAGGCAGGAAGGGCCATGGTCAACTTTTCCACCCCACTGCCAATTGAGACCTTTAAATGGCCAATTGAAAGACACTTTACCACTGCTGCTGGTATTAGCTGAGCTGGAGTTGGGCTTGTTGCCACGTGGTGTGCGCGGCATCTAACATCATGCTTGATGGTTCGACTTAGGGAAGAGGTTGCCCCCACTGAGAACCACAACACTGCCCTTGCTGCTGACACCTCCTGTACCCCTCTCCTCATGATCCTGTGAACCCTCCATCCCGCTACCTGTGGCATGATTACTGAGACCCTGGCACTCCAGCACCTCTCCAGTGGCATTGTGGCCGCTGGTTGACTAGGGACTCTGGGTAAGCAAGATTTCTACCCCAGCGTAAGGCTGGTGGCTGGATCAACTCTTTGATAGGCATTTTGTTCAGTAGACCTTCCCAAAAAGAGATAGCGCAGGTCCCTCGCCGGTTCTCCAGCTGGCAGGCAAGATCTCTGACTCTTCAACAAGGTTCTGACTCAGCTTTGGGACCTTAATTGTTAATTCCCATTGGATCAAGTCCCAACCTACAGTCTTGTGGAAAACTAGCTTATGGTCTCAGTAGGAGAGGGTCACACGGATATTTCAGGAAACAGAAACATAAGGTTGAATCTGATATCAATTAGGTTGTCTTAAAATAAGATTGAAGGGACTGACCAATGCCAAATTACAAAGACAAATTCAGTATAGACCTGTTCCACATGTATATTATAAACAAAGATATCAAAAGACTGATTTATCTCTCAAACATCCAACAACACTGCTACATGGTACAAGTGATATGCGTAATTATGTTTCTTCCCTCACTTCCTACGTGTGTGCTGATTCTTGCTGGTATGATTGTATGGATAATGACAGCTAATTTCAATCCTGTCCTTTTCCAATACTCATACAAAGATAGAAAATGTTGGAAAAACTCAGCAGGTCTATCAGCATCCGTGGGGAAGGAAATAGAAGGCAGAATTCTCACACTTTGGGACTAAATCCTGTGGCGAGGGTGAGTCTGATGGTATATCATTCACCATCCTCTCTGGTGCCATATTGGAAAGGTCCCCAACAACACTGATCCAAAACTGAAGGAAGAAAGTAACGTAAGAAATAGGAGCAGGAGTAGCTATCTAGCTCTTCGAGTAAGTCTCCTGAATTCTGGAAAGGTTGGAAGATAAATCCCAGCCTGGGCACCATCTGGAAGGTCTACCTGAAAATGCACTCCCAACTCACTGCTGTGGTGTTCCAGGATCCAGAGGTGTGTGTGTGTGTGTGTGTGTGTGTGTGTGTGGTGGGGGGTGGAGGTGGCTCCATCCTGAACTCTGGAAACAGCACCACGCATTGTTCAACTGATTCCCGACATCTGCATGCCACGTTGTTCCAGACATTTCACACAAGTGTTTTGCCACCAGCACCGCAAAGAATCCGCCATTTATTTACATCCCATTTTTAAGTTCACACTGCTTCCAGCAGGTTTCCTGATCTCAGCAGTGAAAGATCCTGCTGTAAATTCACACCAGAGCGAAGCTGATTTCTTGGACCCTCGCTATATTCGCTCCCCCACTTGCCCCACCACAATGGCCATCATTAAATCCGCCAGTTTGTCTGGGGAGAATTCCACCCAGGGTTAATGTTTTGAGTCAAACGTAATTCTTCTTCAGAACTGGCCAATTAGACTCAAAGTATTAACTCTGTTTCTCTTTCACTGATACTGCCACACCTGCTGAGTTTTCCCAGCATTTTCTGCTTTTGTTTCAGATTTCCAGCATTTACAGTATTTAATTTTTATTTATTCAAGAATTCTTTACAACAAGAGTCTGGATACTGATTGGGCATTAGGACCCTGGCTAATTTTTCTTTTCATTGGTGCTGGATGCCGAGGGAAAGGTCCCACAAGTCCTGTGCCCTCATCTGAGATTGGGTAACTCGACAACAGAGCAAAGTCAAAATTGGATCTTCTATTCTGTACTATTTAGCTTTAAACTTGTGAATGGCTTATCCTGTAGGTCACTAGGCGAGCACATTGCAAATGTATCTGGTGTAATGAATATTATATCGTACCAAACAGATCCTTTATATAGTGTTGGCAGAATAATAAGCATTATGAGCAGCACGGTGGCACAGTGCCTCACAGCTCCAGTTCCACACACACACACACACACAAACTCTGGATCCTGGAACACCACAGCAGTGAGTTGGGAGTGCATTTTCATGTAGACCTTCCAGATGGTGCCCAGGCTGGGATTTATCTTCCAACCTTTCCAGGATTCAGGAGACTTAATTTTGGCCTCAGGTAACTTTGTGAAATTTGCACATTCTCACCGTGACGGTGTGGGTTTCTTCTGGCTGCTCCGTTTTCTTCCCATACTCCAAAGGTGGATGGGTTACGTAGATTGGCTATGCTAAATTGGCCCCAAGTGTCAGGGTGATTAGCAGGGTAAATACATGAGGTTACGGGGATGGGGACTGGGGTTGGATTGTGATTGGTGCAGACTTGATGAGCTGAATGGTCTTCTTCTGCACTGTGGCGATTCTATGAAATGGTCATACTGCAGTAAGGTGATCAAAGGCAGGATCTTCAATGAATTTGTTAGAGGATGAAAGTACAGCAGGGCAGAACCTCTACCTCACTATCTGAAGAGCTGTAAGTTCTCAAGACTTTCCTGATCATTCTAATCTCTTGTTGTCACTCAGTCCCTGCTGGGAACTGATTCATCATGGGACTTGCCCCAATATAGCACTATGCTGCTAAAATTCTGCTCCTGGTTCATTGTTGGTATTTGTACATTTTTCTTGGTGCATTGTGTGTGCTTGATATCGTAAGGCACTTCATCAGGTTGTCTCTCTGTCCTGATTTAACTGCAATTCATACATCCCAAGGGTGATCTGACAATTGCATTAGGTAGACAGGCAACCAGGAGCAGAAATGTTCTGGTGCAGCTTCATCATTCAAGACACCAGCATTTCCCGTAGATAGCAAAGCTTAAAACTGTGCATTTTCTGATGAGACAGGAGACTGCTAAAGTCCAGCAGGTAGCAGAATAACTTTCTGCCAAGCGTAGTCTTCTGATCACAAATCAGATGGACTGAATATGACCCACGTTTGCCAATTCCACTGCACTTGAACTGCCAGTACTGGGGAGTAGGATTTCAGTCCCTCTGTTGATAATCATTAAAGATGATTGATGTGGGAAAATGAAATTCATATGCTACAGCAATGCACTCTTCTCAGGTTAAATACTTGTGTTGTACATTTGTTAAACACCTGATTACATCAGTTAAAAAATGTCTCCAATGAAAATGTGTACAATGAAACCTAATGACTATACTTATGCCGACAAAATAAACATTTTGCACATAGAAAGATTCCAAAAATCACATTGAGATGAAATTGGTACAATTAGAGCCATTTTTTTGTAACTTAACAGTTCATCTGCCAAATTGTAAAGACAATTTGACAGGCTTGATGCAAATACTGAGTGCACAAAGTGGGAAATTGCTCCATTTTTCCAGAATAACAAATATCACAGTAATTAACAAAAGAGTAGAAAGAAGAAACGTGCTTTGCACACAATATATTTCCCATGCAGGGATTCAACACTTCAAAAAAAAATGCAAAATGAATGTAATTAAAAGTTAATTCATTTTTAGAGTTTGTTTGCGAGAAGAATGCAGACAACTTTTAAGATCTCCATTTATTTACCAGTACCATAACAAAGTAAAGCCTTAATCAGGAGAAAGAATGGTTCTGTCCAGTACAAAATAAGCTGTTGTATTTTCCTTATACTTTGTTAAAGAAAGCTAAATCCTTTGTTGCGCTAAAGGATATGGACATTGAAATAAATATTCTTTTATTTGGGCCTGTGCTAATTTCAGCAATTTAAAATCCGATAACTATCTTTCTCTTTTGCGATCATAATACCAACAGTCTTAAAACTTTAGAAATGTTACAAAATCAACACTTGGTACCAGTTTATATTTCTACATTTATTGCACTGAAGTATAAACAGAAGTTACATTAAAATTAACTAACAGGCAGAGTATTGTTTTCATGCCATGATTACATTTTTATTGCAAGATTTAAGGAACATTTGGAGACCTGTTAAGGTTGTTTGGCTCAATGACATTTGAAAGTTTTCTTGAGGAAACTTTTCTTTTATTAAGATGCTAATTCACTATTGTTTGGATTTCTGCTTTGTTGCTGACTATCCAATTACTGTATAACACGCATAAATATGCACTAGCACAGAACTGGAATGATAGTTCTGATCCCTATAATTGGCCTGCTGGAGGACCAACACAGTGGACAGCACTGTGGCCTCACAGCACCAGGGACCTGGATTCAATTCCAGCGTTGGGTGCCTGCGTGCAAGGAGTTTGCACATTCTCTGTGTTTATGTGTGTGTTTCCTCTGGTTACTCCAATTTCCTCTCACAGTCCAAAGATGTGCAGATTCAGTGGATTGGCCATGCTAAATTGCTCTTCAGCGTCCTAAAATGCATAGATTAGGGAGATTAGTTGGGGTAAATACATGGGTTACAGGGATAGATCCTGGGTGCAATGCTCAATCGGAGAGGCAGTAGAGACTTGCTGGGCTCAATGGCCTCCTTCTGCACTGAGGGATTTTTTTGATTCTATAAGTAACTAGATAATAACACTGATTAGAGGATGGCATCTGTATCTTAGAAATGTGGAAAGGGCAGATTTTCAAAGTGAATAGTAATCCTAGCTGGCCTAAAGATTACTGTAGGAGATGTGCAATTTACTAAGTTGTCTTTACCCATGTACTAAATGGGAGGGCTGACAGATCTTTTGCTGATTGACTATAATTTCCAATCAATCAAAAACAGCAAATGGTTGAAATGAAATACAATGACAAAACGACACCAATGAGGACATTATGTTAAATTGCAAACCCAGTAAAGATTTTTATGCTCACCTACAGATAAAGGAACGTTTTATTAGCAATTACAAAAATAAAGAAATTATTGAAGCACAAGACAAAAGAGGAAAAGGCAAGATCTGGTCTAAGTTGACTTTTGAGCAATACGTGGTCACGCCTAATGACTGGTACTGAGGCAATTTGCCCATTAGACTCCACTAAGAGAAAACATTTAAATATTTCTCTGAGCTGAAGTTGTATATTAATCAGAGCAAGAGTACAGGGCGTGCTAAGTAAGCGCCTTACATGTTTTTATGACATTTGGAGATCTGAAGTTTCAACACCACTAACTGTCCTGTTTAGGGCTGCTGAAACTGCTGGCCCTCCAATCGGCCAAAAGCTCCTGGGATGTGCGGCTGTTATTTAAAGAGATTTTTAGTTGCCTGATCTGAGCAAAGTGCAGTTAAGTGTCCATCCCACAAAGGCCAAGATGTGGTGGTCCCAGCTTTCCAGCCCATCGTTAGGATCCATGTAGCGAACAGAAAATTTAATTCTTTGATTGGCTGTTTTTGCAAAGCATCCTCTAGAGCATTCAAGGCGTCTAAATTACTGCTTGATCAAACCAATGTTTCCATGTAATGAACACAGCCACTTCGTGTAGTGTTTCAATTGAGCTTGGCTGCAATTTTAAACCACGACCACAAGTTGTGGTTTTAAGCCATGCTAATGGTTCCCAGAAAGTTGATCTTGCAATTAATCTTCATTTTATTTTAAAAAAGGCACAAAGTTGACTAGGAGTAAAAGATTCCTGTGCCGATCCTGGTGCTCAGTGATAATTGAGGACATCTTATTTTGGGTACTCAGATATTGGTAAGCTTGAAGGACAAAGTAGGATTTTCTTAAAGCCACTGCAGTTCCATGTAGGAACGGTCTGTAACACACCATACCCTCAAATTACCACCTATAATATAATCTTTTTGTGTTTAGAATATGATTTTACTCTACTTGTAAAAAAGTGGATGAATGAAATGACTTTGCAGAACAGTACATCAGTTAGCTTACAGATACATGATGGAAGTGATACTAAAACCAAAGCATTTGGACTGTAGCAAGAGCTTTATCCCACAGGGGGGGGAGAGACAAAAAATTATGAAGAGGGTGTAAATGCTTATGAAGGACTGATAAGATCTGTTGAACTATCAAGTGATTTAAGTCCACAAGCGTATAAAAATTTAAAATAAACAGCCTGCCTGTGTCAATAAAAATTGAAAAAACTCAAACTGTAGAGTTGTTTAAAACCACAAACCTTCAGAAATTTATCAAACAGTCACTTGTGTCAGTAAGAGCTACACAAGTTGGTTGTTGACATAATCACAATAATTGTATATGGTTGGTTGATTTCCACCAACCTATAATTCTCCCAGCTGTGGGTGGGGGAGTGGGGGAGAGAGGACAGGAGTTGTAAGTTCACAGTTCGATTGGTAACTTAAAGAGAACATAAGAACGTAAGAAATAGGAGCAGGATAGGCCATCTAGCCTTTCGAGTGTGCCCCACATTCAATAAGATCATGGCTGATCTGAAGTGGATCAGTTCCACTTTCCCGTTTTCTCCCCATAACCCTTAATTCCCTTATCTATCAGAAATCTATCTACCGTGACTTAAATATACTCAAAGAGGTAGCCTCAACCATTTCAATGTGCAGAGAATTCCAAAGATTCACCACCTTTTGAGTGAAAAAGTTTCTCCTCAACTCCGTTCTAAACTCTGTACTCCCTCTCAGGCCAATATATCCTTTCACAAATAAGGGGACCAAAACTGCACACAGTACTCCAGTTGCAGCTTCACCAGTGCCTTTTACAGTTGCAGCAAGACTTCCTTGCTTTTATATTCTATCCCCCTCGCTATATAGGCCAACATTCCATTCACCTTCTTGATCACCTGCTGCACCTCCAGACTGAGTTTTTGTGAATCGTGCACAAAGGTCCCCAGGTCCCTCTGCACAGTAGCATGCTGCAGCTTTTCACCTTTTAAATAATATCCCCTCCTACTATTATTTGTACCAAAGTGGATAACCTCACATTTGCTAACGTTATTCCCTATCTGCCAGATTATAGTGAGGTTATTGAAGGATTAGCTGTCTTTGATGTAATGCTATTAATGTAAATCTATTGGCTTTGATGAGAGATCTTATGGAAGTGGGGGCGGAGTGAGGCTTTTAAAGGTTTGAATGGGGCTTCGTAAATGGGTTTTTTTTAATCATAGTGATAGAGACTTAGATTGTTGCTTTATTTCATCTCAACATGATTCCCGAATTTTCCCCAGAGTGTATATAAGTGAGTTGACATGGAGTGCATAAGGGCAAAGGATGGTAGATATGTGATATGAGTTGGCACAGAGAGCATGAGTTGACATATATGTGCAGTGAGGGAATAAGGGCAATAGGGCCTAATATTTAGCAAAATAATTGGGGTAAAGTCCCCAAGAACTGAGACAGGTCTTTTATAAAGACCATCAGCATTCAGCAGCCCCTTTGACAATCTCTTATCTGCATCTTGGGGTGGTGACAGATCCAGCCCCGTCCTGTATCCTGGAGTGAAAATTGCCTCGCCTGGGGCACATCTTCCCAAGACAGACGTGCTGAGCAGGGAAATATTTTGATTCGAATTATCTACCTCAAGAGTGAAGGTCTGGCTCACTATCACTAACATGACCAGTGATTGTCCATTTCTGGTTTATCTTGATAAAGTGATGGTGAACCTAATCGTTGAATCACTGAAATCTACTTTGTGAAGTCATTCCCACAGTGCTATCAGGTTAAGAGCTCCAGGATTTTGATTCTGTGGCAATGAAGGAATGGCAATATATATCCAATTCAGGATAGTGCATGATTTGAAGGAAAACCTGGTGGTGACAACGCAAGTGCTATTCTTGTCTCTCCGGATATGGATGTTTAAACTGGTGGGGAAGGGGTGACAACCTGACTACTTCAAACATGATGATGCTGTACTGTGTCAGAGCTGTTGGAGCAACATCCATCCACACAAATGGGCTGTATTTATTCACAGTCTGACAAATGTAAATGGTGGAAAGGTTCTGGGAATTCAGGAACTGAGCCACTTGTCACAACATATTCAAATCATCTTGCTCCAGTCGTTATGGCATTTTTGTGGCTGGACCAATTGAGTTTTTGGTTAATAATGACTCCCAAGTTGTTGATTGTGGCAGCTTTGACAATGGCAATGCAAATGAACATTAAGGTGATATTCTGTTGGAGATGATTACTGCCCATCACTTCCATGGTAAAAATTTTATTTATCACTATCAGTCTAAGCATTGTCCAGATTTCACTACATCCACACATAGACTACTTCATTATTTGATGAATTGTGAATGGAGTTGAGTGTTCCACAATCATCAGTAAAGTCTAATTTCTTACTTTCTAATGAACAATTGGTTATTGATAACGAAGTTGAAGAATGTTGGACCTTGGACATTACACAAATTGGGCAGAATTTTATCAGTGGAATAATGTTCCTGACAGCAAAATCTTAAGTTTGTGCCACTTCATGTCTCAATTTAATTTCCTGTTTCCCATGCAATTACAATTAAAATTCAAAGTGGAGCTGATCACACAGGGGCACAAGGCGATCGGAGAAGCTTTTCACTGGTGAAACCTGACATCAGTTGACAATGCTAGAGATGAGGCTGGGCAATACAAAAACCTTCTAGTCAAACAGGGGGGCTGTGCATCATAGCCACAATCTTCCAACTCAACTCGTTTGTCATCAACATAAGATTTATTGAGAGAACAAAGGTGGTATGGGTGTTTCTTCAAATTTAAATTCTGCTTGTAAATATTTCAGTACATTGATTTTATTTTATTCATAGATGCATTACCTTCATTTTATTAAGATTAACTTAGTCAGAGATCTAAATGTAACAGCATGCCTCATAGTGGGCACACATTAATGTTACAAGGGAATTGGGGACATTTCCTTTATTGAATGTTTATATATTAGTGTTCAGTATTGTATCACCACAATATGGGATATGGCTGAACTTACACTCAGTGCTCCCTTCTATGCATTGTAAAGGGCATTGTCCACAATAACTCTCAGTAGCGGTCACTGAAATGCTTTACAACAACTCAAAGGTCTGCAAGGACTCTGTCACCTAACACCCTGAGATGGACATACTTTTGGATATACAATTTTCTTAAATTGACTGACTGCCACTCTGCCCTGCCACATCAATCTCACCTCACACATCCCCGCCCCTCACCCTCTCACACCCGCTCCAATACACCACAGTCAGAATATTGGATCCCTCTTCCACTTCCCATTTACCTGACATTCAGAGTTCAAAAGCAAACTTGCTGACCTCAGAACAGCACAAAGCAAACTGGTGCATGATGCCTGTAAAATGAACAGAGTACCACAAGATCCTCATGCCTCACTGAATTTATCCTGAAGGTAGGACATAAGTTTAAAATGTTTTATACTTATAAGCATTTTTAACATGCAAAGCTACTGCAAGTATGAACCTGTCACAGACTGGCACGTAGCCTGACATGCTGCAAACACATTGCTGATTTAATTTCTGATGTGGAGATGCCGGCGTTGAACTGGGTTAAGTACAGTAAGGCGGCTCACAACACCAAGTTAAAGTCCAACAGGCATATTTGATTACATAAGCCACAAGCTTATGGATTGCTGTCCCTTCATCAGATGAGTGGGAGTTCTGTTCACAAACAAGGCATACATACACTATATGTATACTTGTGTACGTGCTGAGTTTGCACGTTCTTGCCATGTCTGCATGGTTTCCTCTGGGTTCTCCGGTTTCCTCCCACAATCCAAAGGTGTGCCGGTTAGATGGATTGACCATGATAAATTGACATCTAGTGTCAGGGAACTAGCAGGGTAAATATGCCGATTACAGGGATAAGAACCTGGATGGGATTGCTGTTGGTGCAGGTTTGATGGACCGAATGGCCTCTGCCTGCACAGTAGGAATTCTAAATGACCTTTTTCCCCCATTGTGTGTAATTGTGCATTAAGTTCTGCATGAATATAAAAAAA
The DNA here is from genome assembly GCA_024679065.1 of Sphyrna mokarran. NCBI lineage: Eukaryota > Metazoa > Chordata > Chondrichthyes > Carcharhiniformes > Carcharhinidae > Sphyrna > Sphyrna mokarran. The sequence continues at coordinate 83,783,261 of JAGIQG010000006.1, forward strand.
ATCATTTGGAGCATTTCCCTGTGCACTTTTTAAATGATCAGAACATTGGGCAGAATTCACCCAAAAAATTTCACATGTTGTACCCAGCAAGAAAACTGGTGAAATTCCCGCTGGATGGTCAGGTATGATTCAGTTTGCAATTCGCCAACACTTTTTTGGAATGGGGACCAAAAGACACCGACAAGGCCATCTCCTAGGAGATTGGGACGCCAATTTTGAAGGGCATCCCAATCTCCAGACAACCTTACACCACCACAATCATCCCCTACCTAATATGCATCAGGACTTCTCTACTCGCTGGCATCAAGACCCTCCCAACTTGCTGGCATCAGGACTCAGGACCCACTTGCTGGTACCAGCACCCACACTCCCTAGTAAGCAGCAGACTACAATAGCATCACCAAAGCTCCGCCCACTCCTCATGCTCTCCCCATGAACCCCCTCCCTCTTCAGGTCCCCCACTTTGATGCTGTGAAGTTGACACCCTGGCACTGCCAGATTGGCACTGTCAACTGGCAGTGCAGTGCCAGGGCATTATCCAGCCATTTCCCTGACTACCTGGGGGCTTCAATGGTCTCCACATCCCTCCAATGTGGCTCAGGTTGTGGGAGACCGGTTGTGATTTGCTCCCAGTTCCCACTGCACTCAAGGGACTGAGGTTTGCAGGAGTCGGGTTCAGACTGATCCTGAACATGCTAATCTGGTTCACGCTCTCGCTGAACCAGAGTGTGTTGGTGCGTGGGAGCTGGGACAATCCCAAAACGGGTTCTTGCCAGCAATAACCGCACTCTAGACCCTCCCCACGTGATTCTCTGGCCCCGGTGTTTTTTGCGTATAAATGCATGGAGCTGGAGAATCGTGGCTATGATCACTATACTTAAGAATATAATTGGCAGAAATAATTTCTTACTGAATTTACACTATATTAGAATGTCCAGAATAGAGACAAGACTGAAAAATACTCTCATCACCTAGACTGTATCCCTCCCACAAGAGTAATTACTAATATAGTAAATATTTGTCGATAGTTTTTTAATCGCTTAAAGTCAAATTTACTAATCATCACAATTTTAAAGTATATGGCATTCACCTAGTATCAGAAGCATAAAAATTATGAATCAATCTGGAGAAGAAACAAAGCATCAAGCCCAAATTAGAGTTGAAAAAATTGCTATATAGATGGAAGGCTGTTATAGAGTTTATTGAATAGCTAGCATAATTGTTTTAACATCAAATTTATTCAGACTATGAACATGTGATATCACTTTTTCACCCTGGTGCATTGGAATGAATGAATAGACCGGTTTCTGGTAATATTGCAGAGTGCGCCATATCAGAACTTGGCATTTAGTACTGTCTGCAGCTCCAAGGGAACAAATCCTGTCCAAAGACTGAGTTAAGAAAATTGAAGCTGGGATCTGTTTAAAATGAACCGCAAGTTTTAAAAAAATGCAACATCTCATATCACATAAATCAAACGAAAAAGAATGGGCTGAATTTTACATTGATAATAGTAGCAAGGCTACCAGCGCTCCTTGTTGTTAGGGGTTAAATTGGACAGCAATTACTGTTACACACACATGTGGTTAAACATGGAAATGTGGGAATTGTGGTCCCTGGTTGCTCTACTTTTTCATATGCTGTGCTCTCACAGAACCTCATGGAAGGGTGTGAGTTTGCCCTCCAGCTACCCATTAAATATGGCAGGAAGAGTTAGGAACAACAACAACAACTTATATTTTCATGACATCTTGAAATAAAACATCTCAAGGTGCTCCATATAAGCAGAATGAAGCAAGATACTAAAAAGGAGATACTAAAGCAGGTGACTGAATACTCGGCCAAAGAAGTAGGGTTTACGGAGTGCGTTAAAGGAGAAAAGAGAAACGGAAAAATGAAGACATTCAGGGAAGGAATTCCAGAGCTCAAGGTGTTGGTCAATAAAGGCACAATCACAATGGGAAAGTGGTTAAAATGGGAATGCTCAAGAGGCCAGAATTCGGTGAGTACAAATATATTGAAGGTTATGGAGTGGAGAAGATTACAAAGATAAGTGGCATATCCATGGAGTTTTTGAAAGTAAGATGAGAATTTTAAAATAAAAGTACTGTTTAACTGGGAACAAATGTACATCATGGAGTACAGGATGATGGGTGAACAGGACTTGGTGTGATTAGGACATGGGGAGCAGAGAGTTGGTTGATCTGAAGTTTAAAGAGGGTAGGTTATGGGTGCTCTGTGGAGAGCCTTGGAATAGTCAAGTCTAAAGGTAACAAAGGTATGGATGAAGGTGTCAATAACTGATCAATTGAGGCAAGAATGGAGTCTAACAATATTGCAGAGTTGGTAATTAAAATTAACACATTTTGCAGTTTTAGTCATTTCTTTCTGTCCAGTCACATCGTCACATCAGAATATCCAATATTGTCACTCATCCTGGCACCATCTCAGACCCAAGTCTAAATGGTCATACCAGCCTCACCGCCCCCGCCCCCACCCCCACCCTCCCAAACAAATGTTGTCCATCGCTCCTCTCCACACAATCTGTTTTTTGCATTCGCAATTCTCTGGCTTCCCTCTCTGGAGGAAAAGATAGCATAGAATTCCAGGGTGAAGGCGAGAATCCAAGTGGTATGTGTGGGGAGAATTCCAGTGATAGCCACATTTTTGGCCACTGACACTGTCATGGAAGCTTAGCTTCAGAGGGCTGCAGATGCCAGGGACAAATGAGAGTGAAAGCCTAAACCTCATGGGGCACTGATTGGTGGAGAATGCTGATCCTCTGCCTCGTGACCTGTGTTGGAGATCTCAGCATCTTTGAGCTGGGACCATTCCACAATGGTTAGGGAGATAAACATGGAGGCACACGACTGGATTTAAGAAGGGAGTGGTTAGGAAAGAGAGGTGGGTTCCACCTTAGTGGGGTTGCCCAGTGACTGGCAAAGGGCAGCCCCCAAAGAGCAAAGACTGACCCTATCACCCTCCTTCCTGCCATTTAAACATTTCAGTGGAAAAAAGATAAGGCTCTCTGCGCCTGCCTGGGTGCCTACACCAAGGCTGGAATTTTGCGGTTGTTCACACCAATGGGATTTTCTGTTATGCTGCTGTAAATGGAGAGTTGGCTGAGTGCCAAATTCTCTGTCCTCACTTGCACCAATTGTAGGGTGTAAATGGCTGGAAGATATTGGTACAAATATTTTTTGATGTGGGCACCGTATTGTTTGGGTCAATTGAACTTGATAATAAGCTTAATTTGACCATTGATTATTTATTTAAATGTAGCGGGCCCACAGAATAGGCTGTTGATTCTGCATCTGCCTGCCCGTCTCCACTCACCACCCCCTAATTTGGGGTTTTGATGGGAAGACGGTCGAGTAGGCATCTGCTCTATTTCATCAGCCTCCCGCATGAAACACACGCACTGGGACATATAAAGTACAGTCCTACACAGTTCAATGGGAATTCTTCACCATGATTGGCCATAGAGTCTTTCTGTTGCTTGCCCTGCTTACATATACCACAAATGCTCTGTAGGGGGCGCTGAGAGAGCAGACAGCAAGTTTACAGTCAAAAGCCTGTAAAAAACACTCTGGGCAGTTGCCACACAGAGAATGGCAAATGCTGCTGCTTACCAATAAATCTGGGCCAATATTTCCTTACACATGCTTATTTCTTTCTCTTTTAAAATATATCAAGGCAATAGACTTTTGACTCTTGGATAGTGCAAAGATATTTTGGCATCTAACCTTTCTTATAAAGTCCAAATACTTTGGAAAAAAAACAACATCCTAAAATTACCCATCCTGATTTCCCCAAATATTTTACTGAAGTATTTATGATACGAGACGTGTTCCATAGAAGAACATTTATCCTTGTAATAGAAATTGTAAGACCAATGCTATGGCTATATGTTGTCACATCAAACACAATATGTGGTTAATGACTTTCCAAGCCTGACTGGCTGCATTAGAGCCAAGTTTTTTTTAAAAAAAGCCGTTTTTATTATAAAAGAAAGTACTATGTGCTGGTAATGTAGTGCTGAAGGTAATGGTCGTGTGCCATGAGATGTCATTCTCCAAGTATCTACCAGTGGAATATATTCCAGAGTCAATGATGTAAAGGAGAATGCTATTTATCGAATTTTCTGAAGTAATGCAGATACATGTTCATTTCAGTTACAGACTATGATTTTGATGTGAACGCTGAGAGATTTGTACCTCGCCAACTATGATAAAGCAATGAAAAGAGAAGCATGTAAACCTTTACATTTGCATCTTTGAATCTTTGTTACTGATATTATGACATAGTTTAATCCAATTCTACCAAATCCGATATGGCAAAGCCAGTTTGCTACATTTTGGTTGGATTAAATATTTTGACTTTGTAACCATCAAGCTGGTTTCTACATATTTATAATATTGTCCATTATTACAGAGAAAGTTATGTGGTACCAATTTTAACAACTGCCTCAGGAATACTGAGAACTTGAACTGCATATGCTCCGTTCCATAATTATCAGTAATCCTCTACCTTCTATTACATATTTATATATTTTTTATTTATTAGTGTCACAAGTGGGCCCACATTAATACTACAATGAAGTTGCTTTGAAAATCCCCTTGTTGTCACACTCCGGTACCTGTTCGGGTACACTGAGTGAGAATTTAGCATGGCCAAAGCATCTAACCAGCATGCCTTTCGGACTGAGAAGAAAAAATTTGGAGCATTGGAGGAAACCTACGCAGACACAGAAGAACACGCAGACTCTGCACCCAAGCCAGGAATCAAACCTGGATTTCTGGCACTGAGGCAGCAGTGCTAACCATTGTGCCATTGTATCGCCATTTACAAAGTTGTAATTGACAGGTGAGTACAAAGAACAAAGAACAAAACAGCACGGGAAACAGGCCCTTCGGCCCAACGAGCCCGCGCCACCACCCTGATGTTCCCACCTCTACCCATGATCCCTGTCTATGTTTATAGATCTATGGATTATAAACCAAATTTGAGACAATTTAGGGAGAATTTGTTTTGCCAATTAGCCTAACAGCACATTTTTGGGATGTGGGAGGAAACCGGAGCACCCGGAGAAAACTCCTGCAAGCACGGGGAGAACGTGCAAACTCCCAGACACAGGCCCAAATCCATGTATCTGCACAGCACAGCGATAGTCACTGAGCTGTCATGTTGCATAAGTAATCAAAAGTGTTATATCAAAATAATGATAAATTATGTGCAATCAAGCCTATAAAATGCAAGTTACATATGATATTGTAACACATTATATGTACTTAGTATTAAAAATCACTTCTATTGTGCAGTTCCTGCCTCATACCTTCTCCCATTAAAACATTTGTCAACATTTGCAATGGAAACTGTCTATATAAATATTCATGCTGTAAATCTCTATGCAAACATTGTTAAACTGCACTTTCTAAACAGTTATTAGCAAACAGTTGATGTTTTTTGTGACTGATGTATAGGACAAAGGCGACATACTCTAAACAACAAAACCCTGTGAAATGGCCACTTACAAGCATTAAAGGCTACAATTAACAGGGATCAAAAAACAAAATACTGAAAAAACTCAGCTGCTCTGGTTCTCTTCAAGAAGAGTCAAATGGACTCAAAGCATTAACTCGGTTATTCCTCCAGCGATGCCACCAGACCTGCTCAGTTTTTCCAGCATCTTTTGTCTTCATTTCTGACTTCCAGATCCACAATATTTTGCTTTTGTTGCAATTAACAGGGAAATTGCCACAAAGATTATATTTCCCTGTAGGTCTATTAATGCAGCCACAGGGTGGCTCTGTACTAATTAAGGTTGATTTCCTAAATTCCTCGCTAATCAGACAACATGCTGAAGGTGAGAAGCAAACGCGTTCATTTCCGTTAGATATAATTAATTATTCCAAATTCCAGAGTAGCTGAGTTATTCAATTTAGCCCCAACATATACATCTATTCACCCATTAGAAACACTAGGCAGGATTTTACAGCCAGCACTTCTGTTGCAGAGACTAGAGAGCTACCGGCCAAACTGAGGGGCTAAAAGCTTGTCAGTAGCCTCTTAGAATGGCCATTCGAGCATGAACTGGTTGTAGGACTTGGAATTGGCAAATATGTGTTCTCTGCTAACTCCCTGAATGTCAGGAATGTCACCACCTGAAAAGTTGTGACCATGACTTGAAGAATGAACAGAGGCCATGCAAATAAGAAAGGAAGAGCAAGAACTGTTAGCTGGTGGCCATATCTATCCAGCACATTCAGGGAACATTTCTCCTATTTGAACGCCAATGAAGAGTGATGTCCAGGACACTTGCTATTTTTGATGAGAACATCTTCATTGAAATCTGGCAGTCATAATTCAACCTCAGAGCAAGAAAGGAATGCTTTGTTGGTGTATGTGAAAGTGAACATGGCTGTGCTTTTTTCATATCTCCGGTTCCTTCTGGACTTGTGCTGAATATGTCTGCTTCATCTCACAGTTTGCCATACACCGTCACGTAAAGGATATCACTTAGACTCTCTTCTCATTGGGAACCAAGTTCATTTCATTCTCTCTTATCAGAGACTATCAGGTAGAGTGAGTTTTGCAAGGATTGCCAGATTCCCCTTGGCGCAGGGTGCCACTGACGAAATGCACATCATTCTGCAGGCACTATATGTAACGATACGGGAACCATAAGGAATCCTTCTCCCTCAATGATCAACTGGTGCATGAATACACACAGTGAATCATGCATATTAATATCTGGTATCTGGAAACAGTCGCGATGTCTTCATTCTGCATGGTCCATGGCAAATGACTGCACAATGCCTTGTGACATGTTAGGATGTGACACTGATGCATGCTTGCTTCCCAATGCATAAAGCATATTGTTGTTCAACATGATGGAGATCTGGTAAATTGAGCAGTGTCTGAGGCTATTGATGCAATTGGGAGGATATGAAGGTAATTTCACTGACCTTGATTGCTTATACCAGGTTCTTAAACATTTTGTGACACCCAAGTCCTTGTGGCTTGATTCCTGGCATTGCCTTTTCTGGCTACCTGTTCCCACTGCCTTTTGAGTATGTGTCTGCAGGCCTCCTTTGGATAGAGGACATCTCTTTCCGCCTCTTCCCACAAGGCTCCAATGAAGTGTCTAAAAATCCTGTTGCTGGATTTCTTCAATGTTGTGTCATGCCTCAATATTTCCCACACAGAGTCATTTCCTGTGTTACTGCCAGGATCTGTTTGCTTTTAGTGCAGGTTAGATTCAAGAGTGGTTAGCACTGCTACCTCACAGTGCCAAGATTCTGGGTTCAATTATGGCCTTGGGTCACTGACTGTATGGAGTGCACGTTCCCCCTGTATCTGAATGGGTTTCCTCCAGGTGCTCCAGTTTCCTTCCACAGATGTGCAGGGTAGGTTGACTGGCCATGCTCAATTGCTCCTTAGTGACAGGGGTTTAGCAGGGTTATGGAGATGAGGGCTAGCTGGGATTGCTGTTGGTCAGACTCTATGGGCCAAATGGCCTCTTACTGCACTGTAGGGATTCTATGATTCTAAGTAGTGCTAGCCACTCATAATATGGCCCCTTGCTCACAAATCCAAACAACCAACTAGCTAGTCACTGATATAGATAGGCTGCAAAAAATTTGCACGCATTTAGCTCTCATATATTAGGTCTTTAATTTTACATTTTGATTATAAATTTCTCTGTCCACATTTAACAGTACAATTTAGGAACAGCTTTAGAACAGCAATCCAAATTACAGGGCTGAATCAGCCAATTTCGTGCTTCTATAAAGTTACATTTACCCATGTTTTCTGGAATGTGCTTTGTTTAGCTTACTGCTGCCCAGTTTACACTGTCCATTGTAAACCACAATGCTTCCAATTTCAATTGCACTTGAAATCACTCTTAAAAGCACAAACAATGTGGCCTGGACTGTAGCAGAGCTGTCATCATTTCTGTGGAGTTCACTTTGGTTGGATTTGATCCACTACGTCCACTTACACAGCAAGGCAGCATAAATTTAGAATGAGCCATATTGGCTTTTCTTCTAATTCTCTATTTAATTTTGTCAATTTTTATTTTACAACCACCATAATTCATATGTTTGAGCAGCTATCCACTTGCACTTAATGCAATGAACAAACATTGCAAGCACGCCCACTTATTTGCCTTCAATACTGTAGTTTATTTTAATTTTAATATTAAAATTTTAATCAGATGATGACAGCCATAATATCTGATCTTTCAGTTGACTGAACGTACCTTGTTTTTCATCTTGGTTCTGGGCGTCACTGGTATCATTTATTGCCCACTCTAACTGCATGGCTTGCTATGTTTTTTCACAGGGAATTCAAGAGTCAAACACATTGCTGTGGGGCTGGAGTCACATGTAAGCCAGGTCGGGTAAGGGTGCCAGATTTCCCTCTCTAAAGGACATTAGGGGTTTTTATAGCAATCTTGATCACTATTATTGAGATAGCACTATATTCCAGATTTATTCATTCAATTTAAATTACAACAGCTGCCATGGGGGGATTTGAACCCATATGCCTCTAGCTCCAGGATTACTAGTCCACTGAATTACCACTTCACCACCATCTCCTCCAGGCGTATGCTTTGACGTCCATCCTTTTCATGATTCTAGTGCTTGCTGCATAAACTATGGAATGGGATGTGCCAGGCGAGTGAAGTGTCATTTAGGAAACAAGTGATCGTAGAACTATAAGGTTTAGGATAGTTATGGGAATAGACAAGGAGTTAAAATACTTGATTGCAGGAGGCCCAATTTTAGAGAGCTGAGGCAAGATTTGTCACAAAAAATTGAAATCAAATACTCCCAAGGGAGAATTGTAATGGAACAAAGGGCAGCCTTTGAAGATAAGATGATATAGCTGGCCAAGGACATTCCAATAAGAAGAAAAGATAGATCAAAAAAGCCAGAGCTCCCTGGTTGACAAAGAAATAGAGAGTAAAATAATGTTGGGTATGAGAGATGTCAGGTTGATAATGCAAGTGAGAACCAGGACAATTATAAAATGTTCCAAGGGAAGGGATAGTAAAAAGCGAAATGAGAAGCAAAAAGAGACTATTTTGAAGTGACTGGTAGCTAAAATAAAAATGGAGTCCAAAATGGAGTCTATAAACTCTTAAACAGTAAAAGAGTGGGAAGAGGAGAGTTGGGGCTGTTGGAGGCCCAAAAAAGGAATATATAGATAGAAGTTGAGGTATTATGTGAATATTTTTCATCTATCTTTGTCAAGGAGGATGATGCTGCCACAATCATTGAGGAAAAAGAGATTATTGAGATACTAGTTGGGTCAAATATTTATATATCGGATTTATAAGAAGGGCTGCTATATTTATTTGGTAAGTTATTATGAGATGAGACATTATATCCAAGGATGCTGTGGGAAGTAAGGGTAGAAATTGTGGTAGCGCTGGCCATAATCTTCCTTTGATGCGGGCTGGAGCCAGAGGACTGGAGAATTGCAAATGGTACACCCTTGTTCAAAAAAAGTGCAAAGATAAATTCAGCAACTACTGGCCAATCAATTTATTCTTGGGAGTGGGAAAATTTTCAGATCTAATACAGAACAGCCAAGTAGATAAATTGGCTTAATTAAAGCCAGTACAGATTTGATGAATCCAAATAAAGTTCAATTAAATTCATTGATAAGGTAATTGAGAGGATCGACGAAGGCAACGTAGTTTATCTAGTATATATAATCTTACAAAAGTTTGTTTGATAAAGTGTAACATAAAGGGGGTGATTCTCCCGGCATCCTGTGCTGCCCAGTAGTGCAACAGGCTGGAAGACATCAGCAGTGGCCATTTTGTAGGGTTCCCACTGAGCATTTCCATGTGATTTACGGCCCGCGGACAGAATTTCCCAGGCTGGTTAGTGTCTTCCTCGTGCTAGAAGTGGTTGCTTTCAATAGTATTTACAACTGCCCTCCACTAATGGGGAACAGATGGCCTGACCCAACTGGAGGGAACAGAAGATATTAAAAACCTTCCCAGGAGGTCGGGGGTACAGGTTGTGCCCCTTGGATAGTGCTACCTGGCAGTGCAAAGCAGACAGCGCCTATTGGGGGCATGGCATATTGGAAGGACGGTCAGTGGGGGAATTTGTTGCCACTCTGCACTGAGCGAGAGAAGGAGGGCAAAATGGGGCTAGCCACCCAGGTTGGGGGGTCAGAGCTGGTTTGGGGGAAGGTGGGAGGTGGAAATGACATAGGGGCTGACCCGGAACCCAGCAGTTGAGCGTGGGAGACTCAGTAGACCATTGCAGGGCTGGCGAGCGATTGGGAGGCTGGTGACTGGGGGCCACTGCACATATGCCGATTTCCACACTGTCAGAGTGGGACGCTGTACATGCACCAATCTGTCAGCCGATTTCCATGTTGACAGATCAGCGCATGAACAGTGGCCGGCTTCCAGATGGGAATAGGCCCGGCCCACTGCTTTTCAGAGGGAATCCCACTAGGGCACTCTGTGATGTGCAGAGTATTGGACATTCATTTTGGAAATCACCCTTAAAAAAACTGGCAGGAACTCCTCCCATTTACCCACCTGTCGGAAACTTGCCCAAAGCTTTGTCAGTAAGCTGAAGCTCATGGAAACAGCTGATTAGGGGCAACACGGAAAGAAAGTTAGCTGTGTGTCAGGAAACATGGTGGACAGGCATTTTTGGATTGGAGGAATGTCTATAGTGGGGTTTCGTGTGGCTGATACTAGGACCACTGCTTTCCTTGAGATACATATTAATGACCTAAACTTAGTGTACAGGAAACAATTTCAAAATCAGTGGGTGACACACAAAATCTGGAAATGTTGCAATGTCAGCAGGATAGTGATAGTCTTCAAGAGGACATAGACAGGTAAGTAAAATGAGATATGATGTACATAAAATTTAATGCAGAGAAGTGTAAAGTAATATATTTTGGTCAGAAGAACAAGGAGTAGTAGTATAAAAGAAAGAATACAATTCTATAAAGAGGTGTATGAAAAAGACATTTGGGGGCACAGTATGTTGAAGTTGGCAGGTAGTTCGAGAAATTAGTTAAATCCGAGATATTGAGCTTTCTAAATAGAAGCATGAAGTACTGAAGCAAGCAAGTTATGAAGAAGTTTGAAGTTTTACTAATTTGGCCATATCTGGAGAACTGTATCCAATTCTGAGGATTGCACATCAGGAAGGATGTGAAGACTGTAGAGAGGGTGCAGAGAAGTTTGAGAGGGATGAAAGCCTTCAGTTATGTTGATAAACTAGAGGAACTGAAGTTTTTCTCCTCAGAGAAGAGGAGGTTGAGAGAAGATTTGATAGAGGTGTGCATCATCATAAGAAAGAAATTGTTCCTAATGGCAGAAGGGTTGAGAATCAGGAAATATTGAGTTAACATGATTAGCCAAAGAACCAACGGCAACAAGTAGCAGCAAGTAGTTAGGATTTGGAATGCACTGCCTGAGTGTGTAATGGAATGCTGCTATACCTTTCAAAAGGGAAATGAATAAACATCTAAAGAGAAATATTTTACAGAACTACAAGAAAGAGCTGAGGGTATGGGATTCAGTAAATTGGTCTTATAGAGCATTGCTGTAAACATAACAGATAAGCGAGACTGCCACTTACAGCAAAGCAAGTGCCACTTGCAAGCCCCATCTTTCTTTTCCCAATTCTGACTTTTCCCACATTCCCCCATCCTCTATATTCCCTGTTCATTCCACTGTCCACAGTCTGATTCATCTGCTGTCTTCTTTTTTTTTAATCATTTTTGTTAACTCGGCTCTGTAGTTTTTGGTTCCTTTCTATTCACTTTTTGACCTCTTTCTCATTCTTCCACTGCATTGTCTTTCTGCACATCTCATTAGCTTCAGTTCTCTTTCTTCCATGTTCCTCCCTCTGCTTTTTGCTTTTCTCTGGGTTTATTAAGTCACAACACACCTTTTGAAAGATTCCATTATCTCTAGGAATCTAACCAAAGAATATTTTCCCTGTGAGCATGGTGGGTAGGGGAAGACTTCTGCCTGGAGCCCCTAAAACAAATAAGGCATGAAACAGAAAGTTGCACCTCTTTAAAATTGTCTGGCCTGGAAGACTGTCAAAACTCTAGTGGAAATTTGCAATGATTTTTCTTCTGTTTGAATTGTTGAAAATTCACCAAGCAAGAAGCATGCTTTTCCAGTCTTCTGGGGTTGGCATTTTCTAACAGCTTGAAAGCACTGAAATTGGCTTTGTGGACTCACATAAAAAAGATAGGAGTTAGATCAAAGAAGCTGTAGGTCAATGTTTACACATTCAATCTTAGAAATCCCTGTTGACCAACACTGATGCTTTCATGTTTTCCTACTGAATGTTAGAATGCACCTTCTTACCAACTTAGCAGGAGTGGCACCTATTCAATCACTAATACTACATTGTGCACCAGTTTGCTTGCTATCATATGTGACCACAATTACAACAGAATGGAAGCTTCAAATTTCCATCCATTCACAAAACTGATTAATGGAGTCCCACAAATTCAGTTTGGAATACAGAAACACAATTGTGATTAGAGGTCTTAAAAAACATAAATACCTTCATCAGTGATGGCATGCCACTGCAAGGAATGCTTTTGATATGATGGCCTATTGAATGATTGGCACTGCAAGTCTCGAAAACTTGGCACTCCTGCAGGACATGGAGGGTTTTTGCATATTCTGTACTGTACTCGGGAACCCTGACAACTCTTGCCTTCAGGGTCAGGCCTGGATGGAAACAAAATAAACAAAATCTCTTTCAGCTCTGAAGAAGAATCATACAGATTTGAAATGTTAACTCTGATTCTCTCTCCACATACACTGGCTGAGTTTTTCCAGCATTTTCTGTTTTTATTTCCGATTTCCAGCATCCACAATATTTTGCTTTTATTTAAGCTACATGACTGTTGGGAATGCACAGCTATATTGAATTATACCTTTTAACTCTGTGGGAAAACCAGTCCTGAATTTCCTGGAAGCTTGAATTCCAATTCTGATAGAGAAAAACAGTTGTTGCAATTTTCCACTGGCCCATAGAAGGCCCTTGCACAATAAGGAGGCCAAGTTGGTGGCAAGGATTCTTCCAACTGATTTCCCGCAGCTCCCAACTCCTTTGCGTTCAGTAATCTGAACGCCAGAAACAAATTAAAATATGGAAACGTAATATGTTACAGCTTTAAGAATATTGCACATTTATGCTGCTAGCCTTCCAATTATCTCATCAAAGAATTTGACCAAGTTAATTAAACCACATTTTCCTATACCAAATCTGCGTTGGCTTCAGTTAATTCACATTTATTCAATCGCTTGTTAACTCTGTTCTGGATTATCACTTTTCACTTCAGTGATTAAATTGACTGGCCTGTCATTTCTAGACTCTTCTTTGTGCCCTTTTTGAACAAGACTTTAATATTTCCGATCTCCAGTCACAGAGTCATCGAGGTTTACAGCGTGGAAACAGACTCTCCGGCCCAACATTTTTTTGTTAAAACTCCTAAGCTGGTCCCAATGGCCTGCATTTGGCCCATATCCTGCTATACCCATCTTACTCATGTAAGTGTCTAAATGCTTTTAAAAGACAAAATTGTCTCTACTACTAATTTTAGCAGCTTGTTCCAAACACTCACTACCTCTGCGTGAAAAAATAGCCCCTCTGGGCTCTTTTGTATCTCTCCCCTCTCCCTCAAAACTATGCCCTCTAGTTTAGACTCACTATCTTTGGGATCAGATTATCTAGCTGATCGATGCCCCTCATTATTTATAGACCTCCATAAGATCATTCCTCAGCCTCCTGCACTCCAAAGAAAAAAGAGCCAGTCTATCCAGCCACTCCTTATAACTCAAACCATCAAGTACTAGCAGCATCTCAGTAAATCTCTTCTGCATTCTTTCTAGTTTAATAATATCCTCTCTATAATAAAGTGACCAGAATTGTACACGTATTCCAAGTGTGGCCTTACCATTGTCTTCAACAACTTCAACAAGTTGTCCCAATTCCTGTATTTAATGTTCTGACCAATGAAACCAAGCATACTGAATGCCTTCTTCACCATTCTGTCCATCTGTTATCCCACTTTCAATAAGCTATGAAACTGTGCCTTTAGATCTCTGTTCTATAATTCTACCCAACATCTGACCACTAACTGAATCAGTCTTGTCCTGGTTCGATTGAACAAAATGCATTACCTCGCATTTATCTAAATTAAACTTATCTGCCATTCATCAGCCCACAGGTCCAATTGATCAAGATCCCGCTGCAATCTGAGATGACCCTCTTCACTTTCTACTATGCCACCAATCCTGTCAACATCTGCAAACTTACTATGTCTATTAAATTCTCATCCAAATCATTAATAGAAATAACAAATAACAGTGGACCTAGCATCAATTCCTGAGGCATACTGCTGGTCACAGGCCTCCAGTTTGAAAAACAACCTTCTACACCCACTCTTTGTCTTCTGTCATCAAGATAATTTTGTATCCATTTGGCTATCTCATCCTGGATCACATGACATTTAACCTTTTGCAACAACCTACTATGTGATACCTCGTCAAAGGCCTTGTTAAAGTCCACGTAGACAACATCAACTGAACTGCCCTCATTTACCTTCTTGGTTACCCCTTCAAAAAACAATCAAATTTGTGAGTGGAAAATCATGTCTCATAAAGCCACGCTCACAGTCTCTATCTAATCAGTCCTTGCATCTCTAAACGCTTGTAGATCCTGTCTCCCAGAATACCTTCTAACAACTTACCCACTACAGATGTGAGCTCACAAGCCTGTAGTTCCCAGGTTTTTCCCTGCTGCCCTTTTTAAACAAAGGCACAACATTGTGCCCTAATCTATTAGCACCCTTAGTATTCCCTCACATTGTCTTTCCCCATCCCAGCACATCCTTCCATTCCAGCACTCTGCTTTCCAACTCCATCCCAAATCTGAAGCCCAAACTATTTGATCTTATTTCTGAAGTTTACCACCCTCCAATCTCCAGGCACCTTAGTTGTGACTGTCGATGATTCAAATATCTCTGCTAGGAGACACTCAATTTCCTCCCTTGCCTCCCACAATGTCCTGGGATACACTTCATGCACTTTAAGACTTCCAGCAGCTCCTTCTCTGTCATATGCACACTCCTCGAGACAGCACTATTTAATTCCCTAAGTTCCCTAACGTTCATGCTTTTCTCAACACAAAATACTGATGAGAAATATTCATTTAGGATCTCATACACATCTTGTTGATCCACACATAGATGACCTTGTTGATCCTTAAGAGGTTCTATTCTCTCCCTCGTTATGCTTTCCCTCTTTATGTCTTTGTAGAAGCCCTTTGGATTCCCCTTTGCCTTATCTGCCAAAACAATCTCATGTCCCCTTTTTGCCCTCTCTTAACTCTACTCCTACACCCTCTATATTCTTCAAGGGATCCACTTGATCCCAGTTGCCTTTGCATGTCATGTGCTTCCTTCGTCTTCTTGACCAGGGCCTCAATATCCCAACTCATCCAGGGTCTCCTACTTCTACCAGCCTTGCCCTTCAGTCTAATAGGAATGTACTTATCCTGAACCCTGGTGTCCCACTTACTAGACGTCTGCTTGCCTTCCCACAGACTCACCCAATTAACTGCTGAAAGTTCCTACCTAATACCACCAAAATTAGCCTTGCCCATATTTAGAACTTTAACTTTTGGGCCAGACCTATCATTCTCCATATATCTTAAAACTTTGGAATTATGGTCACTGGTCCCAAAGTGATCCCTCACTAACCCTTGTGTCACCTGCCTTTCCTTATTTCCCAAGAGGTCGTCAAGTTTTGCCCCTCTCTAGTCGGGCCATTCACATACTGAATAAGAAATTCCTCCTAAATACACTCAACAAATTTCTCTCCATCCAACTCTCTAATATATGACTGTCCCAGTCAATGTTGGGAAAATTAAAATCTCCAACTATTGCCATCCTATTTTTCTTGGAGCTACCTGTAATCTTGTTACATGTTTGCTCCTCAATTTCCCACCGACTATTTGGAGGCCTATAGTACAACCCTATCAAAATGACTTCCCCCTTCTCGTTTCTCAGTTCTACCCATATAGGCTCAGGGGGTGAACTCTCAGATATATCCCCTCTCAGTATGGCTGTGATGCTTTCCCTAATCAAAAGTACAACTCTCCCTCCTCTCTTACTTATTGTTCTATCTTTCCTCTGGCATCTGTATTCTGGAACATTGAGCTGTCGATCCTGTCTTTCCCTTAGCCACGTTTCAGTAATTGCTATAATATCCCAGCCCCATGTACCCATCCATACCCTGAGTTCAACAGCTTTGCCCGTTAGGCCTCTTGCATTGAAATAAATGCAGTTTAATCTGGACTTCCCTTGCTCTCTGTCTTGCTTTTTCCTGAAGTTTTTAGTACTAGGATTACTGAGACTTCCTTTACTATTTACTTCTTTCTTTAACTTCTGTGCTGTCCTCAATCTTCTATTCCGTCTCCCTACTGCTTTGGGTCCCACCCCGCCTGTCCTACCTATTAGCCTTCCTGTCCAGTCCACTAGGGCCAAATCTGTCCCCATACCTATGTTAATGCCATTGTTTAACTCCAGAATGCGAGTATCAGACTGCAGTTTCTTGCCCTCATACTGAACTTTGAATTATATCATACTATGATCTCTCTTCCCTTGAGGATCCTTAACTCTAAGGTCATTAATTAATCCCCGCTCATTACACAATACCAGATCCAGAATAGCCTGCTCTCTGATTGTTTCTTGGAACAATATATTGTGAACCCAATCTCTAATCCATTCAATGAACTCTCCCTTGAGGCTATCCTTGCCAGTTTGATTAATCCAGTCGATGTGATATTAAACTCACACATGATTATTGCTGTACTTTTCTTGCAAGCCCCAGTATTTCTTGGTTTATACTGTGCCCCACTACGGAACTATTGATTGGGGACCGAAAGATTATTCCCACCAAAGCCTTGATGGGAGTAATTGGCACCCTCTCAATGGCATGGTCCATCTGGTTGGGAAAAGCAAGAGCTTGCAGCCATGTGTGTTCACAATGGGAGAGAGCAGAAGTCATGGAGCACCAGCTGGACATTGCTGCCAGCAGATCCCTCCATGAATGTTCACAAAGGAAGGATCTTCATCGGGAGTCACTGGAAGGCTGCCTATGTTTACCCAGCCATCCCCTCACATGGCAATGGACTGTCCTGACAGGGTCTAAATACCTGTGGAGGAGGGAAATAGTTCTTAATTGACCACTTAAGTTGGGTCTTCATATTTATTGCTGTGCAAATGAAGCTTTCATGAAACCATAGTTAAATGAACCACATAAAACGTGTTTTTAAAAGTTTTAATGTTCGCATTTCACAAATATTAAAATGTAACGCTCACTTGGGTGAAAACATTCATCCACAGAGCTCTGTCACTCCCCTATAAAAATACAAATTGCAAAATGATTTTGGAAACTGTAAAAATGGCCTTATAAGTTTAATTTTAATAGTATTCATTAAAATGCAAGATAATGAATAGTATTCATTAAAATGCAGGATTAAAATGCATCTCTCAATGGACAGATCCAGCGTGGCCCAATTTTTATGGTTAAACCAATACCATTTCTCATTATAGAAGGAAGTGTTAATGACTACCACCAAACAGATTTCCAAATCTTTAAAAGCATTTACAGGATGGCAATCAGACAAAATCTGAAGGAGAACATATTAGAATAGGTAACTAAATGCTTGATTTGAAGAGGCAAGTAAGAAGAATCTTCAAGAAAAAGAAAGGATTAGGGCCAAAGCAACTGAAGACAGGGCTGCCAGTGGTGAGTGAAGTTTATTTATTTATTATTAGTTACAAGTAGGCTTACATTAACATTGCAGTGAAGTTACTGTAAAAATCCCCTAGTCGTCACATTCTGGCACCTGTTCGGGCACACTGAGGAAGAATTTAGCATGGCTAATGCACCTAACCAGTATGTGTTCCAGATTGTGGGAGGAAACTGGAGCACCTGGAAGAGACACACGCAGATACAAGGAGAGAATGTGCAGACTCTACACAAATCGAACCTTTAACCCTGAAGACGTGAAGCAGTTGCGCTAACCACTGTAAGACAAGAACAGGATGAAAGAAGTGTTGGAGGACCCCAGAATTCTCAAGGGTTGTCACTCTTGAGCAGGTTTTGGAGATCGGGAAGGGTGAGGTCATTTTTTGAAGGCAAAGATGAGACAGATTTGAAGGATGATCATTTTAAATGTGTAGTGTTGGAAATGGAACCAATGTCGGACAGTGAACACAGATCTGATGGATCAGCAGGATCTGATGCAATTTTGAATTATAGAATACCTATAGAGGAAGCCATTCAGCACCAAATCTACACCAACTCTCCGAAAGATCATCTTATCCAGGTTACATGATCCCCATCCTCCCTTCCCTATCTTTGTAATGCCATGCATTTACCATAGTTAATCCAGCACCTTAAAATAGGATAGGCTTGGATTAGTTTTCTGGTGAATAAGTAAATTAGGCTATTATAGAATTTTTAAAGAATTCATTCATGGAATTTGGGCATCAATGCCGAGGTCAGGATTTATTGCCAATCCCAACCTGCCCTTGAGATAATAATGGTGGACTGATTTCTTGAACTATTTCCCACATGTTTTATTCAAATATTTTAAGTAATAGATTATTAAACAATATGGATGAAAATAATAGTCAAGATAGTTGAACTGGCTTACCTTGCATTATCACATTTACGCTGACGAAAGTGTACTCCTATATTACAAGTTCTACTACAGGTACTCCATATGCTCCAAATACTCCATTCTCCATCTATCTGGTCAGGAAGAGGCGTCTTACTAACACATTCACCAACCTTACACCACTGCAAATAGAAAGAAATTACCTTCATTATTCCTACATGCAGTATGCTGAGTCATCCATTTATAATACATTTAAATTCACACAAGAAAATTACCAATAGAGACAGATTTTCATCAATTGTAAATTTGTTCAATTTGCAAGTAAATTTGTAAGTTAGTTAAAAGATATGGAAAATATTACTCAACAACTTCTTGACGAAATTAGACATGTTATATGGTGATCTGTAAAGGAAACTTTCCAAGTAATACAAGTATATTTCTACTTTGAATTCAAATTTATCATGTTAGCTCAATGCTACCTTTGTGCTGCCTGATTCTTGTTGCAATAAGTTGCAAAAGATTTGATACAAAGATATTCCCAAGAATGGAACAATTGTCGGAGAAACTATTTGGAAAGTAAAATGCAACAGCATTTGGAATTTTTTCCTGCAAGCAGGTTAGTGGTAGAGAGGACACGTGGCTACCCATGTAACATGATTGTAAACTCACTGGACAGGATTTTTACGGCCTCCTTTGGGCAAGGTCATAAAATTCCACACGAGGGTAACAGATTTCTTTTCTGACAACCTCAGTTGCTCCGATTCTAGCACAGGCAAGATGGTAGGATTTTGGCTATTACGTTTACCTGCAGGGGCCCTAACTATTTATGCAGGATGAGTCAGGAACATTAATACTGTTTTCTGTTTGTTTACCATTGATAGTAGCGAGGAGGCAATTCAAGTATTTTTTTCCTTCTGGAGAACAAGAGCATCAAGAAGAAGAATGTTCGTGTTGAGATGCCACGGTAGGAAGAATGCTAAGATTCTTCGATACTTCTGTGGATATATTACTTACTGAATTATAGGCAAGAAAGGGGATAACACCAACAATGGATGGGCAGAATCTCCTCAAGAAAGTGGCTCATGTCCTCTGGGAAGGAGGTGGCTGTGGCAGTCAGTACAATGCTCATCACTCCAAGATGCTGCAATCAGTTCAGTAACCTCTTAAAAGTCACTGAGATAAATCAGAGCCCTTGACTCAATGCGTATCATATGCCAATGATCAAATTTCATTCATCTTGGCCAGAGATTTCCAAGCCTTTCATTCTGATGGGATGTTCCAGTCCTGCTGATATGAAGAGAGATTTCAGTGGCTCACTGGCTGGAAAATTCCAAAATTCCTTTCCAAAACTTCTGCTCATCATGGGAGAAATGGATGTATGTAATGAAAAGCCTCTGGAAATGGTAAAGCATCATTTCAACTCTTGCACTCTTAACTCTCACATTCCATCAGGAGGAATTCTATTTTGTTTCGAAGGACAGATGACACATCTATGGGACTTGCCATCATGATTAGTTAGGGGTTTTAAAAAAAGGGTGGCATGGACAAGTTGGGCTAAAGGGTCTGTTTCCATGCTGTAAATCTCTATGACTCTATGACAACAGAAAAGGAGCTTCTAGAAATATTGGTGACTTCCAGATTGTCAATCCGAATACAACATTTTCAAAGGACTTCCGAGATTTGATCAAGACCAGTCAGTTTGGAATGGTGCCATCCAGTAGCAGCTTAGAACCTAGTCTTACAGTGGTGAATATTCACTGTTAGGTTCTGGGACACACACATGGCTTTACCAGATAGAGTTGTGATTCATTTCTGTTTATGCATACAATGATCTGGAATTGGATGACAGCAGGAAAAATCTTGCTTATGAAGTCTTTGGCAGTGAACAACAACAAGTTGCCATTTATATGGCACCCTTAACATGATTAAAATACTCTGAGGTGCTTCATAGGAATGTACTCAGAGAAACATTTATAGCGAGCCAAAGGAGAAGGTAAAGTTTTAAAGTTTATTTATTAGTGTCACAAAAAAGGCTTACATTAACATCGCAATGAAGTTACTGCAGAAATCTCCTACTCAGACAAGTGAAGATTGGGAAGGTACATAATAACAGGCAGATGTGAAAATTTAATACAAAGAATGAAAAAAAGTTAGTCAAAATGAAAATAAACTGAATAACTGAAGGATAAAGCATAAAAATGAGAGTTCATTTGAACGTGCATTGATTAGTTATCATATAGGTGCAACTGAATATTTATTAATTTATACTCTTTACAACTGTTTAATTGCAATGTGTACAATTTATCAAAATGGCTTGTTAGGGGTTGCAAAATTTCATTCATCATTCTGTCAAAATTGGAATTGACCATAACTGAATAAAATGAAATGCAAAGCTAATTAAAGATGATTGCTAACTCTGGGGAATCACTAACAATAAATAACTTCACAAATTACTGTTTAAAAAATAATCAAACCTCAAACAGTGATTCACACTACCCACACTATAAAATTAAATTTCAAATTCGCTCAGTTAACAGATATGACATCAGGCTGGGTGTGAGACTGTTTTGGTTTATGGGCTCAAGAAAGTCTTTAATCTTTTTATTCTGATGTATGATGGATATTGAATCATAGGCATAATTGTAGGTCAAGACTTTATCTCTTCTTGCTGATTTTTAGGGATGAGGGTAATTATCATAATTTTGATAGGTTCAGGACGCATTGTATTATCACTGACTCGTCTCAAGGGAAGATGTGTGTATTACTGAGTCAGCTTGTGTGAGAGAATAAACTCTCACATAATTACAAATTATACAAGAACTTGTAATTAAGGTTCGTATGATAAAATGTGACAAGATCAGCGTGTTAATCGATTATAGCTAATGTGATCAAAGTATGTTGACCAATGTGATAGAATCAGTACAGTAATCACTTATAATCAATGGATGTAAGCAGTAACAGCCTCGGGAAACAATGGTTGTTGATCAGTTACTCAACTTAAATATGATCACGAAGGATAGAATGAAGTAAATATGTTCTCTTTATCATTCAGCTTAGGCTAGCTAAGCCACGATTGTTGTATAAGCAGAACTAATTGGGCAAGGACAAAGATTGTAACTATCATGGTTTCATGAAGCGAGTACTGTATTAGTTAGTGACCAATCCGAAACGAAGCAGTTAACCAGTAGGCTCAGCAACAGTAGTGGTTAAAGAAATCCAACCTTGAGAATGAGATAAGGAGTCTCGGGGTATGTAACTACAGCAAATAGAAAAAGACTGTAAGCGAGCAGTTCGTTGGATTGTTCTGGACATCCCGGCTTTGTTCTCTTGCACTGGAGAATAAAGTCTTTTTACCTGGAAGATCAAGGCTCAGACTCTCACTTAATCAGCTAAAAGTTCGTTGTCGTCCTGGGGAACCACGACACTTGCCACCGCACAATTTATAGTGCCAACTAGAAATATTGGGAACGATTCTCCCAAAAGAATTCTAAGCACTGAATTGGCAGGGAAAATGGTACAATTCACAATTGTTTTTCAATGTGAATTCAGACTCGAATCTCCCACACTCTGTGCAATGCAGACGTCACAGTCGTGAATATCATTAAAAGCTCGGGAAGCAGAGGCCTATCCATGACAGCATCTGACAGTTCTGGAAATCTACGCATATGCAGTGGCCCCAGTCTTTCAGCCTCCCTTTAGCTGGCCTGCCCAAGACCCTTGCAGTGCTGTCCCTCCAGCTCCACCCATGGCCCGATCGTGGCTCCCACAAGCATTCATAGTCCAGACCCGGCTCTACCTCTCATCCCAGAGCATCCCAATTATCATCCCCTCCCACCAGCAGGGAGGATCTGCTCCCATCACAGTAGGCAGATTGCTTTCCCCCTACACTCTCCCCAGTCCATCCGATCACTGGCCTCCCTCCAGCTCCAACTGATCCCCCTGCAGAGTGGCAGCATAGCCCCTCAAACCTATTGATCACTACTAAGACCTGCCCACAATAGGCCCGCCCCTTGGCAATGTCTAATGGGCAGAACCAAAATGCCCCCTGGCCATGGACACTTTGCCCCTTGGGCAGTACCAGGGGCATTAGTTGGCACTGCCAGGGTCCCATGCCCAGGGGGCAAAAGCACTCCACCGCCTGACCCCCTGGGGCCCTGATTGCTCCGATGGAGTTCCCTGAAATTGGGGAGACACTGTAAATTCCACCGGAGTGGAATACTCCTGCCAGGATGGGAGATGCTACCGGTCCAGAGAATTCAGTCCTGGGCCTGATAATGACATTATATTACATGAAAAATAGATTAAAATCTAAATTAAACTGGTTTTCCCGCCAGTTTCTAGCATGGTATCAACACACCTGCTCTCTGGCAGAGGAAGATGCATATGCGTGGGGAATATATGCACGAATCCCGCCAATACATGCATCTCCCAATCGACACACCAAAAAAATTAGCACGTCATGATGGGAGAATTGTGCCCAGCATGTTTTTAATTAAAATTTTACATTGTTAAATTCCATTTTTGTCTTACTGAATGACAACAATGCATCTTTACGCTTTGAACCAAATTTACTAAGGAGCAAATAATGACATATAATGGACCATCCATATCTAAGTATGACATGACCATCCACATAGAATCATAGAATTCCTGCGGTGCAGAAGGCGGCTCTTCAGCCCATTGAGCCTGCACCAACAACAATTCCATCCAGACCCGATCCCTGTAACTCCCACATATTTATCTTGCTAATTACCCAACACTAAAGGTCAATTAACCACAACCAATCAATCTAACCAGCATATCCTTGGAGTGTAGGAGGAAACTCCACACAGTCACCAAAGGCCAGAATTGAACCTGGGTCCCTGGCACTGTGAGGCAGCAGTGCTAACCACAGTGCCACCTGTATCTGGATGGTTATATGTATATATCCAATGTTATTCCTGATCGGAAATCCCAGATGTGGCATTTAGTGCCAAGTTAATAGCAGATATCCACAATGACAAGGAAATCTAATATTTGGAAAGAATTTTGTTTTTCTCTTTTGGAAATTATAATGTGCATTCACTTGGGCTTCATGCACTTATGGATTGTACCCAAGGAATATAATATTCCTTGAAACCTAGATTAATAAAATTAACACAGATACATTAAATTCTAAATCATGAGAGAATTGGTTTATTTCTAAGGTTGTTACACTGAGTCACGCCTCCATATCGCTTGTTTGCAATTTTTTTAAGACATCAGACATGCAAAGACAACATAAAAAATACTAGCATTACATATGTGAACCAATTCCAAAATTGGAATTGGCATTCATTCCTATTCTGAATGGTTGCATTCTGTCAATCCATGTCAATGCTATCATCTCAGACCAATGTCATTGCCCCCAGTCCAACGTCAGCATTGCCAGCCCATTGCCAGAGCTTCTATGCCAATCCCACCTTAGTAGCAATAAATATCTTCCTTCCCATTCTATTTATTTTTATGTTGATTCAGATTCAAATGTAAAAGATAATTACATTTAAAGCAGTTTAATTTCAGTACAGTTTTTCTTTGTAACCGTGTTCCTCTCATCACTATAATTAATTCCTTGTGAAAGGAAGGTTGACTGAATTGTCTCTTGTGCAATTGGCCCTAATTTCTGAGGAATGATGCAATATTTCAGTTCATCTTTGTTCTGATATTGAAAAGTGATTTGGCTGGCGATTGGTATGTTACTGCATTGTTTTCTGACAAATGATAATGTTTTAGGTTTATCGGCATCATTTCCACAGCTTTGATAACATGCAGAGCAAACAGAATTAACAGATAAAAATAAACCCTCTTGTGTTTGAAATGGGTCACTGGCAAAGGGATCACTTACAGGACACAACTTGAACAGGAATTACTTATTATTGCTGAGTGTAAAATCCTTGCTAGGGTTGTAACCTTAATTGATAGGTAAGAAAAACATCATCGAGCAGGATTTTCTCTGCAGCCCATAGCAAAAGGAGGTAGTTTGTCATTGGACGGCAGAAGGATCCTCCAGTCCCACTGGTAGTGGAGGTGGCCTGTCATTGGTTGACAGAGGGATCTTCTGGTCCCTCCAGTAGTGGAGTGGCCTGCCATAGGTCAGCAGAAGGATCCTCTGGTCCCACCGGTAGTGGAGGTGGCCTGCCATTGGTCGGCAGAGAGATCTTCTAGTTCCTCCAGTGGTAGAGGTGGCCTGCCATTGGTTGGCAGAAGGATCTTTTGGTCCCATCATTGTCAATAGAGTTTTCTCATTGAATATTCCCCTTGCCACTGGGAAAACCGCAGTGGGGGTGCACTGTCGACAGGTCCAGAAGATCCCACCGGCATGAACAGCCAGTAAGTTCTGCCCCATTTGTGTTTAATTGCACAATTCAGTAAGAGGTCTGACAACACCAATTTTAAATCCAACCGATTTATTTGGTAGTAAACTTGTTAGCTTTCGGCCTTTGTAGCCTTCGTCAGGCAAATGAGGTGTTCTGGTCTGCGATAGCACACATGTCGGCACTGACAGTTTACAGATTGCTGTAAATTCTAATCAAAGTTTACTATCAAATAAATCGATTAGATTTAAAATTGGTGTTGTCAGACCTCCTACTGAGTTTACCCCAGTCCAACATCGCACCTCCACATCTTAATTGCACAACTACAAGGCTGTAATTTTCTAGCATCCTGAAAATGAACCCAGAGAGATTAAAAAAAGTCACTTACGCATTATGAACATGCCTGACTGACAACTGACATTCCTTTTATCTGTACACTACGATCTTGGACTTTAGAAGAGCGTGGAATGAAAGGGGTGATCCAAAGGCAGGGGAAATGCAAATCAGGAGAAATAACTAAATAGTAGCTCAGTTAATAATTCCCAAAATTCTCCCACTTTTCCTGTGGCATTACATTAATGGTGTTTTCTGGTGCTTTGCGAATTCTGTAAAGCCATCCACTCAGAACTGTCTTTAAATAAAAAACATGAAATCTACGATCTCATGGTAGGTTATGATTACCAGCAAGGAACCTTTTTCCTGGAAGGTAACTGCAATGACTGTGATATATAGCAAACTCAAAGCCAATCTAAAGATATAATGACAATTTTTGTCTTTTAATGGTGATTACTTTTACCATGTGCTGTCAAAATAGTGCATTTGTGAGAGCAGACATCAAATGTTAAAATTATTTCTATGGAAGGGAATCTAGTGACGTGTTTTATTGCATTTCTCAGTTAATATTTACTTAGTGTAAAGACATGCATTCCATAGCAAAAAATGTCATTGTTACTTCAATGGTTATACTATAATTTATACAATAAACATTAGCTTCTCTCTCAGAAATTAAATAAGAAATATTTTAGTTGTCAGTTGCTCTTCAAAAATCTTGTGAAATACTGATAAAACAGTATACACTTGCATCTCAATTTTTCTCAAATTGGTTGAACTCAATTTAAGGGCGATTAAAATGTGATGAATGGCACTGGAACCTTTTGTGCTGTTCCTGAAGGGCTCCACTGCCAGTTCAGACCTGCAATGTAATGCAGCAGCTCATAATCATTACTGATCACTATTGTCTCGGTAATTGGTCATATACTTCAGTCCTGTTCATTCATTTTATTCGGTCTATTTTTTCAAATAGCCATTTGCCTCAGGAGAACAGTAATTTATCCATAATTTATTTTAGTTCCATTAACACACCCGCCACATACTTCAGTAGTGTGCCTATAGATGTAGCTTGTAAGTACACGTAGGAATGACATTCCTATCAACTAGCGACAAGGAAGGTTCTGCTCTAGGCTGTTGTCGGCAATAAGATTTATTTCTGCCTTTGTAGATCTTAACAAACTGAGTTCATCATAGTAATAACATCTGTCTTTCTTTTACTCATGATGGGTCTGTCACTAGAACCAAAGATTGCCCAGTGAAATTCAGAATTAACAAATCCACTTACACAGCTAAATTTATGTTCCTTCAATCATTTCCTTAAATTAGCTAATGTATCATTGAGTTACAATAAGACATTTCATGGAGCATTTCTTTCAAGATAAAAGCAATACATATTTAGGTAGAAAGGACGTGTTAATTTTCCTGACCCTACGGCTCCAGAATTGTTTATTTCCCGATGCAAGAATTAAACAAAAGGGCAAAAAATCCATTATGTTCTTTCCATTTCACATTACTTAGGAAATAAGAACAGGAATAGGCCATTCACTCGTTGGGCCTGCTCCATCATTCAACTAGATCATGGCTAGTCATCTACCTCAATGCCATTTTCCCACACTGTATCAATAGCCCATCTAGAAATCTATCAATCTTTGCTTTGAACATAATCAATGAGTGAGCTTCCTTACCCTGCTGGAGTAAAGAATTCTAAAAATTCTCCCTCCTTTGTGCAAAGAAATTCCTCCTCATCTCAAGTCTTAAATGACTTGCCCCTTATTCCAAGGCTGTGTTCTCCAGTTCTAGATCCTCCAGGCAGGGGAGACACCCTTTCTGCTTCTACTCTGTCAAGCCCTCTAAGAATTTTGTATGCTTCAATGAAATCATCCCTCATTCTCCTAACTCTTGAGGATATAGGCTCATCTTCTCAACGTCTCCTCATAGAACAGTCTTCCTACCAGGAATTAGTCTGGTCAACTTCCGTTGTACTCCTTGCCTAAGGAAGGATATATTTGCTACAAAGGGAGACCATGAATATAGGCCAATCCATCACGCAAACCAGTCTTCCATCCATTGACTTTGTCTACACTTCCCATTGCCTTGGCAAAGCAGCCAGCATAATAATGGACCCCATGCATCCCGGACATTCTCTCTCCTGCTTCTTCCATCGAGGAAAAGTACAAAAGTCTGAGGTCACATACCAACTGACTTAAGAACAGCTTCTTCCCTGCTGCTGTCAGACTGTTAAGTGGACTTACCTTGCTTTAAGTTGATCTTGCTCTACATCCTAGCGACGACTGTCTATCACCACAATCTGTATTCTCTCTTTTCCTTCTCTATGAATGGTATGCTTTGTCTATATAGCATGCAAGAAACAATTCTTTGCACTGTATGTTCATACATGTTACAAAAATCAACCAAATCAAAACTGTCCACAATACTCCTTGTGCATTTGATACTAACATTCCATACAAGAAATATATTTTTACTCCTGCAATCAAATCCCCTTAAAACAAAGGCCAAATATCACTTACCTTTCTTAATGATTGTTGCATCAGCGTATTAGCTTTCACAGACTCATGAACAAGGACAGCTAGGTCCATATGAATATTAACACTTTGCTATCTCTCACTATTTAATAAATATTTTGCACCTGATTCTCCTACAAAGATAGATAACCTCACATTTACCCACGTTATATTTTATCTGCCAAAAAAATCCAATAGGTTTGTCAAACATGATTTCCCATTCATAAATCCATGCTGAGTCTACCCAATCAGATCATTATTTTCCAAGTGTCCAGTAATCACATCATTTATAACAGATTCTAGCATCTTCCAAACTATTGATGTCAGGCTAATAGGATTGGAACTCCCTGCTTTCTTTCTCCCTCCTTTTTCAAAGTGTGGCTGCATTTGCCACCTTCCAGTCTGCAGGCACCATTCTAGAGTCTATACAATTTTGAATGATGCTCACCAATGCATCCACTATCTCTAACACCACTTTTTTCAACACTGGCATGTAGATCATATGGTCCCAGGAATTCATCAATGTCTTCAATACTATCAATTACACTAATACCAATTTCCTTCAGTACATCATTCTCGTTAGTGACTTGGTTTGCGATTATTTCTGAGAGACTTTTTGTATTTTCCTCCATGTAGACAAACACAACTAAGTATTTAGCTATTCTGCTATTTCTCTATTATAAATGCTCCTGTCTCTGCCTGTAATGATACACATTTGCTGAGATTCCCTGGCCAATGCATTTGTGTCTGTAAAAAGTACGGCCTCAAATATATTCATTTAGATAAGATGAGAGAGAGCATTCCCACTCCATCTGTCTCATTTTCCTGTTGAATGCCCAGTTGCATGGGAATACAAAGATTAATTACCAAAAGTGCTCATTCTTGATATCATTTTAATGAACCTTTTCTTTCTGTGGATCTAATGCCTTCCAATATGGGATTTCTGGGACTATACATGATACTTGAACATCGAACCAGGACCGACCAACGCCATGTACAAATCCAACGCACTTTGCTGTACTTGCATTTAATAGCCCCAAATCCAGATCCTCATTTACTTTTTTGTTGTCATTTTCTTAAACAGTATGGTTATATTTCATTAAATTTGCAGTGCAGAAGGAGGCCATTTGGCCCACTGAATCTGCACCGATCACAATCTCACACAGGCCCTATCCCATAACTTCGTGCATTTACCTTTGCTAGTCCCCCTAAAACTACAATAGGCACTGTCCAGGATAAAACAGTCCACTTGATTGGCACCTATCCATCACCAATGCACAGTGTCAGCAGTGGTACTACCTACAAGATGTACTGCAGTAACTCACTAAGTTTCTTTCCACAGCACCTTCCAGCCCTGAGACCTCTGCAACCTAGAAAGTCAAGGACAGCAGATGCAAAAAATTAGAGTAGTTGTAATGGGGATTTTAATTATTTGAATACAGACTGGAATAGTTCTGCAGAGTTACGGGCGGGAAGGCAGGAAGAATGGCAGTTAGTAAAAACAAAGCCTGACTGAGTCTAGAGCAAAACAAATTAAGTAATATTGCTGATGATATTTACAGCTCACTCACTTTACTCCAACGTTAGGCTACAATTATACTGAGAAGAAAAATTAATGAATAAATTCATTTATATGATCAATTGTTAGATCACCAGAACTTGTACAAGATTAATTCACTTGAAAATATCTTTACAGTTCTAACATAATTCAATTGGGGAATGGGTTACATAGCCAAAAAAGGCAGAATGCAAGAGAGAGAGAGGGAGAGCACGAGACAGAAAGATTGTGTGTGAGTGAAAGATACTTCACACTGCTCACATATAGTTATAGAGAACATTACCTGTTTGGTTATCTGTGTTATGAAATTACTGGTACAAGCTGTGTCTCTAACATTCATAAACAATTTGCAGCTGTGATCATGAAGGCTTTGTTTTGGCTTATGAGAAAGCTTTTCTTGCATTATACTTTCAAAGAGTTCAGTCAATTTCTAAACTAATCTCAGCATCCTACCTGAGTTTTAAAATGTGGGCAAATTAGATTTAAAGCTTAGTATATTTAGTTACATAGGCAGAAATATCTCAAAATGAAGTCTTTACATTAATATTTGCATTGTAAAATATTGATGCTCAAAAGATGATTGACATTTGTTACAATCCACAGGGAAAGGTAAACAAGACAAAGACACTAAAGGATGTTCTGGATGCTACAACAGGCATGTTTAAATTCTAGCATTATCAGCAACTATGTCACTTAACCAGAGGTAAATTAAGGCCTAATTTTAATGACCAATGATTGTCAACCAGGTGAAAACTGGAAGAACAGATGCTGAGACCCAAAATCTAAGTTAAAAAGCCTACTTTGTGTGACCAGAAGTAATCCTTAAAAAAAAATGGCACTCTTCCAACTTGCACTCACTCTCTTTCTGAATGGTGAAACCCTCCCAAACCTCTCCCTGCCTTACCTGAGTGCGGTCAGTGATATTTCCTTATTTCTTGTCCTGACATATAAATAAGATCCGGTCTTAAAACTTAGTTTCTGGACAGGAAATTCAATATCACTCCCATTACTACTGCCCAGCAGTTAAAATCTCTGTTATTCATTGGACTAGCTCATCAAATCTCATATGTGAATACATTGACTGAAATACAGAGCTCACAATCTTACTTCTATGAATTTAAACTATTTGAAATTCCAAATGAATGCTAGCTTTAAACCCAAGTAAAGAGGTTAAGTGACTCCATGAATTAATAGAAATAGAAAGTTTCAAACCATGAGTGATTGGGTGGTACAACTGTTAGGAACTGGCCTTTCATTTCTAGGTTCAAATTTAGGTAGATTGAACATTTGCATGTGCGCAGTTTGAAGGAGTTTGAGCAGTCTCAAACTAGTCCATCTGGCATGCATCCATAACAGAAACATTGGCAATTAATGCTAAATTTGTAATCACACTATGAAAGGTCGCAGGCAATGGAAATGTTACACTAACATAGTAAGGAATGCTCTTCGGAGGTTGGGAAACAGCATAGAGAATCACTACCCTGCATCTAACTATGCTACCTCTGACCTGGTTATGCTCAATGTCGACAATGAAGGGATGATTTCATGAATGTCTACTCTTAGGGAGGAGTTCTGTCCAATTGCAAATGATCATGAAAATTATGCAACATTTACAAGGTCGGAGATAGGCTCCAATGGGAATTAAGTGCAGAGGGACAAAAGTGCTTTTTAAAATCTTGTAGTGGAATTTTGGGGTTGTAAAATAATAAAACTTTTGTCTACTGCTTAGTGCATAGACAAAAGGTTACAACAAACTAAAAATAAGATATAAATAATTTAGAATAGGATATGGCAAAGCGGGATACATATCTGAATTGCAGTCGGTGGGAGCATGTGGACAATAAGCATGTGGACAGCTGCAATTGATATCTCCATTTTGAATCTCTCTGGCTCAGAGTTGGAGTGAAGATTGTAAACACTGTGACGCATAAGAAAGGGGGAGCAGGTTTTGGATAGTTTGCTCCAGATCTTGGTCAAAACTTGTAAAAAAGCAGAGGCTCAGGATGGGGTTGGTGTGATCAATTGTATGTATCATAAGGAGAGTTTAGGATTTATTTTGTATTTTTCTGTGGCGAAGGATAGAGTCTCCATATTGCTGACCTCGCCAGGTTTATTGCTCTCTAGTAGCTTCCCTTGCATGAATCAATTAATGCTGTGGAGTGACTACGTTTGGACTGTTGCACACACATTCACAAAAGGGAACACAACTAATCATAGTAATTCGACCCATCTGTCTGAAACCAGTGTTTAGGGAAACAGCTAAATGAATGATCAGATATGATGTGGAGTGCACCTGAATGGGTCAAATCTAATAAACAAAAGCTAACATTCCCTTTCTAAAACAATGTCCTGTCCATGGAACTTCTTGAATTTTCTGAAGAAGTGGCATTCCAACTGAAAACCATATCCTAAAATTCAGAAGGGACATTTAATAAGCTTCCTCATGAAATGCTGCCACTGAAGCTGAAATTATTAGGTTCAAGATAAAAACTTCCTTGATCTGGTGAAAGAATTGGCCAAATATTTAGAAAAAAATTATGTCAATGTTGGGGTGATGGGAGTATTTAGGGAAAGCTACAAGTTTTGGTTCATGGCTGCCTATTGTAAAGTGTCCAAGAATTAAAATCTGTAACATGTTTCCAAGTACACTTCCATTTTGCCACAGCCTGGCATTGCTCATTGGACACTTTTACACTGTCCATCGGGGACTGGGGCAGGACCAGAGAGGGAATGAGAGGGGGCCCATTGGGGTCTGCAACTGGGATCAGTGAGAGAGGGAAGGAAGACGCAATCAGAGCTGGCCATGGAGTGGGAGTATATTGGGCCTGGTCATTGAGGTCTGGGGGTTGGGGGGGGGGGGAGTTCAGGGCTGGCCATCAGGGTAGGGCTGCAGATTAGGGCTGGCCATGGAGAAGATGGTCCGGTAGGCCAGTGATCACATTGGAGGGTCTGGAAGGTTGGCGACCGGAGGAGGTTCCAGCTCAGCAATGGGAAACCAGAGCATATGCACCGATCTCTGCACTGACAGATTGGGTAAACACACTAAGAAGTCTCACAACACCAGGTTTAAGTCCAACCAGTTTATTTGATAGTAATCCCACAAGCTTTCAGAAATGGTGTTCCTTCGTCAGGTGTGTGGAAGTTTCTGGTTAGAGAAGGGCATATAAAGGCACACACAGTTTACAGAATACTGGTTAGAATGCAAGTCTTTCCAGCTAACCTGCTACTCAAGTCTTAAAAATGCAGACAATGTGAGTGGAGATGGCAATAGCATTGGTTAGTATCCTGTAAACTGCGTGTGTCTTTGTATGCCCTTCTCTGATCAGAACCTTCCACACCTGACGAAGGAACATAGTTTCCGAAAGCTTGTGGGATTACTATCAAATAAACTGGCTGGACTTAAACCTGGTGTTGAGAGACTTCTTACTGTGTTCACCCCAGTCCAATGCCGGCATCTCTACATCCTGACAGATTGATGCATGCACAATGGCCCACTCAATGCTATGTTGTCAGCCTCTCGGGTAGGAATAAGCCCCCACCCCTACTTACCAAAAAGGATCACACTGAGGCAGTCTGCAATGCACAGAGTGTCAGAGATTCATTCGGTAAATATGTCTATTTTCCTACTCGTTGGACACTTAGTTTGGTTTTGCGAAAATCCTGACCTACATGCCATATTCATGTCTAGCAACTTAGCAACAAAGTTAAATAAGTTTTTTTTTGCTTTGTTTTGTCAATAATTGTGTAGTTCCACAATTTATCCCTGCAGAGTTAGGGCTTCTTTATTTCTGTGGTACTTATATGTTCTTTTATCATTCTCAGTGGTGTGCAGCTTGGGAGACAGTAGAAGCATCTGCAATCTAGCAGGTTTTCAAGCACTTGTAACTATATACAACCTCAGGAAAAAAAATACAAAAATGGAATTTAAGAATACTTAAAATAATGAGCCTAGAATTCTTACCTTTTCTGTTTCACACTCAGTTCCATCTAGTGGTGGGTCTAGTTTGGTTCTGCACTCCTGTTCACCATCTACTTTACACCACAGTCCAGTACATATGACATGCTACAACAAAGGGTCAAAAGAGAACACATCTTAATAATCCTATTGTTTGAACTTAGTATTTTCTGTAAGAGATTAATATGGGCTCAGATTTTATGGTAGGAATAATGTTGAAGCTAGGGAAGTCTAAAACTAGAGGGCATAGTTTTAAGTGAGAAGGGAGAGGTACAAAAGGGTTGAGGGGCAGTTTTTTTTCCACACAAAGGATGGTGAGTGAATGGAAAAAGCTGCCAGAGGTAGTAGTAGAGGTGGATACAACAATGTTTTTTAAAAAGCATTTAGACAGATACATAGGTAAAATGGGTATAGAAGAACATGGGCCAAAAGCGGGCAATTGAGACTAACTTGGTGGTTAAGAAAAAGGGGCAGTATGGACAAGTTGGACTGAAGGGCCTGTTTCCATGCTGTAAATCTTTATGACTCTATGATCACTATTAATGGATAAATTGGGCAGCAACTTCTGGCATCCATGTAAGGCAATTAAAGGCGAAAACCTACTAATTGCATTGGGTTGCCCTTTTCTTCCAGAAACTCTGTTACATCAGTATCTCATCAATAGATTACATGAAGATCGTGGAGTTGCAGCACTTACCCACGAAACAGGCCTGAGAAAGTTAAGACGAATACATTCAAGTGTTTGTAAATTTTTAGAATCATAGAATCCCTACCAGTGCAAATGAAGGCCATTTGCCCCATTGAGTCTGCGCCAACCACTTAGGCCCTATTCCCGTCACCTCACATATTAACCATGACTCTAAGGGGCAATTTAACATGGCCAATCAACCAAACCCACACAATCTTTCGAGTGTGAGAAGGAACTGAAGCATCTGGAAGAAACTCATGCAGACACGGGGAGAATATACAGACGTGGCACAGACACTGACCTGAGGCCAGAATTGAACCCGGGTCCCTGGTATTGTGAGGCAGCAGTGCTAACAACTGTGCCACCATGCAAAGTAAGTGATAATTACTGCCAAACAACCTCACTGAAACTGAAAATTTATATTTGAAAGTTTGGAACCTCATTCATTGAGAATTTAATGATCATTGGATATTTTTAAAAAATTCTCTTGTACCTTTCTTCTGCATTCCTACCCCAACCAATTCAGTTTGGGGGATTAAAATTATCCCCATAAGGACTCTTCAATTACATTGGTTGAACAGACACACTGTTGCTTGGCCTATAGATACATATCCCAGATCCCCAGTGGATGGTATCCTTCTGAGAGGATTTTTAGTAACTTACACTCTAAAGTCCACAAAACATCTTTGGGTATCTAAGTAGAAATTGGTAGTAGAACTCCAAGGTTTGCACCATAAATGACTGCAACTCTTACTTCTTGTGAAATATTTGTTGGGGGGGGGGAAGTGCGAGTGGATTTCCTCAGCAACAACTTACGTTTATATGACGTCTCTGGTCCCTCCAAATAAACTCGGGATAATGGCTGGTTTGCTCATATAATGTCAATAGGGTTTGGTGGAAATGCACAAGAACAGGGTTTCAACTAAATTTCTGTCTAAAGTGCCATGGCAAAACATGAGAAGTCACACAGAAATCAATTTGTCAAATAGCCTTGCTTGTAATAAACAATTAACTTTACATTCATTAAGAATTCAAGATCTAAAGTTTTGAATTTTGGAAAGGATATTAATGCACAGCGCTAATTAAGTAGCAATTAATGAAAAACATACAAATTTACTCAGGATTTATTTAATCCCCTCACACATTGTTAATTTCCTCTATTTAAAGATAGTATGAAAGCACACGATCTTTAAAGAGCACACAGACAGTAATTAGAGTTGATTTATTACTGTCACATGTATTGTGATACAGTGAAAAATATTGTTCCTTGCATGCCATAGAGACAAAACTAGATAGACCACATTCTTTTGGAACAATGAAGCATAGAGCAAAAACTCTATTATCAAGAAGAAGCCAGGCAGCTACAAGCTACCAAAGTTTTTGATGTGAATAGAAAGATTCAGCTCCTAGCTGCGATGAATAGACATATTCAGCTTACACTGATAAGGGGACAGAAAACAGACAGGACAGATGATTCTCTTCTCATTCCCAGGACTGCAGATGTTATGAGTGACCTATTAACCTAACAGATTTGTGTAGGTAAGGTTATTGGGGGTAGGAGGGGGAAGGAACCTCTGGGTTCAGTTGACCAATCAATTCCTAATTCTGCTCAAAGATAGAATGCTATTGGCCAAAATAAATAAGATGCATTAATGTAATTGGACTGTCCAGTTTGGATGACAGGTTGGGTGCAAGAACGAGTCTTCAAAAATGTGTATCTGTTCTGGTCATGTGATGTAACATCAGAGAGAGATTAGAATCCTCCAGCTGTCTCTCTCCTAATACATATTACTCAATCAATCCATAATTCTGCTCGAAAATAGAATGTTATTGACCAAAGTAAATAAAATGCATTAATCACCTTATTAATGATCAACTTATTGAAGACTGCATACTGTCTTTTGCAAGTTTTTGCTTAGCTGAGATTAGCTGAATATAAGCCTCCCTGCCACCCTGCTCCAGAGGGAAACTCCGAGAAATCTCCTTACATATACTAAAGTGGTCAGCTTACTTTTAACATCAAAGATAAAAAAAAAGCCTGCGAAAGAGTGGATTACTTAACTGGTCAGACCTCATCTGGAGAATTGTGAGTGGTTTTAAGCCCCATATCTAAGGAAGGGTGTGCTGGCCTTGGAAACGGTCCTGAGGAGATTCAGAAGAATGATTCTAGAATGAAGACCTTGTCATATGAAGAACAGTTGAGGATTCTGGGTCTGTACTCATTGGAATTTAGAAGGATAAGGAGGGATTTTATTGAAACTTACAAGCTACTGTGAGACCTGAACAGAATGGATGTGGAGAGGATATTTCCACAAATAGGAAAAACTAGAACCAGAGGGCACAACCTCAGGCTAAAGGGACAATCCTTTAAAACAGAAGAAATTTCTTCAGCCAGGGAGTAGTGAATCTGTAGAACTCCACAGAAGGTTGTGGAGGCCATGTCACTGAGTATCTTTAAGATAGAAATAGATAGAGTCTTGATTAATAAGGGAATCATTGTGGGGAAAAGGCAGGAGAATAGGGATAAGAAAAATATCAGCCATGATTGAATGGTGGATTAGACTCAATGGGCCAAGTGGCCTCATTCTGCTCCTGTATCTTATGGTCTTAACCAGTTCATGGAACTTTGTTAGATAGATCTTACTGCCCAGGATGGAAGAGAGAGAAATCATGGAATTTCTTTGCAGAAGATCAAAAAAGATGGATAGTTCAAGCCAAGAAATTTCCCAAGCTAATCAGCCCACCTTGATTTGAAGGGCTCTGTTAGACCTAACAGAGGGAAGGGGTGAGAGCAAGTCAAGTCCGCCAATCCTGGAAGCAGATTCTAAGTGGCCATGGAGGCAGGTGAATGCCAAGTTTGGCTGGTTATAAGGCCTATCTTTGTTCACTGGGACTTTATTCTTTTGTTTTAGAAGCTGTTAGGCCCTATAGACCTCACATACCGAGCTATCTCCCACGCCAAATCAGAACCACCTCTTCCTACACACACACACACCCCCCACCCCTGCCAACCTATGAAAAGTTATATCCTCCATGGCTCCACCAACACATGATCCCACAATGCTCCTCCATATTCACATGGCCCCAGATACCACCACACCAGCTGCATAGCCACTTATCTGTGTCCACTACAGGCTGATCATAGGAGGATGAATAAACCACCTTTCTCACAATCTAATACAAGTTGCATTCATATATATTTGATACTGAAAGAAGTCCTATTCATGAAACCCAAAGGTTTTAAAACTCATGTGTCCAATGACTTACAAAAATAAACTTCTATTCAGACCTCATATCACTGACAGCTAGTTCTTTAACAGCCTCTTTAAACTGTCTATCAAACTGTGAACTTAGAATCCTTTGTTGCAAGAAGCATAGCTTTAACACTTAGCCAAGAATTCATAATGACAAAACAATAGCTTTTGGGAAAAGTAAACAAATAACGCAACTGAAACTGCATAAAAGTTGGTAATAGTTTTTATCTGTACAGTTTGATTATAATCAAGGTGATGGAAAATATATATTGTAGCAACAAAAGCCAATGGTGTTCTTTAATTCTATATTTTACATTAAAGATCACAACCTATAAAATTAAAGGTAAAGACAGATGGAAAAATATATAAATAACATACAAAATGACAAATTAACAAATGAACTTTCTGACTAGAGGCTCTGTTAAACAAATGTCATTCAGTTCCACTCTCATCAGCCATTTCAGGTAATTGCAGTCAAGAAGGTTTTAAGCACATAACATAGCCTTCTGAGAAGTAATGTAATATATATATTAAACATTCCTACAGGAGACATTCTGGTCAATGTCTACTTTCCAGCTCTATTAATTACTGACACAGTCAACATGGCATTCCTGATACAGTCAATATAAAAGACAGAATCTTCGTGCCATCTTTCAAAATCAAGACAAAGCACAGATACTTTTAACATTGATCAGTAGGTTAACACAAACTTACTCAATTTCCTGTGATTGAACAAATTATTATTAATAAGAATGTAAAGAGAATTTGAACAAAGGGTCCTGAAAAATTTATTGTCCTGTGGAAAATCTGCTGAAATATTCAGAAACTAGGCCAGGACATAATTACATCAAGTTCCCATCCAGACAGGATATATTTGACATTCTGGGTTGGAGCCTCAATATGAGGGCAACAGCCCTAATCTTCTTATGGACCCAGACTGGCATTTTATGGGCCACAAAGGAATGAGAGTAATGTGATGGGAAGTGTTGGGGAGACCATGCGTAAAATCAAGTGGAATGGTAGGGGTTGAGTGCCCATTGCCTTGTTGCTGGGCATTTTATCAGCATTGGAGAAAGCAGGAGGAGAGCCCTCCTAAGGGTCAAATGTTCAATTAAGGGCCATTTAAAAGCCTTTTTGCAACACTGCAATGCAGAAACAGAAACACTTATAATTAAACTTTCTGCTACAACTACTGTAATTATATTTTTGTCACTTCCGGTCTGGCTTCTCAAAATTAGTATTCAGCTTGCTGAGAAATGATTGTTAAATTTGGCTACGTCTGTTAATCTGTGGATGGACACATAGATTGATGGTATTCTGATGGAAAAATATAGAAGTGGCCAGAATTAGCTGAGTGGTGCAATAAGTACCCCCACTGATTTTGCCCCTCTGCCCATTCGAAGATCAGCTTGGGTGAGATCACCAATCAATAAAGGCAACATGCATTTAGAAAATATCTTGAATGGAAAAGAAAGTGCACCTGCACAGACAGGCATATGAAAAATAAATGCCAAATCAGAAAGGAAGAATTTTATACCAAACGCTTTATTGCAGTGTTAGGCCAGAATGTTACGGCCATTCATGATGGTGGGATTTTCCATCCAGTTACACACCATCCTGTTTGGCTGGGCGCCAAATTCACCAACTTTGTTGTAGTGAGTGTGGCATGAAGGGCCAGTAAGATCATGCTCTTAGTTTTGAGATTTTTCTTAAAGGAGAATTGGGAAGACAATTTAAGAAGCAAATTCCAGAAAGTCGGACCTAGACAACAGAAGAGTCTGTCAGCAGTAATGGGAGTTGTGGTTGCATTAAGGGCCAAAGTTAGAGGAATGGGAAGAAGTAATGCAGTGCTTGTAAGGAGTTAAAATTTTAAGCACTGGTAGATAGGAACCAATGTAATTTAGCAGAGACAAAGACCATAGATTGTTACTTGATGATGACAAAGATACATGAGGCAGAATTTGAGTAAATTGGAGGTTATCAATGGAAGACTAACAAGAATATGTTGGAGTCGTTGATTTTGTGTAACAAAGAATAAGTTAAGGGGTACAGTAGCAAAGGACTTGAGTGGACATGGGCAATGCTGCAAGAACAGCCTTTCTCATTAAATCCTGCCCAAAATGTAGTCAATCAATGCAATGGACTTCTAGATATGGTAGTGGAAGAATAAACCACTGGGCCAGAATATTACACTCCACCCAACAGAGGGGTGGCAAAATTGAGCACCATCCTGGCAGTGCTATGCCTAACTCTCCCATCTGGCCCCAAGGGATTTCTGTGTCCATAACGAATCTATTTTGTGACCCACTTGTGTATGGCATGGCTGAGGCCCTGAAGGGTTTTCCCCGACCATTGCTGAGATTTTCCCTGAGTTAGGAGAGGCCCATATTAAGACTCCAGGCATGAACAAAAGTTGTCAGTCAGAGAGACTGGCTGACATGGGTGCCTCCTGGTCAGGCAATCCCATGCCTTATTAGCCCCTGCAATCTCCAATAGTCCCCTCATTAGAATCTGCTCTCTTGACCATGGTGAGACTCTGGCTTCACCTCACAGTCTGAGGTCCTCAGGATCTACTGCAGTCAGCAATGGCCACTGCTGCCAGTGGGGTTCTTCAGACATGACAGCTGCCAGCCATTGAGTGGCCTGTGGTGCTGCTCTGAGACACGACCACCTCTTGGAAGGGGGCAGAAGCCTTGTCTCAAGTCATTTATGGACTTGATAACCATTAAGTCGCTGAAAGGCAAGTCAGCCACGTGTTGACTTTTACATTGAGGAGGGTATGATCCAGCTCCCTGTTTTATAGGCAGCTCCTGGAGTTATTTAACAATGAGCAGGCGGAGGGGGAGTTGCTGAATCAGAGAATCCTTACATTGCAGGAGGCGGCTATTCAGCACAGTAAGTCTACACCAACAACAATCCCACTCAGGCCCTATCCCCTTAATCCCAGCCATTTACCCTGCTATTTCCTTGACACTACGGGTCAATTACCATGGCCAATCCATCTAACCCGCACATCTTTGGAGTGTGGGAGGAAACCAGAGCACTGTTGGAAACCCACACAAACATGGGGAGAATATGCAAACTCCATGTTGTCAGTGACCCAAGGCCAGAATTGAACGTGGTCCTTGGCACTGTGAGGCAGCAGAGTTAATCACTGTGACACTGCATTGCCCATTGTGGTTTGAATGGGGGACATTTTAGAGATTTCTTTCCAAAAAGCTTTCTTCATCCATATCAATCTTTTTGAAAGCACTTTTGTCACAGGCAGAATCAAGTATAATGACTAAAGAAATAAAAAAGGTCCCATCAAGGTTATTTTTGCAATTTGTTTTTTTTTCCCCAATTCATTTTGGGAAGTATTTAAGAAGTGTTGGGAGAAATATTATTCAATAAAATCAATTAACCAATAAAAGTACAATTACTATAATATCATTGGTAGGATGAAGATCACACAAAAGTCATGCTCAAGTTCTATATGGTATCACTGAGTTGTAACTGGTTTTGCTTGTGAAATTTATTTGTGCTCATTAAGGTAAGCATTGATGCTGTTGGTAACATTCACACCTCTTGACAAGATAGTATTTTGTAATCCATACAACCTCTCTATTAACCTGCTAAGGCAATTCCTCACTGTACCAAAATGGGTTGCAATTCCCAGTCTTTCTGAATAGCTTCATAGAGTGAAATTGGCAAATTAACAATAACTGTACCAAATTTAAGGTTGATTTCATGAGATTAACATATAATGGATCAAGATTCTTCAGATTAGCTTCAAATTTGAGCATTCAGAAATCAGAGCTTTCTTTAAATGCAATGTCTGCCAGCGAGCTACTTTTTATGGGGAATTCTGTATGAACTTATCTGTGTATTATTAGTTATGCTGTTAGCATTATGCATGCGTACCAAATTAGAACAGACTTAGAGATTGGGTTCTTCACTTTTTAACCTCCCATCACTGCTGGTGATGATGCCTGGGATACTTAATCACCATGTAGATATAAAGTTACTGAAATAAGAAGATTTCAAAGATAATAGGAAATATTACTATGAAATCCATCACAGTTTCAGAATTCCAGATCATACTGAGTTTTCATTTCATCATTCAACCCAAACCTTCACATATACATCTGTAACTTCTCTGAATACAGAAAGACTACTTTTAGCATTCCAAGTATGCACCTTATTCTTTCAGACAATTGGCTCAAGAATACTATGCCAAAACCTGCAAATGCTTAGCACTTTTATAAGACATTCCTCTGTCTACGGTTTTAATGTAAGTGTTAACTCGGGTTAACATCTCTGTTAAAATAGCAGACAGTGGGATGTCATAGGAACAGACTTATTCACTATTGCCAACAGTAACTTTTAGCCTATGTTGAAAAATCTGTTGATCAAGCAAAACATCATGTGCTGGAGAAGAGCCAATTCACTTCAGACCTCACACACATATCAAAAGCATAAAATAAAGTGATCAGTTATTGTAATGACTCAGGAAGTCCTATTGGAAAGCAACATAGTTTATTACAGAATACAAAGTAAAATCATTACCATGGTGTACACACACAGGTCCCTGCCTGGGACTATAGTTCAGTAGGTCTAATCCTGGGCCTGCCTTATAGAAAAACTCAGGTAATGAGTTCCAGTTGGGCAAGCAGCTGCCTGTTACCAGGGGAACCCATGCTCAATGAGCTCCACAAGGAGATCAATCAGTGATTCCCCATGGACCTCATGGGGGTTATCACAGCTATCTATTCTTATTTTGAACACAAAGTATTTACTCTTATACTTTCTGATCTTGATAATCCATGACGTGGAGATGCCAGTCTTGGACTGGGGTAAACACAGTAATAAGTCTCACAACACCAGGTCCAATAGGTTTATTTGGTAGCAAAAGCCACTCGACTTTAATGTTGATGTTGAGAGACTTCTTACTTGAGAATCCAGGCATGACTTGACTATGCTTTTGAGATGGAGGTAGGCAGCAAACATTTGCCTGATTATGCTTGTTTGTCTACTGCACTTTTGGTTTCCTCTGTACCCAACAAGAACCTGAATATCAGAATAGTACAGCCAGAATTCTCTTCTTAAAGGTAGTCTATCTTTCTTGGAGGGAAGTTGCACTGAATGACAGGAGGCTGCTGCTGAATACTATTGTTACAATTCTAAACAAGGAAAACAGAATGCCAGGGCACAGAGAAGGATCAAGGTTCAGAGAGGCAGCACCAGAGCAATAGGATGTCATCAAGAATCACTCTTACAACAGACTGCAAGAGGTTAGTAGGGAGCATTTGATCCCAAGGAACTGATGGAATGCTGAAAGAAGTCAAATTATCCCACGTG
Organism: Sphyrna mokarran; assembly: GCA_024679065.1. NCBI lineage: Eukaryota > Metazoa > Chordata > Chondrichthyes > Carcharhiniformes > Carcharhinidae > Sphyrna > Sphyrna mokarran. The sequence goes on from JAGIQG010000006.1 coordinate 83,825,959, forward strand.
AGTCTTCAGGGTCTCTGAATCTATCTTTTCATGATATCTCCTACACATCCTACCCAAACGTTTTCACTTCATCCTTCTCAACTTGTCTGCAACTGTTGACATGGTTGACCATACCACTCTCTTCTAATGTCCTTCCACTGTTGTCCAGTTGATGGGACTGCGCTCATCTGGTTTCATTCTTATCTAATCATAACCAAAAAAACACTTAGAATTCTGTCTCTTCCTGTTCCTGCAGTATTTCCTCTGATGTCTCCCAGATTCTATCCTTGGCTCCTTCCTATATCTCATTAGGTGCTACCTCTTCGTGACTTCATTTGAAAGCATTGTGTTAGTTTTCACATGCTGACAACAAGAAGAACTACATCAACAAGTTGACACTCGCACTGTTGCTAAATTATCTGAATGCTTATCCAACATTCAGTACTGGATGAGCAGAAACTTCCTCCAATTAAATACTCGGAAGCCTACCCCTTGTGGCAGACCGGATGAGCTGTGCAAACTGCCACAGACATATAACTGGTAATGCTCAAGAGGCCAGAATAAAGAAGAGGTAGATATCAATGATTGTGGAGATGGAAAAGATTACAGAGAAAGAGGAAAGGCCATAGAGAAATTTGAAAAAAGGACGAGAATTTCAAAGATGAGATATAGGATTTCCCCCCATCACCCCCCAGCGTGTTTTCCAGCAGCAGGATCCAGTGCACCATTGCCTGCTGATGAGATTTTCCAATCCTGCAGAGTATTAGAACATAGAACACTACAGCACAAACAGGCCCTTCGGCCCACGAGTTGCGCCGATCACATCTATACCTATCAATCCACAGACCTATCTATAACCCCCTATCCCATTCGTTTCCATATACTCATCCAGAAGTTTTTTAAAAGACCCCAGTGAGTTTGCCTCTACCACCTCCAACGGCAGCCGATTCCATTCACTCACCACTCCGAGTGAAAAACTTACCCCTAACATCCCCTCTGTATTTGCTTCCCTGCACCTTAAATCTGTGTCCTCTCGTAGTGACCATTTCAGCTTGGGGAAAAGTCTCTGAGAATCCACCCTATCTATTCCTCTCAACATTTTATAAACCTCTATCAGGTCGCCTCTCAACCTACGTCTCTCCAGTGAGAAGAGTCCCAGCTCCCTCAACCCTAAGGCCTGCCTCCCAATCCAGGCAGCAACCTTGTAAATCTCCTCTGAACTCTCTCAATAGCCTTTACATCCTTCCTATAGTGAGGCAACCAGAACTGTGCACAATATTCCAAGTGGGGTCTGACGAGGGTCTTATAGAGCTGCATCATTACCTCCTGACTCCTAAACTCAATTCCTCGATTAATGAAGGCCAGTACACCATACGCCTTCTTGACCACTTCCTCCACTTGCGACGCCAATTTAAGAGTCCAATGGACCTGGATCTCGAGATCCTTCTGCTCTACAACACAGCTAAGACTCCTACTCCTTGTATTGTACTCCTTCATCCCATTATTCCTGCCAAAATGGACCACTACACATTTATCCACGTTGAAGTCCATCTGCCACTTCTCTATCCAGTCTTGCATCCTGTCTATGTCCCGCTGCAACTTTTGACATCCCTCCAGACCATCCACAGCCCCACCGACCTTTGTATCGTCGGTGAACTTACTAACCCATCCCTTCACTTCCTCATCCAGGTCATTTATGAAAATGACAAACAGCAGGGGTCCCTGAACAGATCCTTGGGGCACTCCACTGGTGACCGACCTCCATGCAGAACAAGACCCATCCACAACCATTCTCTGCCTTCTGCTGGCAAGCCAGTTCTGGATCCACGAGGCCAAAGCCCTTTGGATCCCATGCCCTCTCACCTTCTCCAGAAGCCTTGCATGGGGGACCTTATCAAACACCTTGCTAAAGTCCATGTACACTACGTCCACTGCTCTTCCTTCGTCAATGTGTTTAGTCGCATTTTTGAAGAATTCAACTAGGCTGGTAAGGCATGACCTGCCCTTGACAAAACCATGCTGACTATTTCTGATCAGTCTAAATTTCTCCAAATGTTCATAAATCTTATTCCTCAGAAGCCTGTCCATCAGCTTACCAACCACTGAAGTCAGACTCACCGGTTGGTAATTTCCTGGACTATCCTTGTTCTCTTTCTTAAAGATAGGAATCACATCTGCAATCCTCCAATCCTCCGGAACCTCTCCCGTTTCCATGGACGACGCAAAGATCATTGCCAGGGGCTCTGCAACCACTTCCCTCACCTCCCACAATAACCTGGAGTACATCCCATCTGGTCCCGGCTACTTGATAGAATTTAACAGGTCTAACACATCCTCTTTCCTAACATCCACATAATCAATCTTTTCTGTTTGCCTCAAACCTGCAGTACAACCTCCCAGTTCACTTTCCACCGTGAATACCGAGGCAAAGTACTTGTTAAGCACCTCTGCCATTTCTTCCGGATTCACACAGACTTTTCCCCCTTCACCTTTTATTCTCTTTTACCCTTCTCTTCTCATTCTTTTACTTTTCACATATTTGTAGAAGGCCTTGGGATTCTCCTTAATCTTACCTGCCAAGGCCTTTTCATGACCCCTTCTGGCTCTCCTAATTTCCTTTTTAAGCTCCCTTCTACACATCTTATATTCCTCTAGATCCCTAACATCTCCTAGCTCTCTGAACCTTTTATACACCTTTATTCAGCAGCAGCAGCCTCCTGTAATTCAGTGCAGCTTCCCTTCAAGAGACAGACAATCTTTAAAAAAGCTGCACTATTCTGACATTCAGATTCCTGTTGGGTACAGAGGAAAGCAAAAATGCAGGACTGAAAGATCCCTCCAGCAGCCAATGGTGTGCCAGATTCTGCTGCTGGAAAACACACCATGGGAGGCAGAAGGCATGGAGGTTGGGGGAGGCAAAAATCCATCTCTCTTCTTTGAAATTCTCACCCTTGTTTTCAAATTTTTCTCTGGCCTTTCCCCTTTCTCTGTAATCTCTTCCAGCTCCACAATCATCTGATATCTACACTCTGCTATTCTGGCCTCTTGTGTATTCTCAATTATATTTGTTCCACCATTGGTGGCCATGATTTCAATTGGCTAGGCCCCAACGCTCTGGAATTTCCTTCCTACACCTCTCTACCTCACATTTCTCCTTTCAGGCACTTCTTAAAACCGACCTGTCTGATCAAGCTTTTGGCCATCTGACCTAATAACACTGTATGTGATTTTGTTTTGTATTTTATTTTGTAATATTCCTCTGAAGTAACTTGGGACATTTCATTATGTTAAAGGTGCGACACAAGCATTCTGCTGGATTCCTTTTTCAATGAAGTTCCCAACACGAAAACACCTCAATCACGTCTTCCCCTATACAGGTACCCATGCTTGCAGCAGACAGAGGATTTGTCCTGATTTCATATGTGGTCCTTCCTGCATACCTAGCTTATATTATCTAGGGAATTGCAGTGAGAATAGAACACATATTCAGATCCATAACCTTTGCTGTAAGAAGTAAAATGTTAGAAATAAAAAGAAACTGAAAATATAACTTAGCGCATAGTATATTTGTGATAAAGCTCAAAGGTTGTAATTTTTTATGTTTGTTGTTGGCACCAGTCCCACATCCAAGCCACAAAGGATTTTAATACATTTAAGTCACAGTTGAACAATTAGAAACAAAAGCCCTCCATATGATGAAGTGAACGAGGAAGCTTTGGTCAATTCCTCTCAGACTTCTTGAGTTTAGGTTTATTAAAACTTGGATTCACTTCAGTCGTATGAAAGAATCCATTGCATTTGAAAAATTAGCTCAGCATCTTAAATTTTATATACCAGTGAAATGATTACTTCAATCTGCAGTTCCAGGAATTTGTGCAATACAATTTCAACAGTTAATACACACAGTTGAACAATCTCATTGAAGCCAAGAGCTTAATGGTTTGGTTAAAATCAGAAGAGATTAGCAAGATTTTTATAGCTACTTGAATTCTGAAAATGTGTGACCTGGTGCAGCAGACCGAATATAATAGTCTTGTAATCTGTTGAAGATAATCCACTTTTGAAATAGAAGAACTAATTTACCTCCTAGTGTTAGAAGCTGAGAACCGATTCTTACTCAATTATCTAGACTGTTAAAAGAAGATTTAAAATCATAAAATATTGGGGAAATTGTTTAATGGTTTTAGATGAAATTTGCAAGAAGATTTCAACTCTGTCCCACAAAGAAAATACTATTTGGATTGGTGCAAATTAACAAAGTCAAATTTTAATCAGGCACCAGTTGAAGACAAATAACTATTTCTGCTATCTTAAGATGTTTTTCTTTCTGTAAGTAAGTAGAAGCTGAATACTTGCAAAGAGACTGAGAAGGTTTCAATGAGAATTGGCTGAGACAACTTATATAAATTCATATTCTTCACTTCAAAGATATTTTCTACAGAAGATGCCTCTTAAAGAGTGGTGTTTTTCATAGCTGATAAATTCTAAAGTGCTTTTTGAATGTGGAGTTCAGACGCTCATTCTAATCTTCAAATATTTTTATTAAATTTATCCAGTCAATCACTAAGCCCAGGAAGATCTGTAGTCTGTGTTAAATTGTTGCTGTCAGCCAGTTTGGGCAATTAAATCGCAACAATTGACTTTAGTGCCTCTGAATAATGGAGTGGAAAAAATAACCAGTGTTGCACTACCATCCAGCAATCATTGCTGAAACGTGTGTTTGAATGTTAGGTAAATAAAGGAAGAAATGCAAGTGTAATTTCCCTATTGTTGAATAATTTGCAAATATTCACTGTCAAAGCCCACAAATAAATCATAGCAATTTGCACTAGACACTAATTGAGAAAACAAATTAAATCAGACTGGACCAATAGACACAACACGTGTGCATGTTCTTTCTGTCTGCAATGAACAAGGCCCTACATATTAATATGTATAGCTTTTAGCATCAGATGACACTAGCTTTTTCATGCTGCTATTATCAGTAGCAACAAAAGTGGTGTTTTGCCACTAACAGGATGCTGTCATCAAGCCAAAAAGACATACTGCCCATCATATAAATGAGCAATATTGCACATGAATTTCAGAAACATCCATCAACAATTATCATTCGTTTCCAGTTATTGAGCCAATTTTGCATCCAACTTGTTAGGTTCCAATGGATCCTAAGGCTTTCATTGTTTTAACCAGTGACTGACTGACCACTGATGACTGACAGTTAACTGCCAAGCTTTGTTTAAATTCAAACCAAGCAGGTTGACTGCAGTTGGTCAAGGCATTGCCCTGGATAATGAACCAGTATGTATAAGTGTACCATATTATGAGCCTATCCAACAATCTTAAATTAGTTGTCAGTCTAATTCTTGGCACACTCGGGATTATTTAGCAAATATTGTTCAATAGTGGAATTACACACAGTATTGAACACTGTGATTTGAGTTTTGCAAGCCTGGGCTGATTGGATACATTTGGTATCTTGTTTGTTGTGTGCAAGCTTGCTAAGATATAGTAAGTGTCCTCTATATAGAAGAAAGTGGGCACCAATGAGGAATCCAGGACCAAAAAGAAAAGGAGATAGTTAGGAAAATATGATTGGCACTCATACCATTTGAGCAGATATGACTTGAGACTGGACATCATTATTGTATACCGAGGGACCAAATTGTTGCTAACTGAAAAGAGTGAAGATTCAGTTGAATTAAAAAGAAACTTAGAGGTTGTTGATGAATTGTGCTCTGCATTCCATGACATCAGGAAGTCTTGACAGAACACCCTTACTGAGCCTTTCAACTGCCTTCCCCACCCTCTCCACAAACTGCAGTAGGTCTGGTGGGTACAATGCCAGTGTAACCAGAAATCTTGTATCCTGAAAAAATACGTCTATGTCCTGAAGCTTTTAATTTACTGGTGATCGGGGGAAATCGTAGAACATAGAACATTACAGCACATTACAGGCCTTTTAGCCCTCAATGTTGTGCCGAGTTATGTCCAACCCCAAGATCAAGCTATCCCCTCCCTATAATTCTGGTGTATCACACTCATAAATATTCCTCAACTTTGAAACTAAGTTTTGTTTTAACAATTCCATAATGTAGCTAGGATGAGGGAAATGTAACCATGCATCCCAGCTGGCTCTTTATGCCTCCAAATTTATCTCAAAATCTTCAGCCACGTGCTATTTTGTTAATTAACAACGTCTAATTTCTTTTCAATTGAACTGAATCTTCACTCATTCCAGTTAGCAACAATTTGTTCCCTCAGTTTACAATGCTCCTGCATGAAATATCTGCGTCATTAGGCACAATTAAATTATGAAATCTAAACATAATTTTGCGTGGCCTCAGTAAATGGCATCTCATTAATTTCTGTCAGAATGCGCAGCACTTGAACTTTATCTGAATACATTCTTCATTGCAATGAGAGTACATTTGGCTGAGTTATATAGTCATTGAGCGCATATAAAGCCATTTGACCCACTGAATTAATGTGCAGCAATCCAGTCAACACCATTCCCCTGCCCCATTCTCATAGTTCGGCAAGTTTACTTCCCAAAAATGACCATCCAATTTTGTTTTGGAATCATTCATTGACTCAGCTTCCACCACCCTTGTAGGTAGCAAGTTCCTGATCATTATAACTCAAGAGTAAAAATACTTTTCCTCATATGCTCCCATACCTCATACCCAAAAGCTCAAATCTATGTTCCTTAGTCTTTGTCCCATCAGCTAGTAGGAGTAGTATTTTCTTGATTATCTTATACGAATCTTTCAAATCTTTGCTCAATCTGCGATTGGAGAATAGCCACAACTTCACAAACCTAATCTTGTAGCTAAAGACCAGGATTTTACAGCCACATGCATCTTCAGGATCTTCTAGTCCTGCAGAAAGTCAATGGACTTTTGGCTGATCCATCCCATCCCCACAATAGCTCCCATCATAGGGGGGCTGGAAAATCCCAGCCAAAATCTCACGTCCCTGGGACCATTCGGTAAATCGCCTCTGTATCTTCTTAAGGATCCTCACAACCTTCCAAAAATGTGGTGACCAAGGCTAGACTCACTACTTTAGTTATGGCCTAACCAGAGTTTTATAAAGGTTCAACATAACTTCCTTGCTTTTTAACTGAATATATTTATGTTCTCATATACTTTGCTAATTACACTCTCAATTTGTCTTGCCACCATCAAAAAGGTGGGCATATTTATCCAAAGACTATGCTAAACACATTTTAGAACTGTGCAATTAAGTGTACAATGTCTCTCCCTATTCCTTCTGTTAAAATGCATTATTTTACACTTTTCTGTAACAAATTCCATCTGCCACTTGTATCTACTGCTGAAAATGGGCGAGAGGCTGAATAAATTATGGTAATGTATTCTAATCTTCATTTCCATGTTATTAGTGAGCCTGGTGATCAATCGTCCAGGCTCACTCACCTTAATGGCCTTGTTGGGAGAGGCTGTCCCTGGTGAGAAAAACATCTGATCCCCTCGAATGACACCCTGGCACTGTCCACAGAGTAGGGCCTACGAGGAGGACTATGGGAGGGTGGGGGGACAGGGCTTATAGGGGATGGGGCCTGAAAGGGCAGCCTAATTATGAGTGGTGGGAGTTGCTGTACACGCTGCCTGTGATCGGATAAGGGGGTGGAGGAAGTATGGCCTGCTGCTGTTTTGCAGGTGGTCAGATTGGGCAGGGTGGTGGGGGATGGGAGTGGGGAGGAGGAGGGGTGGTGGTGAAGGTGGTTTGTGACAGGGTGAGAGGTGCGATCAGTCTGGGAGATGGTGGAGCCTGCATTTCCGGATGGTATGTGACTTGTAATCAGCTGTAGGCCACCATGATTGTAGGGGGAGTTTGTTTACGCTGCCTGCAGCAGTAGAGGCCTGACAGCTCACACTCTGCTGTTGGAATTGTGCTTATACAGAGTCAAAGGTCTGTGCTTGCACAACAGTTCCCTCTGCAAGCCAGCTGCTGAATGAGGCCCAGCACGTAGAAATGGTCTAACCCATATTTTCAATGTTTAAGTGCACAAGATTGGGCATGATAACTCACCCAAAAAAATTGTTCCTGATTAGGAACTTTCCTATTTTCATGCTAGCTGGACACTTGGAATCATTCTTGTAAAATTCTGCCCCACGTGTTGGATTTCCATTCCTGCAGCGGGTGGTTGAAATCAGGAAGTGCTCAGCCAAACATGCACCATAAAGCGATTGAAAATTTATTGAAAGATGTGCACATAAGGGGAAAACACTATTTGATTAATAGATTTGTAGCCTTTTTTGTTCTGTGATCAATTTTTTCACTGGCTCAACATTTATTCGTATAACATAGGGAGATGTTAATTGCTTATATTTTCTGTTATTTATGGTTGATTGGCACCTTTATAGGGTTGTGTTCACACAGCAACTTTTTAAAGCAAATTATACATTTCTGGTTTTTGAAGCATTTTCACACATACTATTGTCACTATAGGGTTCATTGGTGCTCCGAGAGAATGGTTATGAGAGTGTTATGGTTGGCGTGGAGAATATGACAGACATTTGGGGTGGGGACATGAGTTGGCATGGAGGGTACAAAAAGCCACTGGGATGGGGGAGACATGGGTGTTGGGGGGGCATGTATGTGATCTTTTGAAATTATCTTTCAAAAAGTTCCTACATCCAGATAATGGTTTACAATTCCTCTGAGAAGGTGTCAACCATGTGTCCTCGAGAAGCTAACTTCACTAAAATTGCAGGGGAATAGGAAATACCTTCTGCTCCATGGAACCAGCTATGTCGGAAATGCTGGGTGCGAAGTATCAGGATTGGGAGCAGGAACCATTTTTAAAAGTGTCCACGAGTCATAGGAACATAAGAATTAGGAGCAGAAATAGGCAAATTCAGACCTTCAAGCTTGCTCTGCCATTCAATCAGATCATGGCTGATCTCTCCCTGATCTCAAATCCATCTCCCTACCTATTCCCCATATCTCTTTATCCCTTTTTTAATTAGAAATATATCTATCTCCTTCTTGAAACCATTTAATAATGCAGACTCCAGCGCACTATGGGGCAGCGAGTTTCACAAAATCATCACCTTCTACGAGAATTTCTCCTCATCGCATTTAAATCTACCACTTTTCAAACTATACCTGTGGCTTCTTGTTCAATATTTCCCCATAAAAGGAAACATTTGGTCTGCATTTCCTTTATCAATCTCTTTTAAAATGTTATGTACCTCAATCCAATCCCCTCTCATCTTTCTAAACTCCAGTGAGTATAAGCCTAAACTGTTTAATCTCTTCTCACATGTCAACTCCTTCATCCCTAAAATCAATCTGGTGAACATCCTCTGAACTGCCACCAGATCCTTCCTCAAATAAGACGATCAAAACTGCACATAATATTCCAGAAACCAAAAGAAAAAGTGCTGGAAAATCTCAGGAGGTGTCGCAGCGTCTGTATGGAGAAAAGAGTTGTCAAAACAATACTCCACGTGTGGTCCCACCAACACCATATAAATGGCAACAACATTTCTCTACTTTTATATCCAGTCCTTTTGCGATAAATGCTAACATCCCATTTGCCTTTTACATTCCATGCTGCATCTGTATACCGATTTTCTGCGATTCGTGAACACAGACACCCATATCCTTCCTGGATACATTTTGAATCTGCTTTACATTTTTTTACCTATTTTTTCTGCCAAAATGGATAACCTCACATTTATCCATTTTAAACTCCATCTGCCAAATTTTGGCCCATTCTCTTAGCCTATCTATATCCACTGCCTCATTTCCCACATCTTTTAGTATTATCCTTTAATTAGTGAAAATCCAGTTCCATGATTTCTTTACTTATTACAACATTGATCCAGTTTCAATGATTGGCTAAATATTACATTTAAGTTATTCACTAGCCGCAATGTTTTACTTGCTATTGTTCCCACAATTAATTGTACTGAATGCACAGGCACAAGTGCTCCTGAATGTTCCTTAACAATATTCTGTCTCTCAGTATGTATTGCTTCTCCACACTTAGAGGTGTAAATAAAATAAACTATTTTGCCAGAAAATCCTTTGCTATAGTAATAAATATTATGAACGGCAGATTTCACCAGCTGTTGCTGTTCAGTTCAAAGTTGTTTCCATTCATGATTATCCATTGCATTCTACTGTCAAGACAGCTCTTTATCCAATTTGAAATTTCACCTTTGATCTCAGGAGGCTAAAGCTTTCTTATAATCCTTTTGTCAGGGATCATATCAACTGTCTCTGAAAGTCAAAGTAACTATCAGTCACACTTCCTTCATCTGTTCATTTAATAACCGCCTCAGAAGATTCTAGCAAATTTGTTATGCCTGACTTCCCTTCCATTAACCCACAGCACTTCAGGTTTATTTTTCTAATTAAGGCTAAGACAATTCTAAATTTAAAACACTCTAGCATTCAGCCATTAATATCAAATTAATAATGGAAATTCTTATAACCATATACTTTTTAAAATGAAATGATAGAAAAGCAAAATAAAACAGACAGCCTTTAAATGGTACTGATATGTCAATATTTCAGTAAATCCCTCCTTCAGATGCTAATTTTTCTGATGTTGACTTCCATTATTTCCAGTTTTTTAAATCTCAAATGCCACTTTTTTTTAAAATATAAAGCCTAATTTTATCTGAAGCATCTCCTTGTTAGTATTTAAGTTAATTTATCTATTGTGCTAATCTATATATGCTGCTTGTTCTACTTAAATACGCACACCACGAAATGCTTCCAAATAAATCCCTCAGCCCGATGTATTGACATTCTAAAGTTACATAAATCTTTGCAGTTTTTTTAAAATCCAAAAACGTCCTGTTAACTTCAGTAACAGTTGGATTCCTTACAAATAAATTTTAGTCATTCACATACAACTAAGAAAATAATGACACTGTTCCCTTTGACTTTTCCTATGTTATCCAAAGATTGCCACATTGTTGGTTCTTCAATTCCATCCCTATCGACCCTCATTTTTTGATCTGGTGGCTGTTTTACAGTCTGACAACTTTCCTAACTCTCCCCTTTTTATCCAGCTTGGGAAGCAGTACCAACACAAGCTGGCTTGGTTGCATCAATTGGCTGTGTTCTTCTATGGCCGATAAGTCCTATGTGGGGCTTGAACATACGGCACCTTACTCAGAGGTAGGACCAACTGAGCCACACAAAAATAACAATGCAACTAACCAATAATTTTATTTATTATTGTGCTTGTTAATAATGAAACTTAAAACAACTGTTAGTATATTGCCTGTATTGCTCGTATGACTGTTTCTTACTAAGAGGCACGACTTCAAGCATTGCATCATAGGATCATTCCAGGCAGTTAAGGATGGAACTAGAGCTAACTGTTGCATATTCAGAGGGGCAGGTAATGTTGAGGAAGTGGGGAAACTGTAGAATGACTTGTAGTTTAGGAGAATGGGCAAAGAAGCAGCAGATGGAATACAACATGGGAAAGTGTGAGGTTATGCACTTTGGTAGGAAAAAGAGGCATAGACTATTTCCTAAATGGGGAAAAGCTTCAGAAATCTGAAGCACAAAGGGACTTGGGAGTCCTGGTTCAGGGCTCTCTTAAGGTTAACGTGCATGTTCAGTTGGCAGTTAGGAAGGCAAGTTCAATGTTAGCATTCATTTCTACAGGGTTGGAATACAAAAGTAGGGATGTACTGCTGAGGCTATATAAGGCTCTGGTCAGACACTATTTGGTATGTTATGTGCAGTTTTGTGCCCCTGAGGAAGGATGTCCTGGCCTCAGAGGGAGTCCACAGGAGATTCACAGGAATGAAACGTCATATGAGGAATGGTTGAAAACTGAGATAAGAGGAGTTTCTTCAGCTAGAGGATGATGAATCTGTGGAACTCATTGCCACAGAGGGCTGTGGAGGCCAGATTCTTGATAAATAATAGGATCAAGGGTTATGGGGAGAAGGCAGGAGAATGGAGATAAGAATCATATCAGCCATGATTGAATGGGTGGGTGAATGGCCTAATTCTGCTCCTATATCTCATGATTTTATAGTCTTTTATAAGCATTACAGAGAACATGTTATGAACATACCTCCCAACTCAATAACCAATTTCAGTCTGTTCCTATTTATAGATGCACAAATGAGTCCCCACTTAATGCTCCTTACTTGCATAATATGGATGACAATGAATACACAATTACTACAACTATTCAATTCAATTATTAAACTCAGTCACTGTATACCCTATTAGATATGAAATATGTTATAGGACTTCTTATAGATATATAGAGGATTTCCCTAATGTCCTGGAAAACATTTATTCCTCAATCCCCATAACTAAATCTGGACATTTATCTCATTGCTGTTTACAATGCCTCCTTACATGGCATCAGCAACTATTCTTCAAAAGTGCATTACCTGTGAACTATTATGGGACACCATGTTAATACAGGCTTTTTCAACTTGAAGAAGGCAGCTTATTTTTCTGACTTCTTTCAGATATTACTTGAATTACAGTTTAATTTTGGTGCAATGTCAATACTACTTTGCATTGACATTGAGCTTATAAACTGCAATCATGGCAGCACTCCACAGAGTACCCATAAGAGATCAAAACAAGTTGGAAAAAAATTACCTTCATGTAAAAATCTTGTGACCTCAATGGAATCTCTCCTTCCCAACAGCAATTGTCCCAGAGTGTCCCCTTCCTTACTGATCTTGCCAAATAATATGTTATTGGGATCCCATGGGAGCCTAACTCTTTCCCAACTTTCCATTGTGCCATTTTCACAAGTTGGGGATGGAACTTAACATTATGAAATGCTAATGGGCCTCACACCCTGGGAACTGAGGTGGGGCTGCAGACATGTTGGCTCCCAGACACCCCATTTCCATCCCAAATAAAAATCAAACCATTTCATACGTATTCCATTCTTCCTCAATTCTGTTAAGAATACCAACATTTAGGACACATTTTCTTTGTTCTCTTTTCCAAAATGCACCACATTTCTCTACACTGAACTAAACTGAGGCAGAATTTTCTGGCCGTTCAAGTCACTGGGATTTTCTGGTCCCGCTGCATTGAGCGGAGAATTGGCTAAATTCTCCGTCCTTGCTTGCAGCAGTGGCTGGCCGTGAACGGCCAGAAAATATCAGCTCTGCTGTCCAACTATCTACTTTTTACATCCTTCGATAATATGCTGTATAATAGTATGACAAAGTAAGTGTAACAAATACTTTGTTCATGGCCCATCAAGAATGGAGAATTTGGCTCTCAGCCACATCCCCATTCACTACAGCGGTTACTGGAGAATCCCAACTGCAGGCAAGAACGGAGATTCTGACCCACTATGTTACTTTATCCAACCCAGGTCCTCAAGCAATGCTGGTTCTATACTCTGCGGAAAACAATGGATAGAGGGATAGCATAGCAGACAAATGACATGACTTTGTACCCATCTAATAAGATAAAAATTACCTGCATCTCCTTGCAGAATGAAGCAGTGGGACCAAACAGAATCTGACATTGTTCATCTGCTGTGTAGATCATCCCTGGCAACTTGGATGACAACATCACTGAATTGAGGCTTTGAGGATCTGTGTGCAGTAAACAATTACTGACCTTTGACCTGCCAATACATATAGATTCATAAGTTACAACAAAAAAATAAATACGGTTCACTTTCTCCTGTTGCGTTTGATCTAAAATGAAAAGAAATTTGCAGCAGTAGTGTTATGATTTCAACTCCATAATCCTACAATAATTGGATCTAACAGTGCTGAAGTACAAAAGAAATATTGAGATAAATTGATAGATATTAGGCGTGCTTTGGGCAGCTGCAAATGAAAGGAACATGGTTTAGGGAATTGTATCTATTGTAGCCTTATCTTTTTTTTAAAACTGCCTCACGTTTTATGCAAAAGAGGGCCTATGATCAATCATTTTACCTTGCAAAACATTTAAATCAGCATGATTCCATTTGCAGAATTTAAGATAATTAAGGGGAAAAATGTTTTCTAAAATAATGTGAAATACTGAAGGAAATGCACTCAGAGTATAAACAAGAACAACAGACCTTTAATTGTTGTGATTCTAAGACAAGAATTGCAAACAAAAGAAATACAAAAAGACCATTACTGCACAGGTTGACCTGTTGTAAACAACAATGCATTCTTCAAGCCTCAGATATCATGTCTTTGCATATACTCAGTGCAGAAGTGACCATGACACGCTATACTCGCATTCGTAATCAACCCACCAATACATGTTTTACTTACCAGTGCCTTATAACTCAGCATGAGGAATTAAGGAAGCGGCAAGGGCTGTGTTGCAAAGATGCCTGGGAGTTTAAGCCATGCTCATTCTTTGCATTGAATGCTGGTGACATTTCAAAATGGCAACCGCCCACACAAGCAATTCATGTTTACACTTGGCACTTCCTTGGACAGTCTTACACACACATCAGGGAAGTTATGAGTCCAAATTAAAGTTTTTGGAAATATGTACAAATTATTCCTTGAGGCATAGTTGGTGGTAATTGTAGCTGTTAAGCTGGGTGATATTGGTGGAACTTTGGAGGATTTGCAGTCTGTTGGAGACACTTATCTTTTCACAGGAGGGGAAATTTCATGTTTTGCATTTATCTCAGAATCTTTTATACCTTCTGAGAGATATGTCAACAAGAGATCAATGTTTTTGGATGTCCAATGAAGTATATGGAAATCTCCAATGTCTTCACAAACCGAGCAGATTAGTCCAGTCTTTTGCCTTTCCCATATCTTTCTTCCTGTTTGAAAAGGAGCTTAACACCTTTTAAATTCCATGTCCTCCCAGAAGGTCTGTCAGTATAATCCACGTAGGAATTATCCAGAAACTGCTCACTTTGCAGTATCAGCTATCTTTTGGTCAGTGTCTTTGCTTATTTCATTAAAAATCCACAGGTCTTCTTTTAAAAAAAAGCTTGATATGCCTGTAGGTAGTTGAGGAAGCTATAGTGCACTTTCATGACAATATAGATAATTCAGAGGGAGATGGTGATCAAAATAAGTTTAATACAGGGATGGGGAACTATGAAAAAAGTTGGACTTAAATTGCCCAGAGGGCAATTCTGACCATTAACTTAACCATTTTTTCTGGCATATTTGTTCAACAACTATTTTTAAACTATTCGTTGACACTATGAAATGAATTTTTACAAAATATTAATGTAATTTCTCCACAACGGTTATTGCAATCTGTATCATCTGACATTTTTCTATGTAACTACCATCCTGAGCCTGGACTTCAATGCCCACTTAGGCCATAAATTAAACTTCACTCTCTCAGCAAGTGGGTAAAATTGGTGGTTGATTTAGTTGTTACTTTAATCACTAAAATGTAGAAGTGATGGCAGGTTATGACCTAGAAATGGGATGGATAGTGGCCATAATGTGACTCACAAGTTAGGACACCCCGCCCGCTAAACTTAAAGAGGTAACAATCATTGGGCTGTATTTCCAGACACTTGTCATTAAAGCAGGTAGAACATTGCACCAATGAGTAAAAGTATATAAAGATACATGATGCTTTGTCTTAAATCAATAAGTGTATTCAACATCATTCTGACTCCATTATAATCTTGAATAATAATAAGTTGTTGAACTGATGGACTAAAGAAACAGTTATTTTGTAGTATTAAGAAATATGAATAATTTTTTTTATTATGATTAGCTATTAGTCACAATTTTAACATTCCAACTCTTTTAAATGGTAAACTAGATATGTTTGATACAATACTAGATTTATTAGTTTATTTGCTTGTTGCTTTTTCACACAAGTTAGTGGCGGTTTGCAGATATGCTCCTTCACCAATAATTGCTGTAATATTGCTTCGCTCTCTTCTCCCTCCTGCTGCTTTCTCTGTTTCTTATCTCAACTCTTGAATTAAAAGGAGAGGATGGATAGACTAGGACTTTTTTCTCCGGAGCATAGGAAGTTTAGGGGTGATCTAATAGAATTCTATAAAATAATGAGGGGCATAGATCTTTTCCCAAAAGCAGGGAAGTCTAAAACCTAGAGGGCATAGGTTTAAGGAGAAAGCAGAGAGATACAAAAAAGTCCAGGGGGACAATTTGGTTTTTTTTACACAGGGCAGTGTGTTTAGAATGAGCTGCCAGAGGTAGTAGAAGAGGCAGGTACAATTTTGACTTTCAGAAAGCATCGAGATAGTTGCATGGGTATAGAGGGATATGGGCCAAACATGGGCAACTGGGACTAGCTTAGCACTTAAAAAAAAGGATGGCATGGACAAATTGGGTTGAAGGGCCTGTTCCCATGTGGTAAACTTCAATGACTCTTGCTTGTTTTTCCCTTTTGTTTCTCTTTTCCTGTTTCTTCCTCTTTCTGTCTTTGTGTGTCGGAGGTACTGGGTGGTATGATGTACTATTGTGTGGTAGTGAGCCATTGAAGGCCAGGTGTCAGATTCTCTGTTAGTAGGTTGTGAATTCTGGTTCGGGGAGGAATCCAAATGGGGCCAGGTAAGTTGCATTTGAGGTATTGTGAGGTGGGTTCCTAGCCAGATGGTGGTGAATGGTCCAGAGATTATGATAGCTGTGGCAAAAATCTGGTAAGGGACCCAGCCTGACCTTTGCCAATGAGCCGAAGGGCCACAGGGCAGCAGTAGAAAGTGACGTGAACAGAGATGTACTTCATCTGCCTGGTTTTACACCTGGCTCCCCCACCGACAATGCATGCTCCACTTTAACAGAATCTTTCCTGTCCACCACATCACTCCTTCTCCCACTGCTCAACTACATTACAAATATGATTGGCTCTTAGAAAGCCCACTATGTTTAATTTACTCGCAAACTTGTATCAATTTGTAATCAAATGGCCTGACCTGCTGAGTATTTCTAGCATTTTGTGTTTTTTTTCATATTTCCAGCATCTGCAGCATTCTACTTTCTGATTTGTGCCAGTTAGGTTGATTGACACGAGGAGAATATGCAAACTCCACATAGACAGTGACACAAGTCAGGAATCGAACCCAAGTCCCTGGAGCTATGAAACAGCAGTGCTAACTACTATGCTACCGTGCTGCCCAATAAAGGTAAATCTGCGGCAGGATATCTAACAGTGTCTGCTAATATTTATACTTGGCCCTTGCATTCTTCAGCTCAGAGCAGCCTCCAAAGCTGCTGAGGATGAACTGATATTGCTCCGTGAACATGGCAACTAACAAAGCTACTTGTTTAACCAATTCAATTTAAAGGTTGGAAAATAAACTGCAGAAGAACTGACATGGAGGAGGAATTAAAGGGTATGGGAAAAATTAAATGTCAAATTAGGTACCGAAAGAAATAGAAAGTGAAATAAATAAAAATTGAATTGAGAAGGGAATAGAGAGAAAGAAAATAAATGATTTTATAATTGTTAAATTTAACCCCAAAAAGATTAAAATATAAAGAAATGAGGCATCACACTTGTAATAGTTATTTTTTGATCCCAGAAAAATGATTGGTTGTAATTAATGTCAGAGCATTAGAACAGCATTCACCATTACTAATTATTTGAGGTGGATTAGCTCATATCTACTGTAAATACAGTGACATGTAATGCACGCAAATAATGAGGTAGACCAGCTCAATGCTGTTTTCACAAAGCTTATGGCAGAACACAACTCAGACACCAATCTTTGGTATTCACACTCATCCACACTTCTGCTGCTCACTGGAAACAGCCCCATCATTTACATACAAATAAAGATGAGTACCATTAGCCTCACTTACTTCTTTGACAGCAACTTCTGGCTTATTGTAATTGAATTTGTGACTTCTGATATCATGTGCTTTTTGTACTGGATTTGAACACTTCTCAGATGTAATTGCAACAAAGTGAATGGGAATTCCCACAGCTAATGCGTGTTTTTATTTCCTGAGTTTAAAAGTAGTAAAATTAACATAGCAATTCTATTTTTTTGAAGAAAGGTTGAAAGCAAGAAGTAAGGCACAGCAAACATTTGACTCAGAAACTGTATTGTACAATTGGCCTTTTTTTTGGTTCTAATTGTATTGCCTGATGGCGTCTCCTGTCGAGTCGATGGATGAGTCAATTAAACTAATGTTTCTGTTCACATACCAGTGCTCTGGCCACAATTACTTTGTCATAGGGATATCAATCAGTCATCTGCAAAATTAATTTTGACTAATCTTTTAAGATTGAATGCTCTAAAGCACAGAATTGAGTTTTATGGACCATTGAGTAATTTGTGTAATGTCAAGAGCAATTAGACCACACACCAACAATCATTAGTGGTAGCCTATTCTGCCTTACTTCAGGGTTGATTTGACCTAGAATATTACCATAGCTAGATAATGGTACTTCAGTGAAATTTAGCAAACATTTATTTAAATACTGAATTTCATTTGATCTTCTAAATGTTGGCAGCAGTATGGGAAGATCGGCAATGGGTCTTAATAGTGATGGAGCTAGGAGGATGGCAGAGACCCTACTCACCACTCTCACAGCTGATTAAACATACTGCCACCAAACATGCCATGGAGAGGGCAGGAAACCCTGTCCAAGGGCCTCAACTGTCCCACTAACGGGTGGGCTGCTCAACATCACCCCCCACACTGCCCCTCCTGCTTCAAACCCATTGATGGGGGAGCGTTAAATCCTGTCAGTTGATTTGCAAATCTAGACGAGCTTCCCTGCATCTGTTATTTATCATTTTGAACATGATAGGGCATTATCCAACCAAGCTTCATTACAAATAATGAAATGCAGATGTCACTGCTGTGTTTACCCAAATAAAGCTGGGACTAAAACACTCTTCCAGCGACAGATTAGTTCCAACATAATGGTTTGCCATCTAGTCATTCATTTAGATCAACTAGACGGCTGATATTACATCTGACTACATATGCTGTTGGTGGCAGTGAGCTGTGTGCCAATTGGCTGCCGTAATTCCTACATTACAACAGAGACCAAACTTCAACTGTACTTAATTGATGTTTTGGGACATAAGGTGACTGTGAAAGGTGCTATATGAATACAATTCTTTCTTTTTCACCTGATAGCAAATCTGTGCTAGTTGTACCTTCACTTTGTTCTCCTAACCACTCAATAATCTGTAGTACACATATGTCCAGTTAGACAATCACAACTGTGTTATCCCTAGGCAGCTGCTGTTGAGGTACTGACTGCACCTATCTTGCTGGTCAGTAGAAGACTTCACAGTTAACCAAAATGTTTTACTTGTCTGTCAAATTGCAGTCATCATTTCAACCCATTTCACAACCCATCAGTTTGCTAATGCTTACACGTGGAAAAATAATGTTTTAATTTGGATTGCGAGGAACCAAACTGACCAGTTGCAAGTTGGGATTGGAGACTGCCAAAGTTATTCCATTCAGTTGGGAAATAGGTCTGCAAGTTGCTTGAACCAATCGAATCAGTGCAACTGGACAATCAAATCAATGTTATTTTCTCTCCCTTGTTGACTGTGCCTCAAAGTTTTTTGAGGCAGAAACACTTTACAAAGTACTGATGGTGCCAGAGATCCCATTACTGATGTGTTTAATTGCTATTTGCTCCAAAAGATTGTATCACAAGCAATCTATTACAACATAGGCCTTAAAACCATTTCATTTCCTCAAAGGGACATCCTAGAGCAAGTCTGACTATTGTCATACGTGAAGACTAATTTTCTTTTGAGATTAATAATAGCAGCCTTTTGAGACAAATTAGCATATTTCCCTGGGTGATGTCTGAACTCGCGTAGGCTATATGATTATCGTACTTCTGGGAATTACCAAACATTTGAAAGACGGTAGGAAGTGGTGTTAAAATGGTGATGAGTCTTATTTAAAGTCATAGCCTGGATTTTCGTTAGCAAAATGTGTAGCTCGAGATGCTTGGAGGAATTAGAGGTATCATCAATGTTAAGAGTGGGCTTTGATTTGGTGCCAGTTATCTCAGAAGATTTTAGGCACTCTAGCCCTCATCCTTCACTATCCTCATCCCTCCCATACCAACTCAATGTTAATTCACAATCCTATAGTATAAGGAGCATTCGCAACAGCTGTCATTATGCGCGACAACACCTAACTCCTGTTAAGAAGCGTCATCACACTTTTTTTTGCCATCACAATGACTCAAAACAATATTGCTAAGTCAGTACTTCAGTTTTTTGAAACTCCACAAACCAGTCCCAATATATCTCACTTTTGAACACTTAACAGAGATGAACACATGTGCTCACTCACACAGGGATGAACTTAGAATGACACACAACAATCCCAATGAATGTTCCAAATCTTTCTTTGTTTTCTGGTCTCTTTGCTTTCAAATCTTTACTCAAGCCTTAGGCTTCAGTGTTTGATGGGTGATTTCACCATCTATTTGATGAGCCAGGTACATTTCACACCATGAAGCAACACTTGTGCATTTTTAACTTTGATGCCATAATCTTGAAGTGGATCCAGGACTTTGATTAACCTTACAATTGCTCTCTCTCTTACTGCAAATTAGAATGTCATCTATGCAGCAGCACTCTCCTTTCATCCCACTTAGTACCTGATTTATGAAGCTCAGGAATGCTATGAATGCAAATATTAACATTTTGTACTGGTACAACCCTTTGAGTGTATGGTTGGTAAGCAATTAATTGCATTGGTCAGTTAATTTAAATTATACATACGCGTTTAACAAATCTATCTTACGGAATACCTTTCCAGTGTTTAAATTGCAAAGCAAGTCTTCACTGGTAGGCAGTAGGTAGGTATCATTCCTGATCACCTTATTCACTGTTGGCTTATAGTCTCTACATATCAGCACAGTAGCACAGTGGCTAGCACTGCTGCTTCACAGCTCCGGGGCCTGGGTTCTATTCCCGGCTCGGAGTGAAGTTTGCACTTTCTCCTCGTGTCTGCTTGGGTTTTTTCCTGGTGCTCTGGTTTCCTCCCACTATCCAAAGATGTGCGATTTAGGTTGATTGGCCATGATAAAGATTGTCCCTTAGAGTCCTGCGATGTGTAGGTTAGCGGGATTAGCCGGGTAAAATATGTAGAGATATGGGGATAGGGCCTGGGTGAGATTGTGGTCGTTGCAGACTCGATGGGCCAGATGGCCTCTTTCTGCACTGTAATGTTCTATGATTCAAGTCTGCACTGACCACCCAAGCTTTATCTTCATGTCCCTATATATTTACCCGCTAATCCCGCTAACCTACACATCGCAGGACTCTAAGGGACAATCTTTATCATGGCCAATCAACCTAAATCGCACATCTTTGGACAGTGAGAGGAAACCAGAGCACCCGGAGAAAACTCATGCAGACACGAGAAGAATGTTCAAACTTCACACAGATAGTGACCCGAGCTGGGAATCGAACCCAGATCCCTGGAGCTGTGAAGCAGCAGTGCTAACCATTGTACTACTGTGCCGCTCCACAGGTCGGTTTTCCTGTGGATGAGGTTGTTGCCCATGCCCTAAGCTATTCAACAGAATCATAGGAAGGCTCAGAATCATGCCAGATTATGGCCCAGTTTCCTTCTTAGTATTGATGTGCCTCGTGTCTTGATCCATCTAGTCTAAAGTGAGGTTCCATGGCGGACAAAAATATCTATCAAAGGCTTTGAGAATGGTGTTAAAGTCCACAGTGGAATGCTCCACTCCCTGCCTCAGGAAAACATGTCTGCTATTAGGCCTACAGCATAAAGAAACAAACTGACTTGATGCTTCTGCTCTTTAGTGTGAAGGCTCAATCAACTTTAAAAGCTCCAAAATGTGTGTCACAATGTCATGTCAGTCCTCAATTTCTCAAATGTTGTGTATAAAAGGGTTCCATTGTTCTACTCTACCCTCATCACCAACTTTCCACTGTGCACTACATAAAGTCTAACACATGCTCAGCTACAGACAACCATTATTGGGCAACTTTATTTACAACTGCTCATTAGAAAACAATATAACAAAACGTTCAGGTCTTGCATCATAAGAATCATAGAATGCTTGCTGGAGAGTCAAAACAGTATAAAAGGAGGCCATCTAACTGATCAAGTCTGTATTGACTCTCTAGCAAGCATTCCACCAAAGCTCACACTTTACCCTGTCCTTATTTACTCCACTGATCCCCTAATCTCCACATTTTGGGACACTATGGGGCAATTTAGCATGATCATTCTACCTAATCTAACATTCACTGGATTGTGGAAGGAAACCAGAGCACAACTCAATTTTGTAGCTAAAATCTCGCATCTTTGGAAATTTTCTGATGAATCTCCTCTGTTCCCTCTCAACAAACCTCACATCATTTTGACGTGAACTGGATACAATATTCTAAGCTGTGGCATATCCTGAGTGTTAGCAAAGTTCAGAATAACTTCCTTGCTACCATTACTTATGAAGCCAATATGTCTTGCTAGCCACTCTTTCAATATATCCAGCCACTTCCCAGTTCCTCCTGTCCCTGCACATTCTTTACAGCATTGTTGTTATGTCTTTATTGCCTCTCCCTATCCCTTCTGCCAAAATGCATCACCTCACAAAACTCTATTAAATTTAAAGCCCATTCTGCTTTATCTATTATTATTTCATTTAAAGTAACTGTAGTCTTAAAATATGCCAGCCTTGAAAGACAGAATTATAGCAGACTTCAGAATTACTGGAAAATGCACCAAACTATCAGAAACCAAAATCCTTGAGGTGGGGAGATGTGTCAAAGTAAATCTCACACATGTAACATGATAATTTTCTTCATTTTTATTCACCACTGATGCAAACATTACATATTATTCTTCTATTTCTTTTCACTGCAATACAATAATAAAACATTGGGCATACCTGACATATCTGTACTTTCTCAGAAGGCCAAGGAAGTTCATTATGACTGTCACCAAATTTTACAGATACACCATAAAAGCATCCTTTCTGAATATATCACAGATATATCCAGATATATAAAGTAAATGATTTTCTGAGTACTTTTTTTCATTCGTTCAAGGGATGTGGCCATTGCTGACAGGAGAGAATTTATTGGCCATCCTTAATTGACCTTGAGAAGGTGGTGATGAGGGCTGCTTTCTTGAACCACTGCTGTCCATGTGGTGTATGCACATCCACAGTGCTTTAATGGAGGGAGTTCCAGGATTTTGACCCTGATACCTCACCTTAGAGTTTTATGTTTGAACCAAGGGTGTAATGAGATCAGGAGCTGAGTGGCCCTGTTGGAACCCAAACTGAGCATCAGTGAGCAGGTTATTGTTAAGCAAGTATCATTGATAACACTTTTGTTGATCCCCCCCTCCTTTCATCACTTAGCTGATGATTGAGAGTTGACTGATGGGGCAATTAGATTTGCCCTGCTTTTTGTGTATAGGATATACCTAGGCAGTGTTCCTCATTGCCACATAGTGCCAATGTTGTAGCTGTACTGCAACAGCTTGGCTAGAGGTGCAGCAAGTTCTGGAACACAAGTCTTTGGTATTATTGCTAGAATGTTATCAAGGCCCATAGCCTCCAGCTGTTTCTCGATATCATGTTGAGTTGAAGTTGACTGAAGACTGGTATTTGTGATGCTGAGGACTTCCAAAGAACTGATATGGATTATTCACTCAGCGTTTCTGGCTGAAGATTGTTGCATATACTTGAGCCTTTTCTTTTACTCTGATGTGTTGGGTTTTCCTATCATTGAAGATGGAGATATTTTGGGGCCTCTATAAGCTGATGATTAGCAAGCTCATTCAACAATGTAAGGTGGAAAATGGCAGGCATCTCACTACTAACTCCACTTAGAAATTTAAAATTACATATTTAAATTAGTTAAATCAGCATGTGCTCAATCCAATATTCTCCAATCTGCTTCCAATTGACATTCGGCCCAAGAATGGAGACAATATATGAATTTTATTTTGTAAGTGTGGAACATAATGCAGGTTAGGATTATTTTAGGTGTTGGTTGAAAAAGCTTTTCAAATGATGCACCTGGGATCAGACTAGTGAAAGTAATTGGACCTTGTAATGTTATAATTGAAGTCTCTATATCTATTATTATTTCATTTAAAGTAACTGTAACCTTTAAAATATGCCAACCTTGAAAGACAGAATTATAGTAGACTTCAGAATTACTGGAAAATGCACCGAACTACCAGACACCAAAATCCCTGGGGTGGAGGATGTTTCTAAACGTCACGTCAAAGTAAATCTCACATATTCAACATGATCATTTTCTTCATTTTTATTCACCACTGATGCAAATATTACATTTTATTCTTCTATTTCTTTTCACTGCAATACAATAATAAAACATTGGGCATACCTAACATGCCTGTACTTTCTCAGAAGGCCAAGGAAGTTCATTACGACTGTCACCAAATTTTACAGATACACCATAAAAGCATCCTTTCTGGATATATCACAGCTTAGTAAGGCTCCAAGACTGGAAGAGGGTTGAGAATTTAGCGCAGACCACTGCACAGACCCAGCCTCCCATCCATTGACTCTGTCTACACTTCCCGCTGCCTCAGAAAAGGAGCCAGTATAACCAAGGTCACCACGCGCTCCAAACATATTCTCTTCCATCAGGAGAAAGATACAAAAGTTTGAGATCACATACCAACTGACTCAAAAATAGCTTCTTCCCTGAATAGACCTACTTTGCATTAAAATGATCTTTCTCTCCATCCTGCACCCTATTCTTACCTTTTCCCTTATGCATTACCTCATCCCTTATGCAATAGGGATCTGTTCTGAGACCCCTGCTGTTTGTCATTTTCATAAATGACCTGGATAAGGAAGTGGAGGGATGGGTTAGTAAGTTCGCCAACGATACAAAGATCGGTGGTGTTGTGGATGGTCTCGAGGGATGCCAAAAGTTGCAGCGGGACATAGACAGGATGCAAGACTGGGCGGAGAAGTGGCAGATGGACTTCAACGCAGATAAATGTGTAGTGGTCCATTTTGGCAGGAATAATGGGATGAAGGAGTACAATATAAGGGGTAGGAGTCTTAGCTGTGTTGTAGAGCAGAAGGATCTCGGGGTCCGGGTCCATTGGACTCTTAAATCGGCCTCGCAGGTTGAGGAAGTGATCAAGAAGGTGTACGGTGTACTGGCCTTCATTAATCGAGGAATAGAGTTTAGGAGTCTGGAGGTAATGATGCAACTCTATAAGACTCTTGTCAGACCCCAGTTGGAGTATTGTGCGCAATTCTGGTCGCCTCATTATAGGAAGGATGTAGAGGCTATTGAGAGAATTCAGAGGAGATTTACAAGGATGCTGCCTGGATTGGGAGGCAGGCCTTATGAAGATAGGTTGAGGGAGCTAGGACTCTTCTCACTGGAGCGACATAGGTTGAGAGGCGACCTGATAGAGGTTTATAAAATGGAGAGAGGGATAGTTAGGGTGGACTCTCAGAGACTATTTCCCTGAGCTGAAATGGTCACTATGGGAGGACACAGATTTAAGGTGCAGGGAAGCAAATACAAAGGAGATGTCAGGAGTAGGTTTTTCACTCAGAGGGTCGTGAGTGAATGGAACCGACTGCCGTTGGAGGTTGTTGAGGCAAACTCACTGGGGTCTTTTAAGAGACTTCTGGATGAGTAAATGGAAATGATTAGGATAGGGGGTTATAGATAGGTCTGTGGATTGATAGATGTGATCGGCGCAACTCGTGGGCCGAAGGGCCTGTTTGTGCTGTATTGTTCTATGTTCTATGTTCATTCTATAAATGGTATGCTTTGTCTGTACAGAGTGCAAGAAACAATACTTTTCACTGTATACCAATACATGTTGTTATGGTTCAGGTTAGAAACTCCAAAGTATTTTGTGGAACCTGCCCGGATCATAAGTTTTGCATCTTGAATTTGGCTAGGATAAGTATGATATGTTTCATTTCAGATATGATTCAGATGAGCCACTAGGAAGCTCTTATCAAACAAAATGTATTTAAGAATATTATTGATATGTATATTAAGTAAATTATTAAGAACTTGTATCAATTACAAATAAAAATAAAACAATCACAATAATATATAACTCGTAACAAAGATATCTAATGTATTCCAATCAAACCAAAACTCTTGCCATAAACAAAACCTTTTATTGCTCCCATGATAATGGAATCGAGTTCTTTGGTTGAAGTTTGCAATCCTCTGCTTGAGACTCAGAACAGTTTGAAGATAAGACAGCTTCCCAGAATATCAGAGATACTCTCTTCCAGCCCCCAACAATAGAAGATTTCACTACTCAGGAAAACAAGATCTTCTTTTCATCTAACCAATAGAATTTTCAAAACAACAGGGGGAGGGAGAAAACATTTCATTTTAGCTTGCTATTTCTTCAAAAACTAAAATTCAAACCTGCAGCTCCAAACTGAAAATGAAAGTTTAAACTCACTCGGAAAAGACATGTCCAAAAATATACGGTTGTCCTCCTAACAATTCAGGATCATAAAACTAATCCCAGAGTAAATGCAAACAACCCCATTTAAATCACTTAAGTGCCAATAAAAGGACTTATCATAGTCAGCCCAGCAACTGAAGCTGTGAGAGCTGTAGAAATCATGTTTTAAAAAAAACTTTCTTGAAGATACATCAACATCACAATGTGTTGTCAATTCCCTTACCAGTGGAAAAAATCATGCATCACTCACCCTATGAAGCCCCTTTAGAACATTTTATGTTTCAGTGAAATCACCTCTCACTCTTCTAAATTCCAGAGAACATAGGCCCAATTCACTCATCATAGATAAATCCTGCATCCAGGAATCAACAGAGGGAATCTTCACTGCGTCCCCGCCAATGCACACATATCCTTCTTAAATATGGAGACCAAACATCTGGGGTGCAGTATAATTCAAATTCTTTTGAAATGATGATTGTGAAAAAAAACACAGGACGATGAACAATATCACATGTTCTGTTGTCGCCAAGATATCTCTTACCACTTCTGTTGACTAGGCTTTCCAATCTTGGGAGCATCCTTGCATAAGTGAGAGACTCTTTCCCTCCATGTTTGCTGACAGATGTGACAATCTTCTTATTGACTTTACCATTGGACTTCTGGGCATTGCAATAGAGGATGGACATACCAGAGGTAATAGATCTTCAATCTATTACACTCCACCGTATCTGTTTGGGAGGTCTTTCAAGCATCTGTTCTCCAGATATGTTCACCCAACCATTCTAGGAATCATCGATAGGGAGAGTCAAAGAAGGGATCGATTGTCAACAAATACAATTGTTTCACCTCTTTTCCATCACTGAGAGGCCGCTGCAGCTGCAATACCTACCAGCAATGTCAGATGTGAGGACAATTTTGAATAATTATTACAATAATAGATTTAATTGCTAGGATTTCAACATTTAACCAAAAATACTGGCATCTCGAATGACAAACACTTGACATGACTATTGGGATCCTGTTCACATTTTAGATTGAATTCCTCAAAATATTGAGTGGGATATCAGTTCATTCATTATATCCAGAATCCAGTCCTCTGCTAAAAAAAGCTATGTTGAAATATTAAAGTTCTCAAGGAGATGCTGTTTATGAAGGAGAACACGATACTCCCATACGAGCCAGTTTGAAACTAATGACTAACTCTCTATATTGACTCACCCATGAAATTATTTCACAACTGATTATTTAAGATAATTAAACCAGTTTGCTCTAACGAAGGATCATCCTGATACAAAATATTAGATCTATTCTGTCTCCACAGATACTTTCAGACCTGTTGAGAATTTCCGGTATTTTTTGTTCTCGTTTCAGATTCCAGCACCTTCAGTACTTAGCTTTTATTTTGCTTTCTTTGATCTTCATTCAGTTTGCTGCCAACAATTAAACATTTGGGTGCAAATCAATCAACAGTAAAGCTGTATTGCTAAACGTAACATGCACTTGATTTGCAGGTTGAGTAGATGGCAAAGCGGTGGCCTGCTCTTAATATGGCACACAAAATATTTACAGATAAGGAAGGCCATTCACTCATTTTAATCCATCCATACAAAACACAACAATCCTCATTTGCTGCATCTAATCATTTTTAAATCGTTTCAAGGTTTTCAGCCTCAATGCTCTGTCCAAGTAACCACCATCTTCTGAGTGGGAAAAGAACTTTCGGCAATCAATAAATGCTGGCCCAGCCAGCAATGCCCACATCTTGTGGGAGAATAACTAAAATCTAAAAGTTAATGTATCCAACAATGTTTCTGTGACCAAGCCAAATGATGCGACATCTGATTACACCGTCACTGAGATTGTGGATAGGATAACCATAATGTTGAGAGCATTTCCTTTTAGAAGTGACCGAGAAAAATAATTTTTAAGATGAGTGCTGAAATCATCTTCATGATCCACTCATATCCTGTTCAGGTGGCTAGCCAATACTCAAATAGTTTTGTTCCGTCAACCAGTTTTTTTTTCTTCATTAATAAATAGATTATTCCCAATAGTTAACAAGCAACAGAACAGATGTATAGATATGATGATAGCAAGTTAATCTCAGTTAGGCAGCTTTCATAGTTTCACTGAAAGCTTAAGTCTGGAAACAGTTGCGAGGAATTGTGTCCACTTGGATTACAAATGTTTTTTATTCCTTGGTGTCTTCCGACAATTTCTTTCTGGTATCTTTTGAGAAGATGGAATTCAAAGTTCAGAAAAACTTTATCCAGAGGATCTCTCTAGGAAGATGTCAAATACTTAAATACACTCACCGTGATGTTCTATTCGACCAATCTGGGCATCACAATCTTGTTGAAGACCAAGTTCATCGTACAAAAATACATTTCCTCTTTCTCACATGCTTCTCATCTCATGACATGTCTACTACATGCCTCAAAGCAGCCAAACCATTTATTCCCAGACCAAGTGCTGCTCTGAAATTAGTCACATGTAGCAGACACCAAGGAATCTTTTGAGTGAAGACTCTCCTAATGATTCAATCCACACAGCCCTGCTGCCAAAATGGATGGTCTCATTCTTCAGGTATTTTCATATCTTGAGTTACATTGAATCCAAATGACTCTTATTGGGAGCTAAAAGCTCTGGGGAAGACTCATACAAACTTGAAACGTTAACTCATCTCTCATTCTACAGATGCTGCCAGACCCTGATAAGTTTTTCTATTTTGTTTCAGATTCCATCAACCACAGTATTTAGCTTTTACCTTCACATCTATGCTTTTTTGAATGGCAAGGTTTTGCAGAGCACAACCAGCTACGCTTTGGGGTTTACTGTAGGAAACCATCTGCAACTAAAGCACCTTTTTACCACTTTATGGTCTTTCACGTACAAGCGGACATGAAACTTGTGCTTCAGTGGCTGGAATTCTCCAGCTGTTCATGCTTTGATGCCGCTGCCAGAAAGGATGGAGAATTTGACACTTGACCAAATCTCCATTCACTGCAACAGAACAGCAGAATTCCACTGGTGTGAATGGCCAGAGAATCCCACCCAATGTGACACTTCTAGGCTGTTGTGCTTGTCATTCATTAACCACAGTAACCAAGACTATTCTTCAATATCCACAGGCGTCTTGATTAATTTCCTTGGACAACTGAAGTAGTGCAGAATTCCTGAAAATGTAAGCATCGTGGTAAATTCCATCATGAAGGGTTCTTTGCAGCTGGTCACACACAATCTATAAATTCAGCAACTGTTTTCCTTTGTCTTAAGCAAATTGGCAGGGTTAACTGTTGTGTGTTTGTGGAATTACAGTGTGTGGCTTGGCAGCTTTAAGAGGATAGTCACGTAATCACTCAGTGATATCATCAGGGTTGTCACAGACAGTTGAAGAATTGAAGCCTGTACAACACATACCTGAAAAAAAACCGCCTATTGTTTCTATTAAAACTTGCGTGGACTGCCTGAATTGACTGAATCTCTACACCTCCACAATCTACAGAAAATTAACACTCGAAGCTCTCATCACTGCATGGATGCACTTTGGAGAATTTATCATGAAATAACTGGGCAGCCTTGTGATGCCTGTTTCAGACCTCTTCATGAAATTAGGTGCTTAATAAGTACGGTGTTAGCAAAACACTGACTTCTTTGCATTCCTCTGACCATTGTGATGGTACATTGGGAATCCAACTTAGACCAAATTTGGATACTTACCTTGATAACAGCCAAAAAGCAGCATTGTGTGATTGGGGAAGGAAAGTTCAATGGGAGGAGGATTGAACACAGACTACACATGTACACATTAGTGATATAAAGCCAACAGGAGTAAGCATGGTCCTCACTATTTCAGATCAAGCTGTGAAAAAAATGCATTACATAGAATATAAAAATTACAATACAGAAACAGGTAATGTAGCTCAATTGGATTTTGACAGTTTTTGCAATTTTGGTGTCCTTATCAGAGGAATGGCGTCCTTGCTCTGGAGGGAGTACAGTGAAGGTTTACCAAGCTGATTCCTGGGATGGTAAGTCTGTCATATGAGGAGAGTCTAAGTTGATTAGGATTCTATTCACTGGAATTTAAAAGAGTGAGAGGGGATTGCATAGAAGCTTATAAAATTCCAACAGATTTAGACAGGGTAGATTGAGAAAGAATGTTCTCAACATTGAGGGAGTCCAGAACTAGGGGCAGAGTTTGAGGTTAAGGGGTAAATCTTTTAGAACTGAGGTGAGGTGAAATTTCTTCACCAAGAGGGTAGAATGTGTGGAATTCATTACTGCAAAACATTGCCTGATTTCAAGAAAAAAAAGATATTGCTCTAGTGGCTGAAGTAACAAGGGGTATGGGGGGGGGGGGGGGGGGGGGGGGGGGGAGATGCGGCGGGGTAGGGGGGGATGAAGATATGGAATTCGATGATGAGCCATGATCAAAATGAATAGTGGAGTAGGCTGGAAGGGCCAAATGGCCTACTTCTAGTTTCTATGACAAATTTTGTGCTCAACAGAAGACTTTGTTCACTTCATTTAATTCTACCAGTACATCCTGCCCTCACCCTTATATCCTTACTTGGCTGCTGCTTAAAACACCTATGCTTTCACCCTCAACTGTGTAGTAGCTAGTTTCAGATTCTAACGAAAGTCAAAGTAAACATTTTCTTCAATTCCTTATTTGGATTTATTAGCCACTATATTTTTTCTGATCTTGAATTTTGAACTTCCCATGAGTAGATATATCTTCTTTGCCTTTCATAATTTTAAAGATATCTAAATTGGAAAAAAAGATGAGGGACCAATTTTGAAATACCCAGTACATGTTGCAGACCCTGCCATACTTATTATACTATACAATGCTTCTACCCTATACTATACTATATTTCTATATTAAATTTCATGTTTTCAGTCCAGGAAATACACTTAGTAAGGACCAACCCTTACTGCTGAATGTACATTAGCAATTGCATTGTAGACTCGTGAGATATGCATAACAGGGTGGTCAAAGGGAAATATTTTGTAATGGGATGGTGGTGGTGCATGGTGCAGGATAATACTTGTGAGGGTCAGAAGCGGACAGATGAAGTAATTGGGCCAAAAAAACTTTCATTTGGTTCATCCGGGGTACTTTCAAACCCAGGTTTACTTTATGATTCAATTCTTTACCCTGAAAGAATTAATGAAAATAAAACTAGATTTGCACCATTCTTTATGGCATATTAAATGTGAGCTTTGCATACTTCAAAGAAGTAAGAACATTTTTCATTATCCGTCAAAACAATTAGTGCTACATGCTGATAATGTGGATGTGTGCTCTAGATGAGGTTGCCTGCTGGGCACACACAGTTTGTAGAATCAGCTATTCGGTGTCAGCATAAACCAAAGTTCTTCCCATCGAGGCAGAAAGTAGAGCAACAATCATTATTGGATGGCCAGTCCAATGCTGGTAACAGCCTGAAGCAGGAGAGAGTGCCTCTGTTCAAATCCTGTCCAAAAAACTGTGATGAATGTTATCCATCACTGCTAGGTGTTAATGCAGCCAAATACTGACAACAGATTGCCTTGTTTGGGCAGTATCAAGCATGTATGTTTCTCTCACAAAGCTCCCTTGTGCATGATGTAGTTGTACTTAATAGTATCACCAGATGAAAAGTGTTCTGTTTTCTAACAATGTTGACCTTCACCCGATGAACGCAACATAAACTGTAGTGTGAGAAAGGGCCATCAAAGCATGCACGCAGAGAAAAGCATAACCACCATTCCATGTTTTAAATAGTGTGTTCTGGTAAGTTAGAGGAATTTCTTAATTGGAAAATCCACATTGGAAAGATAAACTAATTAAGATGATAGGATATAAGTAGATTGAACACCTAACCAATTTAAAAAAAAATTATTTTCTTGCTCCTCTTCTGAAGCTGTAAATTCAGAGCGCCACACAGCTTTCTTAGTGCTGGCTAATCCCCCCGTATCTTGTGCAAATGATCATCCTTCCTGCATACATGATAACTTTTAACAGTCTACTTGACCATAAATGAAATTTATATAGCACCTTTCACGATCACAGGTCATAGCTAATTTTGGTAATGGATGTCCCATTTATTTCCAAGGGAAACATTGTCATTGCTGCTGCTTATATGCATTGTACAGATATTTGAGTGTGGAAGTCACTGCATCACATGATTTTCCCACCTATTCTGATCTTTATGTCCAATATCCCAATGGATATAACTTTCAGTTCCTGTGCCCCCACCACATCCTCCTTGGCCTCAACCACATATCTTCTTGACCCCTCTGCCCAAAGCCCTCGCCTGTTCCATATGTATCAATGTTGTCCTTGCAAAGATGTCAAGGTGTAGTCTAAAGAAGGGTGCCTACAAAACGAAGCAGACCATCACGCTTCTCATTGTCTAGAGACTGAGAAATGAGTATCCTGCCTTTACCTCCTCCAAGGTCACACAGGAGAATACTAGAAGTGCATGCATGCAAGCGCTATCTCACCTACTGCAATAATGGGTTCACCATGACTATATTTTTCACATTGTGTAGAGCACATTTCAGCACTTTCTGAGTATAGTTCTATACACTTATAGATGACTTGGTGTGTTTCTATGCTACAGAACTCCAAAAAAATGGTAATATTTTGAAAGATGTTCTCACCAGTGATAATGAAAGTGCCATTTTGAGGTCCATCTTGAGTTGAAGTCATTGTGAGCAAGGCTGTGACCACATTTGTGGGACATTGGAGGGCTTCTTCCTTTGCTAGTCAAAATAATCCAGTCTATAAAGGTCCAAGTACTGCGATGCGCCTTGAATTTTTCATTGTCCATCCAAGCTTGACTCAATGATCAGGCTTCAAGAACAGATGCTGAGTAGTGGTTGCACTTCAAGCATGGTGGATGCAAGACATTCATCACACGGCACTATCATCCATAAGTCTAGGTGTAGGCATCCCAACTGAACAGGCTATGCATGCTCCAGACAATATTGTTGGGTTGCCGTCCTTACTACTTTGGCAGTATTTGCATTCCAGCGGCAGAGGACATGCCTTGTGAGGAAAGCTGAGATTTCTGGAAGCCTGGAATGTTGAAAATAGTATCCATCCAGGAAACGGGACCATTGGCTGGAATAGACTGCGTGCATTTTCTTTCAAAGAGCTGTAGTTGTACAGTTGTGTGCTCAACTTGCACAAGATGCCTTAGCTGCATGTATACTAGTGCATATAATCCTATCAGCGCGTATTGGGTGGGAAGACTTCAGTCATGTCATTCTCAGCATCATAGTTTGGTTACGGGCAAGATGGTCGTGGCACTGGTGTCTCTTTTACAGACATTGATATTTAAGTGATGAAGCCAATTAATGAGTGGCTTGCAATATGTTGAGCCCCAGTAGTTATGACGGTGAGGATTTCAGTGTCCGAGTCAATCTCGTTGATGTCGATTCTTTCCCTTGTGGGAGATGGGCATTCCCTGGAATAACTTTGGTCTCAGTACAGAAGATTTTTTACTTAAAAGTTGCTCACCAATGATTGGTTGGTGACAAGTATGAGATAGAGGATCTTCTATCTCATACTTGAGTCGACTTTGCGCAGGGAGACGTACGATTCCTCCCTCTTTTTTTTTTTAAATTCATTTATAGGACATGGGCATTGCTGGCCAGGCCAGCATTAATTGCCCATCCCTTGATGCCCAATGAAAGGTTGTGATGAGCTGCCTTTGTGAAATGTTGTAATCCTGAGGTGTAGGTACACCACAGTGCTGTTAGGGAAGAAGTTCCAGAGCTTTGATGCTGTGCCAGGACTCAGCTTTGATTCCAGCCTTGGATGACTGTCTGTGCGGAGTTTGCACATTCTCCTTGTATCTGCGTGGGTTTCCTTCGGGCGCCCCAGTTTCCTCCCAGAATCCAATGATGTGCAGGTTAATTGGATTGGTCATGCTAAATTGTCCCTCAGGGTCCCAAGATATGTAGTTTAGATAGATTAGCCATGCTAAATGTGCAGAGTGATTTGGAGGGATGGGGGACGGGGGTTTGCTGGGCAAGGTGCTCTTTCAGAGAGCCAATGACAACTGCAGGACCTGAATGGCCTTCTTCTGCACTGTGGGAAATCCTTGATTCCATTATTGTCAAAAATAATGAACACCATCAAGAGATAAGATTTTAAAAATAGGGGTACAAATCAGATATTTGTGTGTGAAAGTCACTTCAGCATACGATTTCCCATCTATTCTGACCTTTGTGTCTAATGGGTGTAACTTTCAGTTTCTATGCCTCCTCTGTTTTCTAGGAGCACGTACCAGGAAACTGCATCAATGGACTAATGGAGCACAGAATTTGCTAACTGAAAAGGACCAAGGTCTATTCAGTTCACAAGATCAGGAGGACGTAAGCAACGGAAAAAAAACGTAGGCCTATGAACCTGCTGCACCATTCCATAACATCATGGCTGATCTACCTCGACTCCACCTTCCTGCCAAGTTCGCCTTCTATTATTCTGGTAGTCACATGATATAAGGATAATGGAGTTGACTAATTATACCAATTAGCTTACAACATGAGACAAAAATCAAGGACTGTATCTTTGCGATTTTCTATCTTGTCCTCTGGCAATGACAGCCTACAGCAAAAGTATGATATATCCAAAGTATGTTGTAATTACTTGCCCAAAAGCAATATTCTACAGAATCTATTTCTTCATTGAAGTGAAACTAAACCTGGTTCAAATGGAGTGTTAACTCACTTGGATTTTGCTCTTCCATTTACGCAAGATAAATAGCACATTATGGATCACTCAAGCAATGCAATAGAGCAGAACATTCTCATGAGAACACAGAACTTGCCAATAAAACATGAGAATAAGCAGATTTTGGACTCTAATAATTAACAGTTTGGAGCTTTCAGCAAAGTTTCCATCAATGTAACTTAGAAATATTGCTAATACCTTTAAATTGTTACTGATCGAGCCCTGAATAAAAATGTAACTCGACTGTAAGAAATCTCAAAGAGGCATGGCAACAACAGATCAATGGTTCAAATCCATGTCACCTGCAGCACTTAGTTTGCAGATGTCCACAAGATTATGAGTGAGTAGAGAAAAAAATGGCCAATTTTTCAAACCAGATTGCAATCAAAAATCCTGATTTTCAGTTACATTGTTGTCAGCTGCCAAGACTGTGATTTTTGGTATGTCAACACCTCAGGAAGAAGGAGATAAAATTTGACAGGAGTTGTGCTGTCAAATAAATTTGGCATACCATAACAAAACTCAGCCAAAGATTATCTCACACACAAACAAGAAACACTACATCATTATATTGCTTGTCACAGAGTTATCAGAAGTGGTTCAAACACCCACACATCACTGATGTATATTTTTATCTGTCATACCTCAAAACAATTTAATACTCAGTCTAAGGAGCAAGTGGTCTGGGAAGCACATACATATGATTGATCGCTTCTTGGATGTTTAGAAAGGCTATTAGAAGAAAGGGGAAAAAGTATTCTGACTTTTTTGTGGCCAACTAGTAGATCTCCCAAATCAAAAAATCACAAAGGAATGGTAGTTTCCAGCTGAAGCTTCCTCAACTGAATCAGGAACAAAGCATGTTAAACCTTTACATGGACAAACACAGCAACCGAAATGCTAAAGCCTCCAGGTTGGGTGAGGTTCGCACAATGGAATTCTCTGTTGGCCTCAGGCGAGATTTTACAAGCCTCGCCCCAGTGAGGTCGTAAAATACCAGCCAGCATGACTTCTGTCTAAGTGGAGCTCAAATTTCACCTTTTTGACCTCATTGAGGAGTAGCAGTTGGTACATTTTTTTTAAAAAACAGATTCGCTTCTTTAAATTTTCTTTTGCTCCATTCTTTAAGTTACAAAGCCAATGCTCAGAGTGGACCGGGCAGACACAAACCCATCGCCTTGCCTGCTCCAAAAAACAAATTCAAATTCGAATTGAGCTCATGATTGTTTGGATGCTTGTCTCAACCTGACTTAATTGAGTAAGTGTGTTACGTTTTTCTGGGAACTGGAAGATGTAGGGAGATGGGTGATATCCAATGTATCTACAAACTGTTCAGGGTTAGTATCATAGACAAGACAGCTCCACTTACAGAACCTAAACGCAGTGAGCTGCACTCCACCACCAGCCCTGCAGTAACTTGGGGCTTCAAGTCACTCACTGCCTCTCACAAAAGTCATGTCAGAAATCCTGGGTTTAGCTAATTCCAATATTATTGGGTAGGACAAGAAAGCAAATCTTTGCAGCATTTAGAAAATGAAAATGACTGCTGCCATTTAAAGGGAACAGTTGTATTTGATCCTTTTGGAACCAAAGGGGTGAAGGTTTTGAAGAACATAATGTTGGTATGCATTTTTAAGCAAAATCTAGCAAAAGACTGATGTTTTGTTAGTGAGCAGAAAGGAAACAAATTCAAACTGCTTGAGCAATATCAACGAGGTGAGTACAACCTCCATAACCCAGGACAATTTGGGTTGCATAGGCAATAAGGTCGTGAGATCTTCAGGTGCAATAGGTGGCATCTTCATCTCTGGACCAACTCTGGTCAGTGTTCAAGTCCTGCTTCAGGACTTGATGGCCATGGAAGATGTGTTCATAACCAGGTCGATTATCAGCCATTAAAGCCTTCCAATATGTTTGTGGCTGACGGTAAGACTAGAGTTTTCTGGTCAGTCATACTGTAAAAGGTAATGAAAACCACTGCAGTA
Source organism: Sphyrna mokarran (assembly GCA_024679065.1). Taxonomy (NCBI): domain Eukaryota; kingdom Metazoa; phylum Chordata; class Chondrichthyes; order Carcharhiniformes; family Carcharhinidae; genus Sphyrna; species Sphyrna mokarran. The sequence goes on from JAGIQG010000006.1 coordinate 83,863,029, forward strand.
CTTTAATAAAGATAATCATGAACAAATCCAATGTAAGTCTATGTTTGTCAATGCCCTCTTAGAGCCTGGCAGCTGAACAAGGAGGATCTCATAAATACTGTCATCCTCAATAAGCTAATATCATTCCCTGCCTCAATGGTTGTTTGAAGTCTAGAAAATCCCAATCTTCATTGATCAATCATTCCTCACAATCTGTAATTTTGTACTTTGATGCCTCACTTCCCATGCCCTTGCTCCCTTCCAGCTATATCATTTCTCCATGATTTCTGAATGTTTACACTGTGCTAGGAAGAAAATTCTGATGGTCAGAGCAAAATCACACACGTTGTCGAAGGAATCACAGTTTATGCGAGTTATAACTTCTAAGCCCTTAAGAAATGCTGAATGCTTCTGAGATCATGGTCTAATTAAGATGTAGGCATTGGAGAAGCAAGCGCTTTATATTCACTGCCGTTTTGTGACAACCTGTATTCCTTTTCACTTCCGCAGCTGAAAAGTAGACAGCTCTCCTGCATGCTTTCTCTTGATGCTCCAGTGTACTGCTGTGAAGTTCTCACTGCACCTTAACATCTTTTGCAATTCTGTTCCTCACCTTTACTTCCAGAAGCAATCCAGTAAGCAAAGTAAAATGAAATGGATGAAGTACCAGGCTCCTCCATCCCTTGCACATGCAGCAACCCAACCACAGTGTCACTCATCCATTCCCTTCAACTCCAAAGCAGCTGTCATTGACCAAAGAGGATGACAGAAACTGATCATGCTCTTTTTTTACTCTTTCAGGACAGATGGGCTCATAGTGCCTGCAAAAGGATGAAAACAACCAGAGGAGTACAATACTTTCTAATGGCAAAGGACATAAACACTGACAGGATCACAGACCAGGAGGAAATCAGCCATGGTGAAATGCGTACACATGGTAGAGATGGTGATCACACAGGACAAAATGCCCATTAAGCGAGTGCATTGCGTTCTTGCCCATTTGGCAGCATGCTGAACATCAAGTTGATTAGCAAGCCTAGGCATGGCAAAGGCTTCTGCTCTCCAAGACTAGCTTAAAAGATTTCTCGCAGAGACAGATGCCCTGACCAGAAAACATTGTTCCTTTCTCTCAATGGTCCTAGCTGGAAACCAAGGACCAAAGAAGCATTATTGCAACTTACAAGCTTACCATCCAGTGGCAGACACCTTGGGTCAAGTTCAGGATGGCACTGGAAGAAGAATATGGCACTTATGTGCAGGAGCCTGCTCATTTCTCCTTGAAGGATGGAGGACAGACACTGTCCTGTCCAGCTGGATTCAACATTGAGTTCAATAACCTCAAACCATGAACTCTATCCTCCAGGGGACTTTTTTCCCCCTGGTGTGTATATTACCTTGCCATTAACATTCCCACTGAGTCAATGCATTAGAACCATCTTTTCCTTTTGTTGTATGGTATCTTTAGCATTTAACTGTTTCCCACCCGCCAACCAATCCCAGACTTTCCCTGTACAACCTGCCCCTCCTTCTTTCAATAGAATAAAATCTATCACATTTCTCTGTCCTTTCAAATCTGAAGAAGTTCTCTTCACCTTGAAATGTTAGCTGTTTTTCTCCACCAATGTTGCCAGATATACTTGAGTTTTCCCAGCACTTTGTTTTTATTTCAGATTTCCAACTTCTGCAGTCTTTTGTTTTTACTTCAGCACGTTTCTGTTTTTGCACTCATTCCTCTAGTAATGAAGATCCCATATGCCTTGCTAACTATTCTTTTAATATATCTGCTGCCTTCAGCAATTTATGCATATGAACCTCCACTTCCCTCAGTCCCTACATACCCTTAAGAACCATGCCTCTACACCCATCCCTATCCCCTTCACCAAAATGAATCACCTCTCAATCCTTTATATGCAATTCCATCTGCCATTTGCCTGTCCACTTCACTAACCTGTGTCGTTTTGCAGTTGGTTAGTATCATTCTCACTGTCTTCCATTCCTCCAAGTCAGATATCATCTGCAAATTATGAAATTTGACTCCATATCCCAATATCAAATCAAATGTAATGTGCTAGTGTCAAGGGCCTTATAAAATCAGGATCAGAGGTGCTCAAATGGGCAACTTCAGCAAGAGGAGGTTCCCACAATGTTAGACGGGAATGCTAAACAGAGTTGGGCTGTAATACAAAAGCACAACTGCACATTCTGCACTTCTCTATCAGGAAGTGGAACGTCATTGAATTTATCCTACAAGTGTTGGATTATCAGGATTTTCAAATATTTATCATAAGCTTCATATACAGAACATCAAAATACATAGATTTTAACAAAAAAGAAGTGGTGCCTGAACTCATTCCCCATACTGTTGCTGTGACATTGGATAATGCCTGGAAATGGGCAAGGAGTCCCGCCTCCATCATTAACCCAGACCGGTTACTTCCAATGCAAAGTTCATCGTGCCTGCCCATACTTGTAATGTATTTCCCTTTCTAATAGTACTGCAGATGTACCTACACCAGATGGACTATTGCACATCTCAAGGGCAATTAGACATGAGCTCTCTTAAGAGATAGAATGATCCTCCCACAATTCTACTTCACCAGTGCAGTTGTCTTTTAGCTGGTCAATCAGATTGCTGCTGCTGAAGTTATGATTGTACAATCCAAAGTTCAGCCTTCTATGGTCAGAGCTGCACAAAGTCAGCCAGCCACGAAGCTAACCACAGTTTCGCCCACTTGAAGTTAGCAGCCCTGACCAGTGTTGCAGCAGCAACTGAGGTTGGGGCAATTGGGCAATCCTGAGGAAATATTGTGTTCCTTTTGCTTGCCTCTCTCAGGAAAGCATTCCCATCTCATAGCGTACAGGCTGTCAGTGATCTCTCTTCCAGAAAGTGAATAGAATATATTGGAGATATCACCTGCCCCAGCCTGAATGGAATTTGACATGTAGATGTTTAAAGCCCTGGTCATTTTAACAGCCAATAGTAATGTCACTCTCATTCTCCAACTGAGGTAGTAGGTCTATCTGCAACAGGTGGCAGATTTCTGAGAACATTATCTCACAGAAATAGAGATATTATACACAGTGTTCCTTTAAAAAGTTGAGATAGAAGATTTGCTCCTTAAAGAGTTTGAATGGATATTGCCTCTTCTGAAAATCCAACTGCATATTCTTCCTGCTCAAGCAGCTTGCTCTCCTTTGTGGAGCCTCTCTCTGTTCTCCCTATTATGTTGCAGGCCACATCTGGGAGAAAGTGGTTGAGCAGATCTCTTGAAATCAGAACCAAGGCTTCCACCATATGCCAAATCACCCCATTTGGTCTTCACTATCTTGTAACTAGCAGTACAAGCCAAGCACTTCTACTAGCTCAGCAACAGTATGTCAAAATCAATTAGCCTGAAAGAAGTTGATCTTTGCTAAATAGCACTGGCAGGAAATATCCCCTCTAAGCTGCGTGGAAGCTCCCACACAAACCAAACATAAGCCTTTAAGTGACCACGCAAAAATATTTAATATGCCTATGCACTTAATGAATAGGCACAAAAAAAATAATGAGATGGGACTTAACCCTTGGGGGAGATCCTTTCTGCTTTTGAAAACATGTTCAGCCATGCAAGCTTAAGAGAGAGTAATACCTAGAATGCTGACATTGAAAGTGGCACTGCTACAGCCAAATCAGCATTAGACAGTGACTGATGTGATGATATGTTTATTCTGCATTCTTCTAGCACGCGTGCTAACAACCTACCCAGAGTAGCAACAATCCTACCAGAAGTGTGCTTGTACAGTCAATGCAGATGGCATTTTAGGCATGTAAAGACATCATAAGGACTAAAATAACTATCAAACTTATTGACCACGGTGTTCATTTTATCAAATCATAAAATTATACAAAGCTTTAGCCATTGATAATGTTCTTATTGAATCAGTGATTTTCATTGACATTAATATCATGAAGACATCTGAGAAGCTTTTACATTATTTGTGCCTGTTCAGTTCAGTGTGCAATACCTTTAAATTATTTTGCATCATATCTTAAACAGGACAAGCCTGTGGATAGCTTGCATATATCTTGAAGCTCATTGCCTGGCCTATAGGAAATGCTGCATAGAAATACTTTTTGTTAAACATTACTTATTCTTAAATTATACTGTTCTTTTTCTTTAATTTGTAAATTCCTTTACTTTCATCATACAAAACAGTAATTAAAAATATTTTATTCAGGGTTTGGTGATCCTCAACTAAGATAACTGCAATCCCATTTGAAAACAGAGGGAAATGTCACGTGATTAAATGCCATTTGATAAAAAGTCACGTGATTAAATCTCCAGGAATCTATCCGACAAGTTGGTAACCATAATTTGCTTCCATAAAGGGCTTAATATCAGGTACAGGCCTTGATATCTATACTTTCACCTTTACCAACATGGTGGCTTACATATTTTCAGTGCCACCTAACATATTGGATGCTTAGGTGTCCGCCTTACACTATGAAACAGATAGGGTCAACAAATCTTTTAATTGTAATTTAAAATATACCATCCCATAACCTTTTGGAGATCTGTAAAATCTGATGTTACAACTGGCAGTCACGTGCTCACTATACATATACAGATAGACAGCACAAGCTGCTGCCGTCCAATTTTCTAGCAAATTGTGGAGTTATCACATTGACAGGAAATGTCTTATGACATATGGGAACACTAATACAAATACTACTATATTAAATGTTAACAATGTGATAAATGTTTCATTACAGAATGTTTCCTTTAATGGAATGCAATTAGGCTGACAGGTTATTGACTTAAGATAGTTACATGAATAAGCACAGTCCTAGTAGTATTTAAGACTTTAGTTTCCTCTGGTGGCACGCTGCTAAATAGGTCTGTGCCTTTTTTCACACAATTGCATCATTTAATTATGTTAAACTGGTTAATGATTGTTCCAAAATAGCAAACAAAGAAATTTGGCACAAAATTTGTTATTTGTCATCCCACCAGAGAAACTAAAACTATAATGTCCCTTTAATGAAAGATTTAGAAAGAAATGTAAAAGTTAAGAACAAAAACTCAAAAGGCTGACAAACTAGTCCTTTACATTACATTCATTAAATGTTTATAGTCTGTTGTATTAAATTGCTGCAATAAAATAACGGCTACGGACATTTTCAGTAGCAGTAGAAACTTGGCATGTACATACCTGAGAAATCTTTCCAGATCATCTCTGCTGCACTGGGACCAGGATACATCCCCTAAGTTTTGTCCTTTGATCCATTCCCCAGACATTATATGGAGGCCATCTGCACAGGATGGATGATCATTGTCATGATTCATTCCCATACTGAATTTGAAGAAAAGGTTAAAAATGCATATTGTTTTACTGATAGATCAAAACAAATTAATAGTACAACTGAAGTATATGAATAATAGGACACTCATTATGCATGAAAAGTTTTGGCTTCAAATGCATCAGATTTGGTCTTAAAAAGCAAACACCTACAGACTTAATAGACTTTTTTAAGCACATAAAATAATATGTCATTCTGAGTTTCATTTTTAAAAATTTAGATTATACGCGGACAAAGGAGGACTTGTTGTGCAGTGAATAGTGCCTCTTAGCTGGAAACTCTAGGTTCAAGTCCCACTCCAGGACGAGATAGCCAAGGAGGTGCATTCCTCATCTAGCCAAACAAGTTGAACAGCAATGTACAAATTCTTCCAATACACCCCAATAGGCAGTAAGAGTGGGATGGAAAGAAATTATTACCGTCACTATCCGTTGCTCCAGGCTACAACATGCATGTACAAGTGTATATGGTATAGCAACTCAAGACTCCTCAGGCAACCAGTTAGAATCATTGAACCCTTACAGTGCAGAACAAGACCATTCAACCCATTGAGCCTGCACCAACAAAATCTCATCCAGGCCCTACCTCCGTAACTCCAAGCAGTTATTCTGCTAGTCCCTCTGACACTAAGGGTCAACTTAGCATGGCCAATCCACCTAACCTGCACATGTTTCCATTGTGGGAGGAAACCGGAGCACCCAGAGAAAACTCACACAGGCACGGGGGGAATGTGCAAACTCTATACAGATAATGACACAAGGCCAGAATTGAATCCAGGTTGCTGGCGCTGAAGCAGTGCTAACCACTGTGCTGTCCAGTGGTTGGAAGACCAGTGCCAATGGCGTGGTGTTTGATTCAAGTTCTGGATGGGGTAGATTTGGGACCTACCTCCTTTTCTAACCATGGCAGAGATCATGGAACTGTGGGTCAGACTTGCCTTTGGACAGAAAAGTGAAGCAGATGATTCATGGGCAATACTTCATGTGGGTGAACAACATTTTAATTTGATGAAATATAAAAGGTGCATGCATCATTATTAGTGATAAGAAGGCAGATAGAAACAATTTACACATATTAAAATAAATGATATTATTTTAATAATAAAAGAGAACTGAATAAATTATGGTGTTGATAGATAAATTCATCACTGGTTCAAGATTATCATTTGTGTAACAAAATTATAGTTTACCCCTATTTAAATATAGCATGTTAGTAAATAAGGCGGCACACAAGGAAGTTTGACCATATTACTCTTCTAACTGAATTTCCTTGACCATTAACTCAAGCCAGTTATTTAATTATTTAATGGAATTCCTTGCAGAATGATTCCATAGCCTATAAAAGATGGTTGAGAAAAACTCTATAATATCCACCTATATTAGTGCATCCATTATTCAATCTGAGAGCTATTTTTTCGCAGTTAGTGTTTCCATGATTAGAGAAGCTACCCTGTAATGCAGCTCCACTGGAATGAACAAATACTTCAGAATTAGGCGTTGGCTTCTGGCAATATTAATCAAATTGGTATGTCAATCGTACTATAGACTTGATTTTAAAAGTGACAAGTTGATGTACTTAATCCAGGTTTTGCTATGCTATTGGTGCATTTATTGCAAAGGCAAACAACAAAGCCCAATAAAGCACCAGGTCAGTGACAGCAATCTGTTTTTTAAAACATTGGCTTGATTTTACTGAGGAGGTGCTCATGATGTAAGAAAGTTCTTGAAATATATCACAAGGCATCCCAAGACCTACTCACTAACTTCAAAACTTTAAGCCATGATCCTGCATAATAAATTTAATAAAATGCCAAAATTATACTTGCAATCCCTTATACTCCCAATAATTAATATTTTTGTAGTGTCTGAAATCTTAGATATTTCAGTAAAGCACTGGCAGAAGTTTTGATCATTTTATATGAATGTCTTCAAGGAAATCTTAAAAGTTCTCCCTTTGAAATAGAAAACACATTGAACATGAACCATTTACTTTGAGGAACCTGTGCCTATCATAAGTTATAATCAAATGAGTAGAAGAATTATCTTTCGATTATTCCCATTATTATTGGTAAGTGGAGATTTTTTAGTCCTAGTATTTCTGTGAATCCATATTAATTGACAAATGAAATGCACCCAAACATGACTGGCTCAACTAAGATAAGTTTCTTGAAAAATAGTAGAATTCATCATTTAGCATCAATTCTGAACTCGTATAAAATTAATGGAAGCCAAATCTTTGACTGTATTAATCCCTAATAATCATTTTACTTCTGCTTTGATGCACCCACATCAGTTTGATTTTGATTTACAAGTGGTTTCAATCCAAGGTTGATTTAGAATCCCTCCAGTGCAGAAGGAAGCCATCTGCCCCATTGATTCTGCACCAATTCTCTGACAGACTCTCTTAGCCAGGTTCTCTCCCCATATATCCACATTCACCATAACCAATCCACCTAACCTGCACATCTCTGGGCTTAAAAGGCATCTGGGGAGAATGTGCAAACCGCACAGTCACCCGAGGCTGGAATCGAACCCAGGTCCCTGACACTGAAGCAGCACTGCTAACCAGTGTACCATCCTGCCATCTCATGGGTGCTTATCTTTTACAAGTGTCATAAATGCATAATTCTTGTTAAATCATTGATTGTTTAAAGGCTACATTGTATTTTTATAAAACTAAATTATTCCAGATGCTGGAATCTGAAACAAAAACAGAATATGCTAGAAAATCTCAGCAAGTTTGACAGCATCTGTGGAGAGAGAATTAAACTAGCGTTTTAAGTCTGGATGACCCTTCATCAGTGCTCTGCATTTTCATGCATTTTCTGTTAGTGCAAGCAAGGCCAAGTTGAGATTTTCATTATAGTCTCATTTCATTACTTATTTTTAATACAGATTCACAATTTGATTTATTCACAATGAACAAAAGAAATGCCTGCCCTCCCCAACTTGAGATTATATTGAACCATTTATTAAATGTTTCTTCTCTTGAATTTTCTAAATGTAATTATTTAGTTAATTGCTTGATAGTACAAAACTTGATTTTTGCTGAAAAAAAGAGGTATGCCGTTGAAGCTTTTCATCCTGTACTCACCAGAGCAGATACAAGAATATCAAATCTTAAAAGGAACAACAACTTATACTTCCTTAAAAGAGGACGCTAATTGGTTGGAAAGAGCGCTTTGATTAGTACAAATGTTGCCTAGGAACACTTAACTGCTGAGCTTTAAATTTAAACTAGGTAAATTAACTCTAATTGGTCTAGGCATTGCCATGGAAATAAACCAGAGATGGCTGCCCCCAAGTTTTTGTTTAATTGAAAAAGGCACAATGCATGGACATGTTCTTTTTGTTTGAAAAGGACAAGGCCTTATGTATGGTCCATTCTTCATGGCAACACTTGTACTGAGTCCACTTGCCAACCTCTTCTCATGCAGTATAAATTGTTGTTCCTTTGGAGATTTGATATTCTTGCATCTGTCCTCTTTCTTCAGCAATACTAATTTATTTAAACTATTTAATATTTACTGCAGATCTATTAGTAATAATTAATGATCTCTTGACAAACACTTAATAATTCAATACATTACAATTTGATTATCTATTGTATTACTAACTACAATAGTAGTTAGTATGCGCATCAAACCAATTGGCCAAGAGTTTCCACTATATTCTGGTACACAGTGAAATCATCACGGACTACATACATCAAACTGTATGCCAAGTCTTTCCCATTGTCTGACGAGAACTAGAATTTAAAAAGTCCTGTTTGAAAGCTTCTTTAAGCATTAGATGGTTCACAGCTGCACTGGTTGAAAACTGTGCCAAAATCTTGTTCATTTTATATAAAAGCCTTTAAACAGAGAAGGGATCTAAACAAAAGGCTTACTATGGTGATGTTGGAAAAATAAAATAAAACAATCTTGTTAAAAGAAGCAATCATAGATTAGATACTTATGGCCAGAAAGAGCAGTTTAATTGAAACCTTTTATGTGCACTGTGCTTGAAGTTGATAACATGTCCAACATTATTAAAATGAAATAGACATGTGTCTGAAATGAAAGTCATTCATTCAATATTACCATTATTGAGTACCCTTTTCAATAACAACTAAAATATTCCAAGTTGTTTTTTTTCAAACAAAGGGACGAGCTGAACCACTTGACTTTTGAAGGCCATTAAGCTGTGGCTAATGTCAAACATCATCTTATATAAACATTCAAAAATGGAGTTCATATGTAAAGGTTATTGATTTTGAACGAGTTGTATTTTTGTACGCTAAGTGTATGTCCTTTCTAATTAACTGGATAAGGCTTGTCGGTGGAGTTCCTCAGTCCGGTGTCAGAAGTCACAAATCCTGTTTCCCTCAAGATGAGGGATTTTATTGCTTTCTGTATCAGCTTCAAGCACTTTAAGGTCACATACAGTGCAATTACATACAAAGTAAATTTGCCTCTATTCTGACCCAACAACATGCATTGCCTTCATCCTAAGGAGACACCCTTTTATGATACCAATTCGACTTTTTCTCATTTCCTCAAGCTTCAATTCTACAGCCTCTTACAGAGAGATTGCCATTATAAATGAAGATTTGGTGGGATGTTAAATGGGCAGTCAATCATTATCTGCAGTTCTGTTGGAAGGAATGTATGTCCTGCTATTGTAAATAAGAATTGTTTCTCAACTGGCTTACCTAGCAAAATCAAGGTCAAATAAATAGATAAAGCAGAGAGGCTAAACTGCTCACTTTTGCTTTGCAGATCCATGAAAATTGTATTAAATTACAGCACACACTTCTTTGGTTATTATATTTGTTCACTTCCTATAATCTTGGTGTATCTCCATTCCTGTATTTGGGAATTACTATCAGTCTTGAAAGATAACACTTCCCCCTTACCAAAGTTTCTCCACCTGGTTATTCCATCAGACACTTCCGGTGGTCAAGCTTATCTTAGAGTCACAGCTTCATCTCTCCCTCTAATCCACAGGCATCTTCTCCTCTATCACCTTGTTCCATTTTCACAGCCAATCTCCTATAGGTGCTCTGTTCCCACAATGCTGGTCACCAACAAGGTAGCTTCCAACTACCTCACTGTAACTTGCAACACCCACATACTGCACCCTTTATCATTCCCATTTCCTTTTGCATCCATCATTGGAAAGCACTGTTTGCCAAGTCACAGCATCCTAAGTTCCCAACGGCAAATAGACTGTGACCTTCTAATCCAACAACTATCTGAAGTTAGCGATTTGCTAAACCACTTTCTCACTTTTACTTCAGAACCCTAATTGTCAACAATATCTTGGTTTTCACCTGGTAAGGCCCCCAGTTTAACTCCCTTAAGACCCACAGGTGTAAATCTTTGCTTAACTGATACACAATAAGTATAACCATTTATCACTACATCTGTTGTTTAAAAAAGGGTCATTTACCCCTGATCATCACTAATCTACGTTACAAGACAAAACAGCAATCATTTGTGTTTCATCCTACCCTGCCAAAACCATCCACAATGCCAAGATTACTATAAAATCCAAAGAAAACCTTGGCTTCCCTTTCCACTAACAAACTCCCTAAACCATTCTCTGTTTCTCTCCTCTGACATGTGTTAGGAACACATGTATTTCTGTCAGCAAGTTGAGATCATCCATTCAACTACTTCTACTGTTAACTCCCTTCCTACTAAGTTTAATCCCCCTCCCCACCTCACCCTTTCTCTCCCTCTTTATTTCATTCTCATTCCCCTACTTTGTTCATTAATAGGACACATATGGTGATGGTAAAGAGTTGCTCTTGTGATTGGAAGCCTGAGACCAGCAGTGTACCGTCAGAATCAGCACTGGGACTCTTGCTGTTTGTTGTACACATGACATGAAAATTATTGGTGCTGTTGATTGTTGAAGAATAATCTTCGGCTACGGATCGATATCGATTTGCTGGTAAATTGGGCAGAGCAATGGCAGATGGAATTTAATTCAGATAGGTGTAAGGTAATGCATTTTGGAAGGTTTAATAATGGTAGGATATACATAATACGGGGAGGCCCCTAGGGAGTATTGAGATTTTGGTGCACAAGTGCATAGATCACTGACGGTGGTAGCACAGGTAGATAGTGTGATCAGGAAGCTATATAGAATACTTGTTTTCATTAACCAGGGCCTAGGATATAGGAACAGCGAGGTCTTATTACAATTTTATTGAACAGTGATTAGGCCACAGATGGAATATTGTGTGCAATTCTGATAGCCACACTATCAGAAGGACTTGATTGCACTGGAGAGAGTGCAGAGAACATTCATCAGGATATTGGTGGGGGGTAAAGTTTCAGCTATGAGAGAATCTGAGCAGGCTGGGTTTGTTTTTCTTGGAGCAGAGAAGATGGAGGGGAGATCTGATAGAGATATACAAAATTGTGAGAGGCATAAATTGGATAGATTATAATAAACTTTTCCCCTTGGCAGAGGTGTCTCAGACCATAGGGCATAGATTTAAGGTGAGTAAGTGGTTTAGAGAGGGTCTGAGGAAAAATGTTTTCAGTCAAGAAATATAGAACACATTGCCTGAGAGGGTGGTGGAGACAGGTACTCTTGAAACATTTTACATTAAACACTTAAATCCAAAGCCAAGTCTATGGATCAAATGCTGGTCAATGGGTTTAGTATAGATCTGTAATTGATGACCAGCATAATCATGATGGGCTGAAGGCCCTATTTCTGTTTTGTATGACTCCAGGCTGACCTCACATCCGCCAAAATTCTATCATCTATCACTTCAATCTGAACTGATTTATATCAGTGACTAGTTAACTAAAACTTCAAATTTAAAATGCTCATCCTTGTGTTTATGGTCTTATCCCTCCTTCTCTCTCTGCCCATCTCTAAATTCTGTTTTCCAAAATCTTGTGCAAATTCAGTGTTGGTCCCCATTATTGCTGGTTGTGCCCTGAGTTGTCTTATTCTATCATTTTGCATATTGATGAATACATGTTGCAACACATTCTAATTTACCATATACCAAATGCATTTTGGACTTGATCATTATTCAGCAGAATTGATAGTTTATGAACAGTCACAGAATTGTTATGGGTCAGAAGAAGGCCACTCAGCCTATAAAATACGCAAAAGCTCTCTGAGTGAGCATTATGACTTAGTGTCTTTTCTCCCATAAAGCTTGCATATTGTTTCTGTTCAGCTGATTATCAAGTGCCCTCTTGAATGCCTTGATTGAATCTGCCTCCACCACACTTCCAAAATTGAACCACTTGCTGTGTGAAAAAGATTTTTCTCACATTTCATTTGCTTTCTTTGCAAATCACTTCAAATTTGTGACCTCTCATTCTCGATCCTTTTACAAGTAGGAATAGTTTCTCTCTAACTACTCTGAACAGCCTCTGCAGGATGTTGAACATCTCTATTAAATCCTCTCTTAGCCGCCTTCTCTCCAAAGAAAACAATCCAAACATCTCCTACTTATCCTCATAATTGAAGTTTCTCATCCCTAGAGCTATTCTTGTAAACCTCTTCTGCATCCTCTGCATCGTATTCACAATCCTTTCTAAAGTGTGGTGCCCAACTAGTGTGACTAACTAATGTACTTTATATATTCAAGCTTCTTGCTCTTGTTCTCTATATCCTTATTAATAAAACCTAGGATATTGTGTTTTCTTTACTGCTCTCCCCATCTGCCTTGCCACCTTCAATGACTTATGCACATGTTTCTCAGGTCCTGCATACCTTTCTGAGCTGTAGCCTTTAGTTTGTATTGTCTCTCTATGTTCCTTCTACCAAAGTTAATCACCTCACAGTGGGCAACTCCACTGCAAACCTTCTCCCAGCCCAAAAAATATCAACTATTACTTGCTGTTTCTTACTTCTCAGCTAATCTTGTTTTCACACTGTCACTGTCCCTTTTCTTCCATGAGCTAACTTTTCTGTCAATTCTACTGTGCAGCACTATACAAGTGCCTTTTGGAAGTCCCTGCAACACCACATTACCTCTCATCAACATTCTCTGTTAGCTCTTCAAAAACTCCCTCAAAGTTAGTTAAACATGATTTTCCCCTCAAGAAATCCATGTTGACTCTACTTAATATACACTCACCTTTCTATTTTTATTATTTCGTTTACGGATGTTGATGGTTAGGCCAGTATTTATTACCCATCCCTAGGAACCCTTGATGAGGCAGTGGTGAATTGCCTTCTATAAACTACTGCAATCCCTGTGGTGTTTATACACCCACTGTGCTGTTAGAGAGGGAGTCCCAGGATGTTAACCCAGTGACAATGAAGAACGGTGATATATTTCCAAGTCAGAATGCTTAGTGAGGGAAACTTCCAGGAGGTGGTTTTCCCAGGTATCTATTGCTCTTGTCTTTCTAGATCTAGTGGATTTGGAAGGTGTTGCCTAAGAAGCCTTGATGAATTTTTGCAGTGCATCTAGTTCAAGGTACACACTGCTACCACTTTGCACTGGTCATAGAGGGAGTGGATATTTGTGGAAAGGGTGCCAATCAAGTGGGCTGCTTTGTTCTGAATGGTGCCAAGCTTGTGGAATATTGTTGGACTGCACTCATTCATGCAAGCAGATAGTATCCTATCACACTCTTGACTTTTATTTTGTAGGTGGTGACAGGAGACAGGAGAGTAATTGACCAAAGGATTCCTAGCCTCTGACCTTCTTCTGTAACCATAGTGTTTATTTCCCTATTAATTCTATCCTGAATATCTTTTTCTAGAAGTTTCCTCAACACTGACTGGTATTTCTTAACTGTTGCGTATTGCTGAGCTAATTCTTAAATTTTTTTTTGAACTGTTTAGCAGAGACTGATCGCACCCTTGAAATTGCCATTCTCATTTCCTTCAATATCCTCGGATGCATCTCATCTAGTCCTGATGCCTTGTCAACTTGAAGTAGCAACACTTTATCCTTATGAATTATGAACTCTTCCAGTGACAGAGTTTCCTCTTATGTCACCACGGCCTGGGAAGCACCTGCATTCTTGGTAAAGACAAGTGCAAAACTATTAATTTACCATCTCAGCCAATCTTCCTGTCTCCATGAGTAAATCCCCTTTCAATGTAAGGTACTGGGCAGTAGTGCATGACCACTTAATGCCAAAAGTGATGCTTAATTGCCAATTCCAGGCAGCTCAGTCCTTCTAAGCACAGAAAAGCTGAGAGAGAAACCGGCAGGAGAAAAATCTGTCTGGTGACATCCTGCTGGAGTGGTACCTCCAACTTCTTAGCAGCTGACATATAGAGGGAGTTTGGCAGCAGAACATTGAGTAATTTATACTGGAAAATTAGTTTTATAGCTCTTGAGAATCTTAAACTCTTATGTGACTATATTGCAGCTGATACAGTCCATTGGGCAATATAACTTTTGCTATTAGAACATCAGGAAATGCACTGAACATCAGACTTGATGAAAAATGTTTGCCTAATTGATTCAATCAATCATGATTATGAAAAATGGCATCTTGCACTTAATAGATGTGGCATAATTTTACAAAGTAATTCTGAAAACAGCCAAGAGGCCTAAGTAAGGGTGCTGAAAGCAAATAATGATTGTGAATAACAATAATTGAGTCATGATCTACGATTGCTTTGTGTTTTGTATCTTTGGAAAATAGAGCATAAGCGCATTTCATCAGCATCCCCCAGCATATTTAGTTCAGAAAATCTGAACGTCCCACATTTTAGCATTGGGCTATAAGCTGAGAGTATTAACATCTGTTTGACAAAGTTAAAATAAACATCTGGTGTTCACAAAAACACGACTTACGTCAAGTTTTTGGATGCACAGAATTCTTCGTGACTGAACATTGATTCTTTCACATGAGATTTTCCTCCATTTTACATCCTGCTTTGTGCCAGAGTAACTACATAATGGATCAAAGTGCTAGAGAGCTCTCTGTGCCATTTTCCATTTGCCAGTACAAACCCCATTCAGATTTTTCTCTGTCTCTGAAGATATGTTTCCAGTGACTCAACAGGTCAGAGAAACAACCTGCCAGGGTATCTTGCCTCATGGTGGCATGCATTGTAACTTATCAGTTCACAGAGGATTCCAGATGCTTTCCTAGAAAGGAGAAGATATAGAATAATGGTAGCAAGATAAGCAGGCAACGGACAGTTTTTTGCAAGAAGGTAAAGCATATGAGATATTCTTGTGCAGGCTGCAAGATGTTTGTAGCAGAAGCTTATCCTTCACTTAAGTTCCATCTGCAACAACTGGACATACAATCAAACCAACACAATCTGCCTTGAAAGACCAACATACCTTTCTCTATATTGCAACCGAATATGTGAACTATTACGTAAAACATTCTCCAGGGAAATCCCCAACTTGCCAAAAGTTGTGCTCTATATGTCTGAGCAGCAGTAATTCTTCCTCAATAGGGTGTAGGGAATCTGTTGCTATCTAACACAGCCCCTGTTTGCATTATGTGAATAACACTTGCAGGGCAATAAAAGGAGTATGAAGGCTCTTGTCCTCCCCTTCTGGATATTTTATTAAGTTTATTTATTAGTCACAAGTAAGGCTAACATTAACACTGTAAGGAAGTTACTTGAAATTCCCCTAGTAGCCACATTCTGGTGCCTGTTTCAGTCAATGCATCTAACCAGCACATCTTTCAGAATGTGGAGGAAAATGGAGCATCTGGAGGAAACCCACGCAGACACGGGAGAACATGCAAACTCCATATAGACAGCGATCCAAACTGGGAATCGAACCCAGGCACCTAGCAGTGTGAAGTAGCAGTACTAACCATTGTGTTACTATGCCGCCCCATAGTTTGCAAGACAATGTAGCTGGAAATGTGTATGACGCTTTTAACATTGTATTGGCTAAAGTTGTTTCTGAGAGTGTTGGTTACATCCAGGTAGATTTGAACAAAGTCTTTGTATTCTGAAGTAGGTTAGGTGCAAGTCATTATTGATTCATTATACAATAAATGATATAATTGAGGAGCTGACGCCATGCTTGGGTCTATATTCAAATATGCCCAACACCACACTGACTCAGGGTATGGGTCATGTGTGGGTGATCCTGTATCTCATACCATATTAACTCTACACATTTTAGATCCTTATATGTGACTGCATCTTCTTAGCTTGGCTAACCAGGTGAAGTTGTTGAATCTCTTCCAGAACTAAATAGTTAGATGAAAGTTGCTGAACATGCTGATTGTAAGGAGGATACTTCCTTTGTGGATTCTGGATTGCTTTCCACAAACAGCTAAATATTCCATTCCTGCCCTTCACTAAGAACAATTCAGCCAGCTGAACTGTGCAATTGCACTGAAATGTTCTCTTCTTCCTGGAGACAGGCTGCCAGTAGAGATTACAAGTAACACTGGATGTATGTCAATGACAACAGGATGAAGCTGATCCAGAATAACAAAATAGAACCATGGTAGGATTGCACTCCTAATGGTAAACACATTATGGAGGAAAGCAGAGGCCACTATTCTGAGTTATTCCTTCTTTGCTACATTCACATTTATTCTAGAAGAAATGAGTCATTGGCTATCTCTCAATTCAAGAATAACGTCCATTAAGGTTACAAGTTTCTGCCAAGAGTCTTCTTATAACTGAAGCAGCTAAGTTTCACTCAGCATACCTTTGGGCCTTGAGGCAGGATGTCTCATGAGGTAGTGGGATGTGGAACGCAGCGCTTGGTTCCTCTTCTGCTGCTACTCAGTCTCATCTTTAAGACATTTCAACTCAGTGCAAAGCAGCTTGATGGGCAAGTTGTCACCATTCTGAGCAACTGGCAGCAAACTCCTCCAGTTATTATGATTCAATGGTGTGTGCTTCAAGGAGTGCTTCAAAAAATCTTTGAAGCATTTTTGTTATCCTCCACTGGCCATTTAAAAGTTGAAAAAACAGGGCTTGGTAGGGAGATACTTTTTGATCACCACCCAGACACAAATTTTGCAGGAGTTTTGCCTGAACGTTTGTGGAGCTGAAGGAGACTAGAGTTTGTTCAACAGTTCTCCCATTGTATTCAGTGGATGCAGCAGAGCCATTATGATTGGAATTTCTCTTGTTCTCTTATATGTTTCTGATACACAGCCCAAGTTTCAATGTCGGACAGAGTGCAGTGACTTCAATGTTGGGTACTCTAGGGCTTTTTTTGACAGGTGGACATTTGTTAAACACTTGCTTTGCAGAAGCATCAGTTTGTGGAAAGTTGAACAGGTGCAGCTTATCCAGCGTTGGATCTTCTCATCAGTGGTAACCTTTTCAGAGACATGGCTGCCAAGGTATGGGAAATATTCAATATAGTGTCTTCTTCAACATACATGGGAGGTGGAATACTTGGATGATCAGATGTGGATTGATATATAAGTTTTGTTTTGACAGTATTCAAGGCCAGACCAAGTTTCTTGTGTGCAGAGTATAAAAGATCGAGTGGTGTGCAAATCTGGTGCAGAGTAAGCAATGACACTGCAGTTGTCCATAAATTAAATCATGCATATCTATGGTGATCAGTCAGTAACATTTTGGTGTGGAGATGACTGAGGTTCAAGAGTTTTCTATCTAGACGGTATTTAATAGTAACACCAGAAGGCAATTGATCTTCAATGACGTGAATGGTCACTGTCAGATAGTTTGAAAATAGCATGGGGCTATCACACAGCCTTGCTTTTGTTTAACGCATATTTTGTTTAATGCCCCTTGTGAGAGTTGATATTTAGCTAAAAATTTAAAAGAAAGCTTTAGAGGAAAGGGTCCACTAATGAAGCATTAGGTAACCAATTCCAATTTGTCAATAGACTTATTAACCATTCTGGAACATAAAGCAAATGAAAAAAATTGGTATGAATATTTCATCACTCTGCATCTGCATTTTTGTTCAAATATCATGCAAGTATAAGCATAATAAGCTTTTAAAAACTTTTTTCAGCCACAAATAACAGGCTTATAATTAAATCTGATCCGTTAGCATTTGGTCAACATAAAGTTTGGTTTAATACATGCATTGGACAAAATTAACTTGTGGTTTATTGAGTAGGTGACATGCACATGTACAAGTAAAGCTAAAAGAACTACGTGACCAAAGCTTATTCACTAACCAGCTCATTTCTACCTCTATTCATACTATAATTAATCATCAGCACAGTTTCAATCCAGCATCAATGATTTTGTGCTTCTTATTGTTGGGAACTGTAATATAAATGATTTTTGAAAGAGACAAAAAAAGAAAAATATTTTATTGAAACTACAAGGTACATTTACATTTTCACAGTATGGCCAGCAATCCAGTAGTGCTGATAGTGTACCTCTCACTGTACCAACAATGAGCATATTGTATACTGGAGAAGTAATCTACTTTGCCAGGTAACCGCCAAAATTTAAAGTTAACTTGACTCCTAAACACATGCACGACTGATTTTTATTACTTAAAATACTGTATAAGTATCTATTTCACAACTGAATCCGGCCTTTAAAAATTAGTATAAAAATAATTGCTATAGAAGGACTAGTGTTATTTCTGAATTATTAAGATTATTAATGATTACTTTTCAGATTTGAAAAAGTCCTTAAAGCATCTGCAACTTAACTTCAATGCATAAGTTGTTGTCAAAAATAGCTTCATAGCTATAGGTTCAAAAAATCCCTATTTGCTCCCATGCCAAGCCAAAACTGGTCAATTTGGAACAGAGCAGAATTAAAAGAGTAGAAAACTGTATACTTGTAATCTCTCTTCTCCAGATCTCTGGAGATATCAGATAAAAGTTGAAGATAAGGTATTGAGATCAAACGCCATCGTGAAAAATTCAATTCTAACTCATCTGATGTTTTCTCCAATTTGAATGAACTAATTGCATTAAATCATTACCCAATGCACCAGCTTCAAACAAAACCATTTATCTTGATAACTGGTTGATCATAACATAAGATGCTCTGAGAGGTGACCCAGCAGCTCTGTGGATGAATAATGACCTCAGCCAGGAGACCATACACTTCATTTTTTGGGTTGTTTGTCACTCAAAACCACTCAGCTGTTTTGATTTTTGACCCACTGTAAACAGAACGATTGAATAGAGTGCCTGGTGAAAGGATGTTCTCATCTCAGCAAAGGCAAGAATTATCTATCTCACTTTATTTGATTTGTACTCGATGGAATAAGAATGAAATATCAATGTCTGCTGTTGCACAAATCTGACCATTCCTGTGTCCAGGCAGGAATAAAGAACATATGCAAAGAACAATCCCTTCCTTTCATATGAATAACCAAACTAATGGAAATGTTTTGCATTTCACTTTTGACTAGACACTCACAAAGAATAGACATTTTTAGAAGTAATTCCTGGGATATGGGCATCGCTGACTCTCAGCATTAATTGTGATGTGGAGATGCCAGTGGTGGACTGGGGTAAGCACAGTAAGAAGTCTCACAACACCAGGTTAAAGGCCAACAGGTTTATTTGGTAGCACAAACCACAAGCTTTTGGAGTGCTCTCCTTTATCAGGTGAGTGGGAGTTCTGTTCACAAACAGGGCATATAAAGACACAAACTCAATTTACAAGATAATGGGGTTGGAATGCGAGTCTCTACAGGTAATCAAGTCTTAAAAAGGTGCAGACAATGCGAGTGGAGAGAAGGTTGAGCACAGGTTAAAGAGATGTGGATTGCCTGCAGCTAGGACAGTTAGTGAGATTTTGCAAGCCCATGCAAGTCGTGAGAGTTGCAGATAGTGTGACATGAACCCAAGATCCCGGTTGAGGCCGTCCTCATACGTGCGGAATTTGTATATCAGTTTCTGCTCAGCAATTCTGTGTTGTCATGTGCCATGAAGGCTGTCTTGGAGAACGCTTATGCAAAGATCAGAGGCTGAATGCCCGTGACTGCTGAAGTGTTCCCTGACAGGAAGAGAACACTCCTGCCTGGTGATTGTTGAGTGGTGTTCATTCATTCACTGTCATAGCGTCTGCATGGTCTCCCCAATTATACTATGCCTCAGGCATTAATGGATATTAACTGCCCATTCCTAGTTGCCAGAGGACAGTTGAGAATCAACCACATTGGTGTGGACTTGTAGTCATATGTAGGCTAGGCCAGGTAAGGATGGCAGATTTCCTTCCCTGAAGGATATTAGTGAATCAGATGAGTTTTTCTGACAATCGACAGTGGTTTCATGGCCATCAGTAGATACTTAATTTCAGATATAGAATGCAATAGTTTACCTGTTCTTCAGACATTTATTTCCATTAAGGTTGCAGATAAATAACTTTTGCAGTAGATTTAGCCCATTGATGCAAATGTTGAATGCTAAAGAGCAAATGTAACACCTTACTGATGCTTCCTCTGCCCTGCAGATCATAAAATAGCTACCTTGAAAGGAAAGGGTACAGTTTCCTGTCCCAATTGCAACAGGAATAATCATAGACTGGACAAAAAATTTCACACACCATTTGAAAATCTATTGACCTGGATGGGAATTTCGAATTCTGGAGCTGGCAAAACTGGAAAATCCCACCCCTAGAATTCACAATACCAATTTTATACAACTCTGGGAGCTTACTGGATTTCACTGCGACCTTTTGTTTTTCACAATCTTTTCTCCTTTTACCTCACTAATTTTCTGACACATACCATGAAGTAGCTGGAGGTTAAATTTTAAAATTACAATAGATAATTGCTCCAATTTCTCTTTGCTTCAAGGTTCATGCAATATTAACTCTGCGGCGCTATTTAAAATGATGCAGAAAATGGATTTAAATTCTAATGCCTGCAATTTATCTTTTAATTCCTACTTTGGTTCCAAAAACAGAAACACTTTCATCTTAAATTACGCATTGCTTCAAAATTCTAAGCTGGCTGATTGCACTAGGTATTTTATCTCGCCAAAGATCATGGGGTCAGCTCCAAAAAATGCAAGCTCCTTTAGTTTGAAGGCAAACAACAGTGAGAGCTTACATTATCTTGCTTCATTTTGTTTAGAATAAAAATTAGCTACTCAATCCAATTACATTCAAATATTCTCAATTCATCAGCTACAGTGATATAACTTTTCCATGACAGTTCTCTTCTCTCTGGAGGACTAACTGACCTTAACAATAACCTGAAGCATATGATCCAGAAATTTTGTCACAGCTGAACATCGCTGTTATGTACACAAAGGTTGCCAAGACATGACAAATCCCTTTCTAGTTTCCTTGGCAAGCTAACAAATAGACGAGAAGTCATCCAAGCCGCCTGCCTGTTCATTATGTCATCCAAGCAGATTTAACTAAATAGCTAAGTTGTTTTTGGGCTTGTTATGACTAATAATTACACAATGCAACTGGATGATACAATTCGTACATTGAGAATGACAAATTTGTTTCTTGTTAAAGGCAATTAGCCTAAGAAACTCAACATTCTGGTTGCGTCCAGAATTTTCATGCACATGGATTTCTTCTATAGTTTGCATCAAAGCCTACACAGAATGTATAAATTTGTCTGGTGCAATTACGTTAACAAAGTTCAGATCATATTGAAATAATAAGGCAGAATCGTTACAAGTATATACACAGCCGAACAGTGTTAGTTGAATTTGACTAACAAAACCATAAGATTGAGAAACCACAAAGATAAGACTATTGTGTGGATCCTATATGTAGATGTTTTCCACATTGCAATCACTTTATGATAGTTACGCTAATCAACTCCTTTCCCTATCCACACATACACAAATACCAATATATCCGTTTTTGTCATGGTCTCACATATAGTAGGACCCTAATTTTACATGCCCCAATTTAGCGAAAAAATTGGATATAATGCAATGAATCATTGGAACCTTTTTTTGCTCCTTCTAGGGAACTGAAAAGTTTTTGGTGAGTTAATTTCATGTTTTCTTAGATCAAAATGGAACAAACTACTAGCAAAAGAAAATCTTTTTCTGTGTTTATTGAACAGATTTACTAAAAATTAATTTGCATTTTAATTTTTACTGTAACAACAATTTATTCACGCAATTTTTTAATTAAAAGGTAATTTACTTGCCAGTTGGTAAACTTGCAAAAAACGGGTCAAATAGGGTGATACTAGGGATGTTTTAGGATGTTAAGTCAACCTTAAATCAGTTTGAACGCTGATTTTCTTGAACTCTGATTTAGCGCGATCCTTTTTTTTTGTGATAACATTTTATGGACACCAACCATTATGTTATAATGGGGTTGCACTGTATTTGAATATTCTTCAGTTTGAAGAAGAAAATTATCTTATAGTCATTCAATGTTGCTCTATGTTCAGCCAAGAGATGCAATTTTCCAGACAGATTGCTCTGATTAGTCTTTTGTATATCACATAGAATTCACAGCACAGAAAGAAGGCATTAGGCTCAACTGGTGCAAGCCAAAGATTTTACCATACCAAACTTTCTTCCTACCCTATTTGGTTTAACCCTGGTAGATTATCTAATTCTTTCCCTTTCGTATGCCAATTTGGCTTTGCGTTAAATGCGTGTCTGCTTTTTGCAGATTCTACTTTATTGTATTTACTAGTGTGTATCTTGTATTTATAAAGCCGAGTAAATTCCCCACAAGTGGAAACACAAACTAATCCAATGGTCATCCTTCTGATTTTTGCTGATATCTATAAAAATAAACTGGGGAAAATACAGATACTACAATTTTAAAAAAATTGTCCTAAGTCTAAAATCGGATGGTTGTGATCAGTTTTGAGAGCCACAAGCTTTTTGTGGGATTTGACATGAAGAGCTCCCTTCCAGAGTTGGTGGGAGCTTCCTTCACAGACGCAGGAAGGAGTGGAGGAGATACACTGCCATTTTATGGCCTAGTTCCCAAAATGTCATTGGAAACTTCAGCAGGCAAGAGGAATTAGATGGAACTGCAGGCAAATGAGTCTTCAAAAAATCTGAACATTTTCTAGGCAAACCTTTCAGGATTTTTGATTTAGGGCCTTTCCACTGACCTACATTTTTAAAAAAAAACTGCTCTTATAATCCTTTACACCATTCCTATTAGTTTAATTTTGGTCACTGCTCCCTCTACCTTCAGCAGAGGGTTTGCTAATATGAAACATCCAAACTGACATAGTTTTAAAGTCCCTTTATTACTATAACAAGGAGGTTTCCATTAACACTGCAATGAAGTTGCTGTGAAAATCCGCTAGTGGCCACACTCCAACACCTGTTAGGATACACTGAGGGAAAAGTTAGCATGGCACCTATCCAGCACATCTTTCCAACTGTGGGAGGGAACCAGATCACCTGGAGGATACCCATGCAGACACAGGAGGAACGTGCAGATTCTGCACAGACAGTGACCCAGACTGGGAATTGAACCCGCGTTCCCGACACTGTGAGGCAGCAGTGTTAACTGTGTGCTGCCGAAAAGAGTAGTTGCACTGAGCAGACTGTGAGGTGATCTGTGTTGGCAGTCCGATAGTGGGAAGTCAAGTAACACTTCAGTTGATGCTTAGTTGGTGGTGAGACTTTGCTATCTTCAGACTCCCTATATAGTGGAGCCCAGAAAAACAGAAAGGCAGGCAAAAGCACAACTCTGCTGAAATTCATTTAGTTTTCATTGACAAATATAGCATTGCATTTCGTTAATGTATTGTACTATGGACAAAACTATGGATTCATAATATTATCCATCTGATCGTGACAGTATTTTTTTCTGATCACTAGGATGTAGAACTGTCCATTTAACACTATCCCTCTGAATACATTTATCCCAGATTAATTAGTTTATATTTACCCACATTAGACCACATTTGATGCTAACTGATTCCAACTTCTTGAGTCTGAAACGTTGGCAACGATGATTAACAGTTACCAGCCTTGCAAAGAGCATTTGTGTGCAGTGTCATATTTTGGGCCCAATTTTATCATTGCAATGCATCTGTTTTCAGGCGTGAAAACTTGCTAAAGTTGGACATGAAGCGAATAGTATGATCTATGCTCACATCCACACCAATTTCCCCTTTACCGAGGCCCAAAGATGCATGCATTTAAATTGACTTAATGGGCTGGATACCCAAACTTACCTGCATTTCCCTCTTTACCATTGCATTTGCCCATCCAGATTTCGCATGGACAGATATGCTCGGCAAAAGTGCTCGGCCAGATGCATCTCTAGTTTGAGGCTGGGGGGGGTGTGGAGGAGAAGGGAGGTCCGGAGGAGAAGGGAGGTCCAATCATTCTCTGGTGGGAGGCAGCGAGGAGGGCCAAATCAGTCTCTAGGGAGGCAGGTGGTGAGGCAGGAGGGAGGCCTGATCGTTCTCTGGTGGGGGATGGGAGGTGTTGGCCAGATGGATTTCTTACGGGGATGGAAGGGTCGCTGCCACTCTGTGGACAATCGGTGCGGTGGAAGAGGGCAAAATTAGTCTGGATATGGAGGAGTGGTTGGATAAGATAGTTATGTTATGGACTGGGGCAATGTCTGTGAGACCATAGCTCCCGGATCCAGGAGCAATGTGGCAGGGGAGCATTTTTCAATTTTTTTTTTTTACTACATACAGGCAGTTGAAGGCTCCTACTGGAGCAGCAGCATTCCAGGTGTGATAAGCCCCATCCACAGGTTTCTATAACGCGATTCAGAATCACTGATTCTTTTCAGGTTGAGTGCGTATGGGGGTGCCTGGGAACAGGTTTACAAGTCGGTTTTGGATCACTCCCAAATTCAGAATCAAAATGATAAAATGGGGCCCTTTACCTCTAATGACTCATTCCTATAGGTTTTGTTTACAGAATCACTTAAATTGTCTTGTTCTCAAACATTCAACATCTGCTAATTCTAATGAACAGCCTACTTAGCACACTAGCCAACTTTCCAAACATCTGCATATAACTTTTTTTTTAAATGCAAATTCACCACTTAAAAACCTTCTGCTTTCTTGAGATCACACATTCATCATGCTAAATTCTCCCTTAGTGTATGCAAACTGGCACTGGAGTGTGGTGACTGGAGATTTTCATAGTAAATTCATTGCAGTGTTAATGCAAGCCTACTTGCGACACTAATAAATAAAGTCTAATACTTTAATCTATGGAATTCATTGCAACAGAGGGATATGGAGGCCATCTTAAAATCTTGGCTTTTCTGTGTTTTTCTCGCAATGTATCCTGTCAGTACTTAAGCAAACGTATTCTCAGAACAGCCCAGCATAATAGCAGTCTCCAGCTACTTCCCCCTTTTTTCTTTTTCTTTGTTTTGTTTTAACACGATTCTTGCCGGCAACACTAGACAAACTGCTATAATCAGAGGTGACAAATTCATTCCAGCTCTGACTAGCAATCTATACAATTAGTTATTAAGTATTTTGTATACTAAAGCGTTAATTTGGAAAATTGTGTAATTTAATAGTCTTTTTGGTACTGATCAGCAAATAACAGTAGAAACCAAGGTGAGGATTTTCCCAGAAGAGATAAGTTCCGATATCACGACTGTATGCATATTTTGAGTGTGGCTGCAGTGGTGACATTTCAAGAGGTAGCCTCATTACTGGCTACAGGAGAACTTGCCATCCATTTAGGGTAGCTGGTTGGCTCTCTAAGCTGCCTGCTCAATCTGAGGCCTGGCATATCTGACAGTGTCTTGGCAATGTCATCAAGAGAGATGACCACTGCTGAGGCAGCAAGGAGAATGAGAGGAAGTCTCTTTTTTGAGGTGCCCACACAGGTGAGTCAGAACCATTGCAGAAATTTCATTGCTGGGGTCATGCATATCAGCACTGGTGATTTTGAGGAGGGGGGGTGGGGGGGTGGGTAACCACTTCAGCAAAGGGTTGGTGCCATGGGGGTAGCCTTTGCCACCATGGACAGACACCTTAGATGATGGGATCTGCAGCTTCAATGGCTCCCTGCATCATGAAGCTACAGAGAGGATACCTCCTTGAAGCTAGTGATGGGAGGTATAGGGAGTGGGCTGTGGATTGGAAGTTCTACTACTGGCAGGGAAAATGGCCCTCAATTGAGCTCAAACTATGATCATTCCTGCTGTTGGGGCATTTCTGTCCATCCCAATGAGTGACTAGTAAAATCTCTCCCCAAGCTTCAGTAATCCTACTTACATTACACTTACTGAACCTACTGTCATTATACCAAGCTCCCAGCACCTCTAATTTATTTCATCTTTGTTGGGCCTTCTTTATCAAACTTTCCTTGGTGCAAACTTTGGAGATGAAATTCATTTGCACCAATAGTGTAAAATGCGTTCACGGCAAGTCCTTTCTCACCAAACCTCTTTCCATTTACTTCAGTGGAAGAGAAAACTGAGATGTTATAAAGTGGGAAGCTGCCTCACTATAAGCACACTTCACTACCACAGGATGCCAATCGCACATCCATTAGATCTCCCTCTCCTTCATTGTATTAACATCACTTTAGCTCCATAGCTACCATGTCAGTCTACTTTATACAATTAAGTTCTTCTTTATCCATTACATTTATATTCACATAATTTCCAACGTGTGAAAATTGTGGGTCAAATCCTTTGTTTTCCAGATCTTGTTTTCCAGATCTTGTTTTCCAGATCCTTCTTGCCACAATCCAAAGAGGCGTGGATTAGATTGATTGGCCATGCTAAATTACTCTCTAGTTTCAGGGGGATTGGCCAGGTAAATATGTATGGTTACAAGGATAGAGTCAGGGCGGGATGGTTGTCAGGGCGGGATGGTTGTCAGGGCAGTCTCGATGAGCCGAATGGCTTCCTTCTGCACCATAGGGATTATACGATTATCTGATGATTGAAAATGCATGTTAGGACCCTGTAGAAGTCCTGGTGTGCGGGTCTATATGCAAATTGTCCAGGAACCTTCTAGTGGATATAGTTCCCCTGCTGCATGGGACTCTCCAACTCACCCACTTTCCTATTTCACTACCCACTTGACCCACTCCCTAGCCACTGACATTCAAAAACTGTGGTGCCATAAAAAGAGTCCTGTCTTCCCCCCAACTCTTCTCTATTCTGACAGTTTTTCAAGGGCCAGAAGTTGCGATAAGAAGTTCCTGAAAGAAACACTCAGCAGTGATGAGGCAGAGGAATTCACGAGCACAGCAATAAACCTGACCATCATTGTTGTTGCTCAGTAGATGTGGGCCCTGAGTCCTTTCTTTTAGTTTGAAGAAAAGTCTGTTGCACTACTTCACAACTTATCATATTTTGCTCTTTTTTCCTCCCTATGTAAATCTAAAAAATTAGCCCCAGGCCTTATGGTATAAAGTTGACAAAACCTTTTACAAAAAAAAGTTCAGAACTTGCTTCTGATGTTAGGTCACTGGCCGTAAGTGATGACTCTGGAGGTGAGTAGTGAGAGGAAAGAAGAGCAAATTCAACTTGAAGGTAAGTCACAATGTGGAGGCTCAGCAATAAGCAGCAGGGAACATAAATCAAAGAGTCAGTGGTGAGACAATGGGGCAGGAAGAGAGACATGAACTAGAGGGTCAGCTATGAGATGATGGGGTAGGAAGAGGCAGTGGACATAAGCTAGAAGATCGGTAGCAAGAAGAAAGGTCGTGCAATGGCACTAATTGGGTTACACAGCCATATAACAGGCCTGGCACAGAACAACTCTGAAATAAAACTCTCAGTGTTAATTGAGAAATGTGGGCCCCATTAACCAAAGAAAAACAACTTAAAATGGGGACTTAATGTATTAGGTACCAATCTTAAAATATCTATCCCATCTAATGCTTAATTCACAACAGTCGGGAGCCATTCATACAGTCAGCAATTGGAAAACAAAGTGACCCAGCAGCAGGAATAATTAAGCCTCTGCCTTGACACCAGCCCGCCATTTGAATCTATCAACATCTGTTATCTTGTGAAAGCATAAACATTTATCCAGTATGTCTGTTGCTGTCTGAACAAAAAGGAGATATTAGCAAAATTAAAACCCATTGGATTAAAGTGACAATGTGAAATTGAAATTGGCTGAAGTTCAGAAAGCAGAGTACAAAGGACAACAGTTGTTTTTCAGACTGGAGACAAGTATATGTTGGTGGTCCTAAAGTATCACTCTTCTGACCTTGAATATATGAGATATAATTTCAAAGATTGCGGGTATCATAAAACATGAAAATATTCTAAACAATGGAGAGGATTAGTAACAGGTTCAGGAAGATAGGGACAGCGTGGTGAAATGGGCAGATCTGTAGCAGATTACTTCAAGATTGGAGAAGTGTGAAAATTTACATTCGTTTCAGAAAATGAGGAGAAGCAATCCAACCAAATTACAGAATTTTAAAGAGGGATACAGGAACTGCCATATGTATAATGCTTTCTTTTAAGTTATTACAAACTTGCTCAACAATTTGGATGTACCACTCAGTGCAGTAAACAAGTCATGCACAACAAAGAAAAAAAATGTTAACATTGGGGTGCATAGACAAATCTTTTGAGGGGGCAGAACAAGTTGAAAAAGCTGTTAAAAAATAGGATACAGACAAAATACTGCAGATGCTGGAATCTGAAATATAAACAGAAAATGCTGGAAAATCTCAGCAGGTCTGGCAGCATTTGTGGAGAGAGAATAGAGCCAACATTTCAATTCGAGGTTGCCCTTCATCACAGCTATATGTTGCAGGATCCTTTTCTTTAAAGGCATTGGCCAGAATTTTACTGTTTCACCTGCCCCAGAATCAGGGCTGGTGAAATTCACAGAATGAATCCTCCACTGCCCTCAGACAGGATTTTACAAGTCTTGCCCAAGAGAGGTTGTAAAATCCCACCTGCAGTACAAAAGCAAGAACATTATTCTAAGCCTTTATAACATACTGGTTAAGTCCCACTTGGAGTATTGTGCTCACTTCTATGCACCAGCAGCACTTGTTATAGGTAGAGCTAAGCAATCCCAAATCAAAAGATCCAGGCTCTGCTCTCCTGCCACATCCAGCATGGAAGATGGAAGACAATTAAACAATTAACTAGAAAGGTATGATGGAGAAGTCCAGCATATCAGTGCGAATGATAAGACTGAAACATTTGTAGGCAGCCAGAAGTGCTGAGTGGATGACACAGCTCAGCCTCTTCCTGAGTCACCAGCATTAGGGTTGTACAGTAGCATAGTGGTTAACAATGCTGCTCCAAAGCTCCAGGAACCCTGGTTTGATTCCAGTCTTGGCTGACTGTCTGGATAAATCTGTAGGGTTATGGGGATAGGGCAGGGCAGATGGGCCTCTTAAGATGCTCTGTCAAAGAGTCGGTGCACATGTGATGGGCTCCTTCTGCACTGTAAAGCTATACTAATATTATGATTCTATCACAGATGTCAGTCTTTAGCCAATTCAATTCACTCCATGTGATATCAAGAAATGGCTGAAGGTACTCAATACTGCAAAGGCTACGGAGCCTGATAACATTTCAGCAACAGTACTGAAGACTTGTTCTCCAGAACTAGCTGCATCCTTTGCCAATCCGTTTCAATACTGCTACTGGCATTTACTCAGCAATGTGGAAATTGCCCAACTGTGTTGTTTACAAAAGCAGGAGAAACCCATCCAGCTATTTACCACTCCATCAGTGTATTATTGATCATTCACAAAGTAATGGAAGGTATTGATAACAATACTATCAAGTGGCACTAACACAGCAATAACCTGCTCACTGATGCCAGCCAGGGCCACTCAGCTCCTGATCACATTACAGCCTTGTCCAAAGATGGACAAAAGCTCTGAGCACAAGAGATGAGGTGAGGGTGTCGACCTGTAACATTAAAGCAATATTTGACCAAACATAGCTTCAAGGAGCTTGAATAAAACCAGAGTCAATGGGAATTAGGGAGTGAAGTCTCCATCTGCTGGAGCCACAGCTAACACAAAAGAAGACAGTGTAGTTTTTGGAGGTCAATCATCTCAGTCCCAGGTCATCACTGCAGGAAATTCTCAGGATTGTATCCGAGACATAACTTCAGTTGCTCATCAATGACCCTTGATTGTAAGGTTAGAAGATGTTTACTGGTGTTTGCATAATGTTCAACAACAGTTGCAATTCATCAGATATTGAAGCAGTCTATGTCCAAATGCAGTAATGTTCATACCTGGACTGATAAATAGCAAGTAACAATCATGCTACATATTGCCAGGAAAAGACCTTCTTCAACAGAAGAAAATCTAACCATCTTCCCTGGATATTCAATGGTACTATCATTGTTTAATTCCCTATTATCAACATTCGGAATACTACCATTGATTGGCAACTGAACTGGACCAGCCACTTAAAAACTGTGGCTATAAAAGTAGGTCAAGGCTAGGAATTCTGTGAAGAATAATTTACCGTGACTCCCCAGAGCCCATCCACCATCTACAAGGTATTGGTCAGGAGTGTTGGAGGATTCTCCACTTGTAGAGATAGGTGCAGCTGGAACAATATTCAAGATGCTTAACATTATCTGGGACAAAGTAACCTACCTGACTGCCATCTCATCCACCATCTTAAACAATCAATCCTTCTACCACCAAATCATGGTGGAAACTCATAACCTTGAGTAGACATCATCCTCAAATCAAGGAGCAACTGCCACAACTGCTGCTGAATGGTCTGAATGATGTCCTTCTGAACTTTATCATTCTATGTTTAAGGAATGAACTAGATGCTGGCAATGATTGTTGCTCCAGAACATGTAGATCTTGGATGATTCTGGATACATGTCCTCTTGCCTTATCTACATGAAACCGGTGAGATACCAGCACCTGCTGGGGATCACAAGGCAGCCTTACGAACCAAGAGGATTTCAGTCTCAGGCCACTGTGTTGCCAGCAGGTATCAGCATCAG
Organism: Sphyrna mokarran; assembly: GCA_024679065.1. NCBI lineage: Eukaryota > Metazoa > Chordata > Chondrichthyes > Carcharhiniformes > Carcharhinidae > Sphyrna > Sphyrna mokarran. Next base: position 83,894,092 of record JAGIQG010000006.1, read on the forward strand.
AGGTCACTGGCTGGATAGAATCAGGGAAATTTAGGAACCACTATATTATCTGTGAAGAGTTGCATTTGTAGCATTGCTTTCACAACCATTGGATAGTTCAAAGAGCTTTTCAGCTTGATGAAGTGTCGTCGCTGCTGCAATGTATGAAACATGATGGTCAATTTGCACATTACAAGCTCCCACAAACAACACTGGGATAATAATCAGATATTAACAAATTTTAACCAGGATACCATGCTCTCACAGTGCCATGATTTTTTTTTTGTCCAGCCAGAGGAGGAGAAAAAGGGCCTCAGTTTAGCAGATCCTTTGACAGGTGGTATCACCAATAGTGCAGCATCCCATCTGTATTTCACTGAGTGTCAGCCTTGATCTTCATGCCAAAGTCTGGGAGCAGGATTTTCCGACCACATTCACCCCAAGATCAGAAAATCCTGCCCGGAGTCAACGGACCTTTGCATCATCCCATGTCCCACCCATTACGATTCCCGTGGCAGGCAGAATTGGAAAATTCCATCACTGAAATGGGACTTGAACCCAGACCACTTTTACTCAAGAGGCAAGAGCGCTACCAGCCAAGTTATGGCTGCCACAGATGATGAAAAAAAGTCATAATCCACTTTGGAAATCTGAAGAGAATAATCAATTCACAGATTGCAAATTAATTTGAGAACTTATTTGATGTTACACAAATCTGTCATGTCACGATGCTAATGAATTCTTTTTTGTCACATGTCTCAGCTTGATTATCCATCCTCAGGTAATAGTTCATTGGGACATTCACAAAACACTCTGCTATATTAGAGTGCAATCTAAAAAAGTACATTCCAGATGAACAGTAAACTTATATTCAGGGTCAATTTTAACTATATACACTGAGTAGGTATCAGGTAGTAATGGGCTGGTTGCTCATTTTATCCCCACCTGATTTTCTTTCACATTCGAGTCAACATAAAGGAAAATTGATCAGGGCATAAAATGTTAGGTAACTCACCACTCCCTGCTACCTGCCCAATGGATGCAGTTAAAAATCAACCCCATGATGATTATTGATTCTTACTTACTTGTGACCCATCTCATGAGCAATTGTAAAGGCTAGATTAAGTCCATTGTCCTCAGCAAGAACACACTTCTTCTTTTCACTGCACATCCCACTAAGATATGCTATACCTACCAAAAGAAAATACATATAAGACAAAATGGAAAAGCAATGATAAAGAAAACGTTAAAAAGTTACATCTTCTTAACAGTAAAAAGTTCACAGTTTGTAAACACTTCTGTCAGAAGGGATTCTTTTATTTGTTCATGGAATGTGGGCACTGCTGACTAAGTTAGCATTTATTGCCCATCCCTAACTGCCCTTGAGAAGGTAATGGTGAGCCATTTTCCTGAACTGCTGAAGTTCATATGATGAAGGTACATTCACAGTGCTGTAAGAAAGGGAATTCCACAGTTTTGATCAAGCAACAGTAAAGGAACAATGATAGGCTGTTGTTGTCCTCCATGGTAGAGTTTTAAATTGCAAAACAGACTCAAAACAGCTGAAGTGAGAGATATAGAGGGAAAATATGCAATTCTAGCATACTTTAAGATTTTAAGTTATTAATATTTCAAAAATATTTCATACATGTTACTACAAAACGGCACTCAGGAAACAAACTCCAACAGTTAATCGAAGTGATATACATTCAAATAGAATTGAATTATCATGTTTTTAATTAGAAAGGAGTGTTTTTAATCACATTTGTCCAAGTCTACAAAGATTCAAAGGCAGCTACAGAACAAAAACAAAATACTGCCGATACTAGAAATCTAAAAGAAAAACAGAAAACGCTGGAAACACAACAAGTCTGGCAACTTCTATGAAGAGAGGAGCAGAATTAACATTCAGGTCAATGACTTTTCATCAAAATCTTCATTTTCATCACTATTTTTTCAGGTTAATTTTTTTTTTACAAAAAAACATCAAAACAAGCACAAAATAATATAGGAACTAAATTCCAGCAGTCTTGAACCAAAGCCAGAAGCGTGTTGAACAGGATTTCTATCTAGATGTTTGAATGTTGCTTGATCCTGTCCCAAATCATAGGGTTAGCCACATGCGTCACTAATAATGTTACCAGGGCAGACTGTTCCACAGAATTAGTGGAAATTTCAGAGAAGCATCTCACCATTCCCTCATGAGGACGATGCAGCCTAGATCATCAAACCTAGGATTTGCAAGTTGCTCACTAATTGGTCTGCTATAATAGATATGACCAGGGGATTTTCCCCGTGATTCATACTGGGGCTTCAGCTTTTCACTCTGCATATAAATTACAATGATGAATGAACAGAGAAGCATATAATTCAGACTTGTGGATGATGTTGTTAGGTGGCACTGTAAAAAGTATAAATGGGAATAAGAAGTTACAAAGAGACATTGATAGATTAACTGAGTGGCAACCAGATCCTAATGTAGGGGGAGTGTAAGGTCATCCATTTTGGACCTAGGAAAAATAAATTAGAATATTTTTTTTTACAAGTATGAAGCTAGGAAATGTGGGAAAACAGTAAGATTTAGGTTATCAAACACCAAAGATTACTGAAAGCTGGTTAATAAGTCACAAAAAGAAATGAAATTTAATAGAATTTTGGGCCCTCATTTTGCAATTTTCCTATGCTGTAATCCCATTTATACCCTGAAAGAATCTGCCTGTCCTACTTTCAAATCAGGGAGAATGCCATGAGCTGGATATAGGATTGTGACTTCCAGAAGCAGGCCAGAGGCAGAAACAGGTCCAGAGGTGGGCAAGCAAGGATGGAAGGGATAATACAAGTTACCCAGGTGCCCTTTTAACACAGCATTGAGATGTTTGGGTAATGCATGGACTGCAACTTCCTGCCTGCTCCACAACAGGATTTTGAGAGTTCCTTGCAGATGCATATGTAATAAGCTGAACAGCTTATTACATATATGGTTAGCTATTCCATCCAGCAGCATAAAGCATTCCAATTTAAGAGCAATTCCTGCCTCTTAAGACTTCAGAACAGAAGTTTTGTGCCGAGGATTCTGCTGATGCTTCTTCATAACTGAAAGGCCAGCTTTGCTTATCTTACATTCATTACTTTCTCTATGCAGCAAGGACCTTGCTTCTGCTCGGTGCCCCTTGCCATCTAAAAATCAGGTCCTCACCAATAGGTAATTAGTTAATTTGCACCTATGCTGCCAGCCTCTCTAGTGGGAATTCGCCCGACTCCCTACTTTTAAGAGTGAATCACACTGATGCAATCTGCGATGCTCAGAGAGCTAGAGATTCATTCTGAATATCCTGCTAAAAAAAAAATTGGCGGGAGTTACTCCAGTTTTCATGCAAATTCAGCACTTAGAGATTTTTTGGCAGAATCACCCCCATGATGGAACAATTGCTTTTATTAAAAGGCAATCAATATTCTCACAAATTGATTTGGAACTGAAACAAACATTCTTTTTCAAGGAGCTTCCACGAATAAATACTGCCACGGAGAACCACGATATTTAATCATACCACTATTACCCAGGTGAGCCAAGTCATGACACTGCACATCTTCCTCTGTCCCCAGCCAAATCTAGCAGCTAGAACATGAAAGAAACTAATCCTAGTGGTTGCTTTAAGTATACTTCCGACTGTCACTTCAAGCTGAATATGCTTTATATTCGACTTCACCACACATTGACACTTAAGAGATGAAAGCATGCAACCGTTGCAGTATGGTACCAACAAACTAGAATTAAACCCCTAGCCCCTGTATGTTATAGTTTGCTAGGGGAAAACAAATGGCTGCAACATAATTCATTGCTCAAACTTTGCCCAAATTAATTACAGGAAAGTCAGATTTACTGAGCAAATGACAAAGGAAAATGGCAGTCCTGTAATTCTAAAGAATCAAATGGAAAAAAAACTGGAGAGGAAACTCTTGATTGGGAATAATAGCATTTGCCTGGGGAATGTCCAGCCATGTCGGGTGCCATGCAATAGGCCTGAGTCAGGACAAGGGTGGTTCAGGGGAAGAACGGGAGTTCTCCCAAATCCAGACGAGAAAATTCAGGTAGAGGATCTTTCGGAGAAGGAGGAATATACGAGTAAGTGTGGGGGTAGGGGAACATGAGTGAATGAGTGGGATCTGAGTACAGGTAGGAAAGAAGCATGGGTAAGCATATGGAGGCGAGGTAGAAGGGGAGGGAGGATGTGAGGATGGGTAAGAGGTTGCCAATGAGAATGGAATTTTCCCATGCCCCCACTAGTGGCTTCAATGGCAGAAGGGGGCAGGGGCAATTCAGTTGGACATCCAAAAATTGGTTTCATGTTTACTGGAATTTCCTGTGGGATCTTCCACTGATGCCTGCCATGGCAGGTTGGGAATTCTGCTGGAGACAAGTGTAAAACTGATTTGCATCCCACTAATTGGATGCAGATGAAAGCTCAACCAGAATGCTCTCCTCCAGTGACGCCAGCAGAAAAACACACCAGTCCAGGACACGTGTGGAACAATGTGGTGCTTAGAAATTGAAACTTACCTGAAAATGCCTGGCCTGCCTCCACAGTTCAGGATGGAGACTGTCGGCAACTCAGAACCCTGAGACACCACATCGGAGGGTGGGGGAAGAATCTTTAATCCTTGAACCTCAGTGCCATCAAGGAGTTCTATTTTCCAGCCTCAGAATGTTCCTAGAGATTCATATTCCTTTTCAGGAGGTCCACCATCTTTCTTCAAACGTGGGTCAGTGATGTTGGTACCTTTTAAAAATATGGTACCCAGATATGACAGTAGGATGTGTGTAACCAAGCTTCCTTGCCACAAAAGATGTCGCTAAACCCCTTGATGTACGTCTAATGGGGTCAGTGGCAGAAGATACAACATGGTTTCCCCTCAGCCTACATGGCATGACACACTCTCTATCGTTGCCCCCACTACAAGACTTAGTACCAGATAGAAGAATTCTGCCCAGTAAGAAGGACTGAATGTGGAAGGAGGGCATAGCTAAGAATGTATAGAGCGGAAGCCGAGTGATCGCCATTTGATGCCTGACAATCACTCATGGTGTCCCACGATCTCTTCTGAGCACTTTTGATGGCAACTAATGACTATTTCTTCACCAAAACACATTTTGAATAAGACTTTTGAACGTCAAGTTATATTACTGATGTTTTGAACACATTTAAATGCAAAATTATGTCAAAAGCTTCTGGTACAGCAGGACCTAACTATTGATCGATGAAGTTCTTTCAGCAATTTATCGCTTAGAAAGAATAGCAGGACTAGAGGGCACAGCCTCAAAATAAGTGGGGGCATTTTAGATTGGAGTTGAGGAGGAACTTCTTCACTCAAAGAGTGGTGGGTCTCTGGAATTCTCTGCCCATTGAAGTGGTGGAGGCTACTTTGCTGAATATATTTAGATGGCCTACTCGTACTCCTATTTCTTATGTTAACTGCAGTTTGTTCAATTTAAATGAAACCCAAGGCTCAAACTGGTATTTTTGCTGACAGAGTGGGTTGGCAGCTTGTGAACTCTCCTGCTTGCTGCCAAAAAGTTATTTACCCATCAGTATCGAGGTAGAATTGCTGTTTGGCCAGTGATCACCAACAACCTTGAAACTAATGCTGAGGCTACCTAAAACACATCCACCATCACCTCGGTAGAAATCAGCTCACTCCAGACAAGAGAGAGATCAAATGTGGGACTTTATTATGTTGCATAGCTCAGAGTTCACAATGCTATTGTCATGGCACTGGAGAAATTATCATTTTATACAACTGTTGCCTTTAAAACAACAGCAAGAAGTCTCATAATACCAGGTTAAAGTCCAACAGGTTTATTTGGAGTCATGGGCTTTCGGAGTGCTGCTCCTTCATCACCTGATGAAAGAACAGCACTCAAAGCTTGTAATGCCAAATAAACCTGTTGGACTTTAGCCTGGTGTTGAGACTTCTTACTATGCACAGCCCAGTCCAACGCCAGCATCTCCACATCATGGTTTTAAAACAGAAAGACCACTGACTGAAAGGTGACACCAATTCACATTAAGCAAAAAGGAAGGCTAGAATTAGGAGCAATAACTGGAGCAATTCTTCTAAAAAAACATTAGCTACCTTAAATTTGTCAACGAACCCCTCATTTCAGAAAGAGATTCTCAGGAGAATGGAAATTGGCAAACAGGTTTTTGTTCAGATGGGGAGGGAAGCTAAGAAAGCCTGGAATCCTGTTTCTCACACACACTCGTGTGACAAGTATTCTTATGAAAAAAGCTCAAAATAGTTCTTCAATAAAATGATCTTTTTTGTTCCAACATGACATACTTCGATTGTGATTCTTGCTTTCAAAAGTCGTTTGAAAACAACAGTGAATCCACAGGAGCTATCATATACTCATATGTGAATGTGGGTTTTTGGACCTTTAGCTTTCTTAAAAGTGAGGTATTTATCAAATTTAGTGCTCAAAATTGGCTACGAGAGTCAAGAAACATATTTGCATCTATTACACTCCAAGAGAAAACATATCAATTTGATGAATGCTGCCAAGTCTGGCAAGAAAAATTGAAACACAATTTGCTATTGGACTGTCAAGCATTGCATATGCCCAGAACACAATCAGTCAATGCAATATCACTGTACAAAAATTTGCATTTATATTTGAACACAGGCATTTCACAAGAATGAGTATAAAACTAGGTTTGACACCATGCCACATGAAGTGATATTATTAAAGAAAAGAGAGGTAAAGACACAGAAAGGCTTAGAAAGAGAATTTCAGAGCTTAGGGCAAATGAAGGAAAAGCCACCGATGGTTTAATGGAGAGAAAAATCAAAGATGCACAAAAGGCTAGGTTAATGGAACTTGGTGATATCAGAACTCTGGAAGATGTTCCAGTGAAAGAGAGAGATGCATGAGAATACAATGGGAGTGAGATTTTTAAAATTGAGATCTATAAGAAACACACTACCAGAAAAATAATGAATTAATCAAATTAAGCGCTCTTCAGCCGAAAGTGTGCAGGCACATCCTTTTAATTGACCTGTCATCTGCCTTCATAGCAGACAACTGAAGATGTGATATATAAAATGCTCTTGCTCCTCTGTGAAGATGTGTGAAGGGGCTCCTGCATTGGCATTTGCTGAAAGTAGACCTGTTCCTAACCATTTATATTGGCTAATATTCAAGCATTTGCAATGGACTGAAAATGGTCCAATTCAGGTCACTTCACATTGGCATATATCCACACTACTGTGGTCCAAAATACCACTACAGTTCTTACTTTCTCCAACTGCCGTTATTGTTGGCCAACCAAAGCAACACAGCAGTTTATATTCTGGAGATCCTAATAAACAGACCCATTGCTCATGTATTCTTCGACCATACTGGGAATTTTGACCACATTTCACTTTAAGCTGAAAGAATGTCTTTGCCCAAAATAATACCCTGATTTTATAAGGCTGAAAAAAATATTTCATCACTTTATTCTTAGTGAATTCGGTTATGGTTCAACATGAAAGACACATCAAACACTAGCTACTGGACATAAATCAACTGCTACTACAAGCAAGCTGGTTTTCATTCCATTTGATGATTATTTATTTCACATGTAAAGAATAGAAGTGGTGTAAGTACCCAGCTGTTGTTGCTTAGGCCCTACAATGTCAAAAAAAGCAAAAAGGCTATTTCTTCACTACATGCAAGTGCACCATGACTTCCTGCTGCTTATTAACACTGCTGGAAAATGTCCAAGTTTTAAACTCTGTGCAAAGTCATACAATAGTTTTACTGTTAATGTGAAGGCCATTTCAAATCACCCTGCCTACTTATCCCATTCCAAAAAGCCACAAACTGATTTCTTATGCCACTCTCTACATGGGCTTTTCTATTGTCATTTTCTAACCATGTAACGCCAAGCAATTGACAGCTCTGAAAGTTTGATCTAGTCTCCCTAGTTATGAACATGTTCAATGTTTATGGTCTTAATATTTGTTACTTTGCCCTTTAGATAATCAATTACAAACACTATTGTAATATGTTAATTGAAACCAAATTTTGAGATGTCAACTAAGTTAGGTATTCTTGGCAAATCATTTTGGCGTGCCACACTGCAGTTGTAAAGTTGGATTTCAGAGAGTCAACGACAGGTTTGCAATGTGTCACTTCAATCTGTGACAATTTCGGGAGACTCTATGGTGGATTGCTAAACAAGAACAGATGCATTCCAAAGACAAAGAAAAGAAGAGGTGATTGCAATTCTACATCATTGTTAACCATATTCAAGAGTTTAAAAATCTAATGCAAAGTTTACTGCAATGTTTAAGCAAAAACATTTCCATGCAAATAAATAGGCTACAGCTCAATATATTCTCCAAATGTTGGTGCCTCAAACCTGCAAATAACAAGCATATTGAGCATAACCCTCAAATGCAATAGTGCTGAAAAATAGCATTGGAGATGCAAATAAGCTACTTCAATAACTTGGCAAACTCCTCTCTTATACGTCGTGTTCTAACAGTAAGCTGTCAGTGACCAGCCTGACATGAGACAAAGTCAATTTTAGATAAAAATCAAAGCTCTTTGATACATTTTAATTGAATATTTTCAAGATTGATCTCCCAAAATAGGTCACTTTGGTTTATGTTCTCCAATATTTTCTTGGACCCGACACTATCGCCACCTCTATTTGCATTTGGAAGTTAAGGTTGTGCTGGAAGAAACTGTATAGATAATTTGGGATGAAGGCATGGAGCAACTTAAAAATGATAAGAGAAACTTAAGGCCATTGTGGCACTGGAGCATTATATTGGAGACAAGGGTTGGCAGATAATCTGAGGACAGTCACCAGTTGAGTTTTTTGTACTCCTGTCCTGCTTTTAAAATAACTGATGGGGAGAATAAAAAATATAGCCCATGGAGTTATTGAAGCAAATAATGTAGATGAATTTTAAAAATTTCAACATAAATGCAAGAAGAAGAAAGGAATAGAAGGATATGCTGACAGCTTTAGGTGAAATCTCAAAATTGTTACAAAACAGGAGCCTATGTGGCTTGTCATGTCTGTGCTAGGTTCCCATCAGAGCAGTTTACCTGTTCCTCTGCCTTCTCCTCATATCCCTGCACATTCTTCCCCTTCAGATAACTATCCAATTCTCTCTTGAATGCTTTGCTTGAAACTGCCTTCGCCAGATTCTCAGGCAGTGCATTCCAGATCCTAACAACTTGTTGCATGAAAATATTTTTCCTCATGACTCACAGAGTCCCTACATTGTGGGAGGAGGCCATTCAGCCCATCAAGTCTGCACCAACCACAATCCATTGCTTCTTTTGTCAACTATCTTAAATCTGTGCACTCTCATTCTCAATTCTTCCACCAACGGGAACAGTTTTCTCCTAGCTGCTCTGTGCAGACCCCTCCAGATTTTGAATACTTCTATCAAATTTCCTCTCAATATATTTTTCTCCAAAGAAAATTGATTTAACTTCTTCAGTCCATCAACTTAACTGAAGCTCCTCAACACTGGAACCACTCTTGCTAATATTTTCTGTACACTTTTGAGTGACTTCACATCTTTACGAAAGCATGGCACTCTATCCAGTTGAGGCTGAATGAATGTTCTGTGCAAGTTCAGAATAACTTCCTTGCTGTTATACTTCATGCCCCTATTAATAAAGCACAGGTTGCTGTCTACTTTATTAACCATATTAACCATGCTCTCAAACTATTCTGCCACCTTCAATGATTTATGCACAAATACACCCAGATTGCTCTGTTCCTTCACTCCCTTTAGAGTTGTATTTTATATTGTGTTGCCATGTTTTTCCCACCAATATGAATCACTTCACACTTTGTGTTGCATTCCAGCTGCTACTTCTCTGCCCGTTCCACTAACCTCTACACTCTCCTCTTTTCAGTTCACAGTGCTTCTAACATGCGCATCATTGCAATTTTTGAAAATTTGCTGTCTGTTATGCGACACTTTATCAAATGTTTTCTGGAAATCCATGTAAACCACATCAACAAATACACCTTCAAAACTTTCTCTATGATCTTATCAAAAAGTTCCAATAAATTAGTTAAAAACAATTTGGCTACTACAAATCCATGCTGGCTTTCCTTAATTAATCCACACTTAGCCTATGACTATTAGTTTTGTCCTGAATTATTGTTTCTGGAAGGTTCCTCACCACTGAGGTTAAACTAACTGCTGAGCTTATTTTGACAGCTTTTCGAAAAAGGATGGAATATTTACAATTCCCCAGTCCTCTGACTTCACTCCCTGAGATAAAGGAAGACTAGAAAATTGTAGGCAGTGCCTGCTTGATTTCACTTTCCTCAGTATCTCTGGATGCATTCCAATAGTCCCTGATGCTTAACCAAATCTATGTGGAGACAGCCCATCCAATGCCTCTTCCTCATTAATTTTAACAAGTGTCTGAATTACCTCCTATTTCACCATTACTTTCACAGCACCTTCTTTCTTGGTAACGACAGATGCAAAGTATTCGTGTAACCCCCTTGCATCCATGCGTAAATCCCCTTATTGGCCCCACCTCTCTGCTTCCATTTTTGGCTCTTCTCTATCCCTTTGAGTCTGCTATATTGAGCCTGCTTCTTGGAAGTCTTGTTCTCCTTGACAACTATCACAAACATATTTATTCTTCTTCATCTTATTCTCTCTCGTCATTCAGAGAACTCTGGATTTGTTTACCATACTATTCCAGCCTGCAAGAATTGCCTGTGCCTGAATTATCTCCTCTCAAAGCAAACTATTGTTCAGATATCATTTTGCTGTCAAACTTTGATTTAGCTCAGATACTTTCTCTCCTCAATGAAGTTGGCTTTCCCTTAGTTAATTATTCTTACTTTTGAATTTTCCTTGTCTTTTTCTATTTAAACCTTGTGATATAATGATCACTGTCCCCCATATGTTCCCCTTACAGACATCTGATATGTTTGGTTCACCTCATTTACAAAGAACCACTTCTAGCTACACCTCTTTTCCTATTGGACTGGAAACATATCGCTGTAGAAAAATACCACCAAACACACACCAAAAACTCTTGGTCCACTCTGCCCTTTATTGTACTATTGACTACTATTGTAGTCGACATTTGGATAATTCAAGTCTTCTATTATAACTACACTAATTATTGTACCTCTCTGCAATTTGCTTGCAGATCTGTTGCACTACATTTTTGGTGGTGTATGTACTACAGGGAGCAAACAATTGTTTCCTTTTTTAAAATCCACAGAATCCTGACAGTACGGATGGAGGCCATTCAGCCCAACGAGTCAATAATCCCATACATTTTCCATGGCTAATCCCCCTGACCTACACATCTTGGGACATTAAGGGGCAATTTATTTATTCCTTAGTTCCAGACAAATAGACTCTAACTTTGGCCCGTCTGCGATTTCCTCTCCCTGCTTAATCAATACTGCCATCCGTCCCCATTTCCTTCCTTTCCTTTCTTTCCCAAACACCATGTATCCAGGAATGTTTAATGCCCAAGTTGGCTATCCTTTGAACAAGGCAGCTATTAGAGCCACGACACTGTCCTGTGAGAAACAATCTGTCTCCTTGACATTGTAATCTCCGATAATAACCACTGTTCCCGCTTGCACAGTCCCTTAGCCATTCGTAGCCTGATCAAAACTGCATTCCTCTCCTAGCAATCTTATTTGCTGAGTATCTGTTTGAGTGTGATACACACTCTTAAAACATCACTTTATACCTTTTCCTACTCCTCCTGTTAACCAACTATCTATTATTATGAGCCCTCACTGTCCGTGGGGTGACCACATTCTAGAACATACAATCCAGGAAATGCTCATCCTCCATAATGCTCCGTATTCGCTCCATTCACTCTGTGGATTCCTGAGCTTAAATTCAGGCATTTGGAGGCCCTCCCAACACACCTGCTCATCCATGACACGTGGGGTAGGATTTTCCGGCCACGGTTACCCCAAAACCAGAAAATCCCGCCAGAGGACGACTGATCTTTCAATGGTGCACCCTTACCCGCTAGGACTCCGATGGCAGGCGGGATGGGAAAGACTCCCCCCATGGAGTATCTTGAAGTTCCCACATAGGACAGGAATTGCAAACAACAAGATGGGAGGAAAGCCACGTGGAGCATAAACACCAGCATAGGCCATTTAATTTGAACAACACGTTTCCCTGCTGTAAACTCTATGCAACTACAATTGTTTGCTTTTTAAAAAAATTATCTTTATTATATGCCAGTGAATAAATTCAAAAACTTATAATTTACACACAGATGATACAATTACATACCAAATTTATTATTTTAGTGGGAAAACTTCAGTTTCATTGTGAAATTAGAGTTGAAAGGAATCATCAAATCAGTGTGTGCCAATGAGAATTAAATCAGTGTTCTACCTGCTCAGTGCACTGAATTCAGAAATGAAATATATAAACTTGAATTCTAAATCCCTTACTACAATATGAAGGTTACCTATAAATTCTGATTCCATAATACCCTTTATACATATTACTGCAATATTGTGATGCTGGAATATAATATGTTGAATTTGTTTTTCTCACCAAAGGAAGATTGTTATTTCTCCACATTGAGCCTAACAGATAAAAAGCAACACTGACTACTTTGACTTATCACAAGCTTGGTGGTTTTGTGTAGTATGTTTTTTACTAACAATTCAGGTACATTTGCTTTATAATTATTTGTCCTTTCTGCATTCTTTGATAAACACAGCAAAAGTTTTGAACTGTTGGAAAACTTAAGAGAACGACTGAAACATTCCCACCAATCAGTACAACTTCCATATTTCTGCAATAGCCTGCATATTTCTTATTAATCACTATTTAATAATCAAGATATGTTATAATATTCTCACAAGGATTAATGACTTTGAAACTATTTTTGAGTAGTTATTTTGTATATTTATTCATGCATTCTCTCTATTTCTATGGACCTGAAATGGGAATACCGGTGACTAACTTCAGGGACCAACATCTGGCTCCTTATCAGTAGACACACCGATATCAGCACACATAGCTGCTGAGACACCCGTGGTACCCAGCTATGTGTATAAATGATTGACAGAATGTCTGTTTCAGGGCTACTGCATTAAACTGGTGAATGATGCACAAAGCTGCTCTTGGTGTAATCAACTTGTAATTCTTGAGTGTTCACTTCAGTCTAATTATTGGACACCACCAAAATAATCCTGAAAGATCAGAATGCTCCTCCCAGCTGCTCCTGAAGACTGCAGCCCCCATCCCCTTCCTCACTGTTGCCTTTCCCCTTCCTCCCTTAGGGAATTTATTTGCGGATCTCTGCCGGTGAGACAGCAGAGATAAAATTCAAATGTTGGTAGTGGGCAAGCTGTCTCAGCTGGAGATACGTGTCCCAACTTGCTCTCATCGCTGAAATTGATCCTTTTTTTAATTTATTAGTGTCACAAGTAGGCTTACATTAACAGTGCAATGAAGTTACTCTGAAAATCGTCTGAAACTCCTGCAGCTGTTCAGGTACATGGCGGGAGAATTTAGCATGGCCAAGATCAGCAGGTCATTCAGAGTGTGGGAGGAAACTGGAGCACCTGGAGAGAACCTATGCTGACACGGGAAGGATGTGCAGGCTCCATACAGACAGCGACCCAAGCCGGGAATCGAATCCGCATCCTTGGCCCTGCTAAGCACTGTGCCACAGTGCCATCCATATATCTAAATCTGGGCAAGCATCAGATCTTCTTGAATAGGTTGCATGCTCCTCGTTATGTGATTGAAAACCAGCTATAACCAATCTTTACTTCAGAATTCTTTATGTAGCAATGAAGGCAATTATTTCTAAAATATCATTATGACAAAGGCACAACACAGCCCTGCTGTGCACAATTGCAAAATGTATCCATAATTGAAATTGCTGGCAGAATAAAGGCACAAGTATATAATAACATAGCAGTGCTAATAGCACAAAGCTGTTCTGTTGATGGCACCTATACTGATATGGAATCAGGAAGAACTGAAATTTTACAGCGAGTTGCACATTCTTATCAGGTCACATAATCAAAGGTTATCAGCTGTTTATGCTGCTATAGTTAGTTGTTGAACCATATAAGTCAAGAAGCACAAACAGTCCCAATTACTCAGTCAAATGAGTGAAGGATGCAAAATCAGGGACAATGAGTCATTCCAGAAACATCTTTGACATCCAAAGCTTTGACAGCTAAGTGCCAATGGCTAAAGCAAAGTCACATCTTGAACTTCAATAGGTGAACAGCAAGAAGGTTAATGCATATTGTGACATGTGTGCATTCTTCATACAAGTACAACCTCATATAAGATGCCCAAACGAGTCAATTCTATCCTTACTGTCATTGATCCTTAATATTATTGTGCAGCAGGCACTGCTGTTTAGTGTGACCTGTAGCAAAGGCCAAGGCAAAGTGGAAATTAAAGACACATGTCGCAGAGGTATTAACTATTGCTGCCTACTAATATCTGCAAAATCATTCAATCATAATGTTTGTTTCCTGCTTCTCAAATCTAGCAGCAACACCACCATGCTTTGTTTAAGGAATCCAAACATCCCCTCAGTCATGATAGTTTTGCTCTTTCTCAATGGAGATAAAATGTGCAGCTTTGTTTATTCTACATCATGTGTCGGAACCTGAATTTCACAAGCATTCCGCTAATGGTTTATTAAAAATGGGGTGCAACTTGTTAGGACTGTTTCACTTCCATTCCTTCATTCTCTTATTATCCTTCACTTTCTTCATGATGTTATCCACTGCCAAGCCCAGATAGGAATCCAATCAACAATCAGTTTTATGGTAAATTTAAAAGGGGACCCAGAAGTTTCCTAAATAGGCCCAGTAAGAGTGAGTGTAGTGCTTCACTTAGTTGGAAAGCCAAATGGAGGCACAGCAAGAGCTGACAATCAACCAGAGGACAGCAGTGTTCAAAAAACACAGAGCCTACTTGTCAATTGACCACATTGAATCCTCATATCCACCTAATACAGAATCCCAAGACAACTTGGCAAGGTTGCCACTGCATTTATAATGACCCAAAGAACAAAGAACAAAACAGCATGGGAAACAGGCCCTTCGGCCCAACGAGCCCACACCGCCACCCCGATGTTCCTACCTCTACCCGCGATCCCTGTCCATGTTTATAGATCTATGGATTAAAAACCAAATTTGAGACAATTTAGGGAGAATTTGTTTTGCCAATTAGCCTAAGAGCACATCTTTGGGATGTGGGAGGAAACCAGAGCTCCCAGAGAAAACCCACGCAAGCACGGGGAGAATGCGCAAACCCCCACAGACACAGGCCCAAATCCATGTATCTGCACAGCACAGCGATAGTCACTGAGCTGTCGTGTTGCCCATCAGATGGTCAGCTGTCGTGACCCGTAACAATCCCAGACCACAGCGCTGAGCCCGACCTGATATAGATTCAAAAGCCCCTTGTAGAGAGTAGCCTTTTGATCCGGGCCCAAAAAGGCTGGCTCAGGAGCAGAACGTCCGCTTGTTGTTGTGCCAACTTGAGGAAGCATTGTGCAACAGAAGCTGGAACATTCCAATTGTGAGAATGCCTGAACTGGACACCGAACCAGAACTCCCAAAAGATGTGAAAGTCCCATTAAAGCATCCCAATATCCTGATAATCAGTCTAACCACAGTGCCTGGGTTTGAACAGCTGAACCCACAGGTTGCCAAGGCACACAGAGGGCAGCTAATTAGGAAAAGACCCGCTCAGTCCTATGATCAAAAAAACCTGGCACTCGACAGAGTGAGATGCACAGCATGACCCTATGGACAGCCCAGGATAGCTTGACCCTAAGTGCTAACCATCCTGTAAAACCTCCTTTCAGAAGACATTTAAATGTTCTCTTAAGGAGTTGGACAGTCAGAGTTCTGAAACCAACAGCTTTGCATATGCCTGGTCCCCAGCAGAGGAAACTTGGGACTCCAGGCCCAAATAGACTTCCTCCGTTAGGACAGGTATGGATCTTCCAAAGTGACCTAATAGAACCTAGATCAGGGAAACGCCCTTACTAACGTGCTTGAAAATGCAGCAGAAGATCTACTATTACCACTGATAGCTGTGTGTCTGACATGCCAATCAGAGGATTGATGCATATTTATTCATTTCCAATTCTTCATTCATCAGGTCATACACATATAAATATAATGGAATTCACTTTCCACCAAAGCCATGAGGACCTTGAGCAGACTAAAAGTTTGAATTGCTTATATAGAAGAGTGCTTATCATGATATCTAAAAAAAACTGGACAAAGCCCTTAAAATGGTTGAATTAATGTGTGCCTGTGACCCCTGAACAAAGGGGGTTATATAGCAATATTGGAGAAACTTGCACTTTGTTATCCTGAAGAGAATCAATGATTCCTATGGGTTGCACAGACCAAATTCAAAAAATGCTATCAAAGGCCACCTGCATTTCATACCTAAGACTGGCCAACCAAAGTCTACTTGTCTGCTCAGACAAAGGGCCCAGAACCCTCCTTTCAATTTTTAATCGAGGCATTTAATCATCGCAAGGGTCCAGGAGAAGGACACACACCCTTCATCAAAGACCCTGTGAAGAAGTGGGTGTCATGTGACATGGCTCTCTAGCTTGTGAAATCAGTAACATTGACTGCTTACCAGAGGGCAGTCTGCTGTTTACTATCCTCCAAGCAGTCTCACAGAGAAGAGCTTTGTCCAGGTGGAATTCTGCTGGAGCTTTTATACTATTGCCTACAAGACAGATTTATCTCTGCATACTTATCTCATTGCATGAAATCAACACTACCGGAAAAGTGAAATGTGCAGCATCAATCTACAGCCGGTTGACCTCTGTGAAGGAATTGGATTTTGATTCTGAACTTTGGAACCCACATGAAACAATATTTAATTTGTCTGTGGTCCCTTCACTGTAAATCATTCTTTTCTCTCCTACTTTTACAGTACGAATGTAAAGTAGGCAATATTGCTTCCCATCTTCCACCTTTGAGTGTGTTCAAATGAATGAACCCTTCAAGTCCATCCTATCTTGAATTTTGGGGTTATTAATAGAAATTGGATCACAGCAAAACCGAAAGGCTTATAAAGAGGGAAGCAAATCAAAAGAACTTTCTGGCTATGGATGGATTGTTAGAGAAGAAATTAGTGATGCTTAAATAAACCCAACTGTTCATAACAATTGGTCAAACAAAATATTTTGGGAGCCTTCAGCATTTTTTTTTTTTGCTTTCCTTGTATTGCTTTCCCTTGTATTCCTTGCATTCTTCATGCAACGGCGTTGAAGACCGTAGGCCTCACATCTTGGCTTCCGATTGGCTCTCCTATCTCCTCTGCCCATTCTCACTAATTGAACAGTGATCCCCATGGCAGGTTCTTATCGAGTCATCTACCAACAGATCTGCAGCAAACTGAGTCAGGATCCAGAAACGGCCCCACATTGAGAGTTCAGAAGATTCAGCCCTCCATCATTGATTAATAATTTTGCTTGAGGTGTTAATTATTTCACATGCGTTAACTGTTTTCCTAATATGTTCGTAATTAACCACTGACCAGTACTGCAGACTAAGTGCTGGATTTCAATGGATAAGAGCTTTGATGCTACCCCAGACATGAGGGACCAAAGGGCTTCTTGCTGTGCTATAAAATTCCAAGGCTCTTAAAATATTTTGGCTTTGTAATTTCAACAAATTGCCTGTGGAAGTTTGGTGGAGTTGAATTTTGGTCTGTCCATGCTAAAAGTAGCAAAGCAACACCAAATGAAGTTTCAATTTTGCAGGACCAGATCCTTGAAAGCTGTTTGAACTCTGGTTTGTCCTTGTAAAACAGAAGTGAGGTGATTTGCCTACATTCCTGATTAAGAAATAATGGTTATTTTAAACATCTTCAGCTCCATAGGCAGCCATTGTCAGGACAAAAAGTAGTCTTCTCATCCAAAGTTGACTATCCTAAAATAGGAGACATCTTCAGTGCCAGGGTTCTCATGCTAGTTCCTTAACTGGCAACAGTTTCACTGAAACCTATCAAAGTGTTTAATGGGTAGAAATAGCCCAGGGACTCAGTTTTTGTCACACTTGTTACATCTTTAATTTTTTGCCCAGAGGAGGCAGCCAGGTGATTGTAAAATGACTTGATATATTACAATACATCATAAAATAGCTGCAAGATATCTTAAGCCACTAAAGGAAAGAAGGGTAATTAAGGAATGTATATTATGGACAATGGCTGTGTGTTTTTCAAAGAATGGGAAAGGCTAAACATATCATAGATGATGTAACTATTATCAAGACGAGGGCCAAATATTGCAGATGCTGGAATCTGAAACAAAAACAGAAAACGTTGAAAAATCTCAGCAACTATGGATAGAGAATAGAACCAAAGTTTTGACGTTTTGAGTCAGGATGACTCCCCATAGATGCAGTAAGATCTGAACAAAGAACAAAACAGCACGGGAAACAGGCCCTTCGGCCCAACGAGCCCGCGCCACCACCCCAATGCTCCCACCTCTACCCACAATCCTTGTCGATGTTTATAGATCTATGGATTAAAAACCAAATTTGAGACAATTTAGGGAGAATTTGTTTTGCCAATTAGCCTAAGAGCACATCTTTGGGATGTGGGAGTAAACCAGAGCACCCGAAGAAAACCCACGCAAGCATGGGGAGAATGCGCAAACTCCCCCAGACACAGGCCCAAATCCATGTATCTGCACAGCACAGCGATAGTCACTGAGCTGTCGTGTTGCCCATCAAATGGTCCAGGTCAAGCGTACACTAACGAAGTGAAGCACTAGGATACTCTCGAAAAAAAAATCCAAGAGCAGCCCTCTCACGACCCATCGCGTGTATGCCCCTCGTTAGACAACAAGGTGGACCAAAGCACCAAAACAAGTACATCAATATCATCATCTATGTACACACTTCCCACGGACTCCCAAGGCTCATGCTCCCTATTTAAAATCAGTTTTCTATACCCCTCCATTCCCATTCTGTTCATGTGCCCATCTAAGTATTTCTTAAATAACTCCAGAGTACCTGACTCCACCAGTTTACTTGGCAGCGCATTCCATACCCCCATCACCCTCTGTGTGAAAAAACTCCCTCTGGCATCCAAATTATACCTTAACCCCCTCACCCTAAGCCCATGACCCCTCGTCCTATTCGAGTCCATCCTAGGAGAAAGCTTAACCCTGTTTACTCTATCTATACCCCTCACAATCTTGTACACCTCTATTAGATCTCCTCTAAGTCTATGTCTTTCGAAGGAAAACAGTCCCAATTTGCCTAACCTCTCCTTGTAACTCAGACCTTCCATGCCAGGCACATCCTGGTAAACCTCCTCTGCACTCTCTCCAAAGTCTCTATGTCCTTCCAGTAGTAGGGTGACCAGAACTGGACGCAGTATTCCAAATGAGGTCTAACCAGCGTTTTATACAACTGCAACATTAAAGAACAGCTCTTGTACTCTATACCCCTTCCTATAAAGGCTAGCATACCGTATGCTTTCTTCACAACCTTCTCCACTTGCTCTGCCACCTTCAGAGACTTGTTCACCTGCACCCCCAGGTCCCTCTGCATTTCTATGCTCTTAATAGGTCTATCCCTTATCATATACCTCTCCCCTACATTCTTTCTCCTGAGATGCATCACCTCACATTTATCAGGATTAAATTCCACCTGCCATCTGTTTGCCCAAGCTACCAGCCTACGTCCTGTTGCATCGCCTGACAATGCTCCTCACTATCCGCAAGTCCAGCCATCTTTGTATCGTCTGCAAACTTGCTGATCACTCCACTTGCTCCCTCTTCCAAGTCATTTATATATATTACAAATAGAAGAGGTCCCAGTACCGAGCCCTGTGGCACACCACTAGTAACCGACCTCCAGCTAGAAAAACACCCTTCCACCATTACTCTCTGTCTCCAATTACCAAGCCAGTTACTTATCCATCTAGCTACCTGTCCTTGTATCCCATTAGCCTTGACCTTCTCAACTAACCTCCCATGAGGGACTTTGTCAAACGCCTTACTAAAATCCATATAGACAACATCAATGGCTCGCCCTTCATCCACCGTTTTGGTCACCTCTTCAAAAAATTCTACCAGATTTGTAAGGCATGACCTTCCCTTAACAAATCCATGCTGCGTATCCCTAATCAGATCGCAACACTCTGCCTATACATCCCATCTCTAAGAATCCCCTCCAACAGCTTCCCTACCACTGACGTCAAACTCACCGGCCTAACCTTTCCAGGGTTATCCCTACTACCCTTTTTAAACAACGGTACAACATTAGCTATTCTCCAGTCCTCTGGACCTCACCTGTGTCCAAGGAAGAGACAAAGATTTGCGTCAGAGGCCCAGCAATTTCACCTTGCACCTCCCTAAGCAGCCTGGGATAAATGCCATCAGGCCCCAGAGATTTATCAGTTTTAATGCTACCTAGAAGCTCTAACACTTTCTCCCTCGGTATGGGTATTTCCCTCAACTGGTCCACAGCTCCCTCAGAGACAGGAGCTGTCAACAAGCCCTTTCCAGCATTTTCTGCTTATATTAACATTATTCCTCATTTATTCAACATACAAATGGGACAAAGTGGAAACGCTACTTTGCAGCAGCACAGTGGCACAATAGTTAGCACTGCTGCCTCACAGCACCAGGGACCTGGGTCACTGTCTGTATGGAGTTTGCACATTCTCTCCATGTCTGCATAGGTTTCCTCCGGGTGCTCCAGTTTCCTCCTACAGTTGAAAGATGTGTGGGTTAGGTGGATTGGCCTTACTAAATTGCCCTTGTGTCAAGGGGACTAGCTAGGATAAATGGATGGGGTTATGGAGACAGGGGCTGGTTGGGATTGTGGTAGTGCAGACTTGATGGGTGTATGATCTCCTGCTACATGTAGGATTCTACAATTCTACCAAAGGAAAATATAGGAGTTGTTTGTGGGACTCTAGGAGTCTATACCTTCTATAGTCTATATCTTCAGGCCAGCTTGAAGTAAAGCTGAGTTGTAAAATCTGTGCTATGAAGTGTTATTTTATAGAAAAAAAACATGCATACTGCTCTCAGTCGCTATTTTGCAGACAGCAATAAAAACTATTCAAGGACGGTCCAAGATAGAGCCATTAAGCAACTGGAAGCTCCAACTTTCTCGGGAAGTTCCAATTCTGCCAGAGTTACACAAATAGACAGATTCATTTGACCTGCAATCTGGAGTAAGCAAAATCCTGTTCTTAAAAAGAAAGAAAACTGTCCAAGTGAACAAAAAACCCTTTTGAAGTGAAAGCTTAATCCCTAGCACAGTATCTAACTGTTGTTTCCTTTTTGTGGTAGAAAGAGGAGCTGGCAGACAACAGTTTAGTATTGTAACTTCCCGTATCCAGTGTAAGGCCAGAAATAGTGGGATACAAGAACTATCCAATTCACGTGCCAATGAAAATATGGTCAGCCCATGACTAACTTTCCATTCACTAGATATTACAGACGTAAAGACCTGTGGAAAAAGTCTAGGCTCACACAAATCCACACGTTAAGAAGATCCATATTAATGTGACAGAACCAGGTCAAATCAGGCGAGCCAAGTGACTACCTATGTCTGTATTTATGTGAAGTGCCACAGGGGTTAGGGGATCTCATTCCTCAAACACCTTTAACCAATCAGGACATCATGAGACATGTCCATCATTCCCAGCAAATACAAGGGTGATCAATACGCATAACAGCACCGATGGGTTGCCTGTGACCTCAGAAAGAGTCCAACATGCCATAGAATTGTTGCACAATATAATCCCCAGAACATTATCATCCCATGGACTTTAGCGTGGTTGCGCATAATTCACAATACACTTCATGTTATAA
Source organism: Sphyrna mokarran (assembly GCA_024679065.1). Classification (NCBI taxonomy): domain Eukaryota; kingdom Metazoa; phylum Chordata; class Chondrichthyes; order Carcharhiniformes; family Carcharhinidae; genus Sphyrna; species Sphyrna mokarran. The sequence continues at coordinate 83,915,960 of JAGIQG010000006.1, forward strand.
TAGTAAGCTTTTAGAGAAGTTGTTTATTTCAATGCCAATAACACCATCAGCACATAATTATTAAAATCTAAGCTCTTGCAAAATCTGTACCAATACTTGAAAGCTCTGTCTTTTCCTTTGTCGAATCTAACCGGATGTCTGGGTCAGAAAGTTCTCACTGTTTGGCATCAATGGGATTGTCCATCCAAAAAAAAAATCAAAGAGCATGATTTCCCCTACCTAAAATTCAGAAATAATGCACATTATAAAATATCACATAATTATATATAGAGAGGACATCAAAGAAGCAGCAAGTGCTGTTGTTTTGACATCGCAACAGTGGTGTGAAAGGGGGAGTGGGTGATTTTCAGCTTCAGAAAAATAGATTAAAAGGAACATTCCAGGATTTAAAATTCTTAACAGGATTGGTTAATGCAATGTAAGCAAATTATTTAATATGAAATTTAAACACGAAATTGGAGGACAACGTATGAAACTGACCAAACTCAATGACATTCAAGATTAAGATTTTTTTTTCCTAACCACACAATATGCAGACTACTTGTGAATCAATATCAACATTCTGTGAATACTTAAAACTTCAAACATTTATCTGCATTGATCTCTGAAGTTTATTCTTCATTTCCACCTCTTGATTCTTTTTCTTGCAATTATCTGCAAGTTTCAATAATTTGTAGATGAAATGGGTAACTGAAACAAAATGAGAGCAGGGATCCTGATGTGTGATTAACCTATGCCCCATCAACCACACTGCAGGTTGAACATCAACATTAAGCTGACTGTTCAGTTCCATTGCTTGCAACCTGCACTCACCACACTGTTCAACACAGAGACCAATATCATTAGTTAGTATTACTTAAAGCCAACTCATTCCTCTTAGCGGGGAGGTGCATTGTGGCTGCTGGTGGGCCTGACATAATTCTGAATATTGGACGATGGTTGGTAATTGGAGAAAGCATGAACCAGGGGCAGAATCTTCCCAAAAATGCACCGAGTGTCGGCTGAGGCAACAAAATCAGAGCAAAGCATGCAGGCTTCACAGGCAGCTTCTCTCTCCATATTGAGCCCTCTTGTGAATTTTAAAAGGGAAAGCAAGATCCCCACCTTCAGCTGGAAAGGTAGCTCCTAAAGACACCAAAGCCCACAATCCTGAGAATCCCAAATTACGCTGACATTGGGATTGGGATTGTTGTGTTTTGCTAGACATTATTGAAAGAGTGGTCAATGTCTTTTCAAATATCTTTCTCTTACTTTAAGACATTGTTAAAAAGCTAACTTGTTCACTAAACGTTTCTTTACCCATTCAAATATTTCCTTCTTTAATTCAAAACCAATTTTTTGTTTACGTGAAACTCTTTGAGACACTTTTTGGTGTCAGTGGCACCATGCACCTGCAAGTTGTTGAGCAGAAAGCAACAAACATGAGAACGAGTGCTGAAAATATTTCATTAGGAGGAAAGTAATCGCAATATAAAGAGCTTCATTTATGACATGGGTTCAATTTTAGAAAATTATACCCAGGACCTCCCGAAAAAAATACACACAGTTTTAAATTTCTTCCTTTGCCTCGCAGCCATTTCAGTTCTTTGGTATCTGTACCTTACAATCTGCCGATTAAATTTTTTAAAATTAAATTCACTCAACCCAGATGCACAGTTCCGATAAGAAAAAAATAAAAAACTGCTGATGGTAGATAGACAGGGAAAAAAATAGGATTTATTTTTATAGAATGTGTTTATTCAAATATTTGTTTGTGGGCTAAATTTAACCACAAAACATGAAGCAGATAACTCTTCCATCATACTGTTTTAACATATTCCATTTTCAACATTCTCATTTTGTATCCAGTTCTCATATTTTCAGCTTCTTTGGATTCTAAAAGTGCAGCACATCATTTCCTTGTCACAGATGGGCTGCAGTCCCAGTTTGAGACGTGACCTGTGCCAGGTTTCTTCTGAGTTTCAGTAGTGCAGTGAAAAGTACAGCATTTCTATTCCTTTAGATTTAACACAGTGAAATGGAAGGCCAGCGATCTGCCCCTCAAAAACACTTGAACAGTAGAATTTACTCTGAATGGGGAGGAAATCTAGCTGTCGTTAAACATGAATGAAAAAGCAAAGACATGAGGACCATCAGAATTTTCTGGAACAGGAAACATCGATACAGCACCAGCTGATCTGTTCCTTTTTGACAGAGCACCCACTTGTCTGCTATTTCATGTGCTCCCAAATACCATCTCTTTCCAGAAACACCTATAATTGCTTCTTGAGCCCATTTATATTGCCTGCTTCAATGACTTTCCCTGGCAATTCCATCAGCAAGTCTATTACCCTTTATGTAAAGGAATATTGGCTTGATTTCCCTTCTTACTTGTAACTTCCTCATTTTTAACTTGTATCCCCTGGCATTTGAACCGTTCATGAAAACATATGAATAGCACATTAACTGGAATTAAGACTCAAGAGTCACTATGAATGTTATTGTCCCCAGGATATAAAAGATGAAAAGGAAAATGAAACATCTTACACATGCTGGAAATCTGAAATAAGAACAGCAAATCTACAGCATATCTATCAGCATCTGTTCCAACCACTCTGCCTGGAAGACTGCTTCAGGTATTAATTACACTGCCTGGGCTGATTTTAACTTTGCACATACAATGGGAATGAAGTTGGGTCTTGCTGCACACGTTTCCCAGGCAGCGAGAGGTCCAATTTAGGCAGCCAAACTCCTGCTCACAAAGCACCAGAAACACCCACAGCTTTCAGAGGCAAGTCAATTCTACACCTCTGTATTTTCAGCAAGCACACATCTGCTGACTGCTCCTCCCACTGCTAAACTTGAGTCAATTTAAGACCCTGCCATTGCTGACAGAGAGTTATGGGCACTACCTCATAGAATCCTACAGTGCAGGAGGCCGCCATTTGGCCCATCAAGTCTGCACCAACCTCGATCCCACCCAGCCCCTATCCCCTTAACCCCATGCATTTACCCTTGCTATTCCCCCTGACTCTAAGGGGCAATTTAGCATAGCCAATCCACCTAACCCGGCCATCTCTGGACTTTGGGAGGAAACTGGAGGAAGCCCACGCAGACATAGAGGAGAATGTGCAAACTCCACACAGATAATGATCCAAGCCAAGAATTGAACCCAGATCCCTGGCGCTGTGAGGCAGCAATGCTAACTGCTGTGCCACTATGTCGCCCTGAAAATAGCACCACACGAATGTTGTCAACGAAGACAGGAAATAGGTTAGCTCATATTAGGTTAACCAAAGGGGGTGGGGTGGGAGGATTGGATAGGCCTCAAATGGTCTTATAGCAGACAAGATTCTTTTCATGGCGCTAGATATGGCACTGTTCTTGCTGTTTTTGAACCACCTCCAATGGGTCCTTTCAGAGGCAATGGTTAGGCAGCTTAACAGCAATGTAAACGGATGGAGTTTGTTCATCACATGCATTTGCATTTCACAACTGTAATCAGAGTCTAAGGGCAGAATTCACCAGCTCTGGGATCTTCCAGTCCTGCTGAAATCGAACCCTGCTGCTGGTTTCCTAACTATTGGTCAATGGCAAACCCTCCACCGCGGTAAAACATGCTGCATAGGTGGCGGGTGGGGTATGTTGGATTCCACTCTAGAATTCAGAGTCATTACAGTGCAGAAGAAAAATATTTGGCACGCTGAGTCCACGCCAGTTCTTTGCACAGCAAGCAAAGCGGTCCTGTTCTCCCACTTTATCCTCAAAACCCTGCAAGTTTATTTCCCTTCACTGGCCATTCAATTTTTTCTGAAGTCACCTTTGCTTCCACTACCCTCGTAGGCAGCAAGCTCCAGGTCATTACCACTCACTAAATAAAAAATCTCTTGCCCACATCCACTTTGTACCTCTTACCCAAAACTTTCAATCTCTCGTCCCTGTACAATCAAACAACTAATATGAACAGCTTTTCCTTGTCTATCTAATCAAACAGATCATCTTTCACATTTCTATTTAAGAAAAGCCCTCATTCTCTTCTGCTCCAAGAAAGGCACACCCTGATTCTCCAACTAACCTTGCAGTTAAAACTCCCTCATCTCTGAAACCATTCTGGCAAACTCCTTCTGCACCTTCTCAAGTATTCCAATATCCTTCCTAAAGTATGGAGAGCAGAATTTTATACAGGTTCAGTATAATTTCTCTGTTTTTGTATCTAGATGGGTGGAATTTTTTGATTCATTTTTTCAAATTGTCAAACTAAGGAGGAAAAAGGCTGCTGGCTGCACTTCGAGCTTTTCCCATTGATTTTTTTAAACACTTTTGAGGAAAAAGGAGGAGGGCCCACAACGCTGTGATCGACCCTGCTCCACCAGCAACTCAGGCTTCTCACAGATCGGATGGGCATATCATCATCCTCACCTACTCCTCATGTCACAAAGTGCAGCACTTAAATTTTCAAAACTTGTCATGAACCTCTCTGACATGATTTCATGGCATTGGACAACTTTCTAGTATGGGGCGATGAATATTTCATATTCATGAAATGAATATGAAATATATTCATTTCATATAATATTGAAATGAATTATAATGGGGCTCTAATCTCAGCATGGCAGGAATCCCGTTACATTCCTAAGGGGGTAGGGACAATCAAGCCGCAAAATCTCACCCGCGTAATAACTATTTCGGGATGGCTGCTCAAATTTCTGCCTTCTCTGGCATTCCTGCCACTGAAAATAGGGCAGAAAATAGCCCCCCACCCATTAACTTTATATATGAACCCCAAGATCCCGGTATCTTTTTCATAACCACTTTAAATCTAACCACCTTCAAACACCTACGCACATAAACCCCTAGGTGCTCTGATTCTGCATATTCCTTAAGTATATATATTGCCTCTCCCTGCTGTTTCTGCCAAAATGCATCAGTTTATATTTCTCGTACTAAATTCAATCTGCCATTTCTTTGCCCATTCTGCTACCCTATACCCTGTTGCAGTGGATTTGAAGCATCCTTACTGTATGTCACACCTCCAAGTTTGGTATAATCACTAAATTTTGACATTTTACTCTGCATTTCAAAATTCAAGTAACGTACACATGTTAGATAAAAAAAAGCAGTAGCCATATCACTGAACATTGGAAAGGAGCCATCAACCTGTTAATTGAATCAACTGAAGTTACATATACAGAGAACAGCATTGATTAAATGGCTACTGGAGAACATATAAAATGACAGTTACTGACACAGGAGCTGTGTGGAGTTAGGAGATATAAACCTGTAATCTTTAACTCTGTGAATAAGCCTATCCCAAATAAAGACTCTTCTTCACCAACCAGCTATTACAAGTAATAAAATTACCATCCTCCAATCTATTCACTATTTTCTGTCACCCAGCAAATGCCTCAACAAAGCTGACACTGACCGTACAATTCCATTAGCCTCAATTTGGTTAACCATAGTCTCTTGTTTTTAATTTTATTTATTAGTTTCACAAGTAAGCCTACATTAACACTGGAATGAAGTTACTGTAAAAATCTGAATTTAGCTTGGCCAATGCACCTAACCAGCACATCTTTCCTTGTAGAAAGAAACTGGAGCATTAGAGGAAATCCACACAGTCAGGAGCAGAATATACAAACTCCGCACAGACAGTGACCCAAGCCGAAATTGAACCCGGGTCCCTGGCACCGTGAGGCAACAGTGCTTTAATCACTGTGTCGCCCATTATGTGGCCTCCTGTTAGAAACCGATGGGTGATCTGCCTTCCCTTCTTAAGAGTTAAGATACAGAATAGAAGAGAAAAATACCCATGGATGTTGGAAATCTGAAATAGAAACAGAAAATGCTGGAAATACTCAGCAGGTCATGCAACATCTGTGGCGAGAGAAACAGAGTTAACAGATGGAAGTTTCTGGCCTTCCCAAGCATGTTTCTTATGATGGAGGCAGTGTGCTGTTGGTTGGCAGCAGGGTCCTCTGCTGCTGCTGCTGTTAATGGGATGTCCCATTAACTTCACTGTATACCACCAGAAAATGGGAATGCACCATTGGTGAGACCAGATGATCCCGGCAATCTGGACAGCTGGAAAGTTCTGGGCCACATTTCAGGTTGCTAGCCTTCCATCAGAAGTTCAGATGAAAGGTCATCAACCTGAAACGTTAACACTCTTTCCCTCTCCATAAAGGCTGCCTGACTTGCTGAGTATTTGTTACATTTTTTTCCAGAAACAGATTCTTCAACTTGCCGACTGCGCTCCCTTCAACTCAATGCTCAAATGGTAGCACAGGGTTAGCGAATTTGTCCTCATGTATTCTGATTAGGTATTTCAAAGAATAATCTGTTACTAATTTGGAGAGTGCAGACATAGATATTGGCTGAAAATAGTACTGTTATATTAGTCAATATGCTGCATTCACACTGGTACCTAGTTTAAACTCTTTGTCAGCAAGACACCATAGCTAACAAATGACAGAGCAGAACAGCTCTTTTTGATATGTTGATGGTCAAGAAGGTGGTGCTGCAGATGGTGGTAGTCTCTGTGCCACTATCACACTGTCCTCATACCAGCTTTATACTGTGTCTGCTAGGTGATAGAATACAATTTTTGGGCTGTAATTGGCCATTGGTAGCTTCATGTAGTCAAAGGTATCTCTGGAGCCGCTGGTTGTGTAGCGTACTTGCTGACAGCACAGAACAAGCAAAGGCAATATTGGGAGGGGTATGCCAAGCCCTGTTGCTTTGCTTTGTGACATCTTGACAGCTGCAACCAAAAAGGTGATGCCCATTCTTCATCACTCCAGCACTATTCTTAAAGCAAGACATATTGTGACTGAGCACATCAGGAGAAGCAGCAGAGTAAAAGTAACGAGGCATTCACGTATTTGGTGGCACAATCAGTCCCACTGTCCTATCTTCCGAGGAAAGCGTTGCAGCTAAAATGAAACGCGATCCCTATTAGATGTGAACGTACACTATTGATGCATGTGTACTTATTATTTTGTCTTGTCTGGCATCTCCTCTTCTTTCAAATACCTCACGTAAGATAGGAATCGATATGTCATTAGAACCTATTCAATAGCTTAAAAAAAACTGAAAAGCACGATAGAAATAGCTTTAAAATGCTTATCTTTGTATAGATTTGATTTTTAAATGAACCATTGCTCATATCACAGTCCCTAAAATCCATGGATGTCGAGCTGCAAAGAATATCATTAAAATTTCCAGCACAGACAATTGTTGGTAAATAAGATGCAGAACACCCTGTTTATATTTTGATAATTAAACAAAGCTTCTGGCTGACATAAGCAGAACAGTTTATACAAGCTCTCATGGTCCAGTTGACACACAGGTTAAATGCAACGCGACCTACTGGTTGAGTCTCTGTCTTTTTTTCAATTTACACCTCGTATTGACAAAATCCTACAGCACAGGAGGCGGCCATTTGGCTTATCAAATCTGCACCAAACTCAATCACACCCAAGTACTATCCCCATAACCCAAGCATTTATCCTAGCTAGATCCCCAAACACTAAGGGACAATTTAGTACAGCCAATCCACCTAACTTGTACATTTTTGGATTGTGGAAGGAAATGGGCACCCAGAGGAAACCCACACAGACAGTGACTCAAGCCGGGAATCGAACCCAAGTCTCTGGCACTGTGCCACCATGCCGCCCGTGGTGTATATGGGGAATAATGGGCTGGAAAACTGATTCCAATTAAAAATCTATTTATTACAACTGCATTAGCCTATCAATTCTCTTTGGGGAGCTGTAAGATGTGCAAATGAAGAATTAATTTGTAGTGCCACTGGCTTGTGGGAAATTCACCACAGTGAGGTGTTAGCCACGTAAGTCACAAAGCTTTCTTTGTCAAAAAGGTATCCCCGATCACCGGCAGCAGGGGCTGATTTTGCAGGCTGATAGAAAAGTGATTTGTGCTTTGGGCTATAAATTTCAAGGAATGCAGTTTCAAGTTTGCCGCAGCATGAGGAAATCGCTCAGACTTTATGTGAAAGTGCAAGCACATCCAAACTCGACAGTTAATTCTCTCTGGTTCCAATGCTATAACACACATGCAAGACTAGAGCCAAGAGGAGAAGCCATCATTGTAATAAGAGTGTGTACGCATTCCACCACCAACACCACTCAAAAGGACACTGCCAAATGATCTGCACATCAGACCAAGAGGAACTCAGTTAAGATTTCCTGTTGATAGCAGAGATAAAGTAAACTGTCAGAAACAATGCAGAAACTTGGTGAAAACTGCAGACAGGTTGGCAGAGGGAGCTGACAGCAGTAGGAACAATTCAGTGCAGGAAAAATGACATTGTAGATTTGTTTTTATAAATGAAAGTAAATACAAAAATATGAAGAAAAGGTAACACTTAACGAGTGGGGGACCAGAGTGATGCAAGAACAAAATACATAGATCGGAATAAAGACAGTAAAGATGATTAAAAAGGCAATATGAGCTCTGAATTTACTAAATCTAGGGATGTGATCCTCAATTTGTACCAAGACAGATGGAGTGGAATTTTGTAATACGTTTTAAATGCATTTAAATTTAGAGAAGCCAGATTTAGAACCTTAACTTAGAAACGCTACAGTGCCAAAAGGAGACCATTTAACCTATCGAGTCTGCACCAATTTTGATGGAGCATCTTATCCAACTCCTCTCCCCAACCCTACCCCTTAATCCTACACATTTACCATTGCTAATCCATCTAACCGACACATTGTTGGGACACTGAGGGACAAGATTCCATGGTCAACCCACCTAACCCATACATCTTTGGACTGTAGGAAGAAACTGGAGCACCCGGAGGAAACTCACTCTGACACAGTGAGAACGTGCAAATTCACACAGGTTGGAACTGAACCTAGATCCGTGGCACCCTGAGGAGCAGTGCTAATCACTGTGTCACCCTGAAAAAGGAGTACCAGTGAATTTATGAAATGAGACTAGAATGAGAGGTCAGAGTCATTTAGAAAGGCTTGTTAAATTGTATGATTCCCAACACTGAACAGAGAAGATCAGGAGAGGATCAATAGATATTATCAAAATGTAAAAGGATTTGAGAGGATGTATAGTAAAAGACAGAGGAAGATTTCCTTCCTTTCAAGGAGGAAAATATGGCAGGCTTCATGATGAGCTGAAGGCCCGTTGAGTGTGAAAGGGCAAATCTGGCAGGACTGAAAAATCTGATCAATAACTCTACAATCCAGTCAACTTCCTCAAGGTTTCTTTTTCCTCAAATTAATGACCCATTCTTGATCAGTATAACACTAGATTCCAGTCTGACCAGCCTTTCCAGCATTCAGCTTTATTATGGAGTTAGTGCCAGTAAATAAAGCTGAGCTAACTAGCTGGAAAATTACTTTAAGCAAACTGACACAGGAGCAAAAATAATTCCTGAGCCAGATTGGTTGCTATGTGTTGCACAGGGGGTTGCAGAATTTGAGGCAGCTTTCTGCTCGCAATGAAAAATTTCTATAGTACAGGACTGGAACTTCTTACATAGACCCAATACCATCTTGTTCCCGATATCAAAGGAAAGCTGTATCCACCTCACCTGGAACATGCGAAAGTGGGCCTGTATGATGTTGACCACTGTGGCAGCATGCTGGCACAGTGGTTAGCACTGCTGCTTTACAGCACCAGGGACCCAGGTTCAATTCCAACCTCAGGCCACTTACTGTATGGAGTTTGCACGTTCTCCCCATGTCTGTGTGGGTTTCCTCCAAGCACGCGAGTTTCCCCACAAACTCCAAAGATTAGGTTAACTGGCCATGCTCAATTGATCCTAGAGTCAGGGAGATTAGCAGGGTAAATTATATGGGGTATGGAAATAGGGCTTGGGTGGGGATTGTGGTGCACTTGATGGGCCAAATAGCCTCCTTCTACACTGTAGGGATTCTATGATTCATACTTGCAAGAACAAGGTGCAAGTGAAGGCCACTGCCAGTCTTTTTTTAATGGCAATTAAAGAGCAGCAAGTTCGAAATCTGACATTTAAAAAAATCTTTCCAACTATCTTTGTCTAGAGAATTTCACCCAAACAATGCAGTTGCAAAGTGTCAGTCTGAAATTCCTGTCAACAGTTTTTTCATAAATCAATACTTCCATAGGATGTGAACAAGTCCTATCCTGTTGGTGGGAACATGACCCTTCAGAAATCTCAGATAAAGTCACTTACTTGATCAGTATTGATCAAAACTGAAGTGCCAGCGAGTGGAGGGATTATCAAAGAAAGTTATGCTCCGAGTTGCGAATCGATGGCTTCGTTGTGGGATATCGGGTGCCCAACAATAATATATTCAGTGTTCATTGGTATAATACTCCTTTACTTTAAAACAACGTATCCTTTGTAGCTGGCCTACCCACACAATCCTCTACCGGGTGTTAGGAAATCTGCAGCTCAGATGTGGAAATGCAGTTGAAAGACTACATGTTTTTCAGTCCGTGCAGCGACATTTTACCTCTTTTCTGCTTGAAGGCAGACTTTATTATGGGCAGGTTTCCCAGTAAAAGTAGTTCCAGGTGGGACACATTATGCAGTGAACTGGGTTACAAAAAGCACTGTTTTAAGCAAATTAATTAGCTGACCTACTTGAGATCTCTTTGACTAGAAAATTTGAAGTCAGAGTTTGCAAGAAAAGAGACGACAAAATGTTGTCAACTGTATTGTGATGCAAGGGGCAGAACAGGGGTACAGGGCAATGAACTCATGGGTTCATGTCACACTATCTGTAACTGCCACAACTGCTTGGGCTTGCAAAATCTCACTAACTGTCCTGGCTGGAGGCAATTCACACCTCTTTAACCTGTGCTTAACCCTCTCTCCACTTACATTGTCTGCACCTGTAAAGATTTGATTACTTGTTAAGACTCGTATTCCAACCATTATCTTGTAATTGAGTTTGTCTCTATATTTGCTGCGTTTGTGAACCAAATTCTTCACTCAGCTGATGAAGGGGCAACACTCGTGCTACCAAATAAACCTGTTGGACTTTAACCCAATGTTGTGAAACTACTTACTGTGCCTACACTGGTCCAACGCAGGCATCTCCATACCATAAAAATCGGAACATAGAAGTAATTTTGGCCCCAATACATTGAGGGGACAGGAAGGAAGCGGTAATACGTTAAATATTCCCTTTTATGTTTATCCACAGCTCTCTCCCTCAGACTTCCTGATCAACTGGCCCTCCCCTTTAACTTGCAGTTGTTGACTTAGCTCCACGGACCATTGGATATCGAGAACTTCTTACTCAATCTCAAGTCGCATATCACTGGCTGTGTGATATGCAGTGATGGAGTGATGCAGTGATATGCAGTCATGTTCCACTGGCTGGAACATGGCTCAGGCCTTCAGGTTCCTCACCAGTCTGACTCCACCCTCACCTGTCTGGTAACCTTAGGTTGGTCATATGTCATTAAAAAGGATAAAGGAACAGTCACAGAATTTGGACAGTAAAATGTGTGGAATTTCTAAATACTGCTTTTCTCAATGCTCACATCTGAGGTGGAAATATAAACGTTTATGATTGCACTGCAAAAAAGAAAATTTTTCTCCCACTGCTACACAAAATTGCTCTCACCACACCCCACCCCACTCCCACTGTTTAAGCCTTTCAGCTGCAGTCCAGCAAGGAAACGCAAGTCCTGCTTCTTCTATAAACTCACTTTATTTTCTGATTCAGCTCCACATACACATCCAACACATAGTGTCACTTGTAACCTCTTTATATATCCCTGTGACTTCTATTAAATGATCAACATCCAATTTAGGGCTCAAGTGGAAAGTAAACTGTTCCTAAACATTCCTAATATCCACCACCCATCCCTTCCCTCCCACCTCACTCCACCACTTCTGTCAATTCAAGAAGGCTGTGGCGGCTTCTAGATTGGGTGTCCACACAGCCATTCCTCCAGCCTCCCCAACACAATGACCAACTGCACTGAAAGAACCTTCTGTACCCTCCATTATAACCTTGATACTCTTACCACCATTTAGCCTGCCATCTGGGTCTTGTCTGACTGGGCCCACTCTGCCCTATTCGTGTTCCAGACTGCCACTGTTGCTGCCCTGGAGCTCAGCAGTTTTTCTGTTTTGCCGCTGGCAGCTTTTGAAGGCAGGCACTTCATCTTAAAAGGCACAGCACATCGAGCAGTTAATCAACTGACTGGCATTAAACCCTGATGGAGCTTTCAAAAAGTTCACGGCAGAGATGCCACTGACTTTCCAGCTGGTACACATGGCTACAACTGTGATCATTAAACTGAAGCATATATCATATACTGATCATGGGGGTACCCCCTTAAACAGACCTCGTTTAAATATGTCTCTGTCCCTCCCAGCAGGGGCCAGGAGTCAGAACCTTGGGTGCCAGCATCTCAGGAATGATAGCCAATTGCCCTTAAGATTTTTTGGAAAAATCTTGGAAAAAATATCCATTTTGGGCCGAACAGCCAAAGAGAAACGGAACCCTACCACACTGAAAGGGTCACCTAAGAGAACAAATTAAGTCATTACATTAAACTTCCTCTCTTACTTGTGAACTGAGGTAATTAAAGCGCATTATGGGGAGGATATCAATTCTAGAAAAAAAAGATGGGATTTTAATTTGCAAGAGCAAGTAGGCATGGGAGTGGACATGGGAGTTAAAAGCACTGAAACAGACAGTGGATCCAATTCACTGATTTCCCCATTGGACAGCAGTAAATTAGACTGCATACAAGGAACCCCCTCTGGAGAGACTGGCTGCCAATTTAAATGTGTCGATGGATGATGAAGGGCTCTTTAATAGGAGTGGAAACCTGGGTTTCTTGAACATTATGGAGCTCGCCAGCAAAAACGAAATGAGAACCTACTGGCAAATGAAGGGAGGTGTGAATTAATGACAGGCAAAAGTTCCTTTCAGTATTCTGGCCTCACATCTGCTTCCTTGCCTAACTTTGTGCAAGGCTTCTGCTTACAGTACTGTACTGAGTATCTAATTTCATTACTTCACAGTAATGTCCACTACGGAGGTGGTTTTACTCTTTGGCTTCTGCATCCAACTGCCATTGAAGCTGCTTTAGCTGAAATCACTGCTGGTGTTCAGAATGACGACAGCAGCAGCAGGAAGAGCACCAACAGCAGCCTTGCCCTCAGGATCTTGCATCAATTGGTAGAAGACAATTGCAGTCTTCTGGAAGACGACTGCTGCTCAGCTGTGCTGGTGGCCATGTTTTACTGCATGAGCATCTCTTTCAGTCGTTAGCTACCTGGGAAGCCTGATCTCCCCCATCTCTGAGGGCCTGGCACTGCTGATCTCCAGCGCCACCTTCTCTGCAGTTGTCAATATTGAAATGGCTGGAGGGGCAGCTCGGATTGTCTGCCTCTCCTTGGTAATGATCTGTTCTCGTCAGCGACAAGTCTGAGAGGAATAAATTGCATGAATGGATTGACAACATTTGCTCAGAGTGACTATGATATCATGTTGATTTTAATCTAGACTAATGCTGTGTTCTGTGGTTTTAATAGTCCTTTGGAGATATCTGAGTGGAGCTTGATTGGTGAATGATTGACAGGTCAACTGCCTGGAGACAGTTTTTCTTTTACAGAGCATTCCAAGTTTTTAGTTTCATTTCTCAGTTGCTGCCAGGTGCTGGTGGAAGCAGGCAGTATCTCAACATGGTATCTATCATAATGCCTCAGTAACAATCCAGAACACTGGTCACAGACAACACTGTGCGGACAAATTGCCAAGGACTGCAAATGCATTCTGCAGGGAAGCATGTTAAAATATTTAAATTCTTAAAGATACAGTATCATCACAGTATCATCACAGGAGGAAGACCAGACCAAGCATCTGACATGCAGATTCTCAGCAAAAGCAAGACAGACCCTTGCTTCACAGGTACTTCCCTATGATCTGTAAGGGCTCTCAGGGAGATTTTCATCCATGTTGAAGGAAAGAAGAAATTGTTTTCACTCCAGAGGTTTCTGAAAGTTCCAAGACTGAGGAGCCTCAGAGATTGGATCTACCATTCAAAGAACCAATACATATAGGTGTTAAAACCTGCAAATCCAGCATCACATGAGCAAACTTGCTTTTGGTGCAAAGTCTGGAGAGGCGTGCATATCTACAGGATAATGTTTAACTTGGGACAGCAGAGATAGCTGGCTGTTAGGAGTTTGACTGTGTCATGTTTAAGTCTTGAAATTGGTAAAAGTTATAATAACCCCTCTTGTTGTATTTTAACTGTTCTTAAATAAACTTTGATGAAAGCTTCCTAGTGGGTCTCTTAAATTATTCCTGGAGTGAAACACCTTATATTCACCCATGCCAAAGATAAATATAAAACTTAGGCTAACATGGTAAAACACTTTGGAGTTTCTGGCCTGGGTCTCAATACTCCCCACCATCCTCCCCACATTCTATAATCCATCATCTGTGATTTTTGCAGTGTCCCTTCAAAATCGGTTTGCAAGAATGCCATCTCACTAACTCATGCTAATTGATCAGGAAGCCAGAAGTCTGATGCAAAAGCAGATTAAAAAGCCAGTGTCAGGATGTGCTGCTGGGTTTACTTCTGAGTTCCCTGCCTGCTTTATGGCCCAACACCCATCTGTCCCTTCCAAACCACATGTTACCATATTAAAATTTGTCCCATTTATGATCTCTGAACCTTGAATGGTGACGGTGTACAAACTGGTAGAGTGTGAGGTGTTTACACCCCTGCTTTGGTGTGATCATAATTAGCATACAATAGGCTGTAGGATTCTGCATTTAATAATATTTGAAGTGCTGTGGTGCTTTAGTCAGCTGCCATTGCCCATCTGATCTGGTGGCACAGAGGTTGGCAATGCTGACTCACAGCACCAGGGACCGGGTTCAACTCCAGCCTCAGGTGACTGTCTGTGTGGAGTCTGCACATTTTCCGTGTCTGCATGGGTTTCCTCCAGATGCTCCAGTTTTCTCCCACAGTCCAAAGATGTGCAGGTTAAGTTGATTAGTCCCAATAAATTAGCCGTTAGTGTCAGGGGGATTAACAGGATAAATATGTGGGTTTATGTGAATAGGGCCTGAGTGGGATCGTAGTCGGTGCAGACTTAATGGCCAAATGGCCTCCTTCTGCCCTGTACGAAGTCCATGAAATCTCATGACTTTTCTTTGTTTTCTTTAAACTTGGCACATCATTTGTACTTTCTCTTCAAATTCACTTACTTGTCGTTGTCATTGTTGTATTGTGTAGAAAATCTTTTTCTGGGCTTGATTCCTTGCTTCATTCATCAAACTAGCCAAGACTTCAGGCAGCTGGTATGTGGCTCAATGGCATTGCCTGTAACAGCTCAGGCAGCTGCAGAAATGAATGATGCGGGTTGACTTTCTCTTCTGATTTTTTTTTTCCTTCCTCCTGTTGACTCCCCAGAAACCTCTGTCTGAGGTCAAGCACTCAGTGGTTCAGGAATCTCAGTTTTGAACTAGACTCCTGCTGCTTTATGCTGTAACGTGTCAGTGGGCTAAACTGTTGTAATACCATACTGCCAGGATGATTAATGTTACACCTCTCTCCTTTCCTTTCATTTTCTTTTCATGTTTGCATCGGCCATGCGTAATTTCCCAGTTGACAAAGCGAACAGTCAATCTGCATCTTGATGTTTACTGATGCCTATCGTAATTTGGTGCTGGGTGGTATGACCTGCAGTAAACTTGCCCTTTGATCTGGCTTTTCCCCCCTGTAGGGAAGCACCTGGCCGCTGCTCAGGGTCTCTCTTTGATTGCAAAACCATGAATTTCCTTTGCTGTCATTTACAGTGAAACTGTAAACGCAAATAGTGAAAGGAAGATAGAAGGACAAATACGTAGGCAAATCTTTGCCTGTAGGAACAAGAGGAGACTTTAACTATTCCAGTATCAACTGGGATTCAAACAATATAAGCAACACCAAGGAAGAAAAATTCATGCAGTGTCCAGAAAACCTTTTCTCAACCAATTAGTGACAAACACAACAAGAGATCACAATTCTAGACCCATTCTTGGGGACGAAGAAGGACAAACGGGTAAAGTGACAGTTGGCAACCATATTGGGGACAGCATCACAATTCAGTTAGATTTAGCATTACCATGGAAAAGGACAGAAGTAATTTACAGGTCACTACTTTCTGAATCTGTATTGAGCTTATGAACTTAGCAACTTGTGCAGTTGAGTTCAATTTTATTGACACCATATATGCCAAAGTAGATAGGATTCCCTCTGGGTGCAGCACTTGCTAACAAGCTTGCGAGCAATTTCTCCAAGAGAAAAGCATTTTTGATGGAATGAACCACAACCTTCTACTCCATGCATATTTCCAATAATTAAATAATACATTTGTGATCTTTGAATCTGTAGCATTTAAGGATTTCCTTACACACCTTATATAGTTCAACCCACTCTCCAATTTACTTTTGAAATGGAGCAGCCTAACATACTTCCTTTCCTTGATGTGCTATTGAGAAGTCCACTACTGTCTACTGCTGCTTCATGCTTAATATGCATGTGGGGATTCATATGACTCAGTGCATAATAACATTAGCCTTAGTAGCAATTTGGTAAATAGGGCCTTAGCTATTTGCTCACATTGCAAAAACAGAACACATCAATGCTACCCTGTAGGACAATGGCTATTCTGTTATATCACTGCTTGCAAAACTTCACAAATGGACCCACTGAGCCACCACTTTTATACCTTGAAAGTACCTGGTTTGCCTCAAATTACATTAGAAAAGTAAAATTTCTCAAAGATTTGAACAATAGGTTAAGCAAGTCATTTCATTATGAGGGGGTGATGCAAACGCCTTTTTCCACTGAGCAATGTGACCATTAGTCAAAAATAGGTTTTCTACCTATTACTCAGCTGAGCAAGGTTATGTATGATTTTCAGTGCCAGTATAACATCAGACACATAGCCATAAGTCCTAATGACTGGTTGATCCACACAGCTGTGCTAGCTGTTAAAGGCAGAGTGCTGACTTGAATGCCTAAGTATTACCAAAAGTTCCTCAGGGGTTCCTTGTTCCACCTGCAAGCTTGTTGCCCAGATTAAGATCATAAGTGGTTAAAAATGGAAACTTAAGTACTCCTCAGCCTCGTACCATTTGCACACGTTATCTCTCTTAAGTTTCACAAGTTCATTTTCAGATTTGATACCTTCTGCAGAAAAAATAGGAATCAACTACCCTATTGTCAGGTTCCTGACACAACACCACTTTTTGGGGCTTTAACACCCAGCCATCACCCAAACTTCATTCTCCCTTGTGAGTTAAAAAGAAAACTTGCCCATGGAATAGTGAAGTAATTGTATCTTGCAAGGGAAAGATGGATAAGCTTTTGAAACTGAGGAAGATGCAAGTCTACATGAAGTGGATTTAGTTTTGAATCGCTCCATCTGTAAACATTTCTGCTTCTACAATGGATTCCTATTTTTTCTGCAGAAGATATCAAATCTGAAAACATTCTTTTGGAACTTGAGTGAGATAATGGGCGCAAATAGTACAAGGCTGAGTGCTACTTAAGTTTCCATTTTTAACTTCTGATTAGCAGAATTGCAAGGCTTTCAAGACAGCTTCATTTAAAGTGAAATAGTATTTAATAAAATGGAGCCAATTTTCTTTGATTTAATTCTCATGTGCATCAGGCTATTAAGGACAAAATGCAATGCAGACTCATAATACAAGTCGCTGACATACTTGCAGGTAATGCACATTTTCTGTGGCATACTGTACTCAACATGAGTGGGACAGCTTCCACCCGAAACAGCTTTAGAATGACATGTACATATTACACTGCCTCCTATACTTTCCTGGAAATTTAACAAAAAAACCAACCTGAAAGAATAATGCCCATACAAAATAGGCGACAGAGACTATTTGCTCAAAGTTACCACTATTTCTTTCCCACTGGGGCCAAAATTCTGACCTGAGATCAGGATGGCGCCAGTATAAGTTCCCAGGTGTAAATTAAAAGTGTGTCTAAAATGTGGCATAAGTCCAATTCTGTTAGGAATCGGTTTTCTTTAAAAGGAGGGAGAGAGATTTGGAGGACATACACTAGTTCTATGCTGGCTTGAAGATCTTAAAAAAAAAATTAGGAGATCAATTACTTTCCAAAGACTTTCAGCACTATACATTCAGGCTGCTGAGTGGACAAGCCTTTCCTCAGCCTCTTGCATTTCTTCAAATCAACACTGATCTTTTTCCCTATAAGCATCAACAATACATCCCAATCTCCTTTCTTGACATTCACACTAACTGACATTGTAAATGGTTTTCTCTCCTCAGCTACTCTATCACCGTTTCCCAAAACGCACCTCAATTCTGTTGTCCTTACAAAATACCACTCTATCTCCAGCCTCCTTTTCCTCTCCAAATTCCTTGAACATATGAATTGTCATGTCTCGAACCCAAGTTTTGAATATTTCCAATCACCTTCCTCTCCCTGCCATAGCCAGCCTTATTCAAATGGCATCCTGTATGGCACACTATCCTTAATACTCATTCTGAAGCATTTGACATGATCCTTTAATATCTTCCTCCTCTCACTTCCCCCTTCATGCGGTTCTTTTAATTATCTGGTCATAGCCGATGCAGTTCCTCCAATGGCATTTCTTCCCATTCCTAAACCATTACTTTTAGAGTCCCTCATGAGTCGATGTTTAATTCCCTCTTTTGCTTCAACTACATGCTGTCTTTTGGTATCATCATCCAAAATGATGATGGTGCGTTGGGGGTGGTTGGCAGAATTTTAAACCTGAAATAAATAAGTTTAAATTGGGTGGGGAGCTGAAGTAGTAAAGTTTTGAACCCCAACATCAACCTGCCTCATGTGTCCACATCTGATTTTATGTAGCTGTACCTTGAGTTATCTCTTGGCCCTAGCGAAGTATTCTTGCCCTACATCTCTGACTTGCTTTGATCCATAAAGGTTAAAACTCTAGTAGTCAAGCTTTCCATTGACTCTTTTGTCTTGGTGTTGATTTTTTTTGCCTCATTACACTTCTGTGAAGTATACTGGAACATTTTTCTATGTTTACGCCACTACAAAAATAAAAGTTGTCATATTTGAGTAGACAATAAAGAACAATAGAATTCCTAACGTATTCCCTTCATAGAACATGCTCATCTGAAAACGCTTATTTGTCTCCTGAGATATACCCCTGATCAGATAAAGCTTCATTCTTTTATCACCTCTAGGGATTTCATTGTTTTCCACCTTCCTTCAATGTAACAAGATAGAGTTGTTTTTATCTAAAGCAAACATGAGTCACTGCTGACCTTTGAAACAGCAAAGTATGATGTATACAACAGATATACGTCAAGATTATAGACTTTGTTAGTTGTAAAATGCTTCCACATGTCAGCTTGCAACATCCAAAGTAGTAAAAGGCAACAATGTATAATTCACAGAGGTTACCACAAGTTTGAGCGCTCATGAATGAACAATTGTGTAATGTTCACGTGAAGACATTTGAAATGTCTAAAAAAAAGCTTGCATATGAAGCGAAGGCATATCAACCTATGTGTACTAAGTGGTGGTTTCACATAGATTTGGAAGTAGTATTCTTGATAGTATGCTACTGGGATTTTGAGGGGGACTGCTTCATGTTGCAGAGTTAGTATCATTTCTGACAGATGCATTTTCTTCTTAATTCAGCTTGGTGCTTCAGTTTTCTAAATTGTCTTTTTGGTCTTCAGATGCATTATCCAACAGCAATGAAGGGTAACTTTCAAAAGACAATTTAAAATATTTAGAAAGCTATCATTCTACGATTCTATTTCCTGTACACTGGGGTATCAAACACACATTGGATGACTGTTGAGTACAACACTTCCATTCAATGCCCAAGCTCGAGCTCCTGGCTGATGGTAATTTTAATTTCCTGCTCTATTTCCACCCTAACCTCTCTGTCCCTGACTTCCTACATTGTTTGAGTCAAGCTCAATGGAAGTTTGAGGAATAGCACCTAATCATTCAATCAGGTGCTTTATAACCTTCTGAACTCAATGTTAAATTCAACACTTTCAGATGGACAGTAGCTGTTGGTACTAATTTTATTTTGCTAGTTACACCTCCTCTAGAACCATCTTTTGTTTCTTTACTTGCTCTTTTTGATGAACCACGGAATCCCTACTGTATAGGAGGAGATCATTCGGCCCATCGAGTCTGCACTGAGCACTTTTACCCAGGCCCAATTTTAAGAGTTTGCATCAACTGTAAAGGGATCAATTGCAATTTTCTTGTCTAATAAAAAATACTAGTCCCTGTAACCTAGTGACCCTTGGCTCAGAAGCTGTGCCAACAAAAAAAAGCTGTGTTGCTGGCAGATACAAAAAATGATACTGCAGACACAAAGGAGAGCTATAAGCAGAAGACTGAAAGCCCAGATGCAGTCACAAAAGCAAACAGACATGGGCAGAAAGAAAAATATGTTGAATTCTTCAGAGTAGAACAAGCATATCTCAGAAAGAGATCAGTTTTTCTATTTGGCAGAAAAAGGGACAAAACTCTTGGAGGCAAGGTGCAAGCTGGCTAAAAAGGTATATAACATTTATGAGTAGCTCGAACACTCTAAGAGCTGGATGTTTTCCCAGCAGTGGTCAAGCCATGAATTGGTCAGTTGAATATGAACTCTGCAAAGTTACACGAGGAGGATTGTTGTGAACCTTGGTAGTAACTGTCCCCATGACTTCAGACATGCCCTGCACAAATAAAGAGCAGCATATTGTGGAACTGTCTCACTACAGAATACCATACGCATGGAAAGGGAACGCTCGTGGCTATGCAAGATGTATCTTTGTTATACTGACAACTTAAAATGAAATTTATCTTTTTATCTGATCATTTACCTGTGAATTCATACATAATGTACATCTAATCTGATTGGTGTTAAAGTAAAAGTTACAAAAAGTGAAATTTCATTGGTAATTTCCCTTTTGTGGATCAATTCATAAAGTTGCGATTCTCCCAGGAGGATTGTAAGTGCTACAACCCATTTTTGCTTTGCTCTCCCATCACTGTAGTACCTCAGTTTCTAATGTCAAGCAGTGCAGGAAAGTTATAAAAGGGCTGTTACTTTCCTATTGACAACAATATTTAATCTTGTTTATGCTTTTCAGTAATATTCTGGTTAGAAATAAACAAATATATTAGGTTTAAATTCCCACAGGAATCAACAATTGAAACAAATTCTTAACTATCAAATGCGCCTCATCCTTTCAGTAGCATATTGTAGTTAATTTTCTTTTCCAGAAAATTGGGGAGCTCTGACAAACGGTCATCCTGGCTCGAAACATTGGCTTAATTTTCTCTCCACAGAGGCTGTCAGACCTACTGAGATTTTCCAGCATTTTCCATTTTTTTTAAAATTAGATTCCAATATCTGCAGTATTTTGCTTTTATGTTATATGGGGAAGACAACATCACACATGCCATAAATCCTGGGTCCCGTGCTTGTAACACAGCTGGTTTATAGATAGACACGAAGGATGTTAAAGTATCAGGAGTTAAAAACTCTTGAGCTCTCTTTCCCATTCTACTTGGGGTCATCACAATGCTGCTTAATCACCATCTCCTCCCATCAGTCATCCATTTCTCATCTGCAATTTGCAAGTCTCTCATCTTTCCACCTGGTCTTAGGCAATCCTCTTCACCTGCTTCCTGTGGTCCCATTTTCATCGCTCATCTTACCACATTTCCTCTCTCCGCAACAGAAGATCAGACCTCTTCTCACCTATATTTTTTGACTCTCCCACAATCTTTATTGGACCAGAAACATGCTGGTTACTGATTTTGTCCTTTCTCATTGCTCCACATATCCATCTCAGCATCCATATGACATTAGTATTCAGTAAAAACTCAGCATTATGTGCAAGAACATTCCCAGTATGTTTGACCAGATCTGCTTGCTAACAAATGTATTCTTCTGGATCAGGTATGTGATATTGTTTAAAATACTACATTTTTAAAATCCTCTCAAATTAATTTGATAATTCGGGTGCAGATATTTATGCAGCAGGGCATCTAATGACATCTGCTGTTAGTTAGACCTGTGCCTGAACCCTTCAGGTAAAAAGAAATTACTGGCAAAGTTTCTGAAACTGAGTGAGTAACATAGCATCTGGGATCCGAGCAAAACCAACAATTTATATTAACTAATGTGATTTAAGGAATGAAACTATGTGCAAGGAAAAATGGATAAGATTTAAAACATTAAAACAGTCACAGAAAGAAAAATTATGAGAAAGGAAAAGAGATTGGACTGAGATAAGAGACAGAAAC
This sequence comes from Sphyrna mokarran, assembly GCA_024679065.1. Taxonomy (NCBI): domain Eukaryota; kingdom Metazoa; phylum Chordata; class Chondrichthyes; order Carcharhiniformes; family Carcharhinidae; genus Sphyrna; species Sphyrna mokarran. The sequence continues at coordinate 83,938,253 of JAGIQG010000006.1, forward strand.
TGGGGCAATTATGCCAAAAAGGAAAAATAAAACAAATTTTTAGATCTCTCCAAAGTATTCAAAAATCTGAATGAGGCTCCAACCTTGTAACAGTTAATTTTCAGTGCTAGATGGATTAATTGGTTATAATCAACAGTTACCACGTTTGTTAAAAATGATCCTTTAGTTTGTAATTACCCACCTAACTAGCTATAGTGAGTTTAGTTTGTATATACTGCATAGCTATTTAATACATGTCAGTTGTGGGGCAGACTGCATTGTTGAAATGTTAGTGATGAGATGTGTAACATCACTTTTATCTGACAGCAAATTTGGCCCCAGTTAGAAAGTTTAGAATTATTTTAGTCACTGTATTTTTGATCCAACCCCTGAACCTCTGCCTCTTTGGAAGGACCACAGCATAGATGAAACACTCCCAATAAATTATCTTATCTATTTAGTCACGAATATATATATATATATTTTTAGCAAATAGTAGCAAATGCAGTGCAGGACCATTTTTTTTCCACCAGGCTTTTGGGCAATGGCTGGGATTTTCCAGGCTCATTCGACTCAGGCATTGCTGGTACAGGACATGCTGGCAATGTCAGGTCCTTTAAAAAGGGTGCTCAGATCTCTGTGGAGCTGGCCTTGTCAGTGCCTTGAAGCCCTGTCCTCAGGCCTAATGGCACAAAACATACCCATCCCCTTGCATTTTTTTAAATAAGTGTCAGATGAACTAGAGTGCAAACCGGGCTGTGCTTCTGGGGAGAAATATAACAGTTTTCAATCAGACCCTCATATTTTGCCATTTTTAGGTTAAATTTCTAACCATTGTCTTTCGACCTCTCTTTTCTGTGAATTCCATGCCCATTGGGAGGTGAATTAGAACTTTGAAACTTTCACAGCTGTCAGATGCCATTCAACTACTTTCCAAACAATTCCCCACCAGTGGACCTTCCATAGTTAGTTCCAACTGTTTAAAATCGTCTTTTGTCCCAGTTTTGAAATGATTGTGCTTTTTGTTTTAAATTAGTATGTAGTACTCTGGGAGAAATACATTTGAGAATGTTTCAAGGCTGAAATATAAAAATCAAAGCTTGAATGACACAAAAGTAATCTTAATACCAAGAGATTACAACCTTGAACATTCTTCCGAAATGGATAGTAAGCACTAACATTTATTGCCATTACCTTTTCGCAAATCTAAGAGAATGGCCTTCAACAATTGCTTAGCTTTTTGGCACAAAAGCAGCCAATTGAGGCAAGGTGTCACACTCGATTGGGCTCCAATGGCATTACCATTACACCATGATCTTCCCTTATACAGTGTAGTGCTCAGCAGACATGGAAGTTTAAAATGCACACTTTAGATTATATTTTGCTTCATGAAGTATTGTGTTCAAGTCAGAATCATGAAAACATGAAGATTTGGAAACCGTTTGGAGAGGTGCCATTGTGCAGTGTGGCCTGAGGCTTGCCACAGTAATGTGACCTCTGATTGCTTGTAAAGGCGTGAGAGCAGAAGTCCTTTAATCCACCAGTTGGAATGTGGTGTCAGGAGTGTGTGGCTGAAACTGAGTGGATTTTAATAGCTGTAAGAGAGCTAGCAGTTGTAAGAAATTGTAGAGAATCATTAAAACTTAGGGCTGCAACTATGTACAGGACACTGGCCAAGACAATATTCGCTTTGAATTTTCTAGCACTTGCCCCTGTGGAGATTTGAAAACAAATTGGAAATTCTTTCAAACTCGATGGCAACATTATAGAATTGCCACATTGTTAAACAAGAAAGCTAAACAAATAAGGATAACAACTTTATCAGTGCTGGGGAAAGACTGCTTTATTGCTTCATAAGCCTCAGTGGGAAACAGAAAAGTTTATTTATTAGTGCACAAATACTCTTTCAGTAACACTGCAATGAAATTATTGTGAAAATCTCCCAGTCGCCACACTCAAGTGCCTTCTCTGGTACACTGAAGAAGAATTTAGCATGGCCAATGTACCTAACCAGCACACTTACCAGACTGTAGGAGGAAACCAGAACACATGGAGGAAACCCCTGCAGACATGGAGAGAACATGCAGGCTCCACACAGACAGTGACCCAAGTGGGAATTGAATTCGGGGTCCCTGGCACTTGAGGTAGCAGTGCTAACTACTGAGCCACTGTACCATTCTGCGAAACCAGCCTCGTCATTTGCAGAAACTATCATTTGAAAATACAAGCAAAGGAATTGAATAGACATCATTGACCTGTTGTCAAGAGCTGCTCCTCCTTTTGAAGGAAGTTGCTGATGCTCGTAGAGTATGAAATCTTCCACATTGATCAAGAAGCTCTGTAATATCAACCCAGCAGAGCACTGAGTCTGACAAAAAAACGTCCTGCTCACGTCAAGCAAACTCAACAATGAGAATCAACACTCCAGTGCTACTGGAAGTACTGATGACAGGATGGCCTGAAAGCATCAAGGACAGAGCTATTGCTATAAGAGGGTATTGGGCATAAAGAGATGAAGATATCTTATCCAAAGAAACTGGAGTCATCATCCATAAGGAGATAAGGAAAGGAATGCTGAAACATATTTATGCAAGTCAAAGAATCAAGTCTAGCCTGAGGAAGGCAAGAGATGTGCGCCAATGGTTAAACATCAGCAATAAAGAACTATTTCAGCCAGTACAGTAATTGTAATGAACATCAAACTAAAGCAAGCTAAAGAGCTCATCATGACTCATGACATCTCTGATAGAACATAGATGATGCTTGGAGAAGATCTCTTCATTCTGATTGGAACTGAGTCTCTTCTACAACTGATAACTATTCAGACTACTGGGAAGGAGACAAGCTGACATTCATGGACAACAATATAATCATAAATGCGTGAAAGCACACCAGTCACAGTGGCATTGTAATAAATAACGACTCTTTGTTCACAAGTGAAGAATTCAGGCACTTTGTAAATGACTGGAAAATTTAGCTCCACCTCTATACTATCTACAGAGGCATCGCAAGGCTGAGGCAGAAGTGAAAATTGGCAAAGGGATCCAGTATACTTGTCTACTTAAGTGGAAAAGGGATGCATTAAAGGAGAAACCCTGTTCACAATGGTGAGATTTGAAGATCCCTACACTGGCCAATGGCAGGCTGCCTCCACTGCCAAGAAAGGTGCGTCGGATTGCACAGAAAATCCCACCCAATGAATTAGAAGATGAGATTCTCCACCATACAGCTATGAGCAAAGGCAAAGGTGACTCCTCATTGCCAATATAGTTCTGATGGCTCAAAACACACAATAGATTTTTATTAGGAGCCTTGTCAGCTCAGTAGCTCAACTCAAAACAACCCAGATCTAACTGAGACTTGTGCTATTGGAGTTCCTTTAATTATAAAACTTGTGAATTTTACCTTCAGTTGTGGCTTAACCTCCAAAAAGATCCAAAACTCCAGGCTTGCAGACTACCTCATTTGACCTCCATATCTCTCCAGTCTGATTTCCAGAAATAACCCCATATTTCACCTGCACAATGAACTAATTTCCAGGATACAAGGATACTTTGCTCCATCTTCAATGGACTAAACCTGCAACCAACTTCCTAGAACCAAGACCAGGAATTTTGCCAGAAAAAGCCACCTGAAAGAACCTTCATTGGGCACTGACTTACTGGACTCACAAGAAATTCTAATTCTTATTTTTATTGTGGTCTTTGCCCTGAATCCCTTTCTTTCCCTTAGCCCTTTTTTATTGCATGAATGCAAAAAGACAGACATTGCAAAACTCCTTCCTTTGCTGTGTGTGTGTGTGTGTGTGTGTGTGTGTGTGTGTGTGTGTGTGTGTGTGTGTGTGTGTGTGTGTGTGTCTATTATATGTATATATATATATATATATAAAGTAAACCAATCCTCTTATTCCTCCTTAGTTCAAGTTTGCTGCGGGATTATTAATAGAGGATTGGATCACACGTAAAACAGAAGAGTTGGAGAAAATACACCACCACTTATAAAGGGGGAAATCAAAAAAATCTTTTGGTTTACAGATGGGCAACGAGTGAAGAAAAGAGAACTGTTTAAATTAACTGCCTCCTGTCCGTAACGTTTTGAAAAGACCTCGAAAAGTTGAAAATGTCCCTTTAAGAAAATTATGCAAGAATCAGGAATTCAAAACAATGAACAATAGCAAGTGTTTTGATACACCTGCACATGAAGTAAGTGTGAGTTACATAAGTGTCAATAGCTGTGAAAAGAGGCCTGTTTTATAAATGGGCAATCAGCTGGAGCTGAGTAGCAATGGATATAACCATACATAAGAACAATCTGGTTAGATTGTTCTGGAATTATTTAAAGAAAGAATTGTACTAACAAAAAAGTAAAAACCAGTCTCTATTTTATAGGGGCAATAACATGCTGCAATAACGTATTTAGAGTGCTACAATTTAGGCATGAAAAGTTTGGTTAATAATGTGGAATGACAGCAGATGAGAGAGAAATCTGGAACAGCACATGAAGCATGGCCTGCGTTAATTTTAAGCTACAGCTGATCTCACCAGAATGTACACGTTTTGAAACATAGAAAATAGAAGCGAAGTGGACTATTTGGCACTTCGAGCCTGCTCTACCATTCATTATGATCATGGCTGATCATCAAATTCATTTCATTCCTCCCACTCCCCCAATATCCTTTGATCCCGTTAGCCCCGAAAGCTACATGTACTTTATTTTTGAAATCACACAATGTTTTGGCCTCAACGACTTTCAGTGGTAGTGAATCCCACAGATTCAGCACTCTCTGGGTGAAGACATTTCTCCCTACCTCAATCTCAAAAGGTTTACCCCTTATCCTCAAACTATGATTCCTAGTTTGGACTTCCCTACATGTAAAACATGTATAATTGGCATGTCTGCCATGTAGGCTTTCCAATGCCCAGTTGTGCAATCTCTTGTCCATAGATGGCAGGAATAAAAATATTTAAATCTCTGATCTCAGAGGAGCATGTGCGTATAGTCACTTCCAGTGACACAAAAAAATTGGGTTCAAAGTTAATTTATAACAAATAAACCAATAATATTCATGTAATAGAACTTTTTATATGTGCATAGGACACTAACATTAGTACTTACCTAGATGGTTATTTGATAACTTTAATAGTTTTATTATGACCAAAACATCTGTTACTCCTCCAACAGGGATTCCATTGTTTTTTAAACTATATGCAACTGGCAAGTAGTACTGCATCAGTGTTTCTGATCAACTAGTAACACTGCATCAGGCTATCTATTCAATTCAATCAACCTCAATGACATGCCCTCTATCTCTAAGAACATAAGATTTAAACATAGGACTTTGGAGCAGAAATAAGCCATTCAGTGGCCTGTCTCTACACCACCATTCAATAAGATCATGGTGATCTGACTGTAGCCTCAACATTCCTTTCCCATTGCTCCCCCATAACACTTGACTGTCTCTATCAAAAATCTACCTCAGTCAGCCTCAAATAAATTCAATCACCCAGATTCCACTGCTTCTGGCAAAGAGAATTCCATATTGTAAAAATTGTCAGAAAAAAATCTTGTCATCTCCCTGAAAAAGGGAGTTCTACTGTCCCCAAAAGAGAAAGCATCCACTCAATGTTCCGGGTGGGGCGGGGCAGGAGTGGTTAGGGTGATGGCATAGTGATGTTGTTACTGAACTATAAATCCAGAAACTCAGCTAATGTTCTAGAGACCCAAGTTCAAATCCTACCACATGGCAGATAGAGGAATTTGAGTTGAATTTAAAAAAATCTGGAATAAAGAATCTACTGATCACCTTGAAAATATTACAGATTGTCGCAAAATCCCATCTGATTTACTAAATTCCTTTAGGAAAGAAAATCTGCCATCCTTACCTATTTTCTGGCCTACGGTGACTCCAAAGCCTTAACAATGTGGTTGATTCTCAACTGCCCTCAGGCAACTAGGGATGTACAGCTGCAGTAAAACATTCTCACTTTCATAACCTTGTAATAAATGACAATACCACAAAATGTCCTTTCCTCAACCACCTGCTGAAACTCTACCACAATTCTGGATGCCACACTTCAAGAAGGATGCAGGGAAGATTTGCAAGAATATTTCCAGAAAAGGAAGACTTTACTTCCATGGATAGATTGAAAAAACTTGTGGGAATTCTGAGAGAAGTGGAGATAGAGGTGTTGAAAACCATGAGGTGTCCAGACAGATTACATAGAGAGGAACTGTTCCCACTGGTGGAAGGATTGAGAACCAGAGGACAAAATCAACTATAACATGAGGAAACACTTTTTACACAAAGAGTGGTTAGGATCAGGAATGTGCTGCCTGACACTACGGTAGAGGCAGATTTAATGTCAACTTTCAAAAGGAAATTGAATAAGTATCTGAAAGAAAAGAAAACAACTTTTCCAGCCCACAGGGGTCTGAGACTAGCTGAGTTGCTTTTGCAGAGCGCCAACACAATGTGGGTATGTGCGTGTGTGCAAGCATTCTATGAATGAAGAATTGATTCCACCAATAATCTCCTATGGCTTCCCATCCTCTATTGAGATAAGTTTGAACTTATCCAAAACCCTGTTGTCATTTTTTAAACTTGTACTAAATGCAGCACCCCTCTGCTCCTTGATTCAATTTTAAAATTCTCATTCTTCTTCTCAATTTCCTGCATGGCCATTGCCTTCCTTTTCTTGGTAATCTCTCTCAGCCCCACAACAACCCCTCCACTGTTGAAATCCCTCAGTTCCTTTGCCCACCCCCAATTTGAATTGTCCCACCATCAACAGCCTTGTCTTAAGAGCTGCTTAAGCTCTGAAATCTCTCTATTAATATGCTGCTTACATGGAAGGCACAATGTGTTATGTTAAATATCAACACGAGTTGCTGACTGGGATTTTACTGGCACAGGCAAAGTCACAATGTCAGAAACACATGTGGATTCTGAGCCTGCATGTGCAGGTAGCAGGATTCTGGAGGCAATCTTCCCTGGAGCAGCCTCATGGGTGACCACCTCCAGCGCTGCCATTAATTAAAAATGTCAGGCTGAGTCTCCTCATTGGTGACCCAATCAGAAGCAAGCATCTCTGTACTACCACTGAAAGATGGGGCCACTGCTGAGGCAATAAGGAGAATATGATGACATCTCCATTTTAAGGCTCCCTCACTGTGCAGGGTAAAGTTAAATTTCTATTCTGTGCTGGATCCTAATAATCGGAGGGGAAACCTCTCCAATGGTGGCGTCAGGGCCACGAAGGTGGCCTTTCTTTGGGTCTCAGCATGCAGTGGCTGCCAGCAAAGCCCTTCCACTCTATCCTAGAAACAGCTGGGAGACTTACCTCTGTGGCAAGAGGCCACTCCACTTGTTGGGAAGATGGCCCACAACTAGGCCACTTAATTATCATTCCTGCTGCGGTTAAAATGATCTGGTCGCAGGAACACGTCAGAGAGCCACCCCAACGTGGTTCCCCACTGTTTTACAGCCAACCGTCCCTTCACTGTCTCCCCTCCTTCATCACACACAGCCAGATCCCGCATCTGCACCCCACTCCTCCCCCACAGACACCACCACCCAGAGACTGTAAAATCTTGTCCATTGGTATCTGTTATACATCAGGAATTCTGACAAAATTCCAGATTGAACCACCTAGAGTTACCATGAACAGTTCCATATTGTGGAAAGAATATAAAGGCACTGGAGAAGATGTCACGATAAATATACTAGAATGGTACCTGAATTAAAAGATATCTCTCAGGAAAATTGAACTGTTGCTCTGTTCTCTTGAACCTGAGAAGACAGAGGGATAACCAGAGATCCTTTAAGATTGTGAAAGCACAAGTACCAAGAAGGTGCTTCCACTGGAGGACAAGACTAGAACTACAGACCATAGATATTAATAATAATACTATTGGGGAATTCAGGAGAAATATCTTTCCCCAGACAATGGATATGTAGAACTCCTACCACAAGAAGTAGTTTCTGAGAATAACACAGATGTATTGAAGGGAAGCTAGATAAACACATGAGGGAGAAAGGAGAAGAATATGCTAATGTTATTAGGTTAAAGTAAGGTGGAAAGAGGTCAGTGTCGAGGATATATACTGGCATCGACTTGTTTGACCAAATGACCTGTTATGGGGCTGCATAGATCATGTAATGCTATGTAATAAAATGAAATGGCATAGTTTGAGGTTTTAAGATTGTAATGCAGACAATAATTAATGTACAACAAACAGACAACTGTTGGCAACACAATCAAATTTGACTACAAATTTACAATAAAATTTGATAGGAGGCACAGATTTCTTAGAGATTTTCAGAAGATAATTTGTTCTCAGTTACATTTTTGAATGTATCTTATTTGGAGACAAGTAATTTGACTATAAATTATGGAATGTGCTATAATGCTCTAACCAATATATTGTAGTGGCGGTTGTACAATATGGTGTCCCCAGGTGAGTGCAGCACCTCAGGATTTTGTGGGCCTGCATCCCTGATTTTCTATCCATCACTTTTAATGGATAGAATATCCAGAGGTGCGTCCCTCTGACTTCCTCAGCTGCTCTCCTAAAAGTGTTACTCCTCGCTGGGAGCACCGAATTGTAGAGTCACCCCGATATTATAAGTGCAAAGTTCAGAGTTTTTGTTGGATTGGTTACCAAATGTAAAAAAGACAGGTCACCCTTAAGAACACATTCCAATCCAGAGCCAAAGTTTGAAAGTTATGACAACATCTAGTTTTCATGCTGTTGTCTACCAAACAGCAAAGCTTTATCTCACAAATGGGACCCAAGATAAAAAAGAGATTAGCATTTTACCTCATAGGGCTGACCTTTTGGTGTGCCAAGTTCCATCAAAATCTGAGTCAGTCAAGCAAGCAGCTTCAGAATTTGGCTCACTTCACAGGTAATGACCCAGCAAAGACCTCCCCTCCATTTCAACAAAAAATAAATGCTGCTTAAAATATCAGTGTTACTAAACATAAATGGGTCATCTGAAAGAACAAACAACTAAAATTACAAAATATTTAAGTAGGTAATACTACACCTTGTAGTACAAGATGGCTGCAGTTTCTATTTTTGTTGCGGAACCATTAGTTGGCTACATAGCCAGAACTAGATTCTTTTAAAATTGACATCTGGATTTCATTACATTGTTAGTGTTAACTCCTATTGTATTTACAGCTCCCTTACAAACTATTTGTACCTCCTAGAGGATCATGTTGAATACAAAATCTCTTTTCATTTTCTCCTGCCTAATTTTCTGATAACTGCTTCCACAAATGCATCAAATAATGATCCATACGTTATTATTTCTGAAAAGAACAAAGAAGAAAATTGAACTGCATCACAACACAGTGAACAATATGAAAACAACTTGTCACCTCCTAGATTTATCTTTATAATTCTTAACATATTGCAACAGTTCATGCCCTCACATGCAGCAAGATGTGGACAACATCCAGAGTTGGGTTCTTTCCATTTACACCATTTAAGTGCCAGGCGATAAACATCTCCAACAACAGAGTCTAAAGCGTGTCCCTTGACAAACAATTCTTTCACCAAAACCACACCATCAGCACCCTGGGAGTCATCATAGAGTAGAAACACAACTGAACTAGCCACATAAATACTACTAGAGCAGGTCTGAAAGGGATTATTCGAATTTCATTTTGCCCCTTTGGGTCACCTCTTGAATCTCCAAAACTTCCCCACCTATGACTTGTCTGGAATATAATAGCATACTCTTTGATCCACTTAAAGTTAGCAATAGCCAGAACGGGAGCTAGTATTTACACACTTTCATATTTATCTAAAGAATTATACATTGCAGTTTAGTCTACTTCTATTTTTAGAGCCTAAAATGACAGATTAATCCCACCACCTGCATACAATTAATACATTATTAAGCTCTCCACTTGCCTGGATAAGAACAGCTGAAACAACACTCAAGTACTTCAATAAATTCCAAGTCAAGGCAGTCCATTTGATTATCACTTCATTCACCATTTCAAGCATTCACTCTCTCCACCATTATAGTATTGTGTCCTGCAGTGTTTATTATCTACAGGATGCACTGCAGCAAGTCACAGAAGCTTTTTCAACAGTGCCATCCAGAAGAGTAAAGGCAGTAGGTACACAGGGAACCATCTCTAAGTCATATAGTATCCAAACACATTCCTTCATTGCTGCAGGATCAAAATTCCAGAATTCCTACCTACAGTGTTCACTCCAGGACTACAGTTGTTCAAAAAGTCAGCCCATTGCAACTACTGGCAACTTGTGATGGTCAATAAATGAAAGCAAACTCCCAAGAATTAAGAACATGTCTTCATGTATTTACTTTCTTTATGACTTTGTGCTTCATATTTGTGTTTGGCTACCTAAGTAGTGGAACATTAGGCTTTAAAACTGTCTTAAGTAGAGGTTCAGCTTCCATCTGAAATTACTGAGACTAGGTCATAAATGCAAGTGAATTATTCAACTAATGGAACTTCTACAGCACTAGGCTTGAGCTATGACAGGGAAGAAGTTCCATCCAAATGATCAGATTTTCAGCCTTTAGCTCCTCAGGGAACTAGGTGGTGTGTTTTCAATCCATGATTGAATACAAACAAAAAAGTATAGTACACCACAGCAGCAGACTCTTTGGTCTTCCAAGCCTGTATCCCTCTATTCCCTGTTTGTTCTATCCAGATAAGTCTTAAATGCCGCTAACGTATTTGCCTCAACCACCTCACTTGGCAGCGTATTCTGCCCCCCATCACCTTCTGTGTAAAAAAAACTTTCTCTGCACATCTCCATTGATTCTTTCCCTTCTTATTTTGAAATTATGTCCCCTTGTAATTGTCATTTCTGCTCTGGGAAAAAACTTCCAACTGTTCACACTATCTATACGGCACATAATTTTATAAACTTCTATAAGGTTGCTCCTCAGCCTCTGTCTTTCCAGGGAGAACAATCCCAATTTATTCACTCTCTCCTCATAGCTAATTCCCTCCGTACCAGGAACATTCTGGTTAACCTTTCCTGTACTCTCTTCAAAGCCCCCACATCCTTCTAGTAGTGTGGTGACCACAATTGGACACAATATTTCAAATGTGGCCTAACCAACTTTTTATGTAACTGTAAAGTAATTAGTCAACTTTTATACTCGATGGTCCATCCAATGAAGACAAGCATGCCATATGCTTTCTTCACCATCTTTTGTAACTTTTAAGGATCTAAGGACCTGTACACCCAGATCTCTCTGTGCGTCTATACTTCTGATGGTCCTGCCATTTATGTTATAGCTCCTTCCTGAATTGGATTTACCAAAATGCATCACCTTGTAGTTGTCCAGATTAAGTTCCATCTGTCATTTCTCCATCTAATTTTCTAGCCATCTATATCCTGCTGTATTCTCTGACAATTTTCTTCGCAACTCCAGCAATGTAATCAGACCAGCTACATTTTTCTTTCAAATCATTTATATTACAAACAGCAGAGGTCCCAGCACTGATCCTGCGGAACAGTGGTTGCAGACCTCCATTCAGAAAAACCATGCTTCCAATGCTACCTTGGGTCTTCAATGACCAAGACAGTTCTAAATCCATCTAGCTAGTTCATCCCTATTCCCATGTGATTTAATCTTTTGCACCAGCCCTGTCACGAGGGACCTTATCAATGTTTTACTAAATCTGTGTATGTTACTTGGATGAAGTTATAGACTTTTCTTGAGTCTAATGGGGCTCTACACCAACTCCAACTGACAAAAGTTCAGATCAGGTTGTACAAAGTGCTGCGTGGCAGTAAGGTACTAAAACACACCTTCTTAACAAAAGGGAAGATAGGTTGGAATTTCAAAGGGCACTGTAAACAGGCAGAATGCCAACAGTACTAGCTGCTCAAGATCCAACCCCACAGGATTTCTTTCCACTCTTCTCCAGTTTTTTGAAAGAAATTGAGGGCAAAATTTTCCTTGGATGATAGCAGAAAACTTTAATCAAAAGGAAAACTGGGCAAAGTAAAGAATGTGTAGCTAATTCGCTGTGGCCCAATTTGTGCAACCACTATTATGAACTTCACCTAAACTGTTCATTTTAGCTGGTAATTTTTCAGAAGACAGATCAAGCCCAAGAGTGGAAAAAAAAATGTTGCATCTTAGGTTAGAGTGATTATTTGCATTTTCATCTCAGTTAAAAATTCACTTTGCCCCTTTGAATTTGTTTAATATTGTATGATTTTCAAGCTCTCACTATGCTTGTTGATGCAGTTAGAAAAATCGCACTTAAACATGCATGCTTTGGTGTTGTTCAAAACAGTCTCTAAGTGACACTCTTGAATAATGGCCCTAAATTACTTCATCAAACTATCACCAGTCACAGGCCTGTAGCTGCCAGCACTTCATGGAGTGCTAACAGTTTAAAATGATCTCTCCAGCTCCACTAATAAGTTTTAGAGGAAAAATCCCAAAGTGTAATAATGAGTATTTATCACAACTCAAAGGGACATAGTTCAGTTATTTTCCACCATTTCATTTTACTAAAATCTGAATGCTAAGATAAAAAACACTAAAAACATACCTGCCTGGACTTAACCATTTTAAGAAGTTAGCAAATCTCATGCCCTCTCATCTGCTCACAAATCATTTTCTAGTAGGGAATTCAATAATGCAAAAAGTTTTGGGTGGAATTTTACAGTCTGAGCCAAATTCGGTGTAAAATTTTGCCCTTTGTATTTTGCTTGGTAATTCTGCAACTGTAAAAGAAATCTGTGTGCTACAGAATTTAACTCCTATGTCACCAAAACATTAGGGTGATTTCCAATATGCGGTGTCTCAGTATGAGGGCAGGAATGGAGGTGGATGGGCACATACTTTCACACTATAGACTGACATACAGTCCCATCCTATCTCCAGGCCATTTTTTCAGACACAGCATCAGAGGCAGAAAGGCTTTCAATTTATAAAGGATGACAAAGCAAAAGACCAATTAAAGTCAATTATCAAATTCCAGTAAACCTACCAGTTCCCCAAGACATCAGGAATTGGTCAGCTATCTGGACACAACCACTCAGCATTACTACTGAGAGGATACCTCAAGGTGGAGGTACATCTATACCACGAATGGCATATTGATGCTCTTCTGACTGCTAACTGGCCAATTCAGGAGCAGTCATTGCTGGGCAATGGCAGCTCCCAACCCAAAGCCAGGACCCCATTTGATTGGAGTTTCAACCCAAAATGCATAGTCCTGTCAGTCACTTATCAAAGTGAACTATATGGGGCTCTATAAGATTGAGATACATAAAAATCACTTCTTCAGCATGATACAAACAGGAGCACGGGAAAGTCGCCTCAGTTATGGGATTAACCCATAAATTGCATTCATCTCATTTTCTGATGCAAGGACCTGCACCAGCAGTACTACTAGGTCACAAAATCTACAGATTCCTTATCTTTACAAATGGAATCCAAAAAAGAAAGATTGCTGCCACATTTCATAAATATGTTAGGTTTTTCTAGAACGATAAAAGGCCATCGAGCTGAAGCATTAATTGTTTTTCTCCTGAAGATACTACACAATCTGAATATTTTCAGCATTTTCTGTTCTTATTCCAGAATTCTAACATCTGCAATAGTTTGCTTTTGTATGAAAGTCTTCTACTTCCTTGCAATGCAAGCATTGAGACGTAGGTATTGACAATACCCTGACTTTATTGCCGGAGACTGTACTTATCTGAGAGACCCTATAGAAGAGCAGACTCCAAAAGCATTAAGGTCAGGATAATATCAATACTTGCCTCTCAATGCATGCATTGCAAGGAAGTAGAAGACTTTCATTGCAAAGGCTAGAATTCTGGAAAAGAACAGAAAATGCTGAAAATATTCAGATTGTGCAGTGTCTTCTGAGTTATATGTACAAGACAGCAATCATAATTATTCTCAAAACTTGAATTAAACTAAGGTGCTGAAAATATAACAAAAATGTTAACCTATTTTTTCTTTCAAATGCCAACTCAATGCATTGTAGTTGATTACTCTCATTAGATGAAGAAACCTGGGGCTGAGTTCATTCAGACATATATGAAAAACCAATTTAGAAATTTGTAACAATTATACGTCCTGGCTTGACAAACTAGAAAGTATGCAATCATTACATCTGTCATTTTGCTGAATAATAACTATATTTCATATATGCTATGACTATAATTTGTGACAGGTTACAAAGTTTCTTTAATAAGCTTTAGTAATTTATATTACTCTAGGATTTTCTGACACATTAAGAGGTCATATTACAAAAATTAAATTCCTATGAGACCATCATACAGGAAACCACAAACCACAGACATGCAGCCAATTTCTCTCAACCTAAAAAATACCGTAATTCATTAATTACAATTCAACCATTATGACTGACAGGGTTGAAAGAAAACATTTGCACTTCATAAACAGTTGAATTTTTGGACTTTTTTTTCCTGATAGACAAACATGTTCATCACCACTACAAAACTATTTTAAGTAAAATTGCATTTCCATTTTATCATTTGAGAAGTTTTAATTGTGCAACTTGCATTGCCTAATATTATTTTCAAAATTCTCACCTGTCATTTGAGAGTTTCGCCCTTCAAGCTTGTTTCAGCATTCACCAAGGTCATGGCTGATCTGCAACCCAACTACATATTTGCCCCCTTATAGCTTAATACTTATGGGTAACAAAAATCTAACTAGCTTCAATTGTTATTTGCAAAAAAAAGTTTCAAAATTCTACTACTATTTACATTTAGAAGTGTTTCCTAATTTCACTCTTCGAAGGTCTGCCTCTAATTTTTAGATTAAGCCTTTTAGTCCTCAACTCTCAAAACAGTGGAAGTAATTTACCTTTATCTACTTATCTTTACAAACGGAATCCGAAAAGGGAAGATTGCTGCCACATTTCATAAATGTGTTCAGTTTTTCTAGGTACGATGAAAAGTCATTAATATGAAGCATTAATTGCTTTTCTCCTAAAGATGCTACACAGTCTGAATATTTCCAGCATTGTCTGTTCTTATTCCATAATTCTAGCATGTGCAATAGTTTGCTTTTGTATGAAAGTCTTCTACTTCCTTGCAATGCAAGCACTGAGAGACAGGTATTAACATTATCTTGACTTTATTGCAAGAGACTAGATTCATCTCAGAGACCCTATAGGACAGCAGACTCCAAAAGCAATAAGGTCAAGATAATATCAATACCCGCCTCTCAATGCTTCCTTAATATCTTGAGAACTTTGATTATATCATCCCTTATGTGATGAGTGATGTATATTTTATATTTTTGTGATTATATTTTCTGTGTAACGAAGAGTGTGTGCATGTGTATATGAGAGAGAGACACACACACCAGGATTCACTAAACATAGGGAAGATCATGAGAGCCAGGTTGTCTGTGAAGTCTAAGAGATAATGGGTGGAATTTTATGGACCCACTCAAGTGAGAACAGAAATTCCTGCCCAGAGTCAGTGAAGATATTTATTGTCAGGCCCTTGCCCACCCAGTGTTGGAGCAGGTATGCTGGTAGGGTTCAGCCAATATGTTAGGACTGTGCCTCTGTAATGAGGAGTTATGATGGGTTTGAGTTTCAAGTAAATAGGCTGGATCTGAAACATGCATTGTGAGTTTACATTTTAGCGGGGTACCACGAGTAAAGAGGGGAAAGCATATTTAATTTTATTTCCCAAAGTAGACACAAAATTGAAACATGAATGATTTTTATAATTGGGGAAATTAAGCTCAAAGAAGAATTGAGGTCAATGGAACATTAGGTAAAAAGACAAAAAGATGTGTGAAGAAAGGGACGTTTAACTGAGTGGAATTGCTGTGGGGGAAAGCGTGAAGGCCAGCTCCCTTGTGTGGGATGCTGAGAAGCTGTGAATGTTTTGAATTAGGGGCAGCAACCCAGTACTTAGCCAGAACAGTCTTTGGTTTAGGAAGCACTCTATTTTTGAACGTCCTTTTGGAATTCCATATCAGTGTGGAAATCTCTGAGAAATCAGGAGGTGTACCTTTATTAAAGCAAAAACAATTTCTTGACCTAGGCAACTGGATTTTTTGTAGCTAAAAATCTATAAGGGGTTGTTGTCAAAGGGTGGCTTAATCATGTCCTTTTGACCAAACATGTTTTTTGGGATTTGTTCTTATGACTGTTTAACAGTGTAACTTTTATCTTGTGTGTTTAAGTTTTTTTCAAACAGTCTTTTTAACTTTCGGCATTCTAAAGTTGTTACTGAAGGTCAGTAACTCTTTCTCGTCATATTTACAATTAAAATACAGTTTATGACCAATGATACAGACTTCATTCAAGGGTCTGGCTTGCTCAGCAATCACATCAACTTTGGTCATAACACTTAGCAATGTGATGTAGCTGCAAAAATAACCACTTGAATAAACTTTCTGCAACTTTAGAATTGTTGGAAACGTGCAACATAATCATTACTCTGAAATTAATTAATTTTAGAGTGCATTGTGACTGCTTCATGGATCAATTTGTCTATCATGCACAAAAGTCCTGTTTATTGTCTTGACCATTCCTTTATTTTTCCGCTCTGTTTTCTTGCCTTCCTTCTTCTCTCTCCTCCTCTGTTGAAAGAATTGACCTCTACCTGCAGTCAAATCCTACAAGTTCGTTGCCTACTACTCACACCTGAGCATTCACAAATTATTCAACTACTCAGTTCTATCCTTTCCTAACGTGATGTCTATCAATGCAAACCTTTAGCAGATGTTGCTGTCCAGTGACCAGAATTAGAATCTTGAGCAAAATTACTTTTTCAGCAGTCCCCATAGCAATGCCCGAGCAGAAATAAGGCATCATATCACAGACAATTGTGGCTTACTGATTCAACTCAATAGCAACTACCCACTGATTTTAGTTTATACTGAACTAACCATAGAAACCCTACAAGTGCAGAAAGAGGCCGTTTGGCCCATTAAGCCTGCGCTGACAACAATCCTACCCAGGCCCTATCTCCATAATCCTACATATTTACCCTCTAACCTATGCATCCTGGGACACAAAGGGGCAATTTAGCTTGGCCAATCAACCTAACCTGCACAATTTGTAATGTGGGAGGAAACCACGTCACCTGGAGGAAGCTCAACAGACATGGGGAGAATGTGCAAACTCTGCACAGGCAGTGACCCGAGCCAAGAATTGAACCCAGATCCCTGGAGCTGTGAAACAGCAGTGCTAGTGCTAACCACTAAGCTACTGTGACCCTTATGCTACCACTATGCTACTGTGCTGCCTTCAATACTTAGTACTGAACTAAGTTCAATACAATGATTTCATGGAGCTCAATTGATATATATGAAGTGGAACAGGACCACGCCTTGCATGATCCAACCTGAACCTTGTTCACAATGTGCCAATTTTGGATCCAACTTGCCACCTTCTTTTGGATTCCATGAAATTTTAATATTTTATTTTTCTGCTATTTGGGACCTTGTCAAATATGTTCTAAGATCAATGTTAACTATATAAGCTGCATAGCCCTCACTGATTGACCTTCCTGTTACCTCATCACAAAATTCAATTAAGTTAGTCAAATATGGTATTCCCTCAATAAATACTGCTGAATGTCCTTGATTAAATGCCTAAATGACAGTTTATACCATCTCTTAAGATATTTTCCAATAGTTTTCCATCAGTAAGGGATGCTGTGGTGTAATGGCATTGTTACTGGAGTAGCAATCCAAAGACTTAAGATAATTCTCTGGGATCCCAGATTTGAATCTTACCATAGCAAATGACGAAATTTGAACTCAGTAAAAATCTGGAATTATAAATCTAGTGATGACCATGAAACCATTATTGACTGTTGTAAAAACCCACATAATGTCCATTAGGGAAGGAAATCTGCCATTCTTACTTAGTCTGGCCTGCATGGAAGTCCACTAAATATTTCCTTCCTCTCCATGTTTATATTGTTCAATATTTCATGCTGCTCCTCAAAAGCTGCAAAATCTGCTTCATCCTCCTCTTGCATGGAAACAGACATAGAGTGTCCTTTAAGTATCAAGTCCATGTCTTCTACCTGCACATGCACAAGTCAACTTTTTGGACACTTATGGACATAACTCTTTCCTTACTTATCCTTTTGCTATTTACGTATTTATAAAAAAAAACTTCGCATATTGTTCGATTTTGTTTGTCAATATTTTTCATGCCCAAACTCTGCATTCTAATTTCCCTTTTAGTTTCACCCCTTGCACTTTATACATTCTTCTAGGATTTCAGAAGCATTGAGTCCCTGACATTTAATATATTGCTCTCTTATTTTCACCCTATTTCATTCTTTATACTCTTTGACATCCAGAGGAGGGTGTGGGAGTGGTCTACACAGTCACAACCTCCCTCTTCAAAGCGAATAAATGCAATCCAGATTGAAAGCGAACAAGGAGCCTGAGTTCAATCTTTTTTTCCCCCTCAAATAAAAACACTGATATGCGAAGAGAAAACAAACATAATGTACAGAAAGAATGCTGAGTAGTCAACTAAGACCAAAAAAAAACTGACTTTGGACTATTTAGATTATTTCATTTGCTACTTTAGTTCACCGAACTACAACATTTTAGATCTTCCCAAACACAAATTATAATTCAACAGAAATATAGATCTCTATTGTTATGATGTTAACAAAAGACAAGTTAAAGCACAAAGAGCAGAACTTTCAACTTCCACAGAGATATAAATCAGCAGTTGATAGATAGACTGCATAGCCAAATTCTACTCCTATATATTATGGTCTTACACCGCCAGTTTTATGCAACCGCTAAAGTTCAAAATTCCATTCAATACTATAATTTAAGGGAAGTTCATATCAAATACAAAAACATACTTTTATTTATGTAATTGTGAAACTCCCATAGAATATCACCCCCCCACCCCACAATGTTTTTTCTTACAAATCAGAGAACACAGAAGTCACAGCTTTAAATGTGCTATACTTGAAATCTCCTGTACTGACCTGGATTTCAGTTTCAGGACATCAGTATTGACACAGTCTTGCCCCATGGCAATGCTTGCATCCAGAATTGGAGGTGGAAATACTCATTGATGCATGATAAGGGCGCCACGGTGGCACAGTGGTTAACACTGCTGCCTCACAGCACTAAGGACCTGGGCTCAATTCCGGTCTTGGGTCACTGTCCTTGTGGAGTTTGCAGGTTTTTCCCGTGACTGTGTGGGTTTCCTCCAGGTGCTCCAGTTTCCTCCCACAGTCCAAAGACGTGCAGGTTAGGTTGATTGGCCATGTTAAATTGACACTTGTGTCAGGGGAATTAGCAGGGTAAATATGTGGGGTTGCGGGAATAAGCCTGGGTGGGGTTGCGGCTGGTACAGACTCGATGGGCTAAATAGCCTTCTTCTGCACTGTAGGGATTCTATAGAATTCTATGATGTGTGCGATGTTTAAGGAGCAATGGCTAATGATCACATGGCTTCTTCTGATTTCTTTTCAAAATGTGAAGAGAAAATATACCAGCCCTGATCTGTGCCCTCTTCTGAGTAAGTGTCCCAACAGCACCAAAACTCTGTCCAGATCTACCAACATGAACATAACTGGGCAGAAAGCCTAAAGTCTGAGACTCCAGAGTGCCTTCTGTATCTATGTATCCAATACACCAGCAGGAAAATGACTTAAAACGCCAAGTTTTGGTCCTCCCACATCATTTTTAAGACTGCCGCACACTTGCACCTGTTTCAGGCAAAAGCACATTAAATATCCTCCCCAAAGATGCCCAGGGATCAACGGCAATGTAAAGACACCTAGCTTTGTGAGGTGCATTCCCCACCTTCCTCTGTTCAATGTCTGTGAACTGTGCACTCCTCAAGCTCATGGGAGATTTAAGCTAACCCCTAAGCTTTCTGATCTGCACTTGACAAATGGCCCACTTTCATACAAATCTGAGTTCTCTTGCAGTGCTTGTAATGTGTCAAGTTTGAATTCCACAACTGCACAGCAGATGTGGGGAAAGAAATATTTTGTAAAGATTTTAATGGATTTTGAAGGCATTTCTGTGCAGCTTCCACACAAAGTTCAAAACCATGAACTGCTTTCCTGAAACTGACATTCACCAGTTGTAGCCCCGTAGAAAGAGAAGGAAAAATAACAAACATTGAAATTGAAAAATTAGCAGGGTTGCCACTAGGATTTCAGTCAAGTATAATGGTGGGTTTGTGAAATGCCTATGCTGTGTTTACTTGAAAAAGACCAAGTGCACTTTACAGAATTTCTCCTTCTGAATTTGTGTTCTGTCTAAAGACAGCATTTCAAGCCGCATAACATAGCAGTGCAGTATGGTGATAGAAATAATCAATCTGGCGATGTGATGAATTGAGCATCATTACGGGAGAATGTAATGGTTTAAGTGTGCTTTTTTCTCTATCATTGAACTCATAACACAGATTTTTAGCAATATGCTACAAAAGGCTAATAAGCATTATGATGGAATCTCCTTTCTTGTCATTGGCATTGTGCAAACACACAAATTGGTATTCCAACATAATTATACTGATGTTGAAACTGCCATAGCGTGCACTACAGTAACGATGCTACAATGAAATCTCCATCATCCATATTAAATCATCTGTTTTCCTGATTAATGTCAGAATTCCCACAAGATAAAGCCTTGCATGAGAAGTTGTCTCATTGCAAAGCCCACCAACAGCAATCCTCTGCATCACATAAATCAACTTCATAATTCAAGAATGATTACATTTGTATTTATATTACTTCTCCTTTGCTTCAATCTTGTGGCTGGAGTACTACTGTAACATACATGTAAATCAAAATTTCTGCCAATTTCTACTGTTCACTAGGGAGGTGGTCGAGGTTCCAGCCAGCATGTTGTGAGGTAGGATTAGACTAAGGAAGTTAAGATAACATTATCGATCGCAACTTCAAAGTTTGAATGGTTAATTGGTGTCATTTAAACTCAACATGTGCTAGTACATTGAATAAATCTGTAGCAGTTTGTTTCAAAGTGGTACAAAATTAACATAAGATGTTCATTAACACAAAAAAAATTGAAAGAAACCGGGATTTTCTCACTCTTCCTGATGGCAGGATTTTCCAGACCTGCCGATGGCTTCCTCCCCTCCCCCTTTGATCTTGAATAAACATCAAGATGGAGATTCAACGACTGGACCTCACGTGGTTGCCTTGCATGGCCCAAGGCAAAACCTCAAGACTCATTCACGTTTTCTGGGTGAGCTGACAATGACTGCTGTGCATTCAATTTGCTCATTTAAAAAGATGAGCTCTGGGCTATAGCAGTAACCCAACTTCTGCTCTGCTCTGCAATCCATGCTATGGACTGTGAGGCCTAACTTGGTTGAAGAGAGCCTAAAACTAGCAAAAGGTTCCCCAATCTGTATTTGAAATTTCTAACAACCATTTTAGGTGACTTGCAGACTGCCATGAAAAACAGCCTAATTCAATATCGGTTGTTAGTATTACTCCTATTTTACAACCATCATATTGTGCAGATTCTTTTATTTAGGCTGCATTGTGGTTAATACTGCTGTCTCATAGTGCTAGGGACTTGGGTTCGATTCCAACCTTGGATGACTGCCTGTGTGGAGTTTGCACATTTTCTCCATCTCTGTCTGGGTTTCCACTGGGTGCTCCAGTTTCCTCCCACAGTCCAAAGATATGTAGGTTAGATTAGCCATGGTAAATGCGAGGGGTTATGGGAATAAGGCAGGAAGGGTGGGCCTGGGTGGGATGTTCCTTCAGTGAGTCTGTGCTGACCCAACGGGCAAAATGGCCTTCTTTTACACTGAAGGGTCCTAATAGGCAGTCCCTCAAGATCAAGAATGACTTGCTTGCTTTGATCAACTCTAAAATACATTATCATGTGTAAAGCTGGTGCTTGATGATTTTGTAATGGGCTGTTTGGAGGATTGCACACTCCCTCCAGTACCTCAAGCTTGTCTCTGCACATTCTCAATGAAGCTTTTCAAGTGTTTGGTGTCTTCCTGAATGAGCCTTTTCCATTTTGGTCAGCCACAAGTCAGGGTCTCCCATGAGTCAATGGGTAAGTCTGGCCTTCTCAGCAATGCTTTCAACAAATGCCTAAAGTATTCTTGCTGTTCCAATAGGAGTCGACTGCAGTAATTTCAGAATGGCACAGTTGCTTCGTAAGCCTGCTGTTAGCATATAAACAACTTGTCCTGTTCAGTGGAGCTAGTTTTGAGTGATTAGCGCCTTGTTGCTGGGCAAGTTGATTTGGAAGAGATCAACTGCCTTTCTTGCTATTGGATTTGGAGGATTTTACAAAGGCACCACGGATACCACTTCTCCAGTGCTTTGTTGCCATAAGAGGTCCAAGTCTCCAAAGGATAAAGAGTACGGGGATCGCTGCTGCCTGGAAACCATCATCTTAGCCTCGGGTTTGAGACCTTGGTCCTCAAATACTTGAACTCTAGGTCATTGCTAACTCCTTCTCTGAAGCATTTGAGAGTTCCTTGGCTTCTATATCAGGAAATATGTATGGGGTGATTCTCCTAGCTGGCTGCACTGCCGGGCCACGAGACTCAAGTCTAGGCTGTTTGCTTCTGCAAGTCTCTTGCCGCCAAATTTCTGGTGCCGTCAGCTCCATGACTCTCAACGTCAGGACTGCACGAGAGGGGTTTCTTAAGTAACAGGACTAGAGGGTTCAAAGTGGGTCTTTAATGCCTTCACAATTCCACAAGCTCTGCGGTGCTGCATGGTGGCACAGTGATTAGCACTGCTGCCTCACAGCTCCAGAGACCTGGGTGCAATTTCCACCTTGGATCACCATCTGTGTGGACTCTGCATGCTCTCCCCTCTTCTGTGTGAATATCCTCTGTGTGCTCCAGTTTTGTCCACAATCCAAAAGACAAGCTGGTTAGATGAACTAGCCATACTAAATTCTCCCTCAGTGTACCCGAATAATGCTAGAGTGAAGTGACTATGGGATTTTCATAGTAACTTTATTGCAAGATTGATGCAAGCCTACTTGTGACTAATAAGTAAATAAACTAAACTTGTGAAACAATGCAAGCAGAAGATACAAACTACAATTTCCTACCTGTTCACAACAGTGTCAGACAAGGCTACCACAGCTTTATGGATATACATTTAATTAACTAAATTTAATTAAAACAAGTTTGAAGCTATTTTGTATTATGGTACAAGCATACAGTCTCACTAAATTAATTAGCATCTTTACCAGGCTGAGTTAAATCAAAGCAACAGCAACATATTGGGACTCAAACAGAATGATGCTGACAACACAAGTGCAGTAATAGCTTTTGTTGTAATTGAAAAGGATCTTACGATGTCTCTGTAAATAAACCTTTGGCAAATACTCTCTCAAAATACTGCAGATGCTGCAAATCTGTAATTTAAAAAAAAACACTGGAAGAACTCAGACAACATCTGTGGAGGAACAGGGGTACATTTGACACGCCCTAGCCAGCTGTGTGTCCACCCACACATCCCATTACCTTCCCGCTCACCCTCATACTGTGGGGAAGGGGGGTGGCACAATCAGCAGCCCATCCACCATATAACAGGTAATCAAGGGAAAATTAGGCTTGTTAACCCAGACAGATGACCTTAATAATATGCTGCCTTTCTGATCAATTGTTTGGCGTGGACAGTTAGGCAGGAACGGGGAGCACAATTATTTTTCACTACATTCATCAAAATGGGCTTTGATCTTCAGGAGCTTCTCTTTGCGGATCTGGAGGGGGAGGACAAACCAGCAGAGATGGAATCCCCCTCCCTTTCTTCCAACCTATTCACAACTACCCCACATCTTTCTGCTTCTCCACCCCTGCCTGACCTGCTGAAGCTCAAAACTTTGGATTTGCTGGCTCAGGGAATTCAAGGGCTAACTTGATCCTCTATGTCCAGTCCCATCACTGGCTACTAATGTATTCTTGATGCTGCCAGAACTAATGGAGTGGCTGGAGGTTCCAGAAGGTAAGACTTCCTCCTCACAGAGGGGCAAAAATCCCCTTGGTCTTCATCTACACATATATTTCATCCCAGAGTCATTTTGAAGACCATTCCTCAAAACAGGAAAAGTTAAGGATGTGATAGTTTTTATAAGCAAGAAACAGAGAAAGGGGATTGGAAGGAAAGAATAAGTTCAATGAAATAGAAGAAATACTATCTCATACAAATTAAAGGCCAATTCAACAAACTACTGCTAGATTGGCTGAACATGTGTAACAGCTCAGGGCAAAACAGCATCTTTAGAAGAATGTCTGACATTACAATTATGAACTATTCTTCAGTCTTTCCTCTTCTAAAGATGCTGTTTTACTCTGAGCTATTACATATTATTTGCTGATGTTTATTTTTGCTGATTATTTGCTGATTGTTTATTTTAAAATCGCTCCTTTCATTTTCCTTTATTTGCCATTCAAATAATACATGTGCTTTTTCCAATGTTCCCTTTGCAAGGTAGAGAAGAAACATGTCTCTGAGCTTCCACCATTGCTGTTGCATGGCCAGTCCCTTGGCAGACTGGATCTAGAATAGCTGGCAATCAGATTTTCTTCTATGGGCCGTATTATGGCCCACCTGCAACATCTCCATCAGTCAGATGATTGACATTACCAGTAAATTTGAATGAAACTGCACAAACTCGGCATATCCAGGCACCAATGGATGTATGGTTACTAAAATATTTCTTACCCATTATGGGCTGGGTTCTCTGGTCCTGCTAGCAATGGGAGATGGGGAGGGAAGGTAATTTGGCAGAAGTCCAAAACTCAGTTTCACAATGATGGGATGAACTTTAGCAATTACAATCTTGGGACTTCAGCGACATGTTGAATTTCTTGATGAACAATATCAGGAAGGTTATTTTGCATGCGTTAGCAAATAATGCGTTCTTATTAAAAGACCGCCTTGCTGGAATTATGATCCCCCTCTGAATTAGGTTCCCAGCTAGCAAGAAATTAGAATCTTCACATTCATAGCTGTACATAAATGGCGAGCCTTACTTCTTCCATAATAAACGATGAGTTGCCACTGCATTGTCTTCTTTGTGGGGCATCTGTCAATGTCAGCCAGCACTTGAAAGTGGATGGTGGCAGTGCAAGTTGCCTGGAAGATGACCAAGGGAGGGAGAAAGTGTAAGCATGGAAAGACAGAGCAGCAGCCACCCAACGCTGTTAAGGGATAGTTCAAGCCTCCAGCTTTCCAAACCCATGAGGTAATAATGGGGGACCAGCAGTTTCCTGCCTTTCGTCATTGCAAAAATTGGCAAGCTCTTCACGAATGCACATGGAATGAGTTGTAAAGCACAAGATCATGTATAATCAGCTGTCCTGTCCCACATGAGATCACTCGCACTTCTGAACCTGCCACCAAACTTAGACTCCAGAACAGAAGATTCCAGCTTTTTTAATGTCAGTCAATTCACAAAAAAACTAAAGATTTTTTTTTAAACATTTCAACAACTACCAACTTTCAAGTCCTCCACACATTGTATGCTATATAGTCATTGTATGTTTACATGAAGATTAATAAACACAACATTGCTGAAAATTGTGTTATGGCACTGGTGAAATGTGGAACTAAAGCTGTGGGGATTAAAATGGCTAACCCCCAAAATCAAGTAAGGAGATTACAATACATAGTTAACCTGTCCCCTGTCATTGTGTTGCAGCCAGTAAGGTAACTTCCTGCCTCCTACTATTTTAAATATTTGCTGCATGAAGGCAATACTACTTGCCCTATTCACTGACTCTACACGTCAGCAGGAAGCCTGATCATATCGTGGCTAGCGATACTTACAGGTGTAGCGTTAAAGTAACTCAAACGGCCAAGCATTGTGGCTGAAACAGAGAGTGGGGGGTTTGTGAAGAGTCAATCTGAGCTTACATTCTTTGAAGAATATACAAGAGAACGAGCACCAAGGTTTTCTGACAATGCAGTGGAAATCCTGGTCAAATCGTGAAGAGAAGGGGACATCATGTATCCACAGGCGAGTAATGTAAGAGGCATTAAAGACACACTCAGAAGGTAATGAGGGAGAAGCAGCAGTGGAAGTCAATACTAGGACAGTTGGTCTAAGAAAATGAATGCTGTGCAGGAAGAAATTTAACAACCTGACAAGAACCCTCAAGGTCAATGAGTTAATAATTCAAATGTCATAAGCTAAACTTATCCATCTCTAAATTCTCTAACACATTATTTCAAACTCACACCCACAACTTGTAGCTTGCGCTCTGGCATCTATTCAATCATGACAGTTTTGTCAACCAAATACAGGAGGACACTCTCTGACAGACTTCCCTGTTTCTTGCAGAAGGTGCTGTGTGTATGACACAGCAATAAAGAACTGGAAGGAAATAAGCATGTCTATCCCAATGGAGGAGATGGTGCTGGCATTGGGAATGGACATCACACACTCCATAACCACTGGTGGTACTGCCTTGGAAGTTTCCAAAATTCTTCCAAAGTTCCACTTTTCTCTCATCCCATAATTTTTCTGATTCAAGCTGCAGATGGTGTCAAGTGCAACTTCCTCTTCTCCCTTAACCACAACCCAACCATTGTCCATTTCTCATTTCAGAAAGCCAATAACTGGAACTTGCCCAGTCAGAGGAGGAAAGGAAAGAAGACAATGAGGTTGAACACATGTCACTCAATTTCACAGTTGCAGCCATTAGCTCAGAGTGATTCCGCAAGTAGTTTAGAGGCTAGGGTTAGAGGACAGACCTGGAAGAGCTGCCAGACACACATGCACAGAAATATGTGAGAAGGAAAAGATGGGGCAAATGCCAGTTCACTAAAGAGTGAGATCCCACTTTAATTCTGTGGCAGAATATTCATATGATGATTGAAATGGACCAGGCTATTGAAAGCTAACAGATGTACATGATCAAATAAAAATAATTGCTTCACAGGAACAGGCCCTTCGGCCCTCAAAGCCTGCACTGATCATGCTACCCGGCTTAATTAAAATTCCCTATTCTTCCAGGGACCACATCCCTCTATTCCCATCCTATTCATGTATTTGTCAAGATGCCTCTTAAAAGTCAACGTTTGGAGTACACTTGTAAAGCCCGTCAGAAAGCTTTCACACCACACAATATCAAGGAGCAGAGTAACCCAGTTCCAACCTAGATCAGGGTTTGGCACTGTTTGGAGCTCTGACCTTTTAAATATAGAATAGAGAACCACCTTCACCAGCACCCCCCTGAAATGAACTATGATGCAGTACCTGATGCAGCGCAAACAGATTCCATCAGAGTATTGTAGGTGATTCTCAGATTACTGCCACCATGACACTGGATACTAGTATTATGTGTAGGGCATCACAGCAGTCCAGCCTTTCTGTCACCATCATTGTTAAAATGTCACTCTGGGAGGGCGGCAGTGGGTCCATGAAACACAGATCTTCTGTCCTATCTCAGGATGACAGCCTTTCTGTTTCTAACCCAGTCATTTTAAAATTTCCTGTCAGTCAGTCTTTCCAGACAGCTTTGTCTTTGACTGTGATCTCGCCAAACTGTTTTGTCCTGGATAGTGTTGAAATTCTTAATGGTTGTTACAGGCAGGTAGTATTATTTTGCATCATGTTCCCAACTTGTTCCAAAAAAAAGCTACGCGATCCACTTCCCCTCCTCAACACCCGCCTCACACCTCCCCTCCCTTATCCCGCATCCTTGACAGAAAGTAGGTGGAAGAGTTTTAGAAATAGTCGGTAGAATCAAATTATAGAGTTCCCATCCTCATTCCCTTGCTATGAGATTTTTGTGGTCCTAGAATAAAGGTGCAGATAACAAAGGTACTGACGCTATCTCTCAACTGAATCAGAGATGCACTGAGCAGATGGCCAAACATCCAATTTGCTAGATGATTTCATTATGATTATGAACGCCTGGCTGAACTCCAAGAATGACTAATTGACTCAGTTATTGGATTAGGTGAAGGAGACTGCCAGCTCTGTTTGATTGACAGTTTTGCAAAAAGGAATGTTTTTCAATTGGATCTTTGATTTCTATTCTTTTTTCATTTCATAAGCATTTTAAAGACTTGAAAATGCTGTTAATTCATTCATCTATGCCTCAAGCACACTAGGCGGGTGAAAGAGGCCTGGATGTGGCAGGGGGACATGGACGCTATGAAGAGAATGGAAGCTATAAGGTGGTATAGAGAGTGGATGGGGAGAGTTGATGAGAGTAGAGGGTGGAGGCTAGAGGCCCTAACAGCCATGAATAGAACTGTACTCTCACCACATGATTGCAGCCATTCAAGGAGGTGGCTCAAGGCCAATTAGTTTTGGATCATAAATGCTACCCTTGGCAGTGATGCCCATATCCCTCACACAGATAAAATCTAAACTGGCATTTCAGTAAGTGTTCCATTAACAGAGATTTAGGCCTGAATTTTTGACAGAACAGAGGGCCTCTCTGTTCCGCTGAAAATGACAGATGGGCATAAAAATCCAAAGTCCAGTCCCTGAACATGGCATTTACTAATTTTGTGATGGAGTGGGCAGGAGTTCACTCATCCTACTCATTTAAATCTTCAGCTGCTTCCACTTCAGTGAAATCTGCAAAGACCAGAAGTGAGAAACCTGAAATGTACAGATTAGACCTGGTAAGAATTGGTCTGAATGTGATGCATTCATTTGGGCAGCCAAGATAGTCCTTTAATAGTATCTCTTTGGATCTGGTTACTAAGATACATTTAGGGAGGTGAGGTGTGTTTTGAGATAGGTTAGTTGCCCTTTGAAATGATTAAAAATAGACATAAATGTATATTAAAAGAAGTTTATAAACTTATTCCTGTCAGATTGAAATGGACAACAAACCTGGTCACAAAAACTTCAAAACCGTGAGAAGCACCTTTCAAAGGATTTATCAGAATGCCAAGAGGATCTCTCAGAATTAACTGTCAAAGCATTCAACACACTTGCATGGGGGCATAAGTTGGCATCAAGGGTACAGGGTTGGTGTAGGGGCATGAAGTGGCATGAATAGGTCATCAGAAGTCTGAGGGATGGGGGATTTTTTTTGTTTTATTGGTTTCCTTTTCAATCTCTCACACAGTACCAGCCCTTCCAGTTAGCTTGCTTCACACTCAATCAAAAGAGTGCTGCCCCAACTTCTAATTTTCCCCCCATTCCCAATCCCATGAAAATCCCAACTTCTAGGCTCCTTTTTCTTGGGTTGGGAAACATCCCAACTGTGCATTTCTGATTTTGGAGTGAAATCTAGGACCTTAGTTTTTGAGATATTAAACAAAGGCTCTGTTTATTTTCTCATGTGGATATAAAACCTCCCATTGTGCTATTTGAAATAGAGTGAAGAATTCTTCTGAAGCCTTGTTCAATATTTATTCCTCAATCAACATCATAAAATGTATCATTTACCTCACTGTGAGGTCTTAATATGTGCAAATTGGCTATTGCATTTACCTATATTGCTACATTATAAAGTATCTCGTTGATTCCAAATGTTTTTTGGGGTGTCTTAAGGATGTAAAAGGCATGAGTTCTTGCTTTCTTCCTTGATATATATTTCCCAAAATAAATTTCAGCAATCATAAATGTCACATTGAAATCTTTGCCTTTCTATAGAAATCAGTTCAACTCATGCTTAACATATCAAATATTTTACAGACTGACGCATTATAAGATCACAGTCTACGATTCCAGGCTCTGGAGAGCTCTGTAATGACTGAGATATATTAATTTAATACCTGTACTCTATTACTCTGAAGTTGATCTGTCGTTTAGCGGATTTAATGCAAGACCAGCTATTAAAAGTTTCAAGAAATCACATTGAAAGTCTGCTGTCTAGCCTTAACAACTTCCAAGTGAGTCCCAGGGGCCTACTTACTTAAGGTGCTAGAAAACTATAGTTGAACTGTGAGTCATGCAACTCAGTACAATACAACTCAGACATGTTCTTCTACATTTTACAACCTTTTATCCATTTTCTTAAAGCATTCATTACTGTTAAAAAAAACCAAAAAGCTATTTTCCATTATCCAATTGGATCAACTGGCAAGTACCTTTTATTATTAATGCAACAGGACACTGTATTTCTAGACCATCACTAATACAAATGATGGTTTTGCATTTTGTTAATGGAAGCAATCCAAGCAGTTTGATCGGGATCACAACTATTGGTCTCCTCCAGTGCTGCCTCCACTGGGGTTGAGAGAGTCATTTGGAGGGCATCTAACTACCATCTGCTAAGTATCTACATATGTAGACAATAGTAAAACAGGCTGAGAATGGTGCACCTGTCTACCAGTGAGGGTCAGGAAACTGCCCAACCACCTTCCCACCCCCACTCATCTCCTCCTCCTCCTCCACCCACCCCGCATCCTTCACCGCCACCCCAAATGATAGCCAAAGAGATTTCTTTTTAAATGCCTGAGTGACCCTGGTTTGGCTTTGATCACAGCTAAATAGCATCGTGGTGATATGATGGGCTTCATAATTAAAACTGGAAAAGACCTTTTATTTCAATTAGGACTTATTAGAAAAAATATTGAGTTATAAGGAGAGGCTGGATAACAGGGACTTCTTTCTCTGGAGCACAGAAGGCTGAGGGATGACCTTATACGGGTCTATAAAATAATGAGGGGCACAGATCAGCTAGATAGCCAATATCTTTTACCAAAGCTAGGGGAGTCTAAAATTAGACGGCATAGGTTTAAGCTGAGAGGAAAGATACAAAAGTGTCCAGAGGGGCATGATTTTATCTGGCAAACAGCACGGAGAGCTGGGAAACTAACATGCAAAGCTAAAAATATGATTGGTGCCTGACACCGTACAGTTTACTACATTCCCAGTCACTAAAAGGGTGCAAAGCTGATTGTATGTTTAAAGTAGCATTTAACTACACATAGTCCATTCCCAGTGCAAGGAACATTCTGGCCTTTCAGGCATGGCAGCTCAATGGAAAGAATCAGTACAGGTTTCCACTCATACAAATCTGGATCTGGCACAACGGTCACACCAGGGGGTTTTTGAGGTCACTGAAGCACCCTCAGTGGTCAGGGGAAATGCAGGGTGGTACCCAGTGGGCAGTTCCCAGCAGTGGCACCAGTTGGACACTGCCAGTGTGCCAGGAGCAATATCAGGGAAGGGAGGGTCATGCAGAGGTGGATCATGGAGGGGATCATGACTGGGGTGGTGGGGGTGATGGGATGCATGCCAGGGATCCAGCAGGAACACCCATTGGGAAGACCTTGATATCTCGATGCGGGCAACCCATTTGGTGGGGGAAACATGCTGCTGATAAGGGTGTGTCATGATCTCTGAGTGGTGGGAGAGGGTCACCCAGTCCACGGAGAAACCCCTAACCCGACCACCTCTCCCACCAACCTCTCGACCCACCTGCCACCATATCCATTCCCTCCACCTCACTCACCTGCCACCTCAGCTGCCCGCTGCTCCTCCTACATACTTTGCCCACCAACCTCCCTGAGTCCACCTACTTAGTTATTCACCCACTCATCTATCCACCATTACTTACACTGGCTCTTTAAACTTACCATGTGGCAACTGGTACCAAAAAGGGTATGCCTCTTGCCTTCCCCAAACACTACAGGGCTCCAACTGAGTTCTCTGAGGCTCTCTACATTCCTAAAGGAATCAAGACTGGAAGACTTGTGAAGAAATGCAGAGCAACGTTGAGAATTGTTGCTCCATGGAAGATCCAAGGCACTGAGGCCTTCACACCATACTGTGTGACAGTGATGTCAAACTGACAGGGAAGGATCAGGTCATAGTGGTAAGGCAGAACCAAAACCTATGCTGATAGCTTTGGAGAAGGTTATGGATGGAGCAAGGCGGGGGTAATGGGGGGGTGCGTGCATGGGGTGGTGTCTCAAAACCCATGAATTCAGCATAAGGCAAGAAGGAATAAAGAGGTTTTATAGTTCATTCTTGGGTTGACATTTGTTTTAATGGTGTCTGCTTTCTCCCACCATGACAGTGGATTCCCTCAGAGCTTTCCAGGCTATCCTGAATATTTCCTATAATTTTGGGCATATTTACATATACGCTCTTTATCAAATCCTTATATCAGACCCCAATTCTGATCCTTTATCTAAGCAGTACACCAAAGATTTCTATTTTTTTAGACCACAAATTCATGAGCATTACTTCTGAACGACCAGAAAGGTTTGCATACGTTGAGAAGTGATAGAAAAAGTTCTGACAAATGTAGCAATACATGCACAGGCAGTCTGAGAATAATCAAACTTAATAAGACACCAGTATTTGAATATTAGGCGGCCTGGTGGCACAGTGGTTAACACTACTGTCTCACAGTGCCAGGGATCTGGGTTCAATTCCCGGCTTGGATCACTGTGCGGAGTTTGCACATACTGCCCGTGTCTGTACGGGTTTCCTCCAGCTGCTCCAGTTTCCTCCCACAATCTGAAAGATGTGCTACTTAGGTGCATTGGCCATGCTATATTCTCTCTTCGCGTATCCAATAGGTACTGGAGTGTGGTGCCTCGGGCATTTTTACAGTAACTTCATTGCAGTGTTAATGTAAGCCTACTTATGGCATTAATAAATAACTCAAACTTATTCTGGAATTGGGGTCAGCAGCTTTCAGTCCTCCACCACGCCATTAGTGTGAACTACTCAGTAGGTTCCTACATGCAGTCTAAAGGGCTGGAAAATGACATCATTGATATTGATGACTGCCAAAGACTCACTATAAAAGGCAGCAATCCATTTAATGGAGAGAGGCCCGAAGCCAAAATGCTTGAGGGTTCAAAATAAGTAACTCCACTCCACACCATTCTCTGCAGGTATTCTCTACATTCAAGTCTATGGTGCCAGCAGGAAAGCCAAGTACTGCCAAATGCTGAATACACCACAAAATGACCTGCATGTGGCCATGTTGAAAAACTTTTATTTGGTAAAACTATCACAGAACCCCTTCAGCGCAGGAGGCGGCCATTCAGCCCATCAAATTACATTCAATCAACAATCCCACGCAGACTCTATCCCAGGAACCCCAAGTATTTACCTTGTTAACCCCCTGACACTGAGGTGCAATTTAGCATAGCTAATCAACATAGCCTGCACATCTTTGGATTGTGGGAGCACCCAGAGTAAACGCACAGGGAGAACATGCAATCTCCACACAGACAGACAGTCACCTGAGGCCAGAATTGAACCCGGCTCCCTGAGGCAGCAGTGCTAACCAGTGTGCCACCGTGCTATCAGGAGAGATCAGTTCAGGTCATAGCTTCTTTAAAACGGCTGTCAGCAACTTTGGCAAAATTTTACAATTCACACCCTTAAGGAAAACCAGGGAATGATTAGAACTCCTCATGCGCTATTTTGAAATACACCTTGCTCCTTAATTATTGAAATTGAAATTACCTGACTTACTTTGTTCTGATGGCAGTGATGCTTTGCTGTTCCATGGATGCTGGAATCTGTCATCAGATTCACACGTTAGAGAGCATCAGTGGGTGAAGATAATGCAACTGTCCCATTAACTCACATCTTCACATCATGGCTACCATTGACACCACAATCTGTTAACTGGCACAACAACTTGAAAGCATCTACTTCCTTGTTTGGTAATTAGCTGAGGCTATACAGACATATTTCCCTCCTTGCCTCTCAAATATAGTGTCAATCCAAGCATAGCCAGGCTGTGCATAAAATTCTGCAAGGAAGACATCAAATCTTCAGAATTTGCATTCAGCCATAATTAAAATCACTTGTACAATCTCCCTTCAGTGACACGTTTATCCAGTTCCCAACATTCTTTTCCATTTGATGACAGAAGATTAAGATTGTCAGGAAATTATCCATATCCTCATTAGTTGGATTACACAAGGTTGAATAAAACTTTAAAAACTTGAATCCTTTTATTTTGATGATACAAACTATTGACGTTACTTTGTTCTCATGGGCCATTAATATCACTGTCTGTCTCTTCTTTCAGAATATTATGCTTCAAATTTAAGTACGAGTAACTCAATCTTGCCAGTAACTAATGTCTGGTATTTTTGGGAGGCTGGTTATTTAACTATTTCTGGGTTGATGCCTGGAGAACAGACGTGTCTTGAACTAGAAATTTGATGGTGTACACACTCTTTCAGCTGCAATTTATTTTTTTTTAAAATCCCCATTCATGGGATGTGGGCATTGCTGGCTTGCTCAGCATTTGTTGTCAAATCCCTAATTGCCCTTGAACTGAGTGGCTTGCTAGGTCATTTCAGAGGGCATTTAAGGATCAACCACATTGCTGTTGGCCTGGCGTCAGAAGTAGTCCAGACCAGGTAATGACAGCAGATTTCCTTCCCCAAAGGATATTAGTAACCAGGTAGGTCTTTTTTTAAATAGCAATCTGCAATGGTTACAATGGTCATCATTAGACTTAGAATTTCATACTTTTTTTCTTGAAAGCAAATTTGACCATCTGCCATGGTGGTATTTGAACACAGGTCCCTGGAGCATTACCTTACTAGCCTTGTGACAATACCACTATGCCAAGACCTCCCCAAAATGATTACCTGAATTCCCAAAATGGCTGAAAGGGTGTGCATGCTATTACATTCTGGATCTGTGCTAACGTTTATGTTGTTAAAGACAGAGAAAGAGGTGGCTAAGGTTTAGACACATCCCAAAACTAGGCTGTCATGAACACAGCAAGAAAATGTGGTCTAGGTAGAAGCTATTAGACAATCTATAAAGCAAATACCAGAACCTTCACTGAAAAATATTCAATCAGTCTTGGAGCCAGAAATGGAGTTGTGCCAAACTTTTCTACTACAATGCCAAGTACTGCTATAGGTTGTCAATTACATCTCCTTTATGGACAGTTTAGTGATAGACAGCATGGTCTTGTATGGGAAAAGGCACGTCTCATCAGCTTGATTGAATTTTTTGATGAAGTGACAAAGATAATTGATGAGTGAAGGGCTGTGGATGACGTTTATATGGGCTTCAGTAAAGCAATTGACAAGGTCCCACACAGCATATTGATACAAAAACTGAAATCACATGGGATTCGAGGTGGGCTGGAGATCTGTAGCTAGTGGTGCTCTACAGGGACAAGTGCTGAGATCTCTGCTGTTTGTAACGTATATAAGTGATCTGGAGGAAAATATGGGTGGTCTGACTAGTAAGTTTGAGTATGACACTAAGATTGATGGAGTTGCTGGTAGTGCCAGGGAATGCCAAAGGATACAACAAGACAGAGATAGATTGGAGACTTGGGCACAGAAATGGGAGATGAAGTTTAATCTGGACAAATGCAAGGTGATGCATCTGGGGGACCAAATTTAGGTGCAAACTATACTGTAAATGGCAGAATCCTTAGGAATATTAACATACAGAGGGATCTGGGCATGCAGGTCCACAATTCCCTAAAAGCGGCAACACAGGCAGCCAAGGTGATTAAGAAAGCACATGGTATACTTGCATTCATCAGCCGGACATTGAGTACAAGAGTCAAGAAATCATGTTACAGCTATATAAAACCTTCATTAGGCCACATTTGGATTATTGCATGCAATTCTGGTCACCACACTACCAGAAGGATGTGGAAGCTTTGGAGAGAATGCAAAAAAGGTTCCCCAGGATGTTGCTGGTCTCGAGGGTGTTGGCTATGAGAAGAGGTTGAATAAACAAGGATTGATTTCACTGGAAAGAAGGCGGCTGAAGGAAGAACTGATTAGAGTCTACAAAATTATGAGAGGCATAGATAGGGTGGATAGTCAGTGGCTTTTTCTCAAGGTAGAAGTGTCAATTACAAAGTGCCACAGTTTCAAGGTGAGTTTAAGTTTAAGGGAGATACATCAGGGAAGTTTTTGACATAGAAAGTGGTGCCTGGAACACGCTGGCAGAGGTGGTGGTGGAAGCAGGCATATTAGCAACATTTAAGAGGCATCTGTATGGGTACAAGAATAGGGAGGGAATAGAGGGATACAGTCCAAGTAAGGGCAAAAGATTTTTTTAAGTTGAATTAGAGCATCATGATCAGCTTGGATAGCCAAAGAGCCTGTTCCCCATGCTGTACTTTTCTTTGTTCTTTATCATATCTGTGCCTCTTCTGATGACATCCATTTACATATCCCTCTCCCATTCATCCCTTTGCCTGTCAAACATTTCAGTTCTTCACAGATCCCACTTTCAGGCCACTGGCAGCAAGACAGCAGACCAAAATATAACATTTATTCTCTGTGTTATGTCGCCAGGGGATGTACAGCATTCATCTGCAGCTCGCCTTTTTCATTCAAATGAGGCCCAACATCAGGTAAGCTTTTGGTCGATTCATTCCAGTGTTGGGCTCCTTTCTTGTGGGCAGTTCACACTGAAACCAGTATGAACCTATCTCCAGTCTGCAGTTTTTGAACACCATCAATAGTTATTGCTAACTCTACTTAACAGTGCCAAAACAGATATAGTATTTTGACCAATATCAACTGTCATAGAAAGCAATGGGAGAATCTGATTTGGTGTTATTATGAAAATACGTCATTGCAAACTATAACTCATTTTACATCCCTCTAATTTTCAAATCAATGGAAATAAAAACGATCAGAGGCGTAACACGGATTACAGTGAATCAATGGTCAAAAAGTTTCACAGTCAAAATTTATTTCAATTGAGTCACATTTTTGAGTACTGTTGAAAAATGACATTTTGTCCAAGCTTTTCATCTTGCACTCATCAGGACAAACTCAATAATACCAATATCGGGAAAATCAACAACCTTATACCGAATAAGGAGAGTGCTAATTGGTTGACAAGTGGATTTGTAGAGACATTGCCATGGAGAATGCACCTCAGACAACGCACCAGTTGATGGTTGCAGAGGCCAAAGATTTTGCAGTCATTTTCACACTGACAGTTAACTACCAAGTATTGTTTGAAATTTAAACCACGCAATTTGACTTCAATTGGTCAAGGCATTGTTCTGAAGAATGAATCAACGAATTGCTACCACATATGTTTTTTCCCTGTGCATTAATATATGCAGCTTTCAGAACTTTCATCTTCCTTCCACTGCTTACAACAGGCAAGATACAGACAATACCCAACCAATCCATGCTTGCAAAACAGTGTCCACATTTAATGTGATTCCACAATTGGACAATGTTTACTAAACAATCATTAGTACGTTAACAATTATGCCGACAACCAGCTTAAGATAGTCGAGCTTGCAGTGTGGCACATTTGCGTGGACTGGAAACCACATATGTTAATACATAGGGCCCTATTATTTGCAAACAGAAATATCATGTACATACGATGCACCTGTCAGCTAAACAAAATAAGCAGCAGCCATTCCATGACTCATTCTTCAGGACAACGCCTTGACCAATGAAAGTCAAGCTGCTGGTTTAAATTTCAAATTGTAAAGTTGCCATAATCCCAGATGTCCATAGACTGCTCTCTCATTTGAGGAGGAGAGCTGACTCGTGGTCATCTAACCTGAAGATCACTACACCTCAGGCGAGGAGCAAGGTTAAGGCGGCAGGGGCTTCATGAATAACCTCAGTCAGTTTGGAAATTGAACCCATGTTGTTAGCATTGCTGTTGCATCACAAACTGGTCATCCAGCAAACTGAGCAACCCAATTACCTGGCAGTTGACAATCAGTGATCATCAACTGGTACATTCTCTATGGGAACACCAATCAGCGTTCTCTTCCCATACAATATAAAATTGTTCTTTCTTCTGACGTTGGTATTTGTGTGATTGTCCTGAGATGTCTTTTTTGGTAATCATAGATTCATAGAATCAGAAAATCTCGACAGTGCAGAAAGAGGCAGTTCAGCCCATTGAGCCTGCACTGACAACAATCCTACCCAGGCCCTATACCCATAACTCCTTTCATTGACCTTACTAATCCTGCTGACAATAAGAGCCAATTTATCATAGCTAATCAACCTAACCCGCGCATCTTTGGATTGTGAGAGGAAATTGGGGCCCCAGAAGAAACCCACACAGATGCAATGAGAAGGAGCAGTCACCTGGGAATTAAATCCAGGTCCCTGGCGCTGTGAGGCAGCAGTGATACCCACTATACTATCCTAATACTTAAGTGCTGTATACCAAATGATCAATTGTCTCGTTTTTCTTACTCTAAGCATTATAAGGCATGACTACAAACTTGTGTTCCATTTAAAAGTTGTTCAATCTGTTGCTCCAAACTATCACATACAGTCATAGTTTAAGTAAAAATGTACCCAACAGAATGGTCAGGACAGTTGCCTCTTTCACAAATGGATACTTCAGAGTAGGGTCATCAGTTAGAAATTTGTGTAGCCACCCAAGGTGTTTCCAATATGAAGGACAAACACATCACCTTTTCATTTAGTACGAACCCAACATCCCTCTTGCCATTTAAAAATAAATAATGAATAAAGCATTCCTGAGCACTGACCATTGTGGATTACAATCAAAATTACTGTCATATCCAGAGAATTGATAGTTAGCTTTCTTAAATTTCAGGTAATGATAATTAAATTGATATCAATTAACAATAAGATTCCTAATGTCTACAGTCACAATTAAATACATCACAAAGGTTTCAATATGCCATTGTAAATTACACTAGTAATTGTACTTCTCGCTTCAATTTCATAAGCTGGTCTATTATCATATTGCAATAATGTGCCTCCCAGGTTGAACATGCACAACTCTTCAAAACATCAGTCTATACCGAGTATCCAACAATTATCAAAACAAATCCAAGAAGGAAATCTTACAGTTGTGCATCTATTTTCTGGATTTTACAATACTTCTTATTTTCTTTCTGTTGCACAAGAGCGATGAGAATATCAGACAGCATTCTCCATCGACGAGAATTTTTAATGCATACATACTGCACATGGATAATATCTGGAATATAGTCATGGTTCCTATTTAATTTACATTTGTGACTGAATACTTTGTCAGACAAGAAATATTCAAGTATGACTTTGGCTACCACTTGTACAAAACAAACAAGTAAACTTTGGCTCATTAAAGCAACTATTCCAAGTAAAACAGCCATCACTGGAGGATCATATTTGAGCAAAGGGATCATAAAGGCTCCTGCTCTCAGTCATATCCTTGTATGTAAGTTTACACTGTGTATGTTTTATTTACCACTTATAATTCTAAATCAGAATGGAGTTACATTTGGCAAAATATCAAGCAAAGGGTTAAGATTTCCTTTGTACATTAAATGTAGAAAACCTGTTCTTCATAAACATATTTATAATTTGGCTAAACCAAGCATATGGCAGAAATCTTCATCCTGTGTATCAAATGCTTTGTGCTATGGAACAGCAATTTCACAAACTTAAATTCAAAGTTAAAGGTGCACTTTATGCTTGTTACATGTTCAACAGAGTAAGCTATTTATACTTGTACATATTTAACATATTTATACTTACCAACAGTGTCACAAGGCTCATCCTTCTGTACACAAAAATCCTTCCTAAAAAAGAAGAAAAGTTACAAAATATGTTCTTATAAGTAAAAACTAGGGAAATGGCTTGGTCAATTATTGCCTCAAATCTGTTCTGCCATTCTATTTGACTGCTGCATTACTCAGAGAAAAGCAAAGTACTGCAAATGTTGAAGATCTGAAATAAAAACTATGTGCTAGAAAACGTCAGGTCTGCAGCATCGGTGGAGAGAGAAATAGAGTTTCTGTTTTGCTTTGTTCGTTCATGCAAAGTGGGAAATGGTGGCTAGACAAGCATTTAATGCCCATTCCAAACTGCCCCTAAGGGGCAATAAAGAGTCAATCCTACTGCTGCGGCACTGGAGTCACATTGGCCAGACCAGGTAAGGATGGCAGATTTCCTTCCCTAAAGGACGTTAATGAACCAGATGGATTTTTGCAACAATTGACAATAGTTTCAAAGTTATCTTTAGACTTTTAATTTCGGGTTTTCATTAAATTCAAATTTCATCATTTGCAGTAGCAGGATTTGAACCTGGGACTCCAAAGCATTGCCCTGAGTGTTTGAATTACTTGCCCAGCAACAACACCATTATGCCATGACCTCTTGCTAAAGTTGTGTCCAATACACAAAGAATTATATTAGGTTTGAAACATTAGCTCAACTGTTTTTCCTTACTCCATGGAGGCTGCTGGACGTGAGATTTTGCAACATTTTGTTTTTATTCCACTACACTGCTCTCCCCCAAGCCATGCATCTTCACTGCTCCAAATGCTTGTCCATTTTCCCTAAAAAGGGTACATTGCTCTCTCCCTCATCGATTCCCTGCACCAAAGTATTCCATGGTTTAATAACTTTCTAAGAGATAGCTATTAACACCCGTTCCTTGTTCGATTTGATTTATTATTGTCACGTATATTAACATACAGTGAAAAGTATTGTTTCTTGTGCACTGTACAAACAAAATACCATTCATAGAGAAGGAAACAAGACAGTGCAGAATGTAGCATTACAATCATAGCTAGGGTGTATTAAAGATCACTTTAATGCACGGTAGATCAATTCAAAAGTCTGACAGCAGCAGAGAAGAAGCTGTTCTTGAGTTAGTTGGTACGTGACCTCAGATTTTTGTATCTTTTTCCTGAAGGTAAAAGATGGAAAAGAAAATGTTCAGGGTGTGTGGGGCCCTTAATTATGCTGGCTGCTTTGCTGGCAGCGGGAAGTGTAGACAGAGTCAATGGATGGGAGGTTGGTTTGTATTATGGATTGGGCTACATTCACAACTTTTTGTAGTTCCCTGCAGTTTTGGGCACAGCAGGGGCCATACCAAGCTGTGATACACCAGAAAGAATACTTTCCATGGTGCATCTGTAAAAGTTGGTGACAGTCATAGCTAACGTGCCAAATTTCCTTCATCTTTCGAGAAAGTGGAGGTATTGATGGGTTTTCTTAACTATAGTGTTGGCATAGGGGGACCAGGACAAGTTGTTGGTGATCTGAACACCTAAAATCTTGAAACTCTCAACTCTTTCACTTCATCCCCATTGATGTAGACCGGGGCACGTTCTCCTTTACGCTTCCTGAAGTCAAAGACAATCTTCTTCGATTTGTTGACATGGAAGGAGAGTTTATTGTCGCCACACCAGTTCACCAGATTCTCTATCTCATTCCTGTACTCTGTCTCATCATTGTTTGAGATCCAACCCACTTACCGTGGTATTGTCAGCAAACTTGAAAATCGAATTGGAGGGGAATTTGGCTACACGGCCATAGTATATAAGGAGTATAGTAGGAATAAGGAGTATATCTCATATGCCTCTCTCTCTCTCTTATTGTTCACACTTGCCAAACTAAAATACATACTTTTTCCCTATCCTGGTAAAACTCTTCAGAATTTTAAAAACCCTTCATTTAACCTCCTTTTAGCCTTCTTTACTCCAGTAAAACTTGGTCCAATTTTTCATGTGCCCTTATAACTGTATCTCCTATGCCTGAGGTCATTCTGACAAATCAACACTGTACACACTCTTTGTTTAACATTCTTTCTTTAAAGAAACACTCAGAATTGTGTACAGCACTTTAACCCTTTGTCTAATAATTTCAGAAATGCACTACCTCTTTGGTCGTAGCTATTTTTTAAGAAATTGCTTTCTTAAATGGAACGTAATCTAGGTTACTTCTCAGGGTGAGTCTCTGAGCCGAGACTTGGCATCAGTTGGAATTTTAAACTCTTTCCCCATATGAGGAATGGGCTGTGGCGGGAAGGGTGCCATTGGTTGCAGTGTCAATGTGTGCCATG
This sequence comes from Sphyrna mokarran, assembly GCA_024679065.1. NCBI lineage: Eukaryota > Metazoa > Chordata > Chondrichthyes > Carcharhiniformes > Carcharhinidae > Sphyrna > Sphyrna mokarran. The sequence goes on from JAGIQG010000006.1 coordinate 83,979,957, forward strand.
ACCTTTCTGCCTGCACTCATATTTTACCAGCAGCAGAGAAGATGGTGGTCAGCTCACCAACTCTTACGCAGCCAATTAATGGTGTCTACCTGATGCTGCTGATATTTCACTAATGACAGGGGAGTCACTTTGCCTCTTGGGGAAGTTGCCCGCAAATATCTGGAGGACTCCCTGTGAACTTGGGGAGGGGAGAGCTAGGTGAAGCCCTTCCTGATTGGGAACCCTGAGACCTACAGCAGGCCCCTCCTGTATCACAAGCTGCCCCTGTGGGAAGCCCATCATCACCCAGTATCCTTGCAAGAATCTGTGGCCCCTATATGCATTTGTACTGCATTTTTTTAAAACCTAAACAGTCTTTCTCACAGCCTTTGCAAAATTCTGTGAGAAAGACTGAGTTTTTTCATTGAGGTAACAGAGAAGCTTGTTAGGCGTAATGCAATTGATATAGCGTACGCGGACTTCCAAAAGACATTTGATAAAATACCACAAAATTAATGCACTTTGAATAAACAATGAAGTGGCAACAGGAGTAAAAAGTTGGCCAAGTGACTGGAAACAGACAATACTGATGAACAGGTTTTTTTTCCCCCAAACCAGAGGGAAGTATTGTCGGAAAATAGAGTTTTTAAAGGAGTTATATTTGTATAGTTCATTATTATAAGGTATAGTTTTACATAGGTTTAATTTAGTATTTTTGTGTGAGGAAAGGTAAACCTACAGTTAGATTCACATTAGACTAAGGTGTTTGCATCTCGGGGTTTTGGGTTTCAGATAAAATTGTGCTTAGAGGGTGCTACGACACAAAAAGATGTGGAGAAGTAGAAGAGGTTACTTAGCAATCAGGGACACCTTTAGAGCTAAATACATTACTGATATTGGTAAAGTTCCCAGAACTCGATACTTGAAGTCCTCCAACCGGGTTTCTGCACCTGTCTAAGTGTCTAAAAGGGCACAATTGGCAGTCTGTATGACTGTGACAAAAATAAAACCATCACCCCATAGTTATCACTGCCAGCAACATCCTCCGCCAATGCCATTCCAAATGTCATCCCGGTTCCATTCTTATCAATCTGAACCTGTCCAAACTTTTCAATTAGGGGGGCCACATTTGCATATTATCCTCACTCAAGGGTCCGTCAAGATAGGTGGGGGAGCGTAAGAGAATGGGTGTGCATGATGGTATGGTGGCAAGAGTGAGTGAGAAACCAAGACTGGGTGTAAGGTAGACTCTCACTCACTGAATCAGTCGCACTCATCTTCAACCTAACTAACTATTCTCACTTACACGTGCACACTGTCTCACACTCAGCATCCACTCTCAGCTCACACTGACCCAAAGAATTCCTGCATTGGAGAAGGAAAGCCCTTTAATCCATCATGTCTGCATTAACTTTCCAACAAAGCATCCCATTCAGGTCCTATCCTTGTAACCCCATGTATTACCCCACTAATCCCCCCTAGCTGACACATCTTGGGATGCTAAAGGGCAATTTAGTATAGCCAATCAACTAACCTGTGCATCTTTGGCCTGTGAGTAAAAATCCACGCAGACAGGGGAGAATATGCAAACAGCCACATGGACAATCATCCAAGGCTACAATGGAAACTTGGGTCCCTGGTGCTGTGAAGCAGCAGTACTAACCACTGTGCCACCAACGGGTACACAGATTATTGCTAAATTATCAAACTGCTTATCCAACACCAATCCTGGGTGAACAGAAATTTCCTCCAATTAAATATTGAGAAGACTGAAGCCATTGTGCAGGATTTTCCCAGTTGTGGAATGGTGGGTTGGGAGGCACAGGTGTATAACAGACAATTAAGGCTAATATTACGATCAACTTAGAGGACTCGCTAGTATTTTGCAATAGTAGAATGTACAGAGGTCAGCAGCTTCGTAGAAGTGTTTTGAAGCGATGGTTCATTAGTGTTAGGGGGTTCCACAACCCACTGATACATAAGGGAACTGTTGCCGAGGCCCAAAGATTCCCTCAGAGGGCATCCCCTTCCATTCCAAAAATCCTACCACCTTCAGCCATTCAATATTATTCTGATCCCTTCAAGGAGGCCTCCATTTTGAAGCGCCAAGCTGCATCAGCCACACCCACTTATCCTGGTGGCGGCTGTCTCTGCCTATGGGCTGCCAGCCTTCTGACTGGACTATCAGTATTTACATACTTCTCATTTCACTTAATAGGATAGTGAACTTGGAATTGACCAATTAGTAGGCTGCCTCTGGAAATATCATTGCATAAGTCTGGATCCCAACAAGTGTGTATCAGGCCTCCCTCCCCTCCCCAATTTAAAACTCAACATTAGGGTCAGATCTTGCCCTGCGTCATTGGTTTCCTCTCCATGGGCTGTTCTTTGGTACAGTATTTGACCTCAAGATCAGCTTATGACATATCTACACCAGCATTAAGACCATCTTTATAACAGCACCCAACTTCACTCCTGATCAAGCTCATCTAGTTCTGAAATATTATTCATGCCTTTGCTACTTCTAAATTTGACTTTTCCACATCCTCCAGACTGATCTTCCACATTCTTCTTTCATAAACTTGAGATCATCCAAAACTCTTGTTACCCATGTCCTTACTTTTGCCAAATCTTGTTCATTTATCACCCTTGTGCTTGCTGATCGACATTGGCTCAGTCAAAAAAAGTCTCAATTTTTAAAATTCTCATTCTTGTTTGCAAATACTTCCATGACCTCAATTTCTGTAATCTATTCCAGCTTGCTCCACAATCCTCTAAAATATCTTCCTTCATCGAATTCTGACCTCTCGGTCATCTCTATTTTAAACACTAAACCATTGATAGCCTTCAGTTGCCTAGGCCAAAGATTTAGAATCCTTGCTATACCTTTCTGCTTCTCTACCTCTCTTTTCTACTTTAAGATGCTCATTAACATATCTGACCAGCCATTTAGCTATCTGTCCTATTATATGCTGGTGTTTAATTAGGTCTTATAGCACTCCTGTGAGGTGCATTATAACATTAAACACACTATATAAAAGTATTATAATTGGGTTTTCTTATTTTTGGAATTATTTTAAGGGAATCATTTCAGATCTATTCAAAGCAACACAAGGCACCAAGCTAAGAGAAAGCAACTGTTAACTCTTACTTGCTATTCTTCGTTCTATTTTTTTTCATGGGATGTGGATGAGTTCTCACCTCGTGATCAGGATGGCTGCATCAACAGCAGGTAAGTCTTCCCTCCAACTACGAGATGTATCACTATGGAAATAGTTCTTCTTTCCAAATTCTTCATGTTGCCATTTGCAAAAACTTTCCAGCATCTTTTCTCCATGGTGGCCGATATAAAGATCCTCCTACAAAGGAAAGATTCATTCATTCATTCTGCTTGCACATGTCTTAAACAAGACCATCAATACTAGAGATGACAAACTGGAACATTTGTTTCAGTGGTACAATAAATACATCTAAATTAAGTCTGGATATTCTGAACCAGTACACCTCAAATTATTACAGTAATGGCTCTTTAAATCCACTCCGTGCCATTCTATCCCATCAAAAGAACATTCTACTGAGTATTACTTTTGCAATAAGAGACACGCAGATTTGCAGTGAATTGTGTTCTTTATCACAACAGTAGTTCTTTAAATCTCCATTCTGTGCTATTCTTCTCATGCCAAACCCATTCAAGTTCCACTCATCCCTTTCATATCCATCCCCTGATTTCATCCCTCCCATACTTGTTTCCCATTCCGTGCCTTCCAGGTGGTTACACTCGCTGCTAATGCCACTTCGCCTATCGTTTTTAAAATTCCATCCACCTCTTTCCCATAACGCTCCCATTCCTCCCTTAATACCTCACCCACCTATGCCAATCTATCTCTCTCATGCTCTTCTCCCATTATATTCTCCCCATCCCACTCTCCCACCTCCCCATGCTGCTCCATTCTGCACCTCCACTTCAGAACAGGGAGTTATTGGTGGAAGTATGCAGCACAGTAATGAAGGCTGGGGAGTTCTTCGATATGCAAGAACCAAGATTGCGGAGCGGCACATGCTGGAGTTCTGCGGTGCATTTACCAGGCATTACCCACCTAATAAGCCAGTGATTAAACAGAAAATTTGGAGAGAAACAACTGACAGTAGCATTTGACACAGCCACTGTGAACTGTGATTTCTAGGTTTACATTTATACAATCATATTCCAGTCCACACTGAAAAATCTCAGGTTTTTACGAATCAATTGCGATTTGGTTTTGATGCTGCAGTCAAATAACTGTGCATCATTAGTTTTAGATTCTTGGAGCATACATATAATGCATTGGCCCATTTAAGTGTCAAATATTGGGTGTCTTTGATGCCAGTTAAAGGCCACTAGTACCTCCTAACAGACAAGTACACATAGACTGCAGGAGGAGGAAAACATTTGTCAATAGAAGTGGGTGCAACAAACTTTGAGAGATCACTAAAGGGCTTTCTGTAGCTGCCTCAGAACCATCCTGCCCTGGTTTAGAAAGGAGCCAGTTGCTTGTATCACATGATCGGTAATAACGCAGATGGACCCTCCTGCTGTGCGGATAGCTTGGCAGCAGCATTAGAAAGAAGGATCTGCACTTTCTATTGATCAGCTAGAATCCTTCAGAGGAGGTGGGCAGACAAATTTTGAGCCTCATCCATCTTAATCTGAAAGTGCAGCTTATGAATTGCAACCCCCTGTCGAAACATTAAGGCAAATAAATTTGATGTCCCTGATATATTGCAAATGTGAATGAAGAGGACATATATATACATATATGTCACAATCTTTGTATTATTGTGGGGATAATATATGGCTTCATTTGAATACAATGCTTTCCCTTCAGACCAAATCTTGATAAAGAAGGAATTTTGGTTAATTGAGAAACACAAAGTTGAAAATGTCAGAGTAGAGAAATCAAATGGAAATTGGCTTTTCATAGCAACAGGCTAAGCGCAAGAAGTGATATTTTTGTTTCCTTAAAAGTCTGTAGCAATTGGAAAATGGCATTAAAGCATTGTCTTTTAAATACCAGCACCAAAATTGTTTTAGCCATCATACTATGTAAGCCAGTACTAAAATCAAAATTAATAAAGCAATAACTGCAATTTATTTTACTAGTCCACTCCATTCAATTGGCAACTAACACCAGCAAAAAAGGAAAACAGAATTACAGGGCAATATTCTCTTTTCAATCAGCTGCGAACTAGATGAGGTTAGGAAATCGAAGTCCAATTCCCATTCCCAAATTCAGTGTGGGAGGGGGTATTGGGATAGGTAGGTTCATACAGTCAGTCAGAGTTGGACGCTGGAGTAGCCTAGGGTTCAGGTTTCTACTCTTCCTGACCCACAACGAGTGCTGCGAAGGCACATGTCTTTTCCTCAACACCACAATCTAATCTGCAAAGCCGTATTAACATATTTAAAATGCCAAACTGCCGCCTGGTGGTGGGTCAGCTGCCTGCCAACATTCCCTCTAAGATGCACAGCCACGTAATTGTCAAGAACATACTGTGCAGGACACAGCAGACTGCATACAAGAATCAATCTCTAAGATGTGTGTAAGTACAACCAGACATCCTGGGCATTCTCTCTTCCATTGGGAAAAAGATACAAAGTTCTGAAAGCATATAGCAGCTGACTCAAAAGCAGCTTCTTCCTTGCTACTACCAGACTTTTGAATGAACTAACCTTATATTAAGCTGACTTTTCTCTGCACCCTAACTATGAATGTAACACTACATTCTGCACCTTTTCCTTTGCTTCTCCCCTCTGTACTCTATGAATGATATGCTTTTGTGCAAGAAACAATATATTTCATTGTATCCCAATACATGTGACAATAAATCAAATCAATTCAAGAAATATCTCAATCTTAAAAGGAACTGCACAATGCATCAAATGGAATAGCATAACGAAGGAAAATTGGAGGGAATGTTGCTGCCGCTACCCACTTGTCCCACCTCATTAAAACCCGAGTTTCGGTCAGTTGGAGCTGGGTTACCCATGTGCTCAGAACTTTTACTCATCTATCCCCACTACACCCAAACCTACCATGTTAACACTCCTCCTATGTATCTTATTCTACAGCAACATAAGAAGAGCTTAATACCATTAGAGTCAGAAATAAAATCAACCTCTATATGATAAACAGAAAAAACTGCGAGTACAAAGGCCTCTTACATCCTCGAACAATAGTCATAAGTCAAGGGCTTCTAACATCAATATTAGCTAACATCTTGAACCTGTTCCGGAGAATATTCTATATGAGCAGACATGCACGGACAAGTAGCACAGGAGACGTACTAAGATATCAGCAGGTTTAAATTATGGGACAGCTGCTGTGCATTTTTTTTAAACAGCTCACATTTCAAGCCGCTATACGGTATGATCTTACACATTGTGACACTTCATTTCTTACACTCCACAATTAATCGATATTATTCTTACCGGGGTTTCGTGAAGCAGAACAAGTTTTGTCACTCTGAGGTTCATTTGTATGCCAAGACTTTTGTGCTGGAACAGATTGAAGACCTAGAAAAAACATAGTTTGGACCAAAAGAAAAAGTGTTTGAAGCAGATGCATGGATATCGAGAAACATTAATCACCATGACAGCTGAAATGAACACTGCAACTAGAATTTGACAAAAAAGAATGTTGATGAAAATATCCCAGTAGCAGGATATTAGTTAAGAAAATGAAGGTATCAATGTATTCAACTTACATGGGTACATTAGCTTCCACGTTTTCACATTAACTCATGAACGAGATACTAAGCTAAACCAAGTTTATATCTATTCCTGTGTTTTTTTTCCAATAATGATCATTCATTCATGCAATGTGGCATCACTGGTAAGGCCAGAGCTTATTTCTAATCCATAATTGCCCTGCAGAAACTGGCAGATAGCTAACTTCTTGAACCATTGTAGTCTTTATAGTGCAGGTACAGCCATTATGCTTAAAGGCTCATGAGTTTTACCCAGCGACAATCAAGGAATGGCAATGTATTTTAAGGCCAGAATAGTGTGTGACTTGGAGGGTAACTTGCAAGTGGTGATGTTCTCATGTCTTCTAGGCAGTAGATGTTGCGGGTATGGAAGATACTGTCAAAGAAGTCTAAGTTGCTGCTGTACACGTAGCTGATGGTACACAACACTGCAACCACATTACCTTGGGGGTGGAGTGACTGAATATTTAAAATGTTAGAATGGGATGCCCATCTTGGGGCCTTTCTACATCATTTTGGGTTGAAGTTTCTCGAGTGCTATTGGAGCTGCACTTGTCAAGACAAGTGGAGAGTATTCTATCATACTCTGAACTTGCATCCTTCAGAAAGGTTCCTGGAAATCAGAAGGTGAGTTAGATGCACTTAACTCCTTTAGCAACAGAAAACAGTATAACACATTCCTGATGAAGATGCATACTCAAAACATTAACCTATTTTTCTCCATCAAGATGGTTGTGCTGGACATTTTCTATTCTACTTTGAAAAGACCACAAAATGCAGCAGATCATCCAGAGTGGGTTTCCAGCATGCAAACCCACCCTAGAAGATGGGGTATGAGGGCCATAAGCCCTCTTCATGAAGGGGAACAAGGAACATATCCAAACCTTAAATGTCTGAGCTCTCAGTGACATTTGAAGCCTCATTCCAAGTGGGAATCACTCATGGCAGACAGCCAGTGCACTTCCTCTCATTGCTGTACCAACCAGTAACTGTTACACTCAGCCAGTGCTGAGGAAATCTCATGGAGGCAGACCACCTCCCCAAACAAAATTCCTCTGAGTTGGGGTTCAGGCTCTGAAGCGGACAGAGTTGTCAATTCAAACAAGGCCCATGAGAAACCAGGAATAAGACCTTAATCTTGAGTTAGTAATTTTTTTACAATTGATTCTCACCATATTCATGACAGTTAGTATGAACCTCCTGACAGCATCTGCTCCATGATAGTTGACCATTGCTGTGTCAGCAACAACAAGAGTCTCCACATTGTAGTCATGAGATAATTTATACGTGTGTCTCCTTCCTCTTCCTCTGTCCATTTGTTTTCTATTTTTGGGTTTTCTTTTATCTGTAAAAAATAATATCGAAAATGTAACTCACCAGCACAAAAACAAAACAAAACAAAATTATTCTGTAATTATTTAGATATAGTTCAGGCAACGAAGAATATTAGAAGATCAGCATGTAGCAAGGGGCTGCAGCACATCTACCTCCCACTAAGCTTTCAGTTTACAGCTGGTAGGTAAAAGACCACAGTAGCCTGGGTCAAGGCTGATAATAAACTAATACTAAGAATCACAGTGAACTGGTTTCTGGGCTGGTCATTTTTCCATCTTTGCTAAGATAAATAATAGTGATGGATTCATTTGGGAGAAGCTGAAAATAAATTTTTTCTACACAAAGAAGAAACAACTTGAATTTATACAGAACCTTTCATGCCTACGGCACAGCCAAAATGTGTTATGACCAAAGAAATCAAAACGTAGTCATTTTTAACACAGAAGTCAATTTGTTCACAGACAACTCCCAAAAACACAATGATTTCATGATCTGTTAATGGTGTTGTTTAAGGAATAAATATTTCTCAGGATGTACAGGAGGCACGATGGCACAATGGTTAGCCCTGCTGCCTCACAGCTCGAGGGTCCTGGGCTCAATTCCAACCTCGGGTCACTGTCTGCGTGGAGTTTGCATATTCTCCCTGTATCTTATGAGTTTCCTCTGGGTGCTCCAGTTTCCTCCAACATTCCAAAGATGTGTGGTTTAAGTGGATTGGCCATGCGACAAAGTTCCTTACTGTCAGGGAGATTAGCAGAGTAGATACATGGGATTATGGGGATGGGGCCTGTGTGGGATTGTTGTCAGTATAAGCTTTATGGGCCAAATGGCTTCCTTCTGCACGTTAGGGATTCTTTGATTTTAACTCTTCCTTTATTCAAAATAATGATGGAATCTTGTACACAGATGAGGCTTCAGTTTAACATCTCATCCAACAAAAAGCACTCTTTCAGTTTTGCACTAGAATTTCAACCCAGATTTTATACTCAAGTTTCTGGAGTGAAACTAGGAGACACAGCCTTCTAAGTCAGAGGCAATAGTGCAACAAATGAGACATGATTGACACTAACAGAAGGCAACATAGTCAAAAAGGGACATTGAAGAAAGACTTACAATGTGTTATAATTATTGCCACCTTTAAGTCTTGGGACTGTTAAATACAATAAGCCTTTGCGGAGACAGCAATAGACTTTAATATTGCACCAGATCTATGAGGAATCAATTCAGTGGTTGGTTTATTTCCCCTCGCCATTTCTATTACCCAGTGAATCAAAAACCAGACGTCATCACAGCAGACTGAATCAAGTTTACAGCAGGAGATTTTTTTTTGGTACACATCTGGTGACTAACTGACATTTATAAAATTCAGGAGCCTCTATCACACGACTCGCCAGCCAGAAAAATAACAAGCAGGCTATAAATTGCAACTCCAGTGTTTAAAGTGTACTTTCACATATCAACAAGCATTCTCTAAATCAAACTTTATTTCAAAGAAACCCTAACCATCAAGTCACTCTGTCCCAAAATGCAACCAGCTCACCTGTAGGCACAAAGTAATTAATTTCTGCAGTCAGATTTCTCAGGGAAAAGTTAAAGAAGTTCAAACTGTGTGCAGTATCATTACAAAGCACATAGACCTCCAAGTACTCAGGCCAAAGGAGCTTTTGATGTTTATTGGCTTGGCTATACCACAGAATAATTAAAATCCAGAGGAGAAAGGTCTTTGATCACCTTCACTTTCTCAGACTTAGCACTATAATTAAAAAAGCTGTAAATCGGTGTTTGGTTGGGGCCGGGGTTTCTGCAGAGAGGAGGAGGAAGAGGAAGGCGTACTTTTTTTTCCCAACTTCTTGATTTCTATTCTTCTTTGGATTCTACCAGTTTTTTTAAATAAATGTTATTAAAATTCATAGATCCTTTGAGGTACACCGCAATCCTTTTGTCTTTTCCAACCTCTCCACTCTGGTCCATGCCAAACAAATAGCTATTTTCTAAAGAGCTAGTTCAAAAAAATGTCTGAAGAATCTACAAAGGAATTATTATGCAGAATTGGGATTGCATTAAATATTTTTTAACCAAAAGAATATTATATCTTTATTTAAAATACTTCCTTTCATATGGTAAAGCAATTTTTTGAATGTAGGTCATTATCTAATTTAGATTGATAATAGACATTAATATGGTAATAATTGCTATAATCACAATCCAAAATTATGTTATTATACACTGATAAACGTCTTTCAAATAGCCACTAGATGTAGATTAATCTCATGATGAGTTTATAACAAAGGTTCCCTGTTCAGGTCTGCTACCATTGTTCGCTGGTTTCTCTATTGGCAAGAGCTAGTAAACAGAACATTGTCCACTGCAAATAATTACATTCACAGCCTTTTTATTTATAATTAGACTTCATGTTGAAGCGGTTAGTTCAGGTTGTTATAAAATTGTGAATAGTGGCACAGTATTTCAAAGCAAGATAAAAATAACTAAATCAAAGGTCATTTTTTTTGGCCAGTTCTGCTTAAGGCAAAATATCAAAACGAGTCATTGGCTCAGTTTTGGCAGCGAAAATGTGGTAAAGTTGGATGTGAGGCCATTAACGCGATCTGCATCTGTGCAGATGTTCACTTTACCAAGACCTGAAAATGGCCATAATGCAATTCGCACCTGAAACAGCTGCAATGGTGATTTAAATGCATTTGCATACATTTAAATTGAATTAATGGGCTGCCCACCCAACTTTACCGGCATTTTCCCTTTTATCATTGTGTTTGCGTGTCCAGATTTGGCACAAAAAGGATCTGCTCATCAAAGCTCTGTTTTGGGTGTTCCAGCTTCTGAAGAGGTAAGTAGAGAGCTTCCAATGGCTCTCTAACTCAGGTCAATGGTGGAGGAGGAAGGGGGAGGTGGATCAGATCATTATCTGTTGTGCAGGGGGTAGAGGAAGAGACTGATCAGATTTGACTCTGGTGGGGGAGGGAGGAGAGAAAAGGGAAGCCAGATCATTCTCTGGTGGGATGGTGGGGAAGGGTGGTGGTGCCACATCACTCTCTGATGTGGGGGAGGGCAGAGGAAGGCCACATCATGTTCTTGTTGGGGGGAGGGATGGACAGAAGCAGAGGGAGGCCAGATTGTTGGAGGGCAAGGGATGGGGAGAAAGGGGGCAGAGGGTTGCGATCGGTCTGGATAGCAGGGGGGGTGGTGGGAGTGGGGGAGTTGGTGGAATAAGGGGGACAGTTATGTCGTGGGGATGGGGTGATATTTGTGGGGTCCATCGGTCCCACTTTTCGCTCGAGCCACTTTATTCCCTTTTTGCGGTCTGGGAGTGATGTGATAGGGGTGCGTTTTTCAAGCTATGTTTTTCACTGCACATGCGCAGTTCAGAGCTCTGATCACTTCAGGCACGATAAGCCCCTCCCACAGCGCGATTCAGACAATTTTTTTCAAGCTAAGTGCGCGTGGGGCACCTGAGAACAGATTTCCAAATGAGTTGCACCCAGATTCAGCACTTACAATGAAAATGGTAAAATCGGGCCCAATATGTGTATACGTAGACCAAAGACATTAATACAAATTGAATGATGCAGAAACTAATATCTGTTATACTGGTGAAGGGTGACAAATGCAGAGGTAAGAAAATGGCAGACTACTGTCCTAATTCAGATCTTCATCACTTTCACCTCCCATCACAAAGATTTCATTAAGCTTCGATATGCTGAAGTATTAAGTATGGTTAATAAACTACTTGTACATTCCACTTACCTTACATAGCTTCAAATGTAAGAAGACATTGAGAATTGAATTGGGTACGGACTTTTGTCTTTGGTATCCTCCACTCAACACACTCAATGCACACTCAGAGTGACGGCACTGAACAAAGCCAATAATGTTGATGTTGGCTCTCTGCAGAAGCAATTCAGTTGTCCCACGATCCTGTCCTTTTCCCATAGCCCTATCAGCTTTTTTGGTAATACTTATACGATTCCTTTCTGAATGTCCCAATTGTATCTGCCTCCCACCACATTCCAGGTTCTAACCATCGTTACATAAAAATGAACCAGATCATCTGCAGGCACCATTTTCAGCATTCACTTGCCTCTGTTCCCAACCTCTTGAGGGCTTCATAATCAGGCTTATCATCTCTAAAAACTTTCTCACCACCAAGCTTAAACTCACCAGTCAGCAGTTGCTGCGTTTATTTTTGCAGCATTATTTGAACAGCGGTGTAACAATTGCACTTCTGGCACTATTCCCATATCTATGGAAAATTGGGAAGATTATGGTCAACAACACTGTCATTTCCATAGTTACTTGCCTCAGCATTCTTGGATTCATGCCATTGGTGCGAGTGACTTATTGTCATTAACTACATTAATTTAAGCTAATGCATTCACTTCATCAATTTTAACCCATTCTGCATTGCAATTACTTCCTCTAACATAAACTTTAGTAGCACCTACTTCTTGGTAAAGACAGGGGCAAAGTACCATTTTATACCTTAGCCATGTTCTCTGCCTTCGTGCTCCCTTTCTTGGTCCCTAATCAAGCCCCGTCTTCTCCTCTATCTATCTTTTGACTATAAGCTTACAAAAGATTCTATACAGTAGTGAAGACTAAAAAAATCCCTTATTCTTTCACTATCAGTTGAGCAAGGCGCAAAGTTTAGTGAACTTACCAACAGGTACAACACTCTTAAGAACTCTTACAGATTTCTTACTACACCGTCTCTGAGAGATCCTTTAAAAAGAAACTGACATTCTCCAAACAAGCAATAGTGAAGAATAAATTACAAAACTCCAAATAATCCAGAGACAGTTAGACAGATTGCACTTATCCATATACTCACAACAAATTAACACACAAGATCATAAGAAAGCATGAAGCATGCGAAGACCATTTGATTTTTCATGTCTGAACATAATCTAAGTATTCTGAAGTGCTACAGACAAACATAAGGGAATAGAGCAATCACATGTGATTGTCCAAAAATCATGGCTCTACAATTGGTTAACTTGCATTTTTTAAAATATCCCTCATCTGAGCTTTATAGTCCATGGTTGTAGGGAAAAATGTGAACTATATAATACTTGTTACATCATGATTTCTCTATACCTATCAATGAGCAAACATTTTGTAGACCATTTAATCTAACCCACCTATGGGGAAACTGACAGAATCGGAGTAGTCTCCCAGTCAGCTCCCTGCCTAGTTTTATTTCCCATGAATTTATTAGCAAGTAAAATCAAGAAGTGTGTAAAACAGGCAGCAAACCGATCCGGCCAATTGCTCACTGGTCAGGTCAGGTTAAAATGCCCTCCTTCTTCCTTTCAGTTCTCTAAGGCTTCAGTGTTTCTTTTGTAATCTAGCCAACACTTACCAGCTTTACCTTTAATGTTCCCTTCCTGATTCTTCTTTTTTTATTATTATTTTTGGCCTCATTGTTTTCATTGACTATAAACGAAACTCGCTCATCATCTTCATTGCTAAAGCTTCCTCCAATAACTGTGTGGATAAAATTCAATTTTGGCAGAGGTACAGAACTGAAAGTGACTGCTAGCTACACTAGCTCATTTTTTTCTCTATGGAAACCAATGGGAAAAAAAACTAGACATTTCTGCGACTGTCCTTGTACATCTTATTGGAGGTAGGATCAGGCTATTGACTTGGGTGATCAGCCGTGATCATAGTGAATGATGGAGCAACCTCAAAGGGCCAAATGGCCTTCTCATGTTCTTATTTTCTCTTTCTTTGTCTATGTATGCATTTTATCCCTCAAGTTTCTTCTTCCATGCTAAACTTCTTTTATTTTTAGTAATTCTCTGAAACATCCGAGCTTATTCAAAATCACCTCTCATGTATACCTCAAAACCTAATCAACAATCTCTCTTATCTAGCTATTCACTAATCAAAACTGGTCACTTTAACAGATGATGTTTCCTTGGTCTCAGCAATTCAGGAATATCTAATTCTAAGGATTTCTTGATTATTTGTCTACACGTGCACGTATAACTTTCAATTCCGTTTCTTAAGAGAGAGTTACCAGGTAGCTTACATAGAAGTAACAGCACTGAAACCAGTCACTCAGCCCAACAGATCAATGTTAATGTTTGTGTGTCCCATAAGCCTCCTCCTATTCTACTTTGTCTAACTGCTTTTGATAAAATCACATTCTGAAGTCAATTGTGACATTTGGGATTCATCATTCACAATAATAACAAAGACACAGTTGATATTTTGAGGTTCTAGCATCATTTCTATCAGGTCAACAAGTTGCAAGATGTGCAAGACCTCATTTCAAGTGCCTCTGTCACTCATGGAACTGAGCAAAGTTAAACAACCCCTGCTTCTATTAGTTCCAATCTAAAATACAAATTGGTTTCATTGACTGCTCAGCAGTCCTTCTTCAGAATATCACTGGCTGCATTTCTGCAGCTTAATGAGGCAGTAAGGCCACTAATAACATTTTGAGCTATTACCAGCCAGCTAACATCCTATTTAATCTGCTAAACACCTAGGGCAGGATTTTCTGGCCTACACTGCTGGTAGGATCTCCCATCTCATGACAAAACACCACAGTGAGTTCCCTGGTGATGAAACGGGTGTCGCACAAAACGCCATAGAAATCAGCAAGACAACAAGATTACATTGATAGCCAATGACAAACTGTCTTGGTCACCTAAAAACATGCCATGGGGTAGGGTAGTGGGACAGAAAATTCTGCCCTTAGTCTTGATTGTGACTCAATGTTTAATATAGTCTATGTTCATGGTCAAATTAAACACCGTGCTTAACACAACAGTCTCTCATTTTAAAGACCTGAGCATATTCCCCCAAACTGCCCCACTCATTTAAGGAAAACTTCACACACATTAAAGTTGCATATTAGTTAACAGTTACTCGGCACTTTCAAAACGTCGCTCATTTAATACAAGAATTGGAAGAAATACCTTTTCTCTTAATCTTTGGAATTTTCACCCTAGAGAGAAGGGCTGAGTGTGGTTAAGTCATTGAACACATTCAAGACTGACTTAGACAGAATTTGATCAACAAGAGAATCAAACGTTATAGATGAAGTACGCAGGCAGTAAACCTGAGTTATGGCCACAATCAGAACAGCCATGATCTTACCGAATGACAGGTTCAAGGGCCCAAATGGCCTACTTCTGCTCCCATTTCTAATGCTCTTTTTTATGAAGTTTGGTGCAGCAAAATTGTCAGTGTTGTGCCTGTCTCAGGTGACTGGTCAAGAAAGGAGTCTCTGGTTAACAAGGAGTTTGGACCTGTCAATTCTATACAGTACAGAATCAAATCCTTCAGAATAGAAAACATGAAAATAGCTAAAAGGGAGACATCTGATGGCAGATAGAGATATAAGCCGGGATTTTCCACCCCTGATTCCAGTAGGTGAGAATGGCAGCAAGGATAGGGAATCCAACGCGAGTCCCCAGACGGCTTTTATGCAATCTGGGTTTCCCGCTGAGGGTGTCCTTGGTTCCGTCAATTACATAATGGGGTTCCTGCCATGAAAGACTGGAACGCCATTACAATACATTTTAATATCATTAACAGGTTTTCTGGCTGTATTATTCCCTCTCACATTTGGATTTCCACCCCGCCATCTCTGCTCCCCAACGACGTCAATTTAGCAAGGTTTAATAACAGCTTTTGATGAATAGGAACCTAGTGAAGAGAACCTACACAGGTAAACATAGCTTCCAGGGGGGAAAGAGGATCATACCTGAGCAGTATCCTGACAGTTCCTGGATTCTAGGGGGCATTGCTGGGGTAGGTGGGCAAAGCTGGCAGTGGAACAGGCGAACAGCACACTGCCAGAGTCAACACTCCGTCAAAAAAGTGGAAAATTCAGCCTAGATCAAACTTCTTACTTTTAAAGACCTTGTGATAATCTATTTGCTCTGTGTCCTCAAAACACCGTACGTCAATATTTCTTTGTCATATGACTAACACTTCAATATATATTTTCAGAAAAGCAGCACAGCTAGAAAAAAGATGAGCCACCCATTATTTATTATGCCTGGGATTATTAGCAGTACTGATCGTTTTAATCTGAGAAATAAGTGACTCTTTATACCTTTTTATTGAGGTTATAGGGGTCAAGGCAAATACCAGGACGGAAATAGTAACATCACTTCTGAGCCAGAAGAAAACAATTTAAAAGCTGCCGTCATTAACTGGAAATTACTGTTGGCAACATTAGCAAGCGAACTCTAAGCATGTGTGAGTGATATTCCATGTTTGAATGATGTTGCCCAGTTGTTATCCACCAATATTACAAGTACAGTTTCTAGAACATGTAGCACAAAGTGATCACTGACCCTCAAATATGTATTTCTATCATAAATCATTTGACACAAAGCCTCAAGAATTTTTGCAAAAATGTATACCTGTATAAATTCCACACAATGGCTGTGATGGCTGTTTCTCTGCTGATTTTTCATCCATTGACCGTTTCCTTCTGTATACGCGATGAGCATACCCTGTCACAGCCAAGGTGTGATTCAGAGGTTCAATAAATATAAATTCTTCATTAATTTGAATAAATCCCATCTAGAAAATTTAAAAAGGGAAAAAAAAGTTCAAAATCTACCTTTTATGTACCTGTGAATTTACTACTAATGCACATTTAAACGAACTGCATTAACATGTTTGGGTGGCAATGCATGTCAGGTTCCTGTCATTCGAATGCTAAGATTTAGGCTTGAATGTAATCCAGACAAACAGGATAAAGGTCTCCTTCTTCTCTACGGCAGCTGTTATGGATCATAGGTTAAATAAGTTTGCACGGTCTAAATTTGCTTTTCAATGCACATAAGCCCGCGGCATAAAATTGACCTGAAATTGAAATGCCACACTGGAGCAGTAGGAGGTGTTCTTCTGGAGCTTAGATGCATCAGGACAATGAAAGAGAATTCTCCTTTTCAGCTGACCCATGTCATACCTGACCTGAACTGCCTTGATTTTGTCAAAGGGTGACAAGCGGAAAAACGTTGCATTCTCCAACTTGTTAATTCCCCACTTTGATGGATAAACTGGTATTCTCCACTTTATTTCCCAGGCTGATCACAAACTTCAAGCAGCCCACACAGCAATCTTTCAAAGAGTCCCCTTCAATTCTCAGAATTGTACAGCAAGATCAATGTAGCACTGTCAACAGCAACCAAACAAATCCGAGCCAAATATATTTAAAAACCAAAATACAAAGCTGTTTCAGTCAATAATATGACATGGTAACATAATAGCATATGAAACACAAAGATCACGTACACATGATTTGCAATAGTCACTGATATGGCCGATAATTCAAAGAATTTCAAGGGAAACACTTTATTTCATATCTTAATGTTGATATCTTTTCCTCCTCATTAAATTAGCAGGTCATTAATTGCCTTAGGTTCCATCTAGGGATCTATTAGCAACTGATGAAATTCAGTTCTTAAAAATAGCTGAATGTGAATAGTAGTTAGTCTGAATTTTGAACAGCTTTTTTTCCCAATGAATTGTATAATCCATTGCCACATCTATAGCACCAGTGAGAAGTAACTAATCTGCATTTCCAAAGGCCACTCTAGAATTAACTCAATTTGTGAGTGCAATGTTGATTATAGCTGAAGGTCACCAAGGCAACGTATTCTGCACACGATTCTGCCCTTTGCACAGCACATACAGTATAAATAGAAAGCACTATGTCGCATTATTTTGGGAAAGTATAGATATGACTCTGCAGCCAGCAGAGCGACATGATTTTAAAAATATACCAACATCAACCACTGGATGGTGTCTTCTGTAGACAAGACTCACCAAAACTTTGTTCCATACACTGAGTGGTGGTGGTTGGGGTATGGATGTGGAGTAAACAGCCAGTGCAGCTTGCTTAGACAGGTTAAAAAGTAAACTGCTATTCATTTTCAGTAGTTTTGATTTCCAGACCAGATCAAGATGATATTCCAACTTAGCGATATTCACAACAACACCAAAATCTTATGCTCTCCCTGCACGCCTAAAGGGTTTTGAGCCAGGGGACAGGAGAAATGGGATTCCCTCTGGATTCCCTTCTGCCCAATCTGGTTGTGACCTTATGCTGAGGTGGGCAAGGTATCAGATAGGAAGCTTGCCCTTGCCTCAATCCTGCCAGGTCTCGGGGGGGGGGGGGGGGGGGCAGGGCAAGGGGGCTGGCAGAGAGAGAAAACAAAGTTTGATTTGAGATGAAGAATGGGCTCCATCTGCCTCGGGGACTCCTCCCCTTACGTCCAAGTGATTTCCAGATCTCTCTTCAATCAATCAATCACTCAACCTTGAAGAAAGACATAAATACAAAACATCTTAAGATCATCAGTATTCATGGCAATGCAGATGTTTTCGAAGTATCCATGGGATAGCACAAGGGCCAATCCAGCACAAACACACAAATCTGAACCCATCAGGAAACTGAAATTTCAGTTCCCACCTCATCCATCACATTCTCTACTCTTACAGGCTCCATAAAATTCCCCCAAGGTAAAAATTTATGATCACTGATCTCAAAGACATAACAATCGGTGCACTGTCAATACACGTTCTGATCCAATGTCGATCCAATATTGGGTTGCATTTAATTAATTGAGTGAGCTGCCATTGCCTGTCGTGCCTTCACAGGCAGTTTTGGTCACTTAACGTAATCGTTATCAGGCTGGTTGTCTTGCCCATAACGACTTACTCATTCCACAGACATCACTCCATGAACAAAGATTGGAGATGCATTCCCCTCTACCATACTCTAAAGCCTATTACCACAGGCAGTGTGAGCACACTTAATAAAGTTTTGTTCATGGTCCAATCTACATGCAGAATTCCACTTTCTCTCTTCAGAAAATAACGTGAAGCTGATAGCATAGCTCAGTTCTGCTAGTTTTCCATCACTTTAAAGAAGAAACAGTCTGAATGTCACATATCCCATAAAAGAACAACCTTAGTTAATACTGAATTATGAGACAGTTGTCCAGCTGAGATAAAATGTCAAGAAATTTATGTTTATTTGCTTCACATTAGATTCTCCATGCAGGATTTTGAAACATACTGATGAGCAAAGTAGGACAAAATATTAACCTACTATGTTTTGACAACGTATGGAAGGAAAAGTCACAACCTTGTTGTACATTTATGGATTTAAATTGACACTTAATTGACAACTGTTGCTACAGTTGTAGTATTCACTCAAAATCACTTTTGCAGGGTATTTTACTGTATTGTGCGCTACAAGAGTTCAGATAAGATTTGCATGAGAGAATTACAACTGCTTCAAGTTTAGGGAAGAACAATGAAAAATGGGACAATTGTTACGTACAACATTCCATTTGCAAAAAAGAGGCCAAGATAAACTAATGCTTTTCATTAAAATCTGAAGATTAAACCTGACTGATATGTATATAGCACTAGCGTTAACTGTATTGATGACTAGTGTATCATAATGTAATTTTTATCATCACCAAGGGTAAAGATCTATTTTGAAGAATCACTCAATAACTACAATTCAAGAAACGAAACAGAATGGGAGTTTCACTGAAGTAAAGGGCAAAAACATTAGATTGGTTATTATGGTCAGAGTATGTATGATTGAGGGCATCACCCAATCAAGACAAATATTTCTAAAATATTTCATGAAAAATATTTTGTGCCCTCTATGTTATTTACCATGCCCTCATTATATTATAAGTAATTTCAATTAAAATTCTACAAAATGATTGTGTGTTTAAACATATAATTTTTAATTTGGTAGATGGCTAGATATAGGGAGATAGAAATTAAGAAGGTGCATGGAGTTACGTGGAGGATAAGCACTAACACGCTGATTAGTTGGACCTGATGACCTGCCTCCATGTTATTCTCAGTATAATTAAAGAATATAATAAGAAATAGGAGCAGCAGTAGACTATACAGCCCTTTGAGATTGTCCCGCTATTCAACATGATCATGGCTGATCTTCTGCCGCAATTCCAGGTCTTTGTTCCTCATATCATTTGATTCTTTGAGAGACCAAAAATCTGTCAACTCAGAATTAAATATATTCAACAATGAGCATCCACAACTCTCTAGAGATTCACAACGATTCACAAGTGAAGAGGTTTGTCCTCATCTCGATCCTAAATGACAGGTCCGTTATCCTGAAACTGTGCCCACCTCCAGTGTTTTAGATTCCTCATCCACGAGAAACAATGTCTCAGTAACTGTCCTGTCAAGTCCTTTCAGCATCCAATATGTTTTGATTAAATCATTTCCCATTTTTCTAAACACCAGTGCATATAGACCCTATTTACTCAATTTTTCATCACAGAACAAATTCTCATCCCAAGAGCCAATCTAATGAACCTTTGCTTTATTACAAATACATCCTTCCTTTGACATGGAAACTAAAACTATGCACTGTATTCCATGCGTAATCTCACCAAAGTCCTATACAACTGCAGCAAGATTTCTTTATTCTTGTAATACAATTCCCTTGCAATAAAGGCCAGCATGCCATTTGCCTTACTAATTATTTGTACCTGCATGTTCTTTCTGTGTGTTTCTTGTACGAGTGCACCCAAGGTCTGTTTGAATACCAACAATTAAAAACTTTGCTCCTTTATTTTAAGAAAAGTTCTCTTTTTCAACCTGTTACATAGTATCTTACTGACCGGCGTTTGGAAATTCAAGGACACTGCATCAATTGACTCTCCTTTATCAACCTTACAGTTACATCCACAACAAATTCCAATGGGTATATCAAAACAAGTGCCCTTTCATAAAATCACATTGACCTCATCTGATGATATATTTTTAAGTGTTGTAAAACTTCTTAAATAATAAATTCCAGAATTTTCCTGACTGCTATCAAGTTAACAGGCCTCTCATTCCTGGTTTTCTCTCTCCCACATTTTTTGAAGAAAGTTGTCATTGTTGCTAACTTCCAATCCTCTGAGGGAATTCTGGAATCCAGGAAATTTTGGCAAATTATAATCAGTACATTCACCAGTTTTGTACCTCTCTTTTAAAATCCTAGGGACGTAGTCTATCAAGTCCTGGAGATTTGTCTATTTTTAGTCTCTTGGGGTCTCCAATGCTTATTCTCTGCTCATATTAATTACCTATTATTCCCAGATTACCATTACACTATACTTAGTATCATCCACAACTCATCAGATGCTGAAGCAGTGTATGTCCATATGCAACGAGACCTGGGCAATATTAAGACATGAGCTGATAAGTGGCAAATAACCTTCACATTACACAAGTAATAGACATGACCATCTCCAACAGGAGAGAATCTAACCATCCCCTTTTGACATTCAGTAGGATTACCATCACTGAATCCTCCTCTATCAAAAACCTAGGGGTTACCACTGAGCAGAAACTGAAGTTAGCCAGCTATATAAATACTATGGCTACTAAAGCAGGTCAGAGGCTGGGAATTCTGCAGACAGTAACTCACCTTCTCACTCTCCAAAGTCTGTCCACCATCTACAAGGCACAAGACATGAACATGATAAAATGCTCTCCACCTGCCTGGATCAGTGCAGCTCCAACAACTTCAAGAAGCCTGACATCATCCAGGACAAAACAGCCTGCTTGACTCCACCTCATTCATTCCCTCCACAACCAATACACAGTCACAGTAATGTGTACTGCCTACAAGATTCAATGCAGCAACTCACCAAGTCTTCTTTGATTGCACTTGGCAAGCCCACAGCCGAAAAGAACAAGGACGGTCGAAGCATTGGCATGCCAGACTTGTCAATTGCCCCTCCAATGAAGTGTGTAAGTCACCATCCTGACTTGAAACTACATTGCCATTTCTTCACTGTCACTGGGTTAAAATTTTGGAACTTCCTTCATGACACCACTGCAGGTATTGCTACAACACATGGACTGCAGTGGTTCAAAACAAAGGTGGCATGATGGCACAGTGCTTAATACTGCCAGGGACCTAAGTTCGATTCCCGGCTTGGGTTACCATCTGTGTGGAGTTTGCAATTCTCCCCTTGTCTGCGTGGAGTTTGCAATTCTCCCCTTGTCTGCGTGGGTTTCCCTCAGGTGCTCTGGTTTCCTTCTACACTCCAAAGATGTGCAGGTTAGGTGTATTGGCCATACTAAATTGCCCCTTAGGGATCAGCTAGGGTAAATGCATGTGTTTATAGGCTGGGGTGGGATTGTGGTTGTTACAGACTCAATGGGCTGAATGGCCTCCTTCTACATTGTAGGATTCTATCAAGGCTTACCACCCACCTTCTCAAGAGTAATTTGGGATGAGTAATCAATTCTGAATTAACCAGCAAAGCTTACATCCCATAATTGAATATATGTAATTTGTGTCTTCTACTCTGCAGACACAATTTTCATTCAACGTCTCTGCCATTGTCTCATTCTCTATAATAATTGTTCCTGTCTCTTCCTCTAAAAGCCAAACATTTACTTGAACTGTTTGCGTTCTTTTTACACATTTGTATAATCTCTTGTAATTTGTTTTACATTCCTGGTTAGTTTACTCTCATAATACTTTTCCTATTTTTGGTGGCCCTGTGCTGATTTCTGGAGTACTCCCAACCCTCAGGCTTACTGCTATTCTTCACAACACAACATTATCAGCTCTTTTTTCAACATAACAGTATCTTTATCTTCCCTAACAATCCACGACTGGATTTTTCTTGATGAACTTTTGAGTTTTTCAAATGGAATGTAATGTTATTGAATATTTTGATCTGTTTTTCTTAAATACTTCCCACTATTTACATCATACCTTTTAGCATACTTGCCCAAACAACCGCAGCCAGCTCTCCTCTCACATTTAAACAACCGATGATGTTCAATTTTAAGATTGTTTGAGTCTGGAATATCTCACTCTCAAACTTAATACCAATTTCAATTGTATTATGATCTCCTACTATAGATTCCTAACTAAATTACTAATCAATGTACAAGTACACACTAATGCCAATAATATTATTAGATTGTCTTGATGAAAAAAAATTAAATGTTGTGTTGATAAAAGAGCAGCAGGTAAAACCTCAATTTTTTTCTGGTGAGTTTTTTTTACAAAATGGAATGTAATTTTGTTGAATTCTTTTTACATGTTTGCCACCCTTTATATACCACTCTTATCTACTTTTATTCTACTTAGCCAATCAACCACAGCCAGCTCCCCTCTCCTATCTGCTCTGAAGCGTCATACAGAATCAAACTATTTACTCTGTTCCTCTCTCCATAGATGCTGCCAGATCTCCTGAGTTTTCCCAGCATTTTCTGTTTCATTTCAGATTTCCAGCATTTTGTTTTCATTTTATGTGAACCAACGGCCATCTATGAAGATGGATAGAGATGGCTCTTCCTATGTGCTATCAAATTAATTGCTCAAAGATGCAGCGCAGGATTTTCCAGTCCGTCCTGCCACGGGAATCGTAGTGGGTGAGAGCAAACCGTGCAAAGGTCCACTGACCGCAAATGGAGATTTCTGGCCTTGGGGCAAGCGCAATCGAAAAATCCTACCTTCAATGAACTAAACATCATTCCTGCGTACCACCAGAGTCAAAGGTCTTGATTTAATACAGTTCCTCACAGCAGGAACCATGTTAGCCGAGCTAAAGACAAAAAATGCTGGAGAAAAAGAAAAATCAGCAGTTCTGGCAACATCCGTGGAGACAGAATGTTTTGCGTTTGTAGAACTCTTCTTCAGAGCTGAAGAGAGGGAAAAAAAGTGATGGATTTTATACTGTAAGATAGAGAGTGATAGGTGTGAACTAGGAGAGATTGCACAAAGATGGTTAGGCCAGACGTCAAAGGAAGAATTAATGGCAGAGTTAAAGACTGTAGAAAGTGCAGATAGCGGCTTAAAGGTAAAACAGCAGAATGTGTTAATAAGAGAACAAATGTCAGTATTGTTGCTGAGGAAAGAAATGTGGCTGTGAAAACAAGTTTTGGTAAACACCTTGTCAAATACCAAGAGAGAAATGAAAGCAATGAAGGTAAACACAGTAAAAGCCACAAATGAAAATTCCATCATAGAGTAAAGTCATACTTATTCACATCACTTAGTTATACCCAGACACAAAGACAATAAAAAGGAACAAAACCGATGGAAAAATTTAGGCAACAGAAATTACTGTGGCAAAACCAGCTCTGTTAACCCTGCAAAATCCTCCTTACTGGGCGCTTATACCAAAATTGGGATAACTCTTTTACAGACTAGTCAAACAATAGTAGCCTGACATTGTCACTAAATCATACTTTACAGATAATATCCATGAGACTGCCATCATCATTCAGCAGAAGTTGTACACAGGCAGAATAGAGTTGCCCTGGAAGTCCTCAACATCAACTCTGGACCGCATGACATTTCATGGCACCCGATCAAACGTGGGCAAAGAAACCTCCTGCTGATTGCTCCTCAGCTGATGATCAATAATCCTCCATTTTGAACACACTTGAAGGAAAGACTGAGGGTAGTAAGGATGCAGAGTGCGGCTATGTATGGGAGTTCAATGTCTGGCATAAAGAATGGAACAGTAGTACCAGCACAGTCTAAGCACGTCAAAGAACGTAACTGCTAGACTGGATCTGTGACAGGTGATGAAGGAAACAAGGGGGAGAAAAAACTTGAACTCATCCTCACCAATTTTCTTACCGCAGATGAAACTGTCCATGATATTATCAGTAGCAGTAACCACCACATAATCCTTGTGGAAATTAGATGACCCTTTGTCAGAACGCATTTAATTACTTCAGTAACAGCTCTGACGAAGGATCATCTAGACTCGAAACATTGACTCTATTCTCTCTTCACAGATGCTGTCAGACCTGCTGAGATTTTCCAGCATTTTCTTTTTCAGAGTCTTAACGCTTACTTCCTCCCCACTCTCAAAAGGAATTAAGTACTTTTTGCCCCAACAAGGCCACTGAGCCAAGCACAGGAATGTCACTCTGATGAAATGTTTCTCTTATCAACATCTCCGAGCAGTGTGCAATGGGGCACTTCTGAATCCACATGACATTAAGTGCCCCACTACACACAAACAACATAATGATAAATGTTGTGACATTAAAAGGATACATTTGCCCATTCTACCCACCATGTTAAAGCAAAACAACAGTGAATGCATCAAAGATAAGAAAGAATTTGAACAATAAAGAATGGCTGCGTGTCTTAAAATAGAAGCAGCTTACTAAAAATAAGGACTTGGATTTTTTTCTGCACATTGGAAATTGGCATTGAATTCCCATTATAGTAATTACAGTAGCATTGTAGTTATGCTACTTGACTAGTAATTAGAGGCCTGACTAATGATGACATGAGTTTAAAACACACCATGGGAAATTTAAAATTTTGTTAATTAATTCAATAAATCTAGCATTAAGATTCTGGTATCAGTATTGGTAACCATGAAACTACTGGACTGACATATAAACTGGTTCACTAATATTCCTTATAGAAGGAAATCTGTCATCCTTAGCATGTTTGCTTTATGTGTGACTCCAGATCCATAATGTGGTTGACTCTTGATCACCCTCTGAAATAATCTAACTAGCCAGTAACCTCAAGAGATACTTGGGATGGGCATTAAATGCTGCTATTGTCAGTGATGCCTTCAACTGTTCAATGAATAAAAGCTAAGGCAATGAGACCACCGGAGTGAAATTGGTTGACACCAGTAGCTAATTTTTCCATTGTGCCTTATCTTCTTCCCACTCAGTTTCACAGAACGATAATTCAAACTCTTTGGAGACTTGTTTCCTATCTTCATTGTTGCTTTTATTTGGTTTAAGTTTTTAAATCTTGGCAACATTTTCCAATTCAATGGAAAATAAAAACTGCCGAATTGAAAAAATCACTTGCCGCTTCATTCCATTTGATGCTGCTGACTTAGACTAATTTCAACACCCCGCCCTGGCCCAGCACTGCCAAGGATGCTGAAAATTTCATTCAAATAAATGAGGGCATGCAGCAACATCCACTCTGCTCCAATAATATAGACACTGCAGCTATCCTAAACAGAGATTTCTCTCGCACTCCCAGGATGTGGTTGCAATGCCATAATTATTTTGATGATCTGGCAGGCTCAGCCAAGAACTATTTCTTGTGATGTCTTCTTCCCTAGATCACACACCTTGTCACATAATTTCTCACCCCACCCTGCCCCAAGCTTCTCCCATCCCTCTCCTCACCTACTGTTAGTCTAAGATGCAATGAGAACTCAGCCTACCTTTCTTCTGGTTTCAGCTACACTGTCGGCAGTTCCTGTTTCCTTCACACCAGAGATGTGCAAAATATTGCCATAACATTGCATTCTTCTGGTATTTGTAAGCAAATGTCACAATTCTACCACCTTCCTCTTCCGTATGACTTCCCCATCATGCACACTGCTAAATGTTACGTTCATCAAGCTTTCACCAGCTTGTTTTATTTAAATTAAAAAGCCAGTGACATAGCCAAATTTCTTTCTACAGAAAGATGAGGAGGCAATGACATAGTGGTGTCATCTCTGTACCACGTCATGCTCTGGGCACCTAGGTTCAAATCCTACCACAGCAAATGATGAAATTTGAATTCAATAGATATCTGCAATTTGAAGTTCACTAATGACTATGAAACTATTGATGATCACTGTAAGAACCTATCAGGTTCACTGATATTCTTTATGATAGGAAAGCTATCATCTTTACCTGGTATGGCCTCCAGATCACAGCAATAAGGTTGATTCTAATAAGAGTTCAAGGGCAATTAGAGATGGGCAATAAATGCTGGCCCACATCCCATGAATGAATTAAAGAAGTGCAATACTCAAGTGAATGTGTACTGAAAGGGATAGCTTCCATTCAGATATTCAGTTTCAATGAACAGGAAGCCAAGGAGATTTTTTTGTAAAGACTTCCATGATAGCAATGTGGATAGATAGTTAGAAACATGGGGACACTGGAATCTTTGTTTTATTCCATTTACCCTCAATGTGTTGCTCTTTCAGGGAGCAATTAGGAATACCTTGTCATTCCACTTGTCTGAAGAACCCTAACCTGCGCAGTATTTGCTATTTATTTTTCCTTATTTGCAGGTCTCACTGCAGAGTGGGTGCCTGCTATAAAAGATAATAGAATCCTACAGTGCAGGAGGAAACCATTCAGCTCATCAAGTCTGCACCAACCACAATCCAACCCAGGTCCATGCATTTACCCTTGCTAGTACCCCCGCCCAACACTAAGAGACAATTTAGCATATCCAATCCACCTAACAGGCACATCTTGGACTATGGGAGAGAACTGGGGCATGCGCAAGAAACCCAAACAGACACGGGGAGAATATGCAAACTTCACACCACCAGTGATCTAAGTCAGGATTTGAACACAGGGTCCTGATGCTGTGAGACAGCAGTGCTAACCACTGTGTCACCGTGCCACCCTAAATGAGTTTAGCCAGTTTGCATCAAACCATTCCTACTTCAAACAGAAACAGCATAGAGATGAGCATTCAGGCAGAATAGATAATCAGTTAGAGAGCTCTGTACATGATAAAGCTCACATCGCAAATGAACAGAAATTGACAGAGATAGAAAGGGGAGTGAATAGAGTCCGTGTTCACATGCTGTTGAATATTCTGGCCCAATTATTTAAGAACAAGATCTAGGAATTGAAGCAGTAAATTTTTTATTTGTTAATGTCAGAAGAAGGTTTAAATTAACACTGCTATGAAGTTACCAATCTCCTAGTCGCACACTCTAGCACCTGTTCGGTACACTGAGGGAGAATTGAGCATGGCCAATGCACCTAACCAGCATGTCTTTCAGACAGTTGGAGGAAACCAGAGACCCAGAGGAAACTCACGCAGACATGGGAATACGGTGAAGATGCTGCACAGGCAGTGACCCAAGCTGGGAACTGAACCTCGGTCCCTGACACTGTGAACCAGCAGTGCTAACCACTGTGCTACCATGTCACCCACGACAGTCCACTAAATGATAGATGGATTACAACTAAGGGAACGAAGGAACCCACACTAAGCACGTGCACCATTCTAGTGCAATGAACGTTTTCTCTATGGTGTATTGTGATAAGATCTGCACTTAACAAGCTACAGCCAGTAGGGCTCTGGCTTCCATGGCTCCTCAGACAGACTAGGAATTAAATGAATAGTGGCTTTGCTGCCATTTGTTTCTCAAGAAAATCAGAGACAGACCAGATTGTAAATAAAGATCCTTGCAGTCTAGAAGTAGCCAAGGCCCTTGTGAATTTTTAGTATTTCTTAGTTCATGAATCCCACCTCCTTTGCCCCAGTGTGTATCCTTAATGTAGCTAGTACATCAATTATTTAATACAGTACTGCACTACTGTAATATTATGATTATTTAATCATAATCTCCACTAAATCAAAACCAAATACAATATACAAGTGAAATAAATTAATCATTTAGAATTGTATATTGTAATATAAATTACTGCCAATGTTTCTGTACAAACATTTATCAGGCAACAAATTCATCTCTGGCGCTAACCTATTTGGAATAACAGCAGCGAGCAATCGGATCCAAGTACTTTTAGTGCTCACACATTAACACCACCCAAAGAGGCTTACACTCCATTGTTTTCTAACTTTGGTACTAAAACAGAAAATACCGGCAATGTACATCAGGTCCAAAAAGGACTATTTGAAAGATCAACAAGGGCAATCCCATTCAGCTGGAACAGCAGTGGCAATGAAAGATGACGTTATTGACAGTGTCACAGGTTGCAAAGTGGATGAGGGGGCACTGTACATCTCGATGACACTCACAGGCATGTCGTTTGTGACTTCGGCTAGGGCTGTTTCAGTGCTGTGGCAGAATGAGAAACCTAACTAGCAATAGTGAAAACAATAGGCATGGATTTGTGAAGCAACAGCGCATCCAATAACATTAGAGAGCAAATACAAAATGTATACACAAAGTTAACGTCTTACGAATTGCAAACAACCTCTGCTCCAGAGATAATTAATGCACTGTTTTTGTGCTATGCTGTCTTTTAAATTGAAGTCCGCAGGACGCTGGTCCTCAATGTGTAACCTCCCCTTTATCAATGCTGAAGACAACTCACAAAACCCGTGCATACCTGCATGGACACATACAGATACACAATAGAATACACAAGGTGTTGCAAATTGTATTGCGGTACATTGCCTGGAAGGAGTGCAATCTTACGTGAAAGTTGGAAACATTTCCAAAACAGGCACAAGCCATCAAATGAGTGAAACAGAACGTAACTGCAAAACCGCTGTACACTCTGCCAAGCATGAAGGTACTGATTTTGAATGAATGAATTCTGATAATGTTAATTGTAAAGTATAATAATGCTCGCAGTCTATAACAGAAAAAAGAACAATTGTTTAGGTTTTGGGGATTCACAGCAACGTTCATGCAGTATTTTGGAGAGGGTCCCCTCTCCCCCAAATCCCCTTCCCCCAAATCCCCTTCCCCCAATCCCCATCCCGATTCAAAGCGATGCATTTAGGAGTATCCCGCCTGGATTCCGGGAATTCAGGATCCATCACATGCGCGCCTCCTGCCGGCTCAGTGCGGAACAGCGGCGCCAAACTCAGGACTTTCCCAAGTCCCCTGCCTCTCAGGTGGGAAGCCACCCAGGCCAGTTATTAACGCCTGCCTTGTCTTATGAACCATTTTAAATGCTGAAACAGAAATCATTCTGACAGAAAAATCGAGACCATTCACATTTTGAAGGAAAACGAAAATGATTTCAGTCGCTAAATAACTTATTTTAAAATAAATGCGAGATAAGAGTGACTGCTAAGGACAGGAGGGAATCAAATAACGACTTGGGATGTTGCCAAGGTGGGAGTCTTGGGAAAAGATTTTATTCCAGAAATTGCAACATTGCTGGGAATAAACAGCAACTCGGTTGCTGCATTAATCAACACGATAGCGTTTTGAATTGGAAAGATGCCGTCTAAAGCATTGCACAATTCACCAAGGTGGAAAGGGGCAAGAGGGAGTGAGCAGGGAGAGTGACAGTTTGTATCCTTACCAGTCCCCCGCAGGTGCTGAAGGAGGCGAGCGAGCCGCGGTAGTTGTGCACGAAGCCGCTGTAGTAGCAGGCATGCTCGGCTCGGTATGAGTGCACTGAGCTCTGGTGGCGGCCCCGCCGGTTGTGCACCGTGAAGCTGCCCGAGAGGAAGCGGCTGTCCCGCCTCAGGCTCAGGTAAAGCTCTCTGCCGAACGCCGGGATCTTCAGCTGCAGCGCCAGCGGAGAGGGGGACAGAGGCGACGCGGAAGCCGGGCTGCCGGTGCCGCTGGCCGGCTGGCCGGGAGGCTGCAGCTGCCGCGGGTAAAACTCCTGCGACTCGTACTCGTCCACGTTGGAGATGGAGCGGACTTCCCGGGATGTGGCTCCGGCCCCCAGGCCGCTCGGCAAAGATTTTCCATTCTGCAGCACGGCTGGGAAAACAATTTCGGATTCCTCTCGGAAAATCTGCAGACCTGCATGAAGGGGGAAGAAAAGTGTAAATTAATGGAAATGTTTTTAAATAAACAAGGCTCATTAAATGTTTTACCTCAAAAAAAATGTTTTATCCAAGTGGAAATGCAATATTTTAGTGTCAAAAGTTCTGGATTAAACTCCTCCAGAATTCAGTGGTTTGTAGGGAAGCGCTGAAATTTGTATATATCTTAAAAATCCTGGCTATACATAAAACATTCTTCGAAAGAAAGTTACTGTACCTGAAACTAATGCATCCGTGATATGCAGTAGATACAAAATATAGAAAATGTAGCTCTGGAGCATTCTTGTATTCTCTCAGTGTCCTGTATTAAATATAAAAGTTAATTCCTGCTATGTGTACACAACAACAAAAAACCCTCTTTAGTATGAGAATGAAAAGGGTGAGGCGCTGGCTGCTGCTAGATTTTCTATATTTTGTTGTAACTGCTCGTACAGTAATGTAAACTTGTACTCGTCTGAGAGCGGCCACTTTTTCTCTCTCTCTCACTCACTCGCTCTGTCTCTCACATGGTTTGAGTTTCCGAATGAATGAATTCGAGTCCCGCGGAGCCGAGCTCACCACACACACATACACTGCTAGGGCTTCCCCCAAACTGCAATCCAACCCTGATTGGTTACACTAACTCAATGCGCGTGTAGGTGTGTGTGTGTCTTAATACATAGATTCAATTCCCCCCCAAATATTTTATATACATAATATGACATACCCATGTATGTTGGTATTAGATATGTTATTAACTTTTGAGATAAATTGGTGATTAGCACTATTGCCTCACAGTGCCTGGGTTCGATTCCCAGCTTGGGTCACTGTCTGTGCGGAATCTGCACGTTCTCCCCCTGGTTGTGTGGGTTTCTTGTGGGAGCTGTGGTTTCCTCCCACAGAGTGAAAAATGTGCTGGTTGATTGTATTGGCCGTGCTAAATTCTTCCTCGGTATACCCGAACAGACGCCGGAGTGTGGCGACGAAAGATTTTCACAGTAACTTCAATGCAGTGTTAATGTGAACCTACTTGTGACACTAATACATAAATTTAAACTTAAAAAAGCACCAAGAACCAAGTTGGGAACAAAACTGGGCAGAATTTCACATTTACCTATAACTATTGCAATGTACAAAGATAAAATTAAAAGAACGAAGGATTGTTTACATTAATAGATGTGAATAATGGGGTGGCACCATCTGTGTGGAGTATGCATGTTCTCCCTGTGTCTGCATGGAATTCCTCCAGATGCTCCAGTTTCCTCCTGTTGTTCAAAACCATGCAGGTTAAATAGATTGGGCATGCTAAATTGTCCCTTAATGTCACAAGATGTTGTAGACTAGGGGGATTAGTGGGGTAAATACATGTGATTATAGAGATAGGATCTGGGAGGGATGCTCTTTCGGAAAAACGATGCAAACTTGATGGGCTGAATGGCCTCCTGCACTGTAAGGGATTCTATGATATAGGGGTAGAGGGATGCAAGTGGGTGAATCTCAAATGGATATAAAAATAATAGAGGCAGAAAAGAGGACATTTTCTCCTTCAGAATATTATTGTATCAGGAGCACAAAAGTGAATATATTTTTGAGTTTGCTGTGGCACGCTGGCAGGATGATGTAGGATCCCATGACTAGGTTCATTGATTCATGGGCTGTAGTTTTACTTCAACCCATTTTGTAGAAAAAAACATCTGTTTGTGGTGACCATTCATTTTACAACCCAACAGACTTTATGCTGCAGTGTTACTTTACTTACTTTAGGAATGGAATTTTACAGTCTCCCGTCCATGGGTTTGAAGGACAAGGACTTGTAAAATGCAATTGGTGGCCTGCCCTGTATGTACCTAACTACCACAACCTGCCTCACTATTTATAGTGGCAGGCAAGGGATACAGGGGTGGCTTTCAGGAGATCTACCCACTCTTGGGTCCATTGAGACCTTTAAATGGCTCTGAGTTTCTTCCATGATAAATTGAAATTCAAAAACAAATTGAATTAAATATTGATTATTGATAATGCAAATAACAATAAAAAGCATAATTTTCTTATTGCTGGCCAACACCTTGGTTCAGAAGTTTATTGAAGGATGAGAGGCTTATATTCTCTGGAGGTTAGAAGAATAAGAGGTGATCTTTTAACGTTAATTTTATAAGTTATAAGTAGGCTTATATTAGTATTGTGAAAGTCCCCTAGTCACCACAATCCTGTTCTGGTATACTGAGGGAGAATTTAGCATGGCTAATGCATCTAACCTGTGGGACGAAACTGGAGCACCCAGAAGAAACCCATACAAACATGGAGAGAATGTGCAAAATCCACATAGACAGTGACCCAAGCAGGAATTGAACTCAGGTCCCTAGTACTGTGAGAGAGCAGTGCTCATCATTGTGTCAGATGCAAAAAGGTTGTTTCTGCTAGAGAATTTAGAACATGAGGACACACTCTCAGGAAAAGAGTCTGATCATTTAGGAGTGAAGTGAGGAGAAGCTTCTCCCCGAGGAGAGAATCTTTGATATTCTCTACCCCAGGTTCTCTGCTCCATCGTTTAATATGTTTTAAGCTGAGCTAGACAGATATGGGGAGCAGACAGGAAAGTGGAGATGAAGCCCACGGTTGGTCACAATTAAATTGAATGGCGGAGTGCTTTAAAAGCTGTTTTTATCCTGTTCTTGTTTATACAGAGAATATGAACTTCCTCTTTCCTCCTTCCAACATCACTGATCCAGTCAGGAATCCACGGTGAAGCTATTTTAAATCTCTTAATAAGTAGCTATGCCATTCTGGCACATCTGGTAGGCACCCATGTCATAGGGGAAACAGGAATTGTTACAGACAAAAATTTTTTTTTATTTATTAGTCACAAGGTTTACGTTAAGACTGCAATGAAGTTAGTGTGAAATTCCCCCTAGTCACTACAATCCAGCACCTGTTTGGGTCAATATACCTAATCAGTATTCCTTTCAGACTGTGGGAGGAAACCGAAATAGATACAGGCAGAACATACAAACGCCACACAGACAGTGACCAAGTCAGGAATCGGACCTGGGTTCCTGGTACTGTGAGGCAGCAGTGCTAACCACTGTGTCGCCCAAATTTTGAAATCTTCCATTCCTTACTTTTTGTACATCTGATAAGCAACTGCTTAGTTGAAATTGATCTTTGAATTTTTAAACTGTTGATTTCCTCCCCACTCACAAAGGTGTGAGCAACTGTTTAAATGATGTAAATCAGATTATAATAATTATTGTGGTTCTGGGAGTTTATTATAGGCTTGGCTTTAAAAGTGTCAGGTTTTCCAATAGGTTCAAAACGGTGTAGAAGCTGCAGATTTTGGGTGCTATTCCATATTTATATCTTCATACTTTCAGTTATTCAATTGAATATACAATTCACTTAGTATTTGGAATCCAACATGGTTTTGGTGATAAAAATGGTTTGAATTTTTTTTATTTCTCAGGCAGGGCTTATGCAATTTCTCAAAGTTCAATAGCTTAAACAAGCTAAAGAGAATTATTTTTCCAAAGCAATTTAGTCCTTTTTACAAGCTACGAGGAGGATCCTGCACCTGTGGGAATCTTCCACCCCAACTTGGTAGAACTTCCTGTTGGAAACTCGAAAGATCTACCTTCGATATTTAAATTACTCCCGAACCTGCATGTGTTTAGAGGTACATCTCCGTACTGTCCTTTTGAGATACACTGCAATTCAGGGGAGAGGCAGCAAAATCTAAGTTAATGTATTTGTGTTCTTAACCCTGTGCACTTCAAGGGACACTAACTTAATTGTAGTCTGACGTCAAATCTCAGCATCCCAGCTGACTGATACCAAACAAGGTGCCTATACTCACATCAAGAGTTTAGTCGTCAGAATATGAAAGTGATTTCAGTTTCATTGAGAGTAAAAAGAGTAAATTTTCATGGCAAATAATCTGGTTGAGCAAACCCACCTGCCATTACGGAATATGGTATTCATTTCATTGTTCGGGCTGTTTCTTTTAAGCAGGTAAGTAATCTGCTATTAATAACCAGAGACAAAATTTTCCTATTTTCCTAACTGCAGCTATCTGAAGTAAATTTTTAATTCCTACATACCCTGAGTATGTATGTCCAACTGTAAAAACTGCTGGCATTTCCCCATTTGATGAAGGATGAAAACCTTACAGTACCTGGCTGGATCTACAATTTGCCCATTCAGTAGTGACTTTCTCGTACATATGCAGCTATGTATGCATGGATCTTCTTTCTCTGCTGATACATATAAATTAAAAACATATAGGCTTAATAGAGATCCATGAGTATCTTTTGAACCTGACTATATTCTGCGTTACAGTTATACTCTCCAGAATCAGGAGAAAAGCATTTCTCTTCCTGAATGTCTCGTGTTGCTTTTCTTTGGGCCCTGACTGCAGATTTAAATGGATTCACACTGAAACGTTATTGCTGAGTAAAATGGAAAACACTCAGACAAAAAACTCTGGAAGAAACATCCTTTGGTTAACCCAAATAAATTATTTCCTTAAATTGATTGTTGTGTCAGTAAAATAAAACAATTAATCCTGCCAGTTGGTGTCCGTCACTCACTTGCTTGAATAATGGCAGCTCCTGTGATCTGAAATGTCTACCATATTTGGAAAGGTAGCTGCATGAAGGAACTGCAGCACAGTGTCAGTAGGAAGTCCTTTTAGATCCATGAGAGTGTTCCTGCCTGATCCACTGCAGTTCATCAGTTTTGAACACACGTGGTCTTCCGGTTACTTCAAAAGGAATGGTATTATACTCAAGAGGATACTAAATCTTCAAATGATGTTATTAATATTGCTGTTTTCAGAAAGTAAACCTGTAAGGAATTGTCCAGACTGATCAGTGAACACTAATATCATAGTAGGGTAGGTAAACAGTAAAATGTGCTCTCTTACTGGATGGATTGTAGATTTGATATTGATGCTATCAGAACATCATATTTTGCTTAACACCTTGCCTGACGTTTTTAAATATTGTGCTCTAAAGTAGCAGCAAAAGGCATTCTTATGAACAGACATTTCATTTTGAGATGATCCAGATGGTCTGCAGCAGATGGGCTTAACCTGGAGATGGACTCATGGCAACATTCCAGAACAAACAGCTGGTAAGATTTTGCTGCAGGAGTCAAGACAGATCAGTAGTTGCCCTCCATGGTCTGTCAAAATATTCCGGAAAGGAGCATTTTTGTTTATATTCCTTCTGTTGGTTTTCATTTCTAAGGCAAATCTGGGCACAACAATAAATATGTATAACCTCTTAATAGCTGTAGGAAACTTATTTTTCTGATCGACAGGTTCTGAATGCCACCGAACCTTTACATTTAGCTAGCATCAGTTATCAGCAGAGAACCAGATTTAGACACACTCTGCTCTTAAAGGGTTTATTTAATAATGCAACTTGACATGCTTCATTGAGATTCATCATGGGGAGTTTTATGGAAACAACAGGGTTCTGGGCCACAGGTTGGAGAGCCAGCAAGAGACTGGATTGCCTCTTTTGGGGCAGGAAAGCCTACTGAATATGAGCAATCAGGCAATT
This sequence comes from Sphyrna mokarran, assembly GCA_024679065.1. NCBI lineage: Eukaryota > Metazoa > Chordata > Chondrichthyes > Carcharhiniformes > Carcharhinidae > Sphyrna > Sphyrna mokarran. Next base: position 84,016,062 of record JAGIQG010000006.1, read on the forward strand.
GAGAGAGCACTGGCAGCTCTTCTACAGGATTACCAGCCTAGGTATAAGTGTCGCTCAGAGGTTGGCAGCTCTTTTGCTTAAAAGCACTATCAGCGAAATGATGTTTCCTGTGGGAAGACCTACCAGAGGCTTAGAATCATGGAGTGACCCAGACCAGAGATGTGATGGAGTCACACCCACTTCTTCCCCAGAAGCCTGCAGGCAAACCATCACATGTTTGCTTGTGCTTTTCGCATAGCAACAGACCCACCCGCTGCTGGTTTCATACCAGTGGCCTCAATCAGCAGCAGACTGTCTTCACAAGAATAGTGTGAAGGCTATTCTTGGGCTTTGCTGCCATAGACTTAATCAGATTCATCATAAAACACCTTCCACAAATTGTGCTGTATTTCCAATGAAGCTGGAATTTTTTTAAAAAAGCCACTCAGAAAATATATGTTACTAAGTAAAAAAAATTTCTTTTTGAGTGTGAAATTCCAGTTTAACTTTGTCAAAGATATTGCCCTCATTTGCTAATGGTCCACAAATGAGTCATCATGGGATATTAAACATCTTAAGGCATTATTGTTTATGGCAGTGCCTCAAAAATGAAGTCCTACGTTTGTTCCATTATATTTAATTACATTCTGAATCTTGGTCTTTTTGAACCAATGATAGCATGCAATATTAAATCAAAAGTAAGTTCTGTGAGATGTACATTTGTTGAGCTTAGTCTTCCTCCACTTCTCTTTCAAATTATGCAAAATTAATGATGTTGAATAATTTGTACTAAATATTTTAGCTTCCCCAAGCTAATATGATCATGGAGCCCATCACATTGCACCTGTTTTCCTCCTCACCTTCTCTGATGATCTGAATTAGGTGCTCATCTTCCAGCATTTCTGATGGGCTTCAATGATATTCACCAATCTGAATCAGTCTAGAACCCAGGTAAGAGGATCCCAACCCAGCACTGGCTACAAAACCAGATTTTTCTTTCTGGATGACTGCAGAATGATCTTGCTATAGGTCTCCCACATTAATTTCTATGAAAAAACAATGGATTGCTGATCATATGTATACCATCTTTGTATCCTACACAATTGGAAAATCTCCAGAGTGGGATGAGATGAGGGTAAAATAAATACTGAAACAAAAAGCCAAAGATTTGTACATTTGAGATGAGCCTGGTGCAGAGTACTTTGAACAGAAATTACTCCCTCGAAATTTATTCATGCTACTTCAGTGAAGGAATTTTGACTCTAATAATATACGGAGAGATATATGTTCTCTGAAGATGGGAAGGATAAGGAGTGATGTGATTATTATGATTAATATAATGTGACTGGAGGTAGATAAATAATAAATTCCAGAACCAGGAACATAAAAGCCCCCAAAAAACATGGCCGAGTATATTGGGGCACAGTTGCCACCAACCACATTGAACAGCTGAATTGATAAATATCATGCAAGCTTAGTGGGGTAGGAGTTGTGTGTGAACTATGAAATTTGTACAGTGCAATGTTCATACATTTCCCCAATATTTAGTTTCCTCTCTAGCCTTGAATTGGAATGTTCCACAATGGTTTATCTTAAATTCTATTTTTATCTCTCATTCTAAATTCACCAGCCGCACCCCTTTAGATGCAAAGGTTATTTCCATCAATAATGTCACTTCCTTGTTTATCTAATCAGATCACCCAACAGCCCCTTTATGTCCGTCAAGGCGTTACATATATAACTGCCTAGTTTAAAATTGGAAAATATTACAGAAGTGGTCATGGAGCACTGACACATTTGGATTGTTGGCCAATAGAAAGTGTAAAGTATTGTATTCAGGCCAGTAACATTGCTGAACATGCATACTTCTTATAGTTTAATTTCATACTCAGAAATATTTCATTTGTGCTGCAGTGGAACAGAAGTGCACAAGCAGTACAAGTGCTCATAGTATACAGAATGGAAACAGTGCCTCCATTGTATTTCTCAGGCTGTACCCGGAATCTAAACTTATAAGCACTGGCACTTCGCAAAACCTACCATATGTGGGCCAGAAGATGATTGCACAAAACAGCACCCCGACCCAGCCAAATTATGACTACTGAAAGATCTGTAATGATGCAATTATAACTTCACTGAAATCCATCTGCTAGTGGGAACTGTGAACTTATAGACCATTGCACTGTAATCAGATTCACACAGGCAGTCAGTTCAGTCTACATAAATAAATGAATGAATGTCTGAATGGGCTTTTCTTCCACAAAAATGTATGTGGATTAAAATATATGATTGCCACATACCATTAAAAGCATGTGGAACATTGCCTACTGTGTACATATGTTGCCAGCCCCTGTGCCTCGACTATTTTTTGTTCACTTCTTTCTGGCAGGCTTCTGTTCAGAATACCACAATCAGCTAATTCTGAAAACTTCCATAATATCTGAGAGTGAAACAAATGCAAGTTAAATTTGCTTGTTGTATAACATGTGAAAAATTAAAAACAGAAATAAATGCAGGTAGTTACACTGTTGATAAATAAAGAATAGAATGCAGGATATAATAGTACAGCAATGTCATTTTTAAACGGAAAGGTCAATACATTGACCAAACATAAGTTGGTTATAGTGGTTGGTTACGCCTGATAAGAAAGCAATAAAAAACTTATATGTATATAGTACTGTTCATATCATTAGGCATTCCCAACATGCATAACTGCCAATGATAAACATTTGAAATGTATTTGCTGTTATAATGTGGGCACCGCAGCAGTCAGCATATAGACAGCAAGAATCCATAACAACAGTGTGATAATGACTAGACTATTTTCTTTTGATGTTGGTTGAAGGATAAATAATGGCCTTGGTACTGGATTTCATACCTCAAAATAAATCTCAAGTTGTAGCTATTTTCAAGACTTTTTGACTCAGAGAGATTTTTTGGTGAGTTTAGATGATGGAGAAAGCATGGAGATCAATTCCTCTTCTAAATGATCCCTCTAAACATTCCCTGTTGTATGTGGTCTGTTTATTTCAATATAAGGAGCATTTTAATTTTTTACTTGTAGTTGTACCTTGTAGGATGGCAGCATTCTACACAATGCCTTCTTACTGCACAGGCACGCACACATACTGCTTTGGGGGAATTTTGCTTGCAAGGCACTCCAGAAGTCAAACCCAGGAGAAAAATCAATGGTGCCTTAAAACAATTTTTGTTTTATTTTACTTTGAAGAGTTGTATTTATTAGTTGTATTAATAGTGGAGGAAGAGCTGTTTCAAAATAAAACTACACAAAAAGTGGGCAGCATAAAGATACTGCTGCCTCACAGTGCCAGGAACCCGGGTTCAATTCCAGCCTCAGGTGACTGTCCGCGTGTAATTTGCGCACTCTGTGTGGGTTTCCTCCCACAATTCAAAGATGTGCCGGTTAGGTTGCTTGGCCATTCTAAATTGACCTTTAGTGTCAGGAGGATTATGAGGATAAATACATGGAGGTTGGGTTGGATTGTTGGTGGTGCAGGTTCAATGGGTTGAATGGCTTCCTGCACCGTAAGGATTGTATGAAAAGGGCCAAATGTTCCATTTAAGCCAAAGATGGTTTTGAATCTATAGCTTCCTGCACTATTTTGAGTAAACATCATGCAGTCTGTACAGGGACATTAATTTGGGACAAATCCTGCTTTTTTCAGTTTTCTGCTCTTCTCCATCCCTCTGTAGACTCAAAGTAAAGTTCCTTTGATAAGAGATTGAATGCATAACCTACCATTCCCTCAATTATGGCAGTTAGAAACAGTCCTGGTGGGATGATTCTGAAAGTCCTACCTATTCCATCTAGCACATAGTAATGTACAGCACACCTACATGATGTAGGTACATTTGTTGTATAATAGCTATGTCAGGAATCAACAGTGTTTTTTCAGGCATTCAACTTACATAATTATGTGGATATCAGCCCCCCCCAAAGCCTACCCCAACACATCGCTTCTCAACTTACCTGGCAGGTAGAGCCATCCCTCTCTGTTTTTCCTCACATCCCCACTTGCCCATCTACCACTCAAGTACAATTGTGTTTCACTCAACTTAACAATCAATTTAGCCTGAACTTAGTCAAATTTAGGTTAATATCATAGAAGTAGTATGTGTTGAATGAATGTAGAGTATTTGCTGAGAGTGACTGTGAGGGAGAGGCATCAGGCAAGTGTGAACAGGGCCTAAAGATAAGGAGCAGAGACATAAGGGGTGGGACCTGAAAGGGGCAGCTCTATAATCTATAAAGAGGATGCAGGGTGGGGAGTTCCATGGGGGGATACTCTGCATCGGGGCGGGGTGGTGATTGGCTGGAGTGGCAATTGACCAAGGCGGGGGATGGGGATGGTAATCGTCGGTGGAGGGAAAGTCATGTCTGGCAATCAGTCTGAGGGGAATGGGGGCGATGATCAATAGGGTAGGGGGGCAGATTGGGGGCAGTGATTAGCCAAGGTGGACAATTGGGAGGGGGTAATGTCTGGAGGTGGAGTCGGGGTGACAGATCTTTCAGTGCTCTGTAAATGCTTGTACATGGTGCATTGGGAGATTGGAGCATATATGCAGTGATGTCCCTACAGCTCAGCAGCTGGCTTCCAGCATGAATAGTCTCTGTACGTGCCCCCTACTGGCGAGAATCACATTTTTCCTCTTTTTTTCTAAGTGCCAAACGATTTCATCTGGAAGCTCAGCCAAAAGTGTGCATGATTCTCTCCCACTCTCACGCTCATTCAAATTTATTTAGTAAGTTCAACTCCTGAGTGTCTTTTCATGCAGCTAAAACAAGATGGCACAAAGATAATCTTGTAACATTTTCAATAACTCCTACATCTGGCTGCATTTACAAAACTAGCTAATCCAAATTGGCCACAAGTTTAAAAACCTACGTTTCCGGAACAATAAAAGGACAGTTAAGAATATGTTATTTTAACTTTCTTTTATTGGACTCTAATTGACTTTATTTATGATCACTCTGTGCATTACATCACCTTTTTTTCCTCAGGTTTAGTGGTTAATAAATTTGCTTTTTCTCTGACTCAAGAAACCCTTATTTGATCAACTTCTTATTGCTCACTGTATAAAATAGTTTGATATATTTGGATTCAGAAAAGACATATCCTTGTGAAAAAGAAACTTTAACCTTTGTTCTGACCAACTTAGAAAGTTGAATAGAGGGGATACCAGCTCACCCTTTCTCACCTGGCCGTAACACCATAGGCACGATCTTACTGCCTGTTTACACCATGTTCCTGCCGCAATGAGTTTGGAGAATTTGGCACCCAGCCAAATCTCCACTCACTACAGCAGGATGGGAAAATCCCACTGGCATGAACAGTGGTAAGATTCTGGCCCATTCTATTAATGCAATGTCGCAAGAGCTGACTTTATTGTGGCTTTCTAAAGACAGGCATGAGAAGTTTGTCCTCATAATAACTGTAAAGTTGGAGGGGATCAAGGCAAAGGGTTTGTGGTTGGGAAGCCAGCTTCCTACAAATTTTAATTGGACTCCTTACTGCTGGACAACCACTACTTGGCTGCATCATGCTTTATTTGTTGTAATGGGAAGAATGGAAATCAATTTCATGCCCACCTCCCTCACCTCACCGAGTAGAATAAAATCCAGTCCCCTAACTTACATTCCAGCACTTTCTCTTGGCTTTCTACTCCTTTAAGTTGTGACTTTGGAGTGTCCCTTTCAATAGAGGCATTGAAATCATGTCATGTGAACCATCTTCACATCAATTGGCATTAATTGGTCTGGAAACCTGTAAAATATATGGTAATGCTGTATCTGGGTTAAAAGCCACTGATAGATATACTACACCAACTTTCACGTTTTCCCACACTCACCCAGCCTGCTCCTCCCCAATTCTTAGCAGGTTGCAAACTGAAAATCCAGCCAGCAGCCTGCTTGGATTCTCAACAGTTTTGTCTGGAGACTCTTAAGCACTGTGATAGGATTCTGCTCTTACCACCATAAGTAATCCCAACAAAAGTTTGTTTCATACGAACAAGGCCAACAGATGTGAATTGCATGAAATGATAGGGGATCATTTTGATTTTATCGGATAAATAGAACATAGAACATGGAACATAGAACATTACAGCGCAGTACAGGCCTTTTGGCCCTCGATGTTGCGCCGACCAGTGGAACCAATCTAATGATCCTCTAACCTAAACTATTCCAATGTTATCCATATGCCTATCCACTGACTTTTTGAACGTCCTTGGCGAGTCCACAACTACCCTTACTACCCTTTGAGTAAAGAACCTACCTCTGACATCCATCCTATAATTACCACTCCTCAATTTAAAGCTATGTCCCCTCTTGTTAGCATCACCATCCAAGGTAAAAGGCTCTCACTGTCCACCCTTTCTAACCCTTTGATCATTTTATATGCCTCAATTAGGTCACCTCTTAACCTTCTCTCTAATGAAAATAACCTCAAATCCCTCAGCCTTTCCTCATAAGACCTTCCCACCATACCAAGCAACATCCTGATAAACCTCCTTTGGACATCTTCCAATGCTTCCACATCTTTCTTATAATGCTGTGACCAGAACTGTACACAAAATTCCAAGTGCGGCCGCACCAGAGTTTTGTACAGTTGCAACATTATCTCACGACTACCAATAAAAGCTAACACACCATAAGCCTTCTTAACAACCTTATCAACCTGGGTGCTAACTTTCAGGGATCTATGCACATGACTTTGATTCCGCCACATCTCACTCACACATTATATTGCTCTCCTGATTTTCAGATCCATTGAAATTGTCCTCATACTGACCTGGTTGTGTGTGTCAGACATGGTAACAATTAGATGTACTGGTTTTCCCTAAATTTCATCTCCCTATAATGCAAGTAGGCACAATATATGCTGCATTGCATATTGCCTTAATTATTTCTGTTTCAGCGCAAGATGCAGCATGTGATTACATGTGGCTATTGTAACCAGCTGGCATGCATGGACTATAGCTAGAGTAATTTCAGTGCATGCAATAACATCATAATACTTAGCAGATTATCGTGCATTTTGTCAAATACTCATTTTACAATGAAATGGCGCAATGTGTAAGTGCAAAGACAAAATCTTGCCTTAATGATAATGCACTTTCAGACCAGTAAGTTAAGGGAATTTTGAAGGAATTGGTGTAACAATATGAATTTGAATATGAATTGGTTGCACTGTATATTTTTGAAGTCACATTTTAGCTGTGAATAGCAAAGTTATAGTTTGACAAGAGCATAAAGGAAACCTGTTTAAATAGGAATACCCCAGAGCAACACAAATAAATGTCAAACATGTTAAAGTTGTATACAATCACAAACATAGGCAAGGTTCAAAACATCCTTGTTTGTCTAAAACAAACATATAATCAGTGGACAATGTTAGTTCCAGAGAGAGCTATGCTCTATAGTTAATTACATCAGATCTGAATTATCCAGATGTTGCATATATTCATTTATATCAAAGTAGTATAACTTTGTTTTTGTAAAGTCTGTTACCTAAACATCCTACTGTTGTTGGATGTCTCAGTAATACAAGATGACATTGCCCAAGGAACTAAAATGCTTTCTGCATGAAAGGAAGGATGAGGAGGTCTCAGATATTCTGTTACTTGAGTGGATCAACCCCAGGCCTACGCTCTCAGTATTCGTAAAAAGACTGATCTTGGAAATTTCCTTCAGCTATTTCAAGTAACAGATTACCATAATTTCTGTACTGATGGTTGTAATTGTAATATAGCTTTTGAATGAAGTAGACTTGTTTCCTTCAAGTGCTTTTCATATTAATCATGGTGACAGTATTGTGTACTTGTTTGCTGATAAATAGGCTGAACTCCATCCTGACTACATCCTGTGCCCATTGTTGATTCCAATAGTAAAATAAAGTTGTCAAAGCCAAGGCTATAGAATTACGCCAACTGATGATACAGTCAAATTGATGGTCCCATTGATCTGAGCATTATTTAGTCACAGTGAGAAGCTTGGAAGTGCAAGCTTGTGTTTACCTGTAATCGTGAAGGAAGAAATGTTTGTCTTGCTGAGTGATTCTGAAAGGAGAACACTTCTGCTTTTAAGTGTTTTTTTCAAACAGCTTCAATGAGTTTTTCAATCACAGAGGTCACAGTGACTTAAAGTGCCTAAGCTAAGGACATGGGATGCAGGGAACATTCCAAAACATTAAAAAAAGTGAAACATCGCATTTTGGTGTCATAAATAAGAGAATGTTATAGAAAAACATTTTTCCTCCTGGAATTGTGAAAATTTATCAATGACATTTACAACAGTGAAAAAAATGAACAAATGTCTGTAATGGAAGTTTAGTGTTGCAGACTGAGCTGTTTCTAGGCAGTTGTGTCCAAAGTTTCAGGGACTTCATAAAAGATTGCCTTTGGTTCATCTTGCCATTCCTAATGACCCTGAAGATAACAGCCAAATTGAACCCTGCTGGAGATTTTTTCTGATAAAGCCAAGCACAGCATGCTTGTATTAATAGTTTAATGCTTGGAGCAGAATGATACTGTAGAAATGAGGTAAAGTATTGCACTATTCTGGTACAAAAACAGCTGTAGGGGTATGCAATGGAAGCTGCTGTCTGTTCTTTAAATCTGACCCAGGTGTAACCACAGAGAGATACATATTACAGAAACAGTTCTGCTCCACATGTCAGTAATGAAATAAATCAGTTTTCCTTTGCCTTTTTTATGAATACACAAATCTTTGCTTTAATAGAATTTTATATGAGAAGAACAATAGAAGCACTAAATTTAAATCATGGGATCGATATACCTCAGTTGAAATAAAATTTAATAGCCATATAAAGCCAACAACCTCAGTTACTGGACAAAAGTGCAGCTCTAGGTCCATCTGAAGTTAAATAAATAATCACAGCTAGATTTGAACACACATCGAAGCTGATCCCAGTGCAGCACTCAGGAGGTGCAGCATTATAGGTAGAGTAAACAGAGTTAAGCTTTTTCCTAGGATGGACTCGAATAGCACAAGGGGTCACGGGCTTAGGGTGAGGGGGATAAGGTATAATTTGGATGCTAGAGGGAGTTTTTTCACACAGAGGGTAGTGGGGGTATGGAATGTGCTGCCAAGTAATGTGGTGGAGTCAGGTACTCTGGAGTTATTTAAGAAATAACTTAGATGGGCACATGAACAGAATGGGAATGGAGGGGTATAGAAAACTGATTTAAAATAGGGATCATGAGCCTTGGGAGTCCCTGGGAAGTGTGTAAATAGATGATGATATTGATGTACTTGTTTTTATCCTACAGATGCTTTGGTCCACCTTGTTGCCTAACAAGGAGCATACACACGATGGGTCGTGAGAGGGCTGCTCTTGGATTTTTTTTTCGAGAGTATCCTAGTGCTTCACGTCATTAGTGTACGCTCGACCTGGACCATTTGATGGGCAACACGACAGCTCAGTGACTATCGCTGTGCTGTGCGGATACATAGATTTGGGCCTGTGTCTGTGGGAGTTTGCGCATTCTCCCCGTACTTGCGTGGGTTTTCTCTGGGTGCTCCGGTTTCCTTCCACATCCCAAAGATGGCTAATTAGGCTAATTGGCAAAACAAATTCTCCCTAAATTGTCTCAAATTTGGTTTTTAATCCATAGATCTATAAACATAGACAGGGATCACAGGTAGAGATGGGAACATCGGGGTGGCAGCGCGGGCTCGTTGGGCTGAAGGGCCTGTTTCCCGTGCTGTTTTGTTCTTTGTTCTTGTCCTTTGTTCATTATCAGAAATGTATCAGATACGATGGCAAAGCAAGGTCATTTCTACTTGTTTAGATGGATGAAATAGTGATCACGGCACTACTTTAAATGAGGCGACTAATACCTGGCTAGCATTCATCATTCAACTAACACCAATAGAAAACAAAATAAGGAAATGCTACAACTAGTCAGAGAGCATCTGTGGAGAGAAAAACAGAATTGGCTAAGATTCTCTGACCTCCCAGCCATGTGTTTCCCACTGACAGGAGGTGGTGCGTTGCTTGCTAGCGGCGAGATTCTTTCGTCCTACTGCTGTGAATGGGAATTCCCAGTGACCTAATCCCACACCAGTAGGAAACCCATGGGCTGGAGTGCCAGCAGGGCTGGAGAATCCTGCCAGCGTAAATGGCTGGAGAATTTTAGCCAACACCTCAGGTTTGTGAAGATCTGGACCTTCCAAAACAATATAAAACATACTAGCTGACTGTTTACCTCACTGCTAATTGTAGATCTTCACTGTATACAAGTTCATTACCTCAACTGTAAAAATCCCATCAGTAACTACAATTCAGAAGTAATTCTTTGCCTCTGAACTAATTGGGCATCTCCGAGTGCATTAAAAGAGAAAACAATATCACGCATTGTATTATTTCATTGTTGTAAGATTTGTTTGGACCAAAGGGCAAGTAACTCAGGATCATATATCAAAAAGGAAATCTATTGTCATAATATCTTTCTTTGAAGTCTGTGGCTGTGAAATTTGACTCTCATCAAAACTGAGAGTTTGCAGATCAGCTGCTCTGCTACCCCACCATTTGTGCATTGTCAGGCTTAAACCCAGTCTAGGTTTGGGCCTCAATAAAATGCTACTGGCGAGTTTCAGGTGCCAAATGGGTGCCATACTGGAATTTCATTTGTGGAAAAGCAGGCAATCACTATTTCCTCTGCTAAAATGACTAATAAACTACATTTGAAAACACTGGGATGGGAGACCATCCTGATTTGCACATGGGTCAATAGGCAACATGCATGCTTCTTATGGGTTCATAACAATGTAAAATGAAAACTTCCCAGGCTTTTTTCCAAAGAACTTTCAGTGAGTCTTTCTAAAGGTAATTAATTAATGTCAACATGCCTGGTATAACAGGATAGAGGGAGCATGGTGTATTTACACCTGAAGTTTACGGCTGGTGTCCAATTATTGGCGTAGCACGTTGATTGCATATTGAAGCAGTCTTATGTACTTTCGTTTGATTTTTCTTTCTCTCTTGCTTGTGGTTCTCACAACTTTTGTATGTTTTATTTTTCACTTTTGCTCCAATATTACTATCCAGAAGTTGGATATGCTATGTCTCAAACTATGTTCCATATATCAATGCTAAATGGAGATCTGGTAGTGTTCATGACAAGAGTAAATAAAGAAAAACTTCCCTATGGCTGAATGTTTGAGCAGAGATTTGAGGAGATAGACAAATGAACCAGAAGTAAAAGAGAAAAGGATTTGGAATGCATTCTGATAAGGCAAATTAAATGAAACTTGCAAGAGAGAATTGGATAATACACAAAGGAGAAAAAAAAATGCAGGGGTACAGGGAAAGAGTGGTGGAGTAGGAGTAATGATGCAGACTTGATAGTCCAACTGACCGCAGTCTGTGTTTATTATTGTATGAGATGGATTTCATATTATTTGACAGAGTGAGTAGGCAGAATGGAAACAAAGGTCCATACCATGATGGGAGATTTCTCAGCTCCACCAACCCAACCTTTAGAAATCGCCATCTGGAGATCAGATTTTCAGTCTGGGTGTAGTAGAGGTGTGGTTTGGTATAAAGGGGGAGGGGGTGGTGGGCTATGCTAGAAGTTGGAAAGAATTGAGGAGGCTGCTGAGTGCGGATGTTGGCTGGATGGAAATCTTTCCTTAGGGATTCAGCGGTTTGTCCCAAATTTAAAAATAAAGATTAATGCAGGAAATATCCCTCCAGCCCTCACTCCTGAGCCAGCACACTCTCTTTGCCCCATCTATGCCATCCCATACCCCTACTCACCTCCTAAGCCCTCACACCCCCTATGCCAACCTATGCCTCTCCACCCACCACAAACTTTCACACTCTCTTTGTCAACCTATTTGGCCAAATGCCAACAAGAAACATGATCCAACAATGGCTAATAAGAGAAATAAGATATTAGGCTTAAAAATAGCCAAAAAGTAGAAGTAAACCTGAGGATTGGAAGCATTTCAGCAATGAAAAATGAAGACTTAATAAAGAGAAAATAGAATCTGAAAGTAAACTAGCAAAAATATTAAAATGGACAGTAAAAGATCCATAGGTATGCAAGACAGACAGGTGGGGGGGGGGGGGGGAAGGGCGTCGTCGTTCTCCCAAAAGTGCAGAATTAGCGAGAAAGCTGGTCTAGATCATGCCTATTTTTTCAGTGCAGCTTCAGACCCGAATCTCCCCACTCTGTGCAATGCAGAGGTCACAATCGTGAATATCATCAAAAACCTAAGGGGGGGCGTGACTTACTGGTGCCGGAGTCTGAGAGCTCTGGAACTCTACATATGTACAGTGGCCCCGATCTGTCAGTCTACCCGTTTGCTGGCCAGTTCGATCATTGGCCAGCCCAGAACCCTGCAATGCTGCCCTTCCAGCCCCTTCCATGGCCCGATAGCGGCTCCCACAACAATTCCCCTATTCCCCACCTCCCCCGCTGGACCAATTGTTGGCCTTCCTCCAGCGCAGACCAATCCCAATGCAGAGTGACAGCGGGACCCCTGACCCCCACCAATCGTCCCCTAAGCCTGACAACAATAGGTCCTGCCCTTTGGCAATGCCTGATGGGCACTGCCAAGGTGTCCCCTCAGCATGGGCACTTTGCCTCTTGGGCAGTCTGGGGGAACAGACTGGCACTGCTAGGGTGCCCATGCCTGGGGGCACCATCCCCAACTGTCTGGCCCTCTGGGAGGCTCTCCCTTCACTCTGGGTCTCCCACTAGTTCCCCAAATATGGGGAACTACTTTAAACCTCACCAGAGTGAAGAACTCCTGGTGGGATGGGAAGTGTCAGGCCCAATAATGACACTTAAAAAACATTTGAAATATATTTAAAACAGATTAAAATCTGTTCTCTCCTCTCTTCTCGCCGATTTCCAGCGCAATCCTGACTACGACTGTTCTCTGGCTGTGGAGGATATGCATGCGTTGGGAATGCATGCACAAATCCTGTGAAATAGCGGACATGCGATTCTCTAGACCTGCCAGAAAATTTGTGGGTCGCGATGGGAAATTCACCCCTAAGTTAGTAAAGTCAGATGTCATTGCTGGCAGAGAATAGAGAATTTATAATGGAAATAAGGAAATTACAAAGTAATTAAACACATACATCGAAGGTGATTATGAGCTTACATTAATCATCTGCAGCATCACAAACATAGGCAGCAAGTTGGAGAGAATTAAGAAATGTTGTGTTCTCCGGAGAGATTGCATTTTCCGATTTTCCATGCTGCTCGCCGGTGACATCATGAGGTTCATGCCAACAAAGGGCGAGAACTTCATTTTAATGGTTCTGTATACATTTTAATAGAATTGACCAGCACCCGCCCATCTTCCCCACCCCATGATCCCATCTCTCACCAAATATTCAAACCTTGCAATGTTACATCACGTCAGCGAGAGTTACAACGGGTTTTGAAAAAACAAAATTCAGTTGAGAACATTTCCTCTGAGGCACAAAGATAAGTATAGTCCCAGGGGAGAGGGACATTCGTGCTCTGAAACTGCTGCCTGGCAATGCCCCCTACCATACATTGGTACTGTACCAACCTGCCAGTGCCATAGAACCATAGAAACCCTATGTACAAAAGCATGCTATTCAGCCCATCGAGTCTGCACTGACTTTCCAGAAGAGCATCTTACCCAGGCTCACCCCCTCTTTTCTCCTCTCACATTTAGCATGGTTAACCAATCTAACCTACACATCTCTGGACACCAAGGGGCAATTTAACATGATCAGTCCTAATAGCCTGCACATCTTTGGATCTGGCAGTGTCAACGTGTGCAGGGGGCAGTGTCAGGGGTGAGTTGTACAGGCAAGCCCATTGGAGGATTTCCTCTTACGTGCACTGGGGACAGTTGATGCCTATGAGAGGGAGGCGTGCCCCCAAAACTGCGGTGCTGGTAAGGAGATGTGGGAAGGGCAATCACCCATAGCTTGCAAGAGGGATGAGAGGGATTGCACCAAAGCCTCCTAGGGGGAGGAGCTTGCCTGATGCTTGCAGACTTTGGGGGAGGCATGCCCCAATGTTTCCATTCTGGGGGTATGGAGAGCTCTGTAGATTCAGCTGTGGTGCTGGTTGGGGAAGTGGTGGAGTCCTTGATATTTTTGAGGGGGGTCTTAACATTTACACAGGAGGGGGGGTGGGTGGAGCTGGCGACCATTCAGTTTCTGTACTTATGGGGGCACCCATTATAGATGGTGCCCCAATTTGTAGAGTCAGCCATGCTGGCTCTATCACGTCCTGTCCTGCCAGACTGATGGGGTTAACCCTGCCCACTTTTTTTTACACAATGAAGCTCAAGATCTGGAGAGAAAACTGGACAGTGCAGTGGAGAGCCAATTTTCAGTCTGAGCCTGATACTTTGGAAAGAAAAGGGAAATTTCCATCCATTGTGTCTGTCTTCACAGAGGTAAATGCAAAAAGCCTCCCAGAAACATTGGGGACCAAGGGACAAGTGGGATTGAGGACCTGAAAGAAATTAATATTAGGAAAAAACTGGTGCTAGAAAAATTCATGAACTGAAAGTTGATAAATCCCCTGGACCTGGTATCTACACCCCAGCATGTTGAAAGAGGTGGCTGTAGAGATAGTGGATGCATTACTGATTATCTTTCAAAATTCTATTGATTCTGGAATTGTTCCTGTAGGTTGGAACAATTCCTGTAACAAATGTAACCCCACTGTTTAAGAAAGGAGGGAGAGAGGAAACAGGATACTACAGACCTGTTAAGCTGACACCAGCTGTAGCGAAAATTCTTTCAATTATAAAGGATGTGATATCTGGGCATAGGGAAAATAATATTGAGATTGGGCTCAGTCAACATAAATTTGTGAAAAACACATCATTATTGACAAAACAAAGCATGGAAACCATATTGGCTCATAACAAAGTGTTATTAGGGACTGTCTTCAAATTGCTATAAATTAGAAAAGCTTATTAGTTTTAAAGTAGCTATACTTAGATTTAATTGAGAAGGGACAGCAATTAGGGAAAGTTAGGGACAACATAATAAAGTATTATAAGTAATCCAATGTAGAATAAAGTTAATGCACATGAAATAAAGTTAAGAATGGCAGAGCAGCTTAATTGAGCCAAATGAGTGTCCTGTAAGGCAGAACAGCGGTTAGCATTGCTGCCTCGCAGAGCCAGGGACCCTTATTCAATTCCCGGCTTGGGTCATTATTTGTGCAGAGTCTGCACGTTCATCTTGTGTGTCTCTGCGTGGGTTTCCTCCGGGTGCTCCAGTTTCATCTCACAGTCCAAAAGATGTGCTGGTTATGTGCATTGGTGTGCTAAATTTTCTCTCAGTGTACCCGAACAGGTGCCGGAATGTGGCAACTAGAGGATTTTCAAAGAACTTTATTGCAGCTTTAATGTAAGCCTACTTGTAACACTAATAAACTTTAAAAATTAATAATGCAAATTATGGAAGCTATGGGTGTCCTGGATAACCATATGTGCAGGACATGCTATCAGCTGTAGAAGTGCCAATAGTTGGAGTCTCTATGGCACATCCACAATGCTCAGAACTATATGGATAGCATGAATGGTGGTCATACAGTAGCTTAAGGGTTTGGTGGCAAACAGTGAATGGATGACCATCAGGAAGTCCATGAGTACTAGGCAGAAGCTCCCTGGAATCCAAACACAAGTTGGTTTTCTGTTTTGGAAGCTGGTTCCTCAGAGGGGAAGAGTTGGATACAGGCTTGTGGCACCACAAGTGGCACAGCCATACAGGAGGGGAAGAAGAAGAAAGGAAGAGCAATAGTGATAGGGGCGATTCATTAGTTAGGGGAACAGACAAGCGTTTCTGTGGCCATAGACTTGACTCCAGGACACTATGTTGCTTCACTGCTGCAAGAATGACTGCAGGACATTCTTTTGGGGAGAGGGATGGACAGCCAGAGTGATGGTCCACATTGGAATCGATGATATGGGTAGAAAGGGGAATGTGGTCCTGCAGTCAGAACCGAGGTAGAAAATTAGCAAGCAGGATCTCACATGAAGTAATCTTTGGATGCCATATGCAAGTGAATACAAAAGTAGGAAGATAAGGCAGATGAATGTGGAAAGATGGTGCAGGATTGATTGCTTTAGATGCTTGGGACATGGAACTGGCTGTGGGGAAGGTGACACCTGTACAAGCCCAGACAGGCTGCACCTGCACCTGAGCTGGGACTGTGTTCCTTGCTAATGCTGATGCATTTTGCTAATGCTGTGAGGTGAGCTTTAACCTAACTTGGCAAGAGAGTGAGAAAATACTAGGAATACCAGAAACAAACTACTGGGAGAGACAGCTAGTACAAGGATGGAGAATAATAAGTTAATAGGTGAATTCAGAGTAAGGGAGAAAGTAATGACATCTAAATCATTACTGTGCCTGTATGTGAATAAGATTGGGGAGTTATAGGCACAAATTGCATTGTGGAAATATGATATGGCAATAACAGAGACTTGGCTCAAGAAAGGGCAGGTATGGGATATTAAATATTGCTGGGTACAAAATGTTCCAGTAGGAAAGGGGGAGGGGTATTGGTTAAAGAAAACCTTGCAGCACTGGGGACAGAATAAATCTGGCTGGAGCTAATGAACAGAAAGGATGCAATTACATTTCTTGGTGTATTCTATAAACTGCCAACTAACAAGAAGTGTGCAAAAGAACAAATCTGCAGGAAAGTTACAGAGTTATGCAACATTGTAGAGTTGGTATAATGAGGGACTTCTAATTAAAGGTAAATAGACTGGAACAGTGGTAGTGCAAAAGGTGGAGAGGGGCAACATTTTGTTCAAGAATTTTTTTCTACAGCAGTATGCATCCAGTCCAGCAAGAAAGGATGCTCAAATGAACCTGATTCCTGGAAATGAGGGGGACCAAGAAAACCGAGTGTCTGTGGGGGAGCATTTAGGAAAAAGATCATTGTATTGTAAGGTTTAGGATGGTGGTAGAAAAGGACAATAGCCAATCTAGATAAGAATAATTAACTGGGGAAAGTGAACTTCAATGTGGCAAAAACAAAGCTGGGCTTGCTAGACTGCTACTTTGGCACTGCTAGTGTACCAGGGGGCAAGGCCAGGGCACTGCCCAGTCATGTCCCCAACCACCCAACAGTTTCAATGGCCTCCATATCCTTCAATGTTGTCATCATGACTGGTCTCCATTTATGGAGACCGACAGTGATTTGTGCCAGATTCCCGTTGTAACTGAGGGTCAGTAAATTGTAGGAGCTGGGAGAATTCGGTTCCAAACTGACCCTACAGTTCAGGGTGCAGGACTGGGAAAATCCCAAAAGGCGTTCTCCCCAGTGCTAAATGTGCTATGTTCCCCCCACCCCCCATGATTCTCTGGCCTCACAAGACCCCATGCGTGATCTGCACATGATCGTATGTGATCCGGGATTTGCAACCATAATTAGTAAAAGGAGGAATAGAGTTATTCGGGACCTAAAAGAGAATTTACACATGGAAGCAGGGGGCATGGCTAACATATTAAATGAATACTTCGTATCTGTCTTTACCAGCAATCTATCTAAGCCATGGGAACAGATGAGGAAACTAGAAGAGTTCAAAATTGATGAGGATGTGTTGAATAAACTTTCAGCACTAGAAGTTGACAAGACACTGGGACCAGATGAAATGACTCCAAGAATATTGATGGAAGTAAATGGAAATTGCAAGTGCACTGGTTATAACCTTTCAGTCTTCCCTAAACTCAGAGGAACTGCCAGAGAACTGCAGAATTGCAAATATTATGCCCTTGTTTAAAAAAGGCTGTTGGGAAAAGCTTGGTAATTACAGATCAGCCAGTTTAAGTTCAATGGTGGGCAAGGCTCTAAAAATAATTATTCGGTAAACAATTAGTAGTCACATGGAGAAATGTAGGATGATGACGATAAGCCAGCTTGGATTTCTGAAATGGAAATTGTGGAGCTTGCTGGAGCTTTTTGAAGACGTAACAGAAAGGATCAATGAGGGGAATGCTGTTGCTGTGGTGTGCATGGGCATTCAAAACATTTAATTCAGTGCCGCACAATATTTTTGTGAAAAAAGTCATAGCTCATGGAATAAAAGGGACAGTAGCAATTTCAAGGTCCAAGACTATGTACTGAGGGATGCTGTCAAATTTGGGGCAGTTGCCACAAAGACACAGGGAACCAAGACAGACTGAGGGGCCAGTAACTATAGAAAACCCTTGGACTGCGTAACTGTGTGTAATTCTGTAAAAACAATAGTATACAGTCAGTGAAATGAGATGAATGTATATAGTTTGAAGAACTGAACTGTAATGAATGTAATATCTTGTAACTGAACACTGAATTGTATAGTAAATATGACTAGTTTGTAATGATTGAAAATGTTGTTTGCAATGGTTTATTTTAGAGTATTTATGAATAAAGTATATTTTTGAAATATTATTGACAGTAGCAATGTGAATAGAAAATTGGCTAAATAATAGGGAGCAAAGAGTACTGGTCAATGAATATTTTTTGGGTTGGAGGAAGGATTAGAGTCTTCCATCGGTTGATATTAGGACTCTTAATTTTGCTGATATATATAAATGATTTAGACCTTGATGTACAGGGGATCATTTCAAAATTTTCAGATGACACAAAACTTGGAAGTATTGTAAACAGTGAAGAGGACAGTGTAGAACTTCAAAATGACATAGACAAGTTGGTAAGGTGGGCAGAGAGGTGCTGGATGAAGTTCAATGCGGAGAAGTGTAAAGTGATGCATTTTGTTAGTAAGAACTTAGACAGACAAAATAAAGGAGCAGAGGACCTGGATGCATATTGCACAGATTATTAAAGATGGAGACAGCAGTTAATAAAGCATATAGTATCTTGGGCTTCATTAATGGGGCCTAGAATACAAGAACAAGGAGGTCATGCTGAACTTATACAAGACATTAGTTAGAATATTATGTACAGTTTTGGACATCACACTATGGGAAGAATGTGAATGTATTGGAAAGAATCCAAAAGAGGTTTACAAGAATGGTTCCAGGAATGAGAAACTTCAGTTATGAGGGTAGATTAGCAATGTCCTCCTTGGAGAGAAGGAGGTTAAAAGGAGATTTTATAGAGATGTTCAAGATCATGAGGGGGCTGGGAGATTGGAAGAAACTGTTTCTGCTCATAAAAGGATTAAGAATGAGAAGGCACAGATTTAAAGTGATTTGCAAAAGAAGCAAATGAGAAAAACGTTTTTTCATACGGTGAATGGTTCAAGTATGGAATTTGTTGCATGGAATAATGGTGGAGGGAGGTTCAATTGAGGCATTCAAGAGGGCATTAGATAATTATTTGAACAGAAACAAAATGTTGGGATATGGGGAAAAGGCAGTGGAATGGCATTAAGTCAAAATGTTTATTTGGAGAGCCGGTACAGATATGATGAGCCAAATGGTCTGCTTCTGTATTGGAGTTTTTTGAAAATGTGTACAGGGATAGATAAGGGAGAACAGTGGATGTGTTGTATTTGGATTTTCAGAAAGCTTTCGATAAGGTTCCATGCAAGATGACAATATATTGCTGACCCAACATCAGGACTTTTCATCACCATGAGGAAGCAATGTGCCTGATTGGTAAACACAAAATCTAGCCCAATGATTTGATGATCTGAAGAGATAATGACAATCTTGTTAGTTAACGAGGCAGATGAGCCAACACAAGATATACCAATTAGAGGACTAACACAAGGAACATCTTTCACAGTTCAAAGCCCTATACTGGCGATGGTATAATCCATGTGATTAAAAAGTGCTTGGAAATGTGGACCAAATTGCAACTACAATGACTTGAGGACCAGGTGGGAAAGAAACACAATTTTACCACAGATGTGAACAGGTATATTAACGTGATGCAAACGGTGTCAGCTCCAGTAGAGGTGACAGAGATATTCCCAATTACTTCTATTAGTATCTAGAACCTGATCTGGCATCTTTAACTGAGATATTATATGGTTAGATTGATTTTATACCTTTGAACGTTTGTGGGACAGACATTGACATCTGTTGAAATACCATTTTGTATTTCTTTTCTAAAGCACATTGAAGTAAGATTTAGAGAGAACAACTTTTTTGTTACTGACAGTTGTGACACATGATTGAAATGTTTTGGCTGCCATGATGCTTAGTGCTACATTTTTCAGAGTAATTATTTTTTATGGTTGAACCTTAGATAACATTGGGCATTTATTTTCAGTTCCACTATAACAAGCAGTGTGATTGTGCTTGTCAGCTTGTGATCTTTTGGAGCACTGACTGTTTGAAAGATTCTCAGATTGCAGAGCAAACAGACAAATAGGATAATTAAAACTAATTATGGCACGGTGGCATAGTGGTTAGCACTACTGTCTCAGGAAACCTGGGTTTGATTTCCGGCTTGAGTCACTGCCTGAGTAGAGTCTGCACATTCTCCCCATGTCTGTGTAGGTTCCCTCTGGGTTCTCTGATTCCCTCCACAGTTTGAAAGATGTGCTAGTTGGGTGCTTTGGCCATGCTAAATTCTCCCTTAATATACTTGAACAGGCACCAGAGTGTAGCAATTAGGGGACCTTCACCGTAAGTTCATTGCAGTGTTAATATAAGCCACTTGTGATACTTATTAATAAGAAAACTTGTAACAATAGATGGAATAAATAATAGTGGTAAAATGTCCCATGTATTTTTTTGTACAAGATAAAAAAATACATACAATCTTTGATAAAGCATCATTCTGACAATGTTATTTTTCTTGTACAATGTTGGTTAAGCATCGAAAAAAGAATGACAACTGATAATCTTGCATGGTGACAAAAGATAAAGATAATAAGTAATATATACTATTAAGAGGATATTACGTGCATGCTTTCTGTATTAATAGTCTGGTCATCATATAGTATAATAACAGTAGCCAAATTGATCTTACACAGCAAAAAATATAGTAGGACTTAAGAGAGTGATGATGATAAAGGTCAGGTTGCAGAAACTTCTATTGCAACTGATGTGAGGTCATTTTCCTCCTAACAATGCAATAGGATAATGTTGATAGGATTAAGTGAAAAGTGTTGATGAAGCTTGTGTGGAGTATAAACACTAGCATGGACTAGTTGGGGTGAATGGTCTGTTTCTATGCTGCACTACTTTATGTAATTCCATGTAGTTGTAGCTATAGCAATCAAAGCAGAAAAGTCACATTTTAATATTAACTGGGGAATGCGTAAACAGATCTGAACAGCAGAAAATCTGTTCTGTATCTTACTGTTGCTGAAGCTTTCTTCTTCCAGTGAGTTTATTGATCAATTCTATTATCCTGAAATGTATCAGTTTTTTATTGATCATAACGTAAAGCAGAAATAGTTAGCAAAGGACTTGGTGATTTCATTGGCACTTCAGCTGCTTGCTAGATGGGTCAGTGTGTATGTGAATAATGCCTTATCCACCAGAGGGAAGTAAAGAGCTGAATATGGAAATATGTGGGTCAGTCACCTCATAGAGATATGTGGGCAGAGATTCTGTGGTTGTAATGACAGCAAAACTGTCAGCATTCAGCGTCACTATTCTGTTAAACAGATAGAAAATGCTGATGTCAGCTCATGCGCACTTAAATGTAGAAATTGCTGTTAGTGATTCTCTGTTCCCCCACACATGTGCTAGTGAAGTCCTTGCAGGTGGAAATATTAGAAATTATTTCATTTGACATGGACCTCCAATTTTCACACTATTAATCACACTATGAAAACACCAAAAAAGTTTGATCTTATTAAAGGGGGTGTAACTGGGCTTTTAATGCTGTGCTAAATCATATTTACTGATGAACAAACTCTCTGGCCCTGAAAATGGAAAAATGTCCATTTTTTTCTGTTGTGATTAAAAAATTACAGATTTATAAAGTAGTTTTTGAACATTGTTCATGATATTTCAGTTTCTATCTTAATCCATTATGAATATTTAGTCTTTATTTTGATCTGTGCAAAGTGACTATAAAGAATAGGATAATCATTCTTTCTTACATTCTGCTTTGCACTCTTGAGAACTCTTCAATGTGATTGGCTGCTTGATGAAAAGATAAAAGATACGTTAATAAATTCCCTCTCCTGGCTGCCACTGATGTTGCTATGATCCACTCTCATGTTTCCAATGATTGTTCTTAGAAAATCTCACTTGTTTGCATGCAATGACTCTCCTGATCCCAGACTTGATATTTCAGAAATGGTCATAAGTAGTCTGTTCAAATGGGTGGTCACATTAGCAGGTGAAATACAATGCAGAGAAATGTGAAGTGATTCATTTTGATAGGTAAAATCAAGAGAGGCAATACAATAAAAAGAATACAACTTGAAAGGGGATGCAGAAGCAGGGAACCAGAAGTGTAATTAGATAAATCATTGAAGGTGGCAGGATAAGCTGAGAAACCAATTAATAAAGCACATGGGATCCAGCGTTTTATGAAGAGGGGAATAGATTACAAAAGCAATGATGTTACGATGAAACTTTGAAAAATCTGGTTCTACCTAAACTGTAGTATTCAA
Organism: Sphyrna mokarran; assembly: GCA_024679065.1. Classification (NCBI taxonomy): domain Eukaryota; kingdom Metazoa; phylum Chordata; class Chondrichthyes; order Carcharhiniformes; family Carcharhinidae; genus Sphyrna; species Sphyrna mokarran. Next base: position 84,038,587 of record JAGIQG010000006.1, read on the forward strand.
TCCAATTCTAGGCACTGCAACTTAGGGAGGATGTGAAGGCATTAGAGGGAATGAAGAAAAAAATTCAAAAGTAGTTTCAGGAATAAAGAACTTCAGCTTGGTAGATGATTTGGCAAGGAGATTTAATGGAGGTGTTCAAAATCATAAGGTAGAAAATCATTGGAAACATGAGAGTGGATCATAGCAACATCAGTGGCAGCCAGGAGAGGGAATTTATTAACGTATCTTTTATCTTTTCATCAAGCAGCCAATCACATTGAAGAGTTCTCAAGAGTGCAAAGCAGAATGTAAGAAAGAATGATTATCCTATTCTTTATAGTAGGATAGATAGTAGGTTCTAGATAGAGTAGAAAGGAAAAACTGTCCCTTTTGGCAGAAGGGTCAGGAATCAGAGGACATGGCTTTAAGGTGATTGGCAAAAATACCAATGGCAACATGATGAAAAATCTCTTGACACACCACATGTTTAGGAGCTGGAATATACTGCCTGAGAGGGTGTTGGAGGCAGATTTAACCAAAGTTCTCAGAAGAGAATTAGGAAAGATACCTGAAGAGGAAAACATTGTGAGGTTACAGAAAAAGGGCAGTTGAGGGGAACTAGGTGAGTTGTACTGAGCAAGAATTACCTCCTGGTGTGCTGTAACCAGCCTTTGATTCTATGATCCCTACCAGACCCAGATTGTATAAATATCTGAAGGAATTAAGTTGGAACAAACTTTTCTCTTTTTAAAAAAAATACTAAAAGTAAGCCTAGATGCTCAATTACAGGGCTTCCCAACCATTTCTATCCACATAACTCACAGTGACCTCCCAAGAGCATTGCGAACCCTAAACATTCTTACCACGTTTTTGCTGTGATGTAGGTGAACACAGAAACAAAATGTATACAAGTCTTTTCCAGCTATTTGTATAAAGCTACATGGTATGTGCATGTCCTCTGCCTGCCCCTCTGTTCCCTATATAGACACCTCTCATTAGCGTCATATAGACACCTCTCATTAGCGTCTCTTATGGGGAAATTTTCATTGCACAATTTCTCTTCGATGGAGTTCTCCACTGCTCTGACTGCTCCCCTGACCGTTGCTTCTGCCACTCGTCTACCAGCTACCTCCTCAGCTCTCCCTTTTCCTTCTTTGCTGCTAAGCTGCAGCAGTTACTCAGCCACTCTGGCCCCTGCCTTCCAGTCTTGGGCTTGGTGCTCAGCAATAGAAAAATAACAAAAAATCTAATTGACGAATCAGAGCCAGGATTTCAATTGAACTGGCCAATGTCCTTAACGTCTAATATCTGACTGGATAATTAAATCTTTTGTCTCTTTCTGATTTGAGGCCATTGCTCTTTTTTCCCCAATCTTTGCTGCAATGTTTTTGTTTAATGGACTTTCATGCTCATTTTATTTCATGTGCTTAAGTTTCTCATTCTTAAAAAAAAAACTGGCTTTTTTCTTATCATGTTGTACACCGAGTTTCCAGGAACCTCTGGGCGTCTCCTGCAGAATTCCTGGAGGTCTCTCACAGAATCCCTGGAGGCCTCTTTTGGAACGCAGTTTGGAAACGCCTGCTCAATTGGAATAATGGACCAAAAGTACCAGAAAATCTTTCTCAATTGCCTTCTTGCAAAAAAGACTGTATATTTACGAATAAAAAAGCCTTTCATTCAGCATGCATCCCTAACATGAAATCTTTCAAAGGATCTATGCATCTGTGTGTTATCGTTCACTATGTTGTACGTAAGGGTTTGACACATCCATAAGACAAGGACTGGTTACTGCTTGAATTGATGACTTCCATTTAAATGATAAATCAAACATATAATTAATTAAACATGAACAACAGTTCATTGATTTTTTTTTCAAAGTATCAATGATGAATAAGTAAACAGAAGAAAACAAAGCAATAAAGTCAACAAAAACATACCTAAATGATAGGAAACATGAATGGGCCAATCAATCAATTTACACCAAACATTTTTTGAATTTGTTTTCAGCTGCCACCTTGAATTTCTCCCAGGTAAAAGTATCACTTTTAACATAATGCTGCAACAGTGGAACAATTCTAAATAACATGATCATTTTTATCACTGAACTGCATTAATGATAAGATCCTGACAAATATTCCCTTGAAGGTGCCATCTGCTATCTTGAAAACCTGAGATTCAATTCAAGTACTTGGTTGAATTTGAATTAATGAAGTCCTTTGGCAGCCAATGTTTTTTGTCAATACCCTATTTCCTCCTAATTGTATTTATTGTTGATTGGCTGCAGTCCATATAAATATCAGTACAGCGATCTCTTCTTCACGATGTCCAGAGTGTGAAGAAAAGACTATCTCTTCTGGAATTAATAACCATGACAACATACTGAAGCTATGGAAGTCAGAAGACATTGTTATGAATATGTTTTTTTCATTCATTCATGGGAGATGGGTGGCACTGGCTGGCCAGCATTTATTGCCCATCCATAGTTTTCCTTGTTCAGAAGACAATAAAATCAACTACGCAGTGGTCACGGCATCAGGGACCCAAGTTGGATGCCTGGCTTGGGTCACTGTCTGTGTACAGTTTGCATGTTCTCCCCGTATCTTCCTGGGTTTCCTCCAGGTGCTCCAGTTCCCTCCCATGTTCTGAAAGGCGTGCTGGTTAGGTGCATTAGCCATGCTAAATTCTCTCTTAGTGTACCCAAACAGGCACCAGAATATGGTGATTAGGGGAAGTTTACAGTAAATTCATTGCAAAGTTAATGTAAGCCTACTTGTGACTAATAAATAAAATTTTAACATTGTTGTGGATCTGGAGTCACGTGTAGGCCAGACCAGATAAGGACAGCAGATTTCTTCCCTAATGAGCATTAGCGAACCAGATGGGTTTTGCCAACAGTCAACAATGGTTTCATGGTCATCAGTGGATTCTTAATTCTAAACGTTTTTATTTCATAAATTCAAATTCCACAATCTGCCATGATAGAATTTGAACCCAGGTTTCCAGAACATTAGCTGAATTTTTGGATTAATAACTGAGCAACAATACTGCTAGGCTATCGCCGGTGACAACAAGGTTTAGTTTTTCTAGTCAAGTGAGGGTCTTATTACAAATTCAGGGTCTTCTGTAGTGGATGACAGTTTCAGTAACTCCTGCTCATGTTTCAAAGGAATGAAAAGCCATCTTACACGTAACTTTATATATATCAAGGAATGAACTTCTGGAACTACAAACTCTTGTGTTTAGGTGTCTGAAGATGGGCCAGAACACCTGCATTGCTGCTTTACAAGCATAACTTCCTGGGTTGCCTGCTATCTCTCTTTTAATAAATAAATGTTGAAGATGGGAATCTCTTTTGGAGAAAGGAAATTTGCAAACCATGAACAGAAAACTATTCCCAGGCAGTTGTTCAAGTAAAACCAGAAGCATCCAGAGCAAAGAACAAAAAATATTCTGATGAAGAATCAATCCAGAGTGATGTTACAAACTTTCATCCAATAAGGCGATGGAACACTGCAGTCTGATTTAAAGATCCCAGCATTAGCCATTTTGACCTGCTGTTTTAAATTATAATTGTTTTGTACCAACACATACTGATAGATTCTTGGGTGTTGAACTTGGAATTTAGGTATTTCCTCAGCCAGACTGCGTAGCAGTGAAGTAGATTTTCAGCCTGACTTCATTTATAAGTACATGATTATCATGGACTTTAAATACCTATTAATTAGATGTCCATAATGTGCATCCTTCTCTCCTATGTACCATGGGCTAGATTTTCCATATGAATTATATAACTAACAGCAGGATAGATAATTCAGATCCTCAAGCCTAATCAGCTCATGAGTCAGGCCGTGCGGATTCAGAGGAGTGGCATGGTTGCAAGATTACATTGAGGTGGTGAGAGGGGTGACAGGCTGGGTTAGAGAGGTTGGAAATGAGGAAGCTTAAAAGTGGGTGTCTGATCTTGGGTGGAAGGAAAAGCAGTTGTTGTAATGTCCTAACTATGTTAAAGGTTGTGGATTTTAACCAAAAAGTAAAGATGTGGTTTGCACATGTAGATTCAAAAGTAATACACAGCAAATTTGTTCTAGGAGTTCTTGCCTGTACAGAATACAGACAGAAACTAAAACAGCGACCTATGCAACACCTTAATGATCAAATTGTGTGACCTACTCTTAAAGCAATCATGCAACTATAGTACATATATAAGAGATGACTTCAGTGAACGCACGGGAACATTTCAAGGTTGTATCCTCCTTCTTGTCTGTTAGTAGCCCATGCAATGAAAGCTGCTCAGCCATTTACATTACTTCCACCTTCTTCTGTCAGGTAATTTGACTATGATGTAGAGATGCTGGCATTGGACTGGGGTAAACACAGTAAGAAGTCTCACAATACCAGGTTAAAGTCCAATAGGTTCATTTGGTAGTAAATGCCACTAGCTTTTGGGATTTGCCCCTTCATCAGGTGAGCCCATTCACCTGACAAAGGGGCAAACCCCGAAAGTTAGTGACATTTACTACCAAATAAACCTGTTGGACTTTAACCAGGTATTGTGAGACTTTTTAAGTTAATTTGGCAGCAGAGGTGGAGTGAGGCCCTTAAGTTGCCATTAATTGTCTGACCCTTTCCCTGCCCTCCGTAATATGGGAGAGAGGTCAGGGGTGAGTGGGATGGTGGCGGGAAGGCCACTGACTTTATTTTACAAGTCCCCTCCGGTGACGGACTATAAAATCCTGCCGCATAACTGATGGGTATGTTTCAAGCAGCTGTTCCTTTCATAATATACTGTGTTTTCCTGTTGCATAATCTCTTATTTCCGAATCCTATGTGGAGTCCTGATGTTATCACTTCCTGTTTTCATTACATTACTCCACATAACTTGGGAAATATTGAGAGTCGCTAAAATAGCTTGTTCATGTGTTTAATATCATCAATATATCCTCTTATGTTCACAATACAGGAATACTGTTCTCCCCTTCAAAAATAAAGTTTTCTTTTCTAAAAATAATGTATTTTCTGTGTCACTAACTGTACAACTTCAATTGAGGAAGCAAATACATAAATATTTGAGAATATGCACTCTTGGCATGATTACAACGGGCTTTAAAAGGCAGACTTCCTGATTTCCTTATAGATTTTGGTGTAAAATCATGTTTTTTGGCCCAGATTTTTACCAGGTCAGGCTGAGTCAGGAGCCTATGGTGGGAGGAATATGATTCTGAGGTTCTCAGCCCATTTCCAGCAATTCCAGTGTTTGTTAAAGGTACAGTAGCCATCCCAATGCTGGACTCTTGTCTTTGCTACTACCTTTCTGGTTATGGGCATGTCAAATTTTTTCACAATTTGTTGGGTTAGGGCCATTTTTTAAATACATTTGGCACAGCACCTCAGAGGAGTTGTGAAGCACGGGAAAACCCTAGTACCAAGTCATCAACTAAAAATAAATTCAACATTTAACAAGGAATACCTTGCCCCTTGTCATCAATCAATTAATCAAATATGGGCATTCATATTAGAAATTGTGGGAGATTTATCCTCTTCAGATCTCTTAACCCTGTGCAAGTAAACACACAGGTAGTGAAAATTCTTTGCAAATAAACAATGGGTTATTAAAAGAAATAGAAATGTCAGTCAAACAAAGCTTCGCTCACTTCTGCCGTTGTATGAACATTGCTTGCTGAGATCTATGTGGATTAGTCATTCTTGGAGGTCAACCGAGCACATGTAATGATCCCATCTGTTCAGCAAGGTTTTATCGACCTCATGCCCTCATTATGAATGTCTGATTGAACTCCAAAAAAAGTTAATCCACTTAGATCTCAGCAGGTAGTGTGCAGACAGCTTTCATGAGGAGTGAAAACTTTTGTTGATTGACATCTCTATTAGATTGCACTAACATGCTCACTGGAATTCTACTACCCTATCCGCCTTGGAATGGGAGCAGGCAAGGGATGGACAATGGGAATGGTCATTGGTCTCAGTTGAGATTTTCCAATCTTGGGTTGAGTGAGGCCATAAAATCCCACTTGCTGTTTTTCATAAGTTGTTTTCATTATCTATGTATTTGTTTACATGAGAGAAAAAATTCTGAGATGGGTAAAATTTTCTGACACTGATACTGTGAATGACTATGGCTGATTGACAATTTTCAGAGATTTTTTTTTATTGAAGGGTCTTTTCAAGTCTCTGCTGTTGTCAGTTCATTACAAAGATTGGCCAGACTTATTAAAGCTCTCTATTCTGTACGTGGTGGATACCATTAGAGTGGATGGAAGATGCATGCTGGGGCATGGCTGGGACATGGGAGATTATGAGGGGCATGAGAAATTTGAGGGGGAATGGAGAAAATTGGGTCATGGGGAATTTGAGGGGATAGGATGTGCAGTTGGTGATGGAGATTGAGAAGTGAAGAAATGAGGGCCTGAATGTAATCATTAAAACTGCTGTAACATCCCCATAATTAGATGCAGGTATTCTAGCCTCATGGCCTTGCCATTCTCCTGCTTCCATTGCTGTCTTGGGGCCAGCGTCTGAGATGGGGGCATTGATTCCATCCCATCTTGTCTCTGGAACTAAAACTTTTCCTGACTCACGGTACCCAGCCCCTTCATGAAAATCTGGCACCTTGGCTTCAATTCAAATGAAGAATCTGTTCCTTCTTGTCCGACATGTGTTGTATTTGCTTTCATGTTGTTTAGACCCTTTTCCTTCTCTTGGTTTAAATTCAGTTGCAAGATTTTGTTTCTCTTTTCACAAATGTTTACATGAAGTCTTTCAAATGGACAACTTGACCATGATGTAAGCTGCAAAATGGCGTTTGGTGGCTTATTTCTGCAGTTTGGCAGATAGTACATTTGCTTACCATTGATTCTAAACCAGACTAATACGCAAAGCCTTTTGCAATGGATTTCATATTGCCTATTCCTATCTGTCCACTATGGAGCTCTGCCAAAATCCTATATCTTAAACAGTTTTGTGACAGTACCTGATGCAGCCCTGTTCACATTGCAACTCATTACGATTGTGGAACCATTTCACTTACTTGTTAGTGCACTATTCAAAATCTGACCAACCATTCAATATCTGATTGTAAACTCTTTTCAGCATTGAGTTTCAGCTACAATATCAGTTGCAGTGGCTGGAGAGTCAACAACTCCTCTGCTACTACGAAAATTACATGCTCAAAGCCTGCATTTAAGTCTCCTGTGGTAAACAGGACAGTGCATTTTGTTCTAAACTGCAATATTTGATGTTGCAGTCGTACTTAAGTGCAGACCACTGCTGTGTCCTTGACACTGCAGCTGTTAGCGTTGCAGCCTTTGGTCCCATATTAGTTTGCAAGAGGTTTGTGATCTGTAACTAGTATGAACTTTCTTCCCAACAAAAACTGGTGAAACATTTTGATCCCAGGAATGATTCTAAGCACTTCCTTTTCTATTGTGTTGTTGCATTCAATCTAGGTAGCACTGTGTGAAGCTAATGCTTTATGGCTTTCAATTGTTCATCATCTGTAACATGCTGATTACTGCTCCAGTAATATAGTTTGAAACTTCACATGCTAGCTTCAGATTGTGATTTGTGTTGTGATAAATGAATAGTGCATCATTGATCCAGCTTCACTTGCATGCATAGAAAATAGAAGGAAGTGTAGGCTACTCAGCCCTTCAAGCCTGCTTCCCCACTCATTCTGATCATCAAATTTAATATCCTGCTCACGTCTTTCTCCCTTCCCCGGCACTTCGGTCCCTTTAGTCCCAAGAGCTATATCTAACTCCTTGAAATCAAGCAATGTATTGGCCTAAACTATTTTCTGCAGTAGTAGAAGAAGAAATTTCTCCTTGCCCCAGTCCTATGCATCCTCAAACCATGGTCCCTAGTTCTAGATTCCCCCGGCACTGGGAACATTCTTCTGAATCTACACTGTCTAATCCTGTTAGAATTTTAAGAAATCCTCTCTCACTCTTCAACCTGCAATTAATACAATCCTAATCTATTTAGTCTCCCCTCATATGACCATCCCAGGAATCAGCCTGGTAAACCTTTGCTGCAATCCCTCCAGAATAAGAACATCTTTCCTCGGATAAGGACACCAAAACTGCACACAGTACCCTAGATGTTGCCTCACCAATGCCCTATAAAGCATTCCTATTCCTATACCAAATCCTCTCACTATGAATGTCAACATACTATTTGCCTTCCTTATTCATGCTTGCTTTCAATGAGGTGCACGAGGGTACAGAGGTCTCACTGAGTATCCACCTCTCTCAATTTGCGCACATTCAAATAATAATCCTATTATTGCTACTGAAGTGGATAATCCACATTATACAGCATCTGCAATGCATATGCCCCTCACTTATTCAGTTTAAATCAAACTGAAGCATCTCTGCATCCTCCCATCTAACTTTGTATCATCTGCAAATTTGGAGACAATACATTTAGCTCCTTAATCCAATCGTTAATATATAATGTGAAAGTTGGGGTCCTACACAGGTCCCTGCAATGCCCCACTAATCACTGCCTGCCAGTTGAAAAAAGATGCATTTATTTTCACCATTGCCTTTTCACATTTTGAGTTGATTTTATTTATTATTGTCACATGTATTGGGTTACAGTGAAAAGTATTTTTTTTTGCACGTTATACAGACAAAACATAAGCAGCTTAATATATGATAGCACCATTCAAAAGTCTGATGGTAATAGGGAAAAGGCTGTTCTTGAGTCAGACTTGTGTAACATTTGTTAATGGAAGAAGTTACAAGAGTGTGTGTCCAGGTATGTGGGGTTCCTGATTATGCTGGCTGCTTTGCCGAGGCAGCAGGAAGTATAGATAGAGTCAATGAATGGGAGGCTGGTTTGTGTGTTGGACTGGGCTACGTTCACAATCCTTTGTAGTTTCTTGTAGTTTTGGTAAGAGCAGGAGCCATACCAAACTGTGATACATCTGGAAATTATGCTTTCTATGTTAAAAATTGATGACAGTCAAAGCAGACATGCCAAATTTCCTTAACCTCTTAACAAAATAGAGGCATTGCTGGGTTTTATTAACTAAAGAATCTGCATGGAGGGAACAGGATATGTTATTGGTGATCTGGACACCTAGCAACTTGAAGCTCTTGACGATTTCCACTTTACCACCATTGATCTAGCCAGGGGCATATCTTTCACTATGCTTCTTGAAGTCGATGATCATCTCCTTCATTTTACTGACATTGAGGAGGAGATTATTGTCATTGCTTTTGATCAGTTTCTCTATCACTCTCCTGCATTCCATCTTGTTATTATTTGACATTCAATCCATTATGATAGTGTTATCAGCAAGGATACGGTCGCAAAGAGAGGAGCCAAGTCCCAGACCACGGAGTTTGGAGATTTTTTTTAGTGATAATGGTGTTGAAGGCTGAGCTAGAGCTAATAAATAGGAGTCTGACATAAATGTTCTTGTTAGATGTTAGAGATTTGAATGTAGTGCCAGGGAGATGGTGTCTGTTGCGGCAAAAGGCAAACTGTAGTGGATCCAGACAATCTGGAAGGCCGGAATTGATTCGTGCCATGAGTAACCTTTCAAAGCACTTCATAATGATAGATGTCAGAACCATTGGGCATAGTCATTAAAGCATGCTGCCTGGCCTTTCTTTGGTACAGAGATGATGGTCATCTTCAAAATGCCGTGAAACTAATATAGTCACAGACTCATTTGTGAAATTGCAGAAATTGTGAGTAACGTTGGACCATTCCTAAAAAAAGGTCAAATTTCAACACATTTTTTGGCTTTGAAATTTTATCATTACCTTTATCTGTTTTACCAGTTGGAGCCCCTTTCCATTGATTTTCTGGACAACATACAAAAGCTGAGAAGTTTTGCTAAATCTATATAAGATGGTAAGACCCCACTATGACTGCTTTCCAATTTTTATGAGCCGAAAGACATAAGGCAGAAGGTAAAGAGGGAGGGTGGGTGTTTGAGGGTGAGGGGTGATGGTGTTGGTGAGAGATGAGGAGACCAGAACAAGAGAAGCAGCAGGTCCCAACATTTCTCTCTCTGGTCCTGCTTATCACCAAAATCTATTAGAGTCAAAGAGGAATTATGAAGAAAGATAAGACACTGAGATGGTCAATTCACATATTTAATGACATTGCTGTGCACTGCATATCTCATTACATATGAACTCATCAAAACGGAAAAGAATCAAAAAAAACATGATATCTAAGACTGGGTTTTTCTTCTCCTGTATCATCTACATCTTGCTCTGCAAAGCTGGCTTCTCACTGGTGTTAGGATTCATATCAGGAGCCCACTCTGCATAAATAATGAATTGTCATCTAACCTATTCAAGGCAAGTGGGTCATAATCCTAGAATACATGCAGAAAATGGGGCATGATATCTATTTGAACTAAACATTGATATCAGAAGAGGCAGAGCTGGAGAATTTCCTGACATTAACTCTGTATCATTGAGTGAGCTGATGACCAAAATGAACTCACCATGAAGGTGTTTGAAGAAGTGGAATCCCTCTTCAGGACCATTTTTGTGCCCTAAGGGAATGACAATTGTTGAAGCTTAGAATACTTCAAAGCAAGAAGCTGCTGAGGCCAAAATCACTTTATGGAAAATGGCGTGATTATTTAAAGCAAAGGAAGATACGGGATATGGGACAAGTGTAACATCATGGAAATGGATTCCGATTCTTGTGGCCAAAAGCCAGCTATGCACAAGTTGGTTTTATGTGTTTTGAATTTATGAGTTTGTATGTCAATCAAATCATAGAATCGTATTGCTCAGTGGGAGATCATTTGGCTCATAGAGTCTGTGTTGGCTCTTTGAAGGGCCTATCTAATTAGCCTTACTTGCCTGCTCTTCCCCTATAGTGCTGCAACATTCTTCTAAACTTCCGGTTCTTTTACTAAAGTGCAGAAAATGATCAGAGCTCTCAGAAAAATTCAGTCCTGGGTTTTGGGATGAAGTAGCATTTAAAAATTTAGAAGAGTTTTTAATCAGCTGAATATCCAAGTGTAGTTGTGCCATTTTCACTCATTGGTTGATTCTTTGAGCCTTTCCCTTGATGCAATTGTTTAATCTTTGACTGCTCAGATTTTTACATTCTAGTTCTAACATTATTGATTTAGTATTAATTGCTTTCAGTTAAAGTAACAATTTTGGGTGAGCAATTTAGGTGACTTCAAAATTGAAGATATTTAATATTACTTTAATATATTTCCCCAGTAAAATCACAAGATGATAATTGTGAAACAAGGACCAATGGAAACAGTATCAATTTTACATCAGACTACATACAGTCTAATGTGGGTTTAGTTCCAACTACAGAATAGCTCCTGTCAGCTTTTTCCTTTGTACTATTATCAGCATCATAGCAAAGATATACATCATGACACAAAGCTCACTTAATGTTCTTGGTGTGCTTGCACATGGGTGAATCAACATTTTTTTTTCTATAAATCCCTTCCCTATGTTTATAGTATAAATAAAGGTCAAAGAATTATTTGCAGTCCCCAGAGCAAACTATTCCAGAGTTAATCCAGATGCTTGTGTAAACAGGATTAAAGAAATGCTTTGGCACTATGTTACATGAGAGAGAAAGAGGTCTTTCAAACCTTCGTTGGTGGAAGGAAAGCTTAATTAAAACCTTCCTTTGGCTACAATAGGCTGTCTTTGCAATTCAGAATGTTGTTTGGGGACATGTGCACTGATGAACCAATCTGTTCATACTCAGTGCCAGAATCATGTTGGGTTTTCAGTTGATTGGCATAATACTGTTTTATTTATCTTGTGAAGAAATGGAAACTACAAATTAGGAGGATGAAACAACCATATAAGACTATTATGAATGCTCATAAGCAGTTCATCTTTCTTATCCATTGTCTTGCCGTTGAAGATTATATGTCTTAGGAAGGACAAAATAGTCTCATGCAAAGCCTTTTCAATATTGTTGTCAATGTTCGTCCATTATTAGCAACAAAGAGGAGTTGCATTAAAATGCTGCCTTTCATGATCTCAGGATGCAATAAAATACTTTACAGCCAGTGAAGTTCTTTTGATGTGTAATCACTTTTACACCATAGGAGACCTGGGAGCCAATTTTGCAAGGTCCAACAAGCTATAATGAGATGGTGGTGGAGAAATAAATATTCCCGAGGACCCAAGGGAGAATATTCAGCATCCTTCACATAGTATCATGTGATTTTTGAAGTTCACACAAAAGGCAGACGGGACCTTGCTTAGCACCTCATCTAAAAGACAGTACCTCTAACAGTGAAGCATTCCATCAGAACTGCACTGTGTGTTGAAGTCTTAAAAGTTGGGACTTGAATCCACATTTTTCTTTCCCAAATGAGAGTACAATTATTTTTGCAAAAAGCCAAGTAGAAATCTTGAATTCTCCTTCAGAAGATAAGGATACTGGGACACCATATGCCAAGAAGGCACTCCACATGTCAAATGTTTATCAGGATCTAACTTCTAGAATTCCCAAGTGACTTTCCAACTGTTTAAGTCAAGAAGTTAGCCAGCATTGTACAAATGAAGCCAGCCATTTAAGTGGTTCCTTCCTGTTGTCATTCACAGATAAGACAACCACTTGTTAAATTCACTGAAGTTAAAATCGACTCCATATCTGGTTTGGCTTGTCTGAATTTACTTCCTCCCTCTAAAGAAAGTGCCATCCTTTGAGATAATCATGGGATGACATGGATGGGGCATGTGGTGAGGAACTGTCATGGAGAGGAAGTATGAGTACTGTGAGTCGTTTGTTATTTCATTCTTTTCTTGGCTGGGACAAAGTGGTAAATCACTCTGGCTAGCATTTTGCCAAGCCCGCCTTCATACCAGGCATCCCCTTTGGTTGCTTACAAGTAATCTCCAGGGACAGTAGTCCCAATTCCTATAAAACTTGGCACCCTCTTCCCTGGAATTAAAATCTGAACCTCCCGGGCATTTTTTTCAAGAGTTGGGATGGCGTTGCTGGGAATTTTGACCCTGCGCGCCTGACATGAGAGCAAAGATTCAGGCCTTGACCTGTATCCGTCCTATATACCTGTCTGATCCCTGTCTCGAATCCATTACCAATTCTCACATATTTCACTCCTCTTGTCATGGTTATTTGCTTGACCAGTTGCTGATGCACCCATTCCTGATTATCCTCTCTTTCCCTTTAATTCTGCCCTGATCATATCCCTTTCCCCTTCAGCGACTGAAACAGATGTAGTGGCCTGAAACAGATATAGTGGCCTGAAATTCCAGCAGCTGCCTGAGCATGCCTAGTGGGTGTCTGCACCTCACCAGTCAGGTGAGACAACTCGGGCCTACCAGAGTGAATGCTAGGATCACTTCTCGAGCCCAGTTCACATGCAGGTCTGTACAAAAAACATTTCTAGGTCATGATTCCAAATTGTGGCCCAACTAATTGTTTGCACAAATTTAGCTTTATTGCTTTGTTTTTGTACTTAATTCTCCCCATTTATAAAACTTCAGTTCCCATATGCTTTTTCAAAAATATGTAAGACCCATTAGTAATTAGCAAGCATTTTCTCTTAGCTCTTGAAATTATACTGTGATATTAGCACGCAAGTGCTTAATTTATGTACATTTTTTGTCTGCTATTTCAAGTGAGGCATTAACCCAATTAAAATAAACGGGATCATGTCTTATTAAATCCCAGGCAAAAACAACATCAATGAGCGTGTAAAATGCTTGTACGCTAATTCAGTTAGAACTTTGGAATAAATTTTAGAGGGGGAAATTAGGCAAGATGTAAGTACCATTACTAATAAGTACTTTCCCTCAGGCTTTGAAATTTAATTGTGCGATACTAAGTTAGCAGCAGCTCAGTGCTTGTGTGCAGCTTGCCAATAGTACCCATGTACAGTACTTCAGTCAGTGTTCAACCGACCATGGTTGCTGTGTGAGTTTCAAGGCATCATGACATGGTATATCAAAGCCTGTCACTCAAGCAGGTATGGGGCTTTTCGACCTCGGACAGCTGAACAGTTGACTGACCAATTAACCCCAACTGTGACATCCTCAGCAAAGGAATACTTCAGCATTATGCTCATGGACAAACTGTACATAAAAGCACAAGAATTACAAGAGGTACTTTAAACCTTTAAATCACAACAGGAAAACCAGTTGAGCACTCACCCAGCAAATACTGCAATATCACATGGACCCATGTATTTCAAACACTGATTCCACCAATTAAATGATGTTACTCACAAAAGACATCATTGGCTTGTCATTCTTTAAATGTGCTGTGAAATGTAGACAGAAAAAAAAGTGTCTGAAAATGAATTGTGCTGATAACTAGTTAAATTTAGCATTTTCCTGCCTATAGATGTATACGATGTACTTTCATGGTGTTTCACTCCAATAGACCATTGCAGACCAGAACACCTCATTCGCCTGACGAAGGCTACAAAGGCTGAAAGCTTGCAAGTTTACCATCAAATAAATCGGTTGGATTTAAAATTGGTGTTGTCAGACCTCTTACTGAGTTTACCCCAGTCCAACGCAGGCATCTCTACATCACGTTTCATTCCAAAGCAGAGTTGGAAAGAACTACAATGGTGTCATTCAGGAAAGGTTCCCAAGACTGCTGTTGATGAGCTGATCTGGTTAAAGAATTGCTGCATGTAATTCATTTCCAGCAGCTGTATGTAGAAATTTTGACATTTTTCTACTTAGTGCACAAAAAACCAGCTCATCGATCTGACTGGTGTAAATGACTAAACTCTCTTTATCAGTCTAAGTTGAACTGGACTCTGCTTTTCTCAGCCGAATGACCTTTAATGGAACCATGGCTGTTAACAAACCTGTGTTTTGGCTTCATTTTCACTTGCATCAGTAAACCAGAAGCAGAGGTTAATAATGTCAGAAACGTTAATTATTGTTTGGTAATGGTTTTCGTCACCAGTTACCTCAGGGCTACTTTATTATTCTTAGCATATGGAGGAAAATATACTGCAACAAATAGCAGCCAATGATTCAGAAAGGTCAGTAAGCCAGCATCCTGTGAACGAGTTGAAAAGGGCATTCATTATCATCCCAGGTCTAAGATACCACTGGAAAATGTCATCATAAGCTGCATCAAATTCTAGATAAGTTTTTTGATGGCAAGAAGTTAAATACTTCACTGCTATATCTTAAGTGATAAAAGGTAACTTCAAAGTACTTCTACAAGAAACAAGAAATTGTTAAAAGTTTTTAATTCCAAAGCAGTATGTTACCAATTAGGGAAAGGGCAGCTTGAAAACAGAATGAAAAAATCAAAGAACTTTTAGGCAAGGAGTCTTGTAAGTGGAAATCATGGAGCAGTTGGATTCAACTTAGTAAGAGGGAGAATAAATAAAGTGTGGGCTTTTCAGAATTTAGTGACTAAAAGTTGCTATTTTTATAGAAGGATAATTAAAATTTTGATATTTAGTAATTATACAAGTCCTTTATAATATGCAAATGTTATTGTTTCTGCACACATTTGCATTGATACATTTTACAATAGGCTATATGCTCTGTGGTTTGATCTTTGCGTATTGCAAACTCAAACAGTGTTGTGTGTAGAATAATGATGATGTTGCCGAAAAAAATTGGATTGTGTTCAGTCGGGGTATTTGCTGAGCAGGAGATTTTCAGTGCTTGAGTGGAACAGTTAACTAACAGCATTAGAAAATCAAAAGGCAAAATGCAGCAGATGCTCTAAATTTAAAATATAGACAGAGATTGTTGGAAATACTCAGCAAGTGATACAGCAACCTTGGAGAGAGAAAAACACAGTTAATATTTAGATTCAATGAAATCTCATCAAAACTGCAAAAAGTTGGAGATGTTACATTTTTAGTTTAAACTTTATTTAATAGTATCACAAGTAGGCTTATATTAACACTGCAATGAACTTATTATGAAAATCCCCTACTCACCACACGCTGGCAGCTGTCCAGGTACAATGAGGAAGAAATTAGCATGGCCAATCTATCTAGCCAGCATGTCTTTCAGACTGTGGGAGGAAACCAGAGAATCTGGAGGAAACCCACACAGACACAGGGAGAGTGTGCAAACACCATACAGACAGTGACCCAAGCCAGGAATTGAACCTGGATCCCTCACATTGTGAGGGAGCAGTGCTAACCACTCTGTACTTAAGCAAGTACAGAGACAAGAAAGAGAAGAGGGGAGAAAAGAATAAAAGGTAAAATCTCTGAGAAAATGGAAGGTGGATTGTATTTAACGATCACAAAAATCTCAATCATCTTTATCTCTCCTCTTCAAGTAGAAACATGAAAAAAATAGGAGCAGGAGAACAACACAGTAGTAAAATCAGTGGGCTCAATGGCATATACTCTCATAGTGGTGCATATGCAGCCAAAGATACCCTTGACTTTTCTCCAATGTGCTTGAATTCCAGAAACCTAAATTTCTGTTTCTGATTGCTCAAGGAAAATATGATGGATTGTGTCCACAAACATTGCATGAACTGCAGACTGACTGGGGCTGCTGATTTTCACCTTTCAGCCTTGAAGAAGGTAAAGCCAAAAAAAGTTTTAACTGTAATATGCAATATGGTGCTGGGAGTCACAATAGACTGCGGATTTTGATGTAAAAGCTCACATGGGACAGTGACAGTTTCTTGAGAGAAGTACAGCCTCCTCATGCATTTCTCCTTAGAGACCTGGAACTAAATCAACATGAGCTGAGAAGGCGTGGAGGGTAGGTCCATCTACAAGCACCCTGCCATCATTTCCCACCCAACACACTCCACTTGTCACTGTGGACTCTGTACATCTCCAGTTGCAGCTGCTCATGGTCCTTCCAGCTGTTTTTGCTGCTTCTGCCCCTCTAGTGGAATGGATTTGCAATAAGATTCCCATCCTCTGACATAACCAGTGCCCCCTCGATTTTCCTGAACATTGTGCAGCAACTATAATCAAAAAATATGATGAATCTGAACTCAGGTGCTGGAGCATAATGCAAGCAAGGTGCCCAATGAATGATTCCAGCAACAAAACTAATAGCAGGTGTGTATTGTTGGCCAGTAGGTTTAGAAATTTCAGTGCTCAGGGTGGAAAGAGTTAATCAGGGATACTGCAATGGATTAACGCTCCAAAGAGACCTGCTAGTGTGGTATGCATTTCTAATTATGCTTCACTGATCAGTGGGTCAGAGAAGGCCAGGAGAAAATGAAATATAAATCTGTTTTAATGGCCTCAAGACAGTACTATGTTTACTCCAATCATTGGTAATTAAGTCTTCAGCCATAATAGCTATATTAACTGCCATGTACTGAATATGCTGCTGCATTTAGAACATATCTGCAAATGTCAGCATCAAACTCCATTTTGACAACCCTTGGCAGCAGTAGACATAGTAGGATTTATCCTTCATATATCAGAATATACAGACAAAACATTCCCCAGGTAACATATGCCATCAGCATTCCTTAATTATTAAACACAAGTTTCCAAACCTCAGACAGTTGAAAATTTGAATAGTTAAATACACTGAATATGTGTCAGGCTAAGCAAACCTATTGTTGTCATTGGAAAGAAGATCCTATCATACTGTACTTAATTTCTAAAGTATATTTCACTCACCATTTCAGGATGTTTTCACGGTAGCAAGTTCTTAAATGTACATTTTGTATCATGGTTTGGGAGCACCTGTGAGGAAATTAAATTGCCTGCAATGAAAAATAAGATTTAGTCACAGGTATTAAATGTATTCAAGAGGTGGCTATATATAGCAAAGAACAATACAGCACAGGAAACAGGCCCTTCGGCCCTCCAAGCCTGTGCCGCTCATTGGTCCAACTAGATACTTGTTTGTATCCCTTCATTTCAAAGGTTCTGGGGGGAAAGCAGGATTAGATCATTGAGTTGGACGATCAGCTGTGATCATGATGAATAGCGGAGCGGGCTTGAAGGGCTTGTTCTTGCTCCAATCTTCTATGTTTCTATTACTATGGCTCTAGGCTCCAGGCACTCAGAGTGCAACACGGTGTTTGGCAGCACAGTGACACAATAGTTAGCACCGCTGCCTTACAGCGCCAGGTTCAATTCCATCCTTGGTGATTGTCTGTGTAGAGTTCGCATGTTCTCCCCATGTCTGCATGAGTTTCTACTGGGTGCTTCAGTTTCTTCCCACAGTTCAAAGATGTGCAGATTAGGTGGATTAGCCATGCTCAACTGCCCCAAGATGTGTACGATAGGAAATTAGTTTGTCAGGAATGCTGAGAGTCAACCTAGCCATTACTCTTTCATAGAATCCCAACAGTGCAGAAGGAAGCCATTCAGCCCATTAGATCTGCACTGTCTCTGCATCACAGCATCTCATGATGTAGAGATGCCGGCGTTGGACTGGGGTAAACACAGTAAGAAATCTGACAAACCAGGTTTAAATCCAGCCATAATAATAATACTTATAAATCGGTTGGATTTAAACCTGGTGTTGTCAGACTTCTCAGAGCATCCCACCCAGTCCCATCCTCTGTCTGATCACCAAAACCTTGTGAATTTACCTCTAATTCTGCCTATCGTATACATCTTGGGGCAGTTGAACATGGCTAATCCACCTAATCTGCACATCTTTGGACTGTGGGAAGAAACCGGAGCACCCAGTAGAAACTCACGCAGACATGGGGAGAACATGCAAACTCTACACAGAGAATCACCAAAGATGGAATTAAACCAGGTGTCTGGCGCTGTAAGGCAGCGGTGCTAACTATTGTGTCACTGTGCTGCCAAGCATCGTGTTGCCACTCTGAGTGCCTGGAGCCTAGAGCCATAGTAATAGAAACATAGAAGATTAGAGCAGGAGGAAGCTTTCCAAGCCTGCTCTGCTATTCATCATAATCATGACTGATAGTCTAACTCAATGATCTAATCCAGTTTACATCCT
The DNA here is from genome assembly GCA_024679065.1 of Sphyrna mokarran. Lineage (NCBI taxonomy): Eukaryota > Metazoa > Chordata > Chondrichthyes > Carcharhiniformes > Carcharhinidae > Sphyrna > Sphyrna mokarran. Next base: position 84,057,468 of record JAGIQG010000006.1, read on the forward strand.
GCCTCATTTTCCTTTGCGTAGGGGTGGGCATCTGACCCACTGCTTGGAAAAAAAGAGATCGAATTGATGACAGACTCAGGATATCACTACTGACTTAGCACCAATTTGTTGGATTATACAATGAGATTTTTATCTCAAAACCTTCTGTAGGCTTGACTCTTTAGCTTCAAATTCAAGTCCTCCCCAATGCTGAATTTTATATTACTTCAAAATATCAGACTGTATAACAACCAGAAAGGACAAGCTTGGTTCATCTGGCTGCTTCAGGGAGTTCAAAGGCGTAATTCACCTATATCCCTCAAATAATCTTTTGATTGCCCAGTTTTACAAAATTGTTAAATCTGGTATCGTCCCTCTTCTGAGATTGATGCTTCCCCATTTTTGTTCTCAAGGCCAACAGTTTCTTGAGGTTTAACCTGTCAACATCCACAGGGATTTTAATACTATTTCAATTTTCTCTAATGTAACAATTATAGCTTTGGCAATCTTCCCTTTTCCTTCAATTATATGATGCCTTTTTTGGAATTAATACCAATTATAACCCTATAATGTTAAAATTATAACCTACTCTGTCGCCTTATTGGAGATGATGGGAAGATTGGCGGCTATAATGCAGACATTTGATCTTCTTAGAGATGCAGACAGTTGAATAAAAGCAAAATGGACGGGAGGGCAGTAGGCCTGACAGCAGAATGGTCATGAACTAGGTGGTAGTGATGTGACCAGAAACAGTGGCATCATGTGCCAAAATATGCTAATGAAGCTCAAAATCCAATTTTCATTCATCTGCAGCCCACTTAAGTTCATGTATGCAATGTCAAAAATGGACTAAGTCTAAAAGCTTTCTAATAGTCTGAAAGTTTGAGTATAAGTCAATATATAAGGGAGGTCTGGTGATGCAATGGTAGTGTCCCTATGACTGGGACAGAAACTCACACTTCTGGACCTACAAGCCATCAAAGATATGATCATAATGGGGACAAATGCACTAAACTCATTTTGAATGGGAGGTCAGCGAGAATATGCCTTCCACCACAGAAGCTTTATCCAAACCCATATCCGAGGTCACCATTGCAGAGAACAGATCAGCCTTCTTAAAATTCAACCCATGGAAAGCGACTGGCCCCAGTGGTATACTGGATGAGCATTCCTACACTGTGTGGACCAGTTGGTGTGGGTTTTTGCAGACATTTTCAACCTCTCTTTACACCAATCTGAGGTCCCTATCTGCTTCAAGGAAATGGCCTTCATCCCTGAACCAAAGAAAAGCCTATTTGACTATTGTTCAGTGGCTCTGACATCCAACATTATGAAGTGCTTCGAAAGGTTAGTCATGGCATGAATCAATTCCAACCTTCTAGATTGCCTAGATTCACTACTGTTTGCCTACTGCCACCATAAGTCCACAAGAAATGCAATCTCCACGGCCCTACATTCAACACAGCAAAACCTCGATAACAAAGACAATTACGTTAATTGATTACAGCTATTTATTGATTACAGCTTAACACTATTATTCATATGAAATTCATCTCCAAATTCTGTGGCCTGGGTCTCGGCTCCTCCCTCTGCAACTGGGTTCTAGACTTCCTAATACATAGACTGCAATTAGTAAGAATAGGCAACGACACCTCCTCCATGATCATCCTCAATGCTAGTGCCTCATCAGGCTGTGTCCTTAGCCCCTTACTATATTCCTTATAGACCTATGTTTGTCCGACCAAATTCCCCTCAAACTCATTTTCAAGTTTGCTGATGACACCATCATAGAAAGTTGGATCTCAAACAATGATGTGACGGAATACAGGAAAGAGGGAGAATATCTTGTGAATTGACGTGATGTCAATAATCGCTCCTCAATGTCAGTAAAATGAAAGAGATAATCACTGACTTCAGGAAACGTAGTGGAGCATATGACCTTGTCTACATCAATCGGGATGAATTTGAAATTGTCAAGAGTTTTAAGTTTTTAGGTGTCCACATCACAACAACCTGTCCTGGTCTCTCTACACTGATGCTATAGTTAAGAAAGTCCGCCAACACCACTACTTTCTCAGGAGACTAAGGAAATTTGGTATGCCCACTACAGCTCTCACCAACTTTCATACATGCACCATACAAAGCATTCTTTCTGGTTGTATCACAGCTTGGTATAGCTTCTGCTCTGTTCAAGACTGCAAAAAACTACAAACAGTCATGAACTAAGCCCAATCCATCATGCAAACTAATCTCCCATCCATTGACACTGTCTATACTTCCTGCTGTTTCGGAGAAGCAGCTAGCATAATCAAGGATCCATAAATCTTCGACATACTCACTTTCACTTTCTTCTGTCCGGAAAAAAGATACAGAATCTGAGGTTACCTACCAACTGACTCAAGAGCAGTTTCTTTTCTGCCACCATCAGACTTTTAATGGACCTATCTTGTATTAAGCTGATCTTTCTCCACACCCTAGCTATGACTGTAACACTACATTCTGCACCTTCTCCTTTCTTTTTCTATGTATGGCATGCTTTGTATTGCTCGCAAGAAACAATAACTTTCACTGTACATGTGAAAATAATAAATAAAATCAAAAAACAAACAGATTGTTTATCAGTCTGTAAATCGTTCCAATACACCAGATGGCAGGCAGTAAAAGTGGGAGATTTTCTAGGTCAGCCACACTGTAGAAGGCAACAATAAACTACTGCAGTATTTCCAAGCATAATCATAGATCAATCCATTGGAAGCCCATGAGCATCAACACACTCTGAGGACATGCTACCTGAAGGGGGAAAGGAAATCCATTAGAGGTACTAATAATGTTTTTCTGTTTTATAAATAGGGAATTGTGTGGGAATGTAAAATAGTAATAATAAATTGTACAAAATACTGCTTAGGACACAGATGAGGAGGACCGTTCGCACATCATTACTCAAAGGATGTCCAAGCCAGTAGAGAGTACACTGATTCACCAGTTGATGCTAAGGGTGAGAAATTATAATAATGGGAAGAAATTTGAGATACTGGATGGAATTTTCCCATCTCACTTGCCATGGGAATTGTAGCAGGCAGGACCTCGGGTGGGATTTTCCAGACTTGGGACTAGTGTGATCAGAAAATCCCACCCACTCGGATGAGTTCCACTGGGATGAACCGAAAAAGCAGTGTGAGTTAATGTATATTTTAGTAAAACTATGAACAGTTTTGAGAATGTGAATAAGGATAAACTATTTTCTCTATTGTAAAAGAGTGACAAGGGAATATTTAATTTAAAAAGTGTTCACTGTGAATGACAGAGGAGAAAATGTTTTATATGGAACATGGGCTACTTTGCCCCGTGAGACAACTGCAGGAGAGATCACTGCACAATTTATGCGAAAGCTAGATAAGTATTTATAGAAAGTACAAGGTGATAGAGAAGATCAGGGCAGTAGGAATCATTTTGGTTTGCACTGACAAAGAGTTGACCAAGTCTTATTGAGTCAGGAATGATTGGAAAATAGTCACGAGTTATGTCACACATTCTTATTAGCATGTAAAAAAATCCAGCAATTTGTGTTGAGGAAGAGAAACGGCATGAGTTACAAATCACAGCAAATAGCTGGGTAATTTGTGCCACTAAACCATTAGCCTTGCAAGAACCGGAGTTCCACATCACCTTCCCCAGAAATTGCTGCAATTAAACTGCACATGCACATTAACTTTGCCATAGAAAGTTAGGGCAGAGATTTCATGACGTAAGGGCTCTTTGAATAACAAAATTTATATTTCTATATCGTTCAACCTTGGAGGTCTAGAAATAGAATAATTAAAATTATGAAGTTCACTGCTGCAATAGTAAGTTGTTCTGGGATGTTTATCAGATTTACATTTTTAAATATATTTTCTTGTCTTTCATTTGTGCTTCTTCTTTCTCTCTTAATCAGATTTTTATTTCCCTTTTTCCATTCTGTATCTAATTTAGCTATATATAATTCATCTGATTTCCCTTGTCATTATTTCTGTTCCTCTCTCTATCCTCTTTACAAGTAATGGGTGAAAGATACAAGTTTTTGATCCCATCACTAAGCAGTAACAAACAAGTACAGTTGTACTTAATGGTAATGGATCATCATCAATAATATTTCTCCATCCCATACAACCACTATCAATGTCATCTACTTTCTCTTAAATGTTTTGGCATCCTATTCCATATGAGAGAAAGTCACTTCTCATAGTAAGTCATGGTTCACTGTACAGAATTTTATATCTTAGTCAAATTTAAAGACAAACTTTCTAATCCTCCCCCCTGTACCATCCTCATATAGGGTTGTGGACAAGGTCCATGCAAATACTTACGTTTCATTCTTTAAATAAATACTACCATCGGACCAGAGGGAATGAAGTTTATCCTGCCGACATTGATTGACATTTTTTAAAAATTGATATATAAACAAATATTCTTTCCTCTGTAATGGGATGTTTTTCCAATGAGTTGCATTTAAACACCGGTGGAGGTTGTGCTTCAGCTTGCCAATGTGTGATTTGACTCATGTCCTTGGAGAATATGTAAGTGTTTATAAGCTCAGCATGACAAGGGTCAAATGAAGCTCAAAAAATTTGTGGTACGTCAATTAATGTGAGGGAATGTTTGAAGGGGGGAACAAATTAGTCGAATAGCATGCCAGTGAAGGATCTGGGAACTTTGAGCTGTTTGTTTAGGTGGGTCAAAAACTGTATACATATAGATTTTTCAGAAGTGGTGATAATGTAAGTAATTTTGTGTAAGTGAAGAATTTCTCAAGATATAATATACTCATTCTGGCAGATATCCAAGCTATTTCAGCTGAACTAAACGATATGTTCCCTCAAGAAGTGTCCCATGTGATACCCAGTTTCCAGAGGATTATCTCAACCACAGGGAAATAAAACTCATACCAGGAGCTACCCTCACTGATTAGCCATCAGTATTTCAAAGAATTGATAGAGCCAAAGGCATTTTTTACCGCAGACCCAGAATTCAATGCACATGTATTAGGTTAACACCAATACATTTTGGTTGGTTACGGGTGTGGTTCCGGAGGACTGGAGGATAGCGAATGTGGTCCCGTTGTTCAAGAAGGGGAAGAGAGACCTTCCAGGGAATTATAGGCCAGTGAGTCTTACTTCTGTTGTGGGCAAAGTAGTGGAGAGAATAATTAGGGATAGGATTTATAGTTATTTAGAGAGAAATGAATTGATTGGGGATAGTCAGCATGGTTTTGTGAAGGGTAGGTCGTGCCTTACTAACCTCATTGTTTTTTGAAAAAGTGACTAAAGAGGTGGATGGGGGTAAAGCGGTTGATGTGGTATATATGGACTTTAGTAAGGCGTTTGATAAGGTGGCCCATGGAAGACTTCTGCAGAAAATGTAGATGTATGGAATTGAGGGTGATTTAGCTAATTTGGTTAGGAATTGGCTAGCAGATAGAAGACAGAGGGTGGTGGTTGATGGGAGATATTCATCGTGGAGTTCGGTGACAAGTGGTGTACCTCAGTGGTCTGTTTTGGGGCCCCTGCTGTTTGTAATTTTTATAAATGATCTGGATGAGGGTATTGAAGGATGTATTAGTAAATTTGCAGATGACACTAAAGTCGGTGGAGTGGTAGATAGTGAAGAGGGGTGTTATAGTTTGCAGAGAGACTTGGACAAGTTGCAGAGCTGGGCCGAGAGGTGGCAAATGGAGTTTTATGTGGAAAAGTGTGAGGTAATGCACTTTGGCAGGAATAATAAATGTGTAGAGTATAGGGCTAATGGTAGGATTCTTAATAGTGTTGATGAACAGAGGGATCTTGGTGTATTTGTGCATAGATCCCTGAAAGTAGGCAGTCAAGTCGATAAGGTTGTTAAGAAGGCCTATGGAGTCTTAGCTTTTATTGGTAGGGGGATTGAATTTCGGAGCCGCAACGTCATGTTGCAACTGTACAAAACTCTAGTGCGGCCGCACTTGGAGTATTGTGTGCAGTTCTGGTCCCCAAATTATAAGAAAGATGTGGAGGCATTGGAGAGGGTACAGAGGAGGTTTACCAGGATGTTGCCTGGTATGGAGGGCAGGTCTTATGAAAGAGGCTGAGGGATTTGAGGTTGTTTTCGTTAGAAAGGAGGCGGCTAAGAGGGGACCTAATCGAAACATATAAGACGATTAGAGGTTTAGATAGGGTGGACAGTGATAGCCTTTTTCCTAGGATGGAAAAAGCTAGCACGAGGGGACACAGCTTTAAATTAAGGGGTGATAATTATAGGACGGATATCAGAGGCAGGTTCTTTACCCAAAGGGTGGTTCGGGAGTGGAATGCCCTGCCTGCAGCAGTTGTAGATGCGCCAAGTTTGGTGGCGTTTAAGAGTTAGTTGATAAGTATATGGAAGAGAAGGGAATGGTTTAGTTTGGAGGGGCATTGCTTTTTATATTGGTCGGCGCAACATCGAAGGCCGAAGGGCCTGTTCTGTGCTGTAATGTTCTATGTTCTATGTTCTAATACAGGACCATTATTTTTGGAGGGAGGTAATGCATTGATATACGCTTAAGAGGTAGTGTGAGGTTGAGGCAGGTGTGGGATGCTGACTGCTCATAAGAATTTTGCTTTCAATTAATGTGAAGGAATGTTTGAAAGGAGGGACGAATTGTTCACATGTCAATGAAGATACCGAGAACTTCAACCTGTTTGTTTAGGTGGGCCAGAAAACCAACTGTATACATACAGATTTTTCAGAAGAGGTATCATTCAACATTTAACGTTGATAAGAAATATCAGTTTGTTAAGTGAGTGAAATCACTTGGTTTAACTCACAAAGGTTAGATTCTAGTGGAAATGATAGAATCTCTCCTGTAAAAAAAATAGCTGGTTTGTCTCTGACACAATTATCACTGAGATATTACACTTCCCCATCATCCTTAAGGAAGGTAAATCTAATGTACCAGGATATATAGCAAATTCATGTATATTAAATGATAAGAATTTTGGAAAGACAATGGTCCTGTAGGATACTTATGTGTAAATAGTAAACATATTTATCTGTAATTCTTTGCTCTGTTAATTTGGTGGAGCCACTAATCCATTTATTTTAAATTGCTTAATACTTTTTGCCTCTAAGGAAGCCCATCTGATTTTCCATCCATTTATTTAACTGCATGGAAAATGGGGCAGGCTCCTGGAATGCATTTCTCCCTGCCCAATTTTCTTGTATTCATTGTGCCCAGACAATTCAGTAGCCCCAGGCAAAGAATAGGAATAGTACTATATTAAACTTTTACTGGAGCTCAGGGAGTGAAAATACATCTAAGATGCATGTCAGGGATTCTCATGGTATTAGGCGAGTCAGTGTTTCTTCATTGTTGTTTTGTTAAAGTGCTTAAAATTTCCTACTTAATATTGTTGTAAGAGAACCTTCTTTGTTAAGAATGCAATGCTTGAAGAAGACTCACCTGCACCTTCTTTGGCAATTGACAATAAATTTCAACTTTGTTAATGATACCTATCCCCTGAGAGTATATTTTTCAAAGGTTCAGATTAATGGGATGGCATGGTGATGCAGTGGTTAGCGCTGCTGCCTCACAGCGCTAGAGACCTAGATTCGATTCCTGGCTTGGATCACAGTCTGTGCAGATGCTGCACGTTCTCCTCATGTGTGCATGGATTTCCTCTGGGCGCAGCAGTTTCCTCCCACAGTCCAAAAGACATGCTAGTTAGACACATTTGCCATGCTAAATTCTCCCTCAGTTACCTGAACAGGCACCGGAGTTTGGTGACTATTGGATTTTCACAGTAACTTCATTGCAATGTTAATGTAAGCCTATGTGTGACACTTTAATAAGATTGGTTTGACAGTTCCCTGATACAGTATTCAAAGATTGAGGCAGTCCATGAAGGTATGCCAGGGAGATCACTGGATACCAGAAATGGAAAGCCCAAATTTATAAACTTTTATTAATCGAACTCAAAGCTGATATATTACCTATTTGGCAGTGATCAACAGGAACTGCTTCAGTAGACCATGGGTTGGATTTCAATCTATTGCTCCAAATGCCACAGAGGCTGATAAATGCTATTTAATTTCTCAGAATCCCTATAGTGCAGAAAGAGGCCACTTAGTCCATTGAGTCTGCATCGATTCTCCGAAAGAGCATCTCACCCATGCCCACCGTCCACCGTATCCCCATAACCACATGCATTCACTATGTCTAATCTACCTAATCTGTACATTTTTGGACATTAAGGGGCAATTTAGCATGATCAATCTCCCTAATTTGCTCATCTTAAGACAGTGAAAGGAAACCAGAGTATCCAGAGGAAACCCACGCACGCACTGAGAGAATGTGGAAAACTCCACAGCTGACCAAGGTTGGAATTGAACCCGATGCTCCTGGTGCAGTGAGGTAGCAGTGCTAACCACTGTGCCACTATGCTGTCCTTAATAGACTCATCTCCATTCTCTGTGACTTGTTCCAACCCTGATGTTAGCAGCTGATGTGGAAGCAAGCTACGAGACCAATCCAGCACGAATCATGTGTTTGCTACACGAATGTGAAAATTTCATTGTGATTGCATGTGTGGTGGTCCCCAACAGGTAAATGATTGTTCCAACTTCCTATTACACTGTTGAAAGCCATGGTTTCCCTATTAAATTCTGCCCAGGATGTCCCTTTTCCATTATCTCTCCTCCCATCCATGAATCTTTAAGCTCTCTCCTTCAACTCCTAATCCATTGTGATATATGCCATGATCTGTCTCTCCGTGTACTCGACTCCTTCACTGGAAGTGTGTGCATGAGACTGAAGGAGGTGCAGGTATGACAGAGAGTAGTAGAGCTGAGAAATAAAATTCTCATCCTGACAAAACATTGTATGTTCACATCAGAGTACATCTTTTTGCAGTTATATCAGACAAGGTAACGACAGTGTATTGTTTTCAGCACTGCAGTCATGTCTCTGGGGCTAAATTCCTAGCAGTAACCTTGTTAATGGTCTCCTCCCATTGGTGGAACTGTTGCCTGAAGAGCAGTCTGTCCCTGCAGGAATCATAGAACATAGAACATAGAACATAGAACATTACAGCACAGAACAGGCCCTTCGGCCTTCGATGTTGCGCCGACCAATATAAAAAGCAATGCCCCCTCCAAACTAAACCATTCCCTTCTCTTCCATATACCTATCAACTAACCTCTTAAACGCCACCAAACTTGGCGCACCTACAACTGCTGCAGGCAGGGCATTCCACTCCCTAACCACCCTTTGGGTAAAGAACCTACCTCTGATATCCGTCCTATAACTATCAACCCTTAATTTAAAGCTGTGTCCCCTCGTGCTAGCTTTTTCCATCCTGGGAAAAAGGCTATCACTGTCCACCCTATCTAAACCTCTAATCATCTTATATGTTTCGATCAGGTCCCCTCTTTAGCCTCCTCCTTTCCAACGAAAACAACCTCAAATCCCTCAGCCTCTCCTCATAAGACCTGCCCTCCATACCAGGCAACATCCTGGTAAACCTCCTCTGTACCCGCTCCAATGCCTCCACATCTTTCTTATAATGTGGGGACCAGAACTGCACACAATACTCCAAGTGCGGCCGCACTAGAGTTTTGTACAGTTGCAACATGACGTTGAGGCTCCGAAATTCAATCCCTCTACCAATAAAAGCCAAGACTCCATATGCCTTCCTAACAACCTTCTCGACCTGACTGCCTACTTTCAGGGATCTATGCACATACCACCAAGATCCCTCTGTTCATCTAGACTACTAAGAATCCTACCATTTGCCCTATACTCTACACATTTATTATTTCTGCCATAGTGCATTACCTCACACTTTTCCACATTAAACTCCATTTGCCACCTCTCGGCCCAACTCTGCAACTTGTCCAAGTCTCTCTGCAAACCATAACACCCCTCTTCACTATCTACCACTCCACCGACTTTAGTGTCATCTGCAAATTTGCTAATCCATCCTTCAATACCCTCATCCAGATCAGTTATAAAAATTACAAACAGCAGGGGCCCCAAAACAGACCCCTGAGGTACACCACTTGGCACCGAACTCCAAGATGAATATCTCCCATCAACCACCACCCTCTGTCTTCTATCTGCTAGCCAATTCCTAACCCAATTAGCTAAATCACCCTCTATCCCATACATCTGCATTTTCTGCAGAAGTCTTCCATGGGCCACCTTATCAAACGCCTTTCTAAAGTCCATATATACCACATCAACCGCCTTATCCCCATCCACCTCCTTAGTCACTTTTTCAAAAAACTCAATGAGGTTAGTAAGGCACGACCTACTAATTAATCAGGACTGTTTAATGCCCTGATCTGGCCTTCTGGTGTTAGACCAAAGAATCTGGGTTTCTTCCCAGATCTCTTGCAGCCTTTTCTCTCCATATGATAGCTCCTTGCAATATGCCAGTAGAATACACCACTTATTAAGAGCTACTCATTGCATCTTAGTGGTGCTGTGCGAGCCTGATTTGCAACTCTTCAAATAGGCCGCAACCAATTTCTAACACTGGTTGCACAGCTGTTGAAAATTCGTGGGTGGTATCTTCCATTATGAAGCGTACATTGGGTGGCAAGAGTAGAAATGAAAGTAACTTCTACTCGGAGAAGGGCTAGCTGGCCACCAGCAATCTTACGTTTGTAGAGGAATGGGTGCTAACAGGCCTGGAGACTTCAGTTCCGGGCCCACTAATTACATAGAAATCAACTTTTACATAATTTATACAGCTCTGTGTTGATTTCTGTTGGGAAACTGACAGCACCAGAAATCAGTGGCCAGATATACGCAGAGGCCGTGGGGCTCAGTGAGAAGCTCGCTATACAGCCTCCAGTTGAATGTCTCAGTTCATTGCACTGCTAGAGGAGAGCAGTGGGCTGGGAAAATCGCTGACCGGACCTGAATTCTAAACATACCTCTTATAAGATACATGACATCCATATGTTTCTTCAAGGCACAGTATCATCATAATTGAATTCTCTGGAATGTTGTGAATGCTTGGTATTCAACACCTTTGGAATGATAAATAAGTCAAGGAATATGGGTTACTGTGGGTAAATGGCAATCAGGAATCTGTAGAGCAAGAAATTTTTTGTCCAAGGTGCATGGAGGAGTGATTTTGAGGGACCAAATTGTTTACTCATATGCTTCTTTCCTGTGCACCTATATTCCTGTTTCAACATAGAACATAGAACATAGAACACTACAGCACAGAACAGGCCCTTCGGCCTTCGATGTTGTGCCGACCAAAATAAAAAGCAATGCCCCTCCAAACTAAACCATTCCCTTCTCTTCCATATACTTATCAATTAACCTCTTAAACGCCACCAAACTTGGCGCATCTACGACAGCTGCAGGCAGGGCATTCCACTCCCTAATCACTCTTTGAGTAAAGAACCTACCTCTGATATCCGTCCTATAACTCATACCCCTTAATTTAAAGCTGTGTCCCCTCGTGCTAGCTTTCTCCATCCTAGGAAAAAGGCTATCACTGTCCACCCTATCTAAACCTCTAATCATCTTATATGCTTCAATAAGATCCCCTCTTAGCCGCCTCCTTTCTAACGAAAACAACCTCAAATCCTTCAACCTCTCTTCATCGGACCTGCCCTCCATACCAGGCAACATCCTGGTAAACCTCCTCTGTACCCTCTCCAATGCCTCCACATCTTTCTTATAATGTGGGGACCAGAACTGCACACAATACTCCAAGTGCGGCCGCACTAGAGTTTTGTACAGTTGCAACATGATGCTGCGGCTCCTAAATTCAATCCCCCTACCAATAAAAGCTAAGACTCCATATGCCTTCTTAACAACTTTATCCACTTGACTGCCTACTTTCAGGGATCTATTGACACATACACCAAGATCCTTCTGTTCCTCAACACTATTAAGAGCCCTACCATTAGCCCTATACTCTACACATTTATTGTTCCTGCCAAAGTGCATTACCTCACACTTTTCCACATTAAACTCCATTTGCCACCTCTCGGCCCAGCTCTGCAACTTGTCCAAGTCACTCTGTAAACTAAAACACCCCTCTTCACTATCTACCACACCACCAACTTTAGTATCATCTGCAAATTTACTGATCCATCCCTCAATACCCTCATCCAGATCATTTATAAAAATTACAAACAGCAGGGGCCCCAAAACAGACCCCTGAGGCACACCACTCGTCACCGAACTCCACGATGAATATCTCCCATCAACCACCACCCTCTGTCTTCTATCTGCCAGCCAATTCCTAATCCAATTAGCTAAATCACCCTCTATTCCACACATCTGCATTTTCTGTAGAAGTCTTCCATGGGCCACCTTATCAAACGCCTTACTAAAGTCCATATATACTACATCAACCGCCTTACCCCCATCCACCTCTCTGGTCACTTTCTCAAAAAACTCAATGAGGTTAGTAAGGCATGACCTACCCTTCACGAAACCATGCTGACTATCCCCAATCAATTCATTTCTCTCTAAATAACTATAAATCCTATCCCTAATAATTCTCTCCAATACCTTGCCCACAACAGAAGTAAGACTCACTGGCCTATAATTCCCTGGAAGGTCTCTCTTCCCCTTCTTAAACAATGGGACCACATTCGCTATCCTCCAGTCCTCCGGAACCACACCCGTAACCAACGAGGACCTGAAGATCAGCGCCAGAGGCTCTGCAATCTCCTCTCTTGCCTCCCAGAGAACATGAGAGAGCTCTCTGAAAGGTCTGCTCCCTACTGGGAGCAAGTGGCACGAGTGCATCCCTGCCCAGTTAAGATCCCACATTGCTTTCAATGTGCCATGCCTATGGACCTGTTGAGAACATGGGAAAAATCTCATTCCTACATACAGGTACCTAAGGTCGTAGTGAATAGATTACTCTGTAGGCTCTGATGTACACATTTGGCTCAAGGAACCTGTATATCAGTACAGTTTGGCACATGCAACTGATCACAAAATCCACAGGGCAGATGTTAAGTATTGCAGTTTAATTCAACTATCATAAATCAAGGTACGTGAGAGCAAAGTAGAATGCGTATAAGAAAAAAAAGAGTTGGCGTTTGCCAACCAGGAGATAGAAAACCAAATAGTAAAGGAAATATATCAGCAGCTCACTCTGCCTGGAATCCGCTGGCTGTTAGATTTTCATGGACCTGTCTGGCATATCATACACTTGCAATGCCCTTTGCATATGCCTCTGCAACATCCTGGTTTTCATCATCACCATTCTCTTCCCTGTCATCATCATTGGAGGAGACATCTTTGTCCTCACTTCTCCCTCAGCCAAGACATTTGATTTGATTTAATTTATTATTGTTATATGTATTAGTATACAGTGAAAAGTATTTATTCTTTCTTGTGCACTATACAGACAAAGCATTCCGTACATCGAGAAGAAAAGGAAAGGGTGCAGAATGTGATGTAGGACCATTCAAAAGTTGATGGCAGCAGGGAAAAAGCTGTTTTTTTTGAGTCATTTAATACATGTTCTCAGACTTTTATAATTTTCTCCCAATGGAAGAAGGTAGAAGAGAGAACATCCAGGGTGCATGGGGTCCTTGATTATGCAGGCTATTTTTCTGAGGCAGTGGGAAGCGTAGACAGTGTCAATGGATGGGAGGCTGGTTTGAGTGATGGCCTAGGCTTCATTCACAACCTTTTGTAGTTTTTGCTGTTTTGGACAGAGCAGGAGCCATACCAAGCTATGATATAACTAGAAAGAATGCTTTCTATGATGCATCTGTAGGTTGGTGAGTGTTATATTAGTCTCCTGAGGAAGTACAGGTGTTGGTGGGCTTTTTTAACTACAGTGTCTGCATGGAGGGACCAGGACAGGTTGTTGGTGATCTAGACACATAGAAACTTGAAACACTCAACCATTTCTACATCACTCAATGTTGACAAGTTTGTGCAGGGCACTTTACATAATGATGATAAGGGACACTCACCGTAGGCAGTATTGGATTACCTTGCCTGAGAGGGTCAAAAATCTGCACTTTATTTTTAGATGGCCCTTTTCGAGGCACGTGTGGCATTGTTGCTCCCCTCAGTGGCACTCTGTGGATTACAAACTGATACCAGCCAGTTCTTCTGGGGAATATAATGTGGGAAAATGTGAAGTAATGCACATTGGTAGGAAGAATAAAGAAACTTAATATTATTTAAATGGAGAAAGACTGCAGAAAGTTGCAGCTCAGAGGAAATTGAGGATCCTTTTAAATAAATTCCAAAAATCTAGCTTGCAAATTCAGAAGGTAATAGGGAAAGCAAATGGAATGTTGACTTTTGTTTCAGAGGGAATAGAATATAAAAATAGGGAAATCTTGCTAAAACTATATAAGGCACACCTGGGATACTATGAACAGTTTTGGTCCCCTTATCTAAGGAAAGATACATTGGCATTGGAGGCTGTCCAAAGAAGGTTCTCTGGATTGATTCTGGGTATGGAGGAATTTCCTTATGAGGAGAGATTAAGTAACTTGAGAATTACTCATTGGAGTTGAGAAGAATAGGAGATAACTTTATTGAGGTGTATAGGATTCTCAGGGATCTTGACAGGATAGATTTTGAGAAGTTATTTCTCCTTGTGAGAGATTTTAAAACCCAAGGGTTTTAGAGTAAGAGTAAGGGGCCACCCATTTAAGACAGAGATGAGGAAGAATTTCTTCTCTCAGAGGTAATGAACCTGTTGAATTCTTTACCACAGAAAGCTGTATAGTCGTTTGGTATGTTCAAAACTGAGAAAGGCAGAATTTTAATCAATAAAGGAATCAAGAGGTATGTGGATAAGGCAAGAAAGTGGAGCTGAGATTTATCATTTCAGATCAGTCATTATCTCATTGAATGGCAGAGCAGAATCAATGGATTGAATGGCCTACTTTTGCTCCTACATTTTATGGTCATATGGGGGTATCCGTTACTCCCAAGGAGCCATCCCAATAATTGCCAAGTTCCTTCAAAAACTTGTAACACTTGGGAGTGATTCAGAATGTTGGCATTGAAAGAGAACCCTGGGAACTGAGTATAATCTGCAACTCTGAGGCCCAAAGCCAATGCTAAATGCTGAGCCTAGCATTTATCCCAACATGGCATCCCATCAAACCTAAGATCAGGAATATCCTGGAGAATGACCTCCTATTCATACATGAGTGTACATGGAGATATAGCCTGGTGACAATCATTTGCAAGAACCCTTCCTCAGATACTATTCAGTTTGTTTCCATTACCCTCAAGAATCTATAGAGAGACCATTGCCATTGTATAGTAGAAAATCTTATTACATAAGCGCTTGTCAGCCATGGCTGTTTACCAGTGTGGATGGAGGTTGGAGTTGAGCATAGGTCCCATTCACCACCTGTGTCTCTTGATCGCATCCAGCTCTTCCCTCTTTCCCTCCCTTCATCTCTATCTCTGACAGCAGCAAGTACCACTCAGCAAACAATGTATGGCAGCTCCGGACCTTGATGGGTTCTCACTAGAATGTGATCCATTACTCATGGAGCAATGCTGGTTTCTTGGGCATTGGAACTTCAAGAGCAGAACTCAGCCAAGTCTGGGCCTCCCTAGAGTGAACTAAATAAGTTATAGAAAGACCCTTTGTTCAGCTCAAAGAAATAAAGCACTAAATCCTACTTCCCAAAAAGAGACCATTCCCATATTCACTGTGTGAGAGGTTTTATGAGCTGTGCAACAACCTTGAAGGCTTCAGTTTGGTGCATATGAAGTTCGCCAGAACGTTGTGCATCTCCTTGTTAGCCATCAGATTCTCCCCATCCTCTTTCATAATCACTACAACAGGGGTATAAAATTGGACACTTGCCAAGCAATAGCATTCAGCAAGGCACACTCATTATCTAGACAAGAAAGTTAGTAAGACACTTGATAGGAAGTTAGTGTTTGTACCAATCAACAAGTTCTTGTCAGAAGTTGAGGTTTGCCATAAAAATCCAAAACTGACTTAATTATAATAGATTAGGATTTTCGGCATGAATCCAGAAGTTAACTAATATGATTGTCACTGGGTTGGAGATAGCCATGATAATTGAGATCAATATTAGAATTCAATCTTAGGGCTAAAATTATTGTCTTAAGAAAAAGTAGACAGTCCTTATCAGGAAATTGCTTTTAGCTTGAGAGAGAAAAAAAATAATGCTCATCAAGTAGCTGTGAAATTTGTGCCTACTGCAGCTAAGATTGAGTGGGAAATTAGACTTGAAACTTTAAAGCTGCAGAAGTGTTTTGCAAATTTGTTAGAGTTAAGTTGACTAAGTCAAAATCTCAAAGAATATGAGGAGTTTTGTTTGAGACATAGTTCAAGAAATCAAGAAGGAAGACTTCACAAGTTTCAAAATCCACAGAAAGACAAAGTATTGTGCCATGCTTTAACTAGTGGAACCATAAAATCCCTACAATGCAGAAAGAAGCCATTCAATCCTACACAAGCCTTATCTCCGTAACCCCACGTAGTTACCCTGCTACTCTTCTTGTCACTAAGGGACAATTTAGCATGACTGATCAAGCTAACCTGTATATCTTTGGACTGTGGGTGAAACCTGGAGCAAACTCAGAAAGAGGTCTGACAACACCAATTTTAAATCCAACCGATATATTTGATAGTAAACTTGCAAGCTTTCGGCCTTTGTAGCCTTCATCAGGCAAATGAGGTGTTCTGGTCTGCAATAGCACACATTTCAGCACAGACAGTTTACAGATTGCTGTTTAGAATGCAAATCCTTACACCTAACCTAACCAGTCTTAAAGTGGCTAACAATGTGAGTGGAAGGAGCACTGAGCACAGGTTAGAGAGATATGTATTGTCTACAGACAGCACAGTAAATGAGGTTTTTTGCTAACCCAGGCAAGTCATGGGGGTTACAGATAGTGTGCCATGAAGCCAAGATCCCTGTTAAGATCGTCCTCATGTGTGCGGAACTTGGCTATCAGTCTCTGCTCAGCGGCTCTGTGCTGTCGTGTGTCGTGAAGGCCCTCTTGAAGAACGTTTACCTGAAGGTCGGAGGCTGAATGCCCGTGACCATTGAAGTGTTCACCCACAGGAAAGGAACTGCTTTGCCTGGTGATTGTCGAGCCATGTTCATTCATCCGCTGTCGTAGTGTCTGCATTGTCTCCCCAATGTACCATGCTTTGGGACATCCTTTCTTGCACTCACATTACATTGTATCCTTCCACTCACATTGTTAGCCACTTTAAGACTTGAATAGCAGGTTAGGTGTAAGGATTCGCATTCTAATCAGCAATCTGTAGACTGTCTGTGCTGATATGTGTGCTATTGCAGACCAGAACACCTCATTCGCCTGACGAAGACTACAAAGGCCGAAAGCTTGCAAGTTTACTATCAAATAAATCGGTTGGATTTAAAATTGGTGTTGTCAGACTTCTTACTGAGTTTACCCCAGTAAACGCCGGCATCTATACATCAAGAAAACTGGAGCACCCAGAGAAAACCAACACAGACACAGGGAGAATGTGCAGACTCTGCTCAGACATTGAACCAAACTGGGAATCGAACCTGAGTCCCTGGGGCTATGAGACAGCAGTGTTGATCATTTTGCCACCGCGCTGCCCACCTTAATCTTAAGCATTAGTTTTAGTTGTCCAATGAATCTTGTTAGTTTGCATTCTAAATTAGTGATTATCCTTTTTGTCAACAAGGTCATTCCTTGACATTAATAAATCTGATACTGGGTTTTAGTACAGAATCCAAATTCCAACAGCTAATTTGTGACACTAGGCACAGACACTGAGAATCAATTCAAAATTGTCCCAGGCTATACATGAACAGGCTCTTGCAGCATGGACCATTCTCCTGCACAAAAATTGTTATAGATCAAATCCCTAGGTCTGAAATTTCATTTAATACATACGTTCCACACACAGCCACGTGTGAATGAAATTGTTTGAATTTGCCTGAAGTGAAAGGAAAGCTGAACAAATACCTGACTGTCTTAAGTAATCTGATTTGACATAAAAATCATGATAGACAGTAGAGTTACTCGAGTATGTGTTAAGAGATTAAAGTTTGTCCAATTATGGCGATTACTATAGATCTAAGGAAATAGTTCAATTTGCTTGGTTTGATTCATAGTTTTCAGAACTGAGATCACATTATCCTCTCTGATAGAAGGCACCATGGTGCGAAATAATATCAGCATTTCTTTTCCATACCGGTGGGAAACTAATTATCAGTATTGAAGCTGAAGAATAGCGAAACATTTAGGATAATGTTGTTACCTGTCAAAGACCTGAATACAAGCCTCACATTCAGGATAAAGAAAACAACTGAAATGCACCTGACATTGAATCAAAGAAATTTGATTAATGTGCAGTGAACACATTCTGGATGATCCAAGGTAGATTGCTGGCAAATTGATATTGGCTTTTCGGTCATTGCATCACCAGCAGCAACCCCCAACTAGTTCCTGAGGAGTGGTCTACCTGGAGGGAACTGACTGGGTGGTAATGGGTAGAGGAGGTTGACCATGAGGGAGGCAGACAATTCAAAATGATTGGAAGTGAAGCATATGATCAGGAGAGAAAAGGATGCAATTGTATCCAGGGTTATTTGGAGAAATAGCAGTTGGGAAAAAAGACTCTCTGTCACCTATTCAACCTGAAGCTGAGTTTCCCAAGCTACAATTTTTCCATCACAAACCACTAACCTCCACTCTTCATGAAGTTTATTTTGTCCAAAACCCTCTTGTATATATTCTATCTAACATGAAGTCCCACTTGCCTATTCAAATACCTAACAAATACTCTTTCTGATTCCCGTAATTAAAGTTCTCATCCTTTACTTTGGATTCTTTCATTCCTTGAATTCATTTCCTATTCCTAAACTTTACAGCACAGCACCATATCTTAACATAAAAAAAAACTCTTGGCTTCTTAAACTTTGGCCTTTTGTGTAGTTTTCTCCTTTAAAACTACTATTGCCAGTCATCCCTTCAACTGCTCCAGACCGATGCTCTAGAATTCCCTCCCCAAACTCTTTGGCCTCATAAATCTCTTCTTTCTTAAAATTCTTCTGAAAATCATTGCTACTGATCACGTCTCCTTCTCTGATTCAACCCCTTTGCCACATCAATAAAGTTGCTTGTGAAGGTCCATTTGTTCAAAGATATTGTTGTCTTATTAATATCTTTTACGGAAGGAACATTTTGTGAATTAATAATAACGATGATCTAAGCATTGATGCATTCAAATGAATAATAAGTTAAAATGTATATTTAAATGGTACAAGCATATTCTCAAAACACATTGGATTGTCAAGGCATGATTAAAATGTTTCTTAATGAAATTTCAGTCCAAAAGATAAGATTATGATTTTCAATTAAGCTGAAGTTATTTATTGAACTAGTGGGTAAGAAACTTTTGTTGCAGTAAATGTAAGAAGTATTTATATAGTGTGCAAAACTGTTGTAAATATTTAAAACAAATGTAATCTACCCTCTCCAAACAGAAATATGTACATATTTTCTCAGAACATATGTTTATGTAACCCAAAATCAAAACTAAACTCCTGCAATTGTCACACACAAGGCAAAAGGTCTAATGCTCCATCTAATTATATATTGTTCCACATTTCCTCCATATGCATTTGAAAAAGGCAAAAGACGTTCTCTCCCATATGTTGTGTGGGCAAAAGACCATGACTAATGAAAGTGTTGAAACTATATAAACCTCAGCGGGGGATCATAAATGTGTCGTCTATGACCTGGCATGTGTCTCGCCCTCTGTACGTTTATATTTATATGTATATTCCACAGCACGCAGAATATTTACAGGGTTGATCTGCCACTTAGTTTTAGTGATGGTTTAGCAGGCTTCAGCTGCTCTTGGCCCACATGGATCAGTAAACTATTTTTAAAGACTGCACTTTTGAAATAACAGGCTAGGGACAGATTTGACAGATCAAGTTCCAACCTTACCATTTAATCCTTTACAAATAGTGTTTGCAAAATGTAATATCTATCTCTGATTCATATCACAGATGTATTCTCCCCACGTTGGTATTTATCATAATTTACTAAGAATAGTGATCATACAATGGAAACACACTCCCCAAAGAAAACTAAAACAAAATCTATCAAATTGCAAAGTGTTTTGACAAAACTATGCAAAACTATTTCAAATATAATGGCTTAATATTTTTATTCCCTCTCTATGTTGTTTGTGTCATGGGCAAACCTAATATTTCTTTCATTTCTCTAGTTGCCACTTGGTGTTGCAGGCTTCTAAGTGAACTCTTGCAGTCAGTATGGTGAAGATGTTCCCACAGTGCTTTTGGTATCACATTCCAGGGGATGATGAAGGAATGGTGATACATATCCAAGTCAAGATTATGTGTTGCTTAAAGGAGAATTTACAGATGACAGTCATGAACCTGGCATCATTGTGCTTATAAATGTTTGAGGTAGGAGGTGCCGCTGAAGAAACCTTCGTCACTCTCTGCAACTCATTCTCTAGATAATATTTAATGCAGCACAGCAGCGCAGGATGGTAAATGTTTTGGCCAGTGGATGCAAATGAACTTCTTGAATTTTTGCTGCAGTTACCACCATCCAGGCAGGTGGGCTATATTCTATCACCTTGCAAATACACACCTTGGAGGTGTTCGAGTGAGTTTGAGAATTCAGGAAGTGAACTACTCACCCTAGAATAACCAGTCTCCAACCTGCTGTACAGCCAGGGAATTTTTTTGACTGGTTTTGTTGTGCTTCTGGATGCTGATAGTGGATAACTCATTTATACTTGTTAACTTCCAAGGGGAAGTGATTTATCTCTCTCTGTGATGATGGTCACCGCCTGACAACTGTTTGACACAAATGTTACTTGGCACTTATCAGCCTAAATCTGAATGTTGGCCAACAATGGTGGCCTGAGTAACCGAGGAGTTGAAAATGGAATGAGCCCTACACGTGATCATCAGCAAACATTCCTATTTCTGACCTGATGGAGTGAAAGTCCATTAGTGAAGTAGCTAAAGATTTTTGGGACTGGGAAACTCGCCTAAGTAACTCCAGCAGTGATATTCTGGCACTGAGATGATTCGCCTCCAATAATTTTAACCATTTTCTTTTGCACTTAGTCATGACTACAGCCACTGGAGAGTATTCCCCTAATCTCCATTGACTTCCATTTTATTAGTACTACTGGGTATCACACTCAGATTAACTGCTACTTTAATATCAGGGAGAACACTTTGATATCAGGGAGGCACTTTGCCTCTGGAATCAGATTTTGTATTTGTTTGCACCAAGTCTATAATAACATCATGAACTCAGCAGTCCAGGCAGAATCCAAACTGAGCATTGGTGAGAAGTTATTGGTGAGTCAGTGTCACAGTACTCTTGAAGAATCCTTCTATCACTTTTCTGGATTAGAAAGAAGCTAAATCTGTCGTGCTTTTAATTAATGATATATTGGAAACTGTCTTCACTATGCCAATGAGATTTGCTCTCTCTGAGGACTATGTGCTTGTCACTTCTATCAATGACAGACATATTTGACAGGTGGGTTGGTGAAGAGGTGGTCAAGAGGCTTTTCCCTCTTGACTTTCTTACTTGCTGCAAAGTTATACCTTTCAGAACTTAGTAATTTTGGCAAATGTCAACACTACCAAGCTGCTATGGGTGAATGAGTTTCTCTTCCTATGCCCTTGTGGCACTTGGTACTTCCTCTTACTGGTGTTTACATAGTGGATCATTGATTCACTCACTGAGGGGCAAAAGATGGTTTTCTTGTCATATTTGATCTGAAATCATGTTGGATCTTAAATTAGTGTTGAGTTTCAGAATTGTCACCTGCATTGTGCTACTGTGTACACTGTGATACACTGGTGGGGACAGGATATACTCGGACAATGATGTGATAGTGACTAATAGATACAATTATATGGGTATGAATATATCAGGCTGTTGTCTGACTTGCCTGTTGCAACCACTCCCAACGTGAGGATTGATTGCCAGATAATAATGATAATGTCTTTCAAGCTGACATGGGTGTGCCTTTGTTATATTCTGAATTGATATCCAGGTCACTTCCAAATATTCTGTCTTTTTCTCTCCCCCACAACAGAATGACTCTAATCTGCCTTCAGAAGCAAGCCAATCTCATTGGTGTCGAGTCAATGCTGGATCAGACTACGTAAGGACAGTAAATTTCCTTTTCTAAAGGACATTAGTGAATTAATCTATTTTTATAAAAACTTGACAGCTACATGGTCACTGTGTACTGGAACCAGCTTCTTAATTTTCAGATTTCTTTTTTCAAAAAATGAAAAGGTCACTGCTTAAAAATAAAGGTCACTCGTGTGAGATGGAGATGAGGAAAATTTTTTTCTCCCAGATGGTTGTGAGTCTCTGGAACACTTGTCCTTAAAAGGCAGTGAAAACAGAATCTTTGAATATTTTTAGGCAGAGCTGGATATACTCTCGATTAACAAGGGGATGAAAGGATATCGGGAGTAAGCTGGAATATGGGGCTGAGGTACAATCAGATCAGTTGTGATCTTATTCGAAGGCGGAGCAGGCTTAAGAGACGTCAGTTCTATCTGGAGTCGATAATGGCAAAGTCACATGATATGTTGTGAGCCATCTTAAAAACTGCCAGGTATCCTTTTAACAAGGTGGCTTTAACATTTGTAATATTCTTCATTCTTATACTGGGCATGATACAACAAAAAGCAAAATAGCTTTGCATGACAGTTGAGTGTTTTGACCCAATAGAGAAAAGGTATGATGCAAACTCCAATGATGTACAAAGCAGAGAATAGCTCACATTGTGTGCTGATGTGAATAAAATCTTGATAAAAACCAAAAACAATTGGTTGAGTAAAATAACAGAAAAAAGAGGAAAGTTTCATGAATAGTAACGCCAAGAAAGAGTCAACGTCATAACTGGAAAGAAATAGGAACTCAGGAATAAGTATCAAGGATAAAATGGAGATCATTATATGATAAGACCAAAATCAAGCTCAAATGGAAAATTATTGCAGGAAATTGTGTGAGGAAGAACTAGTTAGTAAGCTACACAACAGCCTGTTATATAGAAAGAGTATTAGGGAGAATCTCTAGAAAACTCATCAAATGTTCAATCAGTCCAGAGACTTCCAGGCTCTTACAGAGTTCAGTGGTAGACACTTCTAAATATAAAGGGCCAGTCAAAAAAGGCAGGCTCCTTAATTCAGGATCCAATGGCTCTTTGCAAGCTTCTGGCTCCTCAGTCACCACAACACTGGTTATTCTGGTCCCATATTCTCCATCAAAATCCCAGAAACCAACCTGTATCTTCTGCCTATCATCAGGGGTTGCTTGTATATCTCCTATGACTATTACTGCTCTTCTGCTCAGATGGTCCACATGGTTTTTAACCTGCTTCCCTGTACCTCCATGACGTAGGAGACCAATCCTATTCTCGCCACTATTTTACCAGCCACCCATGGCAAAGTTTTGAACCAGGTCTACATCCTCGACTTTAAATGTTCTGATGTTCCTTCCTATATTTTCCATCTAGGAGGTTTTCCTATCCTTCACCATCCCTGCCAAACTGTGAACATCATCTCCAATTGTGTTCTTAACTGATGTCCCATCAGTAACTCAGTTGGCGTGACCCCAGTGGTCACATTATGTTGGTTCTGTTTTCTTTAAAAAAAAAGGTTTGCAGGTAACTACTTCTAACTGTACAATTTTAAGGCAGAACAATGCAAAAAAAGGAATAATAGGGCTTGTGTTATATGATAATAGAAAACTGGCTATTCACAAGAGAAGAGGCCTGTTTACCTGTTTTTTATTGATGATTTAAATGTTTGCACTAGCTGCTTTGCCAGCCTATTTGATGCTGGGTGGTAAGGTGCTGACCTCACATGGGGAATGCCATTGGATTTGAGAAATTTTTAGAATTCTCCCGCTGTAAAAGAAGTGCAATTGTTCAACACCACCATTTCTGGAATGCCATAGATTAGATAGCAAATACCTTCTTTCACTGTCAGTGATGGCTGTGGCTGTTGTTGATTTCATCAACTGCATGTCTAATCACTTGGAGTGTGTGCCAACTATTATAAGAAACATATTTCCCATAAATAGGCCAACAAAATCTCTATGTAGCCTTGCCCATGGTTGGCATGGCCTGTCCTATGGATGCAAACTCACTGATGGTGGTAACGCCTGATAACTTTGCAGCTGGGACATTGACTGACCATTCTTTCTACAACCACCACTCATAACTCCTGCCTAGGGCCTTTGGCCTGGGTGACAATGCAGTTCCTATAAACAGGGATAATTTTCTCTGGGGTGGGTCTATAACTCTGGCCCTCTAGAATAACACCCTGTCTTCACAGGTTATTTCCAATCTTCTACTTTAAGAGGATTTTAACAACTCTGACCTATCAGACCACCGCCACCTTTGCATGACCATCTTTTTTACTTTTACCATTACAAAGTCCACAAATTTATGTGTTTTGCTATGACTGATAAAGTGTCTATCAAATGCAGAGCTATAATCTTTTAAGGAACGGCTGGTGTGCTACTCTTTGTGGCAAAGGCAACTGGCTAAGTGTGCCTTCATGTGATATATACTTTCCTGAGTGATGCTGAAATGTATAACAGTACAAAAAGAGAGCCCATCTCTGCACACTTACAGAGGCAATTGGTGGCCCCAACTTATTTTCTCTAAATAGACTTAACAGCTTGGGTCTGAGACTACTATAAAATGTCGGCCATAAATATATGGATGGAAATTCTTGACTGCATGGATGACAGCAAAAAACTTTCCTTGTCTATTTGGAAGTATTTCCTCTGCATTGGACAACATCCTTGAAGCGAAGGCAATGGGCTTTCTGCACCATCAAGCATTTGGTGGGACAGCTCCCACTCCATTCAGTAAGCACAGTAAGAAGTCTCACAACAAGGGCAGATACATTCTGCTCTGATTTCCAATTCTAGCTGATGCTAATGGGAGTGGAAAATCCCAGGCATTGTTTTTGTTTTAGCTCTCTGTAATAGCAACTCAGTTAGTCACACTCCTTGACCTTTTCTATGTGGTTGTGTAAAATCTTTTCTGTGCAGATAATTATCCAGTTCCCTTTTAAAATCTGCAACTTAATCTGTCTCCACCATGTGCTCTGGCAGTGCATTCGAAATCCAAACCATTGTTGCATAAGGGAGCTTTTCCTCATGTCGCCTCTTGTTCTTTTGTTCATCGCTTTAGGGTTCTCAACCTTTTGCCAATGAGAATATTTCCTCATGAGGAAATATATCCAAACTCTTCATAATGTGGAACATGTCAAACAAATCCTTCTCTTCTGCAAGGAGAAGAACGATAGATTTAGTAATTTATCTACATAACTGAAATCTCTCATCCTTGAAATCATGTTCATAAATCTTTTGTGCACCTTTCCAGAACTTTCACATTCTTCCTGTTAAGATTGAACCAGTATTTTATGAAGGTTCGTAAGTTACTAGTTTTTGCACTCTGTGCCCCTGTGTATAAAATCTAGGATTCATTATAATTTATTAATGCTTTCCCGCTCTGCACTGCCATCTATGTCCCTTCTGCTCCTGCATTGCCCTTCCAATTGTAGCCCATTTTGTGTCACCTCTCATTCTTCTGACCAAAATGCATCACTTCACATTTTGGTACATTAAATTTCATCTCTCTGCCCATTCCACCAGCCTGTTGATATACTCTTGGGCCAGAATGTTATTTTGCTTGGGCTGACATGTGTCTGTTTTGAAAGCACATGTAATCGTGTGAGAGGATGTCAGGGTGCATTCTAACGACATTGAGCACTTTGCAACATTTAATTTGCACAAGAGTTAGAAGGGTGCCCGCTGACTACCAAGCAGACAATTTAGCCCATTCAGGGGCCAGTTGAAAGTATTTTTGTGAAGCCTATCTACTTGTAAAGTTGGTGGACGGGCCAATTGGCCTTTAGGTTTTAGCTGCAACCTCGATTCAGGGCGGATTGAAATATTAGGGTTGAAATAAAGTTTAAAAAGGCGTCTGGGGACTGAGTTTGTTTTTGAACGTGCTGCCTAGATTCTGTAAGCAGGAATTTATCATTGGGATTTAACTTGTACAGGTCTGCAGCTCCCTGAGACAGCTCCGCAGCAGCTGTCCCCTTGAGGGAGTGCATTCAAATCACCAGGCCACACATTCCCTTTTCTCAGCACCTGCCCTTCTCGGCAGTGTGAGTTTTTCTCAGTATGCATTTCAGGATGGCTGCCCATTAATTAGCCAGCCAGCGTGAACTTATTTTCCAGGGCCAATCGCAGCCAAAAGGGTAGATCGTGTCATCAAGTGCACACCCCACAGGTGCCAAATTCAGCCCTTGGAAGTCTATCACTATCCTCCTCACAGTTTACAATACTTCCAAATCTGGCATCATCTTCAACTTTAGAAATGGTGCTCTCTTCACCGACGTTTAGGTTAGGAAAATAAGTGCTCCCTTTACGTACCATCTCTCAGTCAAAAGTAAGTCAGTTTTTCTGTAATTCATGTTTTAATAGACTTGAATTAAATAACTAAACTGTTGCATAATGAAATTGTAGCTATCCTAAAGACTAATGATTCAAAATACCACATGTTTTGAAATAAAATCCTTACCAGCATTAATATCTTTTCACTTAAAAAGTCTTACTGATGTTTGGGACTCAAATGATTAATACAGAAGAAAATAATGAATAGTAGATTTAGAAATGAAATGGCCAACACATTTTCTGAGAGTTCCTCCACCTCAAAATTTGCCGCCACTATTAATGCTAGTTTACATTTAAAGTTCGTTTGTTAGTGTTGCGAGTAGGCTTACATTAACACTGCAATTAAGTTACTGTGAATATCCCTATTTGCCACACTCAGGCACCTGTTCGGATACACTGAGGAGAACTTTGAACTTAGCAATGTAACTAACCAGCAAGACTTTCAGATTGTGGGAAGAAACCAGAGGAAACCCACACAGACACATGGAGAATGTGCAAACTCTATACATATAGAGAAATTGAACCTGGGTCCCTAGTGCTGTGAAGCAGCAGTGCTAACTACTGTGAAAAATGCCACTCTCTCTCCATTATAGGCTTTCAGTGAGTCATCATGGTGTGAATAACTTTTAGCACCAGCAATCAGTTCACAAAACGGAATACAAATATGGAAGGCTAATCTAGTCCACCCTTTTACATGAACCTGAAACCCTTCAACAATATTGAGCTGCTCTGTCAATGACTTTGGAATTTTGGTTCCACCACCACATTTGAAAGACTATTCCAGGTATTAATCATTCTTTACATAAGAAATACAATCCTGACATCAGTTCTGAACTTGTCTTTTATTCATTTATACAAATGACCATTGACCTGCAATGATTTAACTCAATTAAATAAAAAGTTGTGAGTTATTCTTGAGTGAGGCATTAAAACCCCCTTTTTAATGTAGAACAAATCATTACTGGTTCAAAAGACAAGCTAGATGCAGCTTTGCATGAAGGAGGGAAAACCTGAGAACTGGGGAATAGAAATTTGCCTGCAGCATTTTGGGGGCCCAGATTTGACAGTGCATGGGCAGCAAAGGCCAGCACAGAGTGGCTTGAATTAGTAAGTTGTCAACACCCGTCACATTTCCACAAGCCACTCAATCATCAGGGGGACTGAATTTTAGGCCACTTGTCTTGCCAGGACCTGGGAGGTGGAGGTGCAGACAGCAGGAAGGCGGGAAGTCAAGCCTAGCAGCATCCATTAGCAATGCTGGGAATCCAGAATCCCCATATCGAAAAATAAATAAAATTTGACTTGCCGTTTTGGTGACAGTTACTTGCTAGTACAATCTGAGTGAAGAAATCCTAACGCCGGCAATGCTCAGGGTAGTCCAATTCCTTGAAATGCCCTAAGATATGCGTTGGATCCCTTATTAGTATAGGTAAGAGACCTTGGGTGGAATTCTCCCATTCTACCCACCATAATGGACAGGACACATCATGCAAAGGTCCCTTGATGTGGGCAGGATTTTCCGGCATTGGGGTGAGTTCACTATGTCTCTTTTAGGTGGCTGTCCAGATGCTTGAAAATGAGAGATATTCAGATGCCCTTTGGGGCTGCTACACAATGGATCTTTTTTTTTCTGTCTTTTTTCCGTTCCAGAAACTGACAAAGTGATGACCAATTTCTATTCCTGCAACTTCCTTGGAATTCAAGTCACAAAACATTTTCTCTTTTTATAATAACTATGATCCATGTTAATATTAATTTTTATTTGTTCTTGGGATGTGGACTTCAATGGTAATGGCAATATTTATTGCCTATTCCTAATTGCTGTTGAAAAGATGGTGGTGAGCTGCATTCTTGCCCATTGTATTCAGACTGATGTGAGCACTTCCATAGTTCTGTTCGGGAGGAAGGTTGAGGATTCTGACCCAATGATGATAAAGGAACTATGATTTCCAAATCAAGATAGTATTGGGGTAGTTGGAGGTATTTGTGTTCCTGTAAACCTGCTGCCTAACTTGCTTTCTAGACACTGGAGATCACAGGTTTGGAGTTATAGAACATAGAACAATACAGCACAGAACAGGCCCTTCGGCCTTCGATGTTGTGCCGACCAAAATAAAAAGCAATGCCCCTCCTAACTAAACCCTTCCCTTCTCATCCATATACTTATCCACTAACCTCTTAAACGCCACCAAACTTGGCGCATCTACAACAGCTGCAGGCAGGGCATTCCATTCCTGAACCACCCTTTGAGTAAAGAACCTACCTCTGATATCCGTCCTATAACTCCCACCCCTTAATTTAAAGCTGTGTCCCCTCGTGCTAGCTTTCTCCATCCTAGGAAAAAGGCTATCACTGTTCACCCTATCTAAACCTCTAATATGCTTCAATAAGATCCCCTCTTAGCCGCCTCCTTTCTAACGAAAACAACCTCAAATCCTTCAACCTCTCTTCATAGGACCTGCCCTCCATCCCAGGCAACATCCTGGTAAACCTCCTCTGTACCCTCGCCAATGCCTCCACATCTTTCTTATAATGTGGCGACCAGAACTGCACACAATACTCCAAGTGCGGCCGCACTAGAGTTTTGTACAGTTGCAACATGATGCTGCGGCTCCTAAATTCCATCCCCCTACCAATAAAAGCTAAGACTCCATATGCCTTCTTAACAACTTTATCCACTTGACTGCCTACTTTCAGGGATCTACTGACACATACACCAAGATCCTTCTGTTCCTCAACACTATTAAGAGCCCTACCATTAGCCCTATACTCTACACATTTATTGTTCCTGCCAAAGTGCATTACCTCACACTTTTCCACATTAAACTCCATTTGCCACCTCTCGGCCCAGCGCTGCAACTTGTCCAAGTCACTCTGTAAACTAAAACACCCCTCTTCACTATCTCCCACACCACCAACTTTAGTATCATCTGCAAATTTACTGATCCATCCCTCAATACCCTCATCCAGATCATTTATAAAAATTACAAACAGCAGGGCCCCAAAACAGACCCCTGAGGCACACCACTTGTCACCGAACTCCACGATGAATATCTCCCATCAACCACCACCCTCTGTCTTCTATCTGCCAGCCAATTCCTAATCCAATTAGCTAAATCACCCTCTATTCCACACATCGGCATTTTCTGTAGAAGTCTTCCATGGGCCACCTTATCAAAAGCCTTACTAAAGTCCATATATACTACATCAACCGCCTTACCCCCATCCACCTCTCTGTCACTTTCTCAAAAAACTCAATGAGGTTAGTAAGGCATGACCTACCCTTCACGAAACCATGCTGACTATCCCCAATCAATTCATTTCTCTCTAAATAACTATAACTCCTATCCCTAATAATTCTCTCCAATACCTTGCCCACCACAGAAGTAAGACTCACTGGCCTATAATTCCCAGGAAGGTCTCTCTTCCCCTTCTTAAACAATGGTTTAAGCAGTTCTTACTGATCTGCCAAGAGTACAGGCAAGCAGCTAGGTTAAGACTGCAAGATATGCTGCTCATCGTGCATTTTCATTTGCCTTGAAAAATTCCATCACAGATAGTCTTTTGAGATTTTATGGTAGCTGTTTCCTGAAAGAAGGGGTGGACAGATGCATTCTGCCTTAGAAAAGAGAACAAGTTATCAACTGGCCTGCATTTCAAATAAGTGATGGACAATTAACCTATCTGATGAATAAGCAGGCAGTCTAGGTGACTAAAGTGAAACATGTACCATATTGGCAGAGTAAGGAGGTTCTTGATTCTAATCTATGTGTCACTGAAACAACGGGAGGACCATACATTCTGTAACCATCTGTGCTCCAGATGCAATCCCAAGGCAGGAAGAGAGGTGTGAATTGTGTACAGGATGACGATCAGTGAGACATCGATTTTTTAAAGATGCTTTGTCTCTCAACCACTAGGGTCTCTTCTGAGGGAAGGTTATTCTGTGATTGTTAAATGACTAATTCTATGAATGACCAATTGTAAGAGTCACGTGAAAAGCCCAGTGTCCATTACCACAAAGATGGCCACTGCTATCAGCTCCAAATTGACATAGGCTTTGGCTACAATTCTGTGGCCCAACTAAAAGATACCAGCTGTTTCTGTATGTCCAGGAAACATTCTTCTGACAGGAATACTAGATCTAAGACAGTCTGGAATTTGGCTCCTATGAAAGTTATGTGCTGGGATAATTCCAATTCCAATTTCTCCAAGTTCAATAGGAGGCTGTCGAGAGGGAACAGTCTGTGCTTTTCTCTAATCGGGACTTAGCAGGAATCTTTTAAATCTATTGCTCCCGGCTAATTTTCCAGCTAGGTTGCCTGGAGAATGGTAAATAATATAAATATATTTGACTTCTTTATGAGATTTTCTGTCAGGTTTTTCTGAAGCCAGTGATAGCTGTAAATCCCATGGCTATTTTTGGGACTAAAGAATATTGCTGAGGACAGATTTTTCTGAACTATGTGTTACTGTAATTCATACTTTAACTTTAAAGCTTCAGAGAACAATAATAGAGGCATGTGATGGGTGGGAAATAAGGGCCCAGAAATGGTAAAACTTATATAATATAACTGAGTGGATGGTTCTCACATGATAGAGAAAGGAATTTTGACAAGTAGCCTTACTGCCAGTTCACTTGCTTGTGTATTTGTAGCGATTTGCTTCTAGTGGTAAAGTTGTTTTCATAAGTGCTTCCATAACATATGTGATTGCATAAAGCCAAAAATAGACAAATCACTTGGAAATATTATGAACATACTGTTTGTCTCAAAAATTTTTTAGAAGTAAATTTTCTGAGATGCATACTTTATATCGATGAGGTATATATTTTTTGAATTAAAACCTTGTCAACTAAATGCAAACTTCAACCCTGCTGTAAAGGATTTTCATAATTGCACACGCCTATTAACTTTCTGTGAGTCACGTACAAGGACAGGAGGTACCTGAGTTCAAATGTTTCCCAAAATATTCTGTTTTGAAAAAAAATTCCTATCAAGTGGATAACCTCACACTTCACCACATTATATTGCATCTGCCTCTTTCTTGCCCACTCACAACCTGTTTATATTTCCCGTTTGGCCTCTTTGATGATGTTCTTATCAATTCTTTCCCATAAATTTGTGTTATTAGCACACTTGGATATGGTACATTCATTGTACTTTTCAAAGTACTTAATATAGATAATAAATAGCAGAGGTCCAGATACTGATTTTTGCAGTACTCATCCAGTGACTGCGTATCCGACAATGTCCATTTATTCCTATCTTTTGTTTTCTGTCCATTAATCAATCCTCATTCTATGTTAAACGTGTTACCCCAATCCCATGAAATATAGGTTTATGTAATAATCTCTTGGTCGCGATTCTCCCACAGAATCAGGGAATCCCATGGCAGCCGATTCGTGGGGTTTACATGACTGCTCGCACAACGCTTGCTTCTCTCAGCATTGGATTTCCAGCAGTGTCTGCTCTGCGCCAGAAATTGGCCGGGAAACGCACAGACCATTTAAATGGTCATTTCAATATTATTTGAATGTGATTAGTGGGTCTGGGTCTTAAGTTTCCAGGCCCGCTAGTGTCTCCCATCCTGTCAGACTATTTCACTCCAGTGGGGAGCTAGTGGCCCAAACATGCTGGAATCAAGGGGGTGCAATTGGCGCCTCCAGGGGATCAAGCGATGGGCGTTAGTGCCCTCTGGGCATTGGCACCCTGCCACTGCCCAAAGAGCAATGTGTGAATGCCCAGGATACACCTTGGCACTCCTATCTGAAATTGGGCAGTGGGGATGGAGAGTGCCACTGCCAATCTTCAATCAGGATTGTTGGGGAAAGGAGGAAGGGCAGTGATCAGGGTGACTGGGGAATAGGGTGGGTGGTCAGGTGGGTGGGGTTGGGTCTCGGTCTGGAAATGCCTCAGGGGCCAGCTATTGGTCTGTGGGGTGCAGGGCAGAGAGCTGGCATTACAGGAGTCACAGGGATGACCAGCAATCAGGAGGCCATCTGTGCAGGGCGTGCACATGTAACTGATCTGCACATGCACAGTACCCCGCTCAGTGTGCTGGTTTCAGCATCTCCAGTGGGAATAACTTCTGCCCCCTGAAACTTAATGATATTCATACTCATCACCTCTGTTGTGCACAGAGTGTGGGAGATTCTTCTCTGAACTCCCACTGAAATAACCAGCATGAATTACTTTGATATTTGCGCAAATTCAACACTTGAAATTTTTTGGGAGAATTCCACCTCTTCTGTGACCTTTTATCAAATGCTCGCTGAATAGTTAAATACGCAACATCCGTTCATTCCCCTTTATCACTTACTAGTTATTAATCAAAAAACACTTAACAGATTTGTCAAAGACGATCTGCCTTTCAAAAATCTGTGTTGAATCCGTTTAATCATGTTATGAGATTCTAAATGTTCTTTATCATGTCCCTAATAGTAAATTCTAACACTTTGCCTATGATAAAAGGCTTCTGGTTCCTCATTTTTCCTTTTGCACCTTTTTAGATGGCAGGGCTAAGTTTGCTACCTTCTCATCATTGGGAAATGTTCCATTATTAAGGAATACTGGAAGATCAAAACCAGTACATCCACTATCTGTGCAGCTCCCTATTAAAATCGGGGTACAGGTTGCTACCTCTAGGGGATTTGTTGCCTTAATTTCTCTGTACTATTCTTTATTTATTGTAATTTCCTTCAGTTGCTCATTTTCATGAGATTCTTCGCTCCGGATTAGTTCCCGAATGCTTTTTACATTTCCTACCATGAAAACAGATAGGAAGGACTGGAGTTTTGCCGTTGAGGTGAGAAAATTGAGTCAGGAAGTTTCTCAACTGGGCAGACACACTCCTTTAACAGGGTGATGTTTTCAGTCTGGATGATCAGAGGTAGAATGGTGCTTGTCCTGTAGCCCCAAGAGGAAGTTCAGAGGTGACCGTGGAGTCGAGGATGTGCTGTGGCAGGCTGGTTAGAAGATCCTTCACATTTTTCTGAGACTTCAGGCAATAATATATAAGGCTGTTAGACTTTCCATCCATCACCCCGTACTTGCTCACCCCCTTTGCCCCCTCATATTCCCAATACCACTTCTATTACCCCATATTCCATATGCTACTTCCGTATTCCCTTATACCCCTTGCCACCTCCATGCCCCCCATATATGCTATGATACCACCATGTCCCCATTCTCTCATGCAACTTCCATCCCCTTTATACCCCCATGCTACAACCATGCTTCTTGATGCCCTCGTATCATATTCACATCCCTTTATTTCACCACACAATCTCTATGCCTCTTCATAACCATACACCCAGTAGCTACAATGGGAAGATCATAGAAGCCATATAGAGATAAAAAATAAATTAAGTTATAACAATCTGAGAGTTTTAGCTCATTCACTCTTGATATTGTGAAGTAGATCATTCTTGAAAGACGTTCAAAAAATTAAATCCTCTCATTTGGTCAATCCATTGCAAAATTAAATAAACTTACATTCAGTAACCACATCAAAGACAATGACTTATTTAGTAACTTCTTAAAACTCTCAATGAAAATGTGAACTCATTGACCCCCCCAAAAGAAGTTGTTTTGGTGCATTTGAAACTCAGCCAAACATTCAAAATGGACTCCGTTTTAATAACAAACCTTGGTCTAATGTCAACAATGAGGTCTACTGAAACTCTGGTATCAGATGACTAATTCTTTTTACTAAGCAACACCAAATGGTCTAAAATCAATGCATTTCAACAACAGGAGTCAGCTTGATTCATTCTAACAAAACTTGCAGCTTGTATTTATTTTTTTTAATGGCCTGGGAATTTAAATAATTTCAGATCATGACACATGAATAGACTCTTCACAAGCATTTATACCTTCCCCATTAGCTCAGTGTTTCCATACTGTGGATTAAGGGTCTTGGAATAGCCAAATGGGGTCTGTTTGATCACAGCATTAGTTTGAAATGGCCCTGCTGAGTTTGATGTTCTGACTCTTTCTTCTGCTGGCAAAAATTTAATAGGTGCAGAAATGGGGATAAGACTTCTACATCCAGGACTCTGTCTTTTTAAAGTCCCAACTTTATAAAAACCAGCCCAAAGCATTTGTCTAATGTCTCTGTCATTTTCTTATCCCTTGTTAAAAATTCACTTGTCTCTATCTCTAAAGGGCCCATATTTACATTCACTAATTCCTTTCTATTACCATACATAGAGAAATGTCTGCAATCAGTCTTCATATTGCTTACTAATCTGCCACTGGATACTCTTTCCTGATCAATTTCTTGCTCCTCCTTTGTTGAATTTTCGAATCCCCTAATCCTCAGGATTAATACACTGTTTGGTATCATTTCAAGTCTTTCCTCGGATCGCATACAATCTTTAACTCTTCATGTTAACCACATTTGGCTCACTTTTTCTGTGGAATTTTGTGCCTTAAAAGAACGTATATTTGATTAAAATAATTTTTAATTCTTTAAATTGCTTTTCCACTGTCATAGCTTTTAAAGTATTTTCACAATCTACCATGGCCAACTCATCCCTCATACCTACATAATTTGTTTTGAGCTAAAGCTCTAGTTTAGGGCCAAACTAAATCACCTTCATACTCAATATAAAATTTATTATATTACAGTCATTGTTCCCTAGAGGTCCTTACTGATAAGGTCATTAATTCTTTGTCATTCCACAGTATTAGATTCAAAAACAAGTGAATTTTTAACAAGGGATAAGAAAATGACAGAGACATTAGACAAATGCTTTGGGCTGGTTTTTATAAAGTTGGGACTTTAAAAAGACAAAGAGTCCTGGATGTAGAAGTCTTATCCCCATTTCTGCACCTATTAAATTTTTGCCAGCAGAATCAACTATTCCCTAGTTGATTCCGAACTATCTTGTATACTTTCCATAAACTTATCCTCCTAAGAATTGTTGCAAATTTATATGAAGATTAAAGTCTCTCATGCTTACTATATTACTCATATTACATGTGCTTTATAATTTCTTGATTTATACTCTCCTCTAGACCACAACTACTGTTAGGGGGACTATACAGGACTCCTGCCAATTTCTTCTGCTTCTTGGTGTTTCCTAGCTCCTCCCAAACTGATTCTACTATTTGATTTTCTGAGCTAACATCCTTTCTTTCGAAAGGTCCTCTGACAAGGCTCTAATGAAAGGTCATCCTGACTTGAAATATTGGCTCTATTCTCTCTCCACAGATGATGTCAGACCTGCTGAGATTTTCCGGCATTTTCTGTTTTTGTTTCAGATTCCAGCACCACATTATTTTGTTTTTATCCTTTCTTTTCATGGCCTTGGTCCCATCCTTTATTGTCAGGGCAACCCCTCCAATTTTTGCATTTTGTCTACCCCTTCTGGAATATTTAGTTCCCAAATTTGACCACTTCACAATTATGGTCTTTGTAATAGAACATAGAACATAGAACATTACAGCACAGAACAGGCCCTTCGGCCTTCGATGTTGCGCCGACCAATATAAAAAGCAATGCCCCTCCAAACTAAACCATTCCCTTCTCTTCCATATACTTATCAACTAACCTCAAACGCCACCAAACTTGGCGCATCTACAACTGCTGCAGGCAGGGCATTCCACTCCCGAACCACCCTTTGGGTAAAGAACCTGCCTCTGCTATCCGTCCTCTAACTATCACCCCTTAATTTAAAGCTGTGTCCCCTCGTGCTAGCTTTTTCCATCCTAGGAAAAAGGCTATCACTGTCCACCCTATATAAACCTCTAATCATCTTATATGTTTCGATTAGGTCCCCTCTTAGCCGCCTCCTTTCTAACGAAAACAACCTCAAATCCCTCAGCCTCTCCTCCTAAGACCTGCCCTCCATACCAGGCAACATCCTGGTAAACCTCCTCTGTACCCTCTCCAATGCCTCCACATCTTTCTTATAATGCGGGGACCAGAACTGCACACAATACTCCAAGTGCGGCCGCACTAGAGTTTAGTACAGTTGCAACATGACGTTGCGGCTCCGAAATTCAATCCCCCTACCAATAAAAGCTAAGACTCCATATGCCTTCTTAACAACCTTCTCGACATGACTGCCTACTTTCAGGGATCTATGCACATACACACCAAGATCCCTCTGTTCATCTAGACTACTAAGAATCCTACCATTTGACCTATACTCTACACATTTATTATTTCTGCCATAGTGCATTACCTCACACTTTTCCACATTAAACTCCATTTGCCACCTCTCGGCCCAGCTCTGCAACTTGTCCAAGTCCCTCTGCAAACTATAACACCCCTCTTCACTATCTACCACTCCACCGACTTTAGTGTCATCTGCAAATTTACTAAATTTACAAATTTACTAATGGCCACGTAGGGTACAGTTTCAAAATTTAGAAGCATTTTGGACAGTGAGGAGAACAATATAGAATTTGAAAAGGCATAGGCAGGTTGGTGGAATGGTCAGACAAGTCATAGATGAAATCTCATGCAGAGGGTGTGAAGTGATTAATTTAAGTATGGCAGAGAGGTGGGGAATAACACTAGTAAATTACTCCTATGAAGAGCCAATATAGATGTGACAGGCCAAGTGGCCTCTTATGTTGGAATCTTTCTATGATTCTGGTTAACGTAATCGATGTACGACTAAATAAGGAAAATAATTCTCAGTAGCTGAATTGATAGCTGGCTAACTGCCAGCCAGAAAACAGAATTATGGAAAATAGCATTTGCTAAGAGTTTAAGAATATGGAAAAAGGTGCTCCACAATGAGTAGTGCTGTACACAATTTATATTCATGATTTAGTCTTTGGACTCAAATTGCAAAAAGATGTTATTAAATGTGCAGAATGAACTCATAATTGACAGATGAATTTTAACATAGATGAGTGTGAGGTATTGCATTTTGACAAGAAAAATAATATAATTTATTATTACTTAAGAAATAAGAATCTATTGGGATAAAGAAGCAAAGTGATAGGGACATAAAAATGCACAAATTACTAAAAGTAAGCCACACCAGGCCATGAAAAAATCTAACCAAGCACTCAGCTTTATTTCTCAAAGATAGAATCGGGGACTACAAACATTGCGTGGGATTCTCCAGTCTCTTATGTGGTGCGAGAACAATTTATACTGTATGAGAAGAAAATGCTGATTGGTTGGCAAGTTGACGCTGATTGGTAGATGCATTGCTATGGAGAATGCACCAGTTAGTGGTGACTGACAGTTAATCACCAAGTATTGTTTGAAATTTAAACCAGGCAGCTTGACCTTAATTGGTCAAGGCAATGCTCTGAGAAGTGAGTCAGCAAATGGCTGCCACTTATTTTGTTTAGTTGAAACAGGAATAAAGTGTGTATGTCTTTGTTTTGTCTGCAAAGAACACCACCCACGTAACAAAATATATAGCTTCTAATACATGCAAATGTGCCATACTGTGAGCCCAACTGATAATTGTAAATTGGTTGTCAATGTAATTCTTAGCATGCTGAGGATTATTTATCAAATGTTGTCCAATCATGGAATCAACCTAATGTGTTTTGGGTATTACAAGCATAGGCTGATTGGGTATGGTCTTCACCATTGTAAACAACGCTGAGACATGCTGTTTAATACAAGCTGCCCACCAGCCTTTGGGCTGTGTAGCCTACATTCCTGGCATCATACTGGCACTGAAATTCATGTACCACATTACTCATCTGTGTGATAGACAGAAAGTCTCTTTGGTTTTACAGCATCCTGTTATGGCGAATATCACTTGCGTTGCTACTGCAGGATGGGATTTGAAGAACAGTTGCATACAATCTGAATGACTTATCTTACAATTTTAATTTTAAATTTTTAGTTAAGAGATCTCTTTGTTCTCTGGAACATGTTTTCTGGTATGTTCAGTATTTCTGACAAGTTTCGGAAACAGCAGTTTTTATACGTACTGAATACTTCTTTATGTAGAAGCATATGTAGCAACATCACAGACACAAGATGAAATTACATTATTTTTGTACTTTAACAAATAAAACTTCAAATTCAACAGTTTTGAATTCACATTTCTTCGTCCGGAAAAGATTTTATTTGAGCAGACTCCTCACTTTACCTTGCTGGGATCTCAGAGCAGGAAAAAGGGTATTGCATCAACATTTCAATGGGAGTCTATTTCCCTTAACTTGTATAGGTGTCTGATCATGAAACCTTTTCCCAGAAAAAGGTCTGTACGTCCTTCTGTTAAAATCCTTCTTTGGTGTTGTATTTCCCTATCTCTGCAATCTCCTTCAGCTCTACACCCCTCTGAGATCTCCATACTCCTTCATTCTGGCCTCAATCCTGCATTTCTCTGATTTGCAGAGCTTTGCCATTGCCAGACATGCCTTCAGCTGTCTAGCTTTTAAGGTTTGAAATTCACTTCCTGAACTTCTCAGCCTCTTTGCTTTTCTCTCTTCCTTTAAACTCCTGCTCTGACCCAAGCTTCTGGTCACTCGATTTAATTTCTCTTTCTTTGCCTTGGTCTCAAAGTTTGTTTGTTGATGCTTCAGCATTTCACTATGTTAACTGTGTTATATAAAAGCAATATTAACAATCGGGAATATAATGGAATCCTCCCCTACTAAAGAAGAGAATAGAAGAACACCTAGAAACCAAAAATATAACAATGAATCATTGGCAAGGAGTTCAAAAAGAAAAATCTTGCTGGATTAATTTTGTTGAAATTTCAAACATGTAAGTGGAAGAATAGACAAGGCTGAAAATTCAAGGGTTAAATTTTCACTCCCTAATCAGGGAAATTCACAACTCAGTAAATCTAACTCAGGAGAATGTGCCCAAGTCTTCAGATTTTCATTCTGGGGGTGAAGTGGATGTTAACAGGAATTGAGCCCATGAACCATGAAGAGTTTGAAGGCACTGACAGGGGCTGAGATGAACTGTTTAAAAAGTTCACCTTTATGCTGTTGAACTTTGTCCCAAATACGATAAAAAAAAGAAAGAACACCGTTTCGCACCACTCCCCCCCCCCCCCCCATCTACCCATAAATGAATCAGGGTGATGTAGGTGGTGTAGTGGTATTGTCACTAGACCGGTAATACAGAGACCCGGGTTAATGGTCTAGGGATTCAAGTTTGAATCCCACTATGGTAGATTTTGAATTCATTAAAAATCTGGAACTCAAAGCATAATGTTGACTGTGAAACCATCTTGATAGCCATAAAAACCCATCTGATTCACTAATCACAATCTTAACACAACTCTTTACTTTTTGTTTTTTGACCACAAGAAGATTTATGTATTGAAGTCAGAAGCAACAAATTTCAATAACACTTTTGGGGATTTTAAATATTAAATTAAAATATTTATTAACAAAAAAAAAAAAACATAAACACACAAAATTATATTTACACAATAAAAATTAGTGTTACAAAATATTCCCTCAAAAAGAATTCCTATTTGGTTAGACCTAAGAATAAACATGACTTTAGGCAACAATGCTTTATGTTAACTTTAAAGGATTCCAGTAATGTTACTATAGTGCAAACCCACTATTGCTATAGGGAAAGTACATCACAGGGCTTTTCACTATCACTTCCACCCTGCTGTGCAAATTCAAGAAACTTCAAACCAAAGCTGTTTTTTTGAAAAAAGACAGATACTTCCCTCGGTTGGCTGAAGGCCACTCCACTTTGTCTTTTCACAGCACTTCTCCCAGCACAGAGCAGCACTCAAGGCAGCTTGCAACCTCTCTTTAAGTAGTTTTTCTCCTCTTTCATCTTTATTTCATTGTCCTTATTTTTCTTTGAAGCTCACTTTCCAAGAATATAATTTCACCTTATTGCTCCTACTTTTAGGTAAATTCAAATTTAATAACCTCACCCTTTTATCTGTGGCCTTTTCCAAGTTGTGAACCCCTTTTTTTCCTTCCTTTTGAAATATAACAGCTGAACAACAACAAACCTTTTTTATATCCTAATGCAAATGTTGACACATGGCGCATTTACTTGCAGAAAATTCAACTTGGCCAGATTTACTTCAATTGCCTGCCTTTCACACCTAGACTTCTTTGATGTCCTCACCCTAAAGACAGCCTGTCCCTAGCTTAAATAAATTAGTTTTACACACAGACATCGCCAATAGCCTGTTTCACAGAATTAATCAATAAACTACAAAAATATTAAAACTAATGCTCTCTTTTATCACACAAGGCACAAGTATAATACAGAATTCTCTCCCCTTGCTCGGATGAGGGCAGCCCCAACAAAACTCTATTATTTATTAGTCGCAAGAAGGCTTATGTTAACACTGCAGTGAAGTTATGGTGAAAAATCCCCTAGTTACTACATTCTGGCACTTACTGGGGTACACTGAGGGAGAATTTAGCATGGCCAATGCACCTAACCAGCACATATTTCAAATTGTGGGACAAAACTGGAGCACCCGGAGGAAACACACGCAGACACAAGACAACATGCAGACTTCGCACAGTGACCCAAGCCAGGAATTCAAGCTGGGTCCCTGCTGTGAAGCAGCAGTGCTAACCACTATGCCGCCATGACCACACTGTGACACTCAAGGAGCTTGACACCACCCAGGACAAAGCAACCTGTTTCATTGGACCTCATCCAGAAACATTCACGCGCTCTACCATTGATAGACAGTTGCAACAATGCGTACAATCTACAAGATATGGGAACTCACCAAGACTCCTTCAACAGCATTTTCCAAACCTATGAACCTGACCATTAAGGAGAACAAGGGCAGCATGTACATGGTAACAACACATCTGGAAGTTCTGCTCCAAGCTACTCACCATCTTGATTTGGAAATACATCATCATTCCATCACTATTGTTGGATTAAAGTCTTTGAATTCCCTTCCAAACAGTGGGCACATCTACACTATATGGACTACAATGGTTGAAGAAGACAGCTCATCGCCACCTTCTCAAGGGCAATTAGAGATGAGCAATAAATGCTGGCCGAGTCATTGATGTTCACGCACCATGAATGAATTAGAAAATCAGACTCTTATGCTAGATCTCCCACTCCCACTCTACTGCATCCCCACCACCTTCTTCCTTTCTGACTGTGACTGTGATTTCCTATCAGCAATACCCTGAACTCATGGCTTTCCCACCCAATATAACACTGTCAACACCACCAAACTGTTCCTCTGAGTCATTCTTCCCAACCCCTCTGAGATACTCTTCTTCCACTTCTCCAGTTTGCTTGTCTCCTGTGTCCATTCTTGGTACAACGTTTGCTATAGGCACTAGGTTTGACTGAACTAATTTGAGGCTCCCAAACAGGAGAAAGTAACTCAAATTCTTGCCAAGTCAGAAAAGTGAAGATTCTAAGTTCTTATTGCTGGGGAGCTTAATTGGACAGCAAGCTTAATTCTAGCCTTTTGGAATCATAGCAACCCTACAGTTCAAAAGGAGACCTTTCGACCAATTGAGCTTGCATCAATAACAATCTCACCCTGGCCCTACTCCTGTAACTCTATCTTTTTTACCTCGCTAGTCCCCCAGATTTTAACATGGCCAATCCATCTAACTCACACATCTTTAATTAATAAATATGTATGAGATGTTAATGCAAGAACATGTGGTGTCTAGTTCCCAGGACACCTCAACCCCCCTTTGAACCACTTTGAAAATCAGGAGAATGAGTTTCAAACAGTTTGGACTGAATTTTAACCATCCTGCCTGCCACGGAAATCATAGTGCATGGGACATGGACCATGTAAAGATCCATTGACCTCGGGTGGGATCTTCCAGCTTTGGGGCATGCATGTCTGAAAAGTCCTACCCTTTAGTTCACCTTTGGGAACAAGATATCTTGGCTCCTGCCAAATTAAGTTCTCCTGCCCACCATGATTCCAACTGCTGACGAGACCGGAAAATTCTGCACAATATTACAGACCATTTCTTAACTATTAAAAAGGTTTAAACTCTGGGACAGTCATAGTCCAAAAGAACTATCGTAGGAAAATGCTATTTGTGTTAGTTCCTTTGCGAATATAAGTATCAACTTTAATTCAGAGTCTATTTTCCATTCATAATTTATCACAAGCAGCAGATATATTTTATTTCAAGTTCATTATGGACTTTCATTTATTTGCAGGTAGTCTTTCTTCTGTCTTGATTTTCTTCAGATTTTTGGAGATGCAAGAGGCAGGCAAAGCACATGCTTACATCTATTTCTATAGATTTTTTTCCCCTGAACAGGTCGCTACCCTGACACCAGAAGTTACAGCTTAAGGGTTGCCACTCCATACCAAGCATGGTTGACCTGGAAATTATCCCAGTGTTACTTCCTGCCATCAGGCATCTTGGAAGATTTTACAAGTTGATAATTAACCCTTTTGACCATGTTAGAAATGCACCTTCCTTGGCTATGAAGCCCTAAAGAGACAGTGATACAACATAAGACCACCAAATTGTATGTATTCAAGTTTATTTATTAGTGTCACAAGTTGGTTTACATTGATATTGCAATGAAGTTACTATGAAAATCATTATGTTGCTGTAAAAGAGTAACAATATAAAATTAGAAATATCTCACAATCCAAATTATTAACTGGCATTTTACTTCATAACATAATGTTTTGTTGCATTTTCTGGAGAAAGCTCTGTTTTACAATCTGGTTGTTGGTCAATGTCATCACACATGCAGCACGTGTGACATACCAAACTACTTACTAATAGCATGTATTGTTATTTCGCTGTTAATTTCAGCAAGCTGATCTAAAAATACTTCATTAAGTGATGGAGGGAGTAGAAAAGGATTTGGCAGGCAAAGCAAAGTATGATTCAGAAAGGCAAATGTTGACCTTTCGCCATTTAACATAATAATGCAGTTAAAGGTTTTGGAACGGCACTCGCTCCTCTATCCAAACAACGGAGAAAAATATTTAGAGAGGAGATTGCCGATAACAGTAATGTCATTGGGACATATAAATATGGATAGGCCATTCGGCCTTTGAGCCTGTTCTGCAATTGAATTATAACGTGGTTGGTTAATATCTCAATACTTACCCATCATTTCAATACTCCTTAATACTCTTAGTTAACAAAAGTATAACAATCTCAGTCTTAAAAACTTCAATTGGTCCATCATTCAAAGCTTTTTGCAGGAAGAATTCTAGGTTGCCATTATCTTTCTGTGTGAAGATGCATTGGCCATGCTAAATTCTCTCAGTGTATCCAAACAGGTATGCAGTGGCTAGGGGATGTTCACATTTACTTCATTGCAGTGTTAATGTAAGCCTACTTGTGACACTAATAAATAAACTTTAAAAACTACTTCCTGATTACAATTGTGAATAACCTAGATCTAATTTTAAGACAGTAACCCCTTGTTCTGCACTCTCTATCTTTGATTAAATCACCCCTCAATCTTCTACACTCAAAATATCATGAATATTCCAGCAGGGTAAAAGGCACTGCTATTTCAAAAGGCATTTCACAGAATGTAAGTCCCAATAATGTGATTAGTAGTTGCAGACAGAACAGAAGAATATATTGTCCTGCTAATAGCAAATGCTTTGAGTAGACGATTCCACCATCTAGGGCAGGCATACATTTGTTAAAATTTAGAACTATTA
Source organism: Sphyrna mokarran (assembly GCA_024679065.1). Lineage (NCBI taxonomy): Eukaryota > Metazoa > Chordata > Chondrichthyes > Carcharhiniformes > Carcharhinidae > Sphyrna > Sphyrna mokarran. Next base: position 84,101,534 of record JAGIQG010000006.1, read on the forward strand.
GAGTGGAGAGAACAGACAGCAAATACACAGGGAGATACATCAAAGGAAAATAGTAGCATAATTGGCAGTCTTTTCACGGGAGCAGGAGGCAAATTCTGCCTTGCAGCCTATAAGCTGGTTCTCGCTAGCAGACAAGAAGCAAAAGTGCAGAAACCTTCTGGGAAGCAGTTAAAACCATATCTATCTTCACTGAACCAAGAAGACTAAAGTGAAAGGTGAGTAAATGTATCTTGACTAACATTGACAAGTTTGCAGTAACTTTTTTTAACTTAGGCGCATTAGGTGGTGAGACAGACAAAGGGAAAAGAGTCAGGTGAAGGTCCAACACAACTTTATTGACCAACTTATCAAAAAAAAACAATATCTATCAAACTCTGCGATTCGACTTTAATTAAACTCTTATTAATCTTTCCACAGGACCCTTCAGGAAATAGTTTTAAATCTCTAAGGACTTCAGGAATTGTAGTAGAGGACATGCCCCTGTCTACGTCAATGAGAATGAAGTGGAAATAGTCGAGAGCTTCAAATTTCTAGGTGTCCAGATTACCAGCAACATTTCCTGGTCCCTCCATACTGATTCTATTGTTAAGAAAGCCTACCAACACCTCTATTTTCTGAGGAGGCTAAGGAGATTTGGTATGTTCACCATTATTCTCACCAACTTTTACAATGCACAACAGAAAGCATTCTTTCAGATTGTATCATAACTTATTATGGCTCCTGTTTTGTCCAAGACTGCATGAACGAAGCCCAGTCCGCCTCCTATCCATTATACTGTGTACACTTCCAAATGCCTTGCAAAAGCAGCCAGCATAGTCAAGGACCCCATGCAACCCGGACATAATCTCTTCCACTTCCTTCTGTCACGAAAAAGATATAAAAGTCTGGGATCACATACCAACCGATTCAGAAACAGCTTCTTCCCTGCTGTCATCAGACTTTTGAATGGACCTATCTCATACTAAGTTAACCTTTCTCTACATCCTAACTATGACTGTAACACCACGTTCTATACCTTTCCTTTCCTTCTCTATGTACAGTATACTATATCTAAATAGCATATAAGAAACAATGCTTTTTACTGCATACTAATACATGTGACAACAATAAAACAAACCAAATCAAAAAGTAAACAGTCTCAAATCTACACTAACTCTCTACTTCTGACATGCACTTCTGAGGATTCTCTACACTCTTTCCACAGGTCCCTGTCACCTGGCCAGACAGTTCCAGGCCTGTCTGGTTTTGATGGAAGCTGATTGTCCAATGCCTAGTTGCATGAATATGGTCTATTGTTCTGCTACTTAAATATTACAGAATCCGGCTAGGTTCAAACTTGGCTTTCACATTTTGAGTTTTTATCCATGCTCAGAAGGAGCAGATGAATTCACGTAGTACTAAAAATGCTAATGGATGGGTAAAAACACAGTTTCAAAGGATAGCAGAAAGATTGGCATGTATCTCAAGGTTATTGGAATACACAGATGTCAAAGGTATACTGTTAAATATATGGGCTCGTTTAGATACCATGTTAATTTCTGGGCATCACAGCTCAAGAGGAATATGTAACAATACAGTGCAGATTTGTCAGAATTACATCTGGTTAAAAGATATTAAATTATGAGTAAGAGTTGCATATCAAAGATTAAGTAATGCCCAATTAAAATGCTTAAGATAATTAAAGTTGATAAGTTACATAAAGAGAAATCAGTCATGGAATTTGATACTTTATCCCCTGGGAAGTTTGGTTGGAGGAGTGATTTTAATTTAGCAGGAGGGTGAGAGGGTTGGGTTTAAGCTTATGGAGGATGGCCCATAGACAGCCTTCCCATCCCATTGCCAGTTGAGATTCTTGTGTGGGCAACTGATACCCGCAAAAGAGTCTCAGCCTGGTGCTGTTGGTATTACCCCTGCAACAAAAAAAAGAAACAAAAAAGAAACAAAAAAAAACAAAAAAGAAACAAAAAAATAGAAACAGAAACAAAAAAAAGGGGAAGTCTTGTCTTACAAATCTAGTGGAATTTTTTGAAGAAGTGACAAAAACAGTTGATGAAGGACAGGCTGTTGATGTCGTCTACATGGATTTCAGTAAGGCGTTTGACAAGGTTCCTCATGGTAGACTGATAGAGAAGGTGAAGGCGCATGGGATACAGGGTCAGGTATGTAGATGGGTCAAGAACTGGCTCGGGAGGAGGAGACAGAGGGTAGTAGTGGAAGCCTGTCACCAGTGGAGTGCCACAAGGCTCAGTACTAGGTCCTCTTCTATTTGTGGTCTACATAAACGACTTGGAAGTTGGGGTAGGTGGTGAAATCAGCAAATTTGCTGATGACACTAAGATGCTTGGATTGGTGGGTACAGAGGAGCAGTGCCAGGCAATACAACAGGACATAGGTTGGTAGACTGGGCAGATAAATGGCAAATGGAATTTAATCCGGATAAATGCGAGGTGATGCATTTTGGCCGGAAAAATGTAGAAGAGAGTTATAGGATAAAAGGTAAAACTATACAGAGCATAGAGATGCAGAGAGACTTGGGGGTGCAGATTCACAAGTCTCTGAAGGTGTCCTCACAGGTGGAGAAGGTGATAAAGAAGGCATATAGTATGGTAGCTTTCATAGAAAAGGGTATAGAATACAAGAGTAGGAGTTTGATGTTGCAGTTGTATAGAACTTTGGTTAGGCCTCACTTGGAATACTGCGTCCAGTTCTGGTCGCCGTACTATCGGAAGGATGTGGATTCCTTGGAGAGAGTGCAGAGGAGGTTTACCAGGATGCTGCCTGGTGTGGAAGGACTGTCTTATGAGGAACGATTAAATAGACTGGGGTTGTTTTCCCTTGAAAGACGTCGGCTTAGAGGGGATCTCATAGAGGTGTATAAGATTATAAGGGGTATAGATAGAGTAAATGGAGGTAAACTTTTTCCATCTTTAGAAATGGATAGGACAAGGGGTCATGGCCATAGGGTGAGGGGGGCTATGTATAAGACGAATATTAGAGGGCAGTTTTTCACACAAAGGGTAGTGGGGGTGTGGAATGCACTGCCGAGTAAAGTGGTAGGAGCAGGCACGCTAGGGCTGTTTAAGGGTCTCTTGGACAGCCACATGAGCGGTATGCAGATAGAGGGATATAGTAGGACTGTTTAACTACGGCTTTTTTTCCACAGGTAATTCGGTCCATACTTGACCATCAAGGAGCATGCATTTGGCAGGTGGTGAGAGGACAGCTCTTGGACGTTGATTCATGGGTTGCCTGGTACTTCATGTTGTAACTGAGTGCTTTATGTGGACCATCTGAAGGGCACCATGACAGCTCAGAGACTATCGATGTGGCTGTGCAGACACTTGGAATTGGGCCGGTGTCTGCGGGAGTTTGCGCGTTCTCCCCGTGGTTGCGTGTGTTTTCTCCGGGCACTCCGGTTTCCTCCCACAACCCAAAAATTCGCTCTTAGGCTGATTGGGAAACAAATTGTCCCTATAGTGAGAGTTTTCCATATTGGGAATAATATATATATTATTATATAGGAATAATATAATAGGATAATGGATTTGCTACTATATAGTTATGACGGCAGCGCGGGCTCGTTGGGCCGAAGGGCCTGTTTCCCGTGCTGTGTTGCTCTTAAAAAAAACATGCAGGGAACATGACAAGCATTCTTCCACAAGGTCACCTGCAGGATCTTGGGGTCAGGGGTGCGGGATGGAGGATTGGTGGCGGGCATGTCCCTTTTCATGGCACTCAGTGCCTAATCGAGGGACCCGGGATTGGGAAATTAAGTGGAGGCCCACTGAGAGTCATCCCCCTGCCTTTGCTACTGACTCCTCTCCCCCCATCATTTGACCTCCTCTCGCTTTCACTCACCTGTGACCTAGGATCCTAGATCTTGAGTGGTGCAGTACTCAAAGATTCACTGGAGTCAGGGAAGGTCCCAAAGGACTGGTCAACTGCTAATGTAACACCACTATTTCAGAAGAGTGGGAAGCTAAAGGTGGGAAACTACAGGCCACTTAATCTGATCTCAGTCATTGGTAAGATTTTAGAATCCATTATTAAGGAAGTGCTTGGTACAATAGAGTAAAGTCAGTTTGGTTTCATCAAGGGGAGGTCATGCCTGACAAGTCTGTTAGAATTCTTTAGGAAGTTAAGATTAAAGAGCCCGGAGATGTTATCTACTAGGATTTCCAGAAGGTCTTTGACAAAGTGCCACACATGCGACTGTTGAATGAGATGATGTTAGAGACAATGTACTAGCACGGATAGAAGATTGACTGACTAGTAGAAGGCAGAGAGTGGACATAAAGATATCCTTTTCAGGATGACAGCCAGTGACTAGAGAAGTTCCAAAGAGGTCAGTGTTGGGATCACAACTTTTCACTTTATACATCAAAGATCTAGATGAAGGAAGTGAGGGCACACATGTGAGTAAGGTTGCAGATGATACAAAGATAGGTGGAGGGACAGGTAGTGTTGAGGAAGTGGGAAGGCTGCAGAAGGACTTGGACAGGTTAGGAGAATAGGCAAGAAGTGGCAGATGGAACACAATGTGGGAAAGTATAAGGCTATGCACTTTGGTAGGAAGAATAGAGATGCATTTTCTAAATGGAGAGAGAATTCAGAAATCAGAAGTGGAAAAGGACTTGGGAGTTCTAGTTCAGAATTTTCTTAACATTACCTTCCAGGTTGACTTAGTGGAGAGGAAAACAGATGCAATATTAGAATTCATTTCAAGAGAACTGGAATGCAAAAGCAGGGATGTATAGCTGAGGCTTCATAAAACTCTGGTGAAATCACAGTTAGAATATTGTGAGTAATTTTGGGCCTTGGATCTAAGGAAGGATTTGCTAACTTTGGAGACGGTCCAGAGGAAGTTCATAGAACATTACAGCACAGAACAGGCCCTTCGGCCTTCGATAAGAAGGCCCTTCGGCCTTCATGAGAATGATACCAGGAAATTACACAATAATGAAAGGCCTGGATAGAGTGGACTTGGGGAAGATGTTTCCATTAGTTGGAGAGACTAGGATCTGACGGCTAAGCTTCAGAGTAAAGGGACAACCCTTTAGAACTGAAGCAAGGAGGAATTTCTTCTGCCAAATAGTGGTGAAACCATGATATTCATTGCCACAGAAGGCTGTAGAGGCCAGGTCATTGAGTGCATTTAAAACAGAGATAGATAGATTCTTGATTAGTAAAGGAATCAAAGAAAGGTAAAGGGAAAAAGCAAGAGGATAGGATTGAAAAACTTATCAGCCATGATTGAATGGTGAAGCAGACTTGATGGGCTGAATGGTCTAATTCTTCTTCTGTATATTACTGTCTTGCTGCCACCTCCCTGGCCTCACTGCTGCTCAATAGAACTATCACCATCTCTAGCAGCTCCAGATGGGCAGGTCTGCTGCCCTGAGGTTCTTAATCCTGAAGCAGGCCCAGCCTGAGTGGCTCTCCTTGTGATGAGTCTTTTGTAAAGGAGATGATACAGGACACTGAACCACTGTTGCCTTTGTTAAAAACAGCCTTATGTCTCCTCATGAGGGATTTCAGTACAAGTGATTTGAACCTTTAAATTAGTGTTAAGGCATTCACAGTGATGTCAGGGAATACTTTTTCACACAGCAGGCGCCCTGCTCCAAAACCACACATGAAAAACAAGAACAAAGAAAATTACAGCACAGGAACAGGCCCTTCGGCCCTCCAAGCCTGCACCAACCATGCTCCCTGACTGAACTGGAACACCCTACCTTTCCAGGGACTGTATCCCTCTATTCTCATCCTATTCACGTCTTTGTCAAGATACCCCTTAAAAGTCACTATTGTATCTGCTTCCACTACCTCCCCGGCAGCAAATCCCAGGCACCCACCATCATCTGTGTAAAAAAAATTGCCTTGTACATCTCCTTTAAACCTTTCCCCTCGTACCTTAAACTTATGTCCTTTAGTAACCGACTCTTCCATCCTGGGAAAAGCCTCCTGACTATCCACTCTGTCCACATTCCTCATAATCTTGTAGATTTCTATCAGGTCACCCCCCACAACATCTGTTGTTCCAGTGAGAACAAACCAAGTTTCTCCAACCTCTCCTCATAGCTAATACCAGGCAACATCCTGGTAAATTCTTTCTGTACTCTCTCCAAAGCCTCCATACTGAGCTGCATAGTTGGAAGAAGAACAGATACCTGTGGCATGAAAATTACTCCTAGGAGTTCAAAGTCATCTTCTGCATCATGAGCATTGATGCTAATGGGAAGCTAGAGGAAGGGGATGTTTGGGAGTGAAGTGTGTTATTCAGCTTTCACAATGAAAGGTTATTTGGGGAAGGTCAATTACCATGAAGAATGCTTGAAGTAGTACCTCATCTGCATTTGTGTAAGAGTTCCCGACTTAATTTCTACCATTCCAAAAGACTTGCTTAAGAACCTTACACTGCATTGAAGAGCTGACATACTATCAGGCTCATGGGATCTGGATCTCAATTGGTAATCTCCTTCAAATCAACTTTCACTTCAACTTTAATGAAGTATAGTCTTCAAAACTAAACAGGGCTGTTCTCTTTTCATACTTCTTCAACATTCAGACCTCCAATTCTTCAGCAGGAAAAGGAACAGTGATAAATGTTCAATTCCTCTTATAATAAAGAATAACATTCTATTAGCTTTCTTAATTACTCGCTATATTTGCATACTAACTCCATGTGACTCATGCATTAGAATACCTAGAACCCCTTGCACTTCAGAATTCTGTAGCCATTCTCTACTTAAATGATAATCTGTCTTTTTAATCTTCCTACCAAAATGAACAACTTCATGTTTTCCCACATAGTACTCTGTCTGCCAAATTTTTGATGTGGAGATGCTGGCGTTGGATTGGGGTAAACACGGTAAGAAGTCTCACAACACCAGGTTAAAGTCCAACAAGTTATTTGATAGTAAACCTATTAGCTTTTGGGGTTTGCACCTTCTTCTGGTGTTTGCCCATTTTCCAAGATGGCCTTCATGACACACGACAGCGCTAAGTCGCCAAAGCAGAAACTGATAGCTAAGTTCCGCACACATGAAGATCTTCATATATATGGAATCTGGCTACCAGTTTCTGCTTGGCGACTCTGCACTGTCATGCATCATGAAGGTAGCCTTGGAAAATGGGCAAACACCTGACAAAGGGCCAAACCCCGAAAGCTAATGTGTTTACTATCAAATAAACTTGTTGGACTTTACCCTGGTGTCGTGAGACTTCTTACTGTGCCAAATTTTTGCCCACCCACTCAACCTATCTACTCCATCTGCAACCTCCTTATGTCCTCTGCACAACATACTTTCTGACCTATTTTTGTATTATCTATAAATTCAGTTATGATGCTTTCATCTAAGTCATTGATATAAAGTGTAAAACATTGAGTTCCCAGCATAGACCTCTGTGGAACTCCACTCATCATATCCTGACAATCAAAAAAATGCACAATCTCTGTATTCTGCCTGTCAGCCAATCTTCTATGCATGCTAATATATTCCCCCCGCACCATAAACTCTTATTTTCTGCAATAGCACAGCACTTAATCAAATGGCTTCTGGGAATCCAACTTCAGTACTTCCACAGGTTCCTCTTTATCCACAGCACTTGTTACTCCTTCAATAAACTCCCAATAAATTGGTTAAAAATGTTTCTCCTTTCACAAAACAATGCTGACTCTTCCTGATTACCTTGAGTTTCTCAAAGTGTGCAACTATAGCCTTTTTGATGATCCATTCCCCATGAAATCGTGATGCTAACTGGTGTATAGTTTCCAGTTCCCTGCCTCTCTTCTTCTTAAATAGAGGGCTTATATTTGCTTCTTTCAGTCTGATGGAACCTTTCCAGAACTTAATGAATGCTGGAAAATTAACACCAGTGCAACTATTACCTCATTTTTTAAATATAATATTTTGAGATGTCATTCTTTCAGTAGTTAATTGGAAATTTGAATTTACTTTTAAAAGTTATTGGTCTCTATGGAGATTGTAACAAAATCGGGGTGCTTAATTCAACTTTATCGTCACTACCACAATTTCCGTTTTAATGGCAAGCTGCAACTTTCATGAGTTAGTATTCTGCCAGCCTTTGCAGTCTATAATCAAATGAGTTCCAGGCCAAGCTTTCGGGATTGTATGTTGCCTGTGCTAATTAGAACAAAGCAATGTTGTTTGAAGATTCAGCTGTTCCACTAGTAGCATAGTACAAATCTGTCCCTAAGTTTCCTATTATGAGAACATTGGAGATTACGGGCAGGATTTTCCAGTGGCGCTCACTTCAAATCTGGAAAACCCTGCCCGAGGTTAACAGACCTTTCCATGGTCAGCCCTTCACCCGCTCTGATTCCTGTGGCAGGCCAAATGGGAAATTTGTCCCTATAGTGCCATCCCTACCCTTAATCATAGAGCTATAACAACTTGTATTGTTTCAAACATCTTAAAAACAATCACAAAATGCAACAGGGGTCATGAAAATCCTTGCCACTTGCTTCTGCATACATGAATTGGGGCTCAGCTGGGTCAGGATGGTTGAAGTGAAAACATGCAGCCAGCCATAACAGTCTTCTGGACGTAATTCAAACACATAACATAGAACATTACAGCACAGTACAGGCCTTTTGGCCCTCGATGTTGCGCCAACCAGTCGAACCAATCTAATGACTCTCGAACCTAAACTATTCCAAGGTTATCCATATGCTATCCACTGACCATTTGAATGCCCTTAAAGTTGGCGAGTCCACAACTGCTGCAGGCAGGGCATTCCACGCCCTTACTACCCTCTGACATCCGTCCTATAACCACCACCCCTTAATTTAAAGCTATGTCTCCTCATGCTAGCCATCACTATCCGAGGAAAAAGACTCTCACTGTCCACCCTATCTAACCCTCTGATCATCTTATATGCCTCAATTAGGTTACCTTTTAACCATCTTCTCTCTAATGAAAATAAGCTCAAGTCCCTTAGTCTTTCCTTATAAGATCTTCTCACCATACCAGGCAACATCCAGGTAAACCTCCTCTGCACCCTTTCCAATGCCTCAACATCTTTCTTATAATGTGGCGACCAGAACTGTACACAATACTCCAAGTGCGGCCACACCAGAGTTTTGTACAGTTGCAACATGACCTCACGGCTCTGAAATTCAATCCTTCTACCAATAAAAGCTAACACACCGAACGCCTTCTTAACAACCTTATCAACCTGGGTGCCAACTTTCAGGGAGCTATGCGCATGTACACCGAGATCTCTCTGCTTGTCAACACTACTAAGAGTCCTTCCATTAGCCCTATATTCTGAACTCCTGTTACTTTTACCAAAGTGAATCACCTCACACTGTTCCGTATTAAACTCCATTTGCCACCTCTCAGCCCAGCTCTGCAGCTTATCTATGTCCTGCTGCAAACTGTAACATCCATCCTCACTGTCTACAACTCCTCCAACTTTGATGTCATCAACAAATTTACTAACCCATCCTTCTACACCCTCATCTAGGTCATTTATAAAAATGACAAACAGCAGTGGCCCCAAAACAGATCCCTGAGGTACATCTCTTGCAACTGAACTCCAAGTTGAATATTTCCCATCAACTACCACCCTCTGTCTTCTATCAGCTAGCCAATTCCTGATCTAAACTGCTAAATCATCCTCAATCCCATGCATCTGCATTTTCTGCAGTAGCCTACCATGGAGAATCTTATCAAACGCCTTACTAAAATCCATATACACCATGTCAACTGCCTTACCCTTATCCACCTCTTTGGTCACCTTTTCAAAAAACTCAATAAGGTTTGTGAGGCACAACCTACCCTTCACAAAACCGTGTTGACTATCCCTAATCAATTTATTTCTCCCTAGACGACTATAAATCCTATCTCTTATAATTCTTTCCAAAACTTTGCCCACAACAGAAGTAAGGCTCACTGGTCTATAATTACCAGGATGGTCTCTACTCCCCTTCTTGAGCAAGGGGATAACATTTGCTATTCTCCAGTCTTCAGGCCCTATACCTGTAGCCAATGACAACATGATGATCAAAACCAAAGGCTCTGCAATCTCCTCCCTAGCCTCCCAGAGAATCCTCGGGTAAATCCCATCCGGTCCAGGGGACTTGTCTATTTTCATACTCTCAAGAATTGCTAACACCTCCTCTTATGTATCTCAATCCTGTCTAGTCTACAACCCTGTATCTCAGTATTCTCTTCGACTACACTGATATTTTCCTGCGTGAATACTGACGAAAAATACTCATTCAGTGCCTCTCCTATGTCTTCAAGCATGGCTGGCCACATGGCATCTGACTGGTGGGACTGCTAGTTATTAGCACCTGAGCAGCCAGTATTGTGGTAATTTATGGCTTAGGGCAGGACATTGTGTGATTAGACTGTGAACTGGATGGCAGATCCTGAACTAAATTTAAAATGCTGCTAACAATATGGAAGACATCCTTGGCGCAGCATTTGGTCCTTGGCCAGGAAAAAAATAGAAAGGTCTGAAAACACATACCAACCAATTCAAGAATAACTTCTTCCCTATTCCATCAGACTTTTGAATGGTTCTATCATATATTAAGTTGATCTTTCTCCTCATTGTATCAATAATTGCAACACCATATTCTGCGCACTATCCTTTCTGCCCTGGTATACTGAATGAATGGTATGTTTTGTCTGTAAAACTCACAAGAAACAATAGTTTTCACTGTATCCCAATACATATGATAATAATAAATCAATCAATCTTCATCCCTGTGGAAAGGCAGCAGTACTTAGAGAGATGTGTGGAGATGAAAAACAGTCATATACCAACTGACCCAAGATCAGCTTCATTCTTGCTGTCATCAGACTTCTGAATAGATCGACTTTGCATTAAGTTGATCTTTCTCTACACCCTAGCTATGACTGTAACACTACATTCTGTACTCTCTCCTTTCCTTCTCTATAAATGGTATGCTTTATCTGGATGGCACATAAGAAACAATTCTTTTCACTATATATTAATAAAGCAAATCAAATCAAGGGGTTAATGTTTTTGTATCTGACTCTAGTTCAGAGCTGAAGGTGTGGAGATGCCAGTGTTGGACTGGGGTGGGCACAGTAAGAAGTCTCACAACACCAGATTAAAGTCCAACAGATTTGTTTAGAATCACAAGCTTTCAGAGCAATGCTCCTTCATCAGGTGAGTGGAGAGCTAAAAGGCGGTGGGCAGTTGAAATGTGTAGGATTATATAATTGGAGAGGTGGGTGAAGAGGGTGAAGCAGAATGGCAAGTCAGAGATAGGTGAGAGCTCAGAAAAGTTTGACAGAGATGTCATGAATACAAGATTAAAGACATGTTAATGTCTTTAATGTGTTAAAGACTAAAAAAAGGTGCCGATAATGGCATAAAGGTAAGATAACAAATATTAGAAGAATCATGTGGACTTGAAATGTTATCTGTTTCTCTTTTCAGAGATACTGCCAGAGCTGCTGAGTCTTTCCAGCATTTTCTGTTTTTATTTCAGATTTCTGTAGTATTTTGCATTTACTTTCCTTTTGGAGGGAATGTGGTGATGTGTGGGAAATGAATGTCCATTGGTCAGACTGCATACTCAAAGAGCTCTTCACTCTGCAGGGCTTCAGAAAACAGGAGACGATTGATAATAAGGAAGGAACACTGCCAAGCAGTGAAATAAGGCAGGTTGCGCATGGGCAGCACAATGGCACAGTGGTTAGCACAGCTGCCTCACAACTCCAGAGACCCATGTTTCATTCATGGTTTGGGTTACTGTCTGTGTGGAATATGTATGTTCTTTCCATGTCTGTGTGTGTTTCCTCCGGGTGCTCTGGTTTCCTCCCATAGTCCAAAAGACATGGTTATGGTCATGCTAAATTTTCTGTCAGTGTCCCTGGAGAGACATTAGAGTGTGGCGACTAAAGGATTTTCACAATTAATTGCAGTGTTAACTTAAGCCTACTTGTGATTGATAAAAACTAAAATAAAATGGTTTCTGTCAAAGAGACTCATTGGTTTGTCATTGTCTTCGCAAGAGAAATCTGCCTATAATGTCTAGAGGAGGTTGAGGATCATTGGCAATATCCCCAACTTGGTTCATGTGTCACTGGCGTGGAGATGCTGGCATTGGCCTGGGATGGGCATGGTAAGAGGTCTCACAACACCAGTTTAAAGTCCAACAGGTTTATTTGGAATCACAAACTTTCAGAATACTGCTCCTCAACTGATTCCAATTAAACCTGTTGGACTCTAACTTGGCATTGCGAGACTTTTTAATGTGTCAATAGACAGAGCATCCAGCTGGCTATTCGCCAGAGTGCTCTTATTTCCTCTTTGGCACTAGCAGCTACTGCCTTTTGGGGATTGATTGACTCTGAGAAAGTGGAGGGGACTTCAGTAGGTGCACTATTGTATCCATGTTCTTTGCCTTCCATTAGCTCTGACGTTCACACCTTGGCGGATTTGTCAGATAAATATGAATCACAAATTGATATGCACATCACATTAATGCCAGATCAGATTCTGGACACCGCAACTGTTCAGTCTTCTGATGCACACGAGTTTGGGAGCTCAAGTTGATGCTGAATCCCAGGCTAATGATTAGCCTATGGAGACATCCACGAGATTGCAGATGTTGTATATGCAAAGGAGGTATACAATGATCTAGCAGAGCTTCCAGATTTCATAATCTCTCTAAATATTGTGATCACTATTACCCCAATACTGCCCTATTATTCAGTTTCCCCTTGCCTCCCTCATTCCCTGGAATGACACCCTTCCTCATTGGGCTAGAATCATACTGATTAAGGTAGCTTTCTTTTACACATTTTAGGAACTCCTCTTTTCCATTTACACTTGCAATCACAGACTATGCTAATATAATTGAATTTCCTCAATATTACTACTCTATAGTTCTTGCATCTTATTTGCAAATTTGGACCTCTATCCCATCCCCCAATTTAACATACACCCAGCATCGTAATAGTTCCTTAATTCTAAACAAATAGAATCTGTCTTTGAACTCTGAAGCACATAACCTATTTATAGAGTTGTATAAGCATTATTGAGCAATACTGCTGCCAGCATAGAACTATAGATCCCTACAATGTAGATGGAAGCCATTCACCTTGTTCTGCACCAACTCTCCAAAAGAGCATCTTACTCAGGTCTAAACCTTTGCCCCCTGCACATTTACTCTGGCTAATCCACCTAATCTACATATTCCTGGACAATAAGGGCTAAGTTAGCACAGCCAATCCACCTAAGCTGCACATGTTTAGATGATGGGTGGAAACTGGAGCAGCCGGAGGAAACCCATGCGGACACATGGGGAACCAGCAAACTCCACATATACGATCACCTAAGGCTAGAGTTGAACCCAGACTCCTGGAGATATGAGACAGCAGGGCTAACCACTATGCCATCATGCTGCCCTTACCATGTTTCTCCTTCCCCAACCACCTCCCCCCCACACACTTGGTCTATCCTGAACTTTATATCCTTCCCTCTCTTTCTGAGAAGAGTTCAAATAAACTGAAGGGTCTATTTTCCTGAGTTGGGAACATCTGAGAAATGGATTCAGCTCTGAACGTTGACACCTGAATTGTACTGTTTCTGAAGCTCTTCTGCAACTTTCCTGATGGGTTTACCCATTTGTGCCTGAAGAGGGCGCAACAATGTAAATTATATGCAAATGAATATTCAATAACTCTGCACACAGATATCCTGTCATTTTCTATTTGGTGAAAATCAAGCCAGATTGCTCCATAAACATCTGATGCTACTGCTCCCAAAACTCCCAAAAACTGCTGTTTGTCTTAAGGCAAATATTGTCGAGAAAGAGCTTTTCAACATTTTAGGCTGATGACAGAGGATCCTTGCCATCTAAAAACTACAACCACAGGGGAAGATAGTGCTGGACTGCCAATCCAGAGATCCTGCACTGGAAACCCAGGTTCAAATCCTACATGGCAGATGGCGAAATTTGAATTCAGTAAAACTCTAGAATTAAAAATCTAATGACGACAATCATTAAACCATTGTAAAAACCCACCTGTTTCACTAATGTGCTTTAGGGAAGGAAATATATTGCATTTATCTGGTCTGGTCTATATGTGAGTCCAGATCCACAGCAATGTGTTTGATTCTTAAATGCCCGCAAGATGCACAATAAATGCTGGCCCAACCAATTATGCCCACATCCCATGAAAGATTTCTTTCCCCTTTTAGAATTCCACTAAACCTTGATTTCAGAAGTAACTTCTATCCTGTATCCATTGGTGTTCCTGCTGCACATGATATTTGATCACTATGGCTAATAGCTAGTGACTATGTGCTCAACACAATGACAGATTCAAACTGTTAGACCTTCAGGTTCTGCTTTCGATGTTCTCCTGGATACAGCAGTTCTGGCAACTCATGTATGTGCCCATACTCCTCAATATATAATCATGATAGCATGTACAACAGGAGGAACTTGTGTGATCTGGAATAGTTATGAGCACACCACTTAAATGGACTTCGCCTATCCTTAAGGACAGGTAAAGAAACACTTGGTGAGACGTAGCCTGTGACAAATTGGCAATCTTTTTTTTTACTTTGCACACCAGAAATGATAATACAGAGTAATAGCCAAACCAATTTCTGTTTATCTTCATCTCACTTCCCGCCTCAAAATGTAAAACTCCATTTTACACGCTGGCTGCATTTTCAGCTGGGCAAGGGGGAGGAATGGTACACATAAAATAGGGTGCTGCCCACCTCTGAACTAGAGGGGAAGGTGGTGAACATGTTATGAAATCAGCAGCCTGCCCACCATATGTAAATATGCAATCAATATGCAATTAGACTTGTTACTTAACTAATTTACCGAGAGTAAACTGTCCACAACACAGAATGTTTGGCGTGGGCATCAAGCAGGAGTGAGCAGCCTGATTTTTAAAAATAATCTTTTCAAAGGGTGGGAAGGAAAAGGGTGTTCTGTCTTTGGGGGCTAACTTACTTGTAATGTCGTAAGTAAGTTAGGATTGTGGGTTTTAACAAAAAGGAAAAAAAAATGTTGTTTGCATACATTGGGTGGAATTTTCTAACTGCATTCGCTAGGAAGTCCTGCCCGAGGCCACTGGATCTTTCAATGGTCAGTGTCCTGCCCCTCATGATTCCCATGATGGGCAAGGTGGGAAAATTCCGTCTACAGATTCAAACTAACAACAACGGATTTATTCTAGGTGGTCTTGTCCAGATAGAGTACAAAATGAAAGTAAAACAGCAATCTTTGCAAACATCCCAGTGACGTCACTATTAAATCATGTGATCAGCTCTTAAAGCAATCTGCAACCATTTTAAATATATAGCATCTCTCACCCTTTTCTTCTGTGGTTATAACAACAAATTACTATGATATTGTACATGGGATCAATAATAGACACAGTACTATGCATCATTAATCATTATACACAGTCAATAGAAAAGTCGGTCAGGAGGACGTCAATTCCTCTTTGGTCTTATACAATGTTCTGCAATTTGACAATCCTTGACCATCGAAGTACGATTTGGAACTTCAGTAGACACTTCTTTTCTTCGGACTAAGTCTACGTCAAGCTCATGTGTTATAATAGCCAAGACACAACCATCAGACAACTCAGATTCAATGAAGTTTTCCATTATATTATTCATAATACTAGAGACTAATGAATTTGGTACTTCTGGAGATCATTCAGAGAACCATTTCAAGATGACAACAATTGGTTAGCATGGTTTCAACTGTGGTTTGAACTGCTTAAGAAATTGGACCAGTTTTTGCTAAATCTTTGTGTGGTACCCATTTCTCACTTGTGGCATAATTATGCATTAACTCTCGATTTCCTGGTTGGAATGAGTGTTGTTTTGTCCCCACTTCTCATTGAGCAACTCGAGACTGTTGCTAACGCTCTATCTCTGAAGTTTCTGGAAGTAATAATAAATCAAATGTGGTCCTCAACTTTCTCTTTAAGAGTAGTAATACAGGTGAAGTTTGGTAGTCGAATGAGTAGTTTTTCTATAAAATGCTAAAAAGCCATTCAGACAGTGTGATAATGAACCTTGCTCTTACAAAGCTTTTGAATACTGTTTCAAGAACTGTATGAGTTTTTCAGGTTGATGCATGATAAATTGTGGATATTTTATGCCAAATACCATTTACTTTGAAATAATCCTCAAACTCTTATAAGTAAGTAGACTGTGAACCATTTCAAAACCAAGTGGAGGCCCGCCTAATAGGGAAGAAGCAGTGAGAGTTTAAAACCAGCTGGCTCCACTCAGACCAGCAGTCAATAGACTCAGAACTGATCTGTGCTCCACAGCCATTACAAGATATTCAGTATCACTATTAACAAGAGGGTGATTGGAGATGGAAGACTGGTCTTGGTAAGATTATTGCATTAGTAATGTGTAGGTTAGGGTATTAATGTGGTAAATGCACAGGGTTATAGAGATGAGGTGGACTTGGGAAAGATGCTCTCTTGGAAAATTGGTGCAGACCTGATGGGCCAAATGGCCTCCTTCTGCACTGTAGTGATTCTATGGGATCATTTCCAATGCATGTATTAATGCAGCAGAGCTCCAGTAAGCCAATAGGAATAAATACAAATGCATAACAAAACCTATGACATTTCCAACTTTTCTCCTTTCTGATGAAAAATGTGACCTGAAATCGTAACTCTTCCTTTCTCCACAGATGCTGCCTAGCCTGCAGAGTATTTTTAGCATTTTGTGTTTTCATTTTTGGTAAGGTTCTATGGCTTCTTTGCCTAACATACGTTAGTGCTGTCAGGTTTTTAACAGCACCGTGTCTCTAAGCTATTCTGAGCAGTCAGAAAGCATCTTAGCCACGTATTCCTCCCATGTTCGGAAGGATGCAACATCAGTCTCCTCAGCTGGAGTGTGTGCTGGAGCCAGAAGTCTGTTCTAATATCTGGCATTGCAATCACCTTACCAGAACAAAGGAGATCATTGAAGATCATTGAAACTTTTCCGACACTGGACCCAATTACACTTTCCCTATTTGGTTTTGGCGGGTTGTTTTCTCCCACTGCCTTCTGGAAAGAAGCCCTCCCTGCTGCCCCTCACGACCTCAAGCAACATCTCTGGGTTGCTGTCTGTGATGAAAAGGGCAGTCCTGCAGCGGGTCCCAGCTCACTGCCTCTCTTCTGCAATTCACATGGTACTCACAACTTTGAGGCTAAGTGGCAACCATAGCAATGGCTGCAGTGATCTGTTTAAATCAAACCTGCACTTCCTCATCCTGCCTCCATTCTTATCCTGTGGCTGTTAATTGTCCGCCCAACCCACTCTTCAGTCAATTAATGAGCTTTCTCCATTAAAATCAGGCTGATGACTATTTCTTCCATTAGACAGTGTCGTGACTGGGAAACAGTCTCAAGGCCTATCTGGCCAGAAGTCTCAGAAATGGGGTCCAAGACATATGTGCTGCTTGAAAGCAGGACACCACCTCAGTAAAGTGGTTGCATGTGGCATCTAATGGGCACTGACAGGATGCAGAATAGTGAGATATTAATACGAACTAACAAGCAATGCTAACTTGAAGTCATCGCTGCCATTTTTAGAATGCATTTTCCATCAACTTCTTGTTTTAACCTTATCCTACTTAACACAATGACAAACAGAATGAAGAAACTCCACCAGTACTATTTAAAGGGGTCACGAAGTGCATTTTGGCTTCTGGATTATTTCTTCTGGCTTTGGCGCTTTTCTACATTTGACTAAAGTTTAAATATTCTAGAGGGAGTGGTGTGGCTGGCCTTGAAGTACTTGCCATAAAACACTGTGCTGAAAGAAATTGCTTACAGATATGGGTGGCCAGGAAGGTGTAGGCACATCTGTTCTCCCGCAGTTTGTTTCCTGGTGCTTCCTATGATGCACCACCTTCTTCTGCAAGACAGAGAGAAGAATGTCAGTGAGTATCCTGCAGTATGTTTGGTTGATGTAGCTAGAGAAATACAGAAGATAAAAGCAGGACGAGGCCATTTGGCTTTTTGAGCCTTCTCTGCCATTCATCATGATCATGGCTGATTGTCCTACTCAATAGGCTAATCCCACTTTCTCCCCATAACCTTTGATCCCATTCATCCCAAGTACTTTATCTAGCTACCTCTCGAATACATTCAGGCCGCGATTCTCCCGTCTGCGTGCACCACTTTCCTGGTGGGTCCGGATGGAAGACACACGTCAGCAGCCTTTAACGGGAATTTGTGCGGGGAATACATACGCATCTCCCGGAGCTGGCAAAGAGTCGCCAGTCAGATCAAATCAGCTGGAAGGCAGGTAAGTAATTTAAATAGTTTCAAAGCTATTTTAAATATGTAGATTTGCTAATTATCAGGACTTTTCAGGTCCCGATCAAAACTCCCACTCGGCTAGGAGCACTCATTCCGGTGGGATTCAGACCAGCTCCCCACATTAAGGGAGCTAGCGGGAGACTCCGTGGGAATGAAGGGGGGACAATCAGGGCCCCCCCCCAGGGGGTCAGGCAGTGTGGGGAGGCCTAATTGCCCCCCTGGATATGGGCACACTGGCATGTGCCTGTCCGTGCCCCTGGCACAGTCCAAGGGACAAAGTGCCCATGCTCAGAGGGCATCTTGTCAATGCCCATCAGGCATTGGGCAATGCCAAGCAGGCAGAGTTTATTGTGGGTGGAGCCTAGGTGCGATTGGTGGGGATGGGGGAGGTCCTGTTGCCACTCTGCATTGGGATCTGTCTGGGATAGAGGGACAGCAGTGATTGGGAGGGGTGCTGCTGGAATGCCGGTGAGGTGAGGATGGGGCTTATTTTGGGGGGATCAGCAGAGGGAGAGATCTGCCGGGGTGAGGGGGTTGAGGCCTAGGCATCAGGGCATTCCAGGA
The DNA here is from genome assembly GCA_024679065.1 of Sphyrna mokarran. Lineage (NCBI taxonomy): Eukaryota > Metazoa > Chordata > Chondrichthyes > Carcharhiniformes > Carcharhinidae > Sphyrna > Sphyrna mokarran. The sequence continues at coordinate 84,120,421 of JAGIQG010000006.1, forward strand.
TGTTTGGGAAGAGAGGCAGAGCTGGCTCAGGAATTGCTGTGTGGGTCTGACAAGTGTCTTATAAAGTTGAGCATTATCTCCCAACTCCTAAACTCAATCTCTTGATTAATGAAGGCCAGTATACAATACATTTTCTTGACTATATCCTTCACCTGCAAAGCCAATTTAAGAGTCCTGTGGACCCGGACCTCAATGTCCTTCTGCTCCTCAACACTGCTTAAGACTCCTATGGTGATATTGTACTCCTTCACCCCATTGGACCTGCCGGAATGGGCCAATCCACATTTATCCACATTGAAGTCCATCTGCCACTTCTCTGCCCATTTTTGCATCCTATCTATGTCACACTGCAACTTCTGACATCCCTCCAGACTATCCATAACACCACCAACCTTCTTGTCATCAGCGAACTTACTAACTCATCTCTCCACTTCCTCATCCAGGTCATTTATGAAAATGACAAACAGCAAGGGTCCGAGAACAGATCCCTGGGGCACTCCACTGGTCATCGACCTCCATGCAGAAAAAGACCCATCCACAACCACTCTCTGCCTTCTGCAGGCAAGCCAATTCTGGATCCACAAGGACCTTATCAAATGCCTTGCTGAAGTCCATGTAAACCACATCCACCACTCTTCCTTCGTCAATGTGTTCAGTCACATTTTCAAAGAACTCAACTAGGCTCGTAAGGCACAACCTGCTCTTGACAAATCCATGCTGATTATTTTTGACCATACTAAACTTCTCTAAATGTTCATAAATCCTGTCCCTTAGAACCTTCTTCATCAACTTACCAACCACTGAGATTAGACTCACTGGTCGGTAATTTCCCAGCTATCCCTGGGTTGTATTAGCAGCATGAAGCAATCATCACAAATTGAACATGTTAATTGTATACTGTGATTTGATTGCTTGTTTTCAGGTCTTATCCAATATAACCCCCAAAGATTTAACATCATCACTGAAAGAATGAGGAACAGATTAGCTCACATTTTTGTATAGATGGTTGTTAGGATATGAATCAGATGGTATAAGCAGAGGTACTCACTAGCCATACGACCAATGAGGTGTCCACCATTCTTAGTGTGCCCTGACTAATATGTGCATACATATTCAGATCTGTATTTACCTATTAATAGAGGACCGCTACAGTAATTGGAAATGTACTCTGAAATGCCACCTTATGCCACAGCAATTGTACATGTACACCAGAGAACCCAAATTTGTTTGATTAACACTGCATTTTCAGTGCTTTGGCTATACTTTTGAGTCTCAGATATGTCTGCTGTAACTGCACACCATCTACTATTCTGGGCAGGTCCTTATCATGGGCGCAAATATGATATACCAAAAGAAACCAAAATGTTAAATCATGACATCAGTCAGTGGTATAATGCTGATTTGACTCTTAATAGTGCTTTTTTCACCCTCTGTGTTCCGGCTAATATCCTCAATTAATCTCTCACAACTACATTTATTGTTATTTATCAACTACTTTCACATTACTGGCTATAGTTGAGTTAGTGGAAGTGTTTGATAGTTTATATTGTTATTTTGTGAACCTCCAGGGAGTGATGTAATGGGGAAGTCCTTGATTCTACTTCAAGGTCTGCTCAGAGCGTTTGCTCCCAGTCATAGCTGCTGTCATTTCTATGTACTTTCACAGCGTTCACAACGCACGACAGCACAGAGTTGCTGAGCAGAGACTGATAGTTAAATTCTGCACACGTGAGGACGGCCTCAACTGGGATCTTGAGTTCATGTCACACTGTCTGTAACCCTCATGGCTTGCCTGGACTTGCAAAATTTCACACTAACTGCCCTGGTTGGAGACAGTAAATATCTCTTTAACCTGTGCTTAACCCTCTCTCTACTCACATTGTCTATACCTTTGAGACTTGATTAGTTGTAAAGACTTTCATTCCAATCATTATTCTATAAATTGAGTTTGTGTCTTTATATGCCCTGTTTGTGAATAGAATTCCCACTCACCTGATGAAGGGGCAGCACTCCAAAAGGTAATGGCTTGAGGTACCAAATAAACTTGTTGGACTTTAACCTGGTGTTGTGAGACTCCTAACTGTGTTTACCCCAGTCCAACGTCATCATCTCCAACATCATAGTTTCTATGTCCTATAATGTTTCTATGTCCTCTATCAATGTTTCTATGTCCTCCATAGTTTCTATGTCCTCTATCAAGATAGACAAGTCGCCGGGACCAGATGGGATGTACCCCAGGTTATTGTGGGAGGTGAGGGAAGTGGTTGCAGAGCCCCTGGCGATGATATTTTCGTCATCCATGGAAACGGGAGAGGTTCCGGAGGATTGGAGGATTGCAGATGTGGTTCCTATCTTTAAGAAAGGGAACAGGGATAGTCTAGGAAATTACCGACCGGTGAGTCTGACTTCAGTGGTTGGTAAGCTGATGGACAGGCTTCTGAGGGATAAGATATATGAACATTTGGAGAATGATTAGAAATAGTCAGCATGGTTTTGTCAAGGGCAAGTCATGCCTTACAAGTCTAGTTGAGTTCTTCGAAAATGTGACTGAACACATTGATGAAGGAAGGGCGGTGGACGTAGTGTACATGGACTTTAGCAAGGCGTTTGATAAGGTCCCCCATGCAAGGCTTCTGGAGAAGATGAGAGGGCATGGGATCCAAGGGGCTTTGGCCTCGTGGATCCAGAACTGGCTTGCCGGCAGAAGGCAGAGAGTGGTTGTGGATGGGTCTTGTTCTGCATGGAGGTCGGTAACCAGTGGAGTGCCCCAGGGATCTGTCTGGGACCCCTGCTGTTTGTCATTTTCATAAATGACCTGGATGAGGAAGTGGAGGGATGGGTTAGTAAGTTCGCCAACGATACAAAGGTCAGTGGTGTTGTGGATGATCTGGAGGAATGCCAAAAGTTGCAGCGGGACATAGACAGGATGCAAGACTGGGCGGAGAAGTGGCGGATGGACTTCAACGCGGATAAATGTGTAGTGGTCCATTTTGGCAGGAATAATGGGATGAAGGAGTACAATATAAGGGGTAAGAGTCTTAGCTGTGTTGTAGAGCAGAAGGATCTCGGGGTCTGGGTCCATAGGACTCTTAAATCAGCCTCACAGGTGGAGGAAGTGGTCAAGAAGGCGTACAGTGTACTGGCCTTCATTAATCGAGGAATAGAGTTTAGGAGTCAGGAGGTAATGATGCATCTCTATAAGACTCTTGTCAGACCCCAGTTGGAGTATTGTGCGCAGTTCTGGTCGCCTCATTATAGGAAGGATGTAGAGGCTATTGAGAGAGTTCAGAGGAGATTTACAAGGATGCTGCCTGGATTGGGAGGCAGGCATTATGAAGATAGGTTGAGGGAGCTGGGACTCTTCTCACTGGAGAGACATAGGTTGAGGGGCGACCTGATAGAGGTTTATAAAATGTTGAGAGGAATAGATAGGGTGGACTCTCAGAGACTAATTCCCCGAGCTGAAATGGTCACTACGAGAGGACACAGATTTAAGGTGCAGGGAAGCAAATACAAAGGAGATGTCAGGGGTAGGTTTTCACTCAGAGGGTGGTGAGTGAATGGAACCGACTGCTGTCGGAGGTTGTTGAGGCAAACTCACTGGGGTCTTTTAAAAGACTTCTGGATGAGTATATGGAAAAGAATAGGATAGGGGGTTATCGATAGGTCTGTGGATTGGTAGATGTGATCGGCGCAACTCGTGGGCTGAAGGGCCTGTTTGTGCTGTATTGTTCTACGTTCTATGTTCTAATGTGCAGCATGAAAATGAGAATAAGCAGAGGTGATGAGAAAGAGAAGCTGTTTGAAGAGGCAAGATGAGGAGGAGGGAGTAGGGCTCTGACTAGGAGGCTATTTTGTCCTCAATCATTTCAAGGTACAGGTTATGCGCTTCATTTTAAAAAGTGCATCCAGAAATCTATCACCATTGCCTGAGACGTACAGAGTCAAGCAGGGCAAGAATGGCACTCCCAATGGCTGTGAAGTGAGCAAATGGCCTTAATCTTCTTTGTATCAAGATTATTCCAGACTAGGCCAAGTCACATTTCCAAAACCTTGCAGTTCAGTTATCGACTGCTGTGTAAGGAAGATCATAAAGATTAACAGTTGGAGTGTGCATGCGCTTCATCACAATAACAGAGTGCAGAGTGCCATTGAGTCCATGCTTGTTTCTTTGCCAACAATGTATCACGACTGCAAGGATTTATTTCTTTAATGCCCAACTGGTGTGTGCATACTTGATTGGCACATCAAGTATGCCAATGTAATAGTCATGGACACCTTTATTCTACACCAGTCCACTGTACCTTCTGCAGTTGTACTACCATGACAAATCAAAGTGTGGTTGGCTGGGTGACAAAGATTAGTTGCTCACTACCTTGTTCATTGGCTCTCAATGTACATCCCAGGCACACATGGGCAACACATACCAACGCATGAAATGCCAGCAAGTAAATTATGGGAGTGCTTAAGAAACCTTTCTAATACACCATGCCTTTTTCTGAACACTGCACATCAAAATCCCTATCTGAATCCTTTGCAACAGAACTCATGTGCAACTCGTCCACTGTCAAGCTGGTATTTGCACTACCCTGCCACCCTTTCCCTGGTTCCAGGACTTTATGCCTGGTGTTTCAGCACTTGCAAACTCTCCCACTGATCTGATCCCTGAAGTATGTCTCATGTCAGTTTCTGAGGTGGTGAGAATCCACAATAATGTTTCTTCATCATAAGTTTCTTTTTCCTACTTCTTGTTCTTGCAACACTGCCTGATCAGTTGCCATTTTTTAGGTCAAAGGTAGAAGGATAGAGATGTCAAGAGGGGATGGGTGGTAACCAGAGGGAAAACCATGCCTGTACAATCTGCAGCTTGTATATCAGAAGAGATTTTGGATTGAGGCGGAATGGGCAATGAGAAGTAAGGTTAGGTTTGAGCATAGCATTCTCTTCCATGGTTTTAGCCTCACTGCTGCCTATAACCTTAGCCATGCCACTCTGTTGATGATCAGTACTAATGTATTCTATTGGGATAAGAACATACAGATGTGTGTGTCTGTCGCCTAATGATTGAGTATTGCTGCCTGTGTTTGTGCACTGCCTTATCTTGAGAGAGAAAAATATGTCAGTAAGAGTGAAGTAATCTGTTTGGGTGATGTGATATACGTGGTTGAATAGTTAGAAGTATGTGTAAGCTGTGAGATGTGGACATGAGGCTTTGTAAGATTTCAGGGTTCGGAGATGCAAAACTCTTCTTATTAAAATTTCAAGTTCCAAATTCTTAATTTCTAACACTAATATCCTCAGTTTCACTTGACTTAGCAAGGTACGAATAAGTAGTATTTATGAACCAAGCAGAATTCATTAAGCAAGATTTACATATACTGAAAAAAAATGGCGAAGACAACATGAAAGTTTCTTATCCTTCAAGTTCCTAATATTCCATGAGCATTGCCACCCAGGCAATGTACTTCTCTTCCCAATCTTTGAAGTGATGTTTAACTGTGTCCAGAAGAGTTAGACACCAAAAGCTATGGTATTGCTGTACCAATAAAGATAACAATTTTGCAACTTTTTTCCCCACTTTTCATTGTTCCAGAATTGCATATTTGGAAATGTCCAAATTCACCACCTCCATTAGATTAAGCTGTGAGTCATCTCATGCCACTCCATCTTTGTAGCTAGAACTATATTGACAAAAGTTCATCCACTGTTTCCCTGGGCCTATAGGCTTTACAATCCATTGTGAACAACTAACATATTTCCTTTAGATACAGAATAGTCAAAGTCACATCCTCTCATCTCCCAGCAATGTACCTATCATGAGCTAACTCTTTCCTACAAATACTAAAACCATTAAGACCAAATGTTAAAACACTTACTATCATTATGTCAAAGCAATAAGAAATGTTTCTCTTTAATACAGAAATATATTGTACCCTACAAATATACTTGATCAATTAAATGAATGTATAGGTATTAGTCATTCTAAGAGCCAGCTCCATTTTAACCATGCTTATACAGTTGATAAAAAAACTCTTTACAACATAGAACTGTTGAACCACACTCTCAAACAACTTAAAGTCATAAAATAATTAAGTATAGCTTCTCACAAACAATAACCACAAAATATCCCAACTGCCTTGACTGCCTGTTGTCTCACTAAACAAAATTCCAACTGAACCATTTAACTTAAAATGCAGTTAAAGAATAAAATCCATAGTTACTGTCAAACAACAAACCCTAAAATTTGTAGAATTATCAGTTTTACAGTTTGCAACATAGTTAAGTGAGTGAGGATGAGGTGAAGCCATGAATATTAGGTTTGAATTGATAGAAAATGATGGTCAGGGTTGATGAATTGAGTGGAGAGTACCATTAGTGGTGTAGGTGGTTGGATATGCTATTTGAAGGTGCATTCATGATATAGATACTTACATGACATCATTGCACTTCCTGTGGTCCTGCATCCCAAAGCATATGACTAGACTGCAGGCTATAGATTGCTGTGGCTATCTGATCCCATTGCCTCCACAGTATTTTTCTGCTGGGCCTCTTGGTCATCATTGGATAGAGGTCCTCTCTTATCCGTCTCCAATGCATCCAGTTCTACACTGCTTCCAAGCCATCTGTACCCTAGAGTTATGTGCTCCAGTCAGAATGCATCTTCTCTTTATGAGTAGCTGGATGACATCAATTAATGCTGGCTAACTTGAAGTCGTATCAGCTTCTCATGACTTTTTGCTCAGGCATCCAGCAATTTAATGGTGTGTTTAACACTGATTGCAACATACCATAATGTAAATGAGCAAGCAAAACAACGTTTCTGCACTGGAGCAATGAGCATGGATTAATTATGCGTCACCACCCCTACACTTGGTTTGACTCCACTCGAATTTTGTTTACTTTGTCCCTGAGTTAATTTGAGTTAGTTTATTTGGTTTGCCCTGAAAGACACAGCAGAGTTTATTGGTTAGGACATCAGTTGGATATGTCTAGGTTGTTAATAATTTACCAGGTAATGGCTGCTAACACCGAAGCTAAAACATAAGGAATACTCGGATCTAGTTTAGTATTCTGTACCAAATTCAAAATGTCTGTACAGATTGTTGGAGAAAAGATTCACATATTACAATTGAACAGAGAATTCTGTCTCAGATAGTATCATTCTTCAAAATCTTGTTTCTGAAACCAGATGATAAATTGGAGAGTTAACGATTGAGTGTTGAACCAGGACTGCTGGAGTATGCTATGGAAATTCAGTGACTTGCCAACTGGAATCACTGAACTGTTGCTTCAATTCATTCTAGCTTCCAATTTTAGGCATCACCTGTTTTATTACAATTGTCTGAAATTGCTGTAAAGATAATGAATGTCCTAAATTTAGTTATTATTCCAGTTTTTGTTGGATCTTTTATTAAAATGTAACTTTGTTCTGAACCTTTCAGATGTTCATTGCTACATTTGCAGATGTTTATTTTGTAATAAACTTGTTATAGGTTCAAGTTAAAGGTAAAACATAGCCTAAATCCTGCCAGAGCATGCACAGCTGGAGAGGTAAGTTTATTTGCTGGTATAATTCAGGACAGTGTAAACAGCTGCCCAAAAATCCCTCTGGTGCCAGGCCTTAAGTGTATCTGGCAAAACAAACTTTAAAGGGGAGACATCACATCACTTCTTAGGTATCTGTCACATCTTAAGGAGGTACAGTATGAGTATACATGGCAACTTACCAGTAGCTTAGAGCTGTCTTGATGTGAGGAATACTTTATTCAAAATTTATAAATGCCAGCATTGGGAGTAATCTTCTGAGTACTAATGCAAAAAAGATTACCTATTAATGCATGATGGGTTGCATCTATTACAGAATTTTTATAATTTTTATGTCTTCAAAGTCAATAATTTTCTTATTCATAATTGATGCCATTATTAATATTCAATCTATATTAATTACTCAGAACGTCTCCAGCAATTGTATCCCCCCAGTTGCGCTCACAAAAATGATATTTTCAATAGAATTAGATGTATTGCAATTGGCCTCAGCATCCCTGCACTGAAGAGGAGAAAATGCCCGAAGATTCTCACTGGAAGATCAATGTGCAGATAGAAATTGAAGTGATACTTCCCATGACTAACAGCCTACCAACGACCACTCTTTAATATGAGACATTAAGTCTAGTCACTTGGGTACAATAAGTGTAGCACAAACGAGTAATCAAATTATTTGAATGCTGATTAATCTGTATGGGAACTACATTCTGATATTCCGGCATGAATCCATTTTGCAGCTGAACTTTACTATGTAGATAAACAGTTTCATCAGACAAAACTACCCTTCTTCAAATTAGTTACTCCATCAACCCGGAATGAGAAGTAAATTTTTGTTTTCTACATCACGATATTGAGTATTCCCTGGGCAAAATCAAGAGAGGTAATTTAGGCAAAAAGGATCATAGTCCCACACAGAGCCTGGTCAATTATTCTTCCATTTCAATTAGCAGAAGATGCTTAATGGCAAACAGTAAAGACAATTGAGGGAGCGTCTAAACAAAGTGATTAAAATGATAAAATTAGACCATAAAGTGGGTGCAGAGGAAGTACCTCCTCTAATGGGAACAAAAGGATGCAATCTTAAATTATAGCTAGGCCATTTGAAAGAAAATCTGAACTGTATTCTCACACAAAAGCTAAAATTTTCCAGCTGTTCCTACCAGTAGGATCCCCCAATTCTGCCAACGGTGACCTCCAACATAGGTTGCCTGGCAATAGAGGGTGTAAACAATGGGGAAATTCACTGATGGTGGTGGGACTGGAAGATTCTGCTGCTGGTGGGCTGCCTTTGTTATCCCTACAGCAAAAGATGCTGGGGGAGGTGGGGGAAGGGGTGTGATTGGCCAAAGTGTAGAAATTTGGAATTTTCTTCCCAAAAAGGCTACCGATGCGAGAACAATTGCAGCTTCCAAGACTAAGATAAATAGATTTGTTAGGTGAGAGTATAAAAAGATGTGAAGCTAAGACGAGAGACAGATTGGCCATGATCTGATTGAATAGCAAAGCAGGCTGGAATGATTGAATGGCCTACTCCTGATGTGGGCTGAGTGGCATATCAGCTACTAGAGAAGTTTATCAATATTCCAACCACCCATGTAGCACATATAGAGGTAAGACATTGGGTTCATCATACAGGCCATTTGAATTGTCTGTTCCACCATTCAACCAAAAATTATAGTATAAATTCTAGTCTTAGATGGATAGCTGCAGTACGTTCTGTCAAACAAAACATTTTTAGCTCTTTTATAGTGCTCAAAAATAGAATCTATTACATGTGTATCCATGTGTGTGCAGATCTCATCTCCTCCAGTTAAAACTTCAATTTAACATTTGGAGAACATAAATGGCAGCATTTATGTTTGAACTTTAAATTAATTCCAGACTGGTTTTAAAAAAAACTGTCTATAGAATGAATTTATTCCATTTAAAAGAATGAAAATTATTTTTGATTGAGGATGGCAGGGATAAATAAAGAAGTTGGTATCCTACTAAAATTGGAGGGTCCATATAAGGATGATACTGAAGAAAAGAGAAAATTAGAAGATATGATGTGATAAAGAAAATTAAGAATGTGTCTAAGAGAAAGAAGATCAAAATGATAATAAAATAATAAAAAATTTTCAAATGTATCCGTAACATCGGAATTGTTAAAAATGAGGTGAACCAGTTCAAGAAGAGGATTGCCCGTTTGTATATGATCCAAAAAAAATGACCTAGACACTTAAAAAGATTATTTCTCATCAGTTTTTAAATAAATGAAATCATATTCAAGGTGAAGTGATTCCTGATATTGTTGAGTTAGATGGATGAAATTTCATTGAATAAAAGGGAAATATTAGATCAGATAGCTAGGACAAGGGAAGACAGAACAGCAGGGCCTGATGGATACCTCCTGATTTCCTAAGGGAGGAAATTAGAAAGCTCCTTAGGCTCAGAGATTTCTGAAAAATTAATGATACTTTTTGCCTTGACAGAAAATTCAACATCAGACCCTCAGAAAGGAATCAATGAAGCTGAGGAATTTAACTTCAACATGAGGGGAATTCTCTTTGAGGTTTTTTAAAACATTTCTTTTTCTTCCCTGGCATTATATTTGTGACAGTTTAAATGGTACTAAATGCAATCATTTTGAAAGTGCAAAGTTGTCACTAGACAGATTTGATAGCTTTTTCGGAAAATAATTTAAGCATGAATGTTTGTACATTTGAAATCATTCCCTCCTACTCCCATTCATTATAAACCTCTGAACAACCAATATTACAATTTACAAATGAGCTCCAATAATTTCCTCCAATGTTTATTCTTTTTAATCTTCCCTTTTTTGTCTCCTTTTTGATTTGATTTGATTTATAATTATTACATGCATTCGTAGGCAGTGGAAAGTTTGGTTTCTTGCACACTATAGAAACATAGACATAGAAGATAAGAACAGGAGGAGGCCATTTGTCCCTTTGAGCCTGGTCCACCATTTAATATGATCATAGCTGACCATCCAACTCAATAGCCTAATCCTGCTTTTTCCCCATGACCTTTGATTCTATTCGCCCCAAGTGTTATACCCAGCCACGTCTTGAATACATTCAATGTTTTGGCATCAATTACTGCCTGTGATAATGAATTCCATAGGCTTTCTACTCTTTTGTGAAGAAATGTCTCCTTACCTTCATCCTAAATGGTCTACCCTGAATCCTCAGACTGTGACCCCTGGTTCTGGATACCCCACCATTGAAAATATCCTCCCTGCATCTACCTGTCTACCCCTGTTAGAATTTTATATCTCTATGAGATTCCCCCCTCCCCATTCGTCTGAACGCCAGTGAAAACAGTCCTAATCTAGTCAATCTCTCCTCATATATCAGTCCCACCATCCCCAGAATCAGCCTGGTAAACTTTCACTGCACTTCCTTGAGAACAAGAACATCCCTCCTCAGAAAACGAGACCAAAACTGCGCACAATACTCTAGGTGGGGCCTCACCAAGACCCTGTATAATTCAACAACACACCCCTGTTCCTGTACTTGAAACCTCTTGCAATGAAGGAACCTCTTGCAACATGTCATTTGCCTCCTTTACTGCCTACTGCATCTGCATGCTTACTTTCAGTGGCTACTGCACAAGGACACTTAGGACCCGCTACACATTCCCCTCTCCCAATTTACAGCCATTCAGATCATAATCTGCCTTCTTGTTTTTGTTTCCAAAGTGAATAAGCTCATAGTTATCCTAATTATACTGCATCTGCCATCGATTAGCCCATTCGCCCAGCCTGTTCAGATAATTCTGTCGGATCTCTGCATGCTCGTCACAATTCACCCTCCCATTCAACCTGATGTCATCTGCAAACTTTTGAGATGTTACAATTTGTTCCCTCATCCAAATCATTAATATATATTGTGAATAGCTGGGGTCCCAGCACTGATCCCTGTAGCACCCCGCTTGCCATTTTGAAAAGTACCGATTAATTCTTTTCTTCCTCTCTGCCAACCAGTTTTTTATCCATTGCAGTATACTTTCTCCCATTCCATGTACTTTAATCTTGCACGATAATCTCTTGTGCAGGTCTTTGTCAAATGCTTTCTGAAAGTCCAAATATACTACATTAACTGGTTCCTTTTTGTCAACTCTAATAGTTACATCTTTAAAGAATTCCAACAGATTTGTCAAGCATGATTTCCTCTTCATAAATCCATGCTGACTCTGTCTGATTCTGCCACTGCTTTCTAAATGCTCTGCTATAAAACCCTTGATGATGGGTTTGAGAATTTTCACCACTACTGATGTTAGACTTATCAGTCTATAATTCCCTGTTTTCTCTCTACTTCCCTTTTCGAATATTGGGGTGACATTTGCTACCTTCCAATCTGCAGAGACTGTTCCACAGTCTATAGAGTCCTGGAAGATGACCATCAATGCATCCACTATTTCTGGAGCTTCTTCCTTAAATACTCTGGGATGTAGATTATCAGGTCCTGGGGATTTATTCACCTTTAATCCCTTCTTAGATCTACATAGACCTCCCTACACAGACAATATATTCCACACATGGGGAAAGAAAGGAGAGAGTGCAGAATGTAATGTTACAGTCATAGCTAGAGTGTAGAGAAAGATCAACTTAATGTGAGATAAAAGTAAATTACTGCGGATACTGGAATCTGTACCAAAAGGGAAAATATAGGAACATCTCCGCAGATCTGGCAGATTTGTCAGGAGAGAAAAGGGCTGACATTTCAAGTCCAGATGACCCTTTGTCAAAGCAGGGTAAATCCATTCAAAAGTCTGATGACAGCTCAATTTCTTATATGCTATACAGACAAAAATACGGTTCATGGGGAAGGAAACAAGAGAGTACAGTTATAGTCATAGCTAGGGTGTAGAGAAAGATCTATTTAATACAAGGTAAGATTTCAATGTGGATGAACACAAAGACAAACATGATAGAACGCTGGACAGTAACAGATGTTGTAGGTTGGGGAAATTTGCAGTGGGTTTCATGTGCCTAGACATTACTAGAAATTATGAAGAGGATCAGGACAGAGGAAATTTAGGCAGAAGATAGAATATTGGATTGAAAATGAATCAGAAAGGCAAAAACAGGAAATAGAAATCAAGAGCATTTTTCTGTGTGTTTGGACGTGGTGTCCCACAGGATTCAGCCCTTTGACCACTTTTATTCATTGCATCCATCACTGATATAGAATGTACCTCGAAGGAGGAGCAAACTTTGCAGATTATGCCATATTTTTTCAACGATCAGTTAAAGCTGCAAAAGGAAGTTGATAAAATAGTGAATGGGGTGGATGGAAATATCTGTACAAGTGAGACATTTTGCTTGAAAGAAGCAGCAGTAATTATTCATTGAATGAAAATTGACTCGTGGTTGTAGAAGAATTTGAAAGTACTTGCTCACAGGATTTTAAACGTGGTTGCTTAATAAGGTTATAAAACAAAAAGTTAATGGAATTGTAGGTTTTATCATGAGATATAAGCGTATAAACTCAAACGTGTCAGATACTATGTGAGTGGGTGGCAATGTTCACCCAAATAAAGCTGCCCAAAGTTGGGCTTCAAGGCTCATTATTATTCATTGAGTAAATTGCGGGCATTGTTTGTATCTCCATATGCAGCTTGCTTACTTGAAAGAATGAATTTCGGGTCTAATTAACAGCAACTTTACAATAATTCCTTGGAGATATTGAAGGCAGGGTTGGGGGAGGTGGGGAAGATGCAAGTGTCACTTAAAGACATTTATGTTTGGGATATTTTGGAAGCAGACCCATATATTCGCAACTCCTGTTTTGGAGAATTACTTTCTGAATTATGCATGTACCGTTTAGTGTCAGTTGCCTGCTGCCTGCATTGGTCTGTAATATTGAATTTAGCAGAGGGGGTCTAAAACTGGCATTTGTTCCTTATTCACATATTAAAAAGGGCGTAATGCCTGATTTAATCAATCAGCCATCATAGACACAATGAAATTCATTTCCAGTTTAAGTGTTTGAGATCTAGGGGCCATTCTCTCAAAAATGCTGAACTGGCGGAACAGATCGTGGCAGTTCTGACAGGTCAGCTTCTCACCCAAATCTCCACATCTCTGTGCAATGCAGAGGGCCCAATTATGAATCTCATTAAAAAGCTGGGGTGGGGGGCCCTATTCGCACAGGAGTTTGGCAGTTCTGAAACTCTGCGCATGCACAGTAGGCCCCAAACTGTCAAACTGCTAGTCTGGGACACCACAATGCTGCCCCTGAAGCATAGGGGACCCAATCGCTGCCCCCACAACCATCCCCGGGTCAGCCCTGAGTCCCCCGCCATCCCAAAGCGCCTCAATGCCCAAGCCCCATCGCCCAGCAGTGGCAATCCCTCCATCCTCCTCATCCTGGCGCCCCCCCCCCCCCCCCCCCCCCCATCCTAGGGTCAGACTCCCCCAGAGTCAGGCCCTCTCCCCAACCCAATCCAATTGCTGCCCTCCCTCTATCCCAGAACAATCTCAATGCAGAGTGGCAGCCGGACCCTCCACTCCCCAATAACTATCGCCAGACCTCACCCACAATGGGCAGTACCAAGGGTGTCCCCTGGGCATGGGCACTTTGCCCCTTGGGCAGTGCCAAGGACACAGGCTGGCACTATCAGGGTGCCTATGCCCAGGGGATGCCACCCCTTACTGCTCAACTCCGTAGGGGGCTCTGATTGCCCTCCCCCTTTATCCTGGGGGGGGGGGGGGGGGGGGTCTCCCACTAATTCCCCGAATGTGGGGAGCTAGTCTGAACCCCAGAATAAAGTACTCCTGACAGGGTGAGAGATTCAATCAGGACCTGAAAGGTCCTGACAATTGACTAATCTACATATTTGAAATAGATTTAAAACAGATTTGAATTATTTACCTGCCTTCCTGCTGGTTTCCAACATGGTCTGACACTGACTGTTTGCTGATTCTGGGCTCTGGCATGTGTTCCCTGCACATGTGCAAATCCCTGTTCAAGGCCGCAGATGCGTGTCTCCCGGCCGGACCCTCCAGAAAACTGGCAGGCGGGGATGGAAGAAACACGGCCCGAGTGTCAACATTTCAGCTAGGATTGAATGGATGAATGAAGGTAAAGAGATATCTTCATATCTACTCTGGAATGTGTAATGGCAGATGGCCATTTTTGTATTTAAACCTCTTAGTTTCAACACTGGAAGAAAAGATGGTGCATAAAGGGAGGGAAACAGAGTGAGAGAATCTACACAGTTGGGAACCCCGCCCCTTTCCTTCCTGTGCCCTTTTAAATACTGTGAAGTAATGGTCTCAAGAAATCCTGGCAGAAAGACCATTGATTCAGCGTGAGACAATGCTTTAAGAGGTTAGATTTCACCTCAGGTTTTGTACTAAATCTCTCATTCACTTGCTGTCTAATTCACTGCCACAAAGGCAGCATAATTGTATTCCATTTGTTCTGATGAAAACAACATGTGAAGAATTACATTATCTTTATTTATATTGCTCCTTTTATGTCACAAAATGTCTTGAAGTGATTCACAAAGACGTAATTGTACAAAATAGGTATTGCAGCAAAAAACAGGGTAACCAAAACCTTAATCAGAAAGGTGAGTCTTAAATATAGAATCCCAACAGACAGAGGCCATTTGGCACATCGAATTTGCGCCAACACTTAGTCAGGCTCTGTCCCCGTAACCATATGTACTTTACCCATTAGTTCTCTAACCTACATATACATATATTGTCTACATAAACGACTTGGAAGTAGGGGTAGGTGGTGAGATCAGCAAATTTGCTGATGACACCAAGATGCTTGGATTGGCGGGTACAGGAGAGCAGTGTCAGGCAATACAACAGGACATCGACAGGTTGGTAGACTGGGCAGATAGATGGCAAATGGAATTTAATCCGGATAAATGCGAGGTGATGCATTTTGGCCGGAAAAATGTAGAAGAGAATTATAGGATAAAAGGTAAAACTATAAGGAGCATAGAGACGCAGAGAGACTTGGGGGTGCAGGGTCACAAGTCTCTGAAGGTGTCCTCACAGGTGGAGAAGGTGACAAAGAAGGCGTATAGTATGTTAGCTTTCATAGAAAAGGGTATAAAATATAAGAGTAGGAGTTTGATGTTGCAGTTGTATACAACTTTGGTTAGGCCTCACTTGGAATACTGCGCCCAGTTCTGGTCTCCGTACTATCGGAAGGATGTGGAGTCCTTGGAGAGAGTGCAGAGGAGGTTTACCAGGATGCTGCTTGGTATGGAAGGACTGTCCTATGAGGAACGATTAGATAGACTGGGGTTGTTTTCCCTTGAAAGACGTCGGCTTAGAGGGGATCTCATAGAGGTGTATAAGATTATAAGGGGTATAGATAGAGTAAATGGAGGTAACTTTTTCCGCCTTTAGAAATGGATAGGATGAGGGGTCATGGCCATAGGGTGAGGGGGGCTATGTATAGGACGAATATTAGAGGGCAGTTTTTCACACAAAGGGTAGTGGGGGTGTGGAATGCACTGCCGAGTAGGGTGGTGGGAGCAGGCACGCTGGGGCTGTTTAAGGGTCTCTTGGACAGCCACATGAACGGTATGCAGATAGAGGGATATATTAGGACTGTTTAACTACGGCTTTTTTCCACAGGTAATTCGGTCCATAATTTGAGCACGCATTCGGCAGGTGGTGCGGGTACAGCTCTTTGATGTTGATTCATGGGTTGCCTGGTACCTCATGTCGTATATGAGTGCTTTATGTGGACCATCTGAAGGGCACCATGACAGCTCAGAGACTATCGATGTGGCTGTGCAGACACTTGGAATTGGGCCAGTGTCTGCGGGAGTTTGCACGTTCTCCCCGTGGTTGCGTGGGTTTTCTCCGGGCACTCCGGTTTCCTCCCACAACCCAAAAATTCGCTCTTAGTCTGATTGGGTAACAAATTGTCCCTATGGTGAAAATTTTCCATATTAGGAATAATATATATATTATTATATAGGAATATTAAAATAGGATAATGTATTTGGTATGACGGCGGCGCGGGCTCGTTGGGCCGAAGGGCCTGTTTCCCGTGCTGTGTTGCTTAATAAAAAAAAAAAATATCTTGGGATGCTAAGGGACAATTTAGCATGGCCAGTCCTCCTAGCCTACACATCTTTGAACTGTGGGATGAAACCAGAGCACGTAGTGGTAACCCACGCAGATATAGGGAGAATATGCAAGTTACACAGAGATAGTCACCCAAGGCCAGAATTGAACCTGAATCTTTGGCACTGTGAAACAGCAGGGCTAACCACCCGTAGAAGTGAGGGAGTTGGTGAAATAGAGAAGATATAGAGAGGCAATTTTCAGAAGTGTGGAAGAGTCATCAGTGGTTGGATAGTGTGTTATAATCCCAAACCAGGCCTCACTTTTGATACAATCCAGATAGGGGAGACAATGGTTTAGCGGTATTATCACTAGACTATTAATACAGAAACTCAGCTAATGTTCTGGGGACCTAGGTTCAAATCCCGCCATGACAGATGTTGAAATTTGAATTGAATAATAAATCAAATCTGTAATTAAGCATCTACGATGATGATGAAACCATTATTGATTGTTGGAAAAACCCATTTGATTCATTAATGTTCTTGAGGGAAGGAAATCTGTTGTCCTTATTTGATCTGGTCTACATGTGACTCCAGAACCACAGCTATGTGGTTGACTCTCAACTTCCCTTTGAAATGGCCTAGCAACCCACTCAATTCAATGGCAACTTGAGATGGGCAATAAATGTTGGCTAGCCAGTAATGTCCATGTCCCACAAATGAATAAAATAAAAGTCTTTCTTAAAGTAGACAAAATTTGACATCCCAGTTACTGACAAAGAAAATAAAGCCACAACATTCTATAGTTTTAAACAAACAGGGAGATTATTATGATGCGAAAGTTGATAAAGCAAACAGTCAATACCTACCTGCCTTATACTTTAACATACAGAATTAACATGATGTAAACATGAATTAACAGATGAACTGTGCTTGAACAGGATAGAAACTACAGATTAAATGTAGATGCAGCTGATACAGATCCACAAATTTCTATGCAATCCAACCAAACATCAGTGATTACTATAAATCACAAAAATGCTTTAAATTCTGGCTTCCTCATGAGGAATTTTAGCTCCTCTCTTTTGAGGATCTTCTGATTTCCTTCAGCAGCCATTCCAACTCAGATTGCCCCAACAATGGCTCATTGCCCAGTTGCCCAATTTCTTTTCTCGAAATTGTATCTCACTGGATTCACAGTATGTCCCCTGCCAGCATCTGAACACCAGCATGATCCCAGCTTTCTAGCTTCTCTGAGCGGAACACCGCTGCTCCTGGGCTTCCCTGAAAACCAGCTCTCAGCTGCAGAGGTCAAACACTGCTCCTGGTCTTCTCTGAGTCCCAGGTACCAAGATCTTGTCAGGTCCCTGGAACTGTGGGGCAGCAGTGCTAACCACTGTGCCACCATGCCGCCCACCATGGTGATGAAGGTTTTAGAGATAGGAAGGAGTAAGGCCATGGGGGGTTTAAACACTGATAATTTAACATTGAGGCACAGGGTGACTAGGAGCAAATTTATATCAGCACTGGATATCGGACAAGCATTCCAGCGGCAGATAGTGGAATGTTGAGAGAAATGGCGAGTGAAGAGTAATCAGCATAGGTGTGGAATAAATTCTAATTCAGAGTGGGTTTCTCGTGGGAAACCATTTCACTGAGCTAATTTTTCACAGACCACAGGAAGTAAGGGGCCATGGTGATTTTAACCACTGTGCTTCATTTAAATGCCGCTGACCCACTTCCCTGGTGAGGGACCCTGCTGTGCACTTAAAATCAGTCAGTCTACTTTAGGTTCTGCACACACAGCACACCCTACTTCATTCCTTGAATAATTGTATAAGATTCTGACATGGTGAATTTTATATGTTAACCAGTATAATTGAATCCTGATTTGTTGCAGAACATGGGCCTTGTTTTTTCCCTCAGAAGTTGACCCCTGTCTGTTTATTTGTTCAATGTGCAATTGTGCATTAAGGGTTTGCCCCAATAAAACGATAGGCCACTATATACACTGCACACCACTCTGTAGTACAACTAGAAGACTTCATATAATATGATGACATATTTGTAACTTTAAAATAAAGTCCTTCCTTTATTGATCTGCGCTATTATTGCTGTTTTCAGTTCAGACTGACAGCTCCAATGCTCCAAATGAAACAAGGATAGAGCTGTTAAAGAAAGAACTCATTCAGTTTAGTTTAGGTCATTTAGTTACATAACTACTTATACGTAATTAAATAATAATCGGCAGTTCCAGCATCACAGATTAAAGAGGAATTGTGTCTTTTGAGTTTCCAAGTACTCTAAGTTCCCGGGGACAACCAATTCCAGGAATTCAATTTCAAGGACTTTATCTATAGCGTGAACTATACAAAGCATCTTGTGTGAACAACACTGAAAAATAAGAAGTTAAATTAAGGTACAAATTTCAGCAGTAAACATGATTAGTAGCACAGTGTTATGAGCAAGCAAGAAGGGGTGAACTGGTTCCCTCTATTCAATCTCCTCAGTTGGTCACAACAAAGGTTTAAGTTTCTTTTTCATGAGGGTAAGCCTCTTATTGAATCCAAATGTATTTAATTATATAACCTGTGAGCAATAAGGAGCCAATCAAACAAAATTTTCTTGAGTTAAAGAAAGAGTAAATGTACTAATCATTAATCTCAAGGGAAAAAAACACAACATCACACACGCAGGTATCAGAAATAAAGGAAATTAGAGTCCAAGTAAGAAAAACGGATAAAAGAATATATGGCTAAGTGTCATTTGATTTCTTTAAGGCATAACGTTTTGAATGTTGTGCCTGAGTTGGATTAGCTAGTTTTATGAATCTGGTCAGATGTAAAGGATGTTCCATGTATTACGAGGTCTTGGTTTGCTAGTAAATTTCTAGTAAAGTTGTCTTTTGAACTGCATAATAACGTGCTCTGAAAGAGAGAAAAGGCATGATTGAGTCCAGTTTTTAGCCCTGGAGCAAACAGCGGGCCCCTGCCCCCTATCTGGTCCCATCTGTGAGGCCATCACATCTGGCTCCTGTTGGTGGAGACCATTCATAACCCTCCCCGGTGAGGACCTTCAACAACACATCCCAGGCCTGCTAATAATATTAAAATGAAGTCAAACATATTATAATCAGCATTGCACCCTTCCCAGGCATGAGGCTGATTACATCAATAATTCAGGGCCAATATCATTGCGAGGGGTAAGAAACTTGGCACGAACCCAGTTTTTCATCTCCCTTGCAATTTTACAGGCTTATAAGCCAATGAACTGGCAGAACAAACCAGTAAGATTGTCTCCATTAATTCCAATTCACTTTCTTGTCTTCAGTCTGCACTATCCCAATAATGCTACTTGGGTCTTTTTGTGTTCCAGACAGAGCATCCACAATCACATTGGATTTCCTGCAATGTGGGTGATTTTTAGCTGATATGGATGGAGAAACAAACTCCAGCAGAATACCTTGCACTTGAATTTCTCTACAAAGGTTAATGAGTTGTGATCAGCTTAGACTCTGGATTTTCTGTATCCATTTTGGACATATATTCCAAAATGTTTGAGAATTAGACTTTCCTTTTCTGTTGTGGAATACCATTTCTGATGTTTGTTCAATTTTTGTGGTCCCCGATTGGTCTCTCTCACCTCGACTCATCCTCCTGGAGGAGAATAATCCCTAATGTCTCTAGCATTGATCACTAATTTAAATGCTTGGTTAATGTCTAGAGCTGCAATTGCTGGTTCATTTATTAAAACTACTTTCAGCTTCTTGAAAGCTGTTTGTTATTTCTTGGTCCATTCTACTTTAGCTGTTTTACTATCGTAGGTCTGACAATGGGGCAGCTGAAATTTGGGACAAACGTACAGCAAAACCTACACAGCCATAAAAATCTTATGATTTCCCATTTTACTGTAGGAATGGGAGATGGTACTACCACTTGTACCTTTGAGTCTCTGGAAGTACTTACCCTTGACCATCACATGTTCTACATTGGAGGAAATTTACTCTTTGCAATAAAAACAGAAACAAAACCAGCTCTGACAATTGGTTGACTCTATTTTCTCTCCACAGATGTTGTCAGACCTGCTGAGATTTTTCAGCATTTTCTGTTTTTCTTTCAGATTCCAGTATCCACAGTATTTTGCCTTTATCACACTTTGCAAGATTGACCATTCATATATATGAATGAAGAGCAGGAGTAGGTCATTGAGCCCTTCAAGCCTGTTCCGCCATTCAATGAGATTGTGACTGATCTGTTTATAACTTCAACCCCACATTCCTGCCTACCCCAATAACCTTTCGCCACTTGTTAATGAAGAATGCATCTAATTCTGCCTTAAAAATATTCAAAGATTCTGCTTCCACTGCCTTTTGAGGAAGAGAGTTCCAGAGATTTCTAAATTTCTGAGAAAAAAATAAATCTCCTCATCTGTGTCTTACATGAGAAATCCCTTATTTTGAAATTGATCCTAGTTCTAGATTCTCCTCTCTATGTTCACCCTGTTAATACCCCTCAGGAACAGAGAGGTTTCAATCAAGTTGCCTCTTACTCTTCTAAACTCCAGTGAATACATACTGAACACTGTCCAACCTTTCTTCCCAAGAAAACCCACCCATTCCAGGTATTCATCTAGCAAATCTTCTCTGAACTACTTCTAATGCATTTACATCTTTCCTTAAATAAGGAGATTGACACAGGACACTAGATCAGCTGAATTTCTGGAAGACATCTTCCAGTTCTGCTAAGTGATCTTCTGTTGTGTCGCTGGATACTAGCAGATTATCTAGATTCACTCCACAATTAATAATCCCACCATTACCTGCTTCGTCAGCTTTTGAAAGGTGGCTGTGGCATTTCTGAGTCCATATTTCATGACTAGACACTGGTGCAACTCATCCTGAATCACAAAGGCAGAGATTTCCTTTGTGTGGGCAGTCAAGGGAGCCTGCCAGCAGATGTGAGTGAATGTATCTTTGCAATGCGGTCTTCCCTAGTCACTGCATTAATTTCTTGATGATCAATGCAGGCCCTTGTGGAGCTGTCCGGCTAGGGCACAAATACAACTGGGGAGCTCCAGCTATTGCTGTTAGGTTCTATTAGTAGGTGCTCCAGCATCTGGTTAATCTCCTCCTGAATTTGGATCAGTTCTTCTGGACCTAGGTGGTAGAAATATTGCCCCTCCCACTTCTACCTAGGTAAACCTAAACTGATGGGGTGTAGCTTGTCTCTATAGATGTTTCTAAATGCCAGTATCTGCAGCCTTGTCAGGCCCAGAAGGGAACATAAACAGTTTGGACCAGTATTCTTGTTCCCCTGCTTTACTGGTGTTCCATTTTAAAGTTTACAAGACCAGTTCGAATTGTATTCTTACTTCCCCGTTTAACTTTTTTGTTCTTGTTAGTCTGCATTTAGTTTGGTGAATATGGTGTCCAATTTCACTAGAATTTCTCTTTCCGCTAGCAATTCCATCCCACCATTAGACTCATCATGGACTACTCTCTCAAACTGGTTGCATTCTTGGACACACGCATCTTCATCAAGGATGGCCACCTTAGCACCTCACTGTACCACAAGCCCACAGATAATCTCATGATGCTCCACTTTTCCAATTTCCACCCTAAACACGTTAAAGAAGCCATCCCCTATGGACAAGCCCTCCATATACACAGGATCTGCTCAGCTGAAGAGGATCACAAGACACCTCCAGACACTGAAAAAAGCCCTCATAAAAACAGGATATGGCACTCATCTCATCAATCAACAATGCCAAAGTGCCACAGTGAAAAACCGCACTAATCTCCTCAGAAGACAAACACGGGGCACAGCAGATAGAATATCCTTCGTTGACCAGTACTTCTTCGGAGTGGAGAAGTAAAGTCATCTTCTCCATAGTCTTCAGCATGCCATTGATGAAGATGAACATCTCACCAAGGCCATCCCCACGCCTCCACTTCTTGCCTTCAAAGAACCATGCAACCTCAAACAGACCATTATCTGCAGCAAATTACCCAGCCTTTAGGAGAACAGTGACAACACCATACAACCTTGCCACAACAACCTCTACAGGACTGGATCATCAACACAGATGCCATCATCTCAAGTGAGAACACTATCCACCAGTTATACAGTACACCCTCTTGTGACTCAGCCAACATTGTCTATCTGAGATGTTGCAGGCAAGAATGTTCCAAAGCATGGTACATTGGGTACATTGGGGAGGCCATGCAGACGCTACGACAACAAATGAATAGACACCACTTGACAATCAACAGCAGGAGTGTTCCCTTCCAGTCGAGGGAATGCTTCAGCAGTCACGGGCATTCAGCCTCTGAGCTTTGGGTAAGTGATCTCCAAGGTGGCTGGCTCGACAAATGAAGCGCAAAATCACCAAGCAGAACGATAGCCAAGTTCCGCACACATGAGGCAGGCCTCAACCGGGATCTTGGGTTCATGTCACACTATCTGTAACTCCCACGACTTGCCTGGATTTGCAAAATCTCACTAACTGTCCTGGCTGGAGACAATTCACACCTTTTTAACCTATGCTTAACCCTCTCTCCACTCACATTGTCTGCACCTGTAAAGAGTTGATTAGCTGTTAAGACTCATATTCCAACCATTATCTTGTAATTGATTTTGTCTCTATATATGCTGTGGTTTGAACTGAACTCTTCACTCACCTGATGAAGGGGCAGCACTCCAAAAGCTCGTGGGACCAAATAAACCTGTTGGAT
Source organism: Sphyrna mokarran (assembly GCA_024679065.1). NCBI lineage: Eukaryota > Metazoa > Chordata > Chondrichthyes > Carcharhiniformes > Carcharhinidae > Sphyrna > Sphyrna mokarran. The sequence goes on from JAGIQG010000006.1 coordinate 84,143,753, forward strand.
GTTAACCTGGTGTTGTGAGACTATTACTGTGCTAGCAGGATAGTAGAGCATCCATGCTTCATCCAAATCTCTCTCCAATTCATCCTGATTATTCCTCTCGTCTTTTAGGTCTGTTATTGTTGGACAGAGTGTTACCTGCTTGTCCTCTTTTCAACCGTGATACTGTACTATTATGTTGATATGACATCACCTTTGTCCTTTCCTTCAGTCAGGGATTCAATTAGGCAGTTTACCTCCACCAGATTCTTTGCTGTATGGGTCACTGCACGGGCTTTCTGGGTTTCGCCCAGTATTGGTAGGAAGACCAGCATGTAGGCATTTGATTGTAAGGTTCTGGCCCTGGAATTTTTTTTTTGCATTCTTTTTCAACACCTTCTCAATTACTGCACCCTCTGGTAGGAAGGCCATGATTATTCGCAGGAGCAGAGTTTTGCTAGCTCCTGTTTCCCTCCGTATCACACTGTAGGCTTACTGCTTACTTTGGGCAAATGCAGACATTCTTACTTCTGGTACAAAATCATTGTAACTCTCAGGGATATTTTTAATCTTACCTGCACTCAAGTATGCATTTATAGGGATTTGCTGCTGCAATCAGCTATAATCTGGTCTGCTATGCACTGTCTAATTCAAATTTTTTTCTGTGGGGTTTTGTGTGTCCCAATAGATCCAATGGGTTTTTCCTATAATCTCCAGCAATCAGCCTTGTGGCAGTTAAAACACACAGGCTCCTTGGTCTTATTCCTCATCTCAACACCATTTTCTCTAGCCTGAAAAGGGCCAGCTTTCCCTTCTCTCCCATGGTTGCTCACTTTTCTATTATTCCCATCGTCTATCCACCTCAGTTGTTTAAAAGTGATTAGGGGAAGCTTTCCTTTGCGATCAGGCTGGATAAGCTCATCATCATCAGTTATAGTTGCTGCTTGTCTTGTCCTCATTGCTCTCTGTTCCTCTGTGTGTATTCAAATTGGGAAAAGCAGGGAATTTTCGAACTCCTCTCAGAAAGTTAGTCCATAAAGGTTCATCTGATAACGTAATTACTTGAGTGTACGGAATTTCTGATGGTATGCTTCCGGCATTGACTGGTGTGCTTTTAAGATGATCCTTTTTGCTTCCTCATTGTTGGTGCATTTTCATTGAGTAAGAGGGTGTAAACCTTGTGAGCTTTTCCTGTCAGCTTACTCTGCAACAACAGCTGTTGGACTGGACATTTTTAACTGCTGTGTTACTCTTTTGAAAGAGATAAAGAAGGCATCCATCTTCTCATTATCAAACCTAGATTGAGTAAACATGAATTCAGCCCTTAAATCTGAGCTAGTGGCATCTTTAATGGACACAATTTGATTGTTCCTTCTTAGCTGTAACTTAAACTCCTTTTTTTCTATTTCATGGAATTCCCTCTCCTCCTTCCTGCCTCTTTTTCTTCTTTTCCTTTCTCTCTCTGTCTCTTTTTCCCTTTCCTTATATCTTTCACTCTCCCCTTTTCTCTTTCCTGCCTCTTGGTGCCTTAATTTCCTCTTCTCGGCGTTTTGCTACTCAATTTAAAATTTATGTTTTTCTGGCTTTCAAGCAGAATGCCACCTCTAGCTACATCTTTTGATTATTCCAAGGACAGTGTTTTCTTGCCAGTTATATCATCTTGCTCTATGAAAGCATTGACATTGAATGTGGATGTTTTAACACTTTAGTATTATAGATCCAAGAAAGGATTTTACCATTATTCAATTGTTTTTGAAGGAAAAATTTACTTTTCCTACGTTGATTCATTCATCAGTCTATGTGAACAATTCTGAATATGAGCCCCCTAATTTTATTACGAGCAGGTGAGAAGAGGGGATCTGGCTGACCTCTACTCGACCTTCCCAGTTGGTCACAACAATGAATTAAGTTTTTTTTCATAAGGATATGCTGTGTCCAAATCGAAACATATTTAACTATTTAAGCTGTGAGCAATAAGATGCCACGCAAACAAGTTTCTCTTGAGTAGAAGATAGATCAAACTTTTTAACCATTAAACTCAGGAAAAAATAAATAAATTGTGTTGTCACGCTGAGATATCAGAAATAAAGGAAGTTTGAATTCAGGTAAGAAAAAAGATTAACAGAGTATATGGCTAAGCATTCTTTGATTGTCTTTGGGATATAGATTTTTAAATGTTGCAGCAAATTTGGATGAGTTAGTTTTGTGGATCCTCCTGTTTCAAGAGAGAGAGAGAGCCCAACTTTCAGTCTGTTTCCTCTGTTGAAAACGTTCTTGCAATCTCTCTCTGCACTTGCTACAGGCATGCTTGAAATACTTCACCCATTGTGTAGAGTTGTGGGTGTGACTCAAAAGAGTTGTGGGTGTGTCTGCCTGTGGCAGCCATTATTTCAAATGCAGCCCTTTGCATTTTAATGTCTCTCCTTTAGAGAGTAACAAGTTATGATGGGTCCTCGAATTACAGGAAGTGTCTCTGTCTTCACACTTCCCGAAGGATGTCTTGTTGTTTCTCACCTTACCTTGAAATGTGACCGTACATTTTTAAATAGTTTATTATCTTATTTCAAAATGCAAGATTTCTAGTCAGTTGAAGCTAAAAAGACATAGCCTTATGATAATAGCACCATCATTATATTGACCACAATGTTATTTTGCATCTCTGTTTGCGGTCTATTTCAAATGATGTGCAGGTCATAATAGATGCAAGGATCATTTATGAGGGTAATACTACCACTCGTTGCTAGCAAATGTGTCTGTCAATCTGTGCCAAATATACTTAATTGATCAATGTTTTTGTTGCAAGGAAAATTTAGCTCAAAGTGAGCAAATATTGAGATTTGATCATACAAATGTTATATTAAGCCACTCTTAATGACTGTCCAGAAATGCCATATTGTTTTTCTAAACGGATATATCCCATTGAATAACAAAGCCCATGTCATAGATCATCAGAAGGGTTAGAAAGAGACAAAGTGAGTGGATAATTCAGAGAATAGTAATAAGAGATACCAAACTTAAATTTTAAGAGGATGGAAAGTAAGTGAAAATTAAGGAACTTTGCAATATCTACAGAAAGAGAAATATAGAAGAGGCATAGGAAGTTATAAAATTAAGATTTACTAAACACTGGTTACGTCTAGCTGGAATATCCTGTGTATCACATATTAAATGAATGCCAAAGCTTTAAGATGGGTGTATAGCGATGAGGGACTTCAGTTATGTAGGAGATTGGAGAAGCTGGGCATGTTTTCCTGAGAACAGACAAGGTTAAAAAGAGTATTTGATGGAGATGTTCAAAAGCATGCTGAATTTGATAGAGTAAATATTGGTAAGGAAAACCTGTTTTCAGGGGGACAAGGATTGGTAACCAAATCACACATGTTTAAGGTGATTGGCGAAAGAAGCACAAAACAAAATGAGGAAAAAGTTATGTGCAGTGAATCACTGTGGTCTGTAAAGGACTGTCTGAAAAGATTGAAGGAACAGATTAAATAACTTTCAAAAAAAATTGCATAAGCACATGAAGGGGAAACAATTGCAGGGTTAAGGGAAAGAAGAGGGGAGTGAGACTAATTGCAAAGTTCTATTAAACAGGCAGCACAGACATGATGACCAAATGTACTCATTCTTTGCCATATCATTTTCATATTGTAATTTATTTTAATTGTTAAGAGATTCATTGAACACCTTTTTTACAGATACAAGGTGACATTCTGGAACCCTAGAATCCACTTCCTTGCCTTTGTTTTCTCTGGACAATGCTCAACTGATCAATAGCAGTTCCTTAGGATTGAGGATGACTTACTTCCACTCCAATTCAATGGGTTCTGAAATGTCAAGTCCGATGAGTGATCTTCAGATTCTGTCACATCTGAGGCATGTGAAGCGTCGGTGAGGAGATTGGAGGTTTGTGAACTCTCTCCACTGCCTTGACTTCATCTCTGTGTGCTCACAACATGGTTCGTGCTTTCCCAAATAACCTTCTCCATTTTGGTCAGTTACAAGCCAGCATTTGCTATGATTCAATGGAATGTTTGATTTCTTAAGGGGGGCTTTTTCAACATCCCTAAAGCATTTTTGTTACATTCTTAAGAGACTCCTGCCACAACCAAATTCTGAGTAGAACAATTTCTTCAGGAATCTTTTATCAGGGACACAAATGACATACTGTGCCCAGTCGAGCTGGTTTTCAATGATTAGTGTCTTGGTGCTGGGCACATTGGTTTGAGAGAATATTTTGTTGTTAGACCACCTTTCTTTGTATCAGATTTGAAGATCTTGTGAACATGCCTTTGATGTTATTCTTCTGCTGCCTTGAAGTGCCTACTATAGCCTGTCCAAATCTGCAAAACATATAGGAGAGTGACAATCATTGTTTTCCAGTACACCATGGCTTTGGGTTCAGATTTGAGATTCTGGACCTCAAATGCTCTTTTCCTCTGTCAGCACACATGAGGCAAAGATCAATTTCATTGTCTAGATCTGCCTTCATTGAGAATGGGTTCCCAAGATGTAGAAAGACAGTCCACATTTTTCAGGATCTGATCGTTGAACTTAATTAATATGGGGAGGTGTTGTGTTGCAGGAGCTGATTGGAAGAGGACCTTAGCTTTTTTGGTGTTTAGTGGAAGGCCAAAGTTCTTGTATGCTTTGGAGAAGGAGTCAACTGTTGCTCAGTGACTGAGTGAGTGTACACACATGCATCATCTGAATGGGGAAGCTCAATCACATGTTAAGCAATCTACATACCTCCAGCACAAATCAAGTCACCATGCTACATATCTGCTCTTTGAATAGAATTGGGCCCCCTGTGGTAGGTGCCAAATTACAATGATTATGCTCAGTAATGAAACTCTGAATATGTCAGTCTGTCAAAGGAAAGTTGTCTTTGGAAGACAGCTGCTAGAAAATTACCAAGATGTTTCCATTTCACATTTTCTGTTGGACTTTTTGTTAAAAATTGTATAAACCCCTTATGCACATTTCCTGTCAGCCTATTTTTTCCAGCCTTACATCAGACAGTACTTAGCAAAGAACAGTATAACTGGCAGGGATTTTGTCTAAATATGTGCTGGAGTGTTTTTCCTATTTGAGTAAATGGCAGGTGCATTTTTTTTTCACTGTTTTAGTTAAAGCAGTTTCTATTAAACACTAATGACTTATGCTGACACTTAAGAGCGCCGCTGACATATGTCATGTAAACTGTTTGCAATCCCGATAATTCTCCTGTCCATGTCCCAAATTATAAAACTTTGTGTACAGACGTGTTTGCTCAAAACATTGTTTCTATATTGTCATGTGTGAGTTGTCAAATAATGCAAGTGATCCACCTCATCATCACTTCTTTTTATTTCTGAAGAAAAGCACTTTTTCCTTCGCAGAGAAACACCATGTGTCAAATCATTTTTCTTAGAAAAGTTTGACAATTAAAATCAATAGAAATTAAAAGGAAGAAGAATGATCACATGGGTTAGGATTTAACAGATCTGTTCAATGTCTTACACAGCAAAATTCTGGTAAACATTTGACTCATTTGCCATGTCTATTTATACCTGATTAAGAATATACTTGGATCAAAATTTCTAGGCATCAAGAAATACAGGAAATGGTACAGTGGTATCCTGTCTTTGAATTTGTATTGTAATTATACAAGCTGCTTATTTACCTGAACTAAATGTCCCCCTAAGTTGATCAAATAAAGTTATATTTGAAATGAGGTGAACTTGATTATGTTCAATTGACATTGCAGTTTCAGAATTGGTCAAAAAGTCACAAGCAATACACCTTAATCTTCAGGTTGCCAGAGGCTACGTGACTATGATTTCCAGCTTTTAAAATTATTTTATTGTCAGACATTGCAATTATAATGCAATTATGTCATGCTTTACAATCTGAAATTTTATTTCATTGGAGATCCTGTCTTTAACAATGATTACCATCCAATGATTGAAAAGAAAATTTTGATTCCCACATCCAAAGAGGACAAAAAGCAGAAGGAGAAAACTAAATGAAATATTCTAAATGTTAAACTAAATAGCACAAAATGTAGAAAAGATTAAAAAGGAGAAAAGTATAGTAAAATGTTCGGATGGAAATTGGAGATGGAGAAAGATTGGAAAGATTAGTGAAACAAAGATGAGCTGAGGTGAAATTTTATTACTTAATTTCATACCAAATCACATTTTAATTTGGTGTTTAATATTCGTTTTATTTAAAAAACAGAAAGTCTGTCTTCAGGCTGAACAGTTTGCTTGTTTTCAGTTTATTCACATTCATATTGTAGAAAAGCTACAAAATGTTTTTGAATTGTTTTATCATATGATTAATGTGTGGGAGGTGAAAACAAGCAAAACCATTGGGCAGAATTTTCTTGGTCCCGGGGAGGTTGGTTAGGAGAAGGGATGGGGAACAAATTGAGAAAAATAGCACGTTGGTTCGCCTTCCTAACCCGGTCCCACCTCTGACTGATTTCACCAATCAGGATCAAACTAGTAGTAGCTCCCAACTGGCAGCAACAGATAGATAGTCAGAACAAGTAAGTGCCCATTTGCATCAAGTTTGTGAAGTCATCGAGGTCTCCCTCCCATCAGACAGGTCCGTACTGTAGCTGTTCCTTAATTGAATTTAAGTGTGGAGGTTGCCAATTGGAATCTGTCTTCTGGAATGTTGCACACTTAGCAACATGCATGGGTTTGGGATCTCCATAATACCCTGAAGCTGAGATTCCAAAACCACCAGGAATATTTAGAAATTTTTGTTAATTTTTCTTTTAAATAAAATCAATTCTCCCAAAAAAAAATGAAGTTTTGAGTTTGCGTGAAAACTGGAGTAATTCACACTGTTTTTCTCAGTGGGAGTTCAGAGAAGAATCTCTCAGACTCTGTGCACTGCAGATGTCACTATCATGTATATAATTAAAAATCAGTGGGTAGGACCTATTCCCATTAGGTAGGCTGACAGCATAACACTGGGTATACCACTGCGCATGCGCTGTTCTATTAGTGCCGTCTTTGGCACATGCATGGCAGCCCTGCCAGCCTCTTGGTTGCAGGCCAACTCAATCGCTAGCCAGCTCTGTGACTCCTGCATCGTTGGTCCTCTGTTCCCTCCCCACCCCCCACGGTCCGATTACTGGCCACCCCCGATCATTGCACCCCCCACCCCAAATGGTGCCTTCCTGCCGATTTCTGGCATAGAGCTGACGTCACCAGAAATCCAGCGCTGGGAGACACTATTCAGGTGGGAACGCATGCCTGAATCCTCTGTGAGATTTTCCCTGCCTGCTGCACTACAAAATTAGCAAAATTGGGAGAATCACCCCCATATGTTTACTTTTAATCCCTCTCGAATTTCTCTTCCCTACTTTTGAAAATGCTGACTGTCCCTGACAGTTCTGCAAGCAACCAGCATTGTGAACAATCTTGCTGAAGTGGCCTTTCTTTATGTGTGACCTTTAAGACAGCATTTGCAAAGGTTATTCAAACATTGGCGGTGTCACAGTTTGAATCAAACCTGTCCTCACTTGACATCTAAGTGTTTATTTTTCCACTGTGGTCATTAAATAACTAGCTGACATTCTTCTCCTTCCACCTGAAAGGTCAGTTGGACCACCCAACATGCATGTTCACATTTAGAAATAAGCTACATCCAACTGTGCTAAAGTTGATCAAGACTCCATAACCAACAATGCTTAGCAAGTGCCATCCCAACTAGATGGCCAGACATGAAAATAGGCTTCAAATAATTTCTTTGCTGTTTTCATTTAGAATTGATTTTTCAAATGTTGGGAAATGCTGGTTATGGGATGTTTACTTTGAGTATGTATTCAATGATCTCCTGAGTTGTTGGATGGAAAGTGACATGCCTCCCAAATCACAGATTTGGCTGGATAGGTTACAAACATTAAAGCAGGGGAAGGCTATTTGGCACCTTGGGCATGTTCCACCATTCAATAAGATGATGGCTGATCTGACTGTGACCTCAACTCCACATTCCCACCTACTCCCAATGAACTGTAATAGAGGGATATGAGCCAAACATGGGTAATTGGGACAAGCTTAGTGGTTAAAAGATAAAAGGGCGGTATGGACAAGTAGGGCCAAAGGGCTTGTTTCCATCCTGTAAACCTCTATGACTCTAACTAAATATTCAATGATCCAACCTCCACTGCTTTCTGGGAAAAAGAGTTCCAAAGACTCTTGGAAAAAAGAGTCCAAGAGACTCTTGAAAAAGAGAAAAAAAATTCTCCACATCTCCATTTTAAATAGGAGACCCCTTATTTTAAAACGGTGTCCTCTGGTTCTGGTCTCTTCCGCAAAGTGAAACACCCTTCCAGCATCCACCTGTTAAATCTGTACAGGATGTTAAATGTTTCAATAAGATCACACCTCATTCTTCTAAACTCCATTCAACACAGGCTCAATCTGTCCAATCTTCCCCCATAAGCTTTACCCACCCATTCAAGGTATCAGTGGAGTGAATCTTTTCTCAACTGCCTCTAACAGATTCTTATCATTTCTTAAATAAGAAGAGTAGATCTGTATGCAGTACTCCAGACATAGTCTCACTAATGCTATGCACAAATGTAGCAAGACATTGCTACTTTTATATTCCATTCCCCTTGAAATAAAATACAACATTCCATTTGCCTTCCTAAGCACTTCATACTAACTTTTTGTGATTCTTTAACTAGCACACCTAGCTGCCTGTATATCTCAGAGTTCTGTTATCTCTTTCTATTCTTCCTGCCAAAGTGGTCAATTTCACAGTTTCCTAAACTATACTCCATCTGCCAAATGTTTGTCCATTGCTTGACTTATCTATATCCCCTTGCAGATTCCCTATCTCCTCTTCACAAATTACTTTCCTTCCTATTTTTTCTATCAACAGCAAATTTAGCAAAATACATTCAGTCCCTTCATCCACATTATTAATTAAAGTTAAAAATAATTGAGGCCCCAATACTGATTCGTCTGGCTGTCCAATCGTCACAATTTTACCAGTCAGATAATGGCCCATGTATTTATTTGTATATTGATTTGGTATGTTCCGTGGTCTGGAACTTATGTAAGAAGTCTCACAACACCAATTTAAAGTCCAACAGGTTTTTTTTTAGTAAATGCCACTAGCTTTCGGAGCACTGCTCCTTTATCAGGTGGATGGGAATTCTGTCCACAAATAGGGCGTATAAAAACACAAATTCAATTTATAAAATAATGATTGGAATGCGTGTCTTTACAGGTAATCAAGTCTTAAAGGTACAGAAAATGTGAGTGGAGAGATGGTTAAACATAGGTTAAAGAGATGTAGATTGTCTCCAGCCAGGACAACAGATGTGTATTGCTTCCAGCCAGTACAGTTAGTGAAATTTTGCAAGCCCAGTCAAGGGGGTTGTAGATAGTGTAACATGAACCCAAGATCCCAGCTGAGGTCATCCTCATGTGTGCGAAATTTGGCGATCAGTTTCTGTCAGCGACTCTGTGTTGTCTGTGTTGTGAAGGCTGCCTTGGAAAATGCTTATCCGAATATCAGAGGACTAATGCCTTGAATCTGGAACTTATGCCCATAACTGAGATTCAGGTCATTCTTCATTATCCAATTGTGGAGTACGTAGCTACATTATCCCTATCTTATATGTGTCCAGTCTTCATGGAAATTGAAGACAGAGATCTTAGCAGTTAGTTGGCGATGAAATAATTGTTATGTATTTGGGTAATGGATTGATACCAGTTGCAGGAATGTTAGTTGTTGTTACTCGGAATTATGACAACCTACATGCAATCTCCCTACATGTGCAAATTCATTGAGAGCTGATACCATTAAAGAGATGATCAAATACCTAAAAATAGCCTCCTAATCTGGAAAGCACGTTCATCTTACTCTCTGATAAATGTGCGCAGCTAGAAATGTTTCATGGAATTTTCAACAGTTTGGGTTCATCTCATTGTACGAACATGATTTGATTTTGAAAGGAAGGTACTAAATATTTAACTTACGGAAGATGAACATAAGACTTGTGAGGGAAACAGGTCTTTCTGTGCAAGTCTGCTATGAAAAATACTGAGCTTCCCACTCTGCAGGTTTAGATGGAAGTCTGAAGGCAGCAGTGAAATACATGATCAATAATAATTGCTTACACTTATGGCATTTTCAATAGGAAGTCCAAACATGTTTCATAGTAATGAAAAAACACCAGATGCAGCAAGAGGTTGCGGAGGGGCAATGGCTACTAGTTGGCCAAAATTGGCCAAAATTGGGATTAGAGAGGGATTGGAGTGGAGACACCTAAATAGTGAAGTAAAAAGAGTGACGCAACCAAGAAAGCCAAATCTGAAAGAGCAGAAAGTTCATTCTGGAGCAGGAAGATGCAGAGGTAGAGAGGACTGTGGCCAAGAGAGGATGAACAGTTAAGCACAAGGATTTTGCAGTGGATGAAGAACCAATCAATGTTGCCATGGCAGGGACAATAGGGAATAGATTCCTGCCGATCAGAATGGAGGTTATCTGTAATAATCTTGCCGATACCAGTCTTCTATCATTATCACCCTTTATTTATAACATAAAGTGTCACTTGGTACCTACAGTGTGAAGGTTAAACCCTAGAGTCCTTCAACGGCTGGCTTGAGTGGGGCAGCTGGTTAGAAACACCCCGCTTCTCCTTCCCTTTTGGGAGAGCTCATGTTCTACAAGGCTCATGGTGGGATCTGTTTACAATACCCCTGTGACCACCATAACATTATTAATCAGTTAGATATGCTTAGTGGGATGAAGCTTGACAATATAGATAAATATATCCACTTCAGGAGGCTTACTTTATTGCAGCTTGAGTATTAACAGGGAATGATGCTGTTTCTAAATATTAACTTAGTAAGTTTAAAAACTTAGCTAAAGTGATTGCACTTGAAATTAGGTAGAGGGTTCAAGAGGTGAAATGGTTTAGCAAAGGAATTTTGCTAATTCCTTTGCAAAGGAAAGGAATTAGCCTTTCCTTTGGGCCTATACGTTGAAGACATAGTGTCAATGAAGATGGGGTAGCTGGCTTGGCTGGGTGAGGTAGGTGTGAAGGGCCATAGTGGTGAACAAGCTGGACTGCACAAAAATACAAAGGAATAGATAACTTAGGAAATACCTGGGAGGTTACAGAGATGCAGAGGGGAAAGGCCATAAAAGAATTTAAACACAGGGAACGTAATTATAAATTGGGAAATTGGAAGACCACAAAGCAATGTTGGTCAGTGAGAAGTGAAATGATTACCTTGTCCAGAATAAGATGCAGGTGGCAAGCATTTGAATGAAATGTTTCGTTCTCTCCTTTTCCTCTTCCCTATGTACTCTATGAATGGTATATTTTGTCTCTAAAACATGCAAGAAACAATACCTTTCACTATATCCTAATACATGTGATAATAATAAATCAAAGCAAATCAAATGGTCCAATGGAAGGTTTCTCACAGAAGTGTACAGGTGCTCCTGAACCAAGCATTTTTTTTAGGCCACAAATGCTGGAAACAGCATTAAAGAACATATTTTCACTATGTGCAGCATCTGAAAATGCCTATCCATTCTGTGTCAAATGCATTGTACCCCCATCACTTTCAACAGGTAATCAAAGAAGTGGAGGGAATAAGTGAAGTGGGTTGAGGAGAGTTTGAGTCACTCTTCAGCTCAAAAACTCTAATTCTGGTAGAAATTTGCAGCATAAATTTTTGAAAACTCTTCAGATGCCAAAAATTGGCAGCCTTTCTAATAAACTCCTGCAATTATTCAGCAAGAGACCATTGGAGCTGGAGGTAACTAACTTTGCAGCCCAGATATGTCAGCTTCCCAGCTTTATGCCGAAGAATCTAAATAGTCCTTATGAAGTTGAATCCTTCCCTCACTCTAGCAATTGTTGTAGCTAAATGGGCGTAGGGTAGGACTGCAGCACTGAAACCCAGGACTTCCTACAGTCTGCCACTTCAAAGCAACTTGGCATAGGATTAGCCCAGTTGAATATTATAAGGAGAGAAATGAGAGACATCTGAATATCCAAGATGTGACTGTGTTCTATGGGTGGCACTATTGTGCGTATAATTGCTTCACTGCCAAGTACCAGATTCAGTTCCGGTCTGGGGTGACTGTGTGGAATTTGTATGTTCGCCCCATGTTTGCATGGGTTTCTTCTGGATTTTCTCCCTCACTCCAAAGATGTGCAGGTTAGGTTGATTGGCCATGTTAAATTGCCCCTTAGTGTCAGGGGGACTAGTTAGGGGAAAAGCATGCAGTTGTGGGGATAGGACCTGGGTGTGATTGTATTCAGTGTAGACTTGATGGGCCAAATGGCCTCCTTCTGCACTGTATGATTCAATTGATGATGTACACTATTTTTAACATTAACCCTTTATATTACATCTTCCCCACATCCCAAAGTGTCTGACTCAATAAAACTACTTGAATTATCCTACAAATGGCTGAAAAAATTGAAATATTTGAATAAATTATACACGGAGGCTGAATTGCAGCTCAGTAATTGCAGTGAGGGACGGTAGCAACGCTTTAACCCTAGTCAGGCTACACTTTCTGGCCTTTCTGCCTTATATACAATGCCCAGATGTGCTCCTTGTGTCTGCGTGATATGCAATCAGCATAAATAGCCATGCAGATTAATTTTAACGGTGATGGAGATGTAACAAAAATTGAGTGAAATTTGAGATTCTACCAATTAGGATAGTTTTGGATATTTAGTTGAATTTTTTTTGAAACAATTCCAGTTTGTGGCATTACAAAATAATCTTGGCAACTGAAAATATTTAGATGCAAACATTATTGTTATTACAGCAAGCGGTCAGTTTGAGATGAAGTGGTTGTTGAAATAGTGGTGCTTTTATTTATATCAAAACAGTTTATTTTGGAAGCAATAAATCTCATGCCTGATGCACCCTTCTAACACGGAGTTGTGTAAGTCATTTATTTTAACTACTCAGGACTCGATTTCCAAACAGAATATGGTTTCAACTAATAAGCTTAGCTCATTTAGCTAGATTTCATCAATATGCCGTTAGATGGAATTATATATAAAATTAAGTTTTTAAATTCTGGAAGATTTAGTAAAATAACATTCAATCCATTTATGGAGTAGTTGTGAAGACTTTCTATAAATAAGGCTGAGCTATGGTCTATTATAAGACAAATTAATAGTTGGCTCCACCGCTTTGAATCTAAATCAGGGTAGGAATCAGTTGGCTTGGGGAAATAGGAGGCTCTCGTGATATTGTTAGCTCTGATTATCTCCTGTGCCTCTCTGAGGGAATTCCTCACTGAGGTCGTCAGATTGGCCTTAAGTGCATATCTCTTGTCGCCTGAACCCAATCACTGAGGCTATGTGATAGAAAGAACAGCAGAACTTGAGACTGCTGAAGATGAACATCATAGCAGCTATATGAATACTTGCACTTGTATTATCCTTTATGACGGCCACACATAAGCTGCACAATACAGGAGTAGAATCCCTTTTGATTGAAAAATATACCTTGCAGGAGTTTATCTTTTAGAAAACACCCTGACTGTAAAAATTACAGAAGACGTGAGTATATTAGCTCCAACTCTATGCAAACTTATCTTGTCTATTAAGCTTTTGTATGGCACCTTATTGGAAAGACATTTTCGGAAATCCGAAATGTATGCTACATCTCCTGATTACCCTTTATCTACCCTACTAGTTACATCCTCAATAAACTTCTATGATTCTATATCAAGTTCCAGGAAATGTAATTAGAATAGATAGCTTTTGATGGCCAACACAGATATGATGGGCTGAAAGCCCTCTTCCTATGCTATAAATGACTTATGAGAACAAATGTCTTATTCAAAATATAGATAAGCTTAATGGGGTTAGTTTATTTGTACTCAACTTTACAGATTTAACAGGGACACATATTTAGAATGATTACAGGAAAATTAAAAGAAAAATTAATAGAGATTTCACTATTAGAAAGAAAATAATAAACAGCAGCTATGTGGTACTTTACACCCAGAATTGATATCTAACATCAGAATACACAAATATGTTACATTCCTTCCAGCATATAAATATTTCCCCAATATCTTGTCTAAATATTTTATTAACTATGTCATCCAATTACCAAATGGGGCTAGTTCCAGTGGTTGTATCTTATTCTTCTAATGATTAAATGGGGCTCTCATTCTGAGATCTCCTTCCAGGTCTTCTATCTTTGACTGCTAGTCAGATTTCTAATGTGTTCAATCTTTTGTGTCTTTTTTAAGGAATGCTGCTTCTTCATCAGTTGAGTGGCACTCCAAAAGCTCATGATGCCAAATAAATCTGTTGAACTTTAACCTGATATTGTGAGACTTCTTACTTTTTCAGGAGATGGGGGTTAATTTGTTTTTTGTCTAATTGCCAGGCCAAACTGTCTGACGAAGCTTCTTTTAAAAATATCCGATATCCAATTATAGACTGTGGCCTTTGTTTAAATTATGAATTGCATCTGCCCAGAAACTTCTCCATTTTTCTTTTACTTTGTCTACTAATTTCCCATTCCGTGAAGTCCCTTATAGTCAAGTTTCCAGAAAAAGATGTTTATATTTTGCTGAAACACTCTTGATTCATTGTCTTCATAACTAAAACATGAAGTCTTTGGCTGGCTTGTTATAATCTCTGTTGCTTGCCCTTGTAATATGTTTTAGGCTGTTGGCTTGGCAATGCTAATTTTAGAAAAAAAACTGCACAAAAGTTGTTTTCTCAGTCTGGGTGATTTCTTTGCAAATTATGACTGGCAGTATTGTCAATCTTTTGACATGAATCTGTTTAAAAGGTTTTTTAATAGCAAAAAATAAATGGACCTAATATCCATTTCTGGGACTTTTCATCCTCTTCATTCCTGACCCAACCTCCTCTACACAGCTTACTTTTTTTACCTACCTCACTTTCTATCATAAGCAAACTCATTACACTTGGATGCCTTTCTCTGTGCTATCAACATGTTGTAAATAGCTGATGCTGTGCACTGATTCTTTTGATACCCAGTAATAACACACTGCCAATTTGAAAATGACCTGTGGAATCCTATTTGCGCTTTTTAAAATTTTTAATTAATCATCCATCCATGTTAGTATATTACCCATATCCCCATGGGCCTTTATCCTGTGTGACAACTTTTTTTGTGGCATCTTACTGAATGGGGCGGCATGGTGGTACAGTATTGCCTCATCAGGGAACTCGATTCAATCTTGGCCTCAGGTTACTGTCTGTGTAGAGTTTACTTGTTATAAAGAACAAAGAACAAAGAACAAAACAGCATGGGAAACAGGCCCTTCGGCCCAACAAGCCGTGCTGCCACCCCGATGTTCCTATCTCTACCCACAATCCCTGTCTATGTTTATAGATCTATGGATTAAAAACCAAATTTGAGACAATTTAGGGAGAATTTGTTTTGCCAATTAGCCTAAGAGCACACCTTTGGGATGTGGGAGGAAACCGGTGCTCCTGGAGAAAACCCACGCAAGCACGGGGAGAAAGCGCAAACTCCCACAGACACAGGCCCAAATCCATATATCTGCACAGCACAGAGATAGTCACTGAGCTGTCGTGTTGCCCATCAGATGGTCCAGGTCAAGCGTACACTAACGATGTGAAGCAGTAGGATACTCTTGAAAAAGATCCAAGAGCAGTCCTCTCACGACCCATCACGTGTACGCCTTTCGTTAGACAACAAGGTGGACCAAAATACCTGTAGGATAAAAACAAATACATCAATATCATCATCTATTTACACACTTCCCAGTGACTCCCAAGGCTTATGATCCCTATTTTAAATCAGTTTTATATACCCCTCCATTCTCATTCTGTTCATGTGCCCATCTAAGTATTTCTTAAATAACTCCAGAGTACCAGCCTCCACCACTTTATTTGGCAGCGCATTCCATACCCCCACCACCCTCTGTGTGAAAAAACTCCCTCTAGCATCCAAAATTGTTCTCCCTATGTTTGCGTGGGTTTCCTCTGGGTGCTCCAGTTTCCTCCCACAGTTCAAAGAGATAGAGGTTAGGTTGTTTGGCCATGCTGAATTGCCCCTCAGTGTCAGGAGGACTAGCAGGGTAAATATGTCAGGGAGAGGTTACGAGGATAGAGCCTGGGTGGGATTATTGTCAATGCAGGCTCAATGGGCTGAATGGCCTCCTTCTGAACTATACGAATACTATGATTTCCTTTCACTTACCCTGTTGTATCTCCAAAAAGCTTGACTAGATTTGTCAACACGATTTCCCTTCCATAAGTCCATGTTGACATTAATTGTATTATGATTTTTCTGACTGTCTGTTGCCACCTTCTTAAAAGTGAATTTTGATGATCACTCGTGTCAGCTAAATATCCAAATTTCACAGTCTTTCCTTTAATTCTACTCCTGAAAGCAGGATTATATTTGTTCCGTTCCAATACTTTATGACCATTCTAGAATCCGGGAAATTTTATAAGGTCAAAGTCCCTAAATACATTAATTATATCTTCAATCACTGCATTTAAAACATTTGTATGTAGACAGGGGATTTGTTAACTTTTAATCCTGTTAAATTTTTCCAGTACTTACTATTCAGTTATTAGCAAGTTTCTCACTCTCCGTTATTTCCCTTAATTTCAAGCATGTTTTTAGACTTTGCTGGATTGAAGGGCTGTGAAATCAGATGAAAACGTGGAAATAAGGTTGAAGATCAGGCATGATCCGATAAAATGGTACAATATGCTCGAGGACCTGCACTTGCTTCTACTAATTATGTTTTTAGGTACTTGTACATTCTTATATCCCTCTTCCATAAGGTGGATAGCTAAAAGCCAATTATAAGCAATTGACAAATACATGTTGCATCCTCAAGACACCACGCAAGGCCATCGATAGGATGTACATTAACAAGAAGTGTCCATTCATAGGCAATATGTCAATCCGGAGCAGGGTCCTGACAGGTATTATGACTAAGATAAAGATGCAGCAGACCATTGTTATTCGCAGAGACTACATCAGGAAGTACAGCCACTTTGAGAAACATCATAATAACATGTCTGTTTATCTGTTGTCCTGCTTCAGGGATGTGCAGACTGGGGACAGTATGACTGTGGGAGAGTGTTGGCCCTTCAGTAAAACTGTGCGTTTCAATATCCTCAAAGTCACTAAAGCAGCAGGAGCCAAGAAACAGTTTTAGGCAAAAACAGCTTCTTAACATTTCTCCTGAGTGACATGACAGGGTGAAACAAGATGAGTTGTATTGTATTTCCATTAATTGACCACAGATTGGACTCAAACCATGCTCTATCATGTGAAATTGCTCAGTGACAGTAAAGGTGCTTTATTCCATTGTACCTAAGTAAATTTAATGTAGAATTGCTCCCTGAATGTATGCTGTAGATATGGCCTTTTGCACATTGCCCTCCTCTGCTTCCCTCCTGTGCTCTGATGTCTTCCTTGCTGATCCTTTTCATCCTTCAACCCCGAAGGCATCCTTATGAGGCCACCCATGTCTGCAGCCAAACTATCTGTGAAGCTGCCAACCACAGCTGTACAACACAAGTTAAATGTTTCTCTGTGTAGACAAATGAACTTGCCAGAGTGATAAAACACACCAAAGAATGTCCAGAAGACATGCAACTGCCTGAAATTATAAACCAACAACTAGCCTGTAAGCACTGTAGTATCCTTTTAAATATTACTGTTGAGGGCACCTTCCTGCCACGTACCACCACATTGTGTTTTGTGGGTTCAGCACTTGGTGAGTGAGTGTCGGAGCATTGGAAAATCAAAGGTGGCTTTTGCAAAATATACAGGGTCCTTATTTAATTAAAATATTCTACACTTAAAATATTTTTAACATGTGTTCCTGCACCGCAATATAACTCCTAACACGATGGATGGCACATGTCTAGTTGGAAAGGTTTTGAACCTCTTCTGTCCCTATGTTAATGTCCAAAAGCATGCAGTCTATGGCATTATAATGGACAGCCTATGGCACTGTAACTAAGCCAACTTCAGCACATTCTAGCATACATGAGTGAATAACAAGACATCTTATTTAGGTGCAGCAAGATGGGCAGTGTCAGTTTCACTCCCTTTGAAATGAAAAGAAGCAATTGATAAGAAACCATTTGTAGCAGACAGATCTGAATGATATGCAGCTTTATTACTAAAAACTAAGACCTTTTGCTTGGGAGGGAAGTACTATATCACTTGAGCTACTGATATTGTAAAGTTGGATATCCTCCACAGAAATAAAAGTTTCCTGTTTGACTAATTAACCTTTACTTGTTCTTGTGTACTGGAGTAATACCATCTGCTTTTGCAGGAAATTCTAAGAAATATTCCATCTAACTGGATAGCATTTGCTTGTGTTTATGCACTATAGCATTCTTAGATTTTTGTTTACAAGAAACAGGAAAGAAATCTTTGGAAGGCAAGACAGGACTGGCTATTAATGTAACGCAATGGCTGTTGTTGTGAGCCTGGGGATGGATTTACATGTATATCATATTTAGTTTCATAACTGTTGGAATGATATTGCTGAAAGCTCTAAAATGGACGAGGAGGAGTTTTATTGCTTTTCAGGCGTATCTATAAAATGGTTTGGAAGAAATATCATTTGGTTTTTGCAAGAGCTCATGTTTTGAGTTCAGGTGACACTTTGTCAGCTTTGACAAAGGATCATCTGGACTCCATAAGACTGTAAGACATAGGAGCAGAGTTAGGTGTTTTGGTCCATCAAGTCTGCTCTGCCATTCAGTCATGACTGAAATTTTTTTCATCCCCATTCTCCTGCCTTTTCCCCATAATCCCTGACCCTGTTATTAATCAAGAACCTATTTATCTCTGTCTTAAAGACACTCCACAGCCTTCTGCATAGAGTTCCACGGATTCGCCACTCTCTGGCTGAAGAAATTCCGCTTCATCTCTGTTTAAAGGATCGTCCCTTTAGCCTGAGACTGTGCCCTCTGGTTCTAGTTTTTCCTACTAGTAGAAACATCCTCTGCACATCCACTCCATCCAGGCCTCATACTATCCTGTAAATTTCAATAAGATCCCTCCTTATCTTTCTAAACTCCAACGAGTACAAACCCAGAGTCCTCAACCTTCCTTATACGACAAACTCTTCGTTCCAGAGATCAATCTTGTGAACAACATCTGGACCCTTTCCAGAGCCAGCACATTCTTCCTTAGATATGGGACCCAAAACTCCTCACAATACTCCAAATGGGTCTGACCAGAGTATTATAGAGCTTCAGAAGTACATCCCTGCTCTTGTGTTCTAGCCCTCTTGACATGAATGCTGACATTGCATTTGTCTTCCTAACTGCCAACTGCACGTTAACCTTAAGAGAATCTTGAACAAGGACTTCCAAGTCTCTTTGTGTTTCTGATTTCCTAAGCATTTTCCCATTAAAAAAATAGTCTATGCTGCCATTCCTCTTTCTAAAGTGCATAACCTCACACTTTTCCACACTGTATTCCATCTGCCACTTCTTTGCCCAATCTCCTAACTTGTTCAAATTCTTCTGCAGCCCTCCTGCTTTGTCCACACCACTTGTCCCTCTACATATCTTTGTATCATCTACAAACATAGCAACAGTGCCTTCAGTTCCTTCTGCCAAATCATTAATATATATTGTGAAAAGTTGTGGTCCCAACACCGACAGCTGAAGCACACCACTAATCACTGGCTACCATCCTGAAAAAGGCCACTTTATCCCCACTCTCTGTTTTCTGACAGTCAGCCAATTCTCTATCCATGCCAGGATGTTACCCTTAACACCATGGGCACTTAACCTATTTAGCAATCTCCTATGTGGCACCTTGTCAAAGGCCTTCTGGAAATCTAAATAAATCACGTCCTCTGGCTCTCCTTTATCGAAATTCCTTGTTACCTCAAAATATCAGCTCTTTTCTATCCTTATAGATGCAGTCAGGCCCAGTGAGATTTTCCTGCATTTTCTCTTTAGGTTTCAGATTCCAGCATCCCGAGTAATTTGTTTTTATCATTTGATTTTGAGTGGCTTTGCAACTGAGCAGGATCCAGCTTAGCTTTTGCTGTAACCTTTAGATCGTCAAGATAAGCCTATCCTCATGGTTCAGTCTTCTTTAATGCTAAAGATCAGCCTATAGCTCTTCAATTAAATATTGCCCTTATGTCTTAGCAAAATTGGAAAAAATAATCAAAGTGCAAAATTTGCAAAGCCACCTTTGATTTGCCGTTGTTCTCCTGGATCCTCTGTGTTGTTTGGACACTCAGCAGACAAAGTACCCACTTGGGCCTACAGACTTAAAGCTGGAAAAGCTTTGTGGACTTTTATCAGAGATCAATTTCACTGCCAGAATCTATTTTAATGCCTTAGAGGACTAGTGAGGGAGTAGTGCTTTGTCGAAGGTGTTGTCTTTTGGATGAGATGTTAAATGAAGGTTTTGTCTTCTCTCTGAGGTGGATGAAAAGCATTCCATAGTTGTTTGTACAACTTGACAACCTGGCTAGCATTCATCCTTTTATCAAAAACAGGTTCATGATCATTTACAGCACAGAGCAAATGAATTGGCTGCTGCATTTGCTCCACAAACAACAGTGCCAACACTTCAAAAGTTACTCATTGATCAAAGTAAACATTTAAGTGTCCTGAAGATGTATATGGTGCTATATAAATGTAACTTCTTTATTTTATATGCTTCAATATTAGGCATTTAACTTGATTTTATGTTTTACCATATTAGTCTATGTTAGTGGGGTTACATTTCAATGCATTCAGAAAGGATCTGAAAGAAATACCTTATAGATGTTTTTAAAATGTTGAGGAAATAGATAAGGTGAATAATGGAAGTGTCCCCAGGGTAGGGGAGTCCAAAACAAGAAGACATAGGTTTAAGATCAGAGGGAAAAGATTTAAAAAGGACCTAGGGAGCAACCTTTTCACACAGTGAATATGAGCTGCCAAAGAGATGGTAGAGGCAGGTATATTTACAACATTTAAAATACATCTGGACAGGCACATGGGTAGGAAAGGTTTAGCGGGATATGGGCCAAACACAGACAAATGAAACTAATTCAGTTTAGGAAACCTGGTGAGCATGGACGAGTTGGGCCGAAGGGCCTATTTCCATGCTGTACATCTGTGCAGAGGGGATTTTACAGACTCGCTCATCCTGACACCGTAAAATCCCACCCGAGGTCAACACTCCCTTTCATGCTCTGTCCCTCACCTGCTCCAATTCTCAGGATGGGCAAGGCCGTAACATTTCAGCCTGTGACTCTTGTAATTATCTATTGATATAGGGGTTTTAAACAAAAGTGTGCTTTAATAAACTGCTGAAAAAATAGGCACTGAATTAATCATGGAGAATATGCTCCAGAAATTATGTTCCCCAAAGACTATAAATAAGAAGCATTTTATTATGTTCACTTGGTTATCATTAAATATCTCACACTCATTGCTTTGGTAAGTTTCTGATCTGAGATGCCTGGCAGAGGGTACGTGGTGAGTTTTCTTTTTTGGCTGTGAACAGAGGCATGTAGATAATAGTACAAACATTTTGGCCAGTTTGTGAAAGCAGAAAGCTGTGAGGCTTTCAAATTCAGCAAAGGCCAAGACTGAGGTTAAAGGTACTGGAGGACAGCTGGCCATCTTGTTTAAGTCAAGTGGGATGACTCATTGATGTGGGGTTCTTTATTTGTTTGGCAGCATAAATATAAGTTGTACTGACTTAGTTAAGTGAATTTGTCCAGAATTGATGATCTTTATGTTTACTTTAACGTGAAATAAAAGCAGCTCAATGATTAGTACCAGGCCTCATCTTGCCAAATTGTTTGCTTCAAAGAGATTGAAGAGGCAGCCACATGAAAACACAAAGAGCTAATTCAGCTCTTGAGAAGCTACAAGGTTTATATCCCTAGGTTATACTGGTGTATAACTAGATTTTGGGCTATTACAGCAAATCCCAATATATGAGATGCTCAGTGTTTTAATGGCATGGCTAATGCCACCACTTACATGAGGGAATGTCAGTAGCAAGATACACTGAGTAATAGTAATATTACTATACATAAAATGCTAGATAAAAGTGTCTCCATAAACAATTGCGATTACACTTCAAAAGTAATCTGTGGTTTGCAAAATTCTTGGGATATCAAAGGTGCTGTAAGAATGAAAGTCATGACCTGGGTTCAATTCCAGCCTCAGGTGACTCTCTACCTGTGTGGAGTTTGCACATTCCCCCTATGTCTGCGTGGGTTTCTTCCAGGTGGCCCAGTATCCTCCTGTGCTCCAAAGCTGTGTACGTTAGGTGAATTGATCATGTTAAATTGCCCCTTAATGTCAGGAGGATTAGAAAGATAAATACCGGGGTTACAGGGATAGCGCCTGGGTGGGGTTGTTGATGGTGCAGCCTCGATAGGCTGAATGGCCTTCTGCGCTGTAGGAATTCTATATTTCTAAGTCTTTCTTTGTTAGTACTTGAGACGATGCTGATAAATAACAAAGATTTTTCCCATTGTATACAATTCCATTTCAACCTTTGATGCATTACTGTCTTGGAAGGCACTTCTAGCTTCTGCAAAGGTACTGCAAAAATAACCAGATTTCAGATGTTTATACTTTGTCCTGCTAATTTTTTTAGCGTTGTGAAAACTGGAACATTTTGATGAAATGATGTCATGTCTTCGACTCAGTCAGCAGTGCTGTAGTTACAGCATAAATATTGTCTAAGTTACTAAACACCATCGATCTTGGAGTTTTGGAGGCTGACCTTAAACTCCCGGACACAGAGTTCTGTGTCTTTATCCTTTGATGAATACACAAAGCTGTAACAAGAGAGAGCAATAGCAGCAGCCCCTTGACCTAAAAATTTCCGTAATTTTAAAAAATTCCCAGAAGGCCTATATAACCACCGACATTTTTTAAAAAAATGGCTGTGCACCAGACTGCAATTATACTGAAAGTGGCGGGAACATGTTTGGAGGCAGTCTCACATCATTAGACCTTTATGTGTTTGGGCATTGAATTGAGATTTAACACTGTCATATTTCATGCTGATGTTCACCTGAAACTGTTTCATGTCAATACGAATGTGCACTAGAACAGCACTCTAAGGATCCAATCTCAGAACTTTATAGCACTTTAAACAACCATGTTATATAAATCATAATATTCTATCTCAATTTCTTGTTCTAAATTTTAGTTTCAAATCTGTGGGTAAATTGGAATTTGGATTTAATGATAAATAACTCTGCATTACAACTTTTTGTTTGCACATGGTGTCAAGTCTGTTTCTTCTGCATTCTGCTGCTGAATAGTAGACACATCAATGTCTTCATAAACAATATAAGTGAGTAAGCTTTCCACCCCAACCCAACCCAAGATTGCCCTCCTCAGCCTCCCCTCCAGACATTTCACTGTATGTGTGCCTATGAGAAAATGGTACACAAAAATGTTTCTTGAGATGCATCTCCTTAACAAACATTGGAAAGTACAGCTGTTTATTTTCCAGATACATGATTTGACTTAGATAAAAATCTTAGCTAATAAACAGGAAATATTAAATTAGGTTTATAAATAAACAATACACATCTTGGATGAACTGGGGCAAGCATGCTCACAGCAGTGTGAGGGTTTAGAACGTTGAAAAAAAAATTGAAATGCCAGAAGTTCCTATTGTCTGGAACACTCTCCAGACACACAAGCACAAGCTACTTCCATTAGATTTTTACTAAATGATTTACAGCTACACCACTGAACCATGCTGTTCTTTGGAAGCTACCTTACTGTTCTATGTTACACCAAAATAGCCGGCAAATTTCAAAAATCAGTCCAGGCCAATACTTAATACCACTTTAAAAACAATATCTCTGCCAAATATAGCATGGAATCGCTGGTTGTGTTTTTATTATTGTTTAGGGCGCTATAAAATAACAGACGCACTTTGTTACTAAGGACCATGATCCCAGGGTCTGAATCTCGGACTAGACAGACACAAGGGATCATTCCCTTGTGTTTCTGAAATAATCTTGGTTCAATAAAGTATTATGTGCATATTCAGACATATAAGTAGGGAGTCAAGCCCAAATAAAATCTTCAGGTGAGGCAAGGTCAGAGGCTATCAAGTGCCTGGAACATGGAGGTGGTGGAAGCATGTTAGCAATGTTCAAGGCATATCTTGATAGACATATGAATGGCAGGCGAACAGAGAGATAGAAACCATACATCGGCACAGGCTTTGTTGGCGAACGACCTGTTCCTGTTTATTCTTTGTAATTGGATTAAGGTGCATAGCCATATAGGATGCTATAAGCCCCTGCTCCCGACCACCTGGTGAGCCTCAATGGCCTCTTGTCCCACCTGCGTGGCCATCACAACAGGCACCCATTGTTGGGGGCCATATGTGATCTTCACTGATGAGGATCTCCACTGGTGAGGACATTAAGACAAATTGCACTATAGAAAGTATCCTTTCCAGATGCACCACCACTAGTATATCTCCTGCTCTGACCAAGACTGCAAGAAACTACAAACAGATGTGAATGTAGCTCAGTCCATCAACCTCCCGTGCATTGACACCATCTGCATTTCCCATGGCCTTGGGAAAGCATCCAGCATAATCAAGGACTCATGCATCCTGGACATTCTCTCTTCCACTTTTTTCCGTAGGAAAAGATACAAAAGTCTGAGATCATGTGCCTAATGACTCAAGAGCAGCTTATTCCCCGCTACTCCTTCCCTGCTCCATTTTCAATAGACCTACCATACGTTAAGATGATCTTTCTCTGCATCCTAGCTATGACTGTAACTTTACATTTTCCATTCTCTTCTTTCCTTTTCCCCTATGTACTCTATGAATGCTTTGTCTGTGTAGTGTACAAGAAACAATACTTTTCACTATATCCCAATACATGTGACAATAATAAATCAAATCAAATCAAAAAGTGAGCCCAGACAATTCCTCCAGACTCACTAATTACATTTTTAAAAATTAAATATTAAAATGAGCCTTGTGTAGATTCCTGGGCACAGGGCTGATCACGCTGGCAATCCAGAGCTGGTAAGATTGTGAAAGGTAAGAAACAGGGCACGAACCTGCCAATCAATCGGCATGGTGAGCTGGTAAGATCAGCCCCATAATTTGTATTTCAAGTGTAAAATTGTACATGGAAAAGCGTTAAAATAGCTTTCTATGAAGATTCTGACCTAGTAACTGTTGTGAAGATCACCATTAATCCACTTAGATGATTTATTTTCATGGGTGAGGTTTTGTAAATGTTCAACAGCGACACACTTCAGTCTCCAATCTAGTTTGTAAGTTTCCATAAAGAGTACAAACCGAAAGTATCAGCAGCTGGTTGTTCAACAAGAAGTCAGTTTAAATCTATAATAATGTACAATTTATTGGGTATATTTTCCAACTATGTGCTGTTCCTGTATAAACACTGAAAGCACTTGGAACAAATCCCTTTGCACTTTGTCATTATAGGTGTTGATCGTTTCATTTCCAGCAGGTTAACACCTGCATTGCAAAGACATGGCGGTAGATTTAAGGTAAATGTGTTCAGCATTTACATATGAAGAGTGCATGATAGGAAATATATCTTTTGTAATTAACATTTACTTTATTCACATTATTAAGCCAACTTCGTCAACAAGTGTGTCACCATCTTTTCCTTACAGGTCAATCATTGGCCCACTATACATCATTCAAGAATAATTTTAACCTTTTGTCCCCTGTTACAGTACTGTCATCATTTTTAAAGGGGTGCTAATGTCAAACTACAACCATTAAGAGAATGAAGCAATTTTTCATGAGTTACAAAGAAAAATGAACCGTTAATACCTTCATAGGAGTATATATAGGTTGTAACCATTTTTAAGATCCATAATTTTAGTACATTAATGAGCATATTAACTGAGAGAGAGCAGTTTCAATAAGAGACTGTCAATCACCGTAATTACATTAAGCTTACAAAGACCAAACATGTACAAATTTCTTTTTTTTGCTCATTGCTATGATTCAGAATGAGTTTTTACTGTTATGTCCAACATGTCTAAGCTTATTTAGCTTTCTGGGTTATTCTGTGGAATTTAGTCGGCCATTGATAAATAACCGTTCTTGTTAAATCTGCACACATTCTGAGCAGAGTATTTAAGGAATCTTGATATGCTGATTTAGGGCTTATCCATCCAAATGGCAGCAGTGCTCAGAACACTACTTTCCAAACCTCCTGGCCATAAAATTCAAACAGAAGAAAACAGTGAATAATAAATATAAATGCCAATAGAACTGAGTTTCCTGAGCTTTCTGGATTTAAGGGCCCATTGACTGCATCTGGCCACAGGCCGTTGTTTGGATATCACTCACTAATACCATTGTTTTCCACTATTTTCAGCTCTTTTGAAATTGAAGCCCTGAATAAGAAAGGCAAGGATATAAAGCTTTTGTTGCACTGGTTTAAGGTCTGTGAGCTGTTTATCTTTGTATGCAAGCCCCCTGGCAAACCAAATTCAGTTTTACTGCCTGTCTCCTGCTGATTTTTATCTGAATGCACATCAGTGGAGTGAAACGTGGCGTAAGGGAGGGGTTGAGATGAGAATAAAATTGCCTGTAGAAATTTGCAATTCTGTAACTGAAGAACAGAGATGAGGTTTATCCCTCAATTAGTACCAGATTTGCAATGCAGTGGTCAACTAGAACATATCTTGTTTAATTTGCAGCCACAGAAAGTCAAAATAACACATGTTATTTTGGTACAAATGTGATGCAAGTTTCACTTTACACTCAAAGGAGGATCCTTAGGGTGACTTAATTCAGGCAGAATTGAACAGAATTCCATTAAATTTCTGGATACGTTTCCTTTGTCAACGTTGAAATAATGACAACGTACAGCAGTTTTTCTTCAGTGAATACAGTCGCTTCAAGTGGACTCACATCACATACTGAGTATGAAGGTGAATGGCGGAATATTAATAGCAAGAGGTGATGAACTATTTAGTAGAGGATTGACTGAAGCAGACACTGAGGCCTGAATTGTCATCGATTTGTCATAGTGAAAAAGACTTTTGCGCCTGAAAATCAGAAGTCACACCCTCGAACACGGCACCTACTGTGTCGGAATGAGCCCGGTCAGAGTTCGTGCTTGCACACTACGCAGATGCAGCTGGCCTTATAAATCAGCAACTATCTCCACTCAAATGGGATTTCGGTCTCACAGGTGCTTGAAATACGATCTGTGCAGAGTAGACCCGGGTCGGAGCAAATCTGAACTTTGTGCATTTCATTGGAAAGGCGCAGAAGGGGTGCAGCACCCCTGTGGAATTAGTTTTAAACTTGTCCTGATGACCGTTCTCACAACTGGGTCTTTCTGAGAGCATGCTTTTTTTTTGTGCCCACAATATCTGTCTCTGTCCCCTTACTACTCCTAGACTTGACCGCCTGGCACAATTGCACAGTGGTTAGCACTGCTGCTTCACAGCGCCAGGGACCCTGGCTTGGGTCACACTCCAGTGTCTATTCGAGTACACTGAGAGAGAATTTCGCATGGCCAATGCACCTAACCAGCATATCATTTGGACTGTGAGCAGAAACCAGAGCACCCTGAGGAAACCATGTAGACATGGGGAGAACGTGCAGATTCCACATACTCAGTGACCCAAGCTGGGAATTGAATCCGGGTCCCTGAGTCTCATTAGGTTCTTGAAATAGATAGCTTAAGGCTTATTATTGAATCCCTGCCCTGTATTGGACCTAACTAATTCAGCAGATACAGTGGTGGGGTAATTCGTTCAGCCATGACTCTCTAGATTACTGATGCAAAAATTGTCCTTGGCTCTCACTCCTCAATTCTAAGTAATGATCCCTGCTCAGAGCACACGTGTGTAGGCATTAGACAGGGACTGGATTTGGCTTATAGACACTTTGATCATTCTCTGGCACTCATATGAGGAATGGCTAATCTGGCTGGATGCTGGAGAGTGATTGATGGAATTCTGCATCTACGCCTTCAGGAAAGGAGGAAGAGGGGAATGAAACAATAACAGAGAATGCTAGAAAAGCTCAGTAGGTCTGCCAGCCTCTGTCAGGAGAGAAACAGTTAACAATTCCAGTTCATAGGCTCTTCTTCAGAACTGAAAGGAGGGAGAATGTAAAACAAAAAAGTAGCAACTTTAAAAACAAAACACGTTTGGCTTGCATATGAGAGGGAGATGGAGAATATACTTATGGAATATTTAAATAAAAGAAGGTGGTGTTTAAGATGGAGGAGAAAGGTCAAAATCCAAAGTTGCTGAAGTAAACGTTGAGTCCTCAGAGCTGCCTGACTGGAAGATGAGATGCTGCTCCTCCAGCTTGCGGCAGGCTTTGCTGGAACATTGCAGCAGGCCAAGGACAGAGAAATGGGCATGAGAGCAAGGTGCTGAGTTAAAATGGCACACAACATGAAGGTTGGGTGTCATGCTTCTGACTGAGTGAAGGAGTTCCGCAAAGGTTAGCTAAAGGGGAACAAGAAACTGAAATCAGATTTGGCTGGCTTGGTAGTTCCAAGTGGTTAAATTAAATTAGCAGTGGTGAGTACAGTGCAGGCGAGAGAGATTCAACTTTGGCAGAGTTGAAACATTTGTCATAGCAGGTTGAACACACGATACACGCCCCACTCATACTTGTATATAGCGGACAACCAATTTGCTACTGTGAGTTCTACAGCACTGCCGAGCATTGCCAACTCTGGTTGGACATATCCCTGGAGGTGTTATCACATGACCTCAAGCCTCCAACCAGCCGACTCCCACGCTCCTTGATCTCCTGCGCTTTGCCTAAGCTTAAAAATGCGAACATTCTTCAATATCTGATTGACAAGCAAGGACGTACAATCAACGAACCTTTTTCTCATGTGCAATACTTTTATAACTAGCAACAGTGTTTGAAAAAAAATGTTGAAAACATTATCTTTTAATGCTTTTTATGATTTTTCTTCGAAGCTGTTTGCAGCAGTTTCCTGGAGCTTAGTCTTTAATTCCCGGAGACTTCAGAACAATCCTGGAGGGTTGGCAACCCTACCAAGAGTTTCATTTTCTGTACTCGGCATACCCAGCATAACTGCCAATATCACAAAAAAATAATAGGAGTGAGAAAACAGCTGAGCCCGAATGCAAAACCACTTTACATCTGCCGTGGTGTTCTCCTTTCCGAATGCAAGACAATAAAGGAAGTCATATTTTGAAACCAGAGTCAGGAGCCACAATCCAAATGCATAGGACATGATCAGTCCATTGTTCAGTAAAATAACGTGTGATCACAACTACAAATGCTTGATTCTGCCAATTAGTACGGGTTGTGCAAGAATTCATCGAATCAGAAGCTTGACTTACGCTCCACCTAGTGGATAAAATGCTACTTTTTTTAGCCATAAATTATATGCAAGATTTGGATGTCGAGCAATTGTTACATGTCATTTTGTGTATCTGATCCCGCACACATCTGTTTTCTTTTCAATCTGTGAACATAGTGGCAGCTTGCACAGGCATGCAGCAAAGGACAAGACCCAGTTTGTCCCATCCAGACACAGTGCAGCTTGTGTGTCCCATCAGCCTGCACTACAGTCACGCAATCTCCTGCAAAGGGCACATAAAAAAAGAAATCTGAAGGCAATTTAAGAAAAGAAAATCTGAGAAATTCCTGTCCAATCTCTGAAGGCTATCAAGCAGGCG
This sequence comes from Sphyrna mokarran, assembly GCA_024679065.1. Classification (NCBI taxonomy): domain Eukaryota; kingdom Metazoa; phylum Chordata; class Chondrichthyes; order Carcharhiniformes; family Carcharhinidae; genus Sphyrna; species Sphyrna mokarran. The sequence continues at coordinate 84,173,433 of JAGIQG010000006.1, forward strand.
ACAGGAATCTGCCGCAAATGATACAAGCCCCACTTACCTTCCAAGATAACTCAAGATATCTTCTCATCACAGGAACATAGACCCAGCTACCATCTGAAGACTTGTTGTGATTCCATTCTCTCCGCACAGCTTATAATCAGAGGCCACTGATTCTGTGAGGGGCAAATAATTCTTGCCATTTAATCTAACTTTATGTTTCCATAAAATTTGCACTATGTCCCCAAACCTCCCCTACCAAATATTTAAATAATCTCTTCATCTAAAGAGGACACAGTCACTTCATTAAGGTTTCAATCACATCCTCTCAAGTATTCTTTGGTGAAAGATGTTCTGATTTCCTAAGCATCTCCTGATAACTAAGAATCTTAATGCTTGGTATCAATCTAAGGTACCCCTCTCGACCTTCAAGGCTCCTATTCACCATTACTTCGGAGGGACAAAACAGATGCAATATTCAAGATTAGCCATTGAATGTCTTATAATGGATCAGAACAGCATTTCTAAGTTTGTATTTCATTGTGTTGCAATCTGTATATGTTATTCACTTCCTCTATTGTCTTTGACATTAGTGGACCTTCGTCTTTCCATAAACAGTGATGATCTTCTATTTCCACTGCCTGGCACAGTGGTTAGCACGCTACTTTACAGTGTCAGGGACCTGGATTCAATTCCCAGCCTGGGTCATTGTCTGCATGGACTTTGCACATTCTCCCCATGTCATTGTGGGTTTCCTCCCACAGTCTGAAAAAATGTGCTGGTTAGGTGCATTGGACATGTTAAATTCTCCCTCAGTGTAACTGAACAGGAATTGGAGTGTGGCGACTAGGGAGTTTTCATAGTAACTTCACTGCAGTGTTGATATAAGCTTACTTGTGACATTAATAAATAAATTTTGAAGAGTAACCTTGACATATCAACACACATGCTTGGAATTACAACGAGCCCAAAGTATCATGCTGCATTTACCAACACCGAAAGCCATCTAGCAGACCCAGGTAACTGCCTTTTGAATCAAATTCAGTCGGCAATCTATTTATTTCCTGAACACAGTTTATGTCATCAAAAAATCTAAGGAGAGAATAATTTTGTGTTTTGGTGATAGTGCAAACAGACGATATCAGATTAGCTCCTCATTGTACATCAAATGGAAAGGAAAAGCAGGAAAATAGGTGCATAACAGCTGCCCAATTGATATCATCACTTTGCAGTATAAGCTGGAGTTAAAATTCATCCAAAACACTGATAAAATGGTGAAAGAATGTTGTTTCCAATGGGAAAACTGATTCTACCACATTCTGTCAAAAAAAAACAATTTGATACTGTTTGATACTGTTAAGCGGTGGGGGGTGAGGGGAATGCAACACACCAACAAAATCCAGCTGCACTTAGTTCTCCTGGAAATTTGTCCTGAAGGATCTATCAAAGGTCCTATACACCCCTAGGTATCTCCCTGTCAACAAAGTTAATAAAAACTTTATTGCCACACCTACTAACAATCCCATTTTTCACTTTATTTTGGCCAATTTGAAACATAAACTTTGAACTTTAACGTAATATTTAGAATAATGTCATCCCATTTCAGGCTCATCAGTGTATAAATCCAACTTCCAACAAAGCAATACCAAGGTTTGGGAATATTGATATGCTGAGGGTGAATGGTGAGGCACATCTCTTTTTCTGTCAAACTAATATAGTGTAAAATCAGCCAAGGTGAATTGAATACCTGACCCTTAACACCCTGTTGTGTCCACTGTGTTAGGTTGCAATTGGCACAGACGACCTTTAAAGTGATAACCATTAAATAATGACTTGGACAGATACTAACCTTCAACTTCTTATGAGCATTTCATCAATTCAAAAATCCTGCAGTAAGTGAGTAGATCTTGCAAAATGCTCTGAAATGAATAAAAGATTCAAGATTCAAAGTCATAAAGGATCAGCAAATCTGCTGTGCAATTTATGTTAAAGCATCTGATGGTGACAGGATTCAGTCTTTTGTTACATTGTCTTATTGACCATGCTGGAATTTTTGTCAGCTCACTGGTCAAAAGGGCAATTCCTTTGTAGCTCGAGAGTAAATTTCTGAGTATGTGATTTAAAAGCCTGTAATAATGAAGGTGGTGACAAATTCTTTAAGGTGCAATGGATAAGTATGTATCTTTTGTTGCAGCGATAAAATGTTCAATAATTTTGTACACGAGGATCCTTGTGTTTTCTCAAAACCTTGCAGTGGATTCACAGATGTTGCCCAAACTACTGATGTTTCAACTATGTTCTGTTCTTGTTTCAGATTTCAGTACGTTTTGTTTATAGTAGTGGATAACCTTGAGAGGCTACGTCAAACCTTTCCAGAACAAATTAATTCCCTGGGTCTCTTGAAGATGTTTCTTCTAATTCATTTGCAGACTGTGAGTGTCTCTGACTAGGCCTGGAATTTATTGCTCATCCCTAGTTGCCCTTGAGAAGGTGGTGGTGCTCTGCCTTCTTGAACCGCTGCAGTTGCTGAGGAGTAGGTACATCCACAGATGCTATTAAGGAGGGAATTCCAGTGAAGCAATATATTCCCAAGTCACAACCATACCCTTAACACTGCAAACCACTTTCACTGTCTCCTAGGCTCAAAAAGAAGCAGTCATTCTAGGAATCATAGAAAACGTGCAGGCCTACAGGTGACAGTGAAACAACGCGGTCCCAAGGCCCCCTTTCCCAGCTTACTGTTTGCAAATCTCTGGAAAACGAGGTAGACAAACTTAGAACCAGAATCACTTTCCAAAGAGAATTGAGGGACTGTAAATGCTCTGTTTTATGGCGATGTGGCTCACTCCTGTTTCACCGGACTGTGCCCTACAACCAAAGGGCTTCTCAATCCATCGAATGGACTATACAGCGGCTTCAGCAAGGTTAGGAGAGATGGGGTCTGCTTCCTGATCAACACTTTCTACTGCCTAGACGTAGCAACTTTTAGACATAGCAATGCAGACAACTTTTTGCTCCCCAGACCTAGAATGCCTGATGCTAAAATGCTGTCCCTACTACTTTCTGCGGGAGTTCATTTCCGTTATCCTGATGGCAGTTTACATCCCACCCCGTGCGGACATGAAGATTGCGCTGGAGGAAATATACACCATTATGAATAACCTTGAGATGAAACATCCCAAGACCTTGTTCATATGGCAGGGGGTTTCAATCAGGCCAAACTCAAGAGCATAGCAAATTACTACCAGTCTCTTGCTTCACCAAAGGCTCAAACATCCTAAACCACTGCTAAACAAATATCAAACATGTCAACCGCTCTATCGCCCACCTGCACTTCAGCAAATCAGACTACAAGGCTCCTGCTAACGGCTTACAAGTGAAAACTCAAGCAGGAGAATCCATCAAAGAGAGTTGTGCAATGTTGATCTGAGGAATCGGATGATCTCCCACGGGGCTGCTTCGAGTCAGTGGACTGGTCAGTATTTAAAAACACTGTGACCAGTCTGAACGAGTACGCCACTACAATAACTGACTACATTAGTAAGTATGTAGAAGACTGTGTGCCAAAGGAACAAATCTGTATGTTCCCCAACTGGAAACCATGGATGAATAGGGATATCCACTACTTGCTGAAATCCAGGTCTGAGGTGTTCAAGTGAGGCGACACTGACCTATACAAGAAAGCCAGATACGATCTAAGGAGATCTATCAAAGATGCCGAAAGACAGTAACCAGACCAAGCTAGAATCCCAGGCTAGCCACACCGACTCCTGCCGACTGTGGCAAGGTCTGCAAGACGTAACAGGCTACAAGACGAAGGCACGTAAAATTGTCAGCTCCAATGCAACCTACCCTGATGAGCTCAATGCATTCTATGTCCATTTTGAGCAAAATGTCAGCAACAGTATGCCCTCCACCCTGGAATACCTGGATGAACCTGTATCTGAGGTCACTGTTGCAGATGTCAGAGCAGCATTCCCAAAGGTCAACCCATGGAAAGCAACTGGCCTGAATGGGGTAACCAGACAAGCACTCAGATCCTGCATGGATCAGCTGGCGGAGGTATTCACAGACATCTTCAACTTCTCTTTACAACAATCTGAGGTCCCTATGTGCTTCAAGAAAATTACCATCATCCCAGTGCCTAAGAAATACCAAGCAGCTTGCCTTAATGACTATTGGCTGGTGAGTCAGACACCCATCATCATGAAGTGCTTCAAAAGGCTAGTCATGGCATGAATTAATTCCAGCCTCCCAGACAATCTGGATCCACTACAGTTTGCCTACCGGCGCAACCTTCTTCTGAATTCCAATGAGTATAACCCCAGTCTACTCAGTTTCTCCTCATAAGCCAGCTCTCCCAACTCCGCAATCAACCTGGTGAATCTCCTCTGCACCCCCTCCAGAAACAGCATACCCTTTCTAAAGTAAGGAGATCAAAACTGTACATGGTACTCCAGATATGGCCTTACCAGCACCTTATACATCTGTGTGATAACCTCACTGTTTTTAAGCTCCATCCCTCTAGCAATGCAGGACAAAATTCCATTTGCCTTCTTAATTAACTTCTGTACCTGCAAACCAACTCCTGTCATTCTTGCACAAGGACACCCAGGTTCCTCTACACTGTAGCATGCTGCAATTTTTTTATCATTTAAATAATAGTCCATTTTGCTGTTATTCCTACTAAAGTGGATGACCTCACATTTATCAACATTGTGTCCCATGCCAGACCCTCGCCCATTCACTTAGACTACCTATATCTCTTTGCAGACTGTCAGCATCCTCTGCGCACTTTGCTTTACCACGCATCTTAATGTCATCTGAAATTTTGACACACTGCACTTAATCCCCAACTCCAATGTAAATCATAAACAATTGCGGTCCCAACACTGATCCCAGAGGCACACCACTAGTCACTGACCGCCAACAAGAAAAACATTCATTTACCCCCACCCTTTGCTTTCTGCTGGTTAACCAATCTTTTATCCATGCTAATACACTATCCATAACACTGTGCACTTTTATCTTATGTGGCAGTCTTTCATGCAGCACCTTGTCAAATGCCTTTTGGAAATCCAAATACATCACATCCACAGGTTTCCATTGTCCACTGCACATGTAATGTTCTCAAAGAATTCCACCAAATTAGTCAAACTTGACATTCCCTTCATGAACTTATGCTGTGTCTTACCAATGGGACAATTTATATCCAGCTGTCTTGTAATTTCTTTCTTGATGACGGAATAAAGCATTTTCCCTACTACAGAAGTTAAGCCAACTGGCCTATAGTTAAGCTATTTTGTCTACCACCTTTTTTAAACAGTGGTATCATATTTGGATGCCAACACTATAGTTAAAAAAGCCCACCAATACCTCTACTTTCTCAGAAGACTAAGGAAATTTAGCTTGTCAGACACCACTCTCACCAGCTTTTAAAGATGTAGCATGGAAAGCATTCTTTCTGGTTACATCACAGCTTGGTGAGGCTCCTGCTCTGCCCAAAACTGCAAGAGCTACAAAAGGTCGTGAATATAACCCAATCCATCAGACAAACCAGTGTCCTATCCATTGACTCTGTCTACACTTCCCGCTGCCTCGGCAAAGTGGCCAGCATAATTAAGGATCCCTCAGATCCTCTCTTCCAACCTCAGATACAGAAGTCTGAAGTCACGTGCCAACCAACTTAAGAACAACTTCTTCCCTACTTTTGGATGGACCTACCTCACATTAAGTTGATTTTTTTTCTACATCCTAGCTATGACTGTAACACTACATTCTGCACTGTCATATTTCCTTCTCTATGAACAGTAAGCTTTGTCTGTATGGTGCACAAAAAACAATACTTTTCACTGTATGCTAATGCAAGAGACAGTAATAAATCAAATTAAAAATCAAATCAAGTCAAGATAGTTAGTGACTTGGAGGGGCAAATCCAGTTGGTATTGTGCCCAGCTATTTGCTGCTTTTGTTCTTCTAGATGGTAGTGGCTGCTGATTTGGAAAGTGCTGTCTAAGGAATCTAGGTGAGTTCTTGCAGTACATCCTGTAGATGACATACACAGATACCACTTTTTGTCAAGTGGGGAAAGAATTGAATGCTTGCGGAATGGATAACAATCAAGAGGATTGCTTTGTTCTGAATGGTGTTGAAATTCTTGTATGTTTTGGAGCTGCACTCACCCAGCAAGTGGAGAGTATTCCATCACACCCCTGATTTGCGTCTTGTAGCTGGTAGAAAGGCTTTGGGGAGTCAGTTGGTGACTTTGCTGCAGGATTCTTAGCCTCTGACTTGCCCTGATAGCCACAATATTTATATAAATAGTTAAGTTCAGTTTCTGGTTGATGGTAATCCCAGTATGTTGATAGTTGGGAATTCAGCAAAGGTTTGAATGTCAAGGGACCATGGTTAGATTTTCTTTTGTTGGAGATGGTCATTACCCGGCACTTGTGTGGTGCCACTTATCAACCTGTGCCAGGATTTTGTCCAGCTCTTTCTGCGTTTGGACTTGGACTGCTTCAGAATTTGATAAGTTGTGAATGTTGCTGAATAATGTGCACATAGCGAACATCCCTACTTCTGACCTTGCGATGGAAGGAAGGTCATTGATGAAGAAGCTGCAGATGGCTGGGTCGAGGATACTACCCTAAGGGACTTACGCATTAATGTCCTGGAACTAATATGTCAATGTCAACCACCACAACCATCTTCCTTTGTGCCAGGTATGACTCCAACCAAGGGAGGGTTTTCCCTCTTTTTGGTTAGCACTGCTGCCTCACAGCACGAGGGACTCCATTTTGACTCCTGGCTTAGGTCACTATCTGTGTGGAGTTTACACATTCTCCTCATATTTGCATGGGTTTCCTCCTGATGCCATGTTTTCCTCCCATAGTCTGAAAAACCTGCTAGTTAGATGCATTAACCCGAACAGGTGCCATACGGTGCTGACTATGGGAATTTCACAGTAACTTCATTACAGTGTTAATGTAAGCCTTACTTGTGACTAATAAATAAACTTTACTTTTTTACAATTCCAATTTTGCTAGGGCTCCTTGATGCCACACTCAGTCAAATACAGCCTTAATGTCAAGATAGCCACTTTCACTTGACCTCTGGAGTTCAGCTCTTTTGTCCATGTTTGAACCAAGGCTGTAATGGTGTCAAGAGCTGGGTAGACCTGGTTGAACCTAAACTAAGCATAAGTGAGCAGGTTTTTGCTAAGTAAATGCCTCATGTTGGTAATCTGTTATTTGTAGTCACCGTGGCTGATGTTGTTATCTTTACTTGCAACATGAAAGGAGACCAGTAGTGATTCTCACCGGTGAGGGGGGGAAGATTCCAGGAGATGGGAAAATTTGTGCAAGACTAAGGTAAATCCTTTCAACTCTCACTAATCGGCTTTTCAGAGTCAACCTGCCTGGCTTGAATCTTAACAGCTTGGCAGTTAACTGTCTACCATCAATTAACTGGTGTGATTTCCGTAGCAATGCTTCTACCAATCAAAGTCCACTTGCTAACCAATCAGTACTCTCTTGACATTAACTATAATTTATTGTTCCCTTTACATTTGATATTCTCATAGATTGTCCTGATGAGTGCAAGATGAAAAACTTTGACAACATATCTCTTTTTTCAGCAATACTTTAATTCTGTGCTACCAAATGATGAAATTTAAAAAAAAGTAATTTACACTTCATGTCATAACATAATCATAATTTGGGGACCTGAGGCGAGTAGGTAAGGTGATGAGATTAAAATATTAGTACTGATAGTTGGGGATTCAGCAATACTGGGCCCCAATCCTGCCCTTTGAAGTGCAGATAAGCACAGACAAGACTTCTGCAAAAAGCAAGCTGGGGCCTAATTAACACACCAAAGCCATGACCTGATAAAATCATTGGCGGTGCAATTTAAATTTAAAAGTAAGGGGCAGAATTTCTGTGGGGATTCTCTTGATCATGCACCATCTTTCTCAAGTTTTCACAGATTTGTACCTTTGAAGTTAATGATGGATGATTGGAATGACAGCAGTGTATGGTGGTGGTGTATTCAACTGAGCAGATGAGTTTTAAGTTGAGGTTACTTTCTAAATGTAAATTTGCAACAGAGCAGACAGTGGAAAATAAAAACAGATGTATGGCAATCTGTGTGTAAACTCAATGTCATCTCTGGGTGTGTGCAAGTGTTCACAAAGCATAGTATGTCCATAAGGGCCTTGGAGGGTGTATACTATTCAGGAGGTCCACTCTGGCAGACAATGCAAAACAGATGGCATTTTCCCATGGTTAGCAAACAAGTATTCATTCAGTAAAATTAGTATAGCCATTGCCATGTCTATAATAATTGCCCCTGACAGATTTGCTTTGGAACTTGGGGGATAAAAGTTTGGCAATGTGTTCATATTGAAGACAAGTACCTTTGAATTGCCAAAATATTCAGATGCAAATTAAAAGCTTTCTGAGTGACAAATGTCACACCCATGATTGTGCGATTGAAAAAGACTTACAGTCATGTTAACGGAGCTGCCCAGAGAACATAACAACTCTATTAGTTTTATGCAGCTGTTTGAATCATCAGCACAGGGTCAGGGATTTATTAAGGCCATCTACATGGCTCAGATGCGATTTCCTGAGAAATGAAGGGCAAGGCTAATTATAAGTCGAAATTGGATCAGCTATAGCCATCTATCATCGAAACTCTTTCACCCGTCTTTTTGAATCATTTTATAATTGATGATTTCATTATTTTCTGACACAGTGCACCGCGCTATCTGACACATTCAGAGGCATGAAAAATGAGATTTTGAGAGAGGAGTTAATTTTCTGTGACAGATTACCAGGTTAAAAACTTTTGTGCAGGAAGACAATAATGTAATCCATCATAGTCATGAGATATACAAGTGCCTCAGAAATCTCTGTCGGAATTGCTGCTGATTTTGGATATTGACTTTACTCCTATGAATGGATAATGGCAGGGTCTCGGCTGGATGCGAGAGAATTCATTGGAAAATACAATGGTGCCAGTTCTCTATTTCATCTTGGGATCACTGGAAAAACTAATATGTTGACAGCTAAATAGACTGCAAATATTTAGGGAAAGTCACTTTGCCTTTTTTATTTCTGTGAGAATAAGGAACATGTTAAAGTTGGTGAACATTTCAGAAATTTCAGAAGTTCCGCACAGATTATTGCTTCACCTCTTCTGACATTAATTTTTTGGGTATTAGGGGTGAGCTTTGATTTGGCGTGAGTCTCTTGGTAGCATCACTTCGTAAATGCTTTGGTGCAACATGCAGGTTGACACAATAAACACTGCTTACACATCCGATTTGAAATATCTTCCAATAACATTTCTTAGATAATCTCTCCCTACTACCAAACACAGGCAATAAATGTCCAAAATCTACATCCACTATGTTGGTGCATCAATGCAATTCTGGTGATATGTGAGATGAAACTATGCTTGCGCACCTTGGATCAGGAAGTTGTTTATATGTAATGTCTGAAGGACACACTGTAGAATTTAGTTCCCTTAGTGTACCACATGATTTCTTCCCCTTTAGAGCTGTCAAAGGCAACTGAACAATTGAATGGACCCTGTCTCTTATATAAGTGCCCATATTTCTCACAATTCCCAGTTTAGATTGCTGCGATCAAGGTTTTCGCCCTTGCCCCAATCCTGAAATGATACCAATTGAAATCAGGAAGGGTATCATCTGTGACTGCACTCATGCTTAATCTTCTTAAAGATCTCAAATACTCAACCCTTAATCTTTTATATTCAAGAGAATACAATCTAGTCTTTGCTCACAATGTTCTCACACAATAACTTTTCACTGACGAATCTGCACTAACTTATGGTGCTGAGAATAAAACTTAGTATTCCAAATGAGGTCTCATCAGAGCTCTGCAGAGCTGTAACATAGACTGTGATTTGCCCAAAAATGCTGAACTGCTGGGAGGACTATTCTAAATCTGTCAGTTCAGCTTCACACCTGAATCTCTGCACTCTGTGCACTGAAGAAGTCCCAGTTGTGAACCTCATTAAAAACCTGGGCCTATTTCTGCTAGACTTTGACAGTTCTGAAGCTCTGCGTATGTGCAGTGGCCCCAAGCTGTCAATCTCCTGTTTGCTGGCCAGCCCGATTGCCATGACCCCTGCAATGCTGCCCCTCCAGCCGTCCCTATGGCCCGATCACGGCCTCCACAACAATTCCTGGGCCAGCCCTGACACCCCCCCACCCTGTCTCACAATGCCCTAATGTCCAGACCCCAACCCCCAACAGTGGTGATCCCCCACCCTGCACACCCTGCAGACCACTGCCACCACCACCCCCCCCCCCCCCCCCCCCCCAGTCACCACTTCCCCCTTTGGGGTCAGATCCAGCGTCAGACTATGCTCACTTCCAGCCCGCCTCAGTCACTGCCCTCCCTCCAACCCAGACTGACCTCAATGTGGAGTGGCAGCGGGATCCCCACCCCCACGATCACCCCAGGTCCCAACTGTAACAGGCCCCGCTCTCTTGGCGCTGCCCAATGCCTGGTGAGCAGTGGCAAGGTATCCCTGGGCATGAGCACTTTGCTACTTAGGCAGTGCCAGGGGGCAAATGTTAGCACTGCCATGGTGCCCATTCCCAAGGGGCACCACCCTCTTGCCACCCGACACTGTGGGGGGCCCTGATTGCCTCCGCTTCATTCCAGCAGGGTCTCTTGCTAGTTCGCCGAATGTGGGAAGCTAGTCTGAACCCCGCTGGAATGAAGTACAGAGTGGGAGATTCGATTGAGACCTGCAAAGTCTGGATAATGAATAAATATACATATTTCAAATGCATGCAGAAACATTTAAACCTACCTTCCCGTCAATTTCCAACTTGGACTGTTCGCTGGCTCTGGGAGATGCGCGTGCGTTCCCAGCCCATGTACAAATCCCTGTTCAAGACTGCAGATGCGCGTTTCCCACTGTGACCCAACAGAAAAATTGCAGGTCACAATGCGTGAATCGTAGCAACAATTTTCAACCCTCTTAAGATAAGGCCAGCATTTCATTATATTTTTAAATTATATCATCTTTGCCACAAAAAAACCCTTCTACTTCTAAAGTCCATAACGTTGCCTGAGTTCACCCATCTGCATCTGCTATGTATGTGGGTGGCCTGATCTCTCAACAACAAGGACAACTTGTAATTTATATACCATCTTTTATGTAATAAACCATCCCTAGATGCCTCATTGAGGCATTATAAATCAACATTTGACACCAAGCCACACAAGGAGATAGGGCAACTCACTAAAATCTAGGCAAAAGAGGTAAGTTTTAAGTAATTAAGTTTTAAGTAATGTTTCGAAGTGGAAAAGTGAGGTAGAGAAGTGTAGGGAAGCAACTCCAGAGGTTAGGGCCTAAGAAACTGAAGAAATGGCCACCATTGGTGGAGCAATTACATTGGAGGCTTTCAAGATGCCAGAATGGTACTCCCCACCCCCAAACCTGTAAGTGGACATTTTCATGACAAATTTCAGATTATAAACTATACACAGACTGCACATGTACAAGCTTAATTCATATGTGTGTAGTTGTTTTAAAGTTATGTTGCAATTTTGGAAGAGTTATGCATGTGCAAATCTTGGAAGTAGAAGCCACCCTGATTCCCCCTTGTGTTTTTTGTGTATACAGTACAGGGTCTCATTCCAAAGTAGAATTCAATGTTGAACATACACACGCAGCTTAATTTTATAAAATATAAATGTGTTCTGGTTGTGGTTGCGATTCTTTCCAGGTCCCATACAGGGATGCCTCACCAAAGATTGCCCAGATATTCAACTATTATTTATAAATGGATTGATAGATTGAAATTGGCAAAACTGAATGATCAGAAAGCCAAATATTTGTTTCTCCTATTATGAAAAGAAACAGCAGCAGAAAACCATCTTTAATGATCTTGTCCAAGCTTCCCCCTCACCCTGATCAATACAGGCACATGGGTGGTTTTAATTTCAAAAACTGGTCAGTGCTCCTTCAGAATAACAAAATGTCTGAGGGTACAAAGAGAATAATGTTTATATAGGAGGCAATAAATTTTTATGTTTGTGTGGCATCACTGCAATTTTGGGATAGGGAAAACTTGGAATATTTTCAACTCTATCTAAAAATAAGAATGGGAATATTTTCCATTAAAGGGGATAAAAGGAAAACCTGAATCAAGACCAACTGTTTAAAAATATCTTCCTATTGTGTTGAAAATGTCCAATTAGAATCATAGAATCCCTATAGTGTAGAAGGAGGCCATTCAGTCCATCAAGCCTATACTGACAACAATCCCACTCAATCTCTATCTCCATATCCCCACCTATTTATCCTGCCAGTTCTCTTGATACTAATGGATGATTTAGCCCTGCAATCGACCTAACTGGCACATCTTTGGACTGTGGGAGGAAATCCACACAGACACAGATAAAATGTGCAAACTCCACACAGTCATCCGATGCCAGAAATGAACCCAGGTCCCTGTTGCTGTGAGGTAGCAGTGCTAACCACTGTGCCACCATGCCATGATCAAGTAGGCATACTCCTTAAAATAACATCCAGGCTCTCATGCCAATTCCAACCCAGTCTATTGTCCGAGTTAATTGAAGAGGGACGTTGAGGAAAGGGGAATGATCAAAAATATTTGAGAGTATGGGGAGAGACATTTCTGACTTTGCTAACTAAATTGAAAATGTTCATTTCTGAAGGGAATCATTGCTTTATACTTATATAGATTTTTTCATTAGCTTTTAGCAAAAGACAAGAATTTCATCTCCCAGGGACAATTCAGATTTACTGCTATTGAGGGTTGGAAAGGGCAGCAGTATCCTATCTTTTGCAACTGGGAAAGTTGCAAGCCACCTTGCTTCTATGAACTGCACCCAGGATTAAGCTCGTAAAGAATTCATTGGCTTACAGATACACGTTATTTCATCGGTTTAATAGTGCTCTGTTTTTTACATTTATAGTTCTCACTATTAAACAAAGAATTGTCACCCTTTTAGACAATCTTTAGCATGACTCATTTTGTCAAGTAGTTTGCTTGGAAAATTCATTTTTTTTTACAGTTCCTTATAGGCCACTGAGAACATTTGAATCACAACAAAAAGTATATTTGCCACAACACAAATGATCATAACACTATTTAAATATTCTTTTCAATAAGCTTTAAAATTACGGGTCTGAATTTCCATGGGGTTCTTCATAAGATTTCCTGTTCGTGGAAGTTCAGACAAATTCCTGGAGAAATGGTGTGAATGGTTTTATTTATCTAGTCATGCTGTTTGTCCAAAGATTCCAACCATTTCCAGCCAGGCAGCCCCCATAGAAATTCCAGGTTCTTTTTTGCAGCTGGTCGTACAAACAGTTCCCTCTCTACAATATCTGACAAATTGTATAGTCTCCTTATCAAGAAAGAATTTATGTTTTTTTGGTAAATATGTCCAAGGTAAACATTTTTCAAGTGTGTAATGACATAACAGAGGCTCTGAAAAGATCAAATTTCTGATCTAAAAAAGAGACACGGCTGCCTGGGTTTTCTTTTACTATCCACCAGTGGACACATTGGCCAGAATTGTATGCTCTGCCACTGGCCAGTGTTTTAAGTGGGGTAGTGTGAAATTGAAGCCATGAGTTTCCCTCCAGGTTCCCACTCACCTCAGCTACTCAGTGAGTTTACACTAGGGCAGGCAAGGCCTTCGATGGGGACTCTGCCCTTGCCTAAATTAAGACCCTTAAGAGGCCAATTATTGGATTGGCCAGTGGAACTAATAGTGTAAAGATATTTGGAATGGATGCCAGTTGCACCGCAGCTGGTATCCCCTCCAGTCATGTGGACATCATCCAGAGGCTGAGGATATCACTAAGAAGGATGAGTGCACCATTTTTTATGGGGCACCATTATCATTATTGGCCTTCTTTGCCCCTCTGACTGTCAGAGTCCTTGATAGAGGCTGACCATGCAATGACACCAGTGCAGCAGCCACAGACATCTCCATGACAAGGACATTTGCCAATGCATCACAAGGATAAAGTAAGGGTAGAGATCACTTTGCCAGACATAGAGAGTATTCAATGTTTCACTGAGGATTGCTTCACTTTTCAATATGTGCTTTGTTATTTTTGAAATATATGGTAAATATTGGCATGTGGCTCCCAATACGTGAGGTTCCATTCTTCAATGGTAAAACAGGAAAAAGGGAAAAAAGTGACAAAGAAGAACATTGAGATGATCTGACAAATCTACATCATTCATTGTCAGACAGAGTTGATTCATTCAAGACTGCGCCGCCACCAATATCCCAAACTGTCCTTTAATAAGCTGTCAATGAGTCAATTAGAGGATTAATTGGCCTCATCTCAAATTGGGCAGGGTTCTGTGGCCTGTTGAAAATGGCCTCAGGACATCATCATGAAACCAGCCAGAAGTGTCATGCAGACTCAAAATGTTAACGTTTCTCACTGTTTGTAATGTCTACCCATCTCATTCCCACCCCTTCTGGGACTTAAGTATTCTGCCCTAATGGTCAAGATTGCTGCTTTGTAGATTTTGAACCTTTATTTCTTGGTGCTAGCAGAAAAATTATTTTATATGATCAGATTATTAGTACTGCACAATGTGATCTCAACCATACAACGTACCCAAATAGGTGCACACATGAGCTGCATTTATTCATTGCCTGGCCTGATTATAGCTGGTCATTTTATACACACAGCCTTCTTAATCATATAATACATCTTATAAATTGTAGCAACTCTCATATCTCTCTTTCTCATATTATCCTTTATACATTTGAATCACCACTGCAATACTCTGAAGCTCTTGTGGCTACGAAACCTACTTCATTTAGATCCTATGACAATAAAGGAACAAACAACTGATGATTAGAAAGTTTGGTTTGCATCTTAATTTCTTACCAGCAGAACTTCCCTGATGGCAGAAGAACCCTGCGCAAGAATGGGCAAAAAATGTATTTGAATTAGTAGCAGATAAAACGGGGTTGCAATTTTGTTGAGCCCTGCTTTTGGACTGAGAATCAAGGGTGAACCCTTGTGATGGGGCAAAGCTGGTAAATTGGGTTGCAAGTGTTGGTCCCACTTTTGATTGGCAGTTTGTCTTAATTTTGGCTTGCCTGTTATTTAAAGACAGCCTGCACTTTTGAGAGGGATGCAGATCTTTGGCTGCAGGCAATCTGAAAGCAACCACAAACATGGCCATCAATCCCACACATTAGACAAAGTGGACATGGAGAGGATGTTTCTATTTCTGGGAGAGACTAGAACTCGAGGGCGCAACCTCAGAGTGAAAGAACACTCCTTTAAAACTGAGATGAGGATGAATTTCTTTAGCAGCCAGAGTGGTGAATCTGTGGAACTCATTGCCGCAGAGGGCTGTGGAGATCGGGTCATTGAATGTTTTAAGACAGAGATAAATAGGCTCTTGATCAATAAGGGAATCAAGGGTTATGGGGAGAAGGCAGGAAAATGGGGATGAGGATCATATCAACTATGATTGAATGACAGAGCAGACTCGATGGACCTAATGGCCTAATTCTGCTCTTGCATCTTATAGTCTTATGATCACATAAATGGCTACATATGAGTAAAAGGAACCCAAGGTTGGGAACTAAAGCAAGACAAGTAGCTTGGGGTTTCGAAGTGAGACTTGTTAATCAAAATGTTTTCAAGGTGACTTTATGTGGGGAAATTAACATGCCCTTGTTTTTTTTAAATTCCCTTTATGAAGTTTGTGAATGTGTGAAACTTAAATCTATAGAAATGGCTTAGCCCATTCAGAAAGTAGAGTGGGCTGCTACCAAGTTCATTTTATAACCCTCTTGAATCATTGGTACCTGCAGTGGAAAATCACTCCGTTTATTCGCAGCTTTATATCTCATTTCTTCTCTCATTAGGGATATTTGAATCATTTTGAGAACATAATTTTGCATCATTAAATACAGAGGGACTAAGAAACTAAAGATGGATGGGCAATGGTTCTCATACAGTATTAGAATAGGCAGAGTGGTAAGTTCATGTGATGATTCAGAGAGAACATTGGGGGCAATCTTGCTAGAATTAGACAACGTGTTGGTTCTGGCAAGCAAAACACAGCGAATCTCACCGATGGCTCCAGCAGAATCTCAGACCAAACTTGAAGTTTTTATGGTCATGAAAATCACACTGCACTAGCGACATTCTTCCTCTGATTTGCTTGTCATGGCTCAACTTAATCACATCAGTCACTGGGGAGCTCTATATAAATAGTTCCCTAGCGCTTGCTCCACATCTATTGCAGGGGATGGCAACTAGGAAGCCTGTGCCTCAATCCTTGGAGGAAGCTCTCACCAGACTGCTGAATAAAGAGCAATAGAGACAGGATGCACTTTATTCCCCACTTCAGGAGAAGGCCTTCCACCAAGGCCATAACCCCACCTGAGATATAGTGACAGCCCGGGTGAGTGCCAGCTTGCTACAAAAGAGGACAGGGCAGCAGTGCCACAAGAAGATAAATGATTTTCTTCACTCAGCCAGGGTAAGTGAGCCTCTTTTTCTGGACTCCGTTACACACCTCTGCCATCTCTTTCGCTCAGCCACATCAAGCTTTCCAACACCTGTAAGGAGGCCCTCTTCCCCCTCCCTCAATCACCATGTTCCCCCATCTCACCATGCTCTTCACGCTTCAGCTACACGAAAGACCAATGCCTGCCACACCTCATCACTATCGTTCATGTCAATGCTCCTGGCCCACACTCACTCTATCTGTGTCATTGCAGCACAAAATCAACCACAAAAAACATGAGAAAGCACACCTAGGCGGAGTAATGCCAGAGCTCAGAACCCTCATGCCATTTGAAAAGAGAGCACTCGAACTTACAAGGAAAGAGGAAAAGCGTGCCCGCACTGATGGCAAAGTAGGGGTAGCAGACAAAAGTGAGAATTCTCAGGACACAAAGTCATTTTCCAAGTCTCAAGTTAATAATTAATGTTCCCTCCTTTATCCCCTGTGATGCACCCATACCATCTCCCTTCTCTTGCAGACAAAGAAGCCAATCAGCCCAGCCCACCCTCGTGCCCCCTGGATGCATCGGATTTGAGCAACTCTGAGGGAAACTTCTCCAACCTCCCCTTTAAAGAGGCATCACAGCTGTCACCCACACCCGACACCAGCGCAAATACTTGGTGGGTTCATTAAGTAGACAGACCTCTGCGTCACCCACTGGTGAGAATCTCACAGCTGAGGATTCCCAGCAGTGGAGGCAGGGATGTCCCAGGAAAATAGTACTCAGAAAGGTACCAGAGTCAAGGACTCTGTCCCCCCCCCCCCCCCCCCCCCCCCCCCCCCCCCCAGCTGATGATGGGCTCTTGGGTCTGATCAGGCCAGAGTTAATGAAACTACAAAGACAGAGTCACAAGCACCAGGAAGCAATGACAGCATCCCGCCTCAGACTGCAAGGCAGATTGAAGGAGTCCCATCGTCTTCTGTCTGAGGAGATTGTGCCATCACTCCAGCACAATAAGGCCAACACAGCAAGGGTGGTGTCCACATTGGAGAGCTTGGTACAGGATGTACCGTCCATGGCAGGAGATGTCCACACCATGGTTCACCTTATGAACACCATATCTGAGGGCATGAACTCCCTGATGCAGGGCTTGGCCTGCATGGTGCAGGCACTGGTAGGAATCCACAAGTGTCTATGCCAGAGGATGGTGGGGCTTCTCCAGCTGCCTTCTATCCCGTGGAACGACTGGGCCATCAGGCACCTGAAGGGATGAGGATTATCTGGTGCACAGCCCAGGGCCTTCCACCCAGATGACTCTGGAATGACCAGCCTATCTGAACCCCCCTTCCTATGAACCAGAGTCCTCTAGCCCCACACCAATGAGGACATCACTGCATTACTCATGCTGCCTGAAAACAGACCAGGGCCCTCAGAGTCCAGGCCCAAGAGGAAAATTATTTGGTCTTGGGTTACGTGAGTGTAACCTAAGAGAATCTAAAGACAGACACTTGACTTTTCTCAATATTCTAAACTGGAATATAATAATCAGTAATTATACAAGTTCAGCTTACATTAGTGTATTCTGACATCGTAACTAGATACTGTTAAAAAGGCAGATTAGATATTTAAAGTTTATATGTTAGTGTGTCAAATTAGCTTATATTAACACTGCAATGAAGTTACTGTGAAAATCCCCAAGTTGCCACACTCCAGTGCCTGTTCGAGTACACTGAGGGAGAATTTAGTATGGCCAAAGCACCTAATCCACACGTCTTTCGGACTGTGGGGGGAAACTGGAGCACCCGGAGGAAACACAGACACAGGGGGAATGTCAGACTCCGCACAGAGTGTGACCTAAACTAGAATTGAATCTGGGTCCCTGGTGCTATGAGACAGCAGTGCTAACCACTCTGCCAATTATTAATGTACCATTTACAATAGCAATAGGTTTCTCATGTGTAATCAAACTCCCTTCTTGGTTGTTGGAGCGTTGTCAACTCTGTTTTGTAGTATGTGATTACCATTTAGAAATTGGTGTGATGTCTTGAATGAAAGTACATGGAGTAACAGAGAGGTGAATAGATTCAGTCATTCCTTCATCATCCCTTCAGGTGCACAGTACTGTGAAATGTACACTGGCTATGATAAGGAGTGCAGACTTTTTCCAGAGTTCTTGGCTCGGGATCATAGACAAATTCCTAAGAGAAGAAACAGTGGCTTCAGAAGATTAAAACCAGCACGGGCTGGATTATCCAGGCACACTCTGGCTACTTTTCTGTCATGGAATGAGCCCCACAAGCCTTTTCAACAGAGTAGAAACAAACGCTAAAAACTATTAAATACTCCAGCTCATACTTTTACTGCTCAAGTTAAAAAGTAAAAATCTCTACAGCTCATTCTTGTGCACTCACAGCTCAAACTGTTGTTTCAAATTCCTCCGACTTCCTTTTCACATTTTTATATTTCCTATGACGGATACGCCCTTTAGTTCAACTTAAGCTTTATTCATCAGAAACCACACTGACTAACAATTGCGTTTGAATCTGTATTTGAACAGGCCACTTGGGGAATTTTGCTGTAAAGCCAACACAGCAAGAAATATAAAAAGAACAGACATAATCTCATTCTCAGCTCAAAGTTACAGAAGGACACCTGGAATAGAAATGCGTCTGGATAAGCTGAGGCTTTTTGTGATTAATTGCCAGCTGTTGTCTGTAAGAGATAGAAATATGCAGAGTCTAGTATAATATTGTTCTTGCAGAGAACATTCTCTGCTGGCTTTTAATCTTGTCTTCACCGCATTCTTTTACCAGACACATATTTGTTGTCTGAAATTAAAATGCATAATATTGCAATTGAAAAAAAGCATTTGAGTGACTACTTTCTGATATAATTTTTAATGCTTTATTAAGGTGACAGTCTTGAGACAACAATGAAATGCCAGTCTAGTTAGAAGTAGCACTCCCACATCTGAAGCAGAAAGCTGTCACTTAAGGTTATACTCCTGAGTTTTAAGCACATGGGCTACAGCACAATACTGAGGTGTGCAGTTTTGTCAGAAGTGCCATATTTCTGGATGAGACATTAATCTGAGGCCCTATTTTTAAGTGGCCACAAAAGTTCCCATGCCATATTTAAAAAAGGCAGGAGGTGTTCTCATCCTGTCGCATCAGAAACTTCACTAACATGGACTGGTCACTTATCTCATTATTGTTTGTGGTATTTGCTCTGAACAATTGATTTCAGTATTTCCCTATATTATGACAATCACTACAAAATTATTTCAAATGAAGTATTTTGCTGTGGCCTAGCCTTATGAAACATGCTGTATACATACAAGTATATAACACAGTGGCATAGTGGTTTGCACTGCTGCCTCATAGCGCCAGGGACCCAGGTTTGATTCCCGGCTTACGTCACTGTCTATGCAAAGTCTACAAGTTCTCCCTGCGTCTATGTGAGTTTCCTCTGGATGCTCTGGTTTCCTCGCACAGTCCAAAGATGTGCTGATCAGGTGCATTGGCCATGCTAAATTCTCCTTCAGTGTATCTGAATAGGTGCTGGAGTGTGGTGACTAGTGAATTTTAACAGTAACTTCATTAATTTTGATGTAAGCCTACTTGTGACTAATAAGTAATATCCTTTTATTTGAGCTGAGTATAAGATCATTTTGGTGAAAAAGGAAACATTCTTTTAGATTAAAATAAAGCTGCTTGTTTCTACTTTGCCTGTAGTGAGGCACATATTTTATTTTTGAGAGCCTGATTATAATTCATTCTTTATTTAAACTTATGACCAGTTCTTCCTTGGTGTTACTGTCAAGCTTACGCAGACCTGCGTAAGAGAAGTGTGACTGAGCAGAGTGCAATGCTAGGGTAGGATGAGGATGCTGAGTGTTGTGGAGACCAATGCTAATTTGCAACCAAAAGAGAATTAAATAGGAAGCTGAGATCAAGGATAGAGCATAGAGATGCCTAAAACAAGTCTGGGTGTAAATTCTAGGCAAAATTAGAAGCAGAGTGAGATAGAATAGACTTGTTAAATTCCATTCTAGGGGACTGACTGGATTGGAAAATCAACTTGGGTGGATTTGTTCAGCCACTGACTCCATAGAGAGTGCGGCTCTGGTGTTTTAGAGTGTACACCACATTCATGGCAGTGACCGTCTTGCACTTGCGTGGTTGGTGTAGGTGACTACATCCCTGATACATTGTCCAGGCAAACCTTCAGCGCCCCATGTAGAACAATGTAGATCTACAAGGTCTCCTTGTAGATCAAGCCTGATACTCGCCTAACCCTGCCACAGCAAGCCAGGCGGCAGTAGCTTAAAATGGAGGTTATTGCATAGCTGTCTGTTATATATACCTCACACAGTATTCATTCCCATTAACCACTACAGAACTGGATATCTGATGTAGTGTCTAATAGGCAGACAATGCAAAACCATCTATTCTACATGACTGCTGATGATGAATTTGCACCTAACAACATCTAAAAGACTTGCTGGGAATTTTTCCTGACATTTCATTTAGAGCAGCATTTGATAATGCATGCACATCAGAGTGGACAACACTATTATCAAATTCCTTAGTGGGGTGTACCCTGGATCAATTATATTGTTGGATTGTGACTGGAAATTAAGTTGAAATTGAGATGGAACATTTTTGATTAATGTGATTGGTGAAAAGGAAAAGAAAATTATAATGCATTATAAAGGAGAAAATATTGGAACTTAAGCAAAACCTAATCATTAAGAGAGAAGAAAATTGATGGCTATGATAATGATGGCAGATAGGATGAATTTCATTCAGAAAGATGTGTTAGCATTTAGATTGGTCCTTTACTTCCATACAGAATGACATAATAAATGTTTTTAAACTGAACAGTCTATAGGCAGTCATTTGTAGTACTTTTGTTGAAATGCAGTTGCAATTTTGAAACACGAATTTTATTTATATTTTTATCTGAACACACCGACATACAATGTAAAATATATATATTCCATTCATGTAGTGAATCATACTGCTTTCATAGCTGACATCAGTACAAAAATTCATTTGATTTCTGGTGTTCCCTTCAGTGCTAAATAAAAACCTGCCCTCCAAATGCATTAACATTTCTTTTCTCAACCCATCCACAATATTGCAAAATGTGCAGAAATAACGCTGCAGCGTTTTGTCACATAGGCCCTCCGTTCATCAGTTATAATAAAGTATTTATATTTATTAAGTTTGGAATGTAATATAATGAGTGAAATCTTTCCAAAAAAAATGGTGGTTTTGTTTCTGGTGAGAGAACTGTATGTTTCTCCCCCGTAAACTGGACGAATTTTTTCTCCAGATTCTACTACACTCTGCCAAAAATTTTCAACGGGGTATGATTCATGCTATCGTAGAGGTGGGTGTGACTTAAAGATGCCATCAAAACCCACCTGATCAGAGATCTGGGCGCCATCGTTAACGGGTGCCCTGATTAAAACTGCAATCAAACTCCCTCCCATCCCACCACAGAGGCTCCCAGATTGGAGCAAGCTAATGTGACCGTTGGTCCCTTTGTCCCTTCACAGGCACCCCCCTCTCCCAAAATGGTACATTAATAATCGGCAGAGTGGTTAACACTGCTGTCTCAAAGCACCAGGGACTCAGGTTCAATTCCTAGTTTAGATCACTGTCTGTGCAGAGTCTGCACATTCTCCCTGTGTCTGTGTTTCCTCCGATGCTCTGGTTTCCCTCCACAGTCCGAAAGACGTGTGGATTAAGATCATCGGTCCTCCCCCACATCCTTTCCCCACTGTCAAAGTCACTCGCAACAGCCATCACCAGTATCCCCTCATCAGGTTGCTCATGGCTCACAAATACGACATCATTAGCTGGCAATGCCTAACATGAGATTCCCAGTGGGGCATTCCCCTTAGTGCAGATTGGCACTGCCAGGATTCCAACTGCCAAATTGGCAGTGCCAACCTGTGCCAAGGGGCAGTGTCAAGGGACATCGCCAATGAACCACTGGCCATGTCCCTCTCCGCTGAGGCCTATAACTACCTTTACATCCCAGGGAAGACTCCACTCCCCACCATGACAATTTCATGTCTGTGTGAACCTGTTGTGAGCCACGTTGATGTGATGTCATGTTGGTGCAGCGTCAATATCTGCTGAGAGACCAAATATGGCGAGGCGGGGATGGGGTGCTGCTTAATAATATTAAAATGCATTGTAATGCATGCAAAGCAGATTGCAGATTCACATCTGCTATGGGTGCAAACCTGATGATATTGCCAGCGAGGGGCAGGAAAGCTCTGAAGTCATGTTCTCACTGATGAGAACTGCAACTTCCCGATCTTGAGCTCCCATTGGCATTCACATGGACAGTGAACGCAGGCTCAAGTTTTCACCCAACATAAAAACAGATACCGCCTTTTGTTTCCACAAACCTGTTCCTTTAACACATTGTATAATGTTGAATACTTGACTCTTTCCATCTCAACCTCTCAGAAAATTTTTGGGTAGATTGTAAGTGAGAAGGCTTTTGGGATGGATGAGGTTTCAGGCTGATGACTAAAGTTTCAAAGGAAGAGCAACATAAAGGCCTAGATCATTTTAACTCCTGGGTCTCATTAATACAATGAGTCTTTGACCCGAAGCCATTTGCAGTGATGACAAGGCTGCCAGCTACAGCTCATGGATGCTGGGGACTAGTGGGAAACATCCTTCGTATAAAGTTAGGGCTAGGCAGGGACAAAACCCAGAGGACATCTGCTAACAGCATCATATCTGTCAGAGCAAGGGAAGAACAGCCTGCCTCTAACTTAGCTGAAGTCAGAGGGTTTGCACCACATGAGAAGAAGTGAGTGAGAAAGATTTATCAGTTGCATAAAGACATATACTTGGGCATTTGTACCTATGTTAAAGGCAATGTGTTAATGCTTATTTGAAAGACTGAACAACTTTATTTGAATTCCTAATCTCATGGCCTTTACTTTGCTGACTGCTCCATTCATTCTAGACAGTGAACTGTATGATCAGCTTTTACGAGGAGGAGCTGTAAACGTGATATTTGGTTGCTTAACTATTGGAATGAGGTGTGTTTTGGAGGGTTCGGGGCACATAGTGTTTCTGAAGGAATTCTCAGATAGCTGCACACACATTCACTAAGTGAAGCATGTCTGGATGAGTCTGTTGAGGCTTCTCTGGCGGCCAGATGTGCAGCTGCAGACACCATGGTCACATCTGGCTGCTTCACCTCTTGCCTTTCTTGGATGCGGATTGTTCAGCACCTTCCCCTTGCAACAACTCCTTTCTTCTTGGCTCAATGATGTTTTGAAGGGCCCAGTAGTTCACAACAATCCTGAAGGATTTACTGAAGGACACGTCCAGCTCTGTCATAGTACCTGATGAACATTTTGTGCAAATCCAATAGATTTGTCTATTAGAACATAGAACAATACAACACAATTCAGGCCCTTCAGCCCTCAATGTTATGTCAAACTATGTCTAAACCCAAGATCAAGCTATCCCACTCCCTATAATTCTGGAGTGCTCCATGTGCCTATCCAATAACCACTTGAAAGTTCTTAAATTGTCCAACTCCATTATCACAGCAGGCAGTGTATTCCACACCCCAAACTGAAGAATCTACCTCAGACATCCCTCCTACATTTCCCACCATGAACCTTATAGTTATGCCCCTTAGTAACAGCTACATCCACCCGAGGAAATAGTCTCCGCATGTCCACTTTATCTATTCCCCTTATCATCTTATAAACCTCTATTAAGTCGCCTCTCATCCTCCTCCGCTCTAAAGAGAAAAGCCCCAGCTCCCTCAATTTTTTCTCATAAGATCTATCCTCCAAACCAGGCAGTATCCTAGTAAATCTCCTCTGCACTCTTTCCAAAGCTTCCACATCCTTCTTATAGTGAGGTGATCAGAACTGCACACAATATTCCAAATGTAGTCTCACCAATGTCTGGTATAGTTCCAGCATAACCCCAAGGCTCTTAAACTCATCTCCCTGTTAATAAACGCTAACACACTATAAGCCTTCTTCACACCTCTATCCACTTGAGTGGCAACCTTCAGAGATCTATGGATATGAGTCCCAAGATCTCTCTGTTCCTCCACATTCTTCAGAACCCTGCCGTTGACAGGGTTATTATTAGTGATGATGTGACTTCTGTATCTCTCCTCTGGCTTCTGAGTCATATTCTTTGCAAGAATCATCAGCAAGATCTTCAGAGTGCAGCCCTTGTCTCCAAGGAGGCAGCCACTGAGGCTGAAACCCTTTAGGAGATGTAGCTGCCTCAGAATGAAAGCCAGTTCATGCAGATTTGCATCATCACCTTGTAATGGTCACAAACCATCAGAATATTCAGAGGATGGAATCCCTCATGATTTATTAAAGACTTTCAGCCCCACCACCAGATCTAACATCCCCGCACTGTGAATCCAAGGCTCAATTCAACCCAATGTCCCCTCCCCATTGCTGAAGGCTTGATCCAACCCATCCCCACTTCCAGGGATGACTCAACTACCCCCTCCCAAAGTTTGACCAGACTCCCACAAGTGACTGATCGGAAGGCTCCTTGATTTCCATACATGTGCAACACTGATTCTGTGAATCTGCGGGAATACAGTCACTGCAGCACATTGGACAGCCCCCTGGCATCATCAGTTGCAAATTTCAAAGCCCCCCACCCCCGCCATACCTTGACACTTTTCTGATCTTGAGGCCAGTTGGTTCTTAAATAACAAGGGGATGTAAGGCTATCAGGGATAGGTGGGAATGTGGAGTTAAAGTTAAAATCAAATCAACTGTGATTTTATCGAATGGCAGGGCAGGCTTGAGGGGCCGACTGTCCTACATCTATCCATATGTTGGTATAATCATGTTTTGACATTCAAGTGTAAGGTGAGTAGTTCCTCCTGTTTGTGAATTAAAATAGAAATGATGATTGTAGGAAGACATCTGAAACATAATGCAACGTCTGACTGAAATACTCCAATCACAAATGACTAGGTGCCAGATTTCTTTACCTTTATCAACATATAATCCCCTTCAAATTGGATGTGTATCGGTTAACATATTGTCAATCATGTTATGGAAGGCCAATCCGATCATCGCAATGCTGTGGAAATGAGAATCCTTTAAAACACACTTGACAGTAAGGAATCTTATTTTCTGACCTTATTTCAAGTTAAAGAAACTATTCATGCCATAGCAATCAATGTGAATTGATAAATCACTTTGCTGATAATAGCAAACTATAAACGACACTGGTCCAAGTTGATGCAATGGATGGATACCAGTGAATAAAATTAATCTTTTTACTATGGCTGAGAATTTGCTCACAGCTGCTCCCTGCCTACCGCAGTAACCCTGGTGAATGACTAAACAGCATTTCCACCTCAGTACAGGATGGAAGCTGCTCTGTGTAAATTCACCACAATGCATTGGATCATTAGGATAACATCTCCATGAAAATGTTCATTTCACTTAAGTAGAAACATACCATTTTAGTGAAAGAGGGAAGTTCTTTTGCTCTTTATTTTCTGGTTGAATACGTCTTCTCTCCCTTAGATTTTAGGTACAGTTGGGAAAAGATACCAATGCAACGAATAAGCTCTGGTACTCAGCTGAGGTAACTATTCTCGCATATGAGCCCGTTCAGTGTGATAGCAGCCCATTCAATAATGCAAAGTATCACTGTCACCTTGCTCTCGTCCTCACTGACCATTTCTGCATCCACACAGGACAGTGATCAGGAAAGGGAATTTTATCCCACAGGGCGGCATGGTGACACAATGGTTAGCCCTGACGCCTCCCAGCGCCAGGGACCCGGATTCGATTCCAGCCTTCAGTGACGATCTGTGTGGATTTTGCACATTCTCCCCGTGTCTCTGTGGTTTTCCTCTCACAGTGCAAAGATGTGCAGTTTAGATGGATTGGCAATTCTAAATTGCCCTTTATTGTCCCAAAATATGCAGATTATGAATTTTCTGCACCGTGGGGATACTATGAAATGTATTGTAGTCCTATGACTGCTGTTGTGGGTAAGATAAATAAACTTTTAATCCTAACCAGTCCCACCACTCTCCCCTTCACCCCCTGTCCTATCTCACCTTAAATCAATTAATGCTGTAAAGCCAGGACATTGGTGAGACCACATCTTGAGTACTGTGAATAGTTTTATTCTCCTTATTTAAGGGAAGATGTACTTGCATTGAAAGCAATTCAGAGAAGATTCACTAAATTGTTTCCTGGGATTAAGAGATCGTCTTATCAAAAAAGGATGAGAGGTTAGAGTTTAGAAGACTGAAAGTTGATCATTTTGAAACATGTAACATGCTAAGAGGTTGGGTGGGGCAGACACCGATGAGATGTTTGTATGATCGACTCTAGAACTAGGGAGTATAGTTTCAGAATAAGGGGTAGCCCTTTTAAGATAGCAATAAAAATGAATTTCTTCTCTCAGGTAGTTGTGATTCTTTGGAATTCTCTGCTCCAGAAGGGCTGTGAGGGCTGAGTCATTGAATATATTGTATTGAATGTGACGGTTTTCTAAAATGATTATGTTTTAAACTGTCTCCTTCAATTCAAGGTAAAATGGGAGGAAAGTGAAAAAGAGACCCAGTGAAACAACTTTTGATGGACATTGAATGTTAGATTCATCATAATACAAGAAGAAAGCCTTTTAGAAACTGAATGTAGATTTGGTTTGGTTCTTGTAAAGATTACAAGTATGTGGATAACACGGTGTAGCATGCAAACATGGCTTGGGTTTTGCAGTCGTGTTAGGAAGTTACAGGGAAATAACCTTTTTATAATTGAGTAGATCAGTTGCCTTCTAAGCAAGGTTTAGTTGTGGTTGATTTAAATTTGTTTCCTATAGGAAAACTCTTAAACTGTGAAATCTTGTTGTGTGCTCCTTTGAGTTGGTCACAAAGAATTCAAAACTTTTTTGAAGTTATCTATCTCTATTAGGATCATAACAAATATTTAAAGCTGAGATAGATTGTTAATTGAGGTATGGAAGAAGTCTAGGATTAAGAAGAGCAATCAGGAAAATACAATGAAGCCAAGATTAGATTAGCCGTGATCTTATTGAATGGCTGAACAGACTTGAGTGGTCATATGGCCTGCTCCTCTTTTTTTCTTTCTTCCCTCAAGCTCAATCACTGATGAAACCCATATCCTTGCTTTCAATATCCATAGGCATGATTATTTAAATGTATTCTCAGCAGGCCTTCCGTTCTCCAATCTGTTTAATTGAGGTCATCCAAAACCCTGCAGCTATGTCCTAATTCACATCAAGTGTCAATCACCCTTTACACCTGTATTCACTGACTACAATGGTTTTTTGTTAAGCAACATATTAATTATTAGCCTTGTTTTCAAATTCCTTCATGATCTTGCTCCTATCTATTTCTGCAATGTACAACCCTCAAAATATCATCACACCACAGGTGGCACCATAGCACAGTGGTTAACACTGCTGCCTCTTGTCCCAGGGACCGGGTCTGAATCCCAGCTTGGATCACTGTCTGGGTGGAGTGTTCACATTCTCCTCATGTCTGCATGCGTTTCCTCCAGGCGTTCCAGTTTCTCCCACAGTTGAAAAATGTGATGGTTGTGTGCATTGACCATGCTAAATTCTCCCTCAGTATACCCAAAACAGGTGCCAGAATGTGGTGACTAGAGGATTTTCATAGTGACTTCATTACAGTGTTAATCTAAGCCTAGTCGTGACACTAATAGATAAACTTAAAAAAACATAAACTTTCCTTCTGACTTCTTAAGCGTCTCCGATTTGAAATATTCCACTGTTTTTGAATATGCTTTCAGTCGCCATGATCCTGAAGACTGAAATTCCCTCATTAAGCCTCTCTGCCTTTCTATCTTTTTTCTTCCTTTAAGATGTTCCTTAAAACTGATCTTTTTGACTGTGCTTTTGGTCATAAGTGCGCATTCTTTTGAAACTACTTTATCAAATATTATTTTCTTTATTTCTGTATACTTTTGAATAGATTGTGAAGAACTTCAAGAATTTTCAACTAGAATCATTTAATTGATGCTGGTAGATGTATATCAGGAATTCACTCATTATCTGTCACTGCACTGTCCCTCCATTCCTTTACGTACAGTGTGATGTTTTTGATGGATGCAATTCACCTTGAGATAATCTTGCATTAAAAAAATGTTTCTGTGAGAGGAAACAGGCAGTTGGTATTGTACAACTGCCAATGAACCATTTTTTCAGTAGCAGAATAAATTATTTAGGAGCTGCTATATATAATTTGTAGTGTTGATTTTAAACTTAGGTAACTAGTTATAACTAGGCAGGCAGGCAATTAAAACAGGCCCAGTGACTTACTGATCCTGTTGCCTTGCTGACTGCATCCTAACCTGAGCAAGCTAAAAGGACAGCGGTTGTCAGGTGACATCCTTAAGGCCTGACATCAATTTTAAACTGAGGCCAACAATTCCAAAATGATGCACCTTATATTGTGGCATATCGATGAAATTTTCTGTAGCTGCAAGAAAATGTTGGTGTTCCATATTGGTAATATTTAAACAATAATCTGAATTAATTTTCTTTCTATTTTAATTCCATTACAAACATTACAAATTATGCTTTGTCAAGATAGTCACGGGAGAAATAAATAGAGCAGCTATTTTTAAGAATGTGGTATGTTTATCATTGCTTACCTTTGCACTTTTCAACTTAGGCACCTTCTTACAAAGATCCTTTCATGCTCAGCAGGTGGCAGAAGTCTATGTTGCTTTTGGCAATTACCTATTAAAAACTGCCTATATCCTGCTCCTATTTCTTGCTTGGCCTTCTGTATAATTTAAGCCTGCTTCACACCCTCTATAATAATGTCTAAAGGCAGTGGCTCTAAAAATTTTTCAGATGAAGGACCTCTTTTCAAATAGTTTTAGGAAGCTCAACAACAGGTCCGTGAAAATATGGGGTGTGTGTGTTTAGCTTTCAGCAAACCCACTCAGTGAACGTAAAACTACCATCAATATTCCACAAAATGTGGACAGAATATCCAATTTCTTGACAATAAAATAAACATCTAAATTATAGTGCTATATTCATAATATGAATACTCTGCACGTAAAGGGTGTTTTAATGTTTCTTAGAGACAGTTATTTACTTATCAGAGAGATGCATGTGTTTGCTTTTCATTGAAATCTGCCTATCATTGGTATGATATTTGACAGCATTTATAAATCATTCTCCATTTCAAGACAGTAAGTGAACTAGTCATTTGGTGTCCTTTCTTAAGTTTAAGTTTATTTATTGGTGTCACAAGTAGGCTTACATTAAGAGTGAAATGAAATTACTGTGAAAATCCCCTAGTCTCCAGCACCTTTTCGGGTGCACTGATGGAGAATTTAACATGGCCAATGTACCTAACCAGCACATCCTTTGGACTGTGGGAGAAAACCAGAGCACCCGGAGGAAACCCACGCAGAGATGGGGGAGAATGTGCAGATTCCACACACAGAGTTGGAAATCAAACCTGGATTGCTGGCGCTGTGAGGCAGCAATGCTACCAAGCCATCCCGAATTAGACTGAGTCTTTGACTTTATTATGCATTACTTAAATATTCAACAGTGTGCTAAATATTAGACAGTGTGTCCCCTTACATGGGAAACAAAATTCTATAATGACTTTGTAAATAGCAACAACTGGGCTGAATAGTCTACCTCTGAATTGATCATTCAATGATTCTATGCTCAGATTCATTTAGGTACGCTCACAGCTGTAATAGATTCCTATGTTCAGACCATTGGGTTCCAGTATCATCAGCACCAGGACTAGTTTGATGAAAATGATGCTGAAATATGTGACCTTTTACAACAAAAAAATGTAGTAAGTCAGATCAACAGAATTGCGATGTCTTGTCCTGTACAATGGAGTAAATTTCCTCAGATGACTTTTGGCTCATATCTTTGTCAACAATAACTTGTATTTATGTAATGCCTTTAACATCATAAAATATCCTAAGATGCTTACTAGGTCCATTATAAAACATTTTGCACTGAGCTAAATAAGTTGATATGAGAACAGGTAGTCAAAAGCCTAGTCAAGAAAGTAGGTTTTAAGGGGCAACTTAAAAAGGGAAGAGTGATAGAGAGGCAGAGAGGTTTGGGGAGGGAATTCTACAGCTTAGGTCTTTGGCAGCTGGAAGTCCAGTCACCAATGATAGTGTTTAAAATCAGGGATGCTCGAGAGGCCAGAATTAGATGAACACAGATGTCATGGACGATGTGAGTCTTGAAGAGTTTATAGAGAGAGGGAAAAGTGAGGCCATGGAGGGATTTGAAAACACGGGTGAGAATTTGAAATCGAGATGTTGTTTGACTGCAAGCATAGGCATGTTGGGTGAATGGGACTTGATTCAAATAATGGTACAAATGTTGGAATTTTGGATGAGCTCAAAATAATGGAAATTGGGATGTGGGAGGTCTGCTAAGTGTGCACTGGAATAATCAAGTCTGGAGATCACACAGAGGTCTTATGTCACAGTGATAACATCCCTACCTCTGCGCCAGAAACTCTGGGTTCAAGTCTTGCTTGAGGACTTGCCCTTGGGAGCTGTGTTTACGATGTGGCCCAACAGACAGTAAACCATCTCAATATGCCTGATGATGGGTGGGAAGAGAGGGAGAATTTTCTGGTCAGTTATACTACAGAGACAATGGTTTGCAGTACTTTGCCGAACAAAACAATGGACCGAACAAATGAAAATCCATAGTTACAGTTCACAAAAGATTGACCTTATCACACCTCTCATGACATCTCCACTGTTACTAAATTGTCAGATTGTTTGTCTAACATCCAGCAATGGATAAATGGAAATTTTCTCCTAGTGCATGGTACAAGAAAGTGGAGGAGAAGAGGGTTAGAAAGGCATGGATGAGCATCGTGGCAACAGACAAGATGAGGTAGGGCAATCTTAAGGAGATAAAGGATGGTGTGAATGAGATTGGAAGCTTATCTTGGGGTCAAATGTGAAATTGAGGTTGTGAACAGTCTAGTTCAAAGTTAAACAGTTGCCAACGAGTTGGATCTAATTAGTAGCTAAGAAATGGAGATTGTAATAAGGACTGAACTCAGTGGCTTCTCTCTGTCTAATATTCAACAGAAGAAATTTCTTCTTATCCAGTGTTAGATGTTAGACAAATAGTCGGACAATTTACTAACAGTGGAGATGTCATGAGAGGTATGGTGAGGTCTTTTGTGAAGAGTTGCAGAATTCCGGAATAAATTGTCATAAACGGGTGCAAGTGTGACATATCTTTTCCACGTGCAACATTATGAAGAGTGAAGGCTGTGGAGTGTCAAGCTTTTGATATTTGTGTAGATTAACAAAACAGTACTGCACATGTACAAATTGGGCAGCCATTTTGAAAGTTGCAAGTGAACAATCAGTGGTTAATCTGAAGAGTTTACCACAATGTATTTATTTTAGCATTCCAAAGGAACTATTCCCTTCCTGATACCCTGCTCCATCTCTCAATCATCCCAAAACCCCCTTCCCTTCCCACAGAACCTTTTCATCCAAGTCCAGAAGATGTAGCAGCTGCCTTTTTATCTTTGGTCTCATGCTGAACCTTGTTCTTGGCGACCCTTTCTCTCATGTTGACATCTCTGTCCTCATCCTGCTGAGCTCTTTCAGTGAAACTCAATATAACCTTGAGAAACAGCTCCTCATCTTTTGATTAGGCACTTTCCAGCTATCATTGAGTTCAACAATTTCAGACCTTAGTTATTCTCCATTTTGTTTCCCTTTCTTTGCTTATCCTTTTGCTTTGAATCAGCAGCACATTTGTTCTAGACATATTCCTTGTTTCTTTCCTTGCCCTATCTCCATGATTAGTTCCTACGTCATTCAATTATCTTCCAACCTAATACATACCTTCATTTTGGACAGAATTTTGACAAGAAAGTCAAGGGTTATTGGGGGGGCGGGGAGGGGGGGTGCAGTGGGGAATGGAGGCTAACAGGAAAGTGGACTTGACTGAAAACCAGATTAGCCATGATCTCATTGAATGGCAGAGCAGACCTGAAGGGACTAACGGTCTACTCCTGCTTCTAAGTCATTTGTTCCTACCTGAACAAATGTAACAACCTCTTGCTCCAAACCTATTAACACATCTTTACCCAATTCTGATAAAATTTGATTTGGAACATTGCTGGGATTTTCCAGTCCTGCTCGTGGTGGGAATTGTTGTGGGTGAGACTGAGAATTTGAAGCACCATCCCAAAGTCTGTTGACTTGAGGCAGGAATTTTTGGTCCCACAACAGGTGCAACGAGAAAGCATTGGCCATTCATCCTGTTTCTCTCCATAAATGCTGATGTTATGGGTAGAATATTTCCAGAATTTCTTTCTTTATTTCAGATTTCCAGCATCTGCAGTACTCTGGAATACACCTAGAATTCCACAGGTTTTCCCCCAAAACAGCCACTTGCACCATTTCTTCAGGGGTGGTGGTGGTGGGGGAGGGGGAGGTGATTTCCCATATCTTTTTTTTAAAGTTTAGTTATTTGTCACAAGTAGGCTTACATTAACTTTGCAATGACGTTACTGTGAAAATCCCCTAGTTGTCACACTCTGGCCCCTGTTCGGGTACACTGAAGGGGAATTTAGAATGGTCAATGTACCTAACCAGCACTGTTTTGGACTGCGGGGGGAAACTGGAGCACCCGGAGGAAACCCACACAGACGCAGGGAGAATGTGCAGAGTCCGCACAGATGGTGACTTAAGCTGGGAATCAAACCCAAGTCCCTGGCGCTGTGAGGTAGCAATGCTAACCACTGTGCCACCATGCCACTAAAAAGTGAGGTGTAAGAACTAGATTAAGAATTCTTTGAGCCCTAGACCCCAAGAACGGAAATGACCACTGACAGCTCCTGGACGATTCCTTCTCATCCCACACTAATCCATTAAAACACAGATGTGTAACAACACACATGAAGAAATATTGACATAGACTGTTTACTCACCGTGTTATTTTTTAAATGCTGGAATATTTCTGAATACTGTCCAGATCCAATTCTCTTACAGGTATGAGAGTGTGTCTGCTTTATCCTTTTCCATACTCAAGTCACTGAGACCAACTGTAGTTGTCCTCACCACCACAACGACTTACTTGAGCTGACTAAACATCACCGATTTCTCGGCATCTACAACTCAGTGCCACACTTAGCAATGTACTTATTAACAGAGTAATTGGGACACCCCATACAAAAACCTAAATGAGTTTTTTGATGTAATATTTTGCAGGCGTGGCTAGTTAATGAGAAAGAAAATTTATATGCTCGTTTAGTATACTATATTAATATAAGCTTCTAATATGTAATGTCCAAAATATCGGCTTTACCTCTGAGTACAGAATCCACGGGCAGAATTTTATGGCCTTGCTCGTCCAAAAACCATAAAGTCCCGCCCGAGGTCAATGGACCTTTCCATGGTCCGCCCCTCGCCCACTCCGATTCCCATGATGGACGGGGTGGTGAAATTCTGGCCCATGACTCTTCTTCAGCAGAGGCTGTCTGGTGTTAGGGGCCAGAATATTCCGGTGTTCAGGCCGGTGGGATGTCCTGCCAACAGCGCATCCACATCATGGTTTCCTAGTAGCATGGGGTGCAGTCAATGGAAAATTCCATTGACGGTGATGGGACCAGAAGATCATGTCATGGATGAGTGGCGCACTGCCTCAGGCTATGAGAAACTTGCTGCAGGGAGGCCAGAAAATACCAGGAATAAACAAACAGTCATACAGGTAATGTCACTAAACTAGCAATCCAGAGACCTGCTTGAATTCCTGGCTTCTTACTTCTTACTGAGCTTATCCCAATCCAACACCGGCATCTCCACATCATGAATTCCTGGGGGCATGGGTTCAAATCCCACTACGGCAGTTGTAGTGAATTTGAATTAAATTCAAATTTAAATTGAATGAATAAATCTGGAATTGAAAGTTAGTCATCATTGACTGTTGCAAAAACCCATCTGGTTCATTAATGCCCTTTAGGGAAGAAATCTGCCATCTTTATCTGACCTGACTTGTCCAACATTTCAGACCCACAGCAATGTGATTGACCTCTGAAATGGCCCAAAGCCATTCATTTCAAGGGCAATTAGGGATGGACAACAAATCTCACATCTTTGAAATAATTAAAAAACCTGCAGATGATAAATGGGCCTCTGATATTTAATGCCACTGTGAACAATTGACTGGTATTTCAGCCCCTATCACAAGTGCCTTTTTAATAACTCACTGTAATTCTTTAAGTGCTGCTTATGATCCCCAATGAATTATGCTACATGGGTGGCACAGTGATGCAGCGATTAGTACTGCTGCCTTATAGCATCAGAAACCTGAGTTCAATTTTGGCCTTGGGCAATTGTGTGGAGTTTGTATGTTCTCCCTGTGTTTGTGTGGGCTTCCTCCAGGTGCTCTGGTTTCTCCCGTACTCTAAAGATGTGCAGGTTAGATAGATTGGCCATGCTAAATTGCCCCTTAGTATCAGGGGAACTAGCAGGGTAAATGCGTGGCTATGGGGATAGGGCCTGGATGGGATTATTGTTGGTGCAAGCTCAATGGGCCAAATGGCCTCCTTCTGCACTGTAGGGACTTTATGATTCTCTGTCAAGCTTTTTATGCGCTGTATTCAAAAGGAGAAACGTTTATGAGAAAATTCATTATGTCCTGCTTTTTAAGCTAATTAATGAGCAAGTGCCACCTGTCAGCTCCTCCTCATTTAAACAATTTTCAGAAAATTAGGGCAATAAGAATCTCTGACAATATCATGTTGATCATAATGAGATAGCAGCTGCAATACTGGAAAGAACTAAGCAATGGATAATTTGGTGAATCAGTTCACCACTGTATTCTTTCTTCGCTCGCACCAACTTTCCTCTCAACTCTCACACACACACACACACACCCCTTCCAGGACCTGATCCAAGTAATCATACAGACTCACACATGAATCTGAAGAGTGAAAATTAAGGGGCAATTTGATTTGCGTTCGAGAGAATATGGTGCGCGAGGAGGGGACTTGTTGGACTGGCCCCCATGCTTTCTCACTCAACACTCACACACCTTCAGCTAGAATCACTGCTTACTAATCAGGACAGGGACCAATGTGCAATTATTCCTTCACTAATTCAGCAGGACTGAATTCAAGTTCAGTGCACCAAATACTGCCCAAGTAGCAATCAGCTAATGAAGAATGATGTGAAAGTGAACCTAGGATCATGTTAGCCAGCCATCAAGGGAACCCAAAAAATAGGCTCTAGCATTAGAGAAAAGTGATATAAATGCTAGGAGGAGTGTTGTATATATTATTTTACCTCTAAAGTAATCTGAGGTGTCACAGACAGCCATAGCAAATGAAGTTTGAATGGTATGAAAAGCTGACGAGAAGAATGGTTGCCACGTGGTGGATGGTTTCCTTCTTAAAATCCTACAATAAATGAAATAGTTCAAAAAAAATTGCTTGGCCAGCACTTTAAAATTTGTAGCAGTACAGATGTCAAACACATCCAGCAGATGTGGCTCAGGCACCCACCTATATTGCCAGCTGGATTCAAAGTAAACATTCTTCATACTGCTACTTAAGCCAAGAGTGACTGCTTTGAATTCGCAATTAGTTCATACTTGACTATCTGCACTACAAATTGTGGAGGATACTTTGCCATTTTTTTTTTTTGAAAACACAGTTTTTCTTCTACATTCAAATCTGTTCAATGTAGGAGGACAAGAATTTTTTTGTTCCTAATTTTCCAACACAGGATTAGTCACATGGAATATGAATGACCCACTTAAAGAGGTCTTCATGAGAAATGTATCATATCTTTACAGTCACTGCAGAATTAAAATAATTTTAAATAAAAACTCTAAAAGATATTTATGGCTCCTGTTACTCTGTGGGGAAGTACATTGCATTAGGCCATCGTACTGAAACTAATTTTCACTGATTGTGAATTGACAAATTATTATTTTTCCAAAAATCTGAAATTAAAAGCAATTTTTGACTGTTGTAAAAACCCATCTGGTTCACTAATGTCCTTTAGTGAAGGAAATCTGCCTTCTTTAGCTAGTCTAGCCTATACATGACTCCAGACCCACAGCAATGTGATTGACACTTAAATGTCCTCAGGGGTGGGCAATAAGTGCTGGCATAGCCAACGATGCCCACATTTCATGAACATATTAAAAAGTTGATTTTAAATCTCAATGATAACAATGTTCATCTTCCTAAAATTGTTGATTGAGGAATCACCATCATTACAAAGCATATTCAGTTCTAACTAATGGAGAATATGGGAGCTGAAGAGTTATGGTGATGGATAAGCAATTGTCTCAGGAAGGAAACATACCAGTCCTATCCAAGTTGACCCAGTGTGAGGCCAGTCTCATATTATGAGCTGAATTTTCTAGAGAAGAGAATCAGAAGTAGGGACTGATTTTGGTCAGGAAACTGCGTTTGGTAGGAAACTGATTAAAGTTCAGATATTATGGGGATGAGCTCTTAATTGATATGGGGAAGCTTTCCTGACTACTTAGAGCCAATGCAAGTGGATCAGGTGAAGTGTGGGACTCAATAGCAGCCCTCACTGAGGCCTCAGGATGTCCTGATAGAGAGATCTGCTGATTGTACCTTTCCACTTTACCAGAGGGAAGTGAGATGTTCCAGGGAACCTGGGCCAGGGAAGACCCGTATTTCAGACATGCCAACCTGGAACTACAGATGGAGGTATTAAGGGAAAGGAAGGAGATCTGGTTTACGAAGGGTAGCAGGAGGAGCACCTTTCTGTTTAGTGACATCTCCCTGTGCCTCCTCTTCTTCCTCCTCTCTCACCTCCTACTCCTGATTCCACCCCCCCCCCGGCCCCCCCGCCCCCCCGCCCCCACCAACGAGGTGTCCTCCTTCAGTGATGCTCCTCAAGGCCCACACTTCTCTGGAAGAAAGTGTTATGGAGAGCGCAGTAGACCATCACAATTACCATGATCTTTGCAATAGGCTATTGGAAGGCACCATCCAACTGGCTCAGACATTGGCTTTTCATCATCAGAAGCCCAATAGCCTGTTCAATGGTTGTTCTGCTGAGAAGGTGGCAGCTGGAACTGGCAGACATGGTGATGTCAAGGCAGCTGCCAGTAACGTAAATGCACACATAGAGGAAGCTTTTGTTGTGTTTGCACACAGTTGTTGGACATTGAGCCAATGGAAGCCCTTCCTGTTGATAGATTTTGCTGGTTGGTGACTGGGTATCTTAGTAGCCATAGAGGTTTAACCTCCACTTAGTCAATCTCACGATGGAGGCAAAATCCATGCACATTGTTCCTATGAGACTGAGTCTGTCATCAAATAATGTGTTGTCCAGCTTTGGCAAAGATGGTATCAGCAGCTAGCAAGTTGCAATATAGTGCAGCTGTTTTTGTGATACTACCAGGATCCACAAATGATTCTTGAACAGAAATCAAGAAGTTCAAGGTCACAGTTGCTTTAAATGCCACAGACGTGGTGAACAATGCTGCAAAGGTACAAGGTCTTGTGGACAAGAGCACAATATCTATTGAGGACCATCTATTGAGGATTCACAGTCCTCTGTGACACTGGTTCTCAGTATTCTCCAGCAAGATCAGGTTTCTGCTGTTGATCCAGTGTTGAGGGATGGACTCCAATGTCTTCCTCTCCTTCATTCCTCTTCAGCACTCTCCTGATGCTTGGGGCTCTGCTCTTCCTGTCCCTTAACAACACAAGGCCAAAATTTGACATTTCAGCACCATTTATGTGCTGAAGGCTTCTTTCTGGGTAGGTGGCTAATTGCCCCTGGCAACCTTGGCCCTGCTTTCCCCAAATCCACCCTGACACTTTGACCCTCTGACTCCCCTCTCCAACCCCTCCTGATTCCCTAATTCTGCCTTGATCTGCCCTGACCTCAGTACCCTACCCACCTTACACAACTAGCACCCTACCAACTTATCCAACTGATACCTACTCACTTTATCCATCCTGCCACCTTATGCCCTGCCCAACCTATCATTTAACAACCACTCCCCCCCCATTTCACCAACCCCTCAATCTATTACTCTGTCACCTTACCCACTCTGTCATCTACCACCCTGCCATCTACCAACCTAACACTATCCACTCTATTATTTACCAGCCTACCCCTGCCATCTACCACCCTGTCATTTACCACTCCTCCACCTGCCATATTTAATTTGTTCTCAGAACGTGGATATATTTCATATCTTTTTATTTGCTGCCACCTCTAATTGAACTAAGAATGTGGTGTTGGTTGTTATTGCTTGTAGGCCCATTACTACTTAGTAAAGGATAAATTTTCCTCAATCTTCATCCTGGCAAATTGTAGCACTCTGATACAGTGAGTATTTAAAAATGATGGATCAGAGCACACACATCAGAATTAACCTACCCGGTTCCCCTCCATTTAATTAACTTGTCAATATTCCAAGGTATTGA
This sequence comes from Sphyrna mokarran, assembly GCA_024679065.1. Lineage (NCBI taxonomy): Eukaryota > Metazoa > Chordata > Chondrichthyes > Carcharhiniformes > Carcharhinidae > Sphyrna > Sphyrna mokarran. The sequence continues at coordinate 84,212,450 of JAGIQG010000006.1, forward strand.
ACTCCGAGATCAGATGCAATTTTTCAATCAGGCTTCAAGGGTGAGGAACAATAAGCCACTGTGAAGAATTGGGAAGGGAAGAGGGATTGAAGAGGAGGAAGAAAGGAAGTTAGGAAGGAGTGAATGAGGTGAGGCAGAAAGAGAAGTTCTCGATTGGAAAAGGGGGTGGGTGGTGATTGAAGGGGAAGGGAAGAGGAAAAGAAGAGAATGATCTACATGTAGAGGAGAAGGAGGGAAAAGTGAAAGGTCAGTGCCCTATCAGTGACACACAACATCAACCCATCTATTACAGAGAAACTTTTCCTGCCTTTTCTGATTTAATTTCCATGTGTTATCTGCATACTATTTAAATACCTGTAAGACTCATTTCTTCCCTCCAGCTGATTTAAATGGTTTTTATAGGTCACTGTTTCACTCTGCAGACAATTTTATTGGTTCTGACAGTTTACTGCGCCACATGAATTGGTCATTATAAATTCCCCTTCAGTGTATCCAAACAGGTGTAGTGTGGCGACGAGGGGATATTTATAGTAACTTCATTGCAATGTTACTGTAAGTCTGCTTGTGACACTAATACATAAACTTTAACTTTAAAACACTTCAAAATTTGCACACATCTCATTAGTTGATGTAGATAATGGATTCAATTCTAGTGTACGGCACAGTGCCACAATGGTTGCTGTCTCACTGAACTAGGGACCCAGATTGGATTCCAGGCTTGGGTCACTGTCTGTGTGGAATTTGCACATTCTCCCTGTGTCTGTGTGGGTTTCCTCCAGATGCTCCAGTTTCCTCCCACAGAGCTGTACGTTTAGGTTGATTAGCCATGTTAAGTTGCCATTTAGTGTCAGGGGGACTAGCTAGGGTCAATGCATGGGATTATAGAGATAGGGATTGTGGTCAGTGCAGACTCAATAAACCAAATGATCTTCTTCTGCATTGTATGATTCTATCTAATTTTTTTCATGAAGCCCTGACAATCCTGTTATCTGAATTGAAATGCTATTGATGTGCATTTATCAAACACTGTAATGTTCTATGTTCTCACAAACAGTAAGTAAAGTCAGGAAGAAATGACAGTGAACTAATAAGACAATAAAAATAGTTAAAAATAAAATTTGCATACAACACAATCTCAGTATATTAAGAATAAAATAAATATACAACCAGCAGTCTTAAATCAAACTGCAAGCACATTTGGATACTGTCAAAACCAGACATCATCATTTTCACACTAACTTGTTAAAGACTGTTTGCTTACAAATAATGGGGAAAATTTTAAGAATTAGTTTCAGTGTGGAGCCTCACACAACAGGTGGGCCAATTAGATTATTGGATTTGAGGGTCAGTGCATCTAATTCATGATTCTCTGATTTTCTGGTCAGTAGTTCTATTTGAATTCGCTGACCTTCAAAGTCAGCTCTGGCCTGACCTTCTCTTCAACAATATTTTGCACAGGGAATGATAATCTGCAAAATTTGGCCCTGTGCATTACTAATCCACCATCATCTAATTGGTGAATGATCAAAGTATTAGTCAAAGCAGAACTGATTGTAGGTAGCAGCCATCTTTGAAACTAGCAGCAGAAAATTTCTTTGTATATACAAATCACAAACAACAATTTTAAGGCCTGGACTTTCATATTGTCTGACCAAGTCAGAAGCCCTATAAAAATGGTGAGTGGGACCTGATTCTGAGGTTTCTGCCCCCATTCCCAGCAATTTTTTGTTGATGTGGGATAAAGATGTGTTAGCAAACAAGCCCGCATATAGTACTTGGACTTCTGCTGTCTCTATTGTGTGGATGGCCATTTGCAATTTTAATGGAGTCAGGCCTGTTTTCTTAGGAGATATCAGACATCCCAGAGGATTCATGATCAATGGGAATTCTATTTTTAGCCATGACCAACATCCCTTTGGAAAAATGTTGCCCCTCTTACCTTTTCATATTGTTGTCAATTAAACACAGGTAGTAGAAATTCCATTGAGGAAATCTTCAATCCAACTTACACCTCTTAATCTTATCTAAATAAACAGATTGTAATTGAAAAATGTCTTAAAAGAAAGCTCAAGTTATTGCAAGCTAATAAAGGGAGGCAGTGAAAATCAAGGAACGATAGGCCAGTCTGCCTAACGGAGATGCTGGGATAGCTGCTGGATTTCATTATCAAGGATATCACAGGTCAGCATTTGGAAGGCAGTGGTATAATCAGACAAAGTCAGCATGCACTTACAAAGGGGAAATCATACTTGATGAACCTATTGGAATTTTTTTGAGGATGTAACTAGTGGAGTTGACCAAGGAGAACCAGTGAATGTGGTTTAGACTTTTAGAAGGCTTTCAACAAGGTATCACACAGCAGACTACTATGTAAAGTTAAAGTGCATGGGGTTGTAGGAATTTTCTTGAGATGAACAGAAAGCTGGTTAGTGGATTAGAAGCAAAGAGTTGGCATAAATGGTCTTTTTCTGATTGTCAGGCAGTGACTAATGGGGTACTGCTGTTCATATTACATGTTAATGATTTGGAAGAGGGAACTAAATGTATTATCTCCAAATTTGTAGATAATACAAGGTTGAGTGGAAGGGTGAGCTGTGAGGAAAATGCTGAGATGCTTCAGTGTGAATTGGACAGGCTGAGTGTGTTGGCACATGCATGGTAAATGTAGTATAATGTGGATAGATGTGAGATTATCGACTTTGATAGCAATAATAGAAAGACAGATTATTACTTGAATGGGTGCAAATTGAGAGAGGTGATAATCAGCTAGACCTTGGTGTCCTTGTGCATCAGTTGCTGAAAATAAGCATGCAGGTACAACAGGTAATAAAGAAGACAGATGGTATATTGACCTTTATTCACCAATGAATGGTCAGAAAGTTCTGGCTTTAAAATTTTTATTGTAATCATATAAATACAGAAAAAAAGCACAATAGCAGAAATAGTACAAACTTCTGGTTATACTGTAGAGAACAGCATGCTGTTGACAAAATAACCCCCTCCCATAGCTGGGAATTTCCGTTCCCATCTGTGGTGGAAACTGTCATGGATGGGAATGGATATTTTGATGAGGCAGACAAAAATACATTAACGTTTGGCAGGAATGGAAAATTCCACCCTACAAAGCCTCTCATCTGGACATAGGATGGTTAGCTTTTTAACCTCTTGGAGTTGGATTTGTGGAATAGCTGGGGTACTCAGGAAAAGGTCCCTCGTGGAGCTGAATTAATGTTCAGCTGGGAATGATTAACAGAGGATGAACCCGTGCAGACTGTTTGTCAAATCAGTATTGAGATTGTTTGACAATCTAATCTACCCATTCTGAATATGCTTGACCCTATCGATCATGCTGTCTGTGTGTGCCACCTCAGAAGTGACCAGAAGCAATCCAGGCAACATTTTTCAGTTCAGGGTGTCTGTAGCACTGGCATGGGGGGCACAACAGAACCCAATTTATTTTAAGTGGTAAAATTCTGTCACTTCCTCATTCTAAGATGACAGAGGCAGTTTGAGTATGAAGGGCGAATAATGTGGAACAAGCTGTATTTTCAAAGGGAAGATATAAGATGATTAAGTGGACAGATTAAGATGTGACCTGCCTTCTATGCATTGTAAAGGCATTGTCCAAAATCATTCTTAGTGTGGATAATTGAAATATTATAGATTAACTAAAAGCCCTGTAACGTCTCTGCCATCTCAACTTGACTAACTCCGACAATAACCAAAACACCAGGATCTTCCCACTTCACTCCACCATGCTCCCAGCCCCACTGCACTTGGCTCAACAAGAGCTAATTGTGCATTTTTTTCAACTTCCTGTTTAAAAAGGATTATGGATTTTGATTCAACCATTGTTTTTAGTAGACAACACATTATACGTATGTTAAAAACAAGTCACAATATTCTAACTGCAACTCAACCAGATTTTTATAGCCTTAGCAACAGCTTTCTTTTTACATCCAAAAAAATGGAATCCCCCAAAAATTATTTTAGGGCTTTAATAATATAGCATCACTTTTAATACTTTGAGTTTCTTAATGCCTGGCATTGACAGAAACAATTCTTCTGAGCAGTGGGGAGAGTTATGGTTTCTCAGGTGTGCTATGGAGTCGAAACCTTTCACCTTTTTTCCTCAGCAGCATACTTGCCTGGAAGTCAGCCAGATTCACAGGTTTGGCTCCTTGTTCGGGGGAAGCAGGACAATAGATAGGAATCCTGCAGTTGCAATGGTGGAGATGGAGACATCCGATTCTCAATGCTGGGAAAATGTCCCTGGATTATGGAGAGCAGGTTGGAAGGGTGCCACTGGCAGGGAAGCAGGTATCCTTATGGCCTGGGAAGAATTATTCCTCCCAACCCATAAGCTGCGCTATAAAACCATTTATTCTTTCTCTGAAGCTGTTTTCACTTCCCTTGAGCTGTTGGAATTCTTCAAGATGTGGAGATGCCAACGCTGGACTGGGTAAAAACAGTAAGAAGTCTGACAAAGTGTCAAGTCAGACTTCATAGGGAGTTCTTCAAGCCCAAGGACTGAACAATCAGAGTTGAATTTATAAGGCAGGTTAAATGTCTGGCTCCCTGTCTGATGTAACATTTAAAAGGCCAACATGCCTCCTGAGAGAGAGTGCACTTACTGTTCCCCATCCCTCCTCACTAACCCAGAAGTGGGAGAGTTACTGTCTATCTGGTTTAAGAAGTGTACTGGTTTACATCTCACCTGATCCATTCTATGGGTTAAATCTACCCCCATAGTCTTTTCAAACTGTAACTCCAATTTTCTCTGCTCCTTGATTAGTTTTAAAGTTTTACTAATGGTGTATATGTCAATTCTTTATTCTTCCTTCTAAAATACATCAAATCACATTTTTGTGCATTAGATTTCATTTGACATTTGCCTGACCAGTCTACCAACCTGCCAGTTTCTTAATAGTAACAAAAAGTTTCCTCATATCCACATTTCCGTTTTGTGGAGTGGGGGAAAGAATGATTGAATGATGAACTTTTGATTCAAATGGAATTTTAGAATTCAGACACTACCAGAAGAATTTTGGATATCTTCAAAGGCTGTTCTGTCTCCTGCCAGATGAGGTCGGCAAGCATACAGTAACTAAAGCATGCAGTTCATTCATCCTGTTGGTTAATATTAAATCCAGTAAGAAGTCTCACAACACCAGGTTAAAGTCCAACAAGTTTATTTGGTAGCAAAAGCCACAAGCTTTCGGAGTGCTGCTCCTTCGTTACTGAGTGGGAAGTGACAGAATTTCCACTTATCTGACGAAGGAGCAGTGCTCCAAAAACTAATGGCTTTTGCTACCAAATAAACCTGTTGAACTTTAATCTGGTGATGTGAGACTTCTTACTTTGTATACTCCAATCCAATGCCGACATCTCTACATCATTAATATTAAATCCGCCATACTTGCAATATTCCATGTTGAACCTTTAAGCTTACACAAAGGCACAACTTTTGCTGCCTAGATTCAGACGTGGAGCTGTAGCTGTAAGTTGTGCAGGGAATATCTGGTTCATGGTGCAAGGAAAATTAAAATTTAATTGGAAAATAATGGGACAAATGGAGCTAAAGCAGTTTGGAATTTATTACACTTAAAAGGTTGGAACTATGTTGACTTGAAGGATTAATAGCTAGAAAAGTAAAAGCCATAAAACAGCAGAGTGTTCACTTAGTTGGAGAGCCAGAGATGTGATATCTATGCTGCTTTCAAAGAAGTGCAGTGCAGAGAAATGTTTTATTTTGGGAGTTAGAGCGAATAGAGCTTAAAAACATTTAGTGAACAGTGTCGTAGAGATAGGTGGAGTTTAAAAAGGTTTCAGTTTATCATTATATTTGTTGGGAAAGGGTGTTAGTTGCAGTTTGGACCTTATGTGGTTTAAAGCTCACAGAGAAGCCGAAGACTTGTTGACAAGGTCTAGGCAGTTAGACTAAAGAGAAGTCCTGGAAACTGAGAATACAGTGGAGGATTGCTGATTCTGTGCTGGTGACAACTATAACTCAGACAGGTCCTGGGAGTAACTTAAAGCTGGTTTCAGTTAGGAGATAGGGTTCAAAGAAACCTAGGGACAGTGCCAGTGTAATGAAGTTAGCAATCTGTGAAAAAGCAAGTAAACTGATAATTTGGGATCCTGCAGAATGAGTCTCAGGAGAAGAGATTAAACTATCTCTTGGAGGTGTGGAGTCATTGAGGAACAGCTTTCAAGGGACTTCAGAGGCTAGATCTTCAAAAGTGAAGAGTTGGGTTCCTTGTGAAGGAGCTAGAGTTTAACAAGACTCTGTGACTTATAGTGGTCATTGACATCTGGGTGGTTTGCTGAGAAATCAATTGATCTGTCTTGATTGCATCTGTCACTTGATGTGCATTCTTGTGCGTTTGTGAATTCATAATTATGTATGCTAATTCTGAACATTAGAATATAAGGTAGATATTGTCAAGTATTTTACATATCTAATTTTTCATAGTAAATTTTATTTTGTTCTTTTAAAACCGTGGACTCTTCTGGCTTTATTCTCCCAATAGGCATCTGTGATTTCAAACTTTGATTGCTACAAAGACAATGTTATTCATCCCTAACCAGATCATAACACTTATTAAAGGAAGTCCACATAGAAATTTTCCAGGTGTTTTTGGTGGGACGGCCAGAACTGCATGCAATAATCCAAAGGCAGCCTAATCAAAGTTTCATATAGCTGCAATATGATTTCCCAATTCTTGTACACAGTATCCCCGATGATGAAGGCAAAAATGTCACATGCCTTCTTAATCACCTTAGCCACTTGTGTTGCCACTTTTTGGGAACCGTGGACCTCCTAAGGGTTCTGCCATTTACAATATAATTCATACCTAAATTTGATCCTCCAAAATGCATTTGACTGGATTAAACTCCATCTGCCATTTCTGTGCCCAAGTTTCCAATCTATCTATGTCCTGTTGTATCCTTTGGCAATCGCCAGCACTATTTGCAACTCCTGCAATCTTCGTGTCATCCGCAAACCCACTAATCAGACCACCCACATGTTCCTCCAGATCATTTATATATATTATAAACACCAGAATTCCCAGCACTGAACTCTGTGGGACACCACTAACTACAGATCTCCATTTGAAAAACACCCTTCCACTACTGCTCTGTCTTTTATAACCAAGCCAGTTTTGTATCCATCTAGCCAGTCCATCCCAAATCCCATGTGATTTTGGTTTTTGTATCAGTGTCCCATGTGAGACCTTATCAAACGCCTTAGCAAAATCCATTTAAACTACATCCACAGCCCTTCCCTTACCAATTATCTTCGTTACCTCTTCAAAAAATTCAAGTTGGTGAGACATGACCTTCCCTGTACAAAACCATGCTGCTTGTCACTATCTAGTCCATTTTCTTCCAAATGTCCATATATCCCATCTTTTTGAAAGTTCCTTCATTCAACCTCCTGAGTATTATCAAACTGACTTCCAGCAGTGAGAAACATTATTCTAACTCCTTGTCCTTAATCTCGACAAATCCCGTCTCTTCAAACAGGGAATCCATTCTCACCAGCATTCTGCTTAATGGTTAAGACCAAAACAGTCTATTTGTCTCTTTTGGCCCAAGCAGCTACAGTTTTGGCCCTTCATTTGCAAGTTTCTCTGTCTGATTGGGCAATTCATGAGGCAGGATATTATCTTTAAAAACCTCAAAAGGTTACGAAAAGATGGTTGCTTCATGATGATGTGACTTTCCTCCTGGATTGGCACAATCCCCTGTTTAAGATAAACCAAAAAGATAAAGGACCTGATGACGTCCCCAACATTCATTTGCAATAGTGCAAATAAGGATTAGTGAAAGAGAAGGGATGCCAAAGGAATTTCCACAGGTCGGAAGAGAAGCTTTATCAGAGAAGTAGGGTCAACATGGAACCCATAAAGATTAAATAGATCAAAATCATGCCAATACTGTTTAAGGCGAACCAAAAAGGCCACACAGAATTAAAAAAAAGATGAAGGGGTTGAACCAGAGATCTAGTGCCTTGATTAAATCTCTCTTCACCACAATACCAGGCAGTGTATACATCCTGAAAGAGTCTGGTCTCATTTAACTGGGAAAGTCTCTGAAGTCCATTGGTTCCAATACTCTACTGATCAAATTAGAAATGTGCTATAAAATTCGAATTGTTTGCCATTTTCAGTACATTAATCCATGTCCTACGATGTATATCAGAAGTCCAACCTTGCTGGTTCTTGCCACATGTAGCTTCTGGAACCTTCCATCACAACATCGGACTTCCACCGAGCATATCTCAAGCAAATTTACATGCCCTCTTCTCCCTCTTCTGACCTCATTCCAGTAAAATTCCAGTCATTGCAATTACTTGCTGTGTCAAACTTGAATTCGGTTTTCACCAAAAAACAAAATTGAATTATGTCTTTATGACCTCATATCATTGATAAATTCCTGAAATCCAAAGTAATTTCATGTATTCGGTCACTTCTAATTTGGAGTTTTTGTCGCATGTTTTATTAAGCCTATCTTTTAGTTAAAAACTGCCTTTTGAGTGTTTTAGTGCCATGTCGGCTGTTTGTCATGTTTTCCAACAATCATAGTTCTTATTTAACATGAGAGGCCACCCTGGCCAAAAGGAGAAATAAACTACTTATTGAATAATCTGTGCCAGTATTGTGATCTTAGAGAAGGCAGTAAAGGAATGAAGAAAATAACTGCTCTTGTCGAGTGCAAAATATTCCATGTAATTTACTACATGAGCCAATTTTAAAAGTAGGAACAGAGGCTTCAAGCTAAATTATAACGACATCTTGTTATCATTCCCGGCTCTGAATACAGCTCCATTAAACCTTTGGAGAGTCACTCAGAACTTGATAAACTGAACCACATGATGATAACCATTATCTTATCAAGCCTCATGAGTTTTTAATCAGGAGCTTCGACTGAAGAGAAGTCATTAAAAAAAAGATAAAAAGATCCCAAAGCAAATGTAAACGATACTTGTGTTCATTTAAGCATTTTTAGTTACGATTATCATCAAACTGGTTTTCAAAAGGCTCCTTCTATTTTCCTTGCAGCTGTTCCATGCTCAGTTTGCAACTGAGACTTATTATCATTTACATTTTTGATTGAGTGTTGTTGGACAAAACATAATTGTTTCTTTGATGGGTGCGATTCGTTTGTAAATCAGGGACTCTCTTCTTCATATACAATTTTAAGAATTAAATAATTCTATCACAGGCCTTCTAAAATAATCTGCAAGTTGCCTGGATGATAAGATAAGCAGTGTTTCTGAGAAGAACATGTGTCAAAGCAGAACGGAAGGATGCAAGCCTTTGAAGGGAAAAAGGATGAAAGAAAGTAGCATTGTTAAGGTAAAAGGAAAACTTTTAGGTTCAGAAAATCTGCAATGAACTAGAAAATTCTGGAAACACTCAAGCTGTCAGTCTACCTTTGAAAAGAGAAGTAGTGATTATTTCTGGTACCCTGTGATATTGTTAATTCACTTTAGATGCTGATGCCAGTGGTGATTTTCTAAAATCGTATTTCAACTATGAAGTTCTGAATGTCTCATATTTCTAATTTTTTACATAATGGTGTGTCTGATTTTCTGATCTATTTTTCCAGTGGGTGACACTCACTGACAGGAGCGTGATTTCATAGAACTTCTCCCAATCTGCATTTTCTATACCATGAAACTGATTTTCAAAGGGCTTTCTCCATTTTTCTTTCAAATGTTCTGTATCCAGTTTGCAACTGAAACTTATTCTCATTTACATTACTGGTTGAGGGTTATCAGACAGAATATAGATCACATCACGGACAAGATTTATTCTCAAAGATACAAGTCAAATACTGTGCATGCTGGAAACCTGAAGTAAGGAAGGAAATGCTGGAAAGACTCCTAAATATTGTGAATGCAGTAATAGTCTATGGTATGGGTAGTACAGTGGCACAATGGTGAGCACTGTGGCCTCACAGGAAGAACTCAGTAAGAATTTAGCAACACCAATTTTAAATCCAACCGATTTATTTGATAGTAAATTTGCGAGCTTTCGACACTCTGTGTCTTTGTCAGGCAAATGCAGTGTTGCCTCACAGGAACTCAGGTTTGATTCCCAACTTGGGTACTGCCTGTGCGGCGACTTCACATATTTCCTGTATCTGCGCGGATTTCTTCCAGGTGCTCAGGTTTTCTCACATAGTCCAAAAGATATGCTGGTTAGGTGCATTGGCCATGCTAAATTCTCCCTTGTTGTACCAGAACAGGCACCGGAGTGTGGCGACTAAGGGATTTTCACAGTTAATTCATTGCAGTATTAATGTTAACCTACTTGCCACACGAATAAATAAACTTTAGACTTCTACAATCCTTCACACTGTCATTAACATTTTATTTGTCTGATGCCTACACATCTTTGTGCAATCTCTCCTAGCTCCCATCTATCACTGACCTTCTACTTTGCTCCTCGTGCTGCAATCTTATACAGTACAAAATCCATCACATTTCTCCTTCTCTTTACCTCTGAAGAAATCATACAGACTCAAAGCATTGGGCAGGATTTTCTCGCCTTGCTCACTCTTGAAGTGGAAAATCCTATCTGAGGTCAGTGAACCTTTCCATAGTCCGCCCCCACCTGCTACGATTCCTGTGGTGGGTGAGACAGGAAAATTTCCCCCATTAACTCTGTTTCCCTCTCCACAGATGCTGCCAGACCTGCTGAGTATTTCCAGCATTTTCAGTTTTTGTTCTCAAAGAGATGCTCTTGAACAAGAAAAGGATTGCTGTGTCCTGCCACACAATGTGATTTTAACCCTTATAAAGTGGACAAAGAACAGGATAAGTCAGCTTCTTATTAATATAATAACAATTATTCATTCACACAATTAATATTAATTACAGTAGGTACTTTTACAGAACAATCAAGATTCAAACTTAACACTGGACTTTGATTTAACTTTGAGTGGCTGACAAGTACCCAAACAGATATTGGCCTATGTAGACTTTGGCTATTTGCAAGGAGATGATTTCTGTTCTTTCTCATTTGTTCATGGGATGTGGACATTGTTTGGTGGGCCAGCATTTATTGTCCATTCCTGAGGGCACTTTAGAGTCAACCACATTATTGTGGATCTGAGTCACGAATAGACCAGGCCAGGTAAGGATGACAGATTTGCTCGCTTAAAGAGCATTAGTGAATCAGATGGGTTTTTATGACATTGGTAATGGTTTCATGATAATCATTAGACTTTTCAATCTAGACTTTTCTATTGAATTCATATTTCATCATCTGCCATGGTGGGAATTGAACTCAGATCCCCAAAACATTACTTTGGGTCTCTGAATTACCAGTCTAGTGACAATGCTACTGCACCACTACCTTCCCCACTGACTCCCCCTGTGGGATAGCGGCTACCTGTGGATTGACAAACTTAGACAAATTAAGGGGTCAATTGAGGGAACTACTGGCACACTACTTGGAATTTTCAGATGGAGGACAAGTCCCCGACATGGTTAGAACTTGTAGATGGAACTCTGGCAGCTTCTCAGCAGCAGCAGGCTGATGAAGCCAAAGGCATCTCCTGCAAACCAGCCCAGCGCTGGCTAGGCTGTGAAGGTGACAGCTGCAGGCTATTCTGTGGAGGGGATCCCCTTCCAAGAACATCTATCTGCTGTGACCACAATATATTTGGTGCTATTTATTAGCCTTCACAGGGTGCCTCCATCCTGAGGCGCTCTCACATCCTTTGCATACAAGTGGCTGTGCTACCTCTCCTGCTTAACGCACAGAGCCTTGGATGCTCCACTGGTTCTCCCAGCTGTCGCATCCCATCATGAAATTTGATGGAACCCTGGGTACGGCCTCAATTTCTCAAAATGTACTCAAAAATCTCTCCTTTGGCCATTTCTAGGTTCCCAATCCAAAATTCAGCCCAACTGAATTCTAAAAATTCAGTTTAGAATTAAAATCCAATGCACCCATTCATTTTCCCAGATATCTCCCTAGTCTCAAGTTGAGTTTATTCACAACTATTTCACTTAGATTGGAAAATTGAACACTAATTGCATTTGATCCATTTGAACAGGATTTGCACTCATTCTAACTGTAAATGAATATCAACTGCTACCTCTTTTAACCATCTATGCTTTAACCTCATTTTCTGCTGCTTTTTGCAGCTCAGATGATCACTACAGAACTTGGTTGTGTATCTTGGTTTAGCAATTAAGCAGTATTAGTGAAACTATCACATGAAGCCTGCATGATGACCCTGTTGCCCTTTGTTGTAAGCCTGCTGCTGGAGCTTCATAAAACCAACAGTCAGCATAGCATCGAAACAAAAAAGCTCATACTGAATTAAATAAATGCAGTGGCACCAAATGATAGGCAATGGCTCAAATTAATGTTTTTTGTGTTTTGAAAGAAAAGTGAATTTTTTATATTGTATTACAAACTTTAACGTTTACACAAAAATATATGTATATTTGTTACTTCTCTTAAATGGAGTTTTGCTCAAACCATTCAATATATATAAACGATTATTCCTACAAGACTCATCTTCAAACTTCGTGGCCTGGGGCTTAGCTCCTACCTCTGCAACTGGATCTCAGACTTTGCAGCACGCACGCGCGCACAGTAAGGATAAGCAACAACACCTCTTCCACGATCATCCTCAACACTGATAGCCCATAAGGCTGTATTCGCAGCTCCTTGCTGTACTCCTTATATGCCTATGACTGTGCGGCCAAATTCCGCTCTAACTCGATTTTCAGGTTTGCTGAGGACATCATTGTTGTGGGTCAGATCTCAAACAACGATGAGACAGAGTAAAGGAATGAGATAGAGAATCTGGTGAACTCGTGCGACCATTATAATCTGTCCCTCAGTGTCAACAAAACAAAGGAGATAGTCATCAACTTCAGGAAGCATAGTGGCAGGCGTGCCCCTGCCCACATCAATGGGGAAGAAGTAGAAATGGTCGAGAGGTTCAAATTTTTAGGTGTCCAGATCACCAACAACATGTCCTGCTCCCTCCATGCTGACGCAATGGTTAAGAAAGCTCCCCACTTAGGAGACTAAGGAAATTTGGCATGTCTGCTACAAATCTCATCGATTTCTACAAATGCACCATAAAAAGCATTCTTTCCAATTGTATCACAGCTTTGTATAACTCCTGCTCTGTCCAAGACCACAATAAAAGGGTCTTGAACAAAGCCCAGTCCATCATTCAAACCAGCCTCTCATCCATTGATGTTGTCTACACTTGCCACTGTCTTGGCAAAGCAGCCAGCATAACCAAGAACCCCACACACCCTGGACATTCTCTCTTCCACCTTCTTCCATCAGGAAAAAGATATAAAAATCTGAGGACGCGTACCAACTGAGTCAAGAACAGCTTCTTTCCTGCTGCCATCAGACCTTTGAATGGATCTACTTCACATTAAGTTGATCTTTCTTTACAACCTAGATATGACTGTAACACTACATTCTGCACTATCTCCTTTCCTTCCATATGTGCAGTATGTTTTGTCTGTTTAGCATGCAAGAAACAATACTTTTCACTGTTAATACATGTGACAATAATAAATCAAATCAAAATAATTAAATAAGGCAAATCTCTTTTTTCGATAGTTCATATCCTGAGGCTGTAGAAGCTTTGGCATTTAGAGTTACAACTACTCAGATGATGGATGAAGATCTCATGATCAAGAATGTTTTTTTGAATCTTTGACAAGGGCTTTTTTCATATGGATGGTCTGCCTTATACATGCATTCTTGCGGGTTGTTTTCATATCATCATTTATTTGAATAGTCTTTTTAATTTTCCAGTAATGTGTTCAAATTCCTCTTTTAATGAAAAATATGAGTCATTGACATTATGTAAAAAAAATGCCCAAAAGCTGTGACCCATAGATTTTGTAAGATGGCTGTGAATTGTTGAGAAGCACAAAGCAGAATGTCGAGCCCCAGCTCAGACTGGAATCTGAGGTTGGCAGCAGCTGAAAAGAGTGCCACTGGCTGAACATCAGTTCTGCAGCTCCATCCTACCTCTGTGCCATTTTTTGCATATGTACGAGGGGGATTTGGGGGAGATGCGGTGTGGTCATGGATTATTAAGAACCACTTAAGGATAATTGAAGAGGGCTGACTGGGATTTTTCAATCAGCCTCCAGTTTTCTGCAGGGGGGGGTGAGGACTGGATTATTGTTTGGAAGCAGCCTTCTGGTGACTAACGGGACAGACCAGTGCTTCAGGCAGGCCTTGAAGCCCTCCCAGCTGCCTTTCTGCGTGCAGAAGCATCCATTGTCTGTCCTATAAAAGGGAACACTCATCTCACACCCATGTCCACAATGACAGCCTTTGTCTTGAAGCATCCTCTCCTTTATGTACTGTTATTGTCACTTTCTGCCCCTTTCAATCTGGAAGGCCTCTGATTGGCCGTCAGCTTTAAGAACCACCCACCATCCTTAATTGTGTAGCAAACCCGTCTGCAGACCAATTAAGGGACTCCCTATGAAAATTGGGCCCAGTGATCGTTTCATCAGTGAGGGGAGGGTTCGGTACTTAGAATCAGGCCTGGCCTGTTTCCCACACACAGTGTAAAAATTCTTACATTTTCCTATTTTCCTTTAAGAGGAACCACAGGCATTGATATTTTTTGTGACTGTCAAGATAGCTAAATACGTAAGTTTTCAGTTACATCAATGGAAAAGAGGATATGAAAGGTGTAACTGTTTGAACATCTGAATGCATCCATGAAATTTTGCTTTTCATTGGTACGATCATTAATTAGTTAGCAAGGACTTAGAACTTTAAATAATGGGATTATTATCATTATCTAGAAAAAGTTTGGAGCTGTCCAATTTCATATTTCTCTAAGTTGCTTCTATGCAATAGGGGATAATTTATTCACATAGTACCACTTCAAGCAGATCAAGCAGTTAACTGCCTGTGGTGATCTCTGTCCCCAGAAAGTTATCATCCTCTACATGGTGCTGATCTGCAAATCAATTGTTCTTCCAGTATGTCCACTAAATGCCAGCATTGCTATAATACTTACTGTACTTTCATTGCTGTAATTGGAGCATTTATATTTGAGTAGCCTACACATGCTTCTTAGATGAATTTAGAACTGAATGGTTCAACTCTGCTTCTTATGCAATTCTGTTAACAATTTTGAATGCTCGTTGACTTATGAGAGATTGTAACCACAGCAGGTGAATTCAGCTGATGTACAATAACATTTAAGATGTCAGAAATCACAATGTCAGACCTTTCTCAATCAGCAGACTGGTGTTTCTGTGTGAGATAATTTTATCAGCATTGTGCTTTGCTGCTAACTTATCTGAAGACACTGTCCAGCAACTGAGCATTCAGAGAGCCTGTTTTGTTTTACTTTACACGCGATGGTTTTAGTAGGTAATTTAATAATAGTCCACGAAGGACTATTGGCTTTTCTCTCTGATTAAAAAGTGGCAAGTGGTCTATGTTGGGGGGTGAAATCCTCCCAATTGGCCATCCTCATTGGTGAGCAAGGGGAGAATTTGGCAGGAGGCCCAAAAATCAGTTCTATACCAGTATGAAGTTACAACAAGATCTTCTGCTGGTGCCCTCCATCATGGATCGGGAAATCTGCTGGAAAAGAGACCTGGGCCCGCCTCTGAGTGGGAAGGGGGCTTGAGCAAGGGCAGGGTAAGGTAAGGATAGGGTTACCTTCAACATTTGCATCGTGGGAGGTTGGAGTGGTGTGGTTTGCTCATTATTTGTGGGTGGGGAGGGAGGATACCCTCTTTGGTGAAGATTTGGCGGTGCTCCCGTGGGCAGTGTGGGGGCCACCATTTACTTTTTTGCGGGAGGGAGGCCTGTTTCCAAGTGCAGAGATCTGAGTCAGTTGCTTGATTATCTGGGGTGGGCAGACAACTATTTCAGTTAAAGTCCCACTTAGCACTGCACAGCTGTGTGTGCTGCAGATAGCTAAGAGTTCTAATATTGCAACAAAGATTATGGATTGGATGTTACAGTTGGTGCTGGATCCCAATAACAGGCCCTTATGGGAGTATTGAATTCACTTAAATTATTACTGCATCGGCTGGTGCAACCTTCTGGGAAGCAGCTTAATTGACCACCTCCACATTCGCCATTCTATTAAGGATGGTGGATGGATCCTAATGTTACAGACCCGAACAGAGAGCCTGTGGCAGTGTCAGATCAGTCAACCTACCAGGAGGAAGGGCACTGCTGAGGCAAGCAATTAAACATGAAGGCTTCTCAACACGGAGGAGCCCTCAGCTATGCCAACATTGGGAATGGGCGGAAGGGGGAGAGTGAACTGGTGCATTACGGCCCCTAAGAGGGACCTTAATTGCACGAATTAGCTGCCTTTCTCCATGGAATGGGCTGCTGACCCAATTTCTAGTTCTTCTGTGAGAAAGCCACCACTGGCTGCCCTGTGCCAGGAACTGTTTGAAATGTCTGTAGAGATCCATTTCAGTGCACTTTCACCTATTCAGCATTTCTCATAAATATCCAGCTGACTTTTCTTTAGACTTTGAGGCTTTTCTGCACTCAGTGATGCATGAGGCAGACAAAGCATGTGCTTATGTCTATTTTCCAGAGCTTGTTTTTCCTGGAACAGGTCACTGGCCTGTCACTAACAGCTACAGTTTGAGAGCCGTCATTCCAGATCAAATATGGCTGACCAGGAGACTCTGCTCTCTCAGAGACATTTCAGAAGGATTTACAACATTGGCTCTGATATGAGCACACCTTCCATGGCCGTCAAGTCCTGAAGTGGGACTCAAACCTGGATCAGAGGCAGGAAGCTACCCGCTGCACTGTAAAGCCTCCTAATCAAGCTGAACTTGGAACTCTCGATGAAAAAATTACTTCTATCATTTTTCTTAATAATAGATTCAAAACAGATAATCAGAATATAACAAATAATTGGTTTCTATTGTGGAGAAAATGCTGCAAGGTCAACTCTCCAAACATTGATGGAAAATTCCTTCGGGTTATTTTGTATTCTCTGCGTTTTACGGCTACTATTTCCACTTGTGGCACGTTTGGCATTTGGAAAGCATTATGTACAATTCACTTTGTGGAAATATTGCTGCTTTATCTTAGCCATGTAGAGTTTGCAGAAAAGTAGATCTTAGCGCTGAAACGCTCCCAACGGAGACCTATTTCAAGTTCTCAAATGTTAACAGCTTGTAATTACAAGATTTATTTCAGCCACTAAATTTCAGGATCATTGCAGCCCTCAAAAACAAATATCGCATTTCTTCCAAGATGGTTTTAGGGTATGGCTTAAGTTTTAAAATGTCCTGCTAATTTGTTACATTTTGTATATTTCGTTTTGGCATCGAGTGATTTTTAATGTTAAACGTATGCTTCTACTTAGCAGGCCTAATCCTAAATCTTGCTGGTAGCTGAGCAGCAATAATGTGAATAGGACACAAATGACCCATTTACGTCATTCCCCTTCAGCTTACATATTGTTTAGCTGTATTATAGTGAATGATGATAGGTAAGGTTACAGGCAGTTGAGTGTAGAATTTGCATTTTGGTGCCAAATGGCAGAAAAACATAGCTTAAAAATGATTGTGGTGAAAGCAGAAAAATGCTATTATTTCAGGAAAGGGCGTTCCTTCAGACCAGTTTTATTTTAGAAAAATGATTGCCCCTATATTTTGGACAGAATTAAGGAAACAAAATGAAGACACCTCTTTTTTTCTCAGTCAGGGATGCTACAGTTGACAATAACATTTTTGCATAAAGATGGGAAAAATCAACCGGATTTCCCACTCCCAGGGTGGAATATTCCTGTCCCACCTATCACCAGGATTGTAGCAGGTGGGGGGAATGGACCATGCAAAGGTACATTACTCTAGGGTGGGATTTTATGGTCTTGTGGCGAATATGGCTGTTAACTCCTACCCCTGTTATTAGCTAGTCATTTTTTCAGCACTCAATTGCGAATATTGAAAGAGGGGATGAATTGGACTTAGCTCAATGTGGTGAAAGATCTCACGAACACTTACACTTTAGGTTTATATGTGAAAAATCATTACTGAGATGATAACTGATTAGGCACCAATACTCCATGGAACCATAGCTGACATAAGTCCCCAACTTCATTTAAGGGAGGAGCACTTTGGTTTTGATGGGGGCTTTTCTTTTTTGGAAAAAGGGATTAGCTGAAAAACAACACAAATACGTGAAGTCAGGGTTATCATAATAAAGTAATATAAGTAAGTAAAGAAAGCCAAGGGAAGTGAGCCTAAGGGAGGTAAGTTAATAACATTCTTATATGAGTATAGTTTTTGTTTAAAAATAGGAGGAAATAAGGGGCACAAGGTTGTCATGGTAGGAAAGCTCACACCAGTGATATTCTCCTCCTGTGCAATGTGGAAAATTATGGAAGGTTCAGTTGTCCCTGGTGACAACATGTGCAGGAAGTGTGTCCAGCTGAAGCCACTGGCATTTCAGAACTGGAACTGTAGATGCATTCACTCTGGAGAATCTGCAGTGCTGATGTGGTCACACGACAGGTGAAGGTTAAACAGGGAAAAAGGGCATCGGTGATCAGGAGATTCACTAGAGGAAAGCAGAGAGTACAGGAGTCCCCTGTGGCCATCTCTCTTTCGAACAGATATACCATTTTTGATAATGTTGGAGAATTTGGCTGTGCAGGGGAAAGCAGCGATAGTCAACTTCATGGAACCATGAGTGAGTCTGCTGCACAAGGGAGAGGATGAAGAGCGGCAGGGCTATCAATTGTAAAGGGAACAGACAGGTGTTTTGTGCTGCAAATGAGACTCCAGAATAGTATGTTACCTCCCTAGTGCAAGGATCAGAATGTCAGTGAATGGCTGCAAGGCAGTCTGAAGGGGGAGGACAAACAAATAGAAATCATGGTGTATATTGGTGTCAATGATATTGACAGAAAAAGGGGTGAGACAATGCAAGCAGAATTTAAGGAGCAAGGAAATATATTAAAGAACAGGAGCCAGAACCCTTAAACTTTCTATAGGTATATCAGGAATAAAAGAATGGTGAGGGTAAGATTAGGGTCAGTAAAGAAAGTAGTGGGAAGTTGTGCTTGAAGTCCGAAGAGATAGGAGAGGCGCTAAATGAGTATTTTTCATCAGTACTCACACAAGGAAAAAGACAATGTTGTTGAGGAGAATATTGATATACAGGCTATTAGACTAGCCACGATTGAGGTTCATAAGGAGGAGGTATTACAATTCTGGAAAGTATGAAAATAGATCAGTTCCCTGGGCCAGATGAGATTTATCCAAGGATTCTCTGAGAGGCTCGAAGGAGATTGCAGAGCCTTTGGCTTTGATCTTTAGGACATCATTGTCTACAGGAATGGTGCCAGAAGACTGGAGGATAGCAAATGTTGTCCCCTTGTTCAAAAAGGGGAGTAGAGACAACCCAGATAAGTATAGACCAGTGAGCCTTACTTTTGTTGTGGGCAAAGTTTTGGAAAGGATTATAAAAAATAGGATTTATAATCATCCAGAAAGGAGTAATTTGATTAGGGATAGTCAGCACAGTTTTGTGAAGGTTAGATCATGCCTCACAAATTTATTGAGTTCTTTGGGAAGGTGACCGAAGAGAAGGATGAGGGTAATGTGGTATACATGGATTTCAGTAAAGCATTTGATAAGTTTCCCCATGGTAAGCAATTGCAGAAGATAAGGAGGCATGGGATTAAAGGTGATTTAATGGTTTGGATCAGAAATTGGCTTGCTGCAAGAAGACAGAGAGTGGTGATTGATGGGAAATGTTCATCCTAGAGCTCAGTTACCAGTGGTGTACTGCAAGGATCTGCAAGGATTTTGGGGCACTGCTGCTTGTCATTTTTATAAATGACCTGGACAAGGGCGTAGAACGATAGGTTAGTAAATTTGCAGATGACACTAAAGTCGGTGGAACTGTGGACAGCATGAAAGGATGGTGCAGGTTACAGAGGGACATAGATAAGCTGCAGAGCTGTGCTGAGATATGGCAAATGGAGTTTAATGCTGAAAAGTGTGAAGTGATTCACTTTGGAAGGAGTAATAAGAATACAGAGTACTGGGTTAGTGTTAAGTTATTTGGTAGAGTGGTTGAGCAGTGAGATCTTGGTGTCCATGTCTATAAATCCCTGAAAGCTGTCGCATAGAATGGTTAAGAAGGTGTATGGTGTGTTAGCTTTTATTGATAAAGGAATTGAGTTTTGGAGCCATGAGGTCATGTTGCAGCTGTACAAAACTGGTGCTGCAGCACTTGAAGTATTGCATACAGTTCTGGTTGCCAAATTACAGGAAGGATGTGGAAGCATTGGAAAAGATGCAGAGAACATTTACCAGGATGTTGCCTGGTATGGTGGGAAGGTCTTATGAGGAAAGGCTGAGGGACTTGACGCTGTTTTCGTTAGAAAGGAGAAGGTTAAGAGGTGACTTTATAGAGGCACATAAGATAATCAGAGGATTAGATAGGATGGACAGTGAGAGCCTTTTTCCTTAGATGGAGATGGCTAGCATGAGGGGACATAGTTTTAAATTGAGGGGTGATAGATATAGGACAAATGTCAGAGGTAGGTTTTTATCCAGAAAGCAGTAAGAGTGTGAAATGCCCTGCCTGCAACAGTAGTAGACTCGCCAACATTAAGGGCATTTAAATGGTCATTGGATAAACATATGGATGATACTGGAACAGTGTCGGTTAGATGGGCTTTGGATTGGTTTCATAGATCGGTGCAGCATCGAGGGCCGAAGGGTACTGCGCTATAATGTTCTGTATTCTATGTTCTTGAAGGTAGTAATCTCTGGATTATTTCCAATGCCACGTACTAGCGAATTTACAAATAAAAGGTTAGTTCAGATGAATGTGTGCAGGAAGGAGAGCTTTAGATTTTTTGGGACATTGGGACTTTTTCTAGGGACAGTGGGACCTATACAAAGTAGAGGGGTTGCACCCTGAACCAACATGAGACTAGGTTCCTTGCAGAGGGGTTTGCTAATGCTGTTTAAGCTAACTTGGTAGAAATGTTGGATACTGAGAGAAGCTTCAGCAGAGGGAGATGCACAGACAAAATTAGAAGAGACAGCAAGTGAGCTAGGAGGCATAGAAGTTATAGGTTCAGTTAAAGCACAAGGGAGTTTGGCAAAATGGAATGGTATTTATTTTAATGCAAGGAGTCTGACAAACAAGGCAGGTGAGTTGAGGGCACAAATTAAAACATTGGAATATGATGTTGTTGTTGTTTCTGAAGTATAGCTGAGAGAGTGGCAGGATTGGCAGCTCAATATTCCAGGATCTAGGATCTGCAGGCGAGACTAGGAAGGAGGTAGAACGGGGTGTCATAGTTCTGATCAGGGAATAAATTACAGCATTAAGGAGGGATGACATCTTAGAAGACTCTTCTAATGAAGCCACATGGGTCGAACTTAAATACTGAAAAGGAGCAATCACATTGCTGCGAGTGTTGGATAGCCTAACAGTCCAAAGGAAATAGAAGAGCAGATAAGTAGGCAAATGTCAAAGAAGAGTACAAGTAATAGGGTATCGATAGTGGGAAGTTTCAATTTCCTGAACATTAACTGGGATAGTCATAGTGTGAAAGGCTAAGAGGAAGCAGAATTATTAATGTATAGCCAGAAGAGCTTTTTAAGCAAGTACATAGAAGATCCTGAAAGAGACAGGGTGGGACTGGACTTGAGTTTAGGTAACAAAGCCAGACAAGTGTTGAAATATCAATGGGGGAGCATTTTGCAGATAGCAATCACAACTCTATTAATTCAAGATTGTTGCAGAAAAGTACAAGAATGGACCAGAAATCAAAGTTCTAAACTGGGGGAAGGCTGATTTTGATACGATCAGATATGATATGGCCAGACTGGACTGGGAGCAGATGTTTTTAGCTAAATCTATACTCTTAGGTAAATCTTTAATGGAACAAGTGAAGTGCATTCAAAAAAGAGTTAGGGAAAGTATAAGATCAACATTTTCCAATAAGGAAAAAGGGTGGAATTAATAAATCCAGTGAACCCTGGATATCAAGGGATATACAGCAGTGAATGAAGAGCAAAAGGGAGGACTCAAAACAGCAGAAGCGTTAGAAGTATATAGAATGTGCAAGAGGGAATTTAAAAATGAAATTAGCAAAGCAAAAAGGGGACATGAAAGGATACTGGCAGGTAAAACAAAGAAAAATGTATGTTAAGAACAAAACATAACTAGGGAAATGCCCAAAGTGGTAATTTACATGTTGCATGAGTTGGAGGATAGAGGTAGGATTCAAAATGAACACTTTGTGCTGGTGTTCACTAATGAGAGAAATCAGGGAGAAGGACTATGATACAATTAATGAAATTAACATAGACGTAGAGGAGGTTCTGAGTAGTCTGGCATGTTTAAAAGTAGATAAATCTCGAGGGCCAGGTGACATGTATCCCAGGCTATTGAATGAGGCAAGGAAGGAAATAGCAGGGACACTGACAATAATTTTAAATTCACCCCTGGTCACAGGAGAGGTATCAGAGAATTGCAGGATTGCCAATATAGCACCATTATTCATGAAGAAAGAAGGAATGAACCAGGAAACTACAGGCCAGACAGCCTAATCTCAGTGGTAAGGAAAGTATTGAAAGCAATTCTGAGAACCAAAATTAATTTTTATTTGGAGAAGCAGGGATTAATCAAGAATAGGCAGCATAGTTTTGTTAAGGGGAGATCACATCTGACCAACCTGATTGAATTTTTCAAAAAGATGACTGGGTATGCATAGAGGACAGTACATTTGGACTTCAGCAAGGCTTTTGACAAAGACTGATAGAAAATTTGAGATATTTGGCAAATTGAATCCAGAGTAGCTGGAAGGAGAATGTGATGATTAAGGGGTGTTTTTTAGATTGGAAGACTGTGTCCAGTGAAGTTTTGCAGATATTAGTGTTGAGGCCCTTGCTGTTTGTGGCTTATGTAAATAATTTGGACTTGAATGTCATTGGAAAGTTATCAGTAAGTTTGTGGATGATATGAAAATTGGTAGGGTGGTAAATAGTGAAGAGGATATTCTTAGACTACAGAAGAATATGAAGGTCAGAACAGTGACAAATGGAATTCAATCTGGATAAGTGTGAAGTGATGCAGTTGGGCAACTCAAACAGGCCAAGAGAATATATGATGAATGGCAAGACCCTGGGAAGCATCAAGAATCAGAGGGATTTTGTGCGTATATAGATCATTTAAGATAACAGGACAGATGGATAAAGTTGTTAAGAAGGTATATGGTGGCACAGTTGTTAGCATTGCTACCTTACAGCACCAGGGATACGGGTTTGATTCCCAGCTTGGGTCATGAGTGTGCAGAGGCTGCACATTCTCCCCATATCTGCATGAGTTTCCTGTGGGTACTCCAGTTTTCACCTGTTATCTAAAAGAGGTGCTGGTTATGTGCATTGGCAATGATCATGGATGGCAAGAAGTGCAGTGACATTGAGGGCAGGAGGGCCTGTATTGTGCTGTGATCTTCTATGTTCTATGTTAAGAGAGCGTCTGGTACTCATGAGAGATAATGCTCATATGTTTATCATTTAACACATTGAGCAATATACTCGGATGGATTCAATGGTAAGCGCATAACTTCTTATTCCTTCTTTTATTTCATGAGATTTGACAGAAGAAGAAAGCTTCATTGACCACAGGGCTGCCACTCACCCGTGAGGAGGTGGAGGAGACCATAAATGTGCAGCATCATATCATTCCCTAACATCCTGTACCAACACAGGTAATCTCAAAGGTGTCCCTTTACATCTAGATTCAGAATCTCAATCTGGTAAACACAGTACAGATACTTCTGAGCAGCTGACAGAGGCTACAACAACAAAGGCCATTGACACTCAGAGGTTGGTCGGAGGCTAGGATGATGCTGAGCCTTGGGTTGATGATGTGTCTCTATGATCATCAGCAAGTTAATAATGGACAGCATGGTGACACAGTGCTGCCCACTATCACTTAGCATTGCTGCCTCACTGCACCAAGGACACGGGTTCGATTCCAACCGTGGGTCACTGTCTGTGTGGAGCTTGCATGTTCTCCCCGTGTTTCCTCCGGGTGTTTCCCATGGTCTGAAAGATGTGCTGGTTAGGTGCATCGACCACACTAAATTCTCCCTCAATATACCCAAACCGGTGCCGGACTGTGGTGACTAGGATATTTTTGCTGTAACTCATTGCAGTGTTAATGTAACCCCACTTGTGAAAAATAAACTTAAAACTTAAAATGCTGGTGTTGCAATGTGAGGCAGTGGAATCTGGCAGAGCTGCCAGAGGTTATGCACATCTTATATGGTCAGGAGAGGGATCCATCCATTATTTCCAATAGACTCCACTTCACTTCAGAGAGATAGGGCAACCTCATGAAGAGTCAGATGTCCCACATCAGTGGATGCTGGCAATGGATGCCATCACCTTGTCCATGAACTCAACAAGGAGGTACAAATGTGTCCTACAAGAGAGGAGGAATGGCTGACCTTTGCATCAGGGAGCTCCTCTCAGGGTGGTCCTATTGTATACTGTGGGTCCTTGACCCCTCTACCAGCTGGGCTGACACAGTGACACTGCTGCCTCACAGCGCCAGGGACCTGGGTTTGATTCCTGACTTGAGTCACTGTCTGTGCGGAGTCTGCACATTCTCCTCGTGTCTGTGTGGGTGCTCTGGTTTCACTGCATGTGCAGACTCCAAAAGATACGCTGGATAGGTAGATTGGCCGTGCTAAATTGCCTCTGAGTGTCAGGGGATTAGCAAGATAAATGCATGGGGTTACGGAGATCGGGCTTGGGTGGGATTATGGTCAGTGCCGACTCAATGGGCTGAATGGCCTCCTTTTGCACTGTAGGATTCTATGATTCTATGAATACTAACTCCTCAAGCTATTGCAACAAGCGAAGACGGTCCTGTGTGAAGTTGTACGAATGAAGTAGTGGTATGATGGGAAAATTAGTCAAGTATTTGGTACAAAATGAGGAAAGCTGATCAAGCTATTCCAAAATGCCAGATCCTTGTAAGACTGCGCATAACTTAAGATATGAATAAGACCAGAAAAGGTTAAGCTGTGTCTAACCTTTGTAAGACCTGATAAGGCTGACTCCACATGACCCACAGCTGTATGAGTATGACAAGTTAAGGTCAGGGATGAAGGAGTCACCGACCTGCTTCTGTTCTATTAAAGGGCAAGATAAAGGTATGAATGATGAGACAAAGAGTTCTAGAAAGTCAGCAAGTTATACCACTATTTATGATATTACTTTGATGCTACTAATTGATCAAATTTCTGAATAAGCTCTAGTCATGCAAACTGATGATGATTATATATACGTAGAGTTGATTCTTTATGTAAAGATGGACTTGAGAAAGAATTAGCAAGTGGTAACGATGGCTTCTGAACTCAATTTTTTGCCAATACTGCATGCAGTGTTTTGTAAATAAAGATGAGTTATTTTGTTGGAATGAACTTTGATGAGCCTTTCTACCATAGTCAAGAATCAGGAAAATTACCACTTCAACATCCTTCAACATGTATGGAGTCTGCACATGCTTGCATACTTCAGGCCTCAGGTAGCCAAAAGACAACAGTCAAATGTGTCCCAAGATACTGGGTTGCAACATCATCAGCCTGTCCTCAGCTCAGCTGCCAGATGGACTGCAAGTTAGGAGCACATGTAAAAGCTTTAAGAAGCTTTTGGTTCTTTAAGAAGCATTTATTTGGTAGCAAACCTTGCATTTGCTACCAAATAAACCTGTTGGACTTTAATCTGGTCTTGTGAGACATCTCACTTGGTCCTCTTGAACAGGGTATTGGTAACCTCCTTGACACATCAATGAGCCTCAGATTGTGAGCCTACATATCTCCTGTAGATCCCTGGGAAGATACAGCTCTACCTCTGGTGCCAAAGCCATTTTCAACACAACTGGAATTAGGTGACTACTATTTCTATGGGGCTCAGTTTAGCCTACATAATAGTACACAGGTTAGTGACAATGGATGTTGGGGTCTAGAACAAGAGGTTGCAGTCTCAGGATATAGGGTAGGCCATTTAGGACTGAGATGAGGAGAAACTTCTTAGAGTGTGATGAACTTTAAGAATTCTCTACTACAGAAAGCTGTGGAGGCCAATCACTGAATGTGTTTAAGAAGGGAAGTGGATAGGTTTCTAAAGGCATCAAGAGGTATAGGGAGACTGTAGGAGCATCATGTTGACATAGAGGATCAGCTATGATCATATTGAATGGCAAAACAGACTTGAAGGCTGAATGACCTACTCCTGCTCCTATTTTTTATGCTTCTGTGACCTTCCTGAAGGTGCACAGTCTTCAAAGGCACTGCATTTAGACACTTGTATGTGGCTAAGTCTCCGAAGGCAAATTAAGTAGCCTGTTTTATGCATTGGAAGCTGGTCATGGGCCCCCCTGTGTCCTTTTCCTGTTTCTCCATTCCAAGGCAGAATCTCTGACTTACCCTTGGGTTGTTGTACCCTTCATGCCTGTGGCTGCATCTCCTTCCTCCTCCTGAGGTCCACGGCTTCAATTTCTATCTTACACAAGAATAAATAACAACAACAGATTCATTATCTACATTTCCAAAAATTAGAAAAAGTGGTTATAATCTGGACATGTTTGAAGCACTATGTGAAGGGGAGTAGAAACTCGGAATGATGGAAGAGCAGACAATGTGCCTTGGACAGAATGGTTGATTTCAAATGCAGAAAATTGGGAAGGAGAGGATATGTTTCGTGCTAACATTACACTTGAAATAATGGAAATAGCTAAAGATAATCCATTGAATGTGAAAACTGGTGGGTTAGATGGTGAAAACAAGGGGAACTCTATGATGGGTTGCATTTGGGGAGGGCATAATGCCTGTTCACTCTACAACCTCCCCACCCCTCACCCTGACCCTCCCCACCTCTGGCCAAAAGATTTGTTGCCATCCTAGCTCCATCTACCCGAATCTCAGCTACTGTGCAAAAATATTAATTGGGGACAGCCTGAATTGATTAAGAATGGGACTTGTGTTTCCATCTGGGCTGAAGTCCTACCTTTGGGCTGAAGCTCTGCCTTAGAGCAGTGGCTGTTTCTGAACCAGAAACAGTCCACAAGGGAGAAGTGTCATGGATCCTGCACTTCAAGTAAATCTGGAGATTTTGCTGGGTGGATCCCATCAAATGGGGGAAGAAGGGGCTGAGGGGGGCAGGGGGCAGATTGTAAGGTATGATCTTAGGGTGGGTGAATGCCTCTGATGGGCACAGGATACCCTCCAGAACACCCACTTCTTGTCAACAGCTGCTGGGCTACCCACCTTCTCTCCTTCTTTCTCTGTCATACTGTAATATAGTCGTGGAGGTGGAATGAGCATCCATTAATTGCCCATTTAATGGTCTCAATGTGACCAAGAGTGGACAGAGTGCTTGATGCCCACTGTAATTTGGGCACCGTTCAGGAGTGACCGGTAAGAGATCAGGCAGGCCACCTGTTTTATTTCAAGAGAGGGAAAAGGATAAGAACAGTACTACATCCAGCTGCCTTGACCCTTGGTCCTGGAATTTCCTTCTGAAACCTCTCCAGCTGACATTTCTTGAAGATGCTTCTTTAAACTGTTTGACCAAATCTAATATCTAAATGCTAGGATTTAGATAAGAATCTAGATGCTTGGATTGGCGGGTACAGAGGAGCAGTGTCAGGCAATACAACAGGACATAGATAGGTTGGTAGACTGGGCAGATAGATGGCAAATGGAATTTAATCCGGATATATGCGAGGTGATGCATTTTGGCCGGAAAAATGTAGAAGAGAGTTATAGGATAAAAGGTAAAACTATACAGAGCATAGAGACGCAGAGAGACTTGGGGGTGCAGGTTCACAAGTCTCTGAAGGTGTCCTCACAGGTGGAGAAGTGATAAAGAAGGCGTATAGTATGTTAGCTTTCATAGAAAAGGGTATAGAATACAAGAGTAGGAGTTTGATGTTGCAGTTGTACAGAACTTTGGTTAGGCCTCACTTGGAATACTGCGTCCAGTTCTGGTCGCCGTACTATCGGAAGGATGTGGAGTCCTTGGAGATAGTGCAGAGGAGGTTTACCAGGATGCTGCCTGGTATGGAAGGACTGTCTTATGAGGAACGATTAGATAGACTGGGGTTGTTTTCCCTTGAAAGACGTCGGATTAGAGGGGATCTCATAGAGGTGTATAAGATTATAAGGGGTATAGATAGAGTAAATGGAGGTAAACTTTTTCCACCTTTAGAAATGGATAGGACGAGAGGTCATGGCCATAGGGTGAGGGGGGCTATGTATAGGACGAATATTAGAGGGCAGTTTTTCACACAAAGGGTAGTGGGGGTGTGGACTGCACTGCCGAGTAAGGTGGTGGGAGCAGGCACGCTGGGGCTGTTTAAGGGTCTCTTGGACAGCCACATGAGCGGTATGCAGATAGAGGGATATAGTAGGACGGTTTAACTACGGCTTTTTTTCCACAGGTAATTCGGTCCATACTTGACCAACATT
The DNA here is from genome assembly GCA_024679065.1 of Sphyrna mokarran. Lineage (NCBI taxonomy): Eukaryota > Metazoa > Chordata > Chondrichthyes > Carcharhiniformes > Carcharhinidae > Sphyrna > Sphyrna mokarran. The sequence continues at coordinate 84,240,995 of JAGIQG010000006.1, forward strand.
GAGCATGCATTCGGCAGGTGGTGCGAGTACAGCTCTTGGATGTTGATTCATGGGTTGCCTGGTATTTCATGTCGTAAATGAGTGCTTTATGTGGACCATCTGAAGGGCACCATGACAGCTCAGAGACTATCGATGTGGCTGTGCAGACACTTGGAATTTGGCCGGTGTCTGCGGGAGTTTGCGCGTTCTCCCCGTGGTTGCGTGGGTTTTCTCCGGGCACTACGGTTTCCTCCCACAACCCAAAAATTCGCTCTTAGGCTGATTGGGAAACAAATTGTCCCTATAGTGAGAGTCTTCCATATTAGGAATAACCTAAATCTATAATAGGATAATGGAATTGCTACTATATAGTTATGACGGCGGCGTGGGCTCGTTGGGCCGAAGGGCCTGTTTCCCGTGCTGTGTTGCTCATTATCATAACTTTGCTCATTATCATTATCATAAAGTAGAACAAATGTTCTACTTTACATTTGTCATAGAGATTGCTGCACAGTTAATAACAGAACAAACTAATATGCTTCCATAAAGAGCTGACAGTAACATGATAGATTCTAACATATCCAGATAAAGGATATGAAAGCTAGAATGTTCATAGGATCCTACAGTGCAGAAGGAGATCATTCAGCCCATCAAGCCTGTACAGACAACAATCCCACCCAAGCCCTATTCCCATTACAGCATGCATTTACCCTGCTAATTCCCCATACATTGGGATCAATTTAGCATGACCAGTCAATCTAACCCGCATACCTTTGGACTGTGGGAAGAAATCCATGCAGACACAGGAAGAATGTGCAAACTCATCACGGACAGTGACCGAGGCTGGAATTGAACCTCGGTCGCTGGCATTGTGAGGCAGTGGAGCTAACCACTATGCCAACCGTAATAATGTTAACAACGAAAGAAACAAAAAGGAGAGTACTTTCTAACTGCCTACTTATTGGGGTATTATAGTATAGTATCTCTGGGCCTGGACTAGTAATCAACATGCGATGTGGTGACTTTAAATTCCAAACAAGAAAATCAAGCAAAGCTTCAGGATATCCAACCTCACATTCTACTTTTCCAGTTTGTTTACATCATCTCAACATCTCCAAGCAATTCATCTTCAACGTAACATTTACTCAATCCATTCCTGTTTATCTTGAAACCCCCTAATCCTCTTCTAATCAGCTTTAGTTTAACAGTGTTAATTGATGCAGCACTAACTATTTTATCTGGGTATTTAATCCTTATCTACACATTGCTGTGGCAGACAAACCTGTTAGTGTAAACTTTTGCTTAAGGGCAATTAATTAGTTATTCATATCCTCTGGTTTGGGCTCATTGTTACTTGGCCTTCAAATGGAAGAATTTAAACAAGCACTGTTACTAAAGAACTAAGGCAAATGATAAGAATGAAAGAAGAGAACAAAAAGAGGGGGAAAAGGATCATGTTCTTGTCAGATAGATCCACTTGTGTGTCTGATTATTCTTTCATAAATGGAAGACATTGCAAAGCTTCATTACAATGGGAACCAACTTGTTTCTGAGCTCAGTGAGATATGTGCTGGTTGACCAATTGTTCCATTTAGGTAATAATCAGGAGCAAGGTTGGTTGGTAGCTCACTGCAGTCATGCCAGTTTAAGTAAACCCTAATTCCGTAGTCACTGCAATTCAGCAATGACTGTCTTTTCTGATGGAGATTTTCTGATGGTGATTTTCTTTAGGAGCAGGCAATTCTCTAACATTCCAGGCAACATTCAGGGATAACTAAAACAACCAAAACTGGCCATTTGTCGTAAAATTATGATAAATTGCGACACAGTAGTTTGCACTACCACCTCACAGCGCCAGCGTTCCAAGTTTAATTCCTAGGTCATTGTCTGTGTAGAGTTTGCATGTTCTCCTCGTATCTACGTAGATTTCCTTCGGTGCTCTGATTTCCTCTCACAGTCCAAAAGACATGCTAAATTCCCCTTCAATGTACCTGAACAGGCACCAGAGTGTGGCAACTAGAGGATTTTCACGGTAACCTTAATGCAATAATAATGTAAGCCTACTTCTGACACTATTAAATAAATGTTGAAACTTTGATTATTTGTGGGATTCCACTCTGAGGAAATTGGAGTTTCTGTTCTCTAAATAAAAACGGGCATTATACTTGAAAAATTATTACCTCATCATGAAGTGCTTTGGCAGATCCTGAGTCTTTCAGAGGCACAAGATAAATGCATTTCTATCATCCTGTAATGGGCATTTGCAAAAATTATTTTTCTGAAGCTACCCATGTATTTAATAAAGCAATAGAATTATCACATCAATAACTGCTGTGTGCTTTCTTTTTACTGCCATCAATACCAACTCCAGTCTGGATTCTCTTTAGGAAGATTAGGAAGGGGCGGCATTGTGGCACAGTAGTTAGCACTGCTGCTTCACAGCGCCAGGGACCAATTCTAACCTCAAGTAACCTTGTTCATTCTGCATGGGTTTCTTTTGGTGCTCCAGTTTCCTCCCACAATCTAAAGATATGTAGCTTAGGTTTAATGGCCATGCTAAATTAACCCTAGTGTCAGAAGATAAGCAGGGTAAATATGTGGGGTTATGGAAATAGGTCTGAGTGGGAATGTGCTCGTTGCAGACTCAATGGGCTGAATAGACTCCTTCTGAGCTGTAGGGATTATATGATTTTTAAATCCCTATTATGAATCAATCCAGCAGAGGAAGAAATAGAGACTTCATTGAGAATTCTATGGTCCTGCTTGCATCTCTTTTAAAATCACCATAGTCCATACTTTCAGGCATGAATGTCAGCTTAAGTTTATTGTGTTCTCACATAGACATTGGGGCACCACAGATGTGAAATCTCTCCTCCACCTTTGTCCTATTTTTATTTCTATCCATTTGTTTTTACTTTTTCCCATTGATTTATGTTCCATCCTCTATTTTATCCTGCTTCCCATTTTTTTTTCCTTTATCACCCTCTTCTCTCCCCCATCCCATCTCACTAGGGCCATCTGTTACCAGTTCCAGGTTGTCCTTTGACCCACTGCTTACTTTTGCTCTGTAAGAAGTCTGACAACACCAAGTTTAAGTCCAACCGATTTGTTTGATAGTAAACTCACAAGCTTTCAGGGTTCCCCATTCACCTGATGAAGAGGCAAACCCCGAAAACTGGTGAGTTTACTATCAAATAAATCGGTTGGACTTAAACCTGGTGTTGTCAGACTTCTTACTGTATTTACCCAGACCAATGTCAGCATCTCCACATCATACCTTTGCTCTGCCATTAACACCTCAATCTCTTAATGTGCCACTATCAGCACCCTTCTTAGCCACGATCACTATCATTTACATTCCCTTTGTCTTTTTGGCTTTGTTATCTCTTTGTCAATCTCTGCCTAGCCTCCACTTATTGTTGGCCCACTATCCAGCCCCTTTTGTTCCATCTCTCCCACCTACCTCCAACCACCTCCTCCCATAACAGTATAAATTTCATCCAATTTCCATTTTCTTCAGCTCTGACAAAGGGTCATCCAGACTTGAAATTTAACTCTGTTCTCTCTCCACAGATGCTGTTAGACCTGCTGAACTTTTCCAGCATTTTCTGTTTTTATTCCAGATTACAACATCTGCAGTAAGTTGCTTTTTATCTTTGTAAAAACTTACCTAATACTCTTTAGTGAAAGAATCCCACTGTCCTTATCTGATTTGAGAGACATGTGACTCCATATTCATAGCAATGAGGTTGTCTCTTAAATGGTCTCAGGAATGGAGAGCAGTTAGAGATGGGCAATAAATCCCATGAATGAATTCTTATGATGGAACCACGATCTTGGCCTTAAATTTAGCTATATAAAAGCAAATACTTATTTTTTAAGTCCAATAAATTGTTTAAATTAATTATCAAAGAAAGATTTTGACAGATTGAAATTCACAATGAATTTGTGTTAACTCACTGAACGTCCATAAGGATTTTAGAAGATCTAATACAGACAGGAAATATACAGTAAATGGCAGAACCCCAAAGAGAGTTGATAGGCAGAGGGATCTGGGTGTACAGATACACTGGTCACTGAAAATGGCAATGCAGGTGAAGAAGGTAGTCAAGAAGGTATGTGGCATGCTTGCCTTCATCGGCCGGGACATCAAGTTTGAAAATTTGCAAGTCATGTTGCAGCTTTTTAGAACATTAGTTAGGCCACACTTGGAATGAATGTTCAATTCTGGTTGTCACACTAGCAGAAGGATGTGAAGCTTTGAAGAGGGTACAGAAGAGATTTATCAGGACATTAGCTATGAGGAGAGGTCAGAGAAACTTGGTTTATTCTCACTAGAATGGAGCTTGAGGGACAACCTGATAGAAGTCTACAAGATTATGAGAGGCAATGGCAGAGTGGATAGTCAGAAGCTTTCTCCCAGGGTGGAAGAGTCAATTACTAAGGGACACAGATTTAACCTGCAACGGGTAATGTTTAAAGGAGATATATGAGACAGATTTTTTACACAGTGGGTGGTGGGTGCCTAGAACTCGCTGCCAGGGGAGGTAGTGAAAGTGGATAAGGTAGTGACTTTTAAGGAGTGTCTTGACAACACATGAATAAGATGGGAATGGAGGGATATAGTCCCTAAAAAGGTAAGTGGTTTAAGTTCAGTCAGGCAGCATGTTCGATGCAGACTTGGCGGGCTGAAGGGCTTATTCCTGTGCTGTAATTTTCTTTGTTCTTTGAGACACATGGAATTTTCTGTTCTGGGACTAAGACACAGAAGGGGGAAGTTGGAATGATTCCTGGTGAGCCTGTAATGGTAAAATGCTGAATCATGGGCTGTTAAAGGTTGATAAAGTCGTTAAGAAGGTGTATGGTGTGATAGCTTTTATTGGTAGAGGGATTGAATTTATGAGCCATGAGGTTATGTTACAACTGTACAAAACTCTGGTGCGGCCGCACTTGGAGTATTGCGTACAGTTCTGGTCGCCGCATTATAAGAAAGATGTGGAAGCATTGGAAAGGGTGCAGAGGAGGTTTACAGGATGTTGCCTGGTATGGTGGGAAGGCCTTATGAGGAAAGGCTGAGGGACCTGAGGTTATTTTCATTAGAGAGAAGAAGGGTACGCGGTGACCTAATTGAGGCGTATAAGATGATCAAGGGATTGGATAGGGTGGATAGTGAGAGCCTTTTTCCTCAGATGGTGATGACCAACACGAGGGGCCATAACTTTAAATTAAGAGGTGGTAGTTATAGGACGGATGTCAGAGGCAGGTTCTTCACAGAGGGTGGTGAGGGCGTGGAATGCCCTGCCTGCAGCAGTTGTGGACTCGCCTACTTTGGGGGCATTCAAATGTTCGGTGGATAGGCATATGGATGATATTGGAATAGTTTAGGTTAGAGGGTCCACTGGCCGGCGCAACATCGAGGGCCGAAGGGCCTGTACTGCGCTGTAATGTTCTATGTTTGTGTATTAATTATGCAGTAGTGAGGTTAATGTCAAATCTCGTGGCGATTGGTCGGGAAGTTGGCCTCCCCACTACCATGTCTGTTTCTCATATTTAAAAGGCACCCTGACCTGGATTCCAACCCCACTCTCTTGCAGAGTTGCCCTTCCCTGGCACGCATCCTAGCGTCTGCCATGGTGGCACAGTGATTAGCACTGCTGCCTCACAGCACCAAGGATGCAGGTCCAATTCCCGGATGGAGACGAAGAAGAAAGATTCCACAGGGGAGCAAGATGTTGGCCTCTTGTTCTATTCAATGAGACTTCATGGCATGTAGTTACAATCCTGATGTTCACCAGTTGGAAAGGTGACCTGCCATTAACCCGCCATGAAATACTGAGAGGAAGATTGTATTCTGTTTTCCCGCCAATGGAACTTTTACTTTTGGCCTGTCCTGCCTGCCACAATTCCAGCTGCTGGCATGACCGGAAAATTCAACCCATCATTTCTACCTTTTTCTGCACTAACCAGGCTGTCACCTTCCAGCTTTGGAGGTCTATGAGAAACATTCATTCAATATCATGCAAAAAAATCCTATTTCTATTCACAGAATCTGTTCCTGTGACAGAGATATTAGGAAGCACGGTTAAAGACATCCTACAAAAGTATTTTTAAGTTACATGTATCAGAGAAGACTAGTACTTTATGAAGGAGTGGATTCTGTGGCCTGTGTCCCTCCCAGCTATTTCCCTTTGAAAACAATATCGCTGGTAGATTTTTCCATTACTGATACATCGGGATATGAGTGAGGATTTTGAGCAAAATGTTGAAGTGCCTGACATGCCATAAAACTCTGATACAGGAATATTGCATTTATGATTCAGGCATAAATGTGTTGCATCTGAGGCTTTTTGGGCCAAAATGCGATCTGAATGATGTATGATAGTAGGAAAACTAGGAATAAAACAAAATGGTACTTCAGCCGGGATATTCCACTTCCATTTCCAACGGGCATCATGGCAGGAGTGGAAAATATCACAAGGAGGCCAAAAATTGGTTTAACATCATTGCAAAAACCAGTTCATAACCGCTCTCCGGAATCATCCTCCACACTGGATCATCTGGGAATATTGACAAGCCTTTAGAACAATGGGTGGGATTCTATGGCCTTGCTTGTGTGAGAACGGAAATTCTCACAAGGTCAATGAAGATTTCTGTTGATGGACCCTATGGCGGGCAAGGTGATAAAGTTCCGACCAATGTGTTTTGCAATGGTTCATAAGCGATGTTCACCTGGTAACCTGCAGTTCACATGTAACTTTGAGGTTCATTTGTCTACCTTGCACCACATGGCAATAGCTAGCACCAGTCCTTACAGGCAGCACCACATTGCTTTCAGAGGGTCGTTCCTACCCACAGAATAGCGGTAAGGTGGGGGTGGTTTTTCATGGCCTGTAAGGTTGGGGCTATGCTGGAAAAGAGGGGCAACTCGCAAAAGAAGAGGCTATAGGGTTCGCCCTGTATGAGGAGGTACAAATGGGGAGTTGCTTTCAGACACATGGCTGAAGTAAGATGCAGCAAAGGTTAGTATCCTCAGCACCCGAATGGCGAGAGCACATGTTACAGATTGTCATAAATCATGTGGAGCCAGAATGGGAGGAGCAGCGCATGGAGAACTTCAGTTTATGTCAAGACTGTCCTTGTCCCTGTTCAGGGAAGGGGAGGATCTATTAGGCCAGTTTCTGTTGTGTCAGCACATTGTGCACAGGAGATGGTCATAATATCATGCACGTCTGGTTTTGGGGTTTCCAGCATCATAATGTCAACAACAATTGGCACGTTCAGTCTGCAGGGATTTCTGCAGCCTGCTGATGAGGAGAAAGCTTTGTGGGGTACCTGAGGGAGTGGGGGTTGAGGTATATGTTTAACAATATCAGTGGCCTCAAGATGGGGAAGGGGTGAGGTCCAAATAAGACATAGGCTCATCATTTCAAAATATTTAGGGGCTAACAAATGGATAAAAGATTTTGAAAATAAATTGCTTCAAAGAGACAAAGACCATTTATATTATTTCCACAAAATGTCGTCATTAAGCTAATATTGTACAACCAGAAACCAAAAAGGCCCTTAAGACTAATTAGTCTTACAAGCCAAGTAGAGGATTACACAAAACATCTTAATAATCGATGTCAGGGGAATTCTTCTCTTATTGGAAATAACAATGTTCTGCTCTAATTCTAGCTAATTGTTAATATTTAACACTCTCAATGCAAGGTGTTGTGTGGCATCAACACATTTTAGGAATTCATTCAAAGAATTCAATGCAGCTGATTCTAAGAGATGGATTTTGCCTGGTATCATGCCTGAATTTTGCTCCTCACTCACAGCAATAACTGCCTCTGACCTGCTCATCTCTCATATAAAATTACCAGTGTAGGGTTGAGGAAAGGGGTGCAGGGTCAATTGAATGAGATGACCATTCCTCCTGTAGGCCCTAATTGCCAAGATTGATTAGGCGCATCCTGTGTAGCATCCGTATCCTTTAGGGGTAGATTATCTATCCCCAGCAGAGATTGGATGCAGGGCTAGGAAAATCAGGTATTCCTTGATGCAGAACCACCTCAGGGGGACTTCCCAGGAGGAGGGGGGACCAATTAGTCCACTTAAGGCCTGAATTGGAGTCATTTTAGGCTGTACGTGGAATCTACCAGCTCAATTAAACTGGCCTCACAACAGCAAGCTTGGGGCATATGGATGAACAATCAAAGCTCCATTTGTGAAAAGGCCTGTGGAAGAGGTTTGCCCTTCACTGTCCTACTGTCTTTGGGTCTCTTTAATGTCCAGATAGCTTTTATCCAAGTAGATGGGCATGTTCCTGTGTTGAAGCATCCTTGCACTCACCTGCTTACTTTGGCAGTACCCACTTCTCCCCATGAAGCTGCAGACTTATATTGCTGAGGGCCTTCAGATTGGACCTGCAGCATTGGAAGTCCATCCACCATCTTTAATAGAATGGCAAGTTTCACAATGGCCAGTTAGAGGTGGCCTCCCAGAATGTTGAGCTGACGTGCATACTAATGACACAGACAATCTCAGATACCTATGTAGATCCAGCATCCGATGTCTGTTGATGAAACAAACTCCTTTTGACCATGTGGACGGCTTGGTGGTACAGCGTTTAGCAATGCTGCCTCACAATGCTGGGGATCTGGGTTCGATTCCCAGCTTTGGTCACTGTCTGTGTGAGTTTGGAGATTCTCCCCATGTCTGTGTGGGTTTCTTTCGGGTGCTCCAGTTTCCTCCAACAGTTTGAAAGACATACTGGTCAGATGCATTAACCCAAACAAGTGTTGGAGTGCGGGGCCCAGGGGAATTTCACAGTAACTTCATTGCAGTGTTAATGTAAACCTTACTTGTGGCTAATAAATAAACTTTAACTTATCTAATTTACTTATCCTTTATCTTTGAGGATAAGACAAGAAAACTCTTCAAGCCATCTGGCAATTTGTTTATTTCTTCTACGAACTGCTCCTTGAATGATTTCCATGGAGATGTGTTCTTGTGAGCATGTTCACAGGAGTAATGCAAGTCAGGCCAAATAATTATTCTTTAGGTTTAAGGTTGAAAATTGTAGCCAAAGTCTGAGTTGACTTGATAGGCATGGAGATGGGCTATGGTTAATGTTCCTACAATTCAATCCTCAACTCAAGTTCTCAAGTTTTTAACTGCTAAACATCAAAACCAGTAGAACATTTCAACTGGTTGTAAATTCATTTGTAGATTTACTGGCGCAAATGTTTTGCATAGTTATTTTAAATCTATCCAAACATTAACAGTAGTTGGAAAATTCAAGGTTTAATCATTTATTTGAAATAAGTTCCTTTTAACATGTGTCAACACAGAGCCAGAGAAAAGTTTTCTTTTTGACTTCAGCCAATATGGAGAACTTTTGCACTTGAAACTTTTGTATTTCTTGTTTACTTTGTAATATGATCTGAGTGGGTGGGAGGTGAATGAACATACCAATATCTCCATACTTGAGGGAAAATACAAAACTAAAACAGAAAAAGAAAGATAACCTTAACAAATTAAGACATCACCAATACTTAAGTAAGGAGGGGAATTCTGGAAATACATCCTTTTTTTATATATGGCAGCCATTGTAGAGTTCAGTTTGATTACATGTGCCTATTGACTGCTCACTTTGTATGATTAGTTGGGTTTGGATGGGATTTAGTGAAAGAGAGAGGGAGAGAGTCATTGGATGAAGACTAGCTGCTCTAGGCATGGGAGCAGACATTTTAGAGCACTGAGAGCAAAACTCTCATTCCAGATATATAACCTGGAGTGTATCATCTCTGCCTATCTGCAAGACATAAAACACAATAATTAGCAATGAGGCTGATGGAGGAAAACATTTTAAGTTTACTTTAAGTTACTTTAGCACCTTTCCTTTCTTGGGCAGAGATCCATCATACCTTGGGAATTGAAGGAATTCAGTATTTGAGAACTATTCTCTTGCCATAGGGATGGACAGTGTGGATGTAGCAACAATCCGCAAGAAGGTGACACTTGCACACTTTCTCAAAGCAGAAGTCCAATGAATATTTGAGCATAGGGTCATAGAGACCCTATGCACAGAAACAGGCTTTTCAGCCCAACTCACTCGTGCCAATCTGGTTTCCTTAAATGAACTAGTCCCATTTGCCTGAATATGGCCCCTATCCCTCTAAATCTTGCCTATCCATGTACCTGACCAAGTACATTAAGTGCTGTAATTGTACCTGCCTCTATCACCAACTCTGGCATTCCATATGTGCACTTCTCTCTGTGAGAGTCCCGGTGACATCCTTGTAAATCTTTTTTGCATCCTTTCCAGTTTGATAACATCCTTCCTATAGCAGGGTAACGTGAATTGAACACAGTATTCCAAATGTGGCTTTACCAATGTCTTATACAGTTGTAACATAACATCGCAACTCCTATACTCAGTGCTCTGATTGATGCAAACAAGTGTGTCAAATGCCTTTTTCACAATCCTGTCTACCCGTAATGCTCAGAAAAGATACATCTATGTTTATTACTGCAGGATTTGCTCTCAGAAAAACAATCCCAGTCAAAGAGAAGTATGATGATAAAATGATACTCATTCTTCCAGAAATGTCAGGAAAATAGAAAGCGGGAAAGTGAAACTGATCCACTTCAGGTCAGCTATGATCTTATTAAATGGCCGGCAGGCTCGAAGGGCCTCCTATTTCTTATGTTCTGATATAAAATGGTGAGTCCATAAAATAATAAATGGCAACTTTGCAGTTTCTATGCATGAATTTGGAACTCAAACGAACAAAGAAATTCATAACCAATTTATTGAAAAAATCTAAATTCCACAAATTAGGGAATATTTCCTCTTAAAGGAAGATGAGTTAATCTTAGAAAATCTTTGGCAGTCCAAATCGAAGTTTCCATGTTAAATTTAAAGAGCTTACACAGAAATGCACTCGCAGACTCAGGACTACAGACACAGCTTCCCCAACCAGCACAAGTCCAAGGGTTACGTACAAAGAGAACTCACTGGTTCATCAGCATTTGCTCCATCAGGGTCAAATACCCTCAAACTTTGGCCCAAACTGAGGAAGGACTCATTCATCCACAATGCCATGTCTAACTCAAAGAAAAACATTAAACACTCATGTTTAAAATGGAATCACTCCATAGATTGAGGAAGAGGACATCATCGGTTCAGCACACGGAGGAGTGCCTTCCTGAGAGTGAGCTTTGACATATATAACAGTAAATCCCTATGTCATTTTAAGGAATGTTCAAGTTTATCTTAAGCGTCTTAGCATTGCTTCTCATTGATGTTAGCATGCCACCACTTACAACGGGGGAAACCAAAAATCAAAAACACCTTTTTGTTTAAGGACAGTTAGCAAATGGAGAAATTAGGGCTGCTTGGACTGAAGAAAGTGGAAAGTTACCTAGAATGATAACGTTATTGACCACCTTAATGTGGATACATAGTCCAAATTCACCATTCTTATGTAAGGCAATGAGCTGATTTGCTCAGTGATACGTGCTGCTTAAGCTATTTTAGTCCCTTTGGCATGGGAGTAGACATTTGATGTGTCAAGAATAATCAAGGTTGAAGTGTGTTCATCTCAGGAGTAAGAGAAAGCAATCAAAAAACTAATGGTCAATATAACCTTCAATTATATTGAGAGACAAACTGGACCTATTTTTAGATAGCTTTTTTTAGATAGCTTACTCTTCTTCCTGAGACAAACACGCTTCAACCTTGATTATTCTGGGTTTATGAATGATCACATTTCTAGTGCAGTACAAAAACATCACCTTAGACAGGTTCACAATCTATGTATACAGAGGCAGAAATCTTAAGAGACTACACTTTTTCAATATGCTTGGCTTCAAACTTACTGACCCCACCAGAGTACACATTAACCCCATAAGAAACACATTAACATGATCAATGACAATGAATATATATGCCAATACTCTTCCTTACTTATTGGATTTAGGAAGATTAAGGAATACTATCAGAATCCTTGACGCATCAATTCCATCAGTTTCACAAAATTTCAGATGGTTGCCATTTGCAACCTATACAGAAGTGTCAAAGGGACTGAAATGGCTTGAGCAGCACGTATCACTGAGCAAATCAGCTCATTGCCTTGCATAAGAATGGTGAATTTGGACTATGTATCCATATTAAGGTGATCAATAAAGTTATCATCATTCTTGGTAACTTCCCACGTCCAAGCAGCCCTGATTTCTCCATTCATTACCTGTCAATAAACAGAAAGGTTTTTGATTTTTGATGTCCCCCTTTCTAAGTGGTGTCATATTTTCGCCAATTTGAAGTACTCCAATCCTCTATGAATGACTTGCACAACTAACTTGGGATAAGATAAAATAAAAAAGTTGGTTTATTTCACACAAAACATGGGGAGGTGTCCATAACATCCACTTCTTTTTGCACTCATATAATAAAAGGGAGATAAGGGAAAGAAAAGGGTACAGGGCTAGGTCACAATAAAAATACAACTGATAGTTTTACATGAATCCAGAACCTGTTTCTTCAGAGAGTAAGTTGCTTGACTGTCACAGGGTGATCTGCCTTTCCAGAAATAAGACTTCCATGAGGAAAAAAAGCACATAGAGTTGAATTAAGCTCAAAGGCACCAGTTCCAACGTTCCTGTAGTTTACATTATCAATGAGGGCCTGGCAAGCGTACTTGGACAGAAGACAGAGTTCCCTCAGATGCTACTTGTTTGACAGATATACACAGTGATAGACTGTTTGCCCAGAATTACTGTTCTCTTTGGAACTCAAACAGTGGCAGAGGAAAATTAAATTAATTAAAGGATTCAGACATCTCAAGTCTTGGCCAGGTCACAGTGTGATCTTGGTTTGATTAATGGGGGCCCTGGTTGAAACCTTTGGAAATAGGGATGGGGTGGGTGTCCTAGCAAGTCTGAGGGAGTGGGGAATGCCGAGTATATGTATTGGGAGTGGGTAACGAATCATATTCCATATCTTTAAGCCGTCAAACAGAACAGCCATGATGTTATGCTGATGCGTTCAATTGTCTGTGTACACGATCATGAAAAAGGGATTATGGTAGGTGCAGACTCAATGGGCCGAATGGCCTCTTTCTGTACTGTAGGGATTCTAAGTTTGAAGTTCTAAGTTCTAATTTCGAAACTAAAAGTCATGAGTTCAACTTCCAACATAGTACGCAATGAAGTTGGACTTGATAAATTGAATAATTTATGGGAGCACATTGTAAAAGCCCACTTCACGTAAAATATCATCACTACCTTAGCCTACATGTGGAAATACGTGGTTGACACATCAGAGGCAATTTTAATCCTTCCTTTCCATTGGCAAATGGACAATCAAAATGAGCAAGGACTCATTGAAATCCGACATGAGTCCCTTCATCCTCAACTTTAATCTGCTCTTCTGAGCAGGCAGCAAGATCACTTGTTTGAAATCCATATTAAGTGAATCCAGGTCTGACAATGTCAATGGGCTCTAATGCAATTTTAACTTAAAATTGAGCAAGGAAGCCTATGCAGTTTTGCAAAATATAAAAACAGTGCAAAGAAGATCGGGGTCCAGAAGAGAACTTTTAAAGCAGTTTTTTTTTGTGGAAGCAGAAAAGGCACTAAGTAAAGATTCATCCTCAACCACTCCAGCCTTTTGCCTCATTTCCTCTGACAAGATTTCACCAAAACCCCTTCGCCCTGAACTTAATGTCCTTCTGCTGATCCTTCCTCTGATGCTGGTGGGTAGCCTCTGGTCATCTGAACTTTTGTCTGACCCTAGTTGGGCAGCTGATTGGTAACGTTAGTTGTAACTTACAACTCCAAAAATAGGACGTAACTCATTTCAAATTTTAAATGAATTATGTCCTTTGGTTTTGTCCTACCTTAATTGTGCATGTGGAAAAAATTATGCTGATTTCTTCAATTTAGGCTGAATAAACTAGCACTGTGATTATTCATATTAGAAGTGTTTTAAGTGCACTCTTTTGAGAGAAAAGTAATACAAGTCAGAAGTGATATCCTAATGGGAAATCTGTTACTGAAACATGAATATATAGTGATAAAGTAGTTGACAAAAGAAAAAGTAATTTATACCTATTATTTTTCCACATTTTAAATGAACTACTTTGCCTTAGTTGAGACAACCAAAAATAATTGATAAAATATAACTCATCAGACTAATGTAGGAAACAAATAAGTACTAAACAATTTAGAAATTAATGCACTGATTAATAAATGATACCACTCAAATTAAATTCCTGATTTTTAACAAATTGGCAGTTTAAAATCACAACATTTGCCCAAGTAACATGTATTTTCATACAATTCAAGGAAGTCAAATCTGCTATCTGCTAAATGTGAGATTCAAAGGTCTTCCTCATAAGTTAAGTATGCGATGTTGTTACAAAGAATAGGGACAAAACTCAATAGATCCAAAAATAGGAGTGGGAGTCAAAATGCAAGCTTAAGCCATGCCTCATTCATTCCAGTGCAGACAGTTTACGAATACTATGCTGCTAGCTAATGTAAATGATGGTACTCTGTAGCTTAGCGCTAAGTGCATTGTTAAGTGGCTGCATATTTCAGCATGAGCCCCAATTCCTGTGAGGCCAGCACAACTCAAAGTTTACCGGCCCTACTTAAAACAAAGCTCTAATTTTACACACTACTCAATTCACAACAGCACCTTCACTGATCTATCAATCTCTAAAAACACAGCACATAGCCAACATCGAAGCTTTGTCACTGAAAGCCTCATAACCATATTCCAGTCTGCGTACATTGCCAACACAAAAGCCACAACACCCAGACATACTGCACCATAATCACTGCCACACTTCCATATCTCTTGCAGACCAAGTAATGCACAACCTCAGACAGTAAAGCTAACAAGTGGTTGTAGTGGTGATGACGGAGATATAGCTGAAAGTCATTATCTCATGTGGAAATGATGCTTGCCATCATTGGAATGGCAACGAGTGTGGCTGTCATCAGAGATGCGGGTTTATCCCAAAGAAGATTATCATTGAAGGTGACAGTATGTTCAAATCTAATCCTCCTTCTCACACCCATTTCCCCCTCATCCCATAGGGGTTGGGGAGGGAAGCAGTGAACAGGAAAGAAGTGGTGAGTGAGAGTTAGAGTGGAGATGGTGAACAGAAGAGTGGTGGTGAGTGGGAGAAACAATGAGTGGGAATGTTGGGGATAGAATCAGTGAGTGTGAGAGAGTTGGCAAGTAGGAGATACAGTGAATGGAAGGGAGAGCTATTTTTAAATGGGATTTATCCTGTGAGGTGGGGGGGGGGCGGTATCTGAGGCATAGCATGATGTCAGACTTTAATGTGCAGCTGGCGGACAGTCACAGGGATGAGGGTCTGGACTGGTGAACTGAATTCTGGAGTCAGAGAGTTTGGAGTCTTCTTTGTGACACACCAGTGATGCTGGGAACTACTCTCACAGTGTCCCAGTTCCAAATGGGACCATCCTGAGACCTCTTTTTGCTGGACTGGGCCTCAATAATTAACCAATGATCACATATCTCCTAGCTTGGTTTCAGCACAGAGAGGCAAATTGATGCTATGTAGTATCATGGAGAGAGGTCATTGTTTATTTTGGAGTAATTCCTATGGTGAGGAGTTATTTTTGGGAGACATAATGCTACGGTGAGAGATTTTTGGAGGAAGATTGATTGCTTGATGAGGGGTTTAATTGGCGCACTTTGGAGTGATGGTCTTTGTGGCAGGGTGGTGTGGGGGGCGATGTTCTAGTATGTTATGTGGTGGGAGTCTTCTGGGAGATTTAGAATCATGATGAGAGGTTTTTTGAGAGATTTCTGAAAGACTTAGTACTTTTGTGAGAGGATGGAATGGAGGGATTTATTGCTATTGTGGAGGGCTTCCAAGTGTGACAAGTAAGACTTTAACAACAATTATTGCACCTGGGAGTTACTAGTTGATGACAGAGGAAAATGGTAACACCTGTGGCCTTCTGTAGACAACCATCAGTGGTTTGACCACAGATGCCAATGCTTAAAACAACAACAACCATCATAACAACTAATAATTTCATGTGGCAGAATATAAGGATTGGTGTCTTCAGCCATCAGCCAGCAACAGTGTGCCATATAGACACCCCATCTGAAATGGATTGCTTGCTGCTTGTCTATCATCATAGGATGATGAAGGATGCAGATGGTAATATTTCAATAAATTCTACTGTACATGATCTTTCTGTTGTTGCTGCATATTGAGCTGCATGAATTTAAAAGCATTAGCTGGTGTTGAGTTCAAAAATGGCACTACTAAAGTCAATTCAATATTTTCCTCCATTCTGAAACACAGATATTCACCACTATTCTCTGTCCATTAACCAATTTTATAATCACACTGCCACTGTTCCTTTCTCCCCACTAACAATTCTAATTATATGTTTAATATAAGTTAATGTCCAGATATAGAGTACATTGAACTGCATGTTCAGCTTCCCCCATTGTGCATTGATTTTTTCTTACCATAAATCAAAATAAACTTGACTTTTCATGGAAGCAATCATTATGTCTCTCTTAATTCAAATATTTGCTGATGAATGATTGGAGAGCATTAACACTGAGTTAAGAGTAACCCCTAAGAAAACTTCAAAGCAGCAATGTGATTGTGTGTAAGCAGTGTTGGAAAAAACCCCAAAGTATTCACCTACGTTTCCAAATCCATGGCAGTAAACACAACTGCATTTTGGAGGTGGATGGAATTATTGTTATTATAGACAATACAATTAACTATTAACAAAGTGTACCAGGATCTCGTTTATAAAACATTTTTTCCCACATCAGCATTAGGAGACTGATGGAACTACAGCAATCAAAAATACTGTTCAACAACTCCCCAGCACAGTTCAGGCTGTTTCCTAACACATGGTTCCCATAAGACTTCAATGATGTGAAACCAAAGCTGTTATACATGGTGAAAATTGTAAAACATTTCCAGACTTCACAATTAACCTCTAATTGCAGTATATAGTTCACTAGAAGTTGCAAACACATTCTCTTGTTTCTCCAAAAAGCTGAAAAATATTGCAACATCAAAAAAATAAATACAGGTTAAAAGTAATAGTTACATCTATTTTCAGCTCAATTAAATTGTAAATCCTAAATAATACTACAAGATGAATGAGCACTCTACGTCCTTGTCCAGAAGGAATATTCCTGCCATGTGGTTTGGCCTGTTAAAGACTGACAATTTCAGTGGTCTGTAATTTTTTTTTTGGTCTGAATCCTGCAAAGGTTTTGTGCAACAGCTTAATTCGAATTCTTAAATCAGTTCTTAGCATATGGAAGTAGAACTGTATATAACTTTCCATCATTTACAACAAAGATCTGCTGCACATTCAAACCCGTGAAACTAAGTTGAGTAACGAGAGAAGTTCCAAACATAATGAGCTAATTTTTTCCTTTCATTTCAACGGGCTTTTAATACTGGCCTTAAATTGTTTTGTTATCTTCCAATGCTTTATCAGATTTTCCAAAGTTTCTTGGTTAGTTGTATTTTTTTGTGTTCAGCTTTCTTTCCACATTAGAGCAAGGTCGAAATGTTTCTTTGGAAAGAAAACCATATAAATATTAAGAAAATCATGGCAATCGAAGCATTTTTCCAATGCTCAGATGGGTAGGAAATTGATTGAAGAACAAATAAGAAAATAAGCTGTTACGTTTGAACATAGAAGCATAGACAATTACAGCTCAGAAACAGGCCTTTTTGCTGTGTTGAATCATTTTTTTGCCAAGTCCCACTCACCTGAACTTGAACCATAGCCCTCCACACCCCTCTCTTCCATGAACCTGTCCAAGCTTTTCTTAAATGTTAGAAGTGACCCCACATTTACCACTTTATTAGAAATGTTCAGTCCATCTCACTGCACAATCAAGTGCGTGTTTCAGAGTCCTTTGCCAGTTAGCGGGACAATTTAAAATTAATGATAGGGGTTGCTTTGAAAGACTACAATTATTAATTTCATGGTTGAGATGTTATAAATTGAAAGAAAAAAATATCAAATATATGAACAGACATCAAAGCCAGTTTACCAGCACACAAGTTATGCCATCAATCACATGTGCAAATTTGTGGCATGACTACTGAATTGGTCCAGCAACATTTACAGTTTTGTCATCTGCCCCATCTCTTGCGATCATCTTCTTCCCCATCAAGTAGGAAGTGGAGTTGCCTCATTGGTATATTTGTCAAAGCAGGGGAATAGTTCAGAGCTGTCATGGTTATTTGAATATCAGATTTATAAACATCCAGAATCACCCAACGCTCATCTCACAAAGCTCACAAACAGCATCGTCCAAGATATTTAATGCTCTGTTACCTTGTGCGAACACTGACCTGCGCCCACAATGACAAAAAATGAACAATTGGTGAAATATTGTTTCCCTTTCAACAGAGCTCACTTACAAGATATTAATTGTGCTTAATGGTTTGATGCTGTACATTCCTGTTGAGGGAGTGTCTAATAAAGGGATATGATTGGCAATAACTCTGAGTTTGATAGGAACATAAAACTTTACCTTCCTTTATTTCTTCCATGGTTTCCTATGAAATGATGTCCAGGATAATAGTTGTTTTTTTTTAGTATTACGTAGATGAACAGAATGATTGAGCAACTGAATATAGTGAGTTACATGTACCTAACCTGCAATCCATCCAGTTATAGTGACCCATGTATCACGACATTACACCAAATGCTTTTATGTGTGAAACCTTTTGAAGATGGGTATATGCCAAAATATTTAATTATAAGTTGTAGCTTAAATGTGTTCACTGCAGACCACAGATGAGCAGGGAAGCTCATTCACCTCATTCGCCTGACAAAGGCTATAAAGCCGAAAGCTTGTGAGTTTACTATCAAATAAATCGGTTGGATTTAAAACTGGTGTTGCAGACTTCTAACTGTGTTTACCCCAGTCCAACGCCGGCATCTGTACATCATTGGACTTCAGTATGCAGATAATGCTTGCATCTGCGCACACTCGGGGGCCAAGTTCTAAGCCATCATCAACACCTACAGGAGTCAAGAAAGCATCATTACTGCTGGACAGGCTGTGATAATTAATGGGTAATTTTGATTACCTTTTTGCTATAACAGATAGGCTGTAAAGAACTATATTATTCCTGCATGTTGTTGCATTTTACTTACCATGAGTGATAAAATCCACTAGTTAGAGCCTAAAGGTCAACATCCCAGGGGAAAACTAATAGTACCTGAAAATGGGAACAAGGATTGCAATGTAAGATTTACCTGGACCTGTTCAAAGTAATGCAGACAGCATATAAACTTTCCTCAGCCTGCTAATTATTATGGTATTGGTGTTCTGTCCAATGCTAAATGCACTGTTAGGTAGCAACACTCCTCAGCAGGTTGTCCAAGAATGTGTGAAGTTAGCATTATTCAAAACCAGCCTGCACAGTTCAAAACCAACTCCAGGAGTGGTCATGGTGAAGGAGAAATTCATGAAGATGAATAACCTTGAAGAATTAGACAACACACCAGAGAGCCTGTCTCAATGTTCCCTGATGTAGTACTGAGGGGTATATGTAGAAGCCACAGAGGAAGAGAGAAATTTGCTTTCCACAGGAGGTCCAGAGGTGCTATAAGCAATCATTAAGAAGGTAGTTCAAGCATATTGCTATGGAATTCAGTACCAGCAGTCTCAAGGGACCTGGATGGAGTGACCCAAGAAATCTAATAATCTCATGAGAGTGCTCCAGGTCAGTGAAAGCATCTTCATGTGTTGTCCTTTTAAGTAAACTGCTAGCTTCACAAATTGTTCCATTTATCACACCCCATCATTCACCAACTTTATTAACCATGACTCAACCTCATTCTCATAGCTTCACCTCACCATCATACACTTAGCATTGCTGCAAGCTGCACATTCACATCTCACAACTTTCGCATGCTGCCTAATATTCAACTACAGCAAGCACACCCAAAACTTTGCACCATACTCATTAAGACACTCCCTGCCCTTTTGCTGGACCAAGATAAGATAGCATCTAACTAGCAAGGAATAGACTTGGCTGCATGTCTTCACCCACAGGCAGGAGATGGTGTTGGAAATAATTGACACAGAAATAACTGAGGATGTGGTCAGCAATGGGGATGTAACTGGTGATGATAACATATGTTCCTACCTAAGCCACCTTCTCAGATTTCACTTCATCCTCATCCTGTAATCTGTGATAATTCACAATTGAAGATAGTATAACCATGTAACTCTTGCTTTGATCTTTCCCTCACTCCAGCCTACTGTTGAGTCCTTATGCTTTCAAATACCTAAGAACTGCCCACCTTGTCAGTGGATTGAAGTCCAAGAGGAAGAAGGGTTTGATGAAGAGGAAACCCATTCATTTGCTATGACACTCCATAAATTTAGAGCAACACAGCACGGGAAACAGGCCCTTCGGCCCAACGAGCCAGCGCCGCCGTCATAACTATATAGTAACAGTTCCATTATCCTATCCTAATTTTAGGTTATTCCTAATATAGAAGAGTCTAAATGTAGGGACAATTTGTTTCCCAATCAGCCTAAGAGCGAATTTTTGGGATGTGGGAGGAAACCGGAGCGCCCGGAGAAAACCCACGCAACCACAGGGAGAACACGCAAACTCCCGCAGACATCGGCCCAATTCCAAGTGTCTGCACAGCTACAGCGATAGTCACTGAGCTGTCATGGTGCCCTTCAGATGGTCCAGATAAAGCACTCATTTACAACATGAAGCACCAGGCAACCCATGAATCAACATCCAAGAGCTGTCCTCGCACCACCTGCCGAATGCATGCTCCTTGTTGGTCAAGTATGGACCGAATTACCTGTGGAAAGAAAAAGCCATAGTTAAACAGTCCTACTATATCCCTCTATCTGCATAACGCTCATGTGGCTGTCCAAGAGACCCTTAAACAGCCCTAGCGTGTAAATGTGGGTAATGCAGAAATAGTCAGCATGGCTTTGTCAAGGGCAGGTCGTACCTCATGAGCCTAGTTGAGTTCTTTGAAAATGTGACTGAACATATTGATGAAGGAAGGGTGGTGGATGTGGTTTACATGGATTTCAGCAAGGCATTTGATAAGATACCCCATGCAAGACTTCTTGAGAAGCTGAGAGGGCATGGCATCCAAGGGGCTATGGCCTTGTGGATCCAGAAATAGCTTGCCTGCAGAAGGCAGAGAGTAGTTGTGGATGCGTCTTTTTCTCATGGAGGTCGGTCACCAATGGAGTGCCCCAAAGATCTGTTCTAGGATCCTTGCTGTTTGTCATTTTCATAAATGACCTGGTTGAGGAAATGGAAGGATGGGTTAGTAAGTTCACCAATGACACGAAGGTTGGTGGTATTGTGGATAGTCTGGAGGGATGTCAGAAGTTGCAGCATGACATAGATAGGATGCAAGACTGGGTGGAGAAGTGGCACATGGACTTCAACCCAGTTAAATGTGTACTGGTCCATTTTGGCAGGTCCAATGGGATAAAGGAGTACAATATCAAGGAGAGGACTCTTAGCAGTGTTGAGGAGCAGAAGGACCTTGGGGTCTGGGTCCATAGGACTCTTAAATTGGTCTCGCAGATGGAGAATGTGATCAAGAAGGCATATGGTGTGCTGGCCTTTATTAATCAAGGAATTGAGTTTAGGAGTCAGGAGGTAATGCTGCAACTTTATAAGGCCCTTGTCAGACCCCACTTGGAGTACTGTGTGCAGTTCTGGTCACCTCACTAAAAAAAGGACATGGAAGCTATTGAGAGGGTGTGGAAGAGATTTACAAGGAAGTTGCCTGGATTGGGAGGCATGTCTTTTGAGGATAAGTTGAAGGAGCTAGGTCTCTTCTCCCTGGAGAGATGAAGATTGAGAGGCAACCTGATAGAGGTTTATAAGATGTTGAGAAGTATAGATAGGGTGGATTCTCAGAGGCTATTTCCCAGAGCTGAAATGGTCACAATGACAGGACACAGGTTTAAGGTGCTGGACAGCAGGTACCGAGGAGATGTCAGGGGTAAGTTTTTCACTCAGAGAGTGGAGAGTGAGTGGAGTCGCTGCTGTCGGTGGCAGTAGAGGTGAAATCGCTGGGGTCTTTTAAGAGACTTCTGGATGAGTACATGGGATTTAATGAGATTGAGAGTTATAGATAGTTCTATGCCTGGTAGGTATGGAGATGATCAGCACAACTTGTGGGCTGGAGAGCCTGTTTGTAGTGTAGTGTTCTATGTTCTATGTTCTAATTCTTGTGAGTAAAAATAGCCAGAGAATGCCAGGATTAAAAACTTACAAACAAAATGGTTTCTTTTATTAAAACAAATTCCTGCCTCTGCATGAGATTCCCTCTGCTGGTACAATTTTGTATGGTAGCTTCAACTAAACAATATGTACATATTTCAAATTTCAAAATAGGAAAACACTACAACCCTCCCATTCTTAATAAACTAGAGACATCAACATGTTTCAATGATTCATCTCCAAAATGAAGAAAATAAACGTAAGCTCACATTGAACATTCAATCAATTACACACTCTAACTGTTGCATTCACTTGAACTATGTACTCAGTGGTATACAATGACATAAAAGATTGTTCAACAACTGAAAACAGCTCACTTTGTCACATGGTCAATTAGGTAAGGAAACATTTTCCATCACAAGCAACACATTTTTCTACAATCAGGTATGTTCTCATTTAACTCATGCTTTTCATCTGAGATATTGTAGAATCAGATTCAACTCTTACAAACAATGTGTTCAGTGTCTTAAAGAATGACCCACTTAGTGTGATAATTTGTGAATCATTCTTAGCAGTGCTCATTGATCCTTTTCTCCCTGTTGTAACAAATGGTTGAATGCCACAAGTGGTTGCTTACTTTCCAACATGAACATTGCATTTTACAAGCACTTTATCTCCTGGCTTTAGCAATGCAGCTCATAATTTCATATCTTGCTCTGCATTCACTCTCATTCAATCCTTCTGTTCTTGATCATGTTCAAGTGCATGTTGATCATTATCTCTGCAGGGTAGATAAGGAAAATGTGTGCACATAGGAAGTGCAAAGGTGAATGCGGCTGGAGATTTTCCAGCAGTCAAGTGAGGAGTCACTTTGTAATTGTAACTGAAGTAATACAACTCTTGTTTCCATAACTTGCTCTCAACTGTAGTTTATTTCAACTCTTGTAAAGATCACTTGAATTCTCCATTAACTCTTGATCAACGGCATATTATTTGCAAGAGGTGAAACCGAAATGCTTCACAAATTTACTGAACTCATCCATTGCAAGTATGTTCATTGTCATTATCACCATTTGAGGGATTCCAAACAAGATGAAAATATGGTCAACCGTTGGAATGGCTGCTTTCGTTGAAGTAGATCTAATTATTTCTGCAATTGGAAATCTGTTGTTGTCTTCAGTGACAACAAGCAGGTATTCACTAGTGTGCAAATCTGCAAAATCAATGCTAATCTCAATCTGTGTTCCTTGTTAAGAAACCCACTCAGGTTACTAGCAATTTATACTGTTCAGACCACTTGATATTCTCCCTTGTGGATTCAGCCTCCTGCGTCTTGAAAATTCCGTGCCTTTGGAAGTTATCATTTATATAGGCCTACTGATCTCTGGTAAACATTTTTTCTGATTTGGTAATTCACATCTCAATTTTTCTAAACACCTACTAATCTTATTACTGAGAAAATCACATCTCATTATTCCTCTAGATGCCTGCGATTCTTTTACTTGTCTCTTACTTTGCTTTCATCTCAAGTTCAACTGTTAACCGTGCTACTACCCAAATTCTTAACAGTCCTGCAGGTAGTTCAGACATCTTGACAGGATCATGAAAATTTGAGATTATGGTTGTAACTGATTTTGTATTTAACCATGTGGTCAATTCTGTGAATCTTACCTTTTCCTTAAGGAGTTACTCGGTTTTGATGATTCCGTGGTGGTGGTCATGTGCTATATCGATAACACATTACCTCAATTCACAACACAAGATCAGATGTGATTGTAATGATGAGCTCATTTTGAACAATTTGAAGACCTTGTGGTTAACAAATGATTTTGTTTGAAGACACTCTCTCAATCACAACTTTTCATTTTTGTGATTCCATAGGCATGCTACATAGTCATCTTGTTTTGTTGCCACTTTCATATCAGTTAGTTGTAACAAGACATTGTTACAACTTAAATAGTTAAGATGTTGTTCAGCATCCTTTTCCTCGTAACTGTTGGTGATGGATGTCATATCTGTTGGATTGAGCTTGCCTGACTGACACTCAACACGGAACTCATACCCTTGTAGGTTATGTGCCCAGCACTCTATTCAAGAAGTTAATTAACTTTGTGGATTGTTGAACAAGCTTTCTAGTGGCCTATAATGGACTATGACTTCAAACTCACTACCATATAAATAGAGTTGAAAATGTAAAATGTGATTGAGAGCACTTCTCTGTCTTTCTCCGTTTGTGAATAATGCTACCCCTGGAGAGTTAGCAATCAGTTCTTTATCTCAATAGTTGGTGGTTTGCCTGCCGAGCCTTTTTGCATGGAACTGCACCTACACCAGTTGGGCTTGCATACACAACTAATTGGGTGATGTTTCTCAGGATTGAAGTAAGCATTTGTGTAACTTGCTGACAACTGTTGTTTGATTTGGCATGCAGCCTGTTTGTATCATTTAGTTTACTCCCACATGGTGATCTCTTCTTTCAGGTCGCGTAGGAGTAGTGATGTCAGGAATGAAGTGACTACATTACATGATCATTCTGTTAGATTCCAGATTTCCTCTATGTTTGTAGGATCTACAGCATTCACAATGCTCCAGCTTTCCATAGATCAGGCAATACAATCACTCACCAGTGTACACATGACCAAATAATTCAATACTGTTTTCTTTGAACAAGGACTTGTCTTTGTTCAAGATGAAGTTACACAAGTAAGCATGCATTAGGCATGTCTTGGGTTCACTTTCAGTAGGACCATAGATGAGAATGACATCAGTGATGTTCCACTTGCCTTCAAGTCCTTAAAGAGCAGGGTGAATCATCTACTGAAATACATCTGCTGCTGAATTGATTCCAATGTTGAGCCACTGTATCAAAAAAGTCCAATGTGAGTGGAGAACACTGTAAGAAACCTAGATCTTCTGCAAGTTCAACTTGATGGTAGCCTATATTGAGGTCAAGTTTGGCAAAGTTACATCAATGTCAGTGTCAAGTGTCTGTCTCATTGTGTTGCTTAGTTTGGTGACTGCATATCAATGCAGATTTGAATCTAGTTTGCAGTCTTGGGGTTCTCAGATCACATTTTTTCAGATGAGATGCATGGGCAGGCTCATCCCCAATTTTCTCAATCATGTCAAGTTCAGATGAGTGCAGACGTTCCTTCCTGACTAGAAATGTATTTGTTATCGATGATGCAGCACTGGGGTCTACATGCAGCTCATATGATAAACATTGACAGATATTCCAGTAACCATCTATATCTGAGCAGCCAATGATTACTGTGGCTGGTTGCTGCATCTATGTTCAAGGTCATCTGCCTCCTTGCTGCATTCTTTCAGCTTCTTGCTGCAGTACTCAAATATAGCACCTTTCTGTTCATGTTGATTTTAGTGGTTAGATGTTTCTGATGATCAATAAACATGAGCAAAGTAATTGGTTTTCTACAAGCTTTGAATTGTTTACCAGTAGCAGGAATTTGTTTAAACACTTCCATAGTGGAAATATTGTTTGGACAAGCTCTGTGAGACTGTTGCTATTGCTTCACAGATGAATTCTTGACTTGTGAGTAATGAATAGTGATCATAGGACTAAACTTGGGCCGGGATTTCATGGCCCCGGTATGGTGGGTTCTCCTGCAGTGGATGGAGTATGGTGGGATGGCACAGTGGCACAATGATTAACACTGCAACCTAGAAGCACCAGTGACCTGTCAGTAACTCGATTCCCTGCTTGGGTCACTGTCAGTATGAAGTTCGCATGTTCTCCCTGTGCCTGCATGTGTTTCCTCCGGGTGCTCCGGCTTCCTGTCACAGTCTGGAAGACATGATGGTTAGGTGCATTGGCCATGCTAAATTCTTCCTCGGTATACCCAAACAGTCACTGGAGTGTGGCAATTAGGTGTTTTTCACAGTAATTTGATTGCAGCGTTAATGTAAGCCCACTTGTGAATAATAAATAAACAAACTTATAAATATAATAATACAAGTCTTTTAATTATCCATTGACTTTGGTGAGAACGGAAGATCCAACCATTGAAAGGAGACACAAAATTCCAGCCTTGGAATGTAATTTTTGGCAGCCTCAACTTCCGTGTCTGTGGACTCGGAAAGCAATAATAACCTTGCTAACTCCAAAAGGTCAGACGTGTTTTTGTTGAGCACGTTTCAGCATAGTTGGCTGGAGAGGCAACTTTTGGTGATTTGTGTTTTGACTTCTTTTTTGAACTATTCCACATCACCAAAGCCACATTTGACTGCTAGTTACCCCAAACCCATGCTCATACAGGTCAATTGTCTCATTGGCTTCTTGTTTTGTGTGTCTAAAGGTGATTGTCTTGATTGTAAAATGGGACGTTAGTGCCTATGTATTTGGGTCATATTCCTTAAGTGTTTCAAAGATATCTTCTCATACCACTATAATGTCTAATTCTTTTTATTAGCTATGATTATGCAATAGCCAATCAATTATCTGCTTGGAGGTGCAAGGTCTATCCAACACACAAGCTGGGGCAGGCAATGAGGGATGAATCTCAGCAGCACTGATGGAAAATGCTGCCCTCTATGCAATTCTGCCTTGTTCAGGCAGATCACCGCAGCAGCAGTTCCATGATTTGGCAATGCCTCCCAGCAGCTCTTCCCAGGCTGCAAGGTAGCCCTTGTCTGGTCAATTCCTCAGAGTGAAACTGGGCAACTAAGTATGGAGTGTGAATGAATGAAACGGCAGTTGTTGTTATTTCCCTTCCCACACTTGGTGGTGCACATGGCAGACTTTCATCTGATCTCATAACAAGGTTTTTTTTCTGGAACAGGTCACGCTAGAGGTTTATAGCTGGAGGGACACCACTCTGCATCCGGTATGAACTCAGCTCCTCGAGCTCAGAGGCAGGGATATTACTCACGACGTCACAAAACCTCCTATGAGATGACAGTAGATCAATATAAAGATGAATCTTTTTTGAAAGATATTGAAAGAATAATAGGAACAATGTATGAGGTTGATCCAAGCCTTTTCTGTGTGTCTCTCAATGATGCTGTGGTGCAAGGGATTGCTTATCCTGTGTAACTGCTCAGCAACTTTCTCTACATCCTTCTCATCAAATGAGGACTAGCAATTAGTAAAGTCCTTATTATCCAGTGCTTCCCGTCTCTGCAGCATTAGATTACGCAGACTGAACAGACCAGGACAATATGAGAGATCCTTGATGGAGTATTCTGAAGGGCTCCACTGAATTGGCCAAGGCAATTGAATCTCATCTTTGCGGCTCAATGGCCTACCCAATGGTTGCTCAGGTGGACCCATTGCAAGTATTGTATCTCTGCTTGGTTGCAATGAGTGTGTTCCTCATTGGCATAAGTATCCATGTCTTCGTTGTGTTAAGATGTACTTGGTTCACCCTCAGCCATGGATAGATCAATTTTCACATGATAGGCTGTTAATGTTCCGAATCAGCGTACTTCTCCAGTATATTCAGCTGCTATTGCTGTGACAAAAATGCCAGTGTCTGGTCCTCCTTCCCCCCGTGCCATTCCTCTACATGGGAGACATGAGGAGTGCAGCAAGCGGTTGGGATGGTTGGTGCCATGAAGACATGGTATATCAGTTTCATACCATCTCAACTGTTGGTGGAGGTCTGAGTGCCAGTGTCAGCGAAGACCGTAACTCTCAAGGAAGGCCGTCACCAACGTATACACTGTGCTGTACATTAAGCTGCACCCGCCCTGGTGGGATTTGAACCCAGGTCCCCAGATCTGGATCATTAATCTAGTGTTAATACTACTGCACCACTGCCTTCCTTAGTGATCAAGAGGATGCTGTAAAGGCCTATAACAGAAGGATGGCAAAGTATGGGACTGTTAAACAATGAGGATTTGGGGTTGTATTCACAGGAACAGAGTCAAAAAAGGCCATCCCAATAACCCATCAGGAATAAGCATTTGATTTGATTAGATTTATAATTGTCACACGTATTAACATACAATAAAAAGTATTGTTTCTTGTGTGTTTTACAGGCAAAGCGTACTGTTCATTGAGAAGGAAAGGAGACAGTGCAGAATGTAATGTTACAGTCAAAGGTAAGGTGGAAATAAAGATCAACTTAATGCAAAGTAAATCCATTCAAAAGTCTGACGGCAGCAGGGAAGAAATTGTTCTTGAGTCAGTTGAAACGTGACCTCAGATTTTTGTATCTTTTTCCTGAAAGGAGAAAATGGAAGAGAGAATGCCTGGGATATGTTGGGTCATTAATTATGCTAGTTGCTTTGCTGAGGCAGTGGGAAGTATAGACAGAGTCAATGGATGGGAGGTAGGTTTGTGTGATGGATTGGCCACATTCACAACTTTCTGTAGTTCCTTGCGGTCTTGGGCAGAGCAGGAGGCATACCAAGCTGTGGTACAACCAGAAAGAATGATTTTTATGGTGCATCTGTATATGTTGTAGGTGACATGTCAAATTTTCTTAGTCTTCTGAGAAAGTAGAGGCATTGGTGAGCTTTCTTAAGTATAGTGTCAGCATGGGTGACCAGGATGGGTTGTTGGTGATCTGGACACCTAAAAACTTGAAGTTCTCGACCCTTTCTACTTCATCCCCATTGATGTAGACAGGAGCATGTTCTCCTTTACGCTTCCTGAAGTCAATGACAATCTCCTTCATTTTGTTGACATTAAGAGAGAGATTAATGTCAACAAAATGACATTAAATGACATTAAAGCCTTACTTTAGTAAGGCTTTTGATAAGGTGGCCCATGGAAGACTTCTACAGAAAATGCAGATGTGTGGAATAGAGGGTGATTTAGCTAATTGGATTAGAAATTGGCTGGCAGATAGAAGACAGAGGGTGGTGGTTGATGGGAGATATTCATCGTGGAGTTCGGTGACGAGTGGTGTGCCTCAGGGGTCTGTTTTGGGGCCCCTGCTGTTTGTAATTTTTATAAATGATCTGGATGAGGGTATTGAGGGATGGATCAGTAAATTTGCAGATGATACTAAAGTTGGTGGTGTGGTAGATAGTGAAGAGGGGTGTTTTAGTTTACAGAGTGACTTGGACAAGTTGCAGAGCTGGGCCGAGAGGTGGCAAATGGAGTTTAATGTGGAAAAGTGTGAGGTAATGCACTTTGGCAGGAACAATAAATGTGTAGAGTATAGGGCTAATGGTAGGGCTCTTAATAGTGTTGAGGAACAGAAGGATCTTGGTGTATGTGTCAATAGATCCCTGAAAGTAGGCAGTCAAGTGGATAAAGTTGTTAAGAAGGCTTATGGAGTCTTAGCTTTTATTGGTAGGGGGATTGAATTTAGGAGCCGCAGCATCATGTTGCAGCTGTACAAAACTCTAGTGCGGCCGCACTTGGAGTATTGTGTGCAGTTCTGGTCCCCACATTATAAGAAAGATGTGGAGGCATTGGAGAGGGTACAGAGGAGGTTTACCAGGATGTTGCCTGGTATGGAGGGCAGGTCCTATGAAGAGAGGTTGAAGGATTTGAGGTTGTTTTCGTTAGAAAGGAGGCGGCTAAGAGGGGATCTTATTGAAACATATAAGATGATTAGAGGTTTAGATAGGGTGGACAGTGATAGCCTTTTTCCTAGGATGGAGAAAGCTAGCACGAGGGGACACAGCTTTAAATTAAGGGGTATGAGTTATAGGACGGATATCAGAGGTAGGTTCTTTACTCAAAGAGTGATTAGGGAGTGGAATGCCCTGCCTGCAGCTGTTGTAGATGCGCCAAGTTTGGTGGCGTTTAAGAGGTTAGTTGATAAGTATATGGATGAGAAGGGAATGGTTTAGTTAGGAGGGGCATTGCTTTTTATTTTGGTCGGCACAACATCGAGGGCCGATGGGCCTGTTCTGTGCTGTATTGTTCTATGTTCTATTATTATTGCCACACCAGTTCACCAGATTCTCTATCTCATTCCAGTACTCCCTCTTGTCATTGTTTGAGATCCGACACACTACAGTGGTATCATCAACAAACTTGAAAATTGAATTGGAGGTGAATTTGGTCACACTGTCCAAAGTGTATAAGGAGTATGGTAGGGGGCTGAGAACACAGACTTGTGGGTACCGGCATTAAGGATGATTGTGGAGGACGTGTTGTTGCCTATCCATACTGATTGTAGTCTGTGAGTTAGGAAGTTCAGGATCCAGTCGTGGAGGGAGGTACCAAGGTCCAGGCCGCAGAGTTTGGAGCTGAGTTTCATGAGAATAATAGAGTTGAAGGCTGAGCTGTAGTCAATAAATAGGAGTCTGACATTGGTGTCCTTGTTATCTAGGTGTTCCAGGATTGAGTGCAGGGCCAGGGAAATAGCGTCTGCTGTGGACCAGTTGCGGTGGTAGACAAATTGTAGTAGATCCAGATAATCTGACAGGCTGGAATTGATTCATGCCATGACTAACCTTTCAAAGCACTTCATAATGATGGCTATCAGTCATTAAGGCATGCTGCTTGGTTTTTCTTAGGTAGTGGGATGATGGTAGATAGGGAAGCAGATAGGGACCTTGGATTGTATTAAAGAGAGGTTGAAGATGTCTGTGAATACCTCCGCCAATTGATCAATGCAGGATCTGAGTGCACGTCCTGGTACTCCATCTAGGCCAGTGGCTTTCCGTGGGTTGACTTTCAGGAAACCTGTTCTATCATCTGCAGTGGTGACCCCAGATACAGGTTCATCCAGGGTTTCCAGGGTGGAGAGCATGCTCTCGCTGATCTTTTGCTCTAAAATAGGCATAAAATGTATTGAGCTTATCAGGAAGGCGGGTATTGGAGCTGACAATTTTACATGCCTTCATGTTGTAGCCTGTTATGTCTTGCTGACTTTACCATAGTCAGTGGGGGTTAGTGTGGCTAACCTGAGACTCTAGCTTGGTCTGGTTACTGTCTTTTGGTATCTTTAATGGATCTGCTTAGATTGTATCTGGCTTTCTTGTATAGGTTCATGTCACCTCACTTGAATGCCTCAGGCTTGGACTTCAGTAAACAATGGATATCCCTGTTCACCCATGGTTTCCAGTGGGAACACACAGATTTGTTTCTTTGGCACACAGTCTACTACACACTTACTAATGGTCAGTTACTATAGAGGTGTACTCATTCAGGCTAGTCGCAGAGTTTTCATATGCTGACTAGTCCACTGATTCCAAGTAGCCCCGTAGGAGATCATCCAATTCCTCAGACCAACATTGCGCAACTTTCTTTGATGGATTTATTGCTTCAGCTGTTGCTTGTGAGCTGGGAGCAGAAGCACATCCTTGTGATCTGATTTGCCAAAGTGTGAGAGGCTGACAGAATGATAGGCATGTTTGTTATTTGTGTAGCAGTGGTCTAGGATGTTTGGGCCTCTGGTGGAGCAGGAGACATGTTGGTGGTAACTTGGTAGCACAGTCTTGAGCTTGGCCTGATTGAAGTCCTCGGTCACAATGAACAAGGCCTCGGGATGTTTCAGCTGGAACAGGTGACTCATCCAGAAACTCCTGGTTTACCATCCATTACTGCATCAGAGAGGTAACAGACTCTCTTTATGCCAGGAGAGGGCAATTCATTGTGTTCTCTCTGAAACAGGTAGAGCATGCACATGACTTTATTGAGATAATAGCCTTTTCCATTGGTGCATGCATATGGTTTTTCGGGTGTTGTGTCTCGATGATCAGATGCACTTTCATATGAAGGGTTCCAGTATTTTTGCAGTAAGCACTGCTTTTGTGAAACACAGACAATGTGCTTACAGTACTTGTTTACGTGGAATTGAGAGAAATGTTTCTGGCAAATACCGCCCAACTTGGCAGCCGTCATGACGACTTTATTCTGTATCAGTCTACTGTTTTAGGAATTTTGCAGCCACCATGTCAAGTCAGAGGGCGATTACTTGTCAACCATGTGTCAGCTGCCTCCTCTTCCTCCTCCTCTTCCTCCTGTTCCTCCCCTTTGCCTGAGGTGGTCACTGAAGCTCTAATAGGAAGGATTGTGCCCTCATTCTGGCCAGCTTGTGGAGGATGCAGCAGATATTCATGAATCAGGCCATATCTTCTCTTAATTACTGGAACTCATCTTCAGAGCAACCGAGAAATAACTACAGTTTCAACCATCTTTTCAACCATCTCGAAACAGCAGCTCTGCAGCATTACATATGGGTGTGTTATGATGAGGAGTTATGGGGAGAACAGATAGCTCTTGGCACCCAGCAGTCATCCTCTAATTTGATGTGCTGGCTGCAAGATTCCTGGAACTGGCATAGAATGAAGGCATCTTGATGCCTTCATCTTGTGCACTATGGCAGAAATAATAAATGTGTAGAGTATAGGGCAAATGGTAGGATTCTTAGTAGTCTAGATGAACAGAGGGATCTTGGTGTGTATGTGCATAGATCCCTGAAAGTAGGCAGTCAGGTCGAGAAGGTTGTTAGGAAGGCATATGGAGTCTTGGCTTTTATTGGTAGAGGGATTGAATTTCGGAGCCGCAACGTCATGTTGCAACTGTACAAAACTCTAGTGCGGCCGCACTTGGAGTATTGTGTGCAGTTCTGGTCCCCACATTATAAGAAAGATGTGGAGGCATTGGAGAGGGTACAGAGGAGGTTTACCAGGATGTTGCCTGGTATGGAGGGCAGGTCTTATGAAGAGAGGCTGAGGGATTTGAGGTTGTTTTCGTTAGAAAGGAGGCGGCTAAGAGGAGACCTTATTGAAACATATAAGATGATTAGAGGTTTAGATAGGGTGGACAGTGATAGCCTTTTTCCTAGGATGGAAAAAGCTAGCACGAGGGGACACAGCTTTAAATTAAGGGGTGATAGTTATAGGACGGATATCAGAGGTAGGTTCTTTACCCAAAGGGTGGTTCGGGAGTGGAATGCCCTGCCTGCAGCGGTTGTAGATGCGCCAAGTTTGGTGGCGTTTAAGAGGTTAGTTGATAAGTATATGGAAGAGAAGGGAATGGTTTAGTTTGGAGGGGCATTGCTTTTTATATTGGTCGGCGCAACATCGAAGGCCGAAAGGCCTGTTCTGTGCTGTAATGTTCTATGTTCTATGTTCTATGATTGCTGCCAGGATAGGAGGCATTTGCCAGCATGACGCATGTGGGACAGGAACCCTTCATATGACAATACATCTGATCATTAAGACACAACACCCAAAAAGCTACATGTGTGCACCAGCGGGAACGTCTTGATAAAGTCATGTGCATGTTCTACCTGTTTCAGAGAGAACACAATGAGATGCTCTCTCCTGGCACAAAGAGACTCTGTCACTTCTCTGATGCAGCAATGGATGGTAAACTAGAAGATTTTGTTGCAGATAAGTTGCAGACTGGAAGGGACCAGAAGTGGTGTGGATACCATCTTGATGCTGAAATGACACCCATAGGTGAAAACTGGGGTGCTATGGACATGGAATTTGTGGTCCCAGAATCTTGCATTGAGAATTTATATGAAATTCTGACACCACAGTACAAAGATGTGAGGGTTAGGTTGATTGGCCATGTTAAATTGCCCCTTAATGTCAGGGCGATTGGCAGGATAAATGTGTGATGTTATGGGAATAGGACCTGGGTGAGATTGTGGTTGGTAAAAACTCAATGGGCTGAATGGCCTCCTTTGGTACTGTAGGGATTCTATGAAACATTTGCGACATGGATGGAAACTGCTTTTTCCTGATACCATATGTAGAAGCTTCACCATCTGTGGATTAAAGGTCAGCAAGTCTCTACAATTACTTACAAAGTCATAGTTAGAATCAGTCTTGCTGTAAAGATAACAGGATAAATAAATTTCAAAGGAGGTCACGTATGTTTTTTTAACCTGACATTGAGGTTCAATGATAGATTAGGGTGTTTATGTTGAGCTTAACATATCCTCACTTTCATAAACTAGAAAACCAAAAAATGTAGTCCAAAGGAGTCCTCGCACTAACAGGTGAAACACAGAAATATCTGCCACGTATATTTAGCTTTTTAATGGAACTATTCTTATCCAAGATCAGACACGGGTGGCTATATCCTTTAATAACTGGCAGCTGTTTCGATAAATGGATCATAAATTAACATAACATTATACAAACAATTTGTGGCCTTCAAACCAACCTGTCATCTATTGAGGATGTTGCAGTCACTGTGAATTGTGACATGTTCCAGGCTTTAATATTTATGTTAGGAGTGATAGATCTGAATATAAGAACTTGGAACAGGAGTGGACCATATGACTTACTGAATCTGCTCAGCCATTTGTTACAATCATGACCTCGGACTCAAATTTTATTTCTTCAGCTTCCCATTCCCTTCGATTCTCTGAGATACCAAAAAGGTCATTGCAGTTTTAAAAATATTTAATGAGAGAGCATCCACAACTCTCTGCTAGAGGATTCCAAAGATTCACAATCCTCTGAGTGAAGGAATGTCTCCTCCTCTCAGTGCTAAATGATCATCTCGTTATCCTGAAATTGTGTCCCCTTATTCTAGATCACCCAGCTATGGGAAACAATCTTTCAGTATGTACCCTGTTATGCTCCTTTAGAATTATAGAATCATACAGTGCAGAAGAGGCCCTTCAGCCCATCGAGTCTGCCTCAGCACGCGAGAAACACCTGAACTCCCACTTAATCCCATTTACCAGCACATTGGCCCATAGCCAATGTAGGGCAATCTTAGGGCAAGTCTCTAAAATAATGATGGGCATAGATCAGCTAGATAGTCAATATCTTTTCCCAAAGGAAGGGGAGTCTAAAACTAGAGGGCATTAGTTTAAGGTGAGAGGGGAGAAATACAAAAGAGTCCAGAGGGGCAATTCACATAGAGGATGGTGAGTGTCTGGAACAAGCTGCCAGAGATAATAGTAGAGATGGGTACAATTTTGTCTTTTATAAGTGCTTAGAAAGTTACATAGGTAAATTGGATATTGAGGGATATAGGCCAAATGCAGGCAATTGGGACTAGCTTAGAGGTTTAAACAAAAAGAGCAGCATGGACAAGTTGGGCCAAAGGGCCTGTTTGCATGCTGTAAACCTCTATGACTCTATGATTTTGAGCACTACTGTAAAGTGGGTCATATTAGACATGCTTTCTGATAGGTCCTCTTCCCTGACTTGCACTTCCATTGGTGATTATTCTGATAATGAACAAGCTTCACTATCAACTAAAGTCAAAATTACCTCTGCCAGAAGTGTCATTTTGAAAGGTAGCATTCATTGCAACAGATGCAGCGGAAATGGCAAAACTGGGAGAATGGGATGGAGCCCTTACAGGAAGCGGGGTGTGAGGAGCTATAGTCGAAAAAGCTGTGGGAGTCAGTGGGTTTATGATGAATACTAATAGTCAGTCTATCACCAGAAATGGAGACAGATCAAGGAAAAGGAGGGAAGTGTCAGGAAAAGACCGTGTAAAGATGAGAAAGAGGCAAAAAAATCGATACATTTTTCAGGTCCAGTCAAGAACATGAAGTGGTAGTGATACATGTCATTAATGTAACAGATAAGGAATTGTGGGAACAAGCCTAAATAGGACAGGAACACAGAATGTTCTAAATAACCCACAAAAGACAGGCATAACTGGGGCCCATGTGGATATCTGTAGCCACACTTTTTATTTGCAATAAGTGAGACAAGTTAAAGGAGAAACTGTTGAGTGACAGAAAAGCTTCAGCTAGGCTGTGGAGAGTGGACAGGGACTGTTTGAGCCTTTGCTTAGGGAAGAAGCAGAGGGCCCTTAAACCATCCTGCTGGAGGATGGAGATGTAGAGGGATTGAATATCCATAATGAAAAGAAGATGGTTAATATCAGTAAACTGGATAATGTTCATATGAGGTAGGGCATCAGAGGATAAAAGTAAATTACTGCAGATGCTGGAGGAATTGTAAATATAGGCACGAAGAGATTAGGCAAGAAAGAGAAAATGGAATCACGATAGTAAGAAATGAATTCCATGGAGCAGAAATTGGCTGACATGATGGTCCGCCAGGCAACGCGACAGCTCAGTGATTATCGCTGTGCTGTGCAGATACATGGATTTGGGCCTGTGTCTGTGGGAGTTTGCGCATTCTCCCTGTCCTTGCGTGGGTTTTCTCCGGGTGCTCCAGTTTCCTCCCACATCCCAAAAATGTGCTCTTAGGCTAATTGGCAAAACAAATTCTCCCTAAATTGTCTCAAATTTCATTTTTAATCCATAGATCTATAAACATAGGGATCACAGACAGAGGTGGGAACTTTGGGGTGGCGGTGCGGGCTCATTGGGCCGAAGGGCCTGTTTCCTGTGCTGTTTTGTTCTTTATTCTTGACAGTCCGGTTTGTGAATTTTGGAAATTGAATCGTCAGGTTAACTGACCTTGCTAACTGTAGTTGGGTCATTACAAACGTATTTAGTCTTGCCGAAACATTAGCCAGAACTTTCTGGCCGTTCATGACAGTCCCACTGTCCCACTGATGGCTCACCCTTCCCCGCTGGTTTCACAATAGTGAAGTGTTCTTTTAATTGGACCGGAAGATCCCACCCCCAGTCAATGCTAGCTGCATTTGTAAATCCCGCCTATTGTTTATCCTCCCCTATGGAAGCAAAGGTTTATCCAGACTTGGGGTGAGATTTTCTGCACAAACTTGTCACTAACAC
This sequence comes from Sphyrna mokarran, assembly GCA_024679065.1. Lineage (NCBI taxonomy): Eukaryota > Metazoa > Chordata > Chondrichthyes > Carcharhiniformes > Carcharhinidae > Sphyrna > Sphyrna mokarran. The sequence goes on from JAGIQG010000006.1 coordinate 84,277,809, forward strand.
TGGAAAAATCCACCCAAGGCCAACAGACCTTTGCGTGGTTAATGTTCTGCACACTACAATTCCCACAGTGACCGAAATGGGAAAATTTCACCCTTGCTGCCTGAGAGATGAACGTTTCCTCTTATCAGGAATAAGTTATTCAAGGTATCTTATGGAAAATGTGTGCTGTGGCCTGGGAAGATCTTCCACATTATAGGATCTGAAATTCTTCCATCTATAAAATGCAAGAACCAATACTTATTGTTGAGGAAGTAAGTTTGTAATGTTTGATCTCTGCCCCTCTTCCAATTGAAATATTGCATTAGTGCTACACACATAGAGGTGTACCACCAGTAACTGTAAATGCAGGTTAGTTCACCTGACCCACCTTCTTGCTGATGTATGGAACTCCTTATCAAGAATGACCAACAGAATATGACTAATTTTGCACAGAAGCCAAAAGAAGAAATACTGTTACATTAAGAGAAAGATTGGAGGCCTGTCAGTCTGCCAGCTTCAGGTACATTTGCTTTGTGTAAGAATTGTGGAATGTTGCATTTCTAAGCTCCTTTAATGGTGCATAATGCCATTAAAATTAATTTTTGAGCATTAACAAAAGGTTGTTCCTCTGCATAACATCCCTTCTCAAGCATTATAGCAAGCGGGGTGCCAAAATCAGCTGCCTGCCCACCATATTTAAGTGAATAATTAAGGGTTAATGAGGCTTGTTTTCAAGCCAATTGACCTGATAATACAAAAACAGAAAATGCTGAAAAATCTAAGCAGGTCTGAAAGCAACTGTGGAGAGAGAATAGAGCCAATGAGCACCTCCATATCAGACAGAATAGAGCCAATATTTCGAGTCTGGGAAGGATTATCCTGACTCAAAACGTTGGCTCTGTTCTCTCTCCACAGATGCTGACAGCCTGCTGAAACTTTCCAGGATTTTTTGTTTTTGTTTTAGATTCCAGCATTCTTAGTATTTTGCTTTTATGGTTCTGATAGTAAACTGTTCATGCCATAAAACCTTTGAGTGTGGGCAGCACAGCAAGAGCAAAAAGCCTCATTTTTAAATATAAATATTTAAAGAGCAGGGAGGAAGGCTCTTCATAGACTGCTCTTTGCCAATCATGGAGTTGCCTCCTGTAGGTTGAACTTCCTCCAACTTCTATTCTACTTTGTGCTTTTTTCAAGCTCATCCCTTTCCCTTCTCATGCTCCTCAATCTAACCTATCCTAGTACTCCCAGTCTGAGATCCTGGATTTATCTGCTCAAAGGATTCATGGGCCTTAATCGTCTTTTACTTTTGCAGCCCTGATAGCAGCCACAGATGATTTCCTGACACCACCAGGATTGATGGACCTCCTGGCCAGTCAGATTTTCCAGTATCTTCAGAGGGCAGGTCTTCCAGTTCAATAAGGGAGTGGAAATGCCACTCGGCCCTTGTTGGTCACCTCGCCAAAGCAAGGCTAGTGTGATGCATGTTGGCTACACATCTACATGGTTTCTAGGAGATGTGCCATCTGCACCCTACATATTGTTCCACCTATGGAGAAGTGGAGAAGTTTGGCGGGGGATGCTTATTCTACATGGATGGATTGCTTAACTGGCTTATTTTAAAGCACTCCAATGTCCCCTTAATTTTTTCACTAGACAAGTAAATGTCTCAATTGCTCCAGGAGATGTAAGGCTAAACTCTACACAATAACATATTGTTCATTTTGCACCTGATTCGGTCTAGACCATACCATTGGAATTCAAAGGTATCTAAATCATTGTTGAATGGTATTGTGTAATATAATCTAACTAGAGTCAAATACATTGATGGTCTGTTACATTGTGCTCAACATTGTCTTTGGCTGCAGTGGAAAATCAGTCAGATAAACAGCAGTTAGAGGGAGAAGAAACAGAACACAATTTGTTGCCAGCTCCAAGAAATACTTATGACTATCTGATAGGAGAGAAGTTTTCTTGGCTGTCATTTATGCCCATTGCATGAATGGTTCTGTACCTGTCTCCCTCCTTCCTACTACACAATCTTTGTTATATCAAGACAATTCTTTGTATTCTCAATTTATACACTTCCAATTTAGGCAGTAGCTTCCAAAACCATTAAAAAATATTGGCATGAGCACCAACTTTCATACTATTTTAGGCTGAAATTATTCTATGACGGCATATATAGAACCTGTATAGAAGGTTATTTGCTTTGCATGGCTATTGTTGCCAGAGTATGTTGTTCATCCTTTTAAACATAGATTTATACTTACCCCAGATGCCATTTAAATGGCAGGAGCACATGAGGCAGCTGGCAATCCCTTTAAGATTGAGTTGGCGTTCATATCCTGATGGAGTCAGCATTGATGGGCATGGACTACATAATCCTAATGTAAACACCTAGATCCCAACTCTTGAATATTTGGCTTCATCAGTTTTGTCTTTAATTTATTGCAGAAGAAAACTAAGAAATGTACAGGTTGGGAAAATGCAGCCTAAGTGAATAGTACTGATAGAGCAGAATTTTTTTATTCTTTGATACGATGCAGGCATCACTGGCAAAGTCAGTGTTTGTTACCCTACTCTAATTGCCCTTGAGTGATTGCAGCTAAGAGATGATAAATGCATTGACCAGTGAAAAAGCTGGCTAAACAAAAAATAATAGGTGCAAAGTTTTTGCTAAGCTCCTTGATCTCAACTCAATATAATTCTGCATTCCATCTCAGTACACTGGTGCTGATTCTGTCTTCAGTTTCACTTCAACGACCACTTTATCAAAATGGAAGTGTCCAAGCTGTTAGTATATTAACAGTAAGGACTGTGAACTTTCACTTTTATAATGCCCATTAGCTCATCTTTAATGGGTTATTTTGGCATATTATCTAAGAAACACTGAATGCGCTCATATCAAATGCCCCTGTGTACACCTCAATTAACTAAATGGAGAAAAAGTTGATATGAGCACGTTAAGTATTCATGTATAATACTACCAGCAGTTATTGCTACCAATTATTTTCAAACCATGCAAATGTGTATAGTAATCAAATATGAAATACACCTCAGCAGGGAGTTCAGGAACAACTGATTGACTGATAAAGAAATTCAATGTATATCACTCTGACGATGAAAATTTAACTCTTTCCACAAATGCAGCTGTTGAGTATTTCCAGAATTGTCTGTTTTTATTTCCAGCATCCACAGTATTTTGGTATTTTGAATAGATTTGAATAGATCTTTGCCTTCCATGCAAAGAGTCCTTAATTACAGGTGACATATGGTACATGCTCTGAACATCAGGGCTGAATTTTACAATCTCACTTGTCCCAAAATCGTAAAATCTCATCCCAGGTCAATGGAACTTTCCATTGTCCATCCCTTGTCCATTCCAATTCCTGTAGTGGGCAGATAAAATTCTGGCCTCAACCTTAACAACAGTTTACATTTATAAAGCACCCCCATGCAAAAGATTATCCCAAATCAATTTAAATTACAATTTTATGGGGCAATTTTCAGTACACAACTCTCTATCTGAGGGGAAAGACAGCGTGAGTTCCAATCTTACTAGACTCTCGCTGGCAGAGTGGCATGAAACACATAGCAACACAACATAAAGCTAATTTTAACACATTAACATGTCAATGGCTCTCTAGCTCTCTGGGGCCTCCCCCTCACCGGATATTTAGCAAGTGCCAGTGTGATAAAATGCTGGCATCATTTACAACAGATTTATGTAAACATTAACCTGCTAGCACCCTCCACTGGTTGGAGAGAAGCACTTGAGGCCCTGCACCATGATGCAATCATCTCCTGCCATGGAGCAAACATCTTGCACCAAGGTCTCCACCGAAGACACCAACCTTGCAGTGTTAGTCTCAGTGCGCTGCAGTGAGGTACCATCACCAGAAGGCAATGGGACTTCTTAAATTAGCCACGCAGTCCATTGGAGGGATGCTGTCATCCTTTTCTGATACTTGCAGCTCTGCCTTTGCAGTTCCAGAAGCTTTGGGAAAGCCAGGCCAGGGGTGGATATCATCAGCAAGGTTCAGAGTCCTGAACTTCGCCATCCCTCTGAGTGCCGGTTCTCTGGAATGTTTCTGCCTCTGGCTGCTTTGGATCTTCAGCCATGAGGTGCTCACCAGTGAGGGACCCAGAAACCTGGCTATAGAGATGGAATGGGTGTGCGACAGAGTCCAGTGGAAGACTGGGAGTGGTTCACTTACCTTGACTGAATGAGGAAGAGCTTTATCTTCTTCTGACACGGCAGTGCCATCGACTTCTGAAGTGTGCTTGCACTGACCAGGGCTGCCATTGCATCCCAAGTGAGGGTGACTCTGCTGGAAGGCCACCTCCTGGAATGGGGGTGGAGTATGTCCCACCTCTGTTCCACTCCATTCAACATCTTAGTTACTGTCAAAAAAGTGCTGGAGAGCCATTTATATGTAGTTCCCACTGGTGCAGCATTACAGTCATGATGTACAGATGCCGGCATTGGATTGGGGTGGTAAGAACTCAGTAAGAATTTAGCAACACCAATTTATAATCCAACCAATTTATTTGATAGTAAAAAAGCGAGCTTTCGACTCTGTGTCTTCCTCAGGCAAATGCAGTGTTCTGGTCTGCAGAACAGAACACTGCATTTGCCTGAGGAAGACACAGAGTCGAAAGCTCGCTTTTTTGCTGTCAAATAAATCGGTTGGATTATAAATTGGTGTTGCTAAATTCTTACTGAGTTCGCAGCATTACAGGGCAGGCAAGTCAGAGGGAATATGCTGCTAGAATGGCATGAAACTCATGGGCATAAAACTTACCGCTAATGAGGCATAAGATTCGGCCCAAAAACATGCCATCAGTGGGAAACATGCTGATTTTTTCATGCCAGAACCAACACTACCATTTTTTGGTAAGATTATGTTCCATATCGTTCTGAATCATCCCATTATCCTAGATATTTTGGAATTATTGTTGAATTTATTGAGGTCTATGAACTGTATAATTTTAAGGAGATACATTTCCTCTATAAATGGATTATCTAAAATTATCATTGATACAGTTCCACTGAGGACCTTTCAGTAATTTATTTTAGAAATCTTTGTAAATTGACTGTGAATCAACAATCACATAGTCTGATAAGGAAATGGCAATCCGATCACTTACAATTGTTTAGAATCGCAAGTCCAGCAAAAAAACGAAATAGAATATGAAACAAACTTCTAATTATAAAACTAAAATACTGTGATATAAAATAAAATTGAATCAAAAACCACTTTCCAATTGTGTTTCAAAAATTAACTTTAAGCTAATCAATTGAAATTAGTTTGAATTTGATCATTATGACTTTACAATTTGACGTTTTATTGCAAAAATAGGTTCCAATAACTATAGAAAGCTTAGAAAGCGATTTCAGTAAGTCTTTCATAATATAGTTTGTAAATGTGTTCTTGGGACATAGCAAAAAAATGTCAAAATATAGGGGCTGTATAAATATCTAGCAGGAATACAGGAATGTAAAAACTTAGGAATGCACATGAATAGAAAAATACATTGCAATCCATTTGGCCAAACCTAAAGCTTGGAAAATACAATGCACAATTCTACTTCTGATCTTTCTCAACTCCTGTTCAATTATACCCCACTTTCCAATTGTGTTTCAAAAATTAACTTTAAGCTAATTCATAATATTTGTATTTACCATAGTTAATTAATTGATCCCAGTAGTGATATGAATGTCACGATTAGCCTTAGAGCTGTTAGGGATGGGAATTTGGCCAGAAAACCTTCTCCATCTTATATAGTTCCCCTGCAGTGAAGGGAATCATGCACTGATAGGCAATTGGCAAACCTGACCTTTACTTTTAAATAAATAAATTAGGAGGACTTGTGGTATAATGGTAATGCCACTATCTCTTGACCAGAAACTCCAGGTTCAAATGACCTGTTGGCCATGGAAGGAATGTTTTTTTATGTGTTTCAATGGGCTGATAATCAACTCAGGAATCTGTCCACCAGTATTCCCCTCATAGACTAAACAGTGTGGGTGTGAAGATATACTTGGATAATTACATTTACCATGTAATGTTATCTGTTCACTGTTCTGCACAGGTTTCTATTCCAGCAATACCTTGAGTTTTAAATTTTTACCCTGTGTCCAAATCACTGTTCGTTGAATTCCAGAATGAACCTTCCCGATTTGGTTGATCACAAGCCAGGGGCTCCCATCAGCCAAGTGGCCTCTTCAGGAATGTTTTGAGGGCATTCCTAGATCATTTCCAAAGTTGTTCTTGGAGTCTCCTGAATGACATATCCCATGGAGCTGGTTTTGAGCAGCTGGTGTCTTGATGGTGGGCAAGTTGTCTTGGGATAGAATGCTACTATTGGACCACCTTTCTTTGCCACTGGACATGGGCCATCTTGCAAAGGCTCTGCTGGAGTATTTCTCCAGTGCTTAACTGAGGTACTTGTTTTGGTTGTTGAAATCTTCAAAGCATATAGGAGCAAGATGATCACTACAACACAATAAACCATGGCCCAAGTCCTAGGTTTGAGATGCTGGTCCTTAACTATCATTTTTCTCAGTCAGCTAAAGGCTGATTTGGTACATTCTGGCATCAATGTCTGCCTTCATCAAAACCAGGCTTCAGGATTTGGAAAATCATCCACATTTTCCAGGATTGTGGCACTGATCATGATCTACTAAGGGGAGGATTTTTACTGTGGAAATTGGTTGGAAGAAGATTCTCCAGGTGTTTAGTGAAAGGCCCATTTTATTAAATGTTTCAGAGGAGTTAACAATGACCTGGAAATCTGAGTGGGCAAACACACACATGTGTCATTTGTATGCTGGAGCTCAGTGACTGAAGTAGGAGTGACTTTGGTTTTGGACTGAAGGCAGAGTGGATTAAACTGTTTCCCGTCTGTAAGTTATCTCCACACCTATAAGTGGTTTTCTAGAGGTGAGGTGCAGAGTTCTGAGAAAGGTAGAAAAGAGAGTTTGTCCGACAACACAGCTTTGTTTGACCCCAATATTCACTGAGGTAGGGGGCATGATGGTGAGGATCATGGATTGTATGTCAGCATGGGGTAGATGGAGGATGATAATTAATTTTTGAGGACAGAAAAATTTGAGTAGGATATTCCATAAACCTTTATGGTTGTCAGAATTGAAGGCTTTTGTAAGATTAAAAAAGGACATGTAAATTAACGACTGTTGTCCTTGCTCGCACTTCCCATACAGTGAAGATCATGTCTGCAGCACCTCTTGGTTGGTGTAAACCACACTTCTGATTTGATTTGATTTATTTTTGGCACATGCTAGTATATGCTAGTATATTATATGCTAGTATAAGTATTGTTTCTCGCATGCAATACAGACAAAGCATATCGTACATAAAGAAAGAAAGGAGAGAGTGCAGAATGTAGTGTTACAGTCATAACTTGGGTATCGGGAAAGATCAACTTAATGCGAGGTAGGTTCATTCAAGGATCAAAGAAAGAAATTGTTCTTGAATCGGTACATATCCTCAGATTAGAGGGCCCAGATTCAAATCAGGGTTCTTCTATTTAAGGTGGAGATTAGAAGAAATGCCTCCTCTGAGGGTCATTAATATTTGGAATTATTTTCCCCAGTGAACAGTGGAGGTTGAGTATACTTTTGATCTGAAAAGGAGTCAAGGGTTACGGGGACAGGCAGAAACGTGAAGTTAAAGATACCATCAGATCTGGCCATAATGTTATTCGATAGTGGAGAATCTCAACACACCATTTCCTCGTTTGCCCTAACGCTATCCTAGTGATTATTGCCGGCACCGGGATCAGCACTTTGAATTTGACAAGCTGTCCAGTGCTAGCATTTCTGGGGTTCTCCGCCCCCATGGAGCATAAAGACGCAGAGAGACTTGGGGGTGCAGGTTCACAAGTCTCTGAAGGTGTCCTCACAGGTGGAGAAGGTGATAAAGAAGGCGTATAGTATGTTAGCTTTCATAGAAAAGGGTATAGAATACAAGAGTAGGAGTTTGATGTTGCAGTTGTATAGAACGTTGGTTAGGCCTCACTTGGAATACTGCGTCCAGTTCTGGTCGCCGTACTATCGGAAGGATGTGGAGTCCTTGGAGAGAGTGCAGAGGAGGTTTACCAGGATGCTGCCTGGTATGGAAGGACTGTCTTATGAGGAACGATTAAATAGACTGGGGTTGTTTTCCCTTGAAAGACGTCGGCTTAGAGGGGATCTCATAGAGGTGTATAAGATTATAAGGGGTATAGATAGAGTAAATGGAGGTAAATTTTTTCCACCTTCAGAAATGGATAGGACGAGGGGTCATGGCCTTAGGGTGAGGGGGGCTATGTATAAGACGAATATTAGAGGGCAGTTTTTCACACAAAGGGTAGTGGGGGTGTGGAATGCACTGCCGAGTAAGGTGGTGGGAGCAGGCACGCTAGGGCTGTTTAAGGGTCTCTTGGATAGCCACATGAGCGGTATGCAGATAGAGGGATATAGTAGGACTGTTTAACTATGGCTTTTTTTCCACAGGTAATTCGGTCCATACTTGATCAACAAGGAGCATGCATTCGGCAGGTGGTGCGAGGACAGCTCTTGGATGTTGATTCATGGGTTGCCTGGTGCTTCATGTCGTAAATGAGTGCTTTATCTGGACCATCTGAAGGGCACCATGACAGCTCAGTGACTATCGCTGTAGCTGTGCAGACACTTGGAATTGGGCCGGTGTCTGCGGGAGTTTGCGCGTTCTCCCCGTGGTTGCGTGGGTTTTCTCCGGGCACTCCGGTTTCCTCCCACAACCCAAAAATTCGCTCTTAGGCTGATTGGAAAACAAATTGTCTCTATAGTGAGAGTCTTCCATATTAGGAATAACCTAAATTTAGAATAGGATAATGGAATTGCTACTATATAGTTATGACGGCGGCGCGGGCTCGTTGGGCCGAAGGGCCTGTTTCCTGTGCTGTGTTGCTCTTAAAAAAAAAAATTGCTGCATTCTGGAGTGGATGGGGGCATGGAAACTCAACCCAAAGAGTCTACACAAAGGCATGTTACAGCTCAAGTGAATGGGCAAGAATGTGGCATTGGAATATGGTATGTGGGAGCGTTGGATCATTCAATGTGGCAGGAGGGGCATCAGATTGCCACACTGCCGCTTTTTAATTGTGCCTGACGTGAAAGCCATATTTCTCGGCCAGACATCTAACCCTGGCCTCCTGGGATATGTGCAGCTCAGCTGCTTCTAGAGTCCCTTCAATGTAGTAGTGAGAAGTTAATTTATTAGCTTCACAAGTAGACTTACATTAACACTGCAATGAAGTTACTGTAAAAATCCCTAGTTGCCACACTCTGGTGTCTTTTAGGATACACTGAGGGAGAATTTGGCATGGCCCAATGCACCTAACTGGCATGTCTGTGAGAGGAAACCAGAGCACCTGGAGGAAACCCGCACAGACTCTGCACAAGCAATGACTCAAGACAGGAATTGAACCCTGGTTTCTACATTGTGAAGTAGCATTGCTAGCCACTGTGCCACCATACTGCCTATACTATAGGATTGATCAGCCATTTTGACAGGAGGGAAAGTAAGTATGCAAGGTAAGTAGGTAGGATGGATTTGGAATTGGAGGGATGGAGTGAAAGGGTAGTCTCCTAACCTAAGAAAGGTTAGACTTGCCTTTGAGGCTTTATAATCAATGTTCAACTGGATTGATTCTGGGTTGCGGTTGAGGGTTTGGGGCTGTAGTCAGGGTGGGTGAAGAGGTAGACGGATGAGCAGAAAGTGAAGGATGAATGTGGGAGTCTAGAGATTTGTGCTATGATGAGATGTTGAATAGAAATGTACCTGCACCCTCTTAAGTTTAAAATAGTGAGAGAGGACCTTATTAAAACATAAAGGATTTTGAGAGGACTTGGCAGGGTAGATGTAGAGAGGCTGTTTCCGCTGACTGAAGAGGCGAGGAGTCATTTCTACACTCAGAGAGTTGTGGATCTTTGGAATTCTGCACCCTAAAAGATTGCGAATGCTCAGCCATTGAGTATATCCAAGGTTTAGATTGAATGTTTCCCTTATTTTCTCTCCCTTCCTTTGTTCTGAATTTGATTCAAAGCGCAGCATATTCCAAACCTTTAGTCACCACTATAAAGACATACCTCAGAAAAAAATGAGAAAAAAAACGTCCATCATTTTTCTCCTAATTATGATGGCTGAATCATGCAAAGGAACCGAGATGAAACTGCACTACAGAGTATTAATAGGAAGTGAATTAAGCGATTTGTGCAGAGTGCCATTACTGATTTAATGATGCTGCTAAGCCATTTATTTTAAACAGATCAATGCCTGTTGAAATTGTGCACAGAGGCAATTCTTAAAAATGAATTTGTGACTAACATACTTTTTTTAACTCACTGGTCTCCAGATGAAACTGGTAGACTAGAACTGGTAAACTTCATGGGATTCAAACCTGTGTTCTCATGTTCTATCTAAAGGGCTTCTCACTTATTTTTATTTAAGTTCCACCATCTGTGTGACAGGAGAACTCCGGGAAAAAAAAATCAACACATCACCTAGACTTGCAACCATCAAAGGAGATGCGAGAGTCAAGAGTAGTAATATCTGTGACAGAGGAGCTTGTAAAGAGACAGGTGCAACTAAGCCTTTTGTCATAAATAAGTTGAAATGCACTGCAGGCAACTCAGAAGGACTCAGACTGACAGGCTCCACTGGAGGAAGCACAGAAAGTTGAAAAACTAGCAGAGACTGCTCAACAGAGATCAAGAGGATAAGAATAAGCCAGCTAGGGGAAACTGGAAACAGATGAGAAGGAGGAAACTTTGCATTCTGACATTGAGAGAAGAAAAGTGGTTAGAAACAGAACAGGAAAAGAGAGTGAGAATCAGAGCTGGGGAATAAGACACAAAGCAAGCTAAGAGAGAGATATAGGAGACAGAGCCAGAATAAATACAACTGAACAGGAAGAAAGTGAGACCATTTAAGATTTCATTCTTTTTTTCTTTCAGTTGTTTGCACCAAGGGACCAAAAATATCGACAATCTAAAGGAAAGAAAAATCCTCATTTGTAAATTTGGTGGGTGACAAAACATACAGGCCAACAGATACCGCTCAGTTAGTCGATCAGACAAAATCTTTACATTGAGTTGCATCCAGTATTGGAAAAAGAACACAGAGTAAAACTTGCATACTAAAAATCCTTACACAAAAACAGAGAAGTCCTTTAGCAACCTAAACATTCAGCCATGACAGTAAATGTGAGCAATATTGGGGAAAAAATGATATGATTATGCATCTTGAATTTATCCAAATTAATCCCATGTAAAATTAATTTAATCTGCTGGGGGACAAGGAAGCTGGGGTGCAGCTTTGCAAAAAGGTTGAAAAACAGTCGCCAAGGAAGCAGGCAGCAAACAGGTAAGGAAGAAGCAGTGTGGTTCATTCACTTAACTCCCAGGCAGTTTTTCTGACACAGACCTTTAAGCATATCAGCAAGACAGCCAGGAATGTTGTAAAAAGAGCAAGTGCTGGAGAACCTCAGCAGGTCTGGCAGGATCTGTGGAATGAGAAACAGAGTTAATGCTGCCAATCCATATGACTCTGAAGAAGAGTCCTCTTAACGCAAAACATTAAAAATGTGGACTTTCTCTCCCCAAAGATACTGCCAGACCTACTAAGTCTTTCCAGAATTTTCTCTTTTTATTTCCAATTTCCAGGATCTGCAATATTTTGCTTTTATTATAGCTAGAACTGTTAGGCATTCCATTTGGTAGAGGCTGAGGGGCATGGGGGGCAGTGGTGGGGACGGGGGGGTGGGGGGGAGGGATTCTCAGCACTAAGTGTTGACTTTCTCACTATTAACGTATCCTGCAAATCAGTGAACACACCAAGCTTCCTTTCCCACCCTGAGCCCCACCATATTCTTCACCCTCTAAATCAATATTTGCATAACAAACCCTTCACAATGCTTGCTGATTAGGGCAACTGTAACAGTAATTACTTGCATGTACAATCTTAAAACCCTTTTGCCTTGTTCAACAACTAATAACCCTACATTCTTACTACAACTACCACTTAATCAGCACATACTTCTCAATTAGTTCACTAGACTGATTTCAGGGATGAAGGACTTGTTTTATGAAGAGAGACTGAGCAGTTTAAGGCTATCCTTGCTGAAGTTTAAAAGAAGAGCAGAGATCTTAATCGAGGTATATAAAGTTTGAAGTTTATTTATTAGTCACAAGTTGGCTTACATTAACACTGCAATGAAATTACTATGAAAATCCCCTGGAATGATGCTAAAGAGAATTGACAGGGTAAATGTGGAGCAGATGTCTCCCCTTGTTGGACATTCTAGAATGAAGGGGCATAGTTTTAAGCTAAAGAGTGGCAAATATAAAACAGAAATGAGAAAGAGTTACTTCATTCAAAGGATCGTGAATGTGTGGAATTTTCTATCGCAAAGTATAGTGGATGCCAGAACACTAAACAAATCTAAGGAGGAGGTAGGAAGATTTTTAATTAGTAGTGGGATGAAAGATTGTGGGGAATGGGCAGGAAGATGGAGTTGAGACTGAGATGAGATCAGCCACAGTCATATTAAATGCAGAGCAAGCTCAAGGGGCTGAATTGTCTACTAATGCTCCTAGTTCTTCTTATGTTCTTTTGTTACAATTGCAAAGCTTTCCTTTATTTATCCTACTTTTTTGCAAATTGGTGTTCACTGCATAGTGAAAGCATGTGACCAATGAATATTTTTCAGTCCACCATGCCATACAAGAGAAGGATACGTAGCTCTCAGGGAGGCATTCAGCTCTTGTTATGAGAGGTCAGAGGTCAGCAGCATATTGCTTGTGTTGAGTTGATAACTGACCATCTGCCCTGCTACTCTGAACACCAAGCAACAATGGGGTCTTCCACCACATCGCATCCTTAGTCTCAAGAGGGGGGATTTTCATCCATACTTAAAATTTTAACCCTTATTTCATCACAGCACTTGCAGCATGAGGAGAAAACTAACAATGTGGAACAAGAGAAAGTTAACTATCTTCTGCTCAATTACGATAACAATATATAGGATAACAATGAATTAAGAGATGATAGCAGACAGAAGTCCAGCATGAATTCCTGACAAATCTCCTGTTTCTGGTTCCATTGTCCTAACTTTCCTCCAACTAAGCCCCTGCCATTGATCACTTCCTCACTGCCAGGCACCAATTAAGAAACTTCCACTCAGGGACAATTAGGCAGTATTAGTGAGGATGTGGCATTAACTGATTCACAGATTATGAGGAAAGAACACTACATCTTCCTAGTGAAGGCTGAGGAGAAAGTAACTTCAGAGGCATGTCAACCTTTCTGGATGTTCATCTGTAAAAAAGGATGAATGATGAACATTTTGACTATGTGTAGATTCTGAGGTCAGTTTCATCCATCATCTTAAAGATTCACAACCTCCACCTGTGACACTGTGGCAGCAGTGTGTACCATCTATAAGATGCACTGCAGCAACTCACCAAGGCTCAAACCCAAGAGCTCTAGCACCTGGAAGAACAAAGACAGCAAATATGTAAGAACACCACCACATTTTAGTTCCCCTCCAAGCCACATACCACTTTGACTTGGAACTACATTGCCATTCCCTCACAAATGCTAGCTCAAAATCCTCAAGTCTACTGCAGTTCAAGAAGACAGCTCATCACTATTTTCTCGAGGTGATTAGGGATGAGCAATAAATGCTGGCCTAACCAGCAATGCCCACGTCCAATGAATGAATTTAAAAAAAATTCAGGATCTGTTCCTTTAGATTAGAAAATGGTACACACTGCTTTCTATTTAAGATAAACGACGAAATGAAAATACTGAATTATCGAGCAGTTTTCTTAATATCTACAGACAGAAAATTGCCAGATTCTATAATTAGGAATAGCATATCTGAACGCCTTGAATATTTTCAAATGGTCAGAGAAAGCCAGCACGGATTTGTGACATGTGGACCATGCCCAATGAATTTGATTGACATTTTGAAGAGCTGTCTAAAGCAGTGGGCAGAGGAAAGTCTATAGATATTATTGATATAGAATACATACAATACCTACAGTGCAGAAAAAGGCCATTCAGCCTATAAAAGCCTGCACATAAAAAACAATCCCACCCAGGCCCTATCACTATAGCCCCACATATTTACTCTACTAATCCCCTGACATCCCCCTAGAACTAGGGAGCAATTTAACATGGCCAATCAACCTAGCCCGCAGATTTTTGGACTATGGGAGGAAACCAGAGCCCTGGAAGAAACCCATGCAGACATGGGGAAAATATGCAACCTTCACGCAGACAATCATCCAAGCCAGGTGATCAAACCCAGGTCCCTGGCACTGTGAAGCAGCAATGTTAGCCACTATGCCACCATACACTCTTTCTAGAAGGCATCTGATAAATGTTCTCATACGTGACTGCTAGCTAAAGCTAATAGGGTGGAAGGAAAATTATGAACCTGGTTAGAAAATTGACTGAATGACAGGAGGCATAGAATATAGATAATGGGCAGGGCAGGATTAGGGATGCGACTGGTGTTGGAGCTTCCACTATTGATTGGTCATGATTTTATGAGCAATGCAGAGGTTCAGGAGACAGAGTCGGAAATTAGTGGTGTTACTCCTTCTGATTTGATCCCCGATTGCATTGCTATTTTGCACTGGCTGACCAATCAATTGCCAGCAAGTGAACTTTACGGGATGGAGATAGGCATTCAGGTGGTGCCTAGATGGAGGCTGGTACTGATGCAACCTCCTCAATCCCAGCGATTCTCCGAAATATCTGCATTTCACTAATTCTAAAATGTATAATGTTTCTGATTTCAATTGTTTCACCATTGGTAACAGTGTTCTCATGTGCCCAGATCCTAAGTTCAATATTTCTTGACTTCCATGTAATCTGTCTGTCCCACCATTTTCATTCTTCCTTCAAGATGTTCCTTAAAAGTCATCTAATCTAAAATCTACTTATCTGGCTCAGTCTCAAATTTTGTTCCATAATGCCCCTGTAAAGCACTTTGGAGTGTTTTGTTACATTAAAAACACTTTTAAATACAAGTTGCTGGAGTTGCTGCTGTATAATGAAATAAAATAGTGTTATGAGCCAGAACGATAGTCTTCTGGCAAAATAGAATAAAACCAAGTACTACTAATGACCATCCTTGCTATGCAGCATAACGAAATGAGACTGAAAATAAAAATAACCAGCCCGGAAAGAACAGGTGAGCAGAAGTGAAGCGAATACAAAATGCATCCACAGATATAAGTTTAAAGGTCTCATTCAGAGAGCTGAAAAAGATGGAAAGAAGCAGTTGGCTGATGAACTGGGAAGGGAGCTCCACGATCTTGCACATTGGGTTAAAATGCCTCGATGGTCATATTGGCATTTTGGTCAGTGGTCCCAAAATCAGAAATCTGTAAAAACATAGAGGCTTCGTTCTCACCTCTCATCCTATTTCAGGTCATAAAGCAAAATTAGGCCAATGATCAGGTCAAGGAAGGATCAAGTTGTGCAGTAAATTGAAACTAAACCATGAGTAAGCCCCATCAAAATTGGGCCATTAAGTAAAATAAAATCAGTATTAAATAAAATCTATAAATGTGTCCGGGAATAAAAATAGGCAGAAATAAATTGCACTGTTAAACAAAATCAAGTGTGAAATTCAACAGTGCACTAAAAAAAATGAGTTGTAAAATGAATCAAATTAGACTGTGAAATATAGGGCAATAAAATGTGCCTGTTAAATGGAATGAAACAGATGAAATTCTTTTCATGTGTTAGGGCCTATCTTGCTGCTTAGTACCGATGAATGGGCTTTACTGAGGCATCCTGAAGCCAGAGGTTGACTGTGCAACATGTATGCTTAATCTTAAAGGACTAGTTCTTGTGTTAAATGTGTGACTAATTTTGTTTTTTTCGAGGGTATATCTTCTCTTCCTTTTATTTCTTATTCTCATGTACATGTTAGCCTAAATATTCAGTTGCATCTTATTTTGAGAATGTGGAAATGCAGAGTTTTATCCCTGCACCAGAATAGTGAAGGCCAGGACATCTCCAATATTTGGGCCTTTTTTACAATGAGATAGGAGAGCTGTGAAGGGTAAGGAGCAACTCACCCAGCAAAGCATTGTTGAAAATTGGTCATAGCAATGCTAACTATAGGATCCACTGAAGTCTAGTGATCAGTAATTGCAGAATGTGGTTTGTTGGCCAGGCCAGAGTGGGTTGGGACATCTCTACCCAAGTGGAGCAGAGCACTTGGTGATAGAAGGGGTCATAGATTGTTAATAGTTCATTAACTGCGTTTAATCATTAGCAAGTGGTAGACATTAACTGGGGATTCGCTCATGTCCCTATAAGTAGCACTGACTTAAGCTGCGGTCATTAGATTAGAAGGTTCCTGTTTGTAATCTAACTGTGTAAATAGTTTGGGATGGCACTGTAACACAGTGGTTAGCACTGCTGCTTCACAGTACCAGGGATGTGGGTTTGATTCCCAGCTTGGACCCCTGTCTATGTAGAGTCTGCATGTTCTCCCTGTGTCTATGTGGGTTTCCTCCATGTGCGCTGGTTTTCTCCTACAGTCTGAAAGACATGCTGATTAGGTGCATTGGACAAGCTAAATTCTTCCTCAGTATATCTGTGCAGGCGCTGCAGTGTGGTGACTCGGAGATTTGCACAGTAACTTCATTGCTATGTTAATGTAAGCTTACTAGTGACACTAATAAATAAACTTTAAATGTTTATAAAAATGTGTAAAGATTGTATCCAATTAAACCTTCACCAACTGTCTTCCTGGAACATATCACTGGTGGCAGTATAGGGAGATGATTAGCTAGCAGGGATTAGAACATCATCCCACATGCTTTTAATTTGGGGTTAGGATGACACTCTGGTTCTCCCAGATCCAGAGAAGTATGGGGCCTTCCTACAGTTACTGCCACATTATGCTGTGCAAGTTCAGCAAGTGAATCAGTGGGTTGTCAGAAATCTATCCATGGAACCTGCTGGAAATACAGGATCCTTATTTAAATAAATTATTTCCGAATTTTAATCTTCCCGATATATGTACCCCCAGATGTCAGCGCAACCTGCTGGAAATAGCAGAATTGGATGCAAACTTTCTGTTCACCGTTTGGAGATTAAGGATGCCTTTTAGCTCCCATTTTCAGTTGACAATTGAGGTAGCTAAGTAACCTGCTTTTAGTTTTCCATTAATGGTATCCTGAACAAGTAAGTGATGAATTAGCAATTCAGAGCTGACTTTGCTTTTGCTTTATTTGTTAGTGGCACAAGTGAAGTTACTGTGAAAATCCCCTATGAAAATCCCCTATGAAATTATTGTGAAAATCCTTGTCTGCTGCAGTCCGGAGCCTGTTTGGGTGCACTGACGGAGAATTTTGCATGGCCAATGTGCCTAACCAGTACATCCTTCAGACTGTGGGAGGAAACCAGAGCATCTGGAGAAAACACCCGCAGACACAGGGAAAACATTCAACTCCGCACAGACAGTGACCCAGGCCGGGAATCAAACCCAAGTCCTGGCACTGTGAGGCCTGGCATTGTGAGGCAGCAAAGCTAATCGCTGTTCTCAGTTGCAATCACTTATGACAGGGAAGTAGCGGGTGTGATTATCATCTCTTTACTACATTATTTAAGCTGACCTTGCCTCAGACCAAGCAATCAATTTTAAATTCAAGATTTAAATTAGAGGTCTATGCTGGTTAAGGGTCATTGATGGAAGTCTGACACCAACGGTCAGTGAGTTAAAAAGCCCAGCAAATTACTGCTCTATCAGTCTACCTCACCATCAGCGAAATGATGGAAGGACTCATCAACAATGCTTTCATGTGACGCTTGCTCACTGACACTTAGTTTGGTTTCTGCCAGGGTCACTCAGCTCCTGACCTCATTACAGCCTTGATCCAAACATGGACCAAAGAGGTGAACTCAAGAGGGGAGTGACTGCCTTGACACCACAGCATCATTTGAGGATGTAAGCAAAACTGAAGAAATGGGAATCAGGGAAAACTCTCCATTTGTTGAAATCATACACGTAAAGAAAGTCATGGTTGTTGGAGGTAATCATGGCAGTTCCAGAACACCGCTACAGGACTTTCTCAGGTCAATGTCGTAGGCCCAACATCTTCAGCAGCTTTATCAATGGCCTTCCTTCAATCATGTGTGTTCATAACATAGCCAAACAGACTGAGTATCAACTTGTAAACCCTTCTACGTGCTAAAATGTAGGTGGACAGAGCGGGAGAAATACCTGGTGAAGATGCTTGCCAATGAGTTGCATAATGTTCAATACCACTCACGATTCCTTCGGTACTAATGCCATCCATTTCCATATGTAACAAGACCTAAACACATTCAGATTTCGGATAATAAGTGGCAAATAACATTTGCACCATACAATTCCCATTCATGGACGTCTTCAACAAGGGAGAATCCATGGCATTATAATCATTGAATGCCCCACTATCAACATCCCTGAGATTACCAGTCAGAATCTGAATTGGATCTGCAGTATAAATACTGTAGCAACGAGAGCAAATTAGAGGTTAAAAATTCTGCAGTGACTTATTTACCAACACAAAGCCTATCCACTATCCACAAGGCACAATTCAGAAATGTGATGGAGAACCATTAGCTGAGAACATCTGATGGCATGACAACAACACTTAAGAAGCTTGACACCATCCAACTCTGCTTGATTAACACTCTATCCATCACCTTAAAAATCCATTCTATTCACAACTGACGCACAATGACTTCAATGTGTATCATCTACGTGATGCTTTGTAGCAACTCACGAAAGCTCTTTCAACAGCACCTTCCAAGCCTGTAACCTCTACCATGTAGAAGGTCAAGAACAGTGGATGACGGGAACACCACCACCCACAAGCTACTCTCCAAATCACACACTCTCCTAACTTGGAACAATATCACTGCAATTCCTTTTCCGTGGATGGGTCAAAATCCTGGATCTCCTTTTCCTTACAACACTGAGGACAGGTCTACAACACATATTGCAGCAGTTCAAGAGGGTAGCTCACCATCACATTCCTTAAAGCAATTAGAGATAGGTAATAAATGCTGGCCTAGCCATTTTCACTAACAAGTCTTAAACAAATAAATAGCAAGGAAAATAGCTGACCAGGTATTTCTCCCACTCTGTCCACCTACCATTTTAGCACGTCAGAAGGATTTATCTGTTTGGCTATGTTAATGAACACACATACTTGCTGGTTGTATTTGCTGTATCTTATCAGCCCATCCTTGGATCACTTAGTGAGAGAGCATCCAGAAATCTTCAGCTTCACTGGCTTCATCTCTAATTTGCTTCAGTGTTACGTTCACAAGTTGATGGATCTTTACACCAAGATCTTGTGTTTCTCATGACAGTCAAGATAGGGCAGCTGCTGGAATCACTTCTCTTCCTGGCATGTATTTCATAGTGAAATCATAACTCTGAACCTTCAAGAGTAACCTCTATAGTTTTGCTGGTGCTCTGTACAGATTTCTCTTGTAGACCTGCTCCAGTTGATGATGTTTACTCCCTGCTATGAACTTTCTTCCTTATGGGATACGTCTGGAATTTCTCACATCCATACATAACTGACAAAAGCTCTTTTTATATGTTAACTTATTTGTTCACAGCTGATGTTAGAGCTTTGGATGCAATGCTATCGGTTTTCCCTTTTGTACCAGGGCTGTTCCCAGTACTTTTGTAGAAGCATCAATTTGCAGAATAGATTTCTCTCTATTGCAATATGACAGATATGTTTACTTGCGTATGACCTCTTTGAGATTGATAGAAATCATCTCACATAACTGATCAATTGTACTCAAAATCTTCTCTCATTACATCTCATCATCTCGTGTAGGTTTTCTATGTGTTCTGACATGTAAAATATGAAAGCTTAAGCCAAGAAAACTTCTCAACTCTTTCCTATTTCTTGGAGCTTCCATGTCAGAGATAACTGTGACTTTTTCAGGGCTTTGCTTGATTCCATCAAGTGTTACACAATTCTGAAGAACAGGAATTCTGTCACCTTGACAATGCATTTGTCACCATTGAGCTGAATCCCACCTTCCCTGGTTCTCTCCATTTTTGTAGATGGTCACCATTATCTTTTTAGTCTACTTGACATATTTGGATATCATTTGCTATGCTTACTGCTCCTTTGCACCACCTGTATGTCTCATCTACTTTCTGATGGAACACATCTTGACTCAATTTACAGCCAAAATGTAGATGCAAGGATTCCTATTATCCATATATTGAATACTGTCAACAGTGAAAATGTCTTGTCAAACTTCACATTCCAGTAGCCATTCCTGGCATCAAGCACGCTGAAAGCATTGCTGGCATGATCTCTTCAGGTTTGGAGCAGAATGGTGATTCCACTAATGGCTTGATTTAAGATCTTTAGGATTCAGGCAAATACGTTGCCATTTTTTTGGCTTCTCACTCACAACAATGGAATTTACTCTATCTGTGGGCTCTGTGACTTTGATAATCATTTCCTTTTCTTCTACCTCTTGGAGCTCTCTTTCAGGATTTTCTTTTAGTTCTATTGGAACTTTACTGGAGCCTGAATCACTGGTTCAATAATCATGGATAGAATCTTCAAAGTCTCCAACCACCTCTACAAAACATTCTGGATGCATTTGGATGCAAATTTCCTACACTCCACACTCGCCACACTCCAGCGAGAGAATTTAACATGGCCAATGCACCTAACCAGCATGTCATTCGGGCTGAAGGAGAAAACTGGAGCACACGGAGGAAATCAATATATAGAACATAGAACATAGAACATTACAGCGGAGTACAGGCCCTTCGGCCCTCGATGTTGCGCCGGCCAGTGGACCCTCTAACCTAAACTATTCCAATATCATCCATATGCCTATCCAACGACCATTTGAATGCCCCCAAAGTAGGCGAGTCCACAACTGCTGCAGGCAGGGCATTCCACGCCCTCACCACCCTCTGTGTAAAGAACAGATATGAGGACAACATGCAGACTCCACACAGACCGTGATCCAAGCTGGAATCAAACCTGCACCCCTGGGGTTGTGAGGCAGCAGTGCTAACTGTTATGTCACCATGCCACTCTTCAGTGATGCCTCCATCTTATGGTTTACTAAGATCAGCTGCAACTGTTCAACCCCAGGATAGCACCACAGTCTGTTTCAGTGGCATAGAATACAGAGTTAATACCTTATCCTTTGTATGTTCCTCTGATTTGGGTCATTTCTCATTGTCACATCTCAGTTCTTCTGAATGCTGTCAACATGACATTGCTCATTTTCAAAGCATTTTTCTTGGGGTAACCATTTTCATTCAAATTTTCAGGAAAGGCCTTCTGGTATAGTCTAAGCAGGATGAATGTACTCTGCACACCACTATCGAACTTCAGATTTCGCTTTTAGAATATGGGCTTATTTTTCATCATTTTCCTGATCTAAACAGTTGTGTGAATTTCTTTTCACTGGGAACTTTCACATCCAGATATGTCACGTAGGTGCATGGTCTCTGTATGTATTGTATCCTCAATCTCATCGTCATTTCCTGAGTTATGCACACTTTGATTTCTTTGTTTTCTCATTCACACAATTTGGGTATTTCTCATAACTCCTTTACCATCTTCTTTCTTTGTGCTGAACATCCTTTCCCAGTGATTAGGCTTTCCAATAGCTCTGTTGGTCATTCCCTTTTATTTGTTTACTCATGTGATTGCCCATGGTGCTTGTACATTGTTCTGTCTGCCTGGTAGAAATTCCTTTGCTGCTGTCTCATTGCATTCATACTGCTGCCTTTCCCTGGAACTGAGCTGAAGGCTAGCCATTTGGCTGGTTATCTGTCTACTCGTAGTTTCGTGTGCTTAGATAGTTTCCGCCTGTAATGCTATGAGCTTGTCTATTCCAAATATTTTGGTAAATCTCACAGCATGAGATTTTGATTTGATTTGATTTATTTTTGTCACATGTATTAACATACGGTGAAAAGTATTGTTTCTTGCGCGCTGTACAGACAAAGCATACCATTCATAGAGGAGGAAACAAGAGAATGCAGAGTGTAGTGTTGCAGTCATAACTAGGGTGTAGAGAAAGATCAATATAATACGAGATAAGCCCATTCAAAAGTCTGACAGAAGCTGGGAAGAAGCTATTCTTGAGTTGGTTGGTACATGACATCAGACTTTTATATCTTTCCCCAATGGAGGAAAGTGGAAGACAGACTGTTCGGAATGCATGCGGTCCTTAATTATGCTGCTGCTTTGTTGAGGCAGCGGGAAGTGTAGACAGAGTCAATGGATGGGACCTTTTGTAGTTTACAATGTTTTTGTAGTTTCTTGCAGTCTTGGGTAAAGCAGGAGCCATACCAAGCTGTGATACAGACAGAAAGAAAGTTTTCTATGGTGCATCTGTAAAGGTTGGAGACAGTTGTAGCTGACATGAGAAATTTCCTGAGAATCTCAAATGTGCTGATTCACTAGATAAGAATATAGGAACTAAGTGCAGAGGTAGGCTATTCAGCCCCTCAATCATGATCTATCATCAAGTATAGTCATGGCTTATCTCATCTCAGCCTCAACTCCACTTTCCTGATCATTCTCCATAACCTTTCAACACATTGTTAATTAAAACTCTGTCTATCTCCTCTTTAAATTTACTCAATGTCCTGACATCCATCACACCTGGGGATAGTAAATACCACAGGCTCTTAACTCCTCTTCATCTCCATTTTAAATCTTCCACTCCTCTTATCCTAAAACTAAGACCTCGTGTTCAAGATTTCCCCACAAGAGGAAACATCCTTTCTAAATCTTCTTTGTTAATCCCCTTTATCGTTTTATATATCTCAATTCAATCTCTTCTCATCCCTCTAAACTCTAGGGGCAGGATATTACCAAAAAATGGCAGATTGTTGGTTCTGGCATGAAAATTGGAGTGAATCCTGCTGATGACGCCAGTGTGATTTTAAACCAAATCTTATGCTTCAATCGTAAAATTCTTACGCACACAAGAATCATCCAGACCAGCAGTGTGTTCCCTCTGATTTACCCACTCTATCACAACTTAATTGCTGCAATCACTGGGGAGCTCCATATAAATGACTCCCTAACACTTCTCAGCACTTGTTTCAACACAACTGCAGGGGCTGGCTTTTCAAAGGAGGCCCAGACCAGAATGATGGGTCAAATCCTACAGAGAGGGCTGAAGACCTTCCAGCAAGGTCACCAACCTTGCTTGGGAAGCAATGGAGTTCCTCATGAATATAAGCAGTCTCCAGAAGAGGATGGGACAGTAGTGCCCAAAGAAAATGAATGATTCTTTGGAGGGTAGATAAACCACCTCCAGTCTCCCTCCGGACTGCCTTGCACCTCCAACTCCATCCCTCACCCAGTCACATTGGGTGTTGCCAACACCAGGCACGAGACCTTCCTTCCCTCCTCACACAATCACCATGTTCCCTCCAGTAGCTGCTATGCTCCTCATTCTGCAGCTCCCATTCAATCCCCACGCTTGTCACACCTCATCACCACCTTCAATCTCAGGACCTCAACTTACATTCTCCCTCCCTGTGTTATTGAAGGATAAAGCAAGTGGGAGTGGATGCAGCCAGCTAGAGTCATGCCAGAATCCTCATGCATGTCGAGGAGTGAGCCCTCGAGCTGACTGAGGAGGAGGAAGATCATGCCTGCACTGCTGGTGAAGTAGGGGCAGCAGATAACCATGGAGTCCTCAGGACACACTATCATTCTTTAAGTCTCAAGTGAATAATTAGTTTTCCTTCCATATCCCCCGTAATGTTCCTTCTCTTGCAGGCCAACCAGCAGAACAGGCTGGGCTATTCTCAGAACCCCTGGATCCATGAGACTTCAGCAGATCAAAGGGCAACTTCTCTAAACCCACTGTTGAAGAGGCGTCACAGTTGGCACCTGCAACCAGCACCAGCGCAGACACTCACACCTCAGTGCGTTCACTAAGTAGACAGGCTTCTGGATCACTCAGTGGTGAGCATCTCACAGCAGAAGATCCACAGTAGGCAGAAGCAGGGATATCCAGGGATTTGGCACTCGGGAGGAATGTCAGAGGACAAGACTCTGCTGATTGATCCCGAGCCAATAAAGTGCCTCTGGATACAGATATCCTGTAGCTGATGGAGCTGCAAAGGCAGAGTCATGATCACTTCTCAGCCTTTTGGCTAAAATCAAGTATAATATCAACATACTGTGCTTGGTTTAAGTCATTAGGTTACATTTTAGCTTCATTTGAAGCAATTGTTAAAAGCAGCATCTCGGCCTTTTGGCTAAGATGGAAGTGAGATCAAGCCTTGGAGGAGGAGCTATGCCTCCTCCAATCAGCTTGGCCCATGTAGATCAAGCCCAAAGACAGGAGGTGAATGATTGTCAGCTTGGATCGGGAATGTCCCAACTTGTTGAGACTTTGAATTGAACTTGATTTGATTGAATTGGAATAAAAACAAACAAAAGAGAAGGGATGGCAGCCTCTATCCTTAGACAGCAAGGCTTGGAGTGTGAGCTCCATGCTGCAGGGCTTCAAATCAAAATCGTTCTCAGAGATGAAGGTTCAAGGTTCGTGTTTATATATAAACCTATTGTAAATAGTACCGGTGGCTGTGATGTCACACTAGTATGCTCTGAATATCCAGTGAGGCAGTGTGAGTTCCAGAGACAGTGCTGGCTAATGACATTGTAATGTATTAAAGTGACCTTGGCCCTGAGGCATGTTTTATATACTCCTTCAGCAGGGGGGTTGGAAGTTTGGAACTCAGAAACTCATTGGCTCAAATCATGTTATCTGGGACTCTGGATTTCGTGCACATGCCCCTGATTTCTCACTTGAAGAAGGTGGGCTCAAAATTGCCTGCTAGAGATTATAGGCCTAAACCACTCCATCCCTCTTCGTGAGACAACTCTCTCATGTCCGGGATCAATGTACTGAACCTCCTCTGAATAATCTCCAATATAACCATATCGCTCGTTAAGTAAGAGGACCAAAACTGTACCTAATACTGCAGATGCTATCTCACTAATGTTTTGTATAGTAGCAGTAACACTTCACTCTTTTATATTCTATTCCTTTAGCAATAAATCCAAATTCACATTTGCCTTCCTTGTTACCTGCTGTACCTGCATACTGCAATTCATGCACAAGGACAGCCCAAATCCCTATGCATCAAAGCATTCTAAAGTTTCTCTTCATTTAGATATTAAGTTGCCTTCCTGGCCTTTCAGCTGTTTCCTGGACTTATACTTGCTATAACTACATTTCCCAATCTTGTTAAAACCATTATCAACAGGCTAAGCTGATTCTTGCCTCCAGCTTTGATTTGATTTATTATTGTCACATGTATTAACATGTAGTGAAAAGTATTGTTTCTTGCGTGCTATATAGACAAAATATACCATTCATAGAGAAGGAAATAAGAGAGTGCAGAATGCAGTGTTATAGTCATAGCTAGGATATAAAGAAAGATCAACTTAATGCAAGGTAAGTCTATTCAAAAGTCTGACAGCAGCAGGGAAGAAGCTGTTCTTGAGTCGGTTGGTACTGATCTCAAACTTTTGTATCTTTTTCTGAAGAAAGGAGGTAGAAGAGAGAATGCCCAGGGTGCATGAAGCCCTCAATTATGCTGGCTGCTTTGCTGAGGCAGCGGGAAGTATAGACAGAGTCAATGGATGAGAGGCTGGTTTGCATGACAGATTAGACTACATTCACAACCCTTTGTAGTTCCTTGCGGACTTGGGCAGAGCAGGAGTCATACCAAGCTATGATGCAACCAGAAAGAATGCTTTATATGGTGCATCTGTAAAAGTTGAAATTCATGTCAGTGGATCCAATAGTCTGACTTTGGCTGGCGATCTCAAAACTTTAGTGTGGGCTTTTCTTATCATCCTCATTTGTTTTGCAGCTATTAAAAATGTTTAAACCTTTCTCTCCTCTCCTCAAAACATGTAACTGATACTTTCCTCTTCACGAACGCTTTTAAAAAAGTGATTGAATACAATCTTGTACCTTTGCTTAAGCTTCTCAAATTCCTCCACATCATCAGCCTGCCAGTTGATTGCGGGAAGGAGCTGTGCATTCATTACTGCAGCAGCCATTTTGTTTTCATACAATTCACTTATGTTTCCCTCTCTGAATTGGAGTTGACTTTTTTCTCAATTTAATTCAGCAATTGTTTTGTTTGTAATGGGTTTTACTCAAATACACTTTCTGCCACATGTTATGTATAGCAATTCCTCAAAGTAATCATTTGTTGAAGTACAAATACTGGAGTTAATATTGAGTGTATTTTTCACTAGGTGCTGTGAAATGAACATTTTTTATTACAGTACACAAACTGTAGTGCCATGAGTGATGTGGCATCCTGGACACTTATGTACAAATACACATAACAATATAGTTGCTAACTCATTTTAAATAATATAACCACAAAACAAAGTTTGCATGATTTTTGTCTATGTTTGGATAGGCATCCACCTTTATGCATAACTCACACTATTTAGATATTTTAGCGATATTATTCAGTCAAAGAAATAAAAACGGTGCAACACTGCTGCCCCCTGCAGGAAATATTTTAAAGTAAACATTACAACACTGTCAATGTTTATGTGAGTTGAACTTAGCAACATAGATTGGTAGATGGGGCGAGCCGGTAAAATCATAAGAGAGGTGAAAAATTGCGTTTGTGTTCAATTTCTTGCCTTTCACAATTTTACTGGGTCCAGATTTCTAGCCAGATCAGCCTTGTACCCTTCTCAATATTTAAATCAATGCAAATATTGATTTAATTATTAGTATTGAGCCTGGGACGTTTGCCTTATCACATACCTTAGTGGCCTCGCTGGTGAATGTCTTTACCAGCAAGGATCACATATGCTCCCCATCAATGGGGACTTAACATGACGGCCTAGCTTGTAGGACTGGAGGCCACGAAGCCCCCTTGCAAGTCAGGGACAGCAGGGCAGTGCCCCTTGGGCAGTGCAAACCTGATACTGCGAGCCTGGCACTCTGGAGTTCCAACCTGGCACCCTAGCAGTTCTAAGCTGGCAGGGCACAAACGGGAGAGGATGGGACCTAAGCGGAGAGGCAGGGCCTGGATGGGAGCTTGGTCTAAGGAGATGTGGGCAAGGGGAAGCCGCACATTCCGCGGCCGGCAATAAACCGGGATGGGATTTGGGGGGGTGGGTGCAGGGTGGGGGTGAGGGGAAAGGCAGAACTGCAGCGATCGGCAGAACCAGAGATGGGGTGGGAGGAGGAGGGGAGTGTAATTGGCCAAGCATTAGACTTTTCAGCTTTTTCAGGACCTAGGGTAGAAACAAGTCATCTTTGCTCGTGAGGGACTGTCTCAAGAGGCATTCCTAGATAGGGATTGCAGATGGTTTTTAGACAACATGACCTTAGCTGTTGTCCTGGATGCCATTTCCATCTCATTTTGGATTGTTTCCAACCAAAGCAATATCTTCATGTGGTTTTTGGATTAATCCAGCTCTCACCTTTAATTGTGTGAAATTCAACAGCTCCGTTTGAAACACATCAACTTTGTGCAATTACCTAATATGAAATATTGATATGTGAGTTTTGATATGTGAATTTTACAGTTAAAAAGAGGCTCTACGACCCATCAAGTCTGCACTGACATGCGAGAAATACCTGACCTCCCACTTAATCCCATTTACTAGCACTTGGTCCATAGCCCTGAATGTTGTGATGTGCCAAGTGCACATTCAGATACTTTTTAAAGGATGTGAGGCAACCCATCTCCACCACCATTCTAAAACATCACCACCCTCTAGGTAAAGAAGCTTTGTCTTACATTCCTCTTGCTTCTGACCTGGAACATATGAGCCACCGTGACTTCAACTATGGGGAACAGCTGCTCCCTACGTACTCTGCTATGTCCTTCATAATCTTGAACACCTCGATCAGGTCACCCCCTCAGTCTTCTCTGCTCCACTGAAAACAACCAAACCTTATCCAATAGTTCTTCATAACTTAGATATTCCACTGCAGACAACATCCTCATGAATCTCCTCTGCACACACTTCTGTGCAATCACATTCTTCCGTGGTAACCAGAACTGTACACACTACTCTAGCTATGGCCTCACTGAAGTTTTATATATGACTTCTCTGCTTTTGTAATCTATGCCTCATTTCATTAGGACAAGCATTCCATATACCTTTTTCACTCCTTTACTAACATGTCCTTCTATGTTAGGAAAGGTCTCAACTGTAGACCCATTCTCTGCGTGTCAAGATACGTATTCAGTTGTTATGAAAAGCATGCAGCTGTACAAGAATTCACCAAAAAGAAAATTGTACATTGTTAAGAACTCAAAGATCATGAAGGATTGAGTGAATGCTGACTTGACTTACAAAACAGATTATCGTCTGACATTTATCATAATACATTTTGTACATGTATTAAGATTACAGTTTGAAAATATGAAAAATGTCTACGAAATTCCCTATGGCCTATTTCTGAAATAGAATGTTAGAGCACATTCAATCTGTGCAATACTTGTGGTCCATTCCTATTATTGAGTCTTGTGACGTTCCATGGGATTTCGCTGTAAGCTGGAATCAAGGAAAAACTCAATCATCCTCTACAGCCTACAGAATGGAAATGAAAATAGACAGTTGGAAAACCTTGCAAAGCGAACATGTCATATTTCATAATGTACAGGATATTCTCATTACTGTTATTAGTCTTTTTGGTTCCATTGGAAATTGACTTATGATTTTGTAATTTCTTCTGATAGTTAAGAATGGATATCACTGAATGATTATGCAATGATTTCATACATTGTGAATTCTCTAACTGATGCATTTTAGCATTATTCTAAAATGAAATAAAATCAGTATTTGATTAAACATTGCATTTCCTTCCAAACATAGTATCAGTACTATGCTAGTATTTCTTCAGCTGGTCATTCAAATAATTTCTTTCAGTTCTGTTAATTTATTGTCCAAGTTAAATTGGCATGAATAGTGCCAACATACATCATATTGGCACTATTCCAATCATAGCAAATCCTTGACTTTTTTTTCCATCGATCACAAATATTGATCAAATTTGTTCTTTTCTTCTAAGGCTTCCCTCTATAATTTTTGCCTTTCTCTGTTATTTTCCTGAAGCCATTGTGACTCCATTCCATGATTATTATTCATCCTTTGGTACATCCAAATGAACATGATCTGCGTGTGAGCCATAACAAAGACTGTTAGCAAAACTCTCAACTGTGGAAAGCCACAACTCAATAGTCCACACAAGTGCACTTTTTGCAGTGGTCAACGTGAGCAACAACTATTGTTTCTTCTGCGCAGTTCACAAAAAAAAGATTTCAACAGCAATTATCACAGCGGCACAAAGGTATAAAATGACAGCTAGGAAAGAAAAAGGGAAAACAATCAGGAACCTGGTTGAAATAGAAGGATTTAGATTACTTTTAGAAGCATTTATGCAGTGGTTTAAGAGATGCATAAAGGAATTTGATAACAATGATGAGGAACATTAAATCAATTCACTCAGGTTAGGGGCACAATTGGCAAAGCCAAGTTTGTGAACAGAAACATCATAAGGTTTGAACTGATCTGCAATTTGTTCTTGTAGGAAATCCAGATAGGAAAGCATTTGAGGTGTGAAGGCTGGAGATAATGTACAGGAACATAAGCCTTGCCTGAATTTCCATTCTCTAACTAATGGTCCTAAGCCCCAATTATGCTGTTCCTGTCATAATCTTATCTGTGATTAGCTGACTCACTGCAAAGTAGTTATTAATCTGGAAGCTTTCCAGCCTGTATAGTATAATTACAAATTGGATAAACTTACTAAGCCACTAAGTAGCCAGTTACTATCTTCACTGTGAACATCAATGACTCCATGCTAAATTCGGATAGCGTAATTGAACAACACATCAGGCCTTTCTTTGTGCTTCACAATTCTGTTCCTAAATGGCCTAGGTCTAATTTTAGGATTATACCTTTCATACTGCATTCATTCACAAGAGGAAACATTGTACAAACATCTCTGCATGGAAAAACTTGGGGAGAAATTTTCAGCCCCAACAATGGTGCGCTTCATCATAAGTGGGTCTGGAACATTTGGAGATCTAAACTTTTCCTGTCCAGTCCGCAACAATGCCCGGTGATGTGAAGCTGGAATATCCCAGCCTTTTGTGTTTGGTTGGATCAGTAGTAATGACCCATTATAATAAAGTGTTGAAGTTAGTATACCTGCTAAAACTGGAAAAAAATATTTTATTTCTAAATGTATCTTTCTTTTCATCATGATAGACATTTTGCACAGTTCTATGTGCACCAGTAGCCCCTCAAAATCTTATTAAGCAGCTCTTCTCTCTATGTGAGAAGGAAAAGAAAAGCTGGCATCCTAACAAAGTTTTGCATAGCAATTCATACACTTTAAAGTGCAGTAACTATTAATATATTGGCTTCCATGGTGACTAATTTTTACATAGCAAAATCCTATAAGTAGCAATGAGATGAATGAGCACATTTATTCTGAAGTGTGTTAGTTGTTTGATAAGCCCAGTCTCTGCTTTCCTGCTCTGTGTATAGTATGCTTTGGCTAAATAGCATTCAAGAAACTATATTTTTCACTGTATGTGATTATATGTGATAATAATAAATTGAAGCAAATAGAATCACTACTGTGCAGAAGGAGGCCATTTGGCCCATTGAGTCTGCACTGATCACAATCCCACTCTGGCCCTAGTCCCATAGCCCTCATACTTACTTTGATAATCCTCCTGATACTAGGGTCAATTTAGCATGTCCAATCAACCTAACCCCCACATTTTTGGACTGTGAGAGGAAACCAAAGCATATCGAGGAAACCCATGCAGATACATTGAGAATGTGCAAACTCCACATAGACAGTGACCCAGTGGGTCCCTGGCACTATCAGCTGTGAGATATCAATGCTAATCACTGTGCCATCATGCCACCCACAGTTGTAGATTGACACTCAACCATGTCATTCACTATGAGGATAATCCTACTGTGATACACTGTCTACCCATATTCACTTTCAAGTGGGGACCATTAAATAGTGATTAAATTGGACAGTCTGACTGATCTTCCGTCTTCCCCAGTTCAAATGACAGTGAAGACAATGCAGGGCCCTCTTTTAAGACTTACCCTTGTAACCAAGCAGTCAGCAACTGCTTGGCCACCAGTCACACAGAGACAATATTTATATTAAACAAAATAATATTCTGCAAGTAAAATAATACCTTTTGTCACTGCAGAACATTAACCCACAGGAATAAAATTCAAATGTTTGATGGGTAACTTTGCTTGTTCTACGATTTACAGCCTCAATCTGCTAGGTTTTCCATTTTCACTATTTTCTTTATTTTCCAATTTTGTTGGTGTAGCATGCGTAAATTATTTATTTCAAGTATTTAAGAGGTAAGGCCCTCAGTTTTATTTTGAATATCAATGAACTTAATGTAAGGAAATATTGAAAATTGTTGAAAAACTATAACATGTGCCTTCTTATAATGTATTTTAACATCTGTTTATTGCATATCTTGGGGGAGGGTGTCTCAGAGACTGGTTTCAAGTTGCAAAGGAAGATTGGAACAATGGTTTGTTAGTTGTGGCTGAAGTAAGTCATTTTTGTTCGTTCAGTGCCACAAATTAGCTTTACATTGCAGCTGTTGAAAGATAGGGATTGAGATCAAAGCACTATAATGGCTAAAACATTAAAACAGAATGCAATATAAAAGAAAGTAGAGAGATCTGGAGAGATGAAAATGAATAAAAACTGGAAGATAAATTACAATGAACAGACACATTAGAAAACTTCTTTTGAATGAGTACAAGCCTTTAAAAGCATACATCTTCAACTACATGCATCACGCAATACCTTATTTACATAGTTTAATGAATTGCATATGTCGCGTTTTCATAGATGGTCTTTATATGAAAGTAAATGAAAAGTGAGGTACTGAATACATGAAAGTTGAAAAGTAGTCAGGCATTATGCTGCCAGCAATCATTATTGGTTGAAAGGCATGCAAAAAGACTACAACATAGAGCCATGGTGCCATATAAACCTCCAGTGTTGGGAATATGTTTTTTCTAATATAAGAATTCTAGGAGCATTTGAAGATTATATTACTCAGTTGTTTCAGCTTATTTTATCTCATGTTTTACCTTTTTTTTCTCTCTGCTTTTAAAAGAGCAGGCGCTGACACATACTGCAATGCTATTCCATCCAGAATCATAGAATCCCTACGGTGCAGAAAGAGGCCCTTTGGCCCATCGAGCCTGCATCCACAAAACACCCACCCAGATCCTATCACAGTAACCTCTCATATTTATCCTGCTAATCCCCCTGACACTAAGGACAATTGAACATGACTGATCCACCTAACTTGCATATCTACATCTTCCCTCAAGTATTCCTTCCAAGTCTATGCAGAGAAAGTGCAGGAAACTACTTTACAATGGGAGGGCGTCATCACTGAGTTTCGCCCTATCCCACCCAACATCAAAGCACACAGTTAACAACAGGGACCACTGGATTATGACTGGAAATAGGAACCCTGCCTGGCTTTTCACTAACCTGGGGAACTGATGTCAACGACAATGAATCAACTGTTAACCAAAGATGAGATTAACTAATGATGAGCAGAACGATGAGCAAAATCATATTTACAGCATCCTGCTTTATATGGCTTCATGTTACTTTGGACTTTACTCCCTAAGCCATTAGATTATTTAAAATAAATATTCCAATCTTTGGGAATATTAATTTTTATGTACTTCCTTAATTGCCACCATATTATGCACACTATAAAAGACTCTAAGTATGTAAATTTTCAATGCAACATCAAAGAACACTGTTGACATATATTCTATCATTCTGATTTGGATATTTTACATGGTTCAAAGAATGCCATTGTTTAGAATCTAGAATTTGTACAATAACTTTTCAGTCACTTAGGCTGGAATTTTACTGTCCCAAGAATCAAAGCAGGTGAAGGAAGGAGCATGGGAAAGTCTGTTGACCTCATGCAGAGTTTTACTGTTTCAGGACAAGTGAGATCATAAAATCTCACCCATAAAATACTGGAATGCCAATAGACAGGGCTTTTCTCATCAGGAAAATAGAGCTGAGTGACTTTCCATTTCATTCTTAAGCTTTGCAAACCATGAAAATATTTAATCATTTATTTTAATTTCTCATCCAGTTTTCAGCAAATGCTTTGAATTATGTCTCCATAATTTACACAACATGCTGCATCAAAATATAAATAATGAAAGGTGAACATGGGATTACAAACATGTCCACATGGAAGAAGGTCATCAAGCTCATTATGCCTTCACCAGCTCTCTGAAATTAAGCCCAGTGGTTTCTCAGCGTCCAATAATTCGAATGAGTTCTGGTTGATATATAGACAAAAAGCTAGTTCATAATTTTATCAGATACAGGAACAGAATTAGGCCACTTGGCCCATTGAGTCTGTTCCACCTTCGATCATGGTTGATATGATCTTCAACTCCATTCCCCTACCTTCTCCCCACAACCCTTCAGCCCATTACCAATTAAAAATATGTCTAACTCTTCCTTACATTTACTCACTATCCCAGTATCCACTGCACTTTGGCATAACAAATTCCACAGATCCACAACCCTTTGGGAACAGTAGTTTCTCCTTAATTCTGTTTTAAATTTGCTATCTCTTATCCTAAGATAAAGATCTCTCATCCTAGAATTCCCCACTGGAGAGGGCATCCGCTTCGCATCTACTTTATTCATATATTTTATCATCTAATACATTTCAATTTGATATCTCCCTCATTCTTCTAAATACCAGAGACTATAGGCCAAAACTGTTCAATGTCTGAACAAGCCCCCCCTCTTGGGAATCAATCTAGTAAACCTCCTCTGAACTGCCTCCAATGCCACTACGTCTTCCCTCAAATAAGGGGATCTAAACTGTATACAATACTCCAGGTGCTATCTGAAAAAGGTTACATTTTGTTGTGGCTGGCTGAACATTCAACAAAATCAATGGTTAGATTTTAAAATGTTTTACCCATAAAGAATGAACTCTTAGTAGTGCAGCGAGAGTGAAAGGATATCTGGAACTTTGACAAAAGATGGGGTCAACAGTGTATCTTCTTAACTGAGAAGATGAAAAAGTTGAGAAATAAACAGAGAAAGAGGAATTAGAGTGCAAATTCAACATCAAGGTGAGGGGCAGAAAGAGAAATAGGCCAGAACTTTACTATCCTGCCCGCCATAGGAGTCAGAGCCATGGACTAGGGGTAGACCATGGAAAGTTCTGTTGACTTCAGGCAGGATCTTATGGTTTCACAATGAGCAAAGCCATAAAATCCTCCCATAGAGAGCGGGTGTGGGGAGGAAAAGATTCAGTTAAGGAAGGGCTAAAAAAAAGAAAAAAATGAATTAAGTTTTTCTTTCATTTTAACTTTTACATTTTATAAATTCCCTAAATTATTGCCAACCTGAAGAAATGAGGCCCTACCTCATGATTGTTTAATTTCTGGACAGTAGAGGTTGGTTGGTCATCATTAACAATTATCACATAATTGAAAGGTATTTATGCTGATAATTATTAGACTTAACTTTCTGTGCCAAGATTAATGGAGAATTAATTGGAATATGCAGCAACTTCATCAAAATCAAGGAACGGTTTTCCAGAAGGTAACAGCCAAGTGGCTCAAAACAGCCAGCAACTTGTAATGATTTACAATTCATGCGGCAGTACTTTCTCGTTACAGGTTATTGGCCAAACTGCACATTAATGATCATGGGCATCGTTCAGATCATTATTCTTCCAGCAAAATTGGAGCAATAAAAAGAATTCTAAAGGGCTCCTGCCTTACTCTTTATATTAGCTATGGGTTAGTTACATGCATCTGCTCTAATATCATCCAAGCAATTATTTTTCCACGAGCTTTGAAATGTTATTCTGGACCTAGTCGGCAGGCAACATTTACTTATATTATTTAACTGAGGTTCATTCAAAACAAACAACGATTTTTAACAAAACCAGTGTTAGGGTGCTTCCACTCTCATGTGTTGTACATATATTAATGGTTTCTGATTTTAAGATAAGAAAGTTCTATCAGGATGAAAAGTATTCTGCACTTGTGGAAGATGAACCTAATGTATGAAAACATGATCAAAATATAATTTTTCAGACTGCCACAAATGTAAAAAGAGATTGAGGGAATTTATTCTAACTGGGGCTTACAGTATCGCTGTACAAACATTGTGGGAGCAGACTAAGAGCGTGTCACATTTTCTAATAAGTTGTGCAAAACTGGCAATCTTCCAGCAGCAATAGTTTTTCATGAAGATAAATTTGTAAGACAAACTATCCTGTCTCCTCTTCAACTGAATGGTGCTACCTCCTTGTGTTGTTTCATTGCTGAGAGATATGCAAGTTAAGGAAATCTACTCTTTCTCGTTTTATTTCTCATCTATCTAAAAATCCTACCACATATTAAATAGTTCAATATTTGTAGGTCTTCTATTTTGAAGTTGTTTGAACACAGGCATGTAATCACAAAGGCCTACTTCAGGATTACTACATCTGATTCTCCATAGGCTGCTTTCTGCAAGGTCTCCAAAATATCATTGAATTGGTCTGAGGCAGCAGTGCATCCTGTGCAAGTGTGCACCCAAAGAACTTGAACATTATCATGATTTCACTGACCCAAGTGGCTGATGCTTTGCCAGGATACAAACTTGAGTCAATGTCTGTGCAGACATGGTCTTTGCTAATCAGTCCTGAAGCAACAAGTATTGTGAAGTAAGGTGACACCTGTATTTAAATAGCCGCCCAACAGTGCTGAAGTGCCTTTTGGACTTATTTCTGCTGAGCAAAGTTTATGAAAGTACTGCTGTGAACTGCTGGAACAATCTGGAGGGTTTTATTGATCACAGGGAGGAAGAAAGGACAGTTCCTTATGTAAGCACGTGTGTAGTTGCCACTGTCCTACTTTCTTCACTGCATGAGCAGGACATAGAAAGGGGGAGGCTCAGACGCAATGTTCTGTGAGGAAGGAAGAGAAAAAGAGGGTTCTCCTTGAGAGTATTCCTGGAATGCCTCTTCTACTTAGCAATGTGCCAGAAACAGTGCTTGGGGAAGGAATGTGGAAAAGGAGCAGGACTATATCATTCAGCCCCTTGAGCCTGCTTTAATAGATAACATGAGCATGGCTAATCTGATGTAGCCTTAACTCTGTTTACCTGGCTGTCCTGAAAGATAACAATTGTCGGCAAAGGCAAAACTCAAATTCATAGTCGGGATTTGAGGACGATGGGGTTGCCCTTCTCTCCATCCAAAGAGTCAGTGAGAATCATTGTCTGCCCACAGCCATTTCACACTGCAACAAGCATGAATTGCCCAGTGACGGGACTTCCACCGGAAGTCCTGCCTCACAAAACTGTCAGCCTACCTAATTTGTCAGCAGCTCTCCAATACCTGGAGCACCAGAAAATACAACGGAACAGGGCTAGGACAGTCTGCAGTTCACAGTGTCAAGCTCTGGGATTCCAGGAATAGGTAAGCTTTGGGGGTTTCAGAATGGGAAAGGCAGGGAACGCCTAGGGAATGGGTAGAGGGTGAATTTGGGTGTTGACAGGGAGGCGGTGACGAAGAGTGAGGGTCTTGAAGTTATCAGACATAATTTGGTTTCGTGGGCAGGTACATTATGTTAATTTGCAGCACTTTGTACACTTCTAGGCTCACAAACCTTGAAATAATGAGAATTAGAAGTCATGTTTTGTTAAATAGCCCAGCTATAGAGTTAGATATGAAGTGTTACTTTTCACAATTTTCTTGCCTCCCATACCTGAGAAGTCTTCCCCCTTTCCCATTTCTCTCCAAAGGAATTCTAGAATACTTTAGAATTAAAATGTTCCCCACTTTCTACAGTCATCTTGAACCTCTTTTACCTTTGTCTTTCCAAGATTTTATAGCTGAACATGTGCACACTCCCACTCAGAATAAAATGTCCAACCATTTTGGTGATCTATGTCTTATGAGGCAAACATCCTGGGATGACTCCATTACTGATACCACCAAAGATCATTTGCTCAGCAAAGACCCCTTATATTCATATCAATGGTGGATATCAGTAAAAGAAATACCAATGGATCTTCCATAAAGTCTGATGTCTACTCCAGCTGTTCTTGCAAGACATTCCATTGGCTCACCCAGTTTCTGCCATCCCCTGACAAAGCTTTTCTTTGTCCGCCTGCTAGTTAGATATACACTTGATTTTCCTGCTCAAGAGACTATCAAGATGCTGTGAGGTGTCTTTCCAGCGCTGATAGCTTCCCAACAACTATTAACAAGAACTGGTGAACGGGCACAATAGGTCCATTGCTGATATCATGCCCATTCAGTTCCACAAACTGAAAGTCTCCCCTGCAGTCAGGGTTTTGTGAAGAGAGCAAGTGGCATGAAGGCAAAAGAGTAGTGGCCGCATGATGTTAGTTGAGCAATCTCTATATGGTATATATTCTGACAACATTTGTCTGTGCCACTGCAACATCCATTTGCATATATTTTCAAAAACTGATAATCTTCCCTCAATTTATATTCTTTGCTCCATTCTTTTCAACTGCATTTCTGCCTTAACTTAGTTCTTCTCTTTAACCTAAGCATCTTCTGCATTCATAGAATCCCTACAGTGCAGAAGGGTTGGCCATTTGGCCCATCAAGTCTGCACCGACTCTCCAAAAGAGCATCTTAGCCAGGCCCACCCCAACCCCATAATCCCACATATTTACCCCACTAATCCCCTAACCTACACTGAGGGCATTTTATCATGGCCAATCCACTAACCTGCATATCTTTGGAGTGTGGGAAGATACTGAAGCATCCAGAGGAAACCCACATAGACATTGGGAGAATGCGCAAACTCCACATAGGCAGTACTGAACTGAACCTGGTCTCTGGTGCTGTGAGGCAGCAGTGTTAATCACTGTGCCACCATGCCAGGTCCTTCAAATGGGAGAGATATTACTGATGCTGTCAATATGATTGATATTATTGTTGTTTTCTTTACATATTATGAGGTTATATGCTATATAAATATGCTCCCATACTTACAAAATCCTGTTCACTCCACAACTGAATTTGGCTCTATACTGCTTTATTTCCATCATGGTAGCAAAGGCTGAATTTCAAAAGTACTTCATTGGCTGTAAAACACCTTAGGAACTGCAGTGATCTTGGGCCACAATATATAAATGCAAGACTTTCTTTCTTGCTCTTGTTGAGTTGGTCTCGAGTTCTGTTCCTTACTTTCAGAATTCTGAATGATTTACAGGTTCTGGTACTGGATAAAGACTGCTTTCTAGATTCATGAGCTTTTTTTTCAAAATTTGCAAGGATTAAACTACTTCTGACTGTTGCAGGTGTGTTATTATTGGCTGCTGCTTTTACATTGCTGTTATAAATTCACATTCATCACACTTACCACTTAGAAATACCTTCGATGTGACAATTTTATTTGATACGTTAAATATGCTGTAAGCATGATTTCCCCTCCCAACACTGCAACCATTATGCATTATAATAGTAAAGTTTGGAATCCTGGCTGGTTCGCCATGAGTAATAAAATGCTTTATAGTTTCAGACGTCATAAAGCACAATAGCAAAGCTATACGGGCATCACCTAAACCACAACTTGTCAACTTGCAAGCTTTCACTAAGATGGCCTTTTTTGTCATTAGTTAGTCAGTCCTATTGGTGTTAAGATTAGACTTGAACTGACATTGACTCATAACTCTCAGAGTTGATTGTCAGGTTATCACTGTGGAATAATAACATTGGTATGATGGAAGTGCACAATGAGGCATTTGTTTTAAAATTTTGAGTCTACTGTATGTTACAATGATACTGTACTACTACCTGGCACTACTCTGAATGAATATACCCTAGATGGACGAGTTCTACTCATGTGCATTTCATCTTCCAGCACTGCCGTGACCCACCACGGAAAATGTGGCAGGCCATTCAAAAGTCCATTGACTTACAGCAGGACTGGATGACACCAGCAGCAGATGGGACTGGAAAATCCAACCCTATTTCTAGACCCAAAAACAATACGCTGGATTGGTAGCAGATGCCTTGGTCTAGCTTTTAGTAAAAAGATGAGTACTCAGAAATTTGAGATTGTAACCTCTCACGTCTGATCTCCTCTGGAAATTCATTGGCAGCTAAATAGGTGACTTCCAAATGCCCCAAGACATCAAATAGTTTGTGATCAGAACTCTCCACTCACCTGATGAAGAGGCACAGCCCCCAAAACTAGTGGCTTGTGCTACCAAATAAACCTGTTGGACTTTAACCTGGTGTTGTGAGACTTTTACTGTGTTTACCCCATCTAACGCTGGCATCTCCACATCATGGATGTCATTATCTCAGAGGATTGTATGATTGATGGACGTTATGGAGACAGGAAGATACAAGACTTTGGAGGGATTTGAAAACAGGGTGCCTGGCCAAACTAATCCCATAGCATTTGGTCATTTCAACTGGGTAGGATAGGAAAGCGAGTCATCAAATCTTTTTTGTGCTGGCCAGGATTTCGGTGTTGAATAGATGCTGTCATTGAATCCAAGCCCTTTAAGCCACAGTCATACATTAGAAATGCACAAAAATTAGAGCTTTTGAGCCTCATGATAACTTATTTTTCTTTCTCATTCGTGCCACAGATTGGGAAACTTTAGGAAGGCAGAGGCTGGGTTTGGAGCTGCCTGCATTCTCGCATACAGGAACAAGAGAAGGTGGAGTAGAATGCGATTGAGATACCAGGTTCACTGAGGCAAGAGCTGAACCCTCAAGAGCAAAGGGCAGCAGGGACCGTCCCTGTGTGGTGATGAGACTAACAAAAATGTGGTGTTGAGGCAGCTCTCAAATCCGAGGTCTTGTTTTAGCTTCATGTGACTAAGTGACAGTGTCACCAATGCCTCCTCTTGTGTAGTGATATGGTGACTCTCAGAACTGGTGTCGTGGGGATTACTAATGGCTCTGAAAGTTACAGCCACACTGAATTTCTGTGTAAAAGAGAAAAAGAAAGAGAAGTTAAAAGGAAAATTAATAAGTTAAAAAGAAAGAGAAGCTGACAATATCTGCTAACATGGGCATAATGGGAAGCTGCTTGGTGAACAATTTAGTTGGAATAGAGTTGAAGTATTTTCAGAGACAAAATGAGCTCAGAGAGGACAAGATAGGAGAGAATCAAGGGAAAGATGTGAGTTGAGGGCTCTGGGATTGTGTGTTTTAGAGAAGTGCTAATGGAAGAAAGGGAAGCAGCAGAAGCAGCTGACTGAATGATCTCAATCTTATTGAAAACGTTCATTCCATGAATTCTTGATGCTTATTGTCAGAGGGATAGAGAAAGATGGTTCCATTGAGTCAGGGGTTATTTCTGATATAAATTATATAATCGTTTACCTTAATGGACACTAGCAAATGAAATGATACAAATAGGTCGGTTCATGTTATTTTAAAGCATCAAAACAATTCAAAACCAGTTTCATTAACGGTTGTTGTGGCTTATGTTTTCCTTTCTCCCGAAAGCTTCTAAACTGGAAATTTCCGTTGCACATATTGACAGGTCAGTAATTACCACATTAAACTGCTATGCCACAGGCTCATTTCAATCCACGACCTGTGGCATTTTCCATGTCAAGTACTAATACATCAAGCAGGTCGCTATAGCTTTGTTCGTTGGGGCAAAACTTACGTCCATTTTTTATTGGAAAGAAGGAAACAACTCGAAAGGATCTTGCAATATGCCTTTGGCTGTATTCGCAAAGATGAATGGCGCCATTAATGGCATTTCTGATGCCATGGGAAGAAAATAACTGAAATCCCGTGTATGTACATGTGATACAATACTTTCTTCAATCAATGTCCCAGACACTATCAGATCCCTATAATAGAATAATGCAGGCTACTGAAGGATAGCCTAGCAGTAAACATGACATTTTAATCTTGTGTCATAGTAGTTTGTCACCCTTTAAAAAAGTATGCCAAAGAGACAGAGTGGAGAACGAGGCAGAACTGCTGTCCCGTTAATAATACAGTCTGGAAACTGACAACTAATGAAATAATTGAAGCAAGCTTCATGCATTGAATTGTTCTCTGCAAGAACAGAGCTTTGGGATATTGCTGCTGTTCTTCTGATGTCTGAGCAGACTAGATGGAATCCTATTTAGTAGTCCTGTGAAAGTATCCCAGAACATTTGCGTTTGCTATATTCTGCACAACACTAGAAAAAGTAAGAAGGGCTGGAAAGTGAGCCTAACCTCTGCTTGCAGGAGAAGAAGTTGGGTGATGAAAGAGGAAGAAGGAGAAATTGATTGAGATAGACTGATATGTCAAGAATTGATTGACAAGTTTAATTAAATGCATCCCCAAGTCCCAGGGTGGAACTCCCTGTGCTCCACTCACTCCTCATCCCATGTCAAAGTGCCTGAATGAATTCCCTATGCCTTTGCTATCATCTTGTGTATTTGAACCCATTGTAATCAATTTTAAGCTCCTTCTAGAAAATAAACCACCGAACATTTCAAAGATACTGCTGTTTATTTCTCCATTCAACTTATGTGAGCCCAGTTTGCCAGTACTTTCCCTTGGTGAAACCCTAGGATAAGTATTATCTGGGTGCAATGAGTATCAGGAAATCAGGTGGGACACCGTAAGGAAACCCTTGTGATTTACCTCCAATTCACATAATGTGGTTCAGTGTTGTCCTAGGAAAATGTCATTAAGCACATTACAAGCCTAAATTTCAATACTAATTATCTGTCATGCATGTCAATCATTGATGATCATTTGCAATAAACTAGAGAAAATTGTAGTTTTTAACTCTTGCTGTAAGTTTCATCTTGATGTCTGGTATAACAACTTCCAAGAATAGTTACAAATCAGCAATTTCATTTAGTGTTTGGATGATAATTATAAGCTTTTTGAGTGTCACTTTTATAACTTTGTCAAAGCATTTCAATGCCTCAAATTACACTTGTATTTTTGCTGGACTTGATGTGTTTTTCAAAGTAAGGTATGTCGACGCTGGGAATGAAATATTTTTCCATATTTGAGGCCAAGTGTCAGTGTCAAGCATTCCTAAATGAGGCATAAAATGGCACAATAAAAATAATCTCATCCTGCTATTTTCCACTAGGGTTCTTTCAACTAACTGTTCAGGAGAACAATTTCATCCTCCTCCATTACATCCTTATTTCCGTTTCATAAACCAAGTATTTATCTGCGTAGGCTATTAGTTCAGTCCTCATATGTATTACTTATGGGTTGTCTGAAAGATTAACACATCTCCAGCAGAAAAACACTAGCTGGAATTTTCCCACCATTCACTCCAGCAGGGTTCTCTGGTCACACTGGTAGTGTATCCCCCATCCATGGTTTCCTGACAGTGTGGGGTGGATTCAATGGGTAATCTCATTCGCTGTGCTGGGACCAGAGTGTCCCACTGGCAGTGAATAGCACATTGCCTCCTGCAGCTGAGAAACATGCAGATAATCTCGCTCACTGACAAAAAATCATTTTTACATACAATACTGTTAGCTATCTTTAGTGTATGAAGAAGAAATCTGAACAATCAGCAATTAATCAACAGAGCTATGCCATATGATGTTATGTTTTTAAATAAAAACAAACTTTGTATATCAAAAAAGAATTAAACAAAGTGAGTATCTTTAATTTAACATGTAACTTGCAAAGAATTGTACTATAAAACCAGTTCTACTTCTTATTTCCCCCCAGAGTCCTCTTATCTTACAAACCTACAAGATTCATTGACATTTCCTCTCTGTGGCCAGGCCAAAGAGTGATATACCCTTCTCTAGAATTCACCCAGATTTCTCTCGTATTCCAGCTATTTGCAAAGGTACAAGATTTCATGGGGGTTCTCCCATTGGTTATATCTAAGTGACCCTTCAATTCTTTTACCAATCTCACCACTCTGGATTTCACAGTTCCAGTACAGCCCTCCCTGCAACTCCCGTGCAATGGCTTAACACATCAGAAAACACCTTTGTTTTCCAATAGCCCGCTGCTATGGTTTCCAACTGCAACCAAGCTAATTACTTCCAGAACTCCAACTGCGACAAGGTTAACTGCCTTGTGTTGTGAGGATTACTGTAGATTTCCTCCTTTAGCTTTCAGCTAAACAAATATTCCAGTTGTTTTCCCTTTTTCTAAATTTGTCCTATACTGAACAGCAGTTTCCACAAACAGCTGCGTCATGGACAATAGGTCAAGCATTTAATCTACTTCAGGTGCAGATCATGGCTTTATCTTGTGACAACAAGCTACATAAGACCTAAAGCTGTTTCTCTCAACCAGAATTGCCTGCTTGCTATGTCTTAAATGAACTTACAGAGGACTTCCGAAAATTGTGTAAAGTTTGCTCACTAATGGTCCAGAATTTGCTAGAAAAGGTGCAGATTTGAAGGAAGACATGCCATTATTAATACGCAATCAGCCAGCAACTTGTGGTGAGGAAGAGATACCCAATGAATTGTAAACCATTGGGCTGCGTTGTGTCACTCTATCCTTAAGGTTCACAACAGCTAAACTTTAACTTTCATGTCAGTTTCATGAGTCATAGAATCATAGAATCCCTACAGTGCAGAA
Organism: Sphyrna mokarran; assembly: GCA_024679065.1. NCBI lineage: Eukaryota > Metazoa > Chordata > Chondrichthyes > Carcharhiniformes > Carcharhinidae > Sphyrna > Sphyrna mokarran. The sequence continues at coordinate 84,321,558 of JAGIQG010000006.1, forward strand.
AAGGCCATTTGGCCTATCAAGTCTGCACTGACAACATTCCTACCCAGGCCTTATTCTCATAATTCCACATATTTAACCTATGAATCCTTCTGACATGAAAGGGCAACTTTTCATTGTCAGTCAACGTAACTTGCACATCTTTGAAGTAGCAACATTTGTTTGTTAATTCCCCATTACTCTCTTCCCAGAAAAGTTAAGTCCATCACTTATTTACACAAGTCCTCTTTTAACAGTGTGATCATTACTAATGCCAATAAACCTCACTGGCTCAGAAAGTGACAAATGAAAACTGTGGTGTTTTATTGCTTCTGTTTCAAATTGATCTTGGAGGTTTTAAAAATGTCAAATAGTAAATAATAAAAAAACTACTTTTCTGTTTTCTGTTTTGTCTCTCTTTTTGTCTTTCTTTCCCTCTCTTTATTTCCTTTTCTGTACCTCATTTGTTCTGCATCTGATTTGACATTAAATTCACTCTCATCCTCCATCCTTCCTTTGTTAACATCTCAATCCTCAAATTGATTGGCTAAGAGGAAACACTGTTGGTCTTATTGTTCATGGAGGACCCTGAGCCTTGATACCCTTGCAAGAACTCATACTCCCAGCAAATTATAGTGGAAAACATTATTGAACTAAAGGATGCATTAAGAAGTCTTATATAACCTGGCAATGACATAAGATGCTCCGCAAATTCTGGGCCAATATCATTTGTATGCATGCAAAAAGATTGCTCAGCATGCAAATTGCAAGCTTTAAGTAAATGACAGACAGCAACAGGAAAGGACCATTCCTAAACATGAGGAATCTGAGTTATTACGATATGCTTCAGTTCCTTTTATTCCTTCCCTGCTCAAGTACACCCTGAAGATGACAGCAGTGTCTTCCAAAAACTCAGGAAACCAATTAGTTTCCTTAGGGATAAGGAAATATGGTGTGCAACATAAAACAATTTTTATAGCACTATAAGTTATAGCTAGGGCAAGTTGGAAGCAGGGAAGCAAGAAGGAAATATCAACTGATGCTTTTAATGACCTATAACTTATTGGAGTCTCTAAGGATGACCTCTGTGAGGCCTTCCTCTCTTTTAACATTTTTCTTTAGTTGGCCACCTCTGTGAAACTCTGTATAAATGTTGACCGCAGCATTAGGAGAACTTCAACTCTTCTTTGACAACAGCAACTTATATTTATATAGTGCATTTGGCATAATAAAACATGCCACGGTGCTTCCAAAGGAGCAGCACAATGGGCGGCATGGTATCACAATGGTTAGCACTGCTGCCTCACAGCACCAGCGACACAAATTCAAATCCACCTTCGGTGACTGTCAATGTGGCGTCTGCACGTTCTCTCCATGTCTGTGTGTGCTTCCTCCGAATGCTCTGTTTTCCTCCCTCAGTCCAAAGATGTGCAGGTTAAGTATTTGGTCATGTTAAATTGCTCCTTACTGTCCCAAGGTGTGTAGGCTGGATGGATTAGCCAAGGGAAATGTATCATGTTACGGTGATAGTATGGGGGAGAAAGTAAGGTATTCTGCCAGAAGGTCAGTGCAGACTCAATGTCAAATAGCCTCTTCTGCACTATAGGGATTCTATGACACTGTAAAGTAAAATTTGATATTGAAACACATAAAATAGCATTATGACAGAGGGTTAAAAACTTAATCAAAAAGGAAGATTATAAGGAACGCCTTAAAAGAGGGAAGCAAGTAGGGAGGCAGAGATGTCTAGAGAGGGAATTTCAGATCTTAGTGCCAAGGCAGCAAAGGGCATAGCCAAAAATGGTGAAGTAATTAAAATTGGGAATGTTCAAGAAGCCAGAATTAGATTGCACAGGTATCTCGAGGGGTGAGGACTGGAGCTGCAGGAGATGACAGAGCTAGGGAGGAGCAAAGCCATGGAAGGATTTTAAAATAATGATAAGAATTTTAAAATTAAGGCATTGCTTGACTCATTGCCAACATTAAGAGGGTTGGAGAAAGTAAGAATATGAGGAGCAAGGTTTTGGATAATCTCAAGTTTATGAGAAGTAGAATGTGAGAGGCTGGTCAGGAGCAAGTTGGTCTTGTCAAGTCCAGAAGCGAGGTCAAGACTGAGGTTTTCAATAACAGATGAGCACAGGCAAGGGGAAAATCAAGTGATGCTGCAGACATGGATGTAAGAGGTCTGACATGTGCTTGAGGCAAATCTCACAGTCAAATCCAATATCAAGATTGTGAGTAGCTGGTTCACCCTCAGACTGTTGCCAGGAAGAGGGATGGAGTTAGTAGCCAGGAAACAGAGTTTGTAATGGGGACAGAAGATATTGGCTTCAGTCTTTCCAATATTTAATTGGAGGAAATTTCTGCTATTTATTTCTAGATGTCAGATAAATTGATAATTTATTAATACAGTGGGGGATTTAAGGGAGTAGTGGTAAAGCAGGGTGGGGTTGTGTGAGCACAGATATGAAAACTGATACATGTGTTATTTTGCATGTTCTCACCAAGGATCAGCCCCGTGGGATAAAAAATACAAGGAATCCAAGAATAGAAGAGGGATATCAGAGGTAACATGTGGCAGCAGGGAGGGAAACCATTCCCAGTGATACTCTGGGTATGACTAGATCAATAAGAATGGAACCAGATGAGTGCAGTTCAACTCAGCTGGATGATGGAGAAGTATTGGAGGAGGTTGGTGCAACCAACTGTATCAAAGAAGAATGAAAAAAAAATCATTTATCTGTGTTACAATCACCTAAAATATAATTTGCCAAAGTGCCATGGAATCTTTAGGTCTACCTGAGAAGGGAGAATCTTGTCCAGGACTCTTTAGATGCAGAATCAATGTAGAATTGAGTGTTTACAGCTAAATGACTATCTCATGATTTCTTTGGATTGTTTCATTCTCAAACTAATTTTCCCTTTGCACTATATTGAAATTAATGCCAGTGATACCAATACCAAGAATTCTGAAATCCACTGGTGGCAGTTAACACTCATCATCAGCTTATAGCTCATTCATTTACAAACATTTAATATCTTGCACACTTCAGAAATAGTCGCCATATGGATGACGTGAAATGCAACTTCTTTGATCTCATCTCAGATTCTCAATCAACTGGTTTTGCAAACATTCCAGCTTATCAAGTGCATAAGGAAGTTATGAACTGCATGGGAATTAATGAATGCGGTCTAAAGACTGATATTAAATCATATCATTCAAGTTCCGAACACCTGGTTTCCCAACTAATGGTTGCTGCTTAACACAGAAATGTCGTGTTCAGCTAGGTGTTAAGTGGCAACTGGGACTGTAAACAGTTAACCAATACAGGGACACAAAAACTAATCACAGTAAACTGCTTTTAAACTCGGTAATTTTAACCTGACCTGCCCAGTGGGAAACTAACAGGATTGAAAGCGTTTCTTGTTTTACGGCCAGGCTGATTTTAGTTTCCATTGAAGTAAATGAAAAATAGTCAGGCTGGATGTAAAATGGGTGGTTGATTCGAACAATACTCACATTCTCACTGAACAAAAACCACCACAGCATTGTCTCAGTGGAATATATTATTGAAAGGGGATTGAGATGATCAGAAAATCTGCAGAGATTTGCAGCAGAATCTATAATCATGGGTACAGAATGCTGTAGAATTCTAGGGCCCCTGCCTTTAGTTAGAAAACACAAACAGATGTGAGGCATTCAATTATGATAGCTTGCAAATCAAAATTTCACTTGTAGCATGAACCTCCTGCATTCACACAAGCTGAAACTTCTTCACTGTCTGTGGGGGAAGGGGAGATTTCTGTCTTTCAGGTGTTCAGGCCCTTTAGGCATTGCAATACCCCTTTTGAATTATTTATTGTTCCTCTCTTAATCGTTTCACCACAGGTCTTGTAAAGCTTGTTCTCAATCATTGAGAACCTTTGTGCGATAATTTGCTTGTGTGACCTGAGGGATTACAATGACCATGGTGACCTGTATTATATTTACTGTGGCCTTTTGCTTCACTGTCTCAGTTACATATGACTGCAGAAGTATCAAATATAAACTGAAGTTTTTGAAGGTTAGCCTAACAAAAGTTTCTACTCACAATTGTTGTGCAAAAAGTGAATCGCAAACAAATACAACAAATTATGAAACAGTTGTCAAAAATGTATCTTTTGTCAAAAGCCAAATGCCTGCCCCCTTCGCCTCTATCTGCATTCAATGACTAGTCTAGAAGCATTAAGCTGTAATGGCGAACAAGGTCCTTGAAATTATCCTTTTGATTTCATTGTAATACAAGGTCTCTGGCATAGCAAGAGTTAATGTGGGAGAAACATGGTCGCCTATGGTATGATGAAAGGAAGCACATGACTTGAGACTAGGGTCAGCCTTGAACTGGGCAGAGATCTGTGCAGAAGCAAGCATGGAATTAATTCATAGCTTGGCCTATACACTACACATTTGCACATAGTTATGTATTATCAATAAACACTTAATGTTAAACTATACTACACTCAGAAACTCTTTGAGAGACTTACTCAACATAGATCCTTTGACTCTGGATCCTTTGACTCATAGATCCAAAAATATGCAGGTTAGGTGGATTGGCCATGCTAAATTGCTCCTTAGTTTTCCAAGATATGCAGGTTAGGGAGATTAGCTATGGGAAATGAATGGGGTTACTGGGATAGATCCTGGGCAAGATACTCTGTTGGAGAATTGGTGCAGGACTGATGGGCTGAATGGCCTCCTTCTGTACAGTAGGGATTCTATGATACAACATGATGACAGCTAATGGAAAAACACAAACCTCAAAGGGGCTGGAGCAGAAATCCAAAATGTAGAAAATACGAAAAGTTGTAAATGTAGCCCAATCTATCACGTAAACTATTGATTCTGTCTACTTCCGCTGCCTCGGCAGAGCAACCAGCATAATTAAGACTCCAATCACCTCAGACATTCTCTCTTCCACCTTCTTCCATCCAGAAAAAGTTACAAAAGTCTGAGGTCACGTACCAACCAACTCAAAAACAGCTTCTTCCCTGCTGCTGTCAGAGTTTTGAATGGACTTACGTTGCACTAAGTTGATCTAGCCAAGACTGTGACACTATATTCTGCACTCTCATTTTGTTCTCTATGAACAGTATGTTTTGTCTGTATAGCATGCAAGAAACAATATTTTTCACCATGTTAATACATGTGACAATAATAAATCAAGTGAATCAAAATCAAATCAGAAGTTCTGACCTGAATGAAAGCACCTGAAGTTAAACCACACAGAAAGAGATCACCTGGAAGAAGCTCCATTGCAGAATTGGAAGCAGAAAGGTCGAAGAAAATTCTCCACTGTGCAGCTGAGGACTCCATAAGATCTCACGGAAGTCCATTGTGAATGTCCAGAGGGCAGAGTCAAAGGACCTTGCAGGGGCGAGTAAGAAAAATACAGTTCTATACCACGACTAGTTAAAAAAGTTTTAATGCTGAAAAAGAGTGAGAGCAACCCACTTCCTGAGGCAATGCTGCCAGTCTGGGTTCAACCAACCAGTGCTGTCCCACTGCTGACAGAGCTTGTTGAAAGTAAAATAGGTGGAAAGTTTAAGAATTTCAGCCAAAGCAGGGAAGGCTTCAAGTCATCAATTTCATAAATTGCTGCACGGAAGTAAATGCTAAGGCAGTTGGGGCTGCCATTGCTGTGGGAGCCTGCCAAAACACAAAAAGTGCAAGAAGACTTTAAAGAAACGGTAACTACAGCACCAGCTTTAAAACCCGCTTTTCCCCAAACTTTAAAGCAACCTTGAACACAAATCAACATTACCAGACAAATTAAGCTGATTTAAGTGTCAAATCAAACCCAAAATTGGGGTTTTGATGGAAAAGATTCCAGAGACACATGACAGCTTCAGGACTGGAGGAAAAGACAGAAGCTGAACAAGTGAATGCACTGCTTCATTCAGTAAGTCTGATATCCAATGATATTATTGCAAGGCAGAGAATAAACAATTCCTCGAATAAATGTGATGAAGTTCTAACATATTTTAATCTAAGCAGCATTTTAGAGAGAAAGCAAAATTCAACAAATAGGTCTAACAGCCTGGAGAACAGGTAAGCTATTTTATAAGCAAATTAGACAGATTAATGAAAGACTTAAGGGATCTTAAGTCAGAGCTCAAGGGACAGAATTATTGTTGGAATGACTGACGATGCCCTTTTGGATATACCACAGGCCAAGGAAGATCTGATTCCATTAAAGGCCAGCCAAATAGTCAGTCTGAAATCTGCCAACAGTAATGATCTATTTGACAGTGCGAAAGTAAGCCATAATTCCGAGTAATCGTAACAATTCAGCTGGCAAAGCAACAAAGGGACAGAGATACTCCAGAACAAAGAATGCACTACCCAACCTGATCATAAGCAGGTGAGTGACCATATCAGTGCCGTGGAACCATCTCACAGGTGAAAGCAATGTTCACAATCTCAGATTTCAATTGTAACTACCTGGGACAACTTGGAAAGCTCTGCAATGCCAATATGTCCGGACAGGAGGAGGATTGCAAGACAATTCATGAGATTGAGGTGCAGAGACCCAACCTGCTTCTTAGGTGAGGTCAAGGATCCTGGATTCTCCGTTTGGAATGCAGGCACCTTAGTAAACAGTCACCTTACCAACTTCAGTTTAGACAAGGGAGCTAGTGTTCTGTTCTCTCAGATAACGAACAGGGTTAAGAGACCTCTGTCTACAAATGACAAATAATCTACTCTACAGGCCTAGAGGAATCTGACTTCTAGTCATTGGCATGATCACTGAATCACCAAGACACAGCAACTAGTAAACATTCAAAATCATGCACATCATCCAAAACAATTCTTTTTGTCTTTTCAGCAGAGAAGACTGTGTCGCTGTAATCTTCTTCAAACAGCAAAAGATATCAAGAATCTCTGTTTCAGCAGGTTCTGTACTGCAAGTTCCTGAGAGGCCCATCAGTGAGGATATTCTCAACTGGGACTTCAGAATTGTCTTAACTCAGAGCGGCTTTGTCCAATTTCTAAACAGGCAACAGAAACTCTTCTTTGGACAGAATAACCAAACCTTCAGATAATATCCACTGTACCTTGAATATTACCAGCAACAGAAGAATGAGCCAAAACCCCAAGGCTCCATTGATTGCTGTCACACCAGCCGTAAACACAACGGCACAGTGCAACTTCCAGTCAATGTGCAAAGTCACAAAACAGTGCTGGAGCAAGGAACTAGCAAGCATGAACACCCAAGAGCACACGTCAATGAGATATGGAGATGCAGTGTTGTAATTAAGGCCAAACTGAAAGGTGAGCCCATTAATGAGGAGTATCCAAACAACAGGGAGAGACATAATGGACTCTCACAGAGATCACAGTGGACCAACAGTATTCATTCGAGAAATGAACACAGTGACTGGTCATCTCTCATTACAGCAGAGAGCTTCAACTCCAAGGAGTGGGAAAAGTGTACCAAAAGAAGACAACCAGGTATCAGAAACACAAACTACATCTCAGCTCTGAATCAACAAAGGTTTCTAAAATCAGTAGGGCCGACTACTCCTCTGAATGTGACCAGAATAAGATGTGGAAGAAACGTCAAGCCTCCAGACCACCTGAATTTATAGTCAGAGACTTGGGGTGATTTTACGTGAAAAATCCTAAGTGTCCCAAGCGTGAACACAGGAGAGTTTCAGATCTGCTTTTTGGGCAAGACTTTCTACCAATCTTATGGACTTAGACAATGAAAAAGTGGGCCAGGCTATTTCCAGCCACTGGAGGCAGTGGGTGGGCCTTAAATCACTGCCAGCTTACTCTAGCAGCAGAAGGAGCTATTGTGTATGTACAGACCTCTGTGATTGCACATGCGCAATTATAAATGCACTGATTTGAAAGAGAAAGAGAGACATATCAGGCCTTTTCTGCTGCAGACAGCATTGACCCAATCGCCCTCTCCTCCCCAGCTATCATGGGGGCTAGTAGATGATTATCAGCCCCATATCATCATGAAGCATCACCCTCAACCCACTGCTCAAAGCAATCGCACCACCTAGCCCACTTGCCCCCTACTGATCGCCTGCCGAATGGCAATGGGGCCCAGGGCCCCCTTCACTCACAATAGTAATTGCATGCAGAACATGCAGCAGATCCTCCTCCCTTCCTGATCGGGCTGTCCCAGCCTGGTCCCGCACCTTCAGGCCTTGCACCCTAGCACTGTGTGGTGAGCAGTGCCAAGGTGACAGGCTGGCATTGCCCAAGGGGGATCACCTTGACCTCGATCTCTCTGGGGAGCCTCAATGTTTTCCAGTTCTACTGGTGAGACATCACAACTGCTCCCCATTGCTGGGGAACCAGGTGTTTACGTCTGCCAGCGAGACCACAAAGGTAAGTGAGCCCAGACAATTGCATCTCGGGCTTGCTAATTACATGTTAAAGATCATTTAAATAAATTTAAATAATATATTTAACCTCTCACTGAAAATGGGTGAGAGGCTGATCACGCCGGATATCCTGTGCTGGTAAAATTGTGGGAGCCAAGAAATGGTGGCAGAGTCCAATATTTGCTCTTTTTTAGATGAAGAATTTCTAGAAAATGTTGCTTGAACGTCAGTAAAATCTTGACAAAGTCTCCAGATGTGCTTCAGAGTTTCCCTTCGGAGTTCCCTCAGCAATGATAATGAAGTGGTGAGTATCCCTTTAAGTAGCACATAAAGTCAAAGTCAATACTGTGTTAATTCACAGACAGCTGGCTGCTAGTGGGAGACAAATATCACTGAGATATGCTAAGGCTGCAGTTGGCTCCCCAAGGGCAACTACAACAAAACTTTGCGCCACTTCCCTTTCCCGACTCCCAAGCAGAGACCAGGCATCCTACCTCCCTTATAGTAGTACCGCAGGGCAGCTGGTGTCAGAACAACATCTCTTGTTAATTGGGGAGAAACAGGACCGAGTGAGCCTTTGATCTCTCCAAACATTTAAATGCACCTGAAGGAAAAATTTAGAAGTGCCCTGGTCAAACGATTCATTTTACAAAAACAGGTTTGCGATTGTACTAAAATTTTACTTCACGCAGTGTATGAAATCTGATTTCAGACACTCAGGTGAGATTGTTTCACATTGGTGTCCCAGAATGTTGATTAGGAATCATCTCTAAGCTTTTCCGCAACTTCAGCAACACAGCAACTTGGGGCCCAACTTGCAACAACAAAATGTTTCCTGGGAGGTACAGTGGCACAAAGGTTAGCACTGCTGCCACACAGTGCCAGGAGCCTAGGTTCAATTCCTGGTTTGGGTCACTATCTGTGCAGTTTGCACATTCTCCCATAGCTATGTTGGCTTGTTTGAGTTTCCTCCCACTGTCTGAAAGATGTGCTGGTTAGGTGCTTTGGCCATGCTAAATTCCCCCACAGTGTACCCAAACAGACGCTGGAGTGTATCGACAAGGGGACCTTCACTGCAATTTTGTTCCAGTGTTGAGGTAAACCTACTTGTGACACTAATAAATAAATATCTAAAAAAAAATGCCCTTAATGCTTCAAACTTGGTTTTCTGCAAGTAGCATATTGGTGCATAAATTACATCAACCTTCTTTTCTTGCAATTGGTGTAATAGCTAATGGAACTTTTAATAAGATGACCATATTGTTTTTTTTAAAAAATCATAAGGTCCTTACTGACCTTCACATTTGAGAGTATTGCAAGATAACAGGCCATCTATTAATCATGCAATTTTTACAAAGAAGCACTGAGTTCATTGACAACAAAGATATTGGCTAGACATTGAATGATGTCAGACAGAAGACTTTATTTTACTCTTTGGTTCCATTACTATTAATGGCAACATGTCAGTGGATCTATTAAGACTTCGTGATGTATGCACTGAATTTGGCCAAATACCCTTTTCTGCAGATATAAAAAAGCTTGAGCAGCTACAGCTGTTTTTCACTCTTCAGAATTTCCTGGCCAACACTGCCACCCCATGGTAAATTGGGTATTGCCAATGATGGGAAAGCATTTTAGCCACCTTTCCCTTTCTCTCCTGAATGTGATTTCTTACATGGAGCCTACCCTTTACATGTGTAGTTAACTTTCATTCTGCGCAAGGTGACAGTCATGCTCCAAGTACTTTACCTGAGGAGCTAGCTTTCAGTTATATAACTAGACTGTAAGTATTGGCAATTATTTGACTGCGGGACCATGACAATTTAAGGGTCAGGGGCCAATAATAGGTCTACCAGTGCACTTTAAAGCAAGAACTATTGGATAGCAATCAATCAGAAGACCGCTGATGAACCTCCTGATCCCTTGCCCTGCTGTGTGGAATTATAGTACTCTTTACTCTGGTTGACATTATTAACTTGGAGCTGGCAATGATTCAAAATGAGAACTTCGTGTTTGGGTGATTCAGGTTGACACTGGGTCGTGCTTATCATCTGGGAGATAGCCACATTAAACTCTAAAATTTACCTAAATGCGTATCTGGGAGAGTCTGCAGTCTCTTAAGCATTCAAATTAACATCACGGAAATTTCAACATTACACAAGGCAAGGATCAGCAACAATAACAAATTGAATTTTCATCATGGATTTAACACAGCAAAATGTCCATAACATTCCACAGGAACATTATCAAATAAAATCTGACACTAAGACACATGAGGAGATATTAGGACATTCACCAAAAAGCTTAGTCAAAGAGATAGATTTTGAGGGGAATTGTAAAGGAGGAAAGAGGAAGAGAGATAGCAAGGCTTACAAGTGCAATTCCAGAGATTAAGTCCTCAGCAGCTGAAGGCATATGATAGAGCAATTAAAATCAGGAATACGCAAGAAACCAAGTTGGAGGAGCCTGTGGATATCTTGGAAGGTTATAGAGGATGCGGAAATTGAAGGAATCCTCTGATACGTATTACAGCAGCTGTGGGACAATGCTGGAATCTTAGTCCACATCATGCTAAATTCAAGTGGCTTGAGGATACCGCTTTCAACAGTCTTTCACATCGCTGAGAATGAAAAAAAACTATTTGTGTACATTCTGAGTTTGTCTGAAACATCAAAATAAGTCAGCTATCAATTGAAGATTCACTATAGATGCTTCATGGGTTTACCTCTTCCCATGTGAAGATTCTTCAGATGTCTGTTTATTTTCACTCTTCTATTTATTCTCTCCATCTCAACATTGACCTGCTCTATAATAGGGAATGATAGATAGTGCGCTCTGACAGTTGAATGATGTGATCTGTCTTGGCCCACGTAATCTGGGAGTGTTTGAGACTGGCACTTGGTATGTGAGAATTGGAAGTGATTAAGCCCTGATGAGCGTAGGAAGATATGTTTTCAATGTTAGCAGGGTAGTAACATAACTGAGAAAAGGTATTCGTCTTTTACTTGAAATACTGAAATTAAACACACAATATGTAGAGAATATAAACATCAATTTTCAATAGCAAAGTATAAAATCAATCTTAGTATGATTCCAGTTGAAGTCATGGGTTGCTTTTCTTTTTCCAGTATTAATCTGAGAAGAGAAGAGTCAGCAGGATGCTTTCTTGTCTTCATATCAACTGCTCCTAGTATGTTCTGAGTTAAACTTCTAACTTAGTGCCAAATTAGGGGCAGCTTTGTGCCCATTACAAATTGAACTTAAAGAACCCAAATTCTCCCCTCATTACTCTGAAGCCCAGTGCATTAACTCATGGCAATAAAGATTGTTAACTTAGCAGATCTGCTCACGGACAGTATGTGGCAGGCCTAACAGGAATCAACCAGTACAGAATTACTGCTTCCACCATCAGAAATGATTTTTCAGCTGACAGAGGATTGTCATTCTAACTTGTTATCAGTACTGTATTTCAAAAACAATTTCATAGGCTATGAAGCCCTTTGAAATGTAAAAAGCACTCTGTCCTCTTCTTTAAAATGCCAAACACTTGCCTGTCAGTTAGATTATTACTTAAATCACTTGATCACAGCACAGACTTTAGTATATTCCCTAGCTATCGACTATCATGAACATAACATATGCATTTATAGTGCTTCAAACTGACAATCAGAAGCAATAAATGTACACAAATCTCCATGGAATGTTTAATTAAAAGCCTGTCTCTTTGTAATTTTTTATGGAGAAGTTAGTTTTGAACCTGTAGAAGTTTTTAAAATTATTTTATTTAATGTTTATATTTTAGATAATTATTTTATATAACTTAATGTTTTACATTAAATTGGACACTAGTCTAGTGCTATATGTCAACTATGTATGCTAATAGTATTGACAACTAGGATGGAATTTTCCATCTGTTAACGTCCATTTTCTGGACCCATTGCAATGATTGGAAACTTGACTGAGCCCCAAGTTCTCCATCCTGGCTTGCAGCAGGGTGTGAACGGCCAGAAAATTCCGACCATGTGTCTATTTTATTCAGAGAAGGGAGGGGAAAGAACAATAGGAAGCATTACAAAGTCCTTAGATAAATGCAGGAGATAGACTGTTTCTCTTTCTCTACAGGAACAGGAAACAATTCAATAAATTGTTTTGACTGCCGTTGTGACATTAATATTATGTTTATGGATTAAAGATTGATAGTATACATGCATACTTTACACCTAAAACCCAAAGCTTGATAAGCATTGACATTATGTTGAGTAGTTATTGCTTAGTTGGAATGCTAAGCAGTACTATAGCAAAGCACAACTCAAAGCAGAAGATTTGGGAGCTTGAGGCACAATGTCTTCTAATGTAAGGGTGTGTCCATATTTTCACATCTATAAGATCTCTATTAATGACAAGTTGTCCAGCCTTGTGTACGCAAAGGTTCAATAAAACAGAAAGACAAACTTTCAATAACATCCTTTCATTGGCCTAACTACAAATGCATTGATCCAATCCATTCCTTTATTGCAATGTAATTAAATGGCAATGCGTTTGTGGTTTTCCTGTGAGTGCTTTCTAATGGCTTACAGTTTTACAAGAGAACCACAATGTTTTTACAGAAGCTCTAGAGAGAAACTTTATCCAAAATAAGTAGCAATAACTAGTTGTACTCATTTAAAGAAGATTTATCCTTGGCTAAGAGAAGCAGAAATGTCACCTTGACATCTCTGCTCTAAAGCATTTGAGAAAGTCCCTCTGATAACATTCATTGAATCACCACAGGCCGTATTCACTTCCATAGCATAAGACGACAATGTTTATGCATTGCAACATGTCTAATTACATCTTCATCCAAAGGGACAGTAATACCAGCAGGCAGCTCCAATCTGGAGTGTTCTAAGAATTTCCTGTTCTGGTGACAACTACTCTGTTCAAACTCCTTGTCCAGCTGACATTAACAATTGTAATGGTCATTTTGTGAGGCTATCAACAAAAAAAATGTATTTTGTGGAATACTTGATGGAAAAATAAGCATTGAGCATTTTATAAGCTTTTTTAAGTAAGTGCTTTCGTTACCATTTATATTCAGGACAAATATCCATCCCACTGACCCACCACCATGTACAAGTACATGACAGCTGGCCACAGAAAATTTGCAGGTGTTTGTGCATTAACTTTCTCTAATCCAGCGTGGCACTTTGGACAAGCAGTCTGTGCGTGTATGACAAGCAATAATGAGACTCTTCTGCCCATCAGACTGAAGAATCTTCGCTGAGAATGAAGAACTTGAAGTAGGAAGTATAAAGCAGGGCATTTAAATTATATTTAAATCAGGTTCAGTAAAAAATAAATGTGGGAGTCACACTTTCAGGCGGAGAGCATAAACAAGATGATGAAGGGACAGAGGGTGAGAAATCTGATAACCATAAGATGGTTGCCAAAGCAGCAGTTTATGTGAATATTTGGATGGTATAACCTCGTAGGTATACCTCGTTAATAATTAATCATTATAATTAGACAAAGATATAAAAGCTGTAACTAGTTAATTATATTCATCTGACATAATTAAAGTAATCAGAACTATTAGTTGCAGCTGGATATCAATGATTTCAAAACAAATGTGTATTTGTAATAGGTATATGTGAATTACTTGTAAGATAAGATAGGTATAATTGCTCATGCCATATCTAACTCTGCAAGTCTGTATGCTACCTTATGGAAGTAGACTTCCTTACTATATCTTGAGACTGGCTGGTTTAAAACTTCAAAGGCTTTGAAGGTCTGGTAAGAGTACGAAGTATGAATTTCACTAGATAGTAACAAAATTCTGTGTAAAAATCTATCTTGGGTTTTCTTAATAAACGCACAATTGCTCATTTGACAAGATGGAACGATGGAGTTGAGAAAATATCACCATGATCAAATGGTGGAGCAGATGTGATCAACCGGATGATCTAATTCTGGTCCAATATTATATGGTCTTAAGGACATAAATTATCCCCCAAATTATTGTTTCTCAAACATTCTCCTTCCCACTAAAGTTAAACTAATTGACCTATGGTTGCTGCTGGACTTAGCTTTACACCTTATTATGAATAAGTATGTAACACTTGCAATTCTCCAGTCCTCTGCCATTACCAGGAAGACTGGAAAATTATGGCCAGTGCCTCCATAATTTCTATCCTCATACTTCCCCCAGAATCTTTGGATGCATCTTAACTGGTCCTGGTGCCAGCATCCTACCTAATACTTCAGTTATCAATTATAAGCCATTTAAGTGTCTGAATTCCCTGTCCTTTCACTATGATTGGGAATGAGCAAGGAAGTGGGATAAATTGAATAGCTCTGTCAAGCTGCCAGCATTGGAGTGATGGGATGCGTGGCCTCCTTCTGCACTGCATGACTCAATGGATCAAGTAAATTCCGAAAAGTAGAACATTGCATGTAAGGAGCAGCTACATGTATTATTGCTCAAATGGCTTTCATGTCTACTTGTCTCCTCTTAATCTCTCTTCTACATTTATCCTTTTTTATAGATCACCATTTTTAAAGTTTATTTATTAGTGTCATAAGTAGGCTTACGTTAACACTGCCATGAAGTTACTGTGAAAATCCCATAGTTGCCACATTCTGGCACTTGTTCTGATACACTGAGGGAGAATTTAGCATGGTCAATGCACTTAACCAGCACATCTTTCAGACTGTGAAAGGAAACTGGAGAACCCAGAAGAAACCCATGCAGACACTGGGAAAATGTGCAGATAGTCACCCAAGCTGGGGATCAGACCTGAGTCCCTGGCGCTGTAGGCAGCAGTGCTAACTACTGTGCCACCGTGCTGCCCCACACTTCATTACCATTATCATGCATAGACAAAATGTAGTTGATGTGCATGTGTTCTCAAAAAGCTTGTGATGTAGTTCCATATTGAAAGAGAGAAAGACTTGCATTTGTATCATGCCTTTCACAACCTCAGTATCCTCCAAAGCACATTATTGCTTGTGGAGGCATATTGTTACTCTATAATGTGAGAAACATCTTAAGATTACAAACAGGTCACATTGGCAATCAAGGATGAAGGCATCATGGGAAATCATTGTTGGATGGAAAATTAACTTAAAAGATGAAAATAAATAGAACATTTGTAGAACATTTCATAAATATATTACTTTCCATCAGTGATCTGAACACAAGGTGAAGATTTGGACCTGCACTCAATTCATTAGAAATTACATCATTTTTTTCACATTGAAATGGAACTCTTACCTAGTTTGACCTGACAATTTATAGACTCCCTCAATGATTTCTCAATTCCTGTTCAGTCATTCTGCTCCATTGCAACTGGCCATTTGATATGGAAAATCCATCTTCAAGATAACCAGAATCATAATTCATCTGGCAAAAAACGTTCAGTCAGCCTGTATAATTGTAATATATTTGTATGATTCTGTAGCTCTATATTTTTACTGGTTCAATGTTTGTCTTGCCCTTCTACAATTTCAGTGAAAATTTCTGGTACAACTGGATTTGTTCATGAATGAGACAATGGTTGGCAGCAACCTGAATGTCAGAAGTCAGGTGTAAATCAGTTTGACAACTGTGGGAAATCCTGATCATTTCTGATTGGCAATCTGTGAATGACTTGTTCATGGTCTACATGATTGAATGTAAGGAGGAAAAAGTTGCAGTGCCACTTGTGAAATGCAGATGGGAAATAATGAGGACATCTTTTCTGACTGGAATGATCTCACCCTCCTACACACTCTAACACAAAAACTATGTCTGTATTCCATATGTGTAGCTGGCACAATAATACCCAAATAGCTATAAAATTGCCAGATTTTGTACAAATTAAGTTGACTGTACATTAACAGCAGCAATGTCCTGTTACCAGTCAAATTAAGATTTTTTTTGTTCTTTTCTAAGCACAAGAATTTGAGTGGAATCTTCTGGTCATGCCAAAAGCAGGAATCAATGAGGGCAGGGGCATTTGTTTAGTTGGCAGGGGCCAACTAAAGTGGCATCCCAATAGTTATGAGCCAGCTGGATATCAGTGATGCTCAGTTGTGTTTTCCTCTCTATGGTGAAGGTCACATAGCAGCAGATTTGTTCCCAACTCATGGGCCTCAGCAATGTCTACTTATCATTTTCCAGCTGCTGCAGGTAGAGGCAGGACTGAAGGAAGGGGTGAATAGAGAGAGATGGATGCCTCCAAAGACATGGCTGGAGTAGCAGCTAACTCACAATTCCAAACCTCCATCCTCTTGGTCAAATGTCATGGCTGACAAGGGTTCATGTGGTTTGTCTTTCTATGCTGTCAAGGTAAAGGTTTCTCCATAGAGTCTCAAGAGTAGTGAAGGTAAGTGTAATAATGGCAGAGAGAGTCTTCTCACATAAGGCTCTCATCACTCTGATCAAAAAGTAATGTCTCCATGTGTAGTCATGTATGAACAGCAGAATCGCCCATCTCTGGACCTCCAGAATGTCCTTCACCTGGAACAGAAGGGCTATGCAAAGGGCTTATTACTGGGTTGCTGGCTTTGTGATTGAGGGAAACCTGTAAAGGATATACTCATTAAATGCAGCATCCAGCATTGGTAATAGCTCTCATCCAGATGAGGGGAAGGAAGCCCATCACAAGTTGGCACAGGACCAGGATTGGAAAAAAACCTAAACAGCAATAGGCAGTGGGGTCTTAAGAAGATCAAGATACTGATTAATAGGCAGCATTGGCTGGACCATTGATGTATCACAGGCAGTAATCTTATCTGAAAGTGAGTGAAAGGCAAACTGTTTAGGTGTTGTTTAAATATGGAGCCAGAATCTTCAATTCTATGAGGTCAACTTCCTGCCTGTCCCGCTATGAGATGGAGCACTGTGCTCTGTTGTGCTCCTCCTGGATGCACAATGACGTGTACACCAGATGATCGCATGTGCTCAGCACTGCTGCCCATCTGGAATAGCTCCAACTTCCCCATCACTACCAGATTGAACTCCAGAGTGGACAATTCAGCCCTTTATCTTTGCATCTTTCTGTCATTCACTTATCCCTCACTACCAACTCATAAACTAAAACAATCTCTGAAAAACATTATTTTCCTATACAAATGTAATGAACCAGAAATTTGTCTGGAAAATAATCTGGTGGTTAGATAAATTATTTTACCTTGTTATTTTTATTGTTTGGCTCCAGCCAGTTCAGTTGTGAGTTATTTCACTATTTTAAACAAGAATGCTCAGTGGGAAGCACACTGTATAAACTTAAAATGTTGCATTTGTGTCTTAATCAGAGCTTATCTCCACATGGTCACAACAGTTGCTAGAGTATGAGAGCAGACTAGTGGAAAGCTGTCCGCTGTGGTGAGAACAATTTTTTGTTATTCATTCGTGGGACATGGACATCACTGATTTGGTCAGCATTAATTGTCCATCCTTAGTTGTCCTTGAATTGAATGACTTACACGGCCATTTCAGATTGTTGTGCTTCTAGAGTCACATGTAGGCCAAATCAAGTGAGGATGGCAGATTTCCTTCCCTAAAAGACATTAGTGAACCAGATGAGTTTTTCCTGACAATCGACAATCACTGTTTCACAGTGATCAGTAGATTCTTATTTCAAGATATTTTTTAGTGAATTCAAATTCCACCGGCCACTGTGGTGCGATTCGAACACAGGTCCCCAGAACATTAGCTGAATTTTTGGATTAATAATCACGCGATAATGTTACTAAGCCATCTCCTCTGCACTGTGAAATGGGCAAGTACATGTTTGATATCCAATGTCATCGGGTTGCCATCTGTGAGATTTAATGCATTCCTGGAGGTTTTGTTACATGACTTGCCTCCTTGCTCTTGCCATTAGCCGTTAACACATTCATCCTGGTGACAGTTTGCTTTCCTACAACAGGAAAGCAAAAAGACTCGCTATCCAATTGGATGATGTTTGACTTTTTTGTTCATTTTCAATATTTCTTTATATGATAAAGAGAATTTTTTGAAGAAAATGACGAAGAAAACAATATTTTTAATGTCCCGATGATCTTTCTCCAGGATTATGCTTGGAGGTTGACCTTCATTTTTTGGAAACAAAGTTTGGCAACTCAAGCTGTAGTAAATAAGGGCTGAATAGCCAGGAAAGTACTGGGAAGCCTCGCCAGATAGCTCCTGATGCATTCCCAGCATCAAGGAAGTCTTCTAAGGGCAACCTACAATACAGATTGACTGCTGAACGGAGAATAGTGGTCAAATTACATAATCAAGATCCCATTTGGAAGGATCTAGTGGATTGTCTGGTATTTTGGCAGTGACAGAGTAACACCTTCAGTGAATGTGGAGGTCAGATCCCGTGGAGTCAATCACACTGTGGTGACTCCATATTCCAAAAAGTAGCACATGGATTAAAACATTGCTGTCAAAGGGGTTCCACAATTTCTCATATTCATTTAACTTAGCACTTACTGGTTATTTATTCATTGATGTTCTGACCAGTGACTCCCTTCATGTTGAGCTTTCTAGCCTGCATCAGCCATGCTCCTCTCTCCCTGTGCAGCAGTTGCTCCTCTGACTAGACCAGTGGCATCAATAATCTGCCTGCTGCCTTTAATAGAATGGTGAGCATAGGCACAGCTTCTAAACTGATATCATTGTGGATTCAGAACCATTTGGACCTAATTTGGACTCCCAAAGTCTGCCGTAAAATCCTATTCCTCATCATAAGGTTTGAGTCAAGGTTGAACTCTTTGTTTGTGTTATTTCAGATCTGAACTGGGTTATGAAATTGAACAATATCAAATATTTGTTATTCTTAATATGTAAAGCTCATCAGAAAGTAAGTATCATTCTAGTTGGTAATATCAATCATCTCAGATTAATCCATTCCATTTAGTTCATCTTATTTTCAAGTCAAATGTTACTGTGCCACATTTGAACTTCACTTGTATTCTTCACTATTAAAGTGATATAAACTATTTCAGCTACCCTCCTGTGTTTATAATGCCACCTCTGTTCTTCAATATGAAAACTTGAACACGTGAGATCGGAACAGCCTGCTCTGCCATTCAATAAAATCATGGTTGATCTGTTATGGTTTCAGTTCCAAAATATTGCCTATCCCTGAAATGTTTGAATCCCTTGCCTAACAAGAATCTATCTATCTCTGCCTTAAAAATATTCAATGATCCCACCTCCATAGATGTTCTGAAGCAAGAGCTCCAAACTCTACAAGCCTTTAGAGAAAAAAATTCTCCTCATCTCTGTTCTAAAAGGGCAACCCCTAATTTTAAAGCTGAGCCCCATCAGTTCTGCACTCACCCACAAAAGGAATCCACCCCTGCATCCACTTTGTTGAGACTGTTAAGATCTTACATACTTTAACCAAGTCATTCTTCACTCTTTCTAACTCCAGTAGAAACAAGTACAGTTTGTCTAACCTTCTCTCATAAAAAACATTAATTTCTGATATCAATAAGTAAACTCCTCTGAACTGCCTCTAATGCATTTACATCCTTCCTTAAATAGGGAGTGGCACAGTGGTTAGCACCGCTGTCTCACAGTGCCAGGGACCCAGGTTTGATTCCCACTTGGGTCATTGTCTGTGAGAAGTGTGCATGTTTCTCCATGTCTGTGAAGTGTGCACATTCTCCCCATGTCTGTGTGGGTCCCCTCCAGGTGCTCTGGTTTCCTCCCATAATCTGAAAGATGTGCTGGTTAGGTGCATTGGCCATGCTAAATTCTCCCTCAGTGTACCTGTACAGGCATTGGACTGTGGTGACTAGGGAATTTTCACAGTAACTTCATTGCCTACTTGTGGCAATAATAAATAAACTACAGACAGATTTCAGATGTGGGCTGGTATTTTACAACCTTGCTTGGGCTTTTTATGATGGTGCTTTTTATGTTCAATTCCTTTCATAATAGAGCATAGCATTCCATTAACCTTCTTAATTACTTGCTGTACCTGCACATTAACTTTTTAGAATAACTAGATCTTTCTGCACTTTGTAATTCTGCAGCTGTTCTGCATTTAAATAATACTCTGCTTTTTTATTCTTCCTGTCAAAGTTTCATTTGACAGATTTTCATCCTTTCATTCAACCTAACTATAATCTTATGCAACCTCCTTACGTGCTTTTCATAACATACTTTCCTACCTATCTTTCTATTAACTGCACATTTTGTCACCATGCCTTCTCCCAGGTGATTGATATAAATTGTAAAAAGATTGATGCCCAAGCACAAATCCCTATGAGACTCCACTTGTCACTTAATATGAATCAAAAGAAGATCCATCTCTGTTTTTTACCAGCCAGCCAATCTTCCATTTATGCTAATATGTTACTTGCTGCACCATGAGTTTTTATTTTCCGCAATTATATTTGATGTGGCACCTTATCAAATGCCTTCTGTAAATCCAAGTACAGCACATCTACAGGTTTCCTTTTATACACAATACATGTTTCTCTTTCAAAGAACTCCAACACGTTGGTTGAACATGACTTCTCTTTTGCAAAACTATGCTTGCTCTTCCCTATTACCTTGAGTTATAAAGTCATAGAGTCATTGAGATTTACAGCATGGAAACTGGCCCTTTGGCCCAACTTGACAATGCTACCCTTATTTTTAAAACCTCTAAGCTAATTGCCCGCAACTGGCCCATATCCTTCTATACCCATCGTACCCATGTAACTATCCAAATGCTTTTTAAAAGATAAAATTGTACCCACCTCTACTACTATCTCTGGCAGCTTGCTCCAGACATTCACCACCCTGTGTGAAAACCTTGCCCCTTTGGACACTTTTGTATCTCTCCCCTCTTACCTTAAGCTATGCCCTCTAGTTTTAGACTCCCCTACCTTTGGGGAAAGAAATTGACTATCTCCCTTGTCTGTGCCTTCATTATTTTAGAACAAAATAATGTCCTGCTACAGCTCCTGAATGATCAATCCTAGCATCTTCCCCATGATAGATATGAAGCCAGCTGGCTTATAGTTTCCTGTTTCCTGCCTTCCTTCCTTCTTGAATAGAGGGATTATATTTGCTACTTTCCAGTCTGGTGGAATCTTTGAGGAATCTAGGGAATGTTGGAAAATTAACATCAGCACATCAATTACCTCATTAGTCACCTCTTTTAAGGCTTTAAAATGAAGTCAATCAGGACCCAGAAATTTGTCAGCCTACAACTCCATCAGTTTGCTCAATACCATTTTCCTACTGATTATAATTTTACCAAGTTCCCCTTTTCCTTCCACCTCTTGATTTTTAGCTATTACTGGAGTGTTTTTTGTATCCTGCATAATGAAAGCAGAAGCAAAATATTTGTTAAATTTATCTGCCTTTCCTTACTATCTACTATTAATATCCCATTGTAACTCTTTGGAGGAGCAACATTCACTTTACTTACACTTCTTTTTAAAAAACCTGTAGAACCCCTTACAATCCTTTTTTACATTTCTAGCCCTCCTCCTTTCATATTCTATTTTTTTCTCCTCATTAACCTTTCAATCATTCTTTATATTCTGACTAATCACCTCATCTACCACTTAACTTTACACAGTCATATGTTTTTTCCTTAAGTCTGATGCTTTCCTTAACTCCTTTAGTTAGCCACAGATGATGGGTCCTCTGCTTAAAAGATTTCTTTACAGTAAAAATATACTTATGCTGAATATTTGGAAATATCTCCTGAAATGTTTGTTGCTGCTTTTCTGTTGATTAATCCTCTAATCTAGTATCCCAATTCAGTTCAGCTAACTCAGCTTTCATGTCAATATAATTGTCCCCAGTTAAACTTAAAATACTAGTCTTAGACCCACTCTTCTCCTGTTCATATTGGATATAAAATTTAATCATATTGTTGTTGCTATTGCCTTTACTCTGAGGTCATTATTTAATTCTGTCACATTACGCAATACTAAATCCAATGTAACCTGTTCTCTGGTTGCTTCTAGAATGCACTGCTCTAAGAAACTGTCTCAAAAGCATTCTTTGAACTCTTCATCTAGATTATTATTAGCAACCTTTTTTTCTAGTTTATATGTAAAACAAAATCGCTCATGTTTATTGTCATCCCTTAGTTCAAGCACCCAAAATTTATTTTTATATATTTTGTCCTACATTGTGGTGAATGTTCAGAGGCTGTAGATCACTCCCAACATTGACTTCTTTCTCCTACTATTTCTCCTCTCTACCCAAACCATTTCTATATCCTAAACTCCTGACCAAGGTTGGCCAGAATTCTCTGGCCAGTAGGGTTCTCTGGTTCTGCTGGCAGCACTCCCCCTGCCCGTGGGTTTCCCGCAGACGTGGGTGACGTCAATCGGAATTCCAGAGAATAGCAGGACCAGAGAACCTCTTCACTAACAAACAATGCGCCACCTCCCACTGGTGGGAAACATGTAGCTGGAAGGCCAGAGAATCTTGCCCTATATCTCTAATTATTGCACCAATGTGTCATTGAAAGGTAACAGTGCCAGCTGATGTGTTCTCTGCTACTTACCAAAGTGAAGAGAAATGTACTGATTAAAGTCACCAGCGCACATTGTCATCTATGTAGAATCATAGAATCCTAGAATCTACAGTGCAGAAGGAGGGCAGTTGACCCATCAAGTCTGCACCAACTACAATTCCAGCCATGCCCTAATCCATAACCCTATATATTTACCTCGCTAATTCATTGACATTAGGGTCAACTTAGCAACCTAACCTGCACATTTTTGGACTGTGGGAAGTAACTGGGGGAAATCCACACAGACATGGGAAAATGTGCAAGCTCCACACAGACATTGACCCGAGGCCGGAATTGAATCCGCATAAAAAAATATACAATATTGAAGCAGCTTCTTCATCATTTATGACAAGAAAATGAAGGTGAATATTTCAGGCAGAAATGTTTCTTCAGAATTAGAAGTATAACTTCTTGACAAGGAATCAAACTTGGGGTATGGTGGTGAGAGCAGCAAACGTTGGACCAGCAGGAAAACTAATTCCCTGAGGATTACATTTAAGTTTTATTTTCCTTTTCATCAGCTTTGTCTACCTTTATGATCTAATGCATCTGCCACTGACTTGGGAAAAAAAAGCTGATTTAAATTGTTTTTGTTTTATTTTGACTACATTCTTTAGTTTATGGATTATTAACCATTCTGTACATACTGTTCCTGTCTCTCCCCTCTTTCCTTCCTGCTCCCTTCCTGGATGATTGGAACCATCAGATGCTTTGTCTCCTGTTGCTACTTATACAAATATATGACCAAATATCTGGATGCCTGCTTCCAATCAGTGCACAGCTGCCTAAGTTTGGTGCGTCTCATTAAATTCGACACAGCATTAACTTGCTGAGTTCAGTAAACCATTTAATTCCCATTGCATTTCATGCAACCGTACAAAGAGGAAAAAGGAAAAGATGTTTCGCTGCATTTATGTTTTTGCAGCTGCTCTAGGCTGTTTTGTATTAGGCAATTGCTTCTATGTTTGATGTATGATCCTCCATTCCTGCTTCTCTCAGTACTTACTATCTAGTTTCTGAAACAGAGGAAGGTCACTCAGCAACAATTAAAAGTGTTAGCAAAAACAAACTGAACAAGAGCATTTTGTTATCTGACCGGGACGATATGTTAAACATTAAATGGTACTTTCTGGTGAAACTCACTGCCACAATGAGATGAGTGAGGTGAAGACCAAAAGTGTATTTCATGATCGGCCAGATAAGCATATGAGGAGAAAGGAAACTGGGTAAAGTGCATTGGGAGAAAGCTTGAAAAGCTTCACGCAAATGATGTATTTCTGTAGTGTAAATTCTGTATAGTGAACCTTGACCACATATTTTTCTCCAGTTTTGGAAAGATTATCCCGCAGAATCATAGAATCCCTGCAGTGCAGAACGAGACCATTTTGCCCATTGACCCTGCACTGACAACAATCCCATCTAGGCCCTAACCCTGTAACCCTATGTATTTACCCTGCTAATCCCTCTGACACTCAGAGGCAATTTTAGCAAATTTGCATGTTCTCCCCATGCAAATTTAGGGAGAACATGCAAATTCCACACAGACTCTCACCCAAGGCCGGAATCAAACTCTGGTTGCTGGTGCTGTGAGGTAGCAATGCTAACCACTATACCACCGTGCTACCCCCTCATGTTAGAACTGCCATTCTTCAGACATCTTTAGCTCATCTCATGTCAATTTTCCATCATCCTCTCCCGACTCATGGTCAAGTAAAATTTATGATCGACAGATATCTTCCTTTAAGGGACTATGTTTCAAATTTGAGGTTAGACAGTTAAATGGCAGCAGTTTATTTGACAATGGTAGTGGTAGGGGCAATCACAATCCAATGAAATTCTGTCCTTACCCTGTGTTCAAGTCCAGTCAGTTTCTAGCAGGGATAACTGGCTACTGGAGCTGCTGGAAAGTAAAGCGGGACAGGGCTTGTAATGGACAGTCAGTCAGATCCCATCAGATCCACCAAGGGGATCCTCTGAGATGCTGTTCTTCTGACTATAAAATTCTATTTCATCATCCGTAAGACTTATTTCACACACTTGAAACAACAAAACTCACATTGTCATACACTTTCATATTTACTCCTACTTTCATCATTTTGACACCAGCTATCATTCTCCAGTGTTTAATTACTCCCTCTCCTTGCCTCCATCATTATTCCTACCTCTTACCCTTTGAATGAGCCACTCAATAATTCTTCACTCTGCCATAACTCATTTTACCTTTGAATATCTTTCCACACTCCCTTCACTTTTACTCATTTCCCCTCACCATCACTATGAAACTAGGTTTATTATCTCCTGTCTCTTCCTCTATCCTCCATAGAGTTTAGTTTACTTTCAGAAGTCATTTTTCTTAATTTGAATCAATCTCAAATTAATATGAGGTTACACACTCCAAATATCTTCTTCAGTGTCTCAGGATGTTTTAATCTTTACTGAAAGCTCTTTGTATGATAATGTATTATTAGAACTATTTTGTTAAATCTGTGCTTCTGGGAGAAAAGACATCGAAATTCATTCACTAAGATTGTATATCTGGAATAATACAGACCATGACTTCCAAAGCATTCATTCTAATGAATTTGTGGGCAAGCACACATGAATTTTAACTGCAGTGTTGGCAGATGAGTTTCCTGCCAGGAGTGTAATATCAAGATTATATCAACAATGCCCACATAATGCACTGGTAGCCAGTTTCTAATAATATAATTTAAAACTACAATTCATAGAATCCCTACAGTGCAGGGTGAGGTCATTCAGCCCATTGAAAATAACAATTCCACTCAGGCCCTATCCCTGTAACCCCAAGTACTTTCCCCACTAATGCCCCGACACAAAGTGGCAATTTTGCATGGCCAGTCAACCTAACCTGCACATCCATAGGCTGCAGGAGCACCTGGAGGAGAACTTCACACAGTCATCCGAGGCCGCAATTGAATCCAGGTCCCTGGTGCTTTGAAGTAGCAATGCTAACCACTGCTCCATCGTGCCATGTTATTAATGGCATATTTCCATTTGATGTCCATAATTTGTTTATTGTCTTGACTTGTCCCTAAATTAATATGGTGGAGACTTTATACTTCTGCAATAACACCTCAGTTTTATGCAGTTTTTCTCAGTTCACTTTATCTGAAACAATAGATAAAGCGCTGGTATATAATTTTATAATTTTTTTCAAAGCATCGTTGATCTCTTGGTAATTTTTGCATTCCACTGTGCATTTGATTTTATTTTCAATTGTACCAGGCGAATCTCAATCATCTTCAGTTTCCTCCATCTCCCATAAACAGCAGATTGAAACACTCTTGTTTTGGTTTTGCACAACAAGCCTTTTTTTTAATTTCGTTTATAGATTTCCCCCATCAATCACTTAATTTTTTTCCTTGAACACTTTGTACTTACGTGTCCTTCGCTGTCTGGCGCTGTTACAGCTCCTCTTATTTATCCGTAGAAAGTGAGGTCACATTACCCTCAGCCAGATATTTCCAGTTGAATCATTTTTAAACTTAAGGCAAGAAACTACTTCATCCCTGAGCATTTTGGAATGTGGGAGAAAACTGGAGCATCTAGAGGATGGCATGGCGGCACAGCAGTTAGTCTTGCAGCGCCAGAAGCCTAGGTTTGATTCTTGGCTTGGGTCACCTTCTGTGTGGAGTCTGCACATTCTCCCATATCTGCATGGGTTTGCTCTGGTTTCATCCCGCAGTTTGAAAGACATGCTGGTCATGCTAAATTCTCTCTCAGTGTATTCAGACTGATGCAGGAGTGTGGAGACTAGGAGATTTTCACAGTAATTTCACTGCAGTATTGACACAGGCCTATTAGTGACTAAAGACATAACTTTTAACTTTTAATTTTATAAAAGTTTACATAACCGTATGAGATATGAGAGATTCCTCCTATTTTACTGAAATATTATAGAATAGAATTTCAGTGAATGAATTGTCAATCTGTGGAACCATGTTCCATAGGTAAATATTGAAAGCAGTCACTATTAATTCATTCATGTGCATAATATAAACATTTCTTTCAGAAAATAACATACCGGGACAAAGCAGGTGATTTTAACAGCAAAAGAATGGTTGGGATCAAGTGTCTAATCGAGTTTGACCAGAAGTACTCATGATTAGAATGTAGCTTTAATCTGATGGGTTTCTCTGAGAACACATTTGGTTACTAAAGATCAATTTGCTCACCAGAGTCATTGTGGTTATTAGTGCAAGATGGTAGGTAATGTAAAACTCATTCATAATAATAATTGGATGCAAATGAAGGCCTTTTCTCAAGGATTCGTAGGAGCCAGAGGGCTTTCACTGCAAACTTGGCTCGTTATCACCATCAAGAGGTCCCAGATATGAAGAGGGCAGACACACTTAAATTCAACCCACAAGACCATCAGGTCTAGACGATGGCGTACTGGTATAATAGCTAGCTTATTAATCTAGAAACTCAGC
Organism: Sphyrna mokarran; assembly: GCA_024679065.1. Classification (NCBI taxonomy): domain Eukaryota; kingdom Metazoa; phylum Chordata; class Chondrichthyes; order Carcharhiniformes; family Carcharhinidae; genus Sphyrna; species Sphyrna mokarran. The sequence goes on from JAGIQG010000006.1 coordinate 84,348,859, forward strand.
CAATGTTCTGGTGATCTGGTTCAAGCCCCACCTCAGCAGATGGTGGAATTTGAATTCCATAAAAATTATCTGGAATTAAGAATCTACAGGTGAAGGAAATACGCTTGTTGGAAAAATCCATCTGGTTCACTGATGCCCTTTAGGGAAGGAAACCTACAGTCCTTATTGGTTTGGCCTACATGTGACTCCAGATCCACATCAGTGTGGTTCATTCTCAACTGGCCTTTAAACAAAGGCAAGTAAGAATGGGCAATGAATGCTGGCCTGTCAGTGATGCCCATGTCCCATGATTGAATTTAAAAAAAGTATATAATCGAGAACATTATTAGGTGAGCTTCAGGTGTCTAGAGATGTATTTCAATATTCACCAGTGATGGTCTCCAAAATAATTGTGGTGTGCTGTTTCCATTGTTTTACAGGTCAACATTTTTCATGCTCTCTCTCTGCTTTCTTAACTTCCTTTTAATTTCAACCCCTGTGCTTTTTACACTGCTGTGGGCTTTCTGCTACATTTAGCTCTTGATATCTGACATTAATTTCCATCTTTGCCTTGTCCTTCTCTGTTGGCTTTTCTACAATTTACTGTACTTACTTTTTGTCTATCTTTTCCCAGGACTGTTTTAAATCTAATTTATGATCAGTGCCACAATATATTCTCCAGCTGATACCCTTTCACTTGCTCAGCTTAATTTCCTATAACTATGTCCAGACCCACCCCTTCTCTTGCTAGGCTTCTACATATTCACTAAAAAAAACTCTCCTGAAACAATCTTAAGAATTCTGTACATTCTATACAGTTCACACTGAGTTTATCCCATTTAATGTTAGTGCAGTTGAAATCCCCTAATACTGCCTCAATATTTTTGCATTTCTCAGCAATTTGTCTATTTGTTCCTCTACCTCTTCTATTTACAGCTCTGTGGCATATGTCCAGTAGTGTAATTTCCCCTTAACTGTTCCACATTTTAATCCATTTGGCCTCGTTTAATGCACCTACTAACATAATCCTTCCTCATAGCTGAGATTGGTTCTTTAGCCATTATTCCCTTCTCTACATCATCTGAAAATCCTGTCACCAGGAATGTTGAGCTGCCAATCTTGCCTTTCCTTTAAGTTACAAAGTGCAGGAAATCATGCCAGGAGCAGCACCAGGCATATCTAACAATGAGGTGTCAAGCAACAACGTTGCTAAACAGCAGAAGCAGTCTGCAATAGACAGAATAATCCCACAACCCAAGGATCACATCAAAACTCTAGGGTCCTTCACAAATAGTCACATTTGCTGGTGAACAATTATATAAGCAATGGAAGGAGGAGTCTCAATGGACATCCCTAGCCTCAATGGTGCTGGAGACAGCAGTGCAAAGAACATAGAACATAGAACATTACAGCGCAGAACAGTCCCTTCGGCCTTCGATGTTGCGCCTACCAATTAGGAAAAAGCAATGACCCTCTAACCTAAACCATTCCCTTTTCGTCCATAAACTTATCTACTAACCTCTTAAACGCCACCGAACTTGGCGCATCTACAACTGACAAATCAAAAGACAAAACTTTTGCAACCATCTTTATCCAGAAGTGCCCAGTGGATGATTGATCTAGGTTTTCTCCTGAGGTCCCTAACATCAGAGCAACTTGATTCACTGCACATGATATCAATAAATGTTTGAATGCACTGGACACATCAATGTCTTTGGCTTCCATAGCTTGGAGGCCAGTAGGGAAACACAAAGTGATGTTATTATCATGATGGAATGTAGGGGTAGAGGGGCTGCCCCTTTTTGTCCCTTCTTCCTTTCCTCCCTTTTAAACAGTTTCCTTAAAAACACAGTCTGCCCACTCCTGTCCAGCAGCCCACGTCAACTGTTTTATTGGTGTGGGCAGAATTTTATTCTGGTCAATTGGTTTGATTGCAGACTCCATTGTTCATTAACTATTTATTTAAAAATGGTGATTTTGCTGCTGAATTTGGTTTCTGCCCACCTACCATGTCATGGCAGACTGTTTGCATATGGGTGGGGATATGGTGGGCTTGAGCCCCTTGTATTTTTTGTACCTCCTAATAAAAATCCACCTTGGCAAAAGAGATCATAAGATCCAATCCATGTCTCCAGCAGCACATCAGAATTCTCGGGAGCCCTCTCTCTCTTTCCTGTTGCTCCATTTGGTGAGCTTTTCCTTGTAGCCACTCCTGAGACAGACAGTAGTAGTTGCTTTAGTAGAAGTTTCTAAAGGGAATCAGGCTAACTTTAATACATGTAGCCTAGAAGATGTATATACCCAGCTGTGCATGCTCTTTGCTGAATATGCAGCCAGCAAAATGGTGCTGCACTGCACACTGAAACCACTGAAGTTAGATCCCCATGCCTGAAGACAGGCATGTTTGAAATATTTCCCCCATACATTCTACGGAAATAATCTGTCGGTTTAATGTTGGCCATTTTTACTTATTAACATTCAATAAAATAATTGATTGCCAAAGATTTGTTTGTTCCAGTTGGTTTCACGGATAAGTATCTAGCAAGATAAATTGTACAGCTGTTTTGTATTATAATGAAACAATGTTGACTGCCTTTTACCTGGATAGGAAGCAGTGGAACACAGAGTCCAGAGTGTTGCTTCTGTTCCTTCTCAAGTCTGGCTGATTTCTATCATTATCTGAGTTGTATAACATGAGTAAGCTGACCACAAGCACAAAACCCCGCAACTTTACAAATCTGGCTCATTCTACTGAGAGTTGGGTTTAAACAACATTGAAACAAACTGGGATATTATTTAATTTGTCGCAAACATTTATTTCTCTGTCAAAATATTTGAATTTCAGTACTGCAGCATGAAAAGACATTTGAGTTATTTCTCCTGTTTTCATTTAATCTTAAGATGTTGTAACATTGCAGCCTCAGTCTCAGGGGTCTGAGTTGAGTGAGCTACTCTCCAATATTCAGTTTTGAAACATACAACCAAACTTCCTGTAAAATGAGTGCACTGTGGGTGTCCCACATTCAATGCACTGACATATTACCGGTAACATTCTGGCCAGCATAAGCGCATGAAGTAACATAACGTTGCCATCATAATGTCACTAAAAATACAATAGACATGCTTATGCATGGTATAGTTAAGATTCTATATAATGATGTTACCACCAAAAACAACATTGCAGTAGCACATTTTTTAGTCTCAATAAAGCCAGCTGCAGCCGAGAGGTCCCAGTAGGAAATCTGCCTTTCTCACTACTAATCGAAAAAATACATCAAATTTCCATCAATGTGGTCGCCAGCTGTCCCTCCATTAAAATTTAAAGGTTTTTCATTCTTCTTTCATGGGATGTGCACATTGTTAACAAGGACAACATTTTGTTGCTCATTAATGAACCACTGCTCCTTGGACCACTGCTGACCATCTGGTGAGGATACTCCCACAGTGGGGAGTTCCAGGATTTTAACCTAGGGACAACAGAGGAATGACGATATAGTTCCAAGTCAGAACAGTATGTGTCTTGGAAGGGAATACGCAGGTGTTTTCAAACAACTGCTGCCCTTATTTTCCTAGATGGTGGAAGTAGAGAGTTTGGAAGATGCCATTGAAAGAGCCTTGATGAGTTGCTGTACTGTATCTTGTGTATCGTACACATGTACAGTGCTGTCATTGGTGGAGGGAGTGAATGTTTAATATCCATGGATTGGATCCAGATCAAGTTTTATTCTGCATGGTATTAAGCTTCTTGAGTGTTGTTGGATTGACACTCATCCAATGTTTTGATAAAATGTCATTGACCTGAGACATTGGCTGAAATTCTCCAATGTTGTGTGTCCTGCCAATGCTACCAGTGAGAACAGAGAAGTTGGCACCTTTAGTTTTGTTCTTCCCCACAAAAGGAAATATTTTCTCTGAACTCACTCTTTCAAGACTTTTCTTCATTTTGAGCACCTCTATTAGGTTACCCCTCAGCCTTGGGACTTCTAGAGTGTCACAACGTTATGCAACAGATTACTAAGATTGCTGTGATCTGCACAGAACAGTGATATTGGTTCCATAGGGCATGTTGGGCTCTCTCAGGATGATAGTATATTTCCCTCCACCAGTGCCCTTGCTACTGCCTATCTGCAGACCAGCCGGCCCAGACCTGCTGGCCATGCTTGGTATTGCATGCTGAAACTGGGCCGTCTAGGCTCAAAGCTACTGAAAGTTTCTCTTTTTGGTCTCCTTTACTGAAAGTAAGCAGCTTTTCACCAGCCCAACTGCAATCACTGGAATAGTTCTTTGTTGGACATGCAAAGGCACACAGAACATAGGCACTATATGGGGATAGAACATAGAACATAGAACATTACAACGCAGAACAGGCCCTTCGGCCCTTGATGTTGCACCGACCAATTAGGAAAAAGCAATGGCCCTCCAACCTAAACCATTCCCTTTTCGTCCATAAACTTATCTGCTAACCTCTTAAACGCCACCAAACTTGGCGCATCTACAACTGCCGCAGGCAGGGTATTCCATACCCTAACCACCCTCTGGGTAAAGAACCTACCTCTGATATCCGTCCTATAACTACCACCCCTTAATTTAAAGCTATGTCCCCTCGTGCCAGCTTTCTCCATCCGAGGAAAGAGGCGATCACTGTCCACCTATCTAAACCTCTAATCATCTTATATGTTTCAATAAGGTCTCCTCTTAGCCACCTTCTTTCTAACGAAAACAACCTCAAATCCCTCAGCCTTTCTTCAATAAGACCTGCCTTCCGTACCAGGCAACATCCTGGTAAACCTCCTCTGTACCCTCTCCAATGCCTCCACATCTTTCTTATAATGCGGGACCAGAACTGCACACAATACTCCAAGTGCGGCCGCACTAGAGTTTTGTACAGTTGCAACATGACGTTGCGGCTCCGAAATTCAATCCCCCTACCAATAAAAGCTAAGACTCCATATGCCTTCTTACAACCTTATCGACTTGATTGCCAACTTTCAGGGATCTATGCACATATACACCAAGATCCCTCTGTTCTTCAACACTATTAAGAGTCCTAGCATTAGCCCTATACTCTACACATTTGTTATTCCTGCCAAAGTGAATTACCTCACACCTTTCCGCATTAAACTCCATTTGCCACCTCTCGGCCCAGCTCTGCAACTTGTCCAAGTCCCTCTGCAAACTATAACCCCCCTCTTCACTACCTACCACTCCACCGACTTTAGTGTCATCTGCAAATTTACTAATCCATCCTTCAATACCCTCATCCAGATCATTTATAAAAATTACAAACAGCAGGGGCCCCAAAACAGATCCCTGAGGTACACACTTGTAACCGAACTCCATGATGAATAATTTCCATCAACCACCACCCTCTGTGTTCTATCTGCTAGCCAATTCCTAATCCAATTAGCTAAATCACCCTCAATCCCATACATCTGCATTTTCTGCAGAAGCCTTCCATGGGCCACCTTATCGCACACCTTACTAAAGTCCATATATACCACATCAACTGCCTTACCCCCATCCACCTCTTTGGTCACTTTTTCAAAAAACTCAATAAGGTTAGTAAAGCACGACCTATCCTTCACAAAACCATGCTGGCTATCCCCAATCAATTCATTTCTCTCTAAATAACTACAAATCCGATCCCTAATAATTCTCTTCAATACTTTGCCCACAACAGAAGTAAGACTCACCGGCCTATAATTCCCCGGAAAGTCTCTATTCCCCTTCTTGAATAATGGGACCACATTCGCTATCCTCCAGTCTTCCGGCACTAAACCCGTAACCAACGACAACCTGAAGATCAGAGCTAGAGGCTCTGCAATCGCCTCTCTCACCTCCCAGAGAAGCCTAGGGTAAATCCCGTCCGGCCCAGGGGACTTATCTAACTTCAAACCCTCAAGAATATCTAGCACATCCTCCTTATCTACTTCAATACTTTCAGTTTGCAACCCTGTATCCCAGTGTTCTCCACAACTACATTTACATCTCCCTGCGTGAATACCGAAGAGAAATATTTGTTCAGTGCCTCTCCAATCTCTTCAGGCTCCACGCACAACTCCCCACTGCTGTCTCTGACTGGCCCTAATCTTGCCCTAACCAATCTTCTATTCTTAACATATCTAAAGAAAGCTTTAGGATTCTCCTTGATCCAATCAGCCAAAGTCTTCTCGTGTCCCCTTTTAGCTCTCCTCAACTCACTCTTTATCTCCCTCCTGGCTAATCTATAGCTATCCATTGCACTAACTGAGCCTTCAAGCCTCATCCTGACATAAGCCTCCTTTTTCCTTTTAACCAGCGAATTAACTTTTTTCGTACACCATGGCTCCCTTACTCGACCATTTCCTCTTTGCCTGACAGGGACATACTTATCAAGGACTCGCAGTAGCTGCTCCTTGAATAAGCTCCACATTTCAGATGTTCCCAGTCCCTGTAGTTTCCTAGTCCAACCTATGCACCTAATTCCCTCCTTATGGCCTCATAATTACCATTCCCCCAGCTATAACTACTGCCCCCAGCTTCATGCCTATCCCTATCCATCACTAAGGTGAACGTAACCGAATTGTGGATGCATAAGGGCTATTAGTTTAAATTAGCAACATAATATGATTCAATCTATGAATTGGGTTGAAATGTCCATTTTGAGCTGTTTTTTAATTTTGCATTGTGGCCAAGGGGAGGACGATTAACAATGCATCATAACCATTTTTCTGATTTGAAGTTATGATTGAAATTAGCTGGCATACTGGACTGTTATAGAATGAAGGCTTCATGACTGGTGCCGGGGTATCAGGCATTAACCTACATGGTACAGAGCCTATGGACACATGCCAGCGCACATTGAAGGTATGCAATCTGTTTTGGTTCAGACATGTGGAAAAATTAACATGAACTACAGACAGAGCAACTGCCTGGGGTTAAAGGTTTCTGAACTATGGAGAAGTTTGCATTTCATACAAACTTTCATGTTTATTTCTCCCTGGGAAGAACAAACTAAGTTAGCACCTCTTTGAGTCAAGAGCCTCAGTTATTTTGTTTGTGCAACTATCCACTGCAAATGGCAAATGTTGCTCATAACTGCAACACCATCTGTAAAGAGACAGGTGCAGAAATGTTCATTGCCATGTTTCCTCTTCACAGCCATTGACAATGTGGTCCTTGTCTTTAATGGCTGTACTCTTAGCTACAGCAGGTGGGAGATTTCAATGGGGATATCCTTAAAGAGGCACAGGTGTCTTACACATTGTTCCTCACTGAGATTAAAGTCAGAGAATTGCTCCCTGGGTTAATATGGGTTCCAAAAGGGAAACATTGTGCCCCCGCCACCCTTCCTGTTCCAGCAGTTTGTCCTGTGCTGCATAGCTCTCTTTATTTTCTCAATTATGTTCAATTCCAAATAGAATGCCTATTAGTGGGCAGTGTAATGTCGTGCCAACTTTCCTAGCACTTGTTGCTTTTATTGTCTGCAGTGATTATAAATCCAGTGAATTTTAATTTTTGAAAGCAGGAAGCTTCTAAATGTTGTCTGCAGTTATGTTTTACCAGTCCTTTTTTGTAGTTCTAATGGGAAAGCAACTGAATCCGATGGAAAATTGTGCTGGAATTGTCTAGCTTTCCATTTAAGAATCTGCGATTCTGAGAATTCCAGCTTCTTCAGTGCTGGACTGGAGGCCAATGATGTCTCATGGCCTATGACTGGACAAAGGGTTTGGGTGTAAAATCTGACTGAGATCCTCAAAAACTGTCAGTTTTGAAAAAAATTTTCTTGTTGAGATTGGTCCCCTTCAATAGAGGATTGAGGGATGGTCTGGTGGTGGTGCACAAAGAGTTTCCAGTTACACTGTGCAGGTGGACACTACCAGTGAAGGGAGGTCCTGCGAGCACTATGCCCTATTATGGGTGTAATCCCAGGTCAACTGCTGAGAATATGGGCCATGAGTTTTTTTGGGCTAAATGCCTTTGTCTGGGGTTTCTGTTGTAAATATATCTTTGAATTTGTGCCAACCTTTGTTCTAGTTCTTAATTTGCTTATGCATGTGAATAGGTTAATCCAATTTTGACTGATTTAAATTGTTACTCATATGAGCAAATTTAATTGGTTAGTAGAATGTAATGTCCCAATTATCATGAAGTTTACTTTTTATTGAATGTGTAATTTAATTTGCAGGATTAGCCCACACCACTCTTTAATCATTTCAGCTTTGATTTAAGTAAATCTCGAGTTCTTATCAACTGAGGTCTGTACTTCCCGCATGTTAGTGAGTGTTCAGATTTGTTTGTCTCTCATGTTTGGATTGATCAACCTGATGCTGACTTAGTCTGAAGGCATGTTATATATGAGAATTTTTGAATTAACTTCATGAATAATGCTTCCTTTTACAAAGTGCCTTATCCTGTTGAAACATCTCAATACTTCACAGATTTAATTACATTTGTTTTGCAGTCCACTGATCAAACATGGTAGTCATTCTGCTCCAGCAGCTTTGCATAAAGGACAAAGAACAAAACAGCACAGGAAACAGGCCCTTCGGCCCAACGAGCCCGTGCCGCCACCCCGATGTTTCCACCTCTACCCGCAATCCCTGTCTATGTTTATAGATCTATGGATTAAAAACCAAATTTGAGACAATTTAGGGAGAATTTGTTTTGCCAATTAGTCTAAGAGCACATCTTTGGCATGTGAGAGGAAACCTGAGCACCCAGAGAAAACCCACGCAAACACTGGGAGAATGCACAAACTCCCACAGACACAGGCCCAAATCCATGTATCTGCACAGCACAGCAATAGTCACTGAGCTGTCGTGTTGCCCGTCAAATGGTCCAGGTCAAGTGTACACTAACGACACGAAGCACTAGGATACTCTCGAAAAAAATCCAAGAGCAGCCCTCTCACGACCCATCGCGTGTATGCCCCTCGTTAGACAACAAGGTAGACCAAAGCACCTGTAGGATAAAAACAAGTATATCAATATCATCATCTATTTACACACTTCCCAGAGACTCCCAAGTCTCATGATCCCTATTTTAAATCAGTTTTCTATACCCCTCCATTCCCATTCTGTTCATGTGCCCATCTAAGTATTTCTTAAATAACTCCGGAGTACCTGCCTCCACCACTTTACTTGGCAGCGCATTCCATACCCCCACCACCCTCTGTGTGAAAAAACTCCCTCTAGCATCCAAATTATACCTTACCCCCCTCACCCTAAGCCCGTGACCCCTCGTGCTATTCGAGTCCATCCTAGGAAAAAGCTTAACCCTGTTTAGTCTATCTATACCCCTCATAATCTTGTACACCTCTATCAGATCTCCTATAAGTCTACGTCTTTCTAAGGAAAACAGTCCCAATTTGCCTAACCTCCCCTCGTAACTCAGACATCCATACCAGGCAGCATCCTGATAAACCTCCTCTGCACTCTCTCCAGAGTCTCTACGTCCTTCCGGTAGTAAGGCGACCAGAACTGGACGCAGTATTCCAAATGAGGTCTAACCAATCTTTTATACAACTGCAACATTAAAGGCCAGCTCTTGTACTCTATACCCCTTCCTACAAAGGCTAGCATACTATATGCTTTCTTCACAACCTTTTCCACTTGCTCTGCCACCTTCAGAGACTTGTTCACCTGCACCCCCAGGTCCCTCTGCGTTTCTATACTCTTAATAGGTCTACCCTTTATCATATACCTCCCCCCTACATTCTTTCTCCCGAAATGCATCACCTCACATTTATCAGGATTGAATTCCATCTGCCATCTGTCTGCCCAAGCTACCAGCCTGTCTATGTCCTGCTGCATCGCCTGACAATGCTCCTCACTATCCCCAAGTCCAGCCATCTTTGTATCATCTGCAAACTTGCTGATCACTCCACTTATTCCCTCTTCCAAGTCATTTATATATATTACAAATAGAAGAGGTCCCAGTACTGACCCCTGCGGCACACCACTTGTGACTGACCTCCAGCTAGAAAAACACCCTTCCACTATTACTCTTTGTCTCCTATTACTAAGCCAGTTACTTATCCATCTAGCTACTTGTCCTTGTATCCCATGAGCCTTGACCTTTTCAACTAACCTCCCATGAGGGACTTTGTCAAACGCCTTACTAAAATCCATATAGACAACATCAACGGCTTGCCCTTCGTCCACCGTTTTCATCACCTCCTCAAAAAATTCTACCAGATTTGTAAGGCACGACCTCCCCTTAACAAATCCATGCTGCATATCCCTAATCAGATTGCAACACTCTAAGTGCCTATACATCCTATCTCTAAGAATCCCCTCCAACAGCTTCCCTACCACTGACGTCAAACTCACCAGCCTATAATTTCCAGGGTTATTCCTACTACCCTTTTTAAACAACGGTATAACATTAGCTATTCTCCAGTCCTCTGGGACCTCACCTGTGTCCAAAGAAGAGACAAAGATTTGCGTCAGAGGCCCAGCAATTTCACCGCGCACCTCCCTCAGCAGCCTGGGATAAATGCCATCAGGCCCTGGAGATTTATCTGTTGTAATGCTACCTAGAAGCTCTAACACTTCCTCCCTTGGTACGGATATTTCCCTCAACTGGTCCACAGCTCCCTCAGAGACAGGAGCTGTCAACAAGCCCCTCTCCTTCATGAATATCGACGCAAAGTATTCATTCAGGATCTCCGCCATTCCCTCGGGCTCTAAGCACAGTTCCCCACCCTTTTATTCCTAACATAGGAGTAAAAAGCCTTTGGATTTTCCTTAATCCTATCTGCCAAAATCATTTCATGCCCCCTTTTTGCCCTTCTAACTCCCCATTTGAGCTCTCTCCTACTCTCTCTATATTCCTCCAACGCTGTACCGTACCCAGCTGCTTTGACCTAACATACGCCTCTCTTTTCTTCCTAACCAACTCCTCAATATCCCTAGTAATCCACGGCTCCTAATCCTACCTTTCCCATCTTTCCTCTTAACCGGCACAGATTTTTCTTGCAACATTTTCAGTATTCCCTATAAGCACTCAATGAGATCAACGCCCAACACCTGAGTTGGTAGCATTAGTTATATAAATATGGAGATACTTATTAACTAAAGCACATGCAGAATATTCTGTTTTTTTTAAATGTAATTTAATGGTCATCTGAACCACTGAACAGCAGAACAGAACCTCAACCAGTTGTCTGAAGCATTATTTTTTGGATTTGCTGAAATTGTGTCAATTATGTTTGTGGTATGCGTGGACTTCATTCAGAATACAAAATTTTGGAAATAAAGGCTGACCTATCCTTTCCCTTCACGTTTCCCATGGTTTGCTCCAGAATTGCTGCTTCACTGCTGCACATTGTAAAATCCAATGGTCTGAAGCACCAAAGGGTTTAATCTCACTTCAGCAGAAGGCTAAACAGGCAGTAGTATGTCACTGTCCTGAATGACAATATTGCTGTCATTCTGTTCTGATGCATGTTGGTGAATTTACGTCCCAGCTGTTGAGTAATCTTTCTCAAAATGAACAGACCTTGGGAAATTTCATGAGGTCCACTCCATACGCTCACTCTCTCCTGAGCACTGCCACTTATCCTGAGCAGCACATTACTGCAGGTTTTTATGATGAGGTAAAGAAGGGTTGAATGGATCCCCTTTTATTCTTCTTCTCTTTTGACTACAGCAAATTTTTCTGCTTCACAAAAGTTACACTTAAGTACATACTGAAATGGCAAGTAACTGTTGACACAATATAATCATAAAATAACCAATTGGACAGGTTGAGTTTAACAAATAAAGAGGCTAGGTTCTGATGTATGAAAAATAATAGGATACACTCTGATTTCCATACATATTAACACGTGTATGCACACATTAGAGTAGGGGAAATTGATCATATTAGTGTTTATATTAAATAATAATCTCAGCTGGTAGTTTAAAAGTGGGCAGAATCCACTGGTCTCATTGTTAGTGATAAAACTGTAGCTGGGTTTTCTTGCCTTGGAATTGAATTCTTTCTTTTAAAAAAATTGTGTCTACTGAAACATAGTCAAGTTAGTTAGACAGGTTCCGAGATTGTTGGTTAGATGGCTAGAAAGATAGTCAGGTTTTTATTACAGCTGATTAACATCAGTACCTCCCCCTTATTAACTGGATTATGCACTAAACTAACACTCAAACCTCAATCTTTATGTGTGATGGGTAAAAGTGCTACAAATGAATAAAGGCTGATACACAATAAAATAATGCTTACTGGGAAACAGACAGTCAATAGTACTTTTTTTCAAAATGTTTACCTTTACATTTTATAGTGCAACTGCATTATTGGAGATATGTTAGGTAGAACCTCTGTTGACCACCCGTTGAAATCACCAAGGCTCCAACCCCAACATAAGGATAAGGTCATTCAAATAACCAGACAAGATATCCAAGCACAGAATTATAAACCAGCGAAGCCCACATTAAGGAGCATGCATAATCTTGGAAGGTGTCATCCAAAGGAGGAATCAAAGGCCAGATTGCGCTTATCCTCCCCAGCCCTAATCAGAGCCATCATTCAGGCAGACCCACCGTCCTCCCTGCTATCATCGGCCCCTTTTCTCTCCACCTCCAATGGCTATCGCCAGCATCTCCTACTGGTCCAGTCCCAGTCCCCAACCACATTTACATGAACATTCCTCAACCACTCCTCCCCCCCCCACTGAGACCGTTAGTACAGGTTGGCATTCTCAGATTGGTACTGCCAAGTTGCATTCAGTTGCACAACAAGCAAGAAGTTCATGGAGCTTCTTTGTCATTAAGCTTAAGACAATCTGATCAGCTGTTTCCCTTCCTTCCACTAACCCACTCAGCCAAACTGTCTTTATAAGTGGCAGTGTCAGCAGTATTGAAAGAGCTCTGCATGGCCATGTCCCCCATCCCCCAGGGGCTATATCTATCTTCACGTCCTCAGGATGACAGGTTTACATCTGTGCAAATCTGTTGTAAATGATGCCAATGTGACATCATGTCAGTATGATTTCAAGATAAGGCTAGAAATCAAACTAGTTTGAGGAGATGTGTCAATTATATTAAAATTCATAGAAACATATGTAAATCAGGTTCACACCCACTGATGATTTCACTGGCGAGGCATGAGAAAGATCCAAAGTCATGTTCTTGCTGTTGAAGGGTAGGGGGTTTTAGTTAAGTTGGATAGCATGGTCAGTGCAGGCTTGGAGGGCCGAAGAGCCTGCTTCTGCACTGTAATTTTCTTTGTTCTTTGAGAACAGCAACTTCAACTCCTGCCAGTAACCTCACTGACAATAAATGCAGGCTCAGGATACCATTTTCAAAAAAATCTTAGTCTATTACTTGAGAGGAGGTAAGAGACTGATTGGTAAGTATTTTTCCTCTGCTCTCTCTGAAGCTGAGAAATTAAAAACACTAGCTGCATGACTATAATAGAAAGTGAATTAATAAGAGTAGAAGCACAGAGAATGTGCAGAGGAATTTACTTTATTAGGGCAGTCATTTAAACTTGTACTGGGAAGATATATTTGTTTTGAGAACTGCACTTAATTTATAGCTTAACTAGTTAAACTATTTTAAAAACTATAAATAATTGATTATTCAGTGATATTTCTAAGCTTGAAATTTAAGTAAAACACGATAAACATATTACAGCTGCAACACAACACTTGACAGGGTATGCGATGTATTGCAGCTGTAATATGTGGGTACTGGTGAGCACCTATGAGATCCATAGTAACCATATTTGCAGTAAGTGTCAGCAGCCCCAGGAACTATGGATCAGAGTTGAGCTAGAGTCTGAACTTCTATCTGACACATTGTTGCAGGAGGCAGTCACACACCTTAAGCCAAGGATTCCGAATATTGTCTGTAGTCACGGACAAGAGGGTTTGACTAAAATTGAGACAGAAATAGGATCCAGCGAAGGAGTCTCAGTCCTTGCACTTGTTTGGACAAGAACAGGGGTTGTAGGGAAGATGAACCAATTGACCATCATACCATTGTGCAGGAGGCCATTGTACAAAACATAAAAATGAATACAGTTGTAGGAGGAATCAGTGTAGTTAATGAAATAGATATTGTTCTCTACAGCTCAGACCAGAAGATCCAAAGACTGCCAGTATCAGAGTTAAGCACAGCTCTTAAGGACCGGAGAAAAGTTGGAATGGGGAGAAGGATGCAGTTGGTGTGGCAACACAGGTACCAACGACAGAGATAGAATTAAGAGGTTCTGTTTAAGGCATATAAGCAGGGACTGGAACTATGAGCAAATTGGCAAGGGGATAACTAAGATCAAAGCTTGTTATGGGGGATGTAGGTTTTGACTCATGAGGCACTGGCACCAGTATTAGGGAGAGAGGGAGCTGTTCTGGTCTTAACTGGGAACAGAGTCTTGGTGAATAATAGGAAGTTCTGTCCACTAGTACAGACAAAAAAAAACCACTATAATGTTAGAAACTAGAAATATAAAAAAATGCTGGAAATTCATATTTGAAAAGATAATCAACTGGTTAAAGGATCAAATCTGGAAACAAAGAAAAACAAGGCCTAAAGATTTTCAAAAAATGGGCCTTTTGATCAGCAAAGTCCAAGGCACAGTTAACACTGGGCGATGGATCTCATTATCACTAATTTGTGGGAATCTAACAGGTGCTCAAGCATTTCGACAAAGAATAAGACAAAGTTCAGGCCAACATGATACCTTAAAGAGGAGTAACGAGAAGGAAAGAAGCAATAATGAGGGAAGAGATTTGGAAGGGTGAATAGCTATCAGTGGTTGGAAAGAGTAACAATAGTACAACGTGATAGTGATAGGGATGGTGATAATCAGTAATAGTGATGGCTCAGATGGTTTTAACGTGGACCAATGAAGGAGCATGGGGGTAAATTTGACCTTAGGCTATAGAATAATACAGGTGAGGGCAAATCAGAATCCTACACCAGTTCAGACATTTTTATTTGGGAGAAGTGTAAACCAGGCTGCTGAGTCTCTAGCACTGATTTCATATTTTCACACAAAATCAAAATGACCCCATAAGCTCCTCTAAGCTCCACATTCCGGTAAATAAGTTCTAAACACTCAGCTTGTCAGTTGCAGTCTACAGCAGTTCCTTTAAGGATCGGCTGTAAGGTTGCATATAGACATGCTTTTTCTGAGCACAGCTGGACCCCTCCACTTTGGTCTCCAAGTACTACTTACTCTTCTATGTAATCTTTTGTAAGCAGATGTGAAGGCAACATATTAGGAAAGAGGACTGTGAGATGAGTTGTTGCCAAAGTGCAGAGGAAAACTGGCACTTTATTTAAGTTTCTGAACATCCAGCTGCGAGTAATCCCACGTTGTCATAATACTTGCTGTTTGAATCTTGACCCATTAATGACCAACATGGACAGCACACTGATATGTCAACATGATCTGGAGAAATAGAAAACAATGAGCAAGCCTATACTTTTATTGGATCAGCAGTTGGCAAAGTGCTCTGATTTCTACCTCTCTGAAGCTGTTCCAAGTTTAAAGTGAGGAGCAATAAACAAGGTTGGCAAAACGATCTAGTAAGACGTCATCACATGTTTGCTCATTTATTTTGACAACCTGGATTATCAAAGAATTTCTTTCTCATTACCATCCAGGTTAAGGTCAGATAGCTTTGACACAGGTTCATCACCTTGATTTATGCTGCTAGGGTTACACTTGTTATTGCTGGGTGGTCCTCCTTGCCACGTAGGCCTCTCTGATGCTGCCTTTAGGGCCTTCGACAGCATAGCCTCCACTGTGTGACTTTTAACCACACCATTCCATGTTCAGACATTTTTTGCTGTTTGATTTATTATTGCCACATGTATTAACATACAGTAAAACAGTATTGTTTCTTGCACACTGTAAGGACAAAACATACCATTCATGGAGAAGAAAAGGAGAAATTGCAGAATGTCATAGCTAGGGTGTAGAGAAAGATCAACTTAATGCAAGGTCAGTCCATTCAGAAGTCTGACAGCAGCAGGGAAGAAGCTGTTCTTGACTCGATTGGTACGTGACCTCAGACTTTTGTATCTTTTTCACGAAGAAAGAAGGTGGAACAGAGAATGTCCGTGGTACAAGGGATCTTTAATTATGTTGGCTGCTTTGCCAAGGCAGCATGAAGTGTAGACAGAGTCAATGAATGGGAAACTGGTTAATGTGATGGATTGGGCTACATTCACGACCTTTTGTAGTTTCTTGTGGTCTTGGTCAGAGTAGGAGCCGTAACAAACTGTGGTATAACCAGAAAGAATGCTTTCTATATCTGCAACAGTTGCTGAGGATCATAGCTGTTGTGCCAAACTTCTTTAATCTTCTGAGAAAGTAGAGGCTTTGCTTTCTTAACATTTGGTGACAATTCCAGATATAAACACAGCCAAAAGCTGTTTAGAAATCTTGTCCCCATGTTTCCAGTATATCATGCACTACAGACTCAGAGCAATGTCAGACTGTTCAAACGAGATCAAATTGTCCATTTTTTTTTCTTACATAGTTAATTCATTACTAAACTGATATGGAATCCCTCCATGAGTAATTAAATAATATTATACTATATTTAGATTATACAATAGTTTAACGATAGCATGCCTTTCTTTCAATCATCATGACAATGTGACTAATATTAACAGGGTCAAATAAAAGGAGACTGAAAGAGGAAGAAAAAGCCTGCCTCAGGGAGCAATAACAATTGTCAATGGCTTACCATTTATAAAGAAGGTTGCCAATTGGCACATAAAACAGCCCAGCACATTTAAAAACCTGAATATGGCTCTGACTTGACCATGCTGTTGCTGCAATATTTTAATGTGCTCATTTTCTCTTTTAAAATCAGAAATTAAACCACATATAAAACATGGAAACATTGACAGGAATTTTACTATCCTGCTCACCACAGGAATTGGATTGGGTGAGGGACAGACCACAGAAAGTTGACCTCAGGTGAGATTTTATTGTTTCAGGATGAGTGAGACCATAAAATCTCGTCTATTATATTTGGTGTTCTGTTTTTGCTGATTAGTAAGTTAATAGTCTTAGACTGTAGTGACTCAGTGTGAGTAGCAGTATATTCTATGATTTCTCTTCTATTGTTCTATTTATATAATTGTGCATTCTCCACCTTACATTTATTGGCCTTTCCTCCTCTCTCACTTGAACTGACTGCTATAACACCAGTGAACAAAAGCTATTCAGCATTAACTAGTAGGAATCCAATATTCTAATGTTCAAGGAAGCATTTGTTTATGTTATCAGTGCTTAATGTTTTTGAAGTTGTGCTTATTTCTGAAATGCTGTTGTACTCAAAGGAATGTTCATTATCTGTGGAGCTGCTTGTTTTTGGAGCTTGTCTGCTACTGCTCATTGTTAACTTTCATAAAAATATTGGATGGTTACAACAAAGGCGGCCATTTGGTTCATCACATCCATGCTGGTTCTTTACAAGAGATGAACTTGCGTTGTTCCATTACCCATCTTTTTCCAGTAGCCCTACAATATTTTCCGTTTAAATAATTATCCAATTTTTTTTGAAAGCCAAGATTGAATCCACCTCCAGCACACATTCAGGCAATGCATTGCACATCCTAACCACTTGCTGCATCAGAAAGGTTTTTCTCTTGTCCTCATTGATTTGAGGAGCAGAGGACACAAAACATCAGCCAACGATAAAAGTTTCTCGCAATCTATGCTATCCAGATCCCTCATTATTTCCAACATCTTGATTAAATCTCCTCTCAATCTTCTTTTCCATGAGGAGGAGAGTCCCAGTGTCTCAAATCTATCCACATAATTGAAGTTCCTCAGCTCTGGAACTGTTCTCACATATCTTTTCTACACCTTCTCAAATGCTTCACATTCTTCTTAAAATAGGACACAGAAAAACTACTACACAAACAGGCCCTTTGGCCCACAAGTTGCTTCCTACCTACTAAGCTTACCTATCACCCCAATTTTATTAAGTCCCACTTATTCACCCAGAAGTCTCTTAAAAAACCTCATCGAATTTGTCTCCACCAGCACCAAAAGCGGCCAATTCCACTCACCCACCACCCTTTGAGTGAAAAACTTACCCCTGATATTTCCTCAGTACCTACTCCCAAGCACCTTAAACCTGTGTCCTCTCGTAGCAACCATTCCAGCCCAGGGAAAAAGCCTCCGAGAATCCACCTGGTCTATGTTTCTCAATATCTTACACACTTCTATCAGGTCACTTCTCATTCTTCGTCTCTCTAAGGAGAAAAGACCAAGCTCCCTCAACCTATCCTCATGAGGCATGCCACCCAATCCAGGCAACATTCTTGTAAATCTCCTCTGCACCCTTTCAACAGCTTTCACATCCCTCCTGTAATAAGGCAACCAGAATTGAGCACAGTATTCCAACAGAGGTCTGATTTGGGTTTTACAAAGCTGCAGCATTGTCTCCTGATTCCTAAACTTCATCAATCCCTTGATTGATGAAGGCTAGTACACCATACGCTTTCTTAACCACATCCTCTACCTGCGAGGCCGATTCAAGAGTCCTATGGACTAGGACCCCAAGGTAGTGCCCTGAACTGAATATAAAATTCCAGCTGAGGTCACAGCAAAGTTTTCACATTCTTTCTGACGGATTTGTACTCTATTCCCCAATTCATTCAATTATTAATTCATTCAATTCATTCAATTATTGTATGAGTTATAGGACGGATATCAGAGGTAGGTTCTTTACTCAAAGAGTGATTAGGGAGTGGAATGCCCTGCCTGCAGCTGTTGTAGATGCGCCAAGTTTGGTGGCGTTTAAGAGGTTAGTTGATAAGTATATGGATGAGAAGGGAATGGTTTAGTTAGGAGGGGCATTGCTTTTTATTTTGGTCGGCACAACATCGAAGGCCGAAGGGCCTGTTCTGTGCTGTATTGTTCTATATGTTCTATTACATTCAAAAGTGAATTTGATAGATTTGAGTAGGGAAAATAAAACGGGGATATGGGAGAAGGGCAGGGACTAACTAGATAGCTCTTTCAAAGTGCAACCACAGGTAAGAAAGGCCTAATGTCCTTCTTCTGCGCTGTACAACTTAATGACAGGGAATTCCATCAGTGTTTTCATTTCTAAGTACTGAAGTTTGTCTCATATGTACTTCAGCGAGTTACCTAGTTCTTTTCAAAATAATTGCTTCTATAAAGTTCCCCCATCATTTAGTTAATGCTTAGCAGAGAGTGAAAATAAAAGTCACAACTCAGTAAAGGGATCAAAGCGATCATTTTGACTTATATCAACACATGAATCTCCAAACTGTTAACAGCATGAAATGGCAGCAAACTGTGCTCTCGGAAACAGAGCTCCCAATGTGAAAACAAGTTTTAAAGGAACACATGGAAGTGATATACGAAGAACTTGCTATTGTTTAGTATCTACCAATAAATGCCTTATTTTTAAAATGATACGAGATAAATCTCATAAGGCCAAGGAGTAAAATGCAAGCTTAAAACAAACAAAGTGATGCCTAACTGTGAGGTTAACCTTTTACAAGCTGTAATCTTATGTGATTTATTCTGACATTTTATTAAATCCAGTCATACAATTCCAAAACAAAACCTGGTTCTAAAATTTTATTGTGGGACACAAACATGTAAATATTTAATAAGCTGTATTAAATTTCCATTTCCACTTTTTTGTACACAGTAAATATCACGGAGTAATTTCAGGTCTATTATTTACTTCTTAATCTCCAGATATCCAGTACAGTACAAGACGACGCATAGACAAGTCAAAAGGGTTTGTTTCCGGAAATAATTACTCGTAGTACAATTCTCCTCAATAATATTAACCATGTTATGAATCTAACCACTTACCTTTGAATATCTGAAAATCTAAGTCGTATATAAAAAAATCCCAGATCTCACTTGTACCACTCTCTGACCTAAGTAGCACATTTATATGTAACATATGCTTGGACACTGCCAAGCTTTTCAACATTAATTCACCATTCACCATTCCCGCCCTCAACAATTCTCCTTGTAGTCTTCCACTTAGACACACACACACACATATAAATAACAACACATTGTATATTTACTGGGGCGTGATTTCTTAGAAGAAAATCACCAACCTTTAACATGTTGAGAATTTCTTTGCGGTTCAATTGAACAATACAATAGGATACAGACATTTGTTATTTAACTGATGATGGCCATGAAATTTATCAACCTTCTTCAGTCCATTCCCACATTGAGAGGTGTCTAGAGATGTCCTATTTTATTGGAAAAAGTGCAATGGCACAAAGAATGGGAACAAAGTCCTCATCTTGAGAATTCATCCCATTTCAGGACCAGGTAGGAACAGAATTAATTGTTCCAAAGTTACTGATGAAATAAAACAGCCATTTAATCCCATAGATAAATGACATGAGCTCTTAAAGACTTCAATATACACAGATAGATTCTTATCTAACGTCTGCTCAGTTGGCCATCCATTGATGGGCACGTTAACTCACGGAGAATAGTTCACATTAAATGAGGCATTTAAAACTAAGAAATGGCCCAGTCTAGGTCAGGCCACGTGCTACCAGTGATTTGATGAATAATGCATTCATACAGACTGAGGAAAACCAGGTTTGTTGCAGACTGCTGCATACAGCAGGCCATAATGTCCTGTTTTCCAGGGCAAAGGACTTTTCCAATGAACTCTTGTTGCACATCAAAGTAGATTATCAAAATTAAAACTGCATAATAAATTGTCACTTCTGGCATGACATTGAGAATGGCCTGTGGAAATGGAAAGAAATTCATTTCCCATTTAAAATATTAACTTAAATTTTGCAATTCAGATGACAGAAATGTAATACTTTAATACTGGACTCTGAGTTGTTTCTCTGGCATCTTCTGAAATTACTGTACAATAGGAGGATTAGATAAAGGACCAGAGGACTAGATATCCAAGATGGCACTGGAGCGAGGTGACTTGTTGCAAGCTGTGCCCAGCATACCTTCTAATTCTGTCTTTTACTCTCATTCTATACTTACTTTCTACACTCTCTCGTTTCCTTCTCTATGAAGAGTGTGTTTTGTCTGTTTGGCATGCAAGAAAGAATACTTTTCATTATATGTGACAATAATATTTCAAATCCAAAAATAAAGCAAACATTAAAGCTCACTAAAGGAAGATGGCATTAATAGGTTTCATATTTGGCCTACTGTAAATACAGCATCATTCTTGGTCTGAAATACCTATTAATTTCATTCAATTAGACTGCATTTATAAATGATTAATCAATAATTAGAAATTAGAAATACTATAAGTGTAGGTATCAACAAATTATAATTCAATTACCAAATTTAACATCTTTGTCTCAGAGCTTTACTCCAAGGCAGACAAATTTATAGATAGCTTGAAATGAACTTAAGTCTACCAATTCACAGTTTCATTGTTTGCCACACATTTTTATAACTTGGCACGCAAGCACATTGCAAAGGCTATAATTATTATAGTAATGATTAAAATTTCCTGGAATGTCTGGGAGACTCCATATCCAGATGCTCCTACTCTCCTGGCACAGTAAGATTCCAACTACTTAGAACTTTGGATTGGCTGCCACATATCATGGAATGTGTGTTGTGAATGTGCATTAAAATTGAGAATACCATAGAACATTTGATGTAGTAACCTCTGAAGCTTATTTCAATCACAGAGATGTGCACGGGCTATAATTTGATGCGTCAGAGCATCTAATAGCATCTGCAATTAGCTAAACTTGCTTGTTCTTGTTTAGGTTTTTCAATTTCTTGAGCGGTAATGTACTGAAAGCATCAGCTTCTTAGATTGCAGAAATCAAAACTTGGCATCTTGGATCTGAACAGGGCAAACAACTGCATATCTCCTTAACCAACTAGATTGAAGGACCTTGACATTAACACGAGAACTAGGAAATTAAATCAGTCTGGGTGAATTCAATGTTTAATCAGGTACGAAATGAGAAATAAAGTAGGTAATTTTACACCCCAAAGTGGGTGGGATTGAATTGGATGGCAAGTTAAATTGTTAAAAAAAATCTGAAATAGAACCTGCCTTGAACCCACTCACTTAAGATTTTAACTGCAGTTTTAACCTATCAATTCTCAGAAGGTGGGTCAGCTATTAGATAAAAGCACACTATTGCAAATGTTGGTATCTGAAACCAAAAGAGAAAATGCTGGAAAAATGTCAGCAGGTCCGGTAGCATCTATGATGGTTCATCTGGACTCAAAGCATCAGCTCTTTTCTCTTCTTACAGATATTGCTAGACTTGCTAGATTTTCCAGCATTTTCTCTTTTGGTTTCAGACAGTAACATTTTTTGAGGAGGCTGTAAACCTTCATTTCCATTTGCAAACACTGTTGCTGGGACTCAGGAAGCCCATAGAGCTAAAAGGAGGCAAGAAAGGTTGGATGCATCAAGTGAGTATCATTACAGGCCTATTTTAAGCTAGAAAGAGGAAAAGAACAAATTTATAACTACTCCAATCTCCACACACCACTGTGATTACTAAACTTTCCGCCATTATCCCCACCCCAGGATCTATTTTTAAATACATTCAAGAAAGGTGGGGGAGCAGGGGGGGAATCATGGCACTGGGGTTTAGACAGTAAGAAGTTTCACAACACCAGGTTTAAGTCCAACTAATATATAACAGCAGATCAGTAAATCTGTAAACTGTGTGTGCTGTTACATGCTCTGTCTGAGGCCAGAACTCTCCATTCACCTGACGAAGGGGCAAACCCCGAAAGCTTGTAAGTTTACTATCAAATAAATTGATTAGATTTTAACCTGGTATTGAGAGATTTAATACTGTGTTTACCCCAATCCAACACCGGCATCTCCACATCATGACTGGGGTTTAAGCCAGAGGAGGAGAGGGGCCTGATCTCCAAGGTCCCCAGTGGCAGGGCGCCCCAACTCTGAAGAGGCCTTCAGTTAAGGTGAAAGCGGGAGGCCCTGTCCAAGTGTGAAAACATATCTGGGTTTGGGTAGAATCCTGTTCATTTAGTTTTATGCTCCTATCCCCTGTCTTAGCCAGCAGCCAAAAATCCTGCCCTAAGTCTTTGCTGCATTTAGGCATGGATTGCTTCAGTGTGAAAGGAACTGTGAATAATATTGAACATTGTAAGAGACATTTAGGACTTCCATTTTTAGGGACGGGAGAGAAGGGGAAAACAGCAGCAGGAAATCCCATAGCTGTCCCAAAATGGTGTTTATTGTAGAATCACAGAATCCCTAAGGTGCAGAATGAGGTCATTAAACCCATTGAGTCTTCATCGATATAAATCCCACCCAGGTGCATTCCCCATAATCCCATGTATTTATCCTTCTAATCCCACTGACAATAAAAGGTCAATATAGCATGGCCAGTCAATCTAACCTGCACAACTTTGGACCGTGGGAGGAACCGGAGCACCCAGAGAAAACCCACACAAATGTGGGAAGAACCTGCTCAGAGAGTTACCCAAGGCCAGAACTGAATCTGGGCCCCTGGTAGTGTGAGGCAACAGTACTAACCACTGTGGCACCATGCTGTCCTGTGCAATTTATGTTGGCAGGATTTCCAATTCTGATTGTACCCCCCCCACCACCGCTCCAGTGATGCAAAGGACTGCTTCATTTGAATATATTTAAATTGTCAGGCCCTGACACCTGACAGTCCTCCTTCCAGAAAAGGGTCCTTCGGCCCACTAAGCCTGCACTGAACATAACTACAATATAGTCACACTAATGTCATTTTTTCAGTACTTGTCCCATATTCTTAAATGTTTAAAGTGCTCACTCAAATACCTTTTAAAGGTGGTAAGGTTTCCAACCTCCACTACCTTCCCAGGCAATGCATTCCGGATTCTCACAAATCCCTTCTAAATCGCCTGTCCCTCACTAAAACTATGCCTTTTCATGATTGACCCGTCACCCAAGAGGAACAACTGCTTCCTACTCACCCTATCCATACTCCTCATGATCTTACACACTTGAATCATGTCCCCTTCAGCTTCTCTGCTCTAAAGAAAACAATCCATGCCTATCCAGACTCTCCTCCTAATCAAATGCTCCATGCCAGAAAACATCCTGGCAAATCTCTGTACCCCCTCTAATGCAATCACATGCTTCCCATTAGTGAGGTGACCAAAACTGCACACAGTACTCCAGCTGCAGCCTAACCAGCTCCAATTTTACCCCCTTGCTCTTTTATTGTCTGCCACAACTGATAAAAGCAACTGTCTTATATGCCTCAACTATCCTATTCACCTGCTCTGTCACCTTCAGGGATCTGAAAATAAGTATCCCAAGATCCACTTGTTCCTCTGAGCTTCCACTGTCTTCGCAGTTTTGCTTGAACTCCTTGATGCCACATTCAGTTAAATGTAGTATGATGGCAAGGGGGCATTCACTCTCACCTCCCCTTGGATCCCCTCATGGGACTTCTGATTCTTATTAACTCTGACTCTCCAATCTAATCTGCTCAGTATTCCCTCCATTGTCTCCTTAATCCTCCTCTAGTCCCATTTCAACTACTTCTCATTACAATTCATGATCATAGACTCCTTAAATCATGCACTGTTCCCAACAGCACTAAAGCTCTTGGATTCAGCCTCTTCCACAACATTCCCCCACCTGATCAGTAACTAAATCTATCAACATGCTGTCTTCAAGGAAGGAATCCTATGCATCGTCACTTTAGAGCTAAAACTCCAGAGTTCACATATGAATATAAGGAAAAAAAAGCAGAAGCATTCTATGTATTCAGCCTCTCAAGTCTGCTCTGCTATTCAATAAAATCATCGCTGATCAGTTTGATTTCTAATTTCACATTCAAATCTACCCTTTAGAAGTTTTGATTCCATTGCCAGCAATAATCTATCCAACTCCACCTTAAAAATATTCAGTGACCCTGTCTCCACTACCTTCTGAGGCTCAGTCATAAAGTCACACTACATTCAAAAGAACTCTCTTCGCTGCCCTAAAAAGGAACCCTAATTTCAAAACAGTGCCATCTGGAGTCAGCCACAACAGGAAATATCCTTTCCACATCCAATGGTTGAGACTGTTCAGGATCTTATCTCCTTTGATCACATCAATTCTCATTCTTCTAAACTCAGTGGAAACTTGCTCAGCCTGTCCAATCTATCTTCATAAGACAACCCGCTCATTCCAGGTATCAATCTGGTAAACCTCTGAACTACCTCCAATGCATTTACATCCTTCTTTAAAAAGAGAGTAAAATTGCATACAGTATTTGAGATATGGTCTCACCAATGTCTTCAATAACTGAAGCGCATCATCCATACCTTTACATTCAATTCCCCTCACAATAAACAACAGCACTCCAATAGCCTTAACTACTTACTGCACTTGCACTTTCCACAACCACTGAGCTTCCACTGTCCACTGGAGTTTATGGACTTTAGTAAGGCGTTTGATAAGGTGGCCCATGGAAGACTTCTACAGAAAATGCAGATGTGTGGAATAGAGGATGATTTAGCTAATTGGATTAGGAATTGGCTGGCAGATAGAAGACAGAGGGTGGTGGTTGATGGGAGATATTCATCGTGGAGTTCGGTGACAAGTGGTGTGCCTCAGGGGTCTGTTTTGGGGCCCCTGCTGTTTGTAATTTTTATAAATGATCTGGATGAGGGTATTGAAGGATGGATTAGTAAATTTGCAGATGACACTAAAGTCGTGGAGTGGTAGATAGTGAAGAGGGGTGTTATAGTTTGCAGAGAGACTTGGACAAGTTGCAGAGCTGGGCCGAGAGGTGGCAAATGGAGTTTAATGTGGAAAAGTGTGAGGTAATGCACTTTGGCAGGAACAATAAATGTGTAGAGTATAGGGCTAATGGTAGGGCTCTTAATAGTGTCGAGGAACAGAAGGATCTTGGTGTATGTGTCAATAGATCCCTGAAAGTAGGCAGTCAAGTGGATAAAGTTGTTAAGAAGGCATATGGAGTCTTAGCTTTTATTGGTAGGGGGATTGAATTTAGGAGCCGCAGCATCATGTTGCAACTGTACAAAACTCTAGTGCGGCCGCACTTGGAGTATTGTGTGCAGTTCTGGTCCCACATTATAAGAAAGATGTGGAGGCATTGGAGAGGGTACAGAGGAGGTTTACCAGGATGTTGCCTGGTATGGAGGGCAGGTCCTATGAAGAGAGGTTGAAGGATTTGAGGTTGTTTTCGTTAGAAAGGAGGCGGCTAAGAGGGGATCTTATTGAAGCATATAAGATGATTAGAGGTTTAGATAGGGTGGACAGTGATAGCCTTTTTCCTAGGATGGAGAAAGCTAGCACGAGGGGACACAGCTTTAAATTAAGGGGTATGAGTTATAGGACGGATATCAGAGGTAGGTTCTTTACTCAAAGAGTGATTAGGGAGTGGAATGCCCTGCCTGCAGCTGTTGTAGATGCGCCAAGTTTGGTGGCGTTTAAGAGGTTAATTGATAAGTATATGGAAGAGAAGGGAATGGTTTAGTTTGGAGGGGCATTGCTTTTTATTTTGGTCGGCACAACATCGCAGGCCGAAGGGCCTGTTCTGTGCTGTAATGTTCTATGTTCTATGTTAACCTTCCTCTGATAGGAATTGTTGCCCTCACAAATATTGGGATAAGGACTGGGAACAAAAAATAGGATTGAGAAAAAATGGCAAAAAAGTATCTTTTACAAATTCTTTAAAACTTTTAAAAATCTACAACAACGAATAGCTGAAGACTTGAGAACCACACTTGTAGTAGTTAATTTTCATAGTTACCACTGGGGTCTCCCAATGATCTATTCTTGGCTGCTTCCAATTTCTCAACATGCTACCATTCAACACCATGATCCAAAAACATAAGTTTTATACCCATCCTGGTGACACAAATTTCACCATCTCTTGATCTCATCACCTCCAAATCGTCATGTAGCTTGTTCAACATCCAGCAGAAATTAAATTCCTCCAATTAAATACTGAGAAAATGGAAGCTGTCCTCCTTGATCCTCACTACAAACTCTGTTCTCATGCCATCAACTCCATCCCTCTCCATTTCAGGGTAAACCAAACTATTTGCAACTAATACATGGTATTTTGACCTTGAGCTAATTTTCTGAACCACTCTCCTCTCCATCACTGATATAATCTATTATCATCTTTACAACATGGCCAGTCTTTGCTCACCTGCATCTGAAACATTTATCTTTGTGATCAAGAGGCCAGATTATTCCGATGCTTTCCTAGCTGGCCTCGCACCTGGTGCCCTCATGCCAAGTTCTGCAGCTCCAAACATCACAAAAAATTGTTTTATGAATCAATAGAAATTTTCAGGTCTCATAATGATACAAGTTAATATAAAGTCAAATATTGGTGCTTTAAAATTCCAATCTTCATTTTCTATCATTATTGCTTAGAAGCTGTTAAGTACACTGCACTGTCCTCTAGAGCCAAAAATCAGTTATTGCAATATTACAATATTTTCTCAGTCAAATCTGAGATTTGACTGAGCAGCAGTCAAGTGTATGTAATTCTATTCAGCAAAGCTGTCCTATTTTGGTTGGTCATGGCTGCTGCATTTCTTTAATCTTGATTCATACCTGTTCTGCGTATCCCTGAACACTTAAATCACCAACTCTCTTTAAGCAGCTCTATTGACTTTCCTTTATGGTCTTTTGAAGGCAGCTTGCCCACATCTCAGACTCCTGTGTAAAGAGGCTTTCATTAGGTTTACTTCGAAAATAACTACATACACTTGCGATTTACTTTGTGTTCCGGTACTGGCAGGGCCAACAGTTTACATTTATATAGGAAGAAGTCTCAACATATTATAGCATTTTTCTCATGTCAATCTTGTTGGGAACACAATTACGCATGCTATTCTCAGAACTTACAACTTAATGCCTCAAGTATACAGGTAGAAATTTAAGAAGTTATCCAGCTCACAGGCAAGTAGCAGGAATGGCCAGAAAGCAAAGACTACAAAAGTCTTTTCCAATTAACACAAATGTAAATAGTTGAATGCACTTTAAATGTCTAGTTTCTTAAGCAGGGAAATGAAGCTCTGGGAAGCTAGGCTTCCAGATCAATCATTTAAAAGGAATTTAAATTAAGGGGATCAGGGGTTATGGGGAAAACGCAGGAGAACGTGGATGATAAAAATATCAACCATGATTGAATGATGGAGCAGACTGATGAACTGATTGGCCTAATTCTGCTCTAATCATGTCTTATGATTTACAGCACAGGTAAGATGTCACATAGATGGAAAAAATCAGAGGACTCACATTGTCCCATAAAATGCCCAGTGAGCCAGCTGTGCAAATCATCCAGATGAAGCTGGAGGACTAATAAAAACAGAAGTTGGAGACCCCTCGATGCAAGATTAAGTTTTCTTATAAATTTGACAGTCAGCCATAAGTGAACTAGGAATTGTGAACTGCTAGGAATTCAACAAGACAAGTCTGGAGGGAATCTGGAGACTAGTTAAAACATAAGGGATGATTAGGGCAGTTACAATATATAACAACTTCAAATATAGAATGACTTAGATATAGAACTACTTCAAATGGAGTACATATGACTGCTACAAAACAATAGCTGCTCTTTCACAATAGTAAATGACAAGTTGAAAACCACTACACAAAAGATAGATTTGCTCATATTGTGGAATATTGCGAAGCATCTGATATCAAGATTACACAGATAGCTATTATCTAGTATTCGGCTGGAAGTGGGAGCTTTTTTGTCCATGTGAGGTACCAAGGGAAATCAGGACAACCAATTTAGGAGGGGAGATCAAGACATTGCAGCACATAGGCCTTTTTGGCTGAGGGTAGGCAATTACTTAAGTCTCTAAATTATATGAAGTCCAGGGCTTCCCACATCTGAGGCCACTCCAGAGGCTAAAAGGCATTTCAGGATTATGTCTCACCTGATTGACTGAAATTCACAGAGGAGCAAAGGGCAACAGCAAATAGTGCACCAAATAAATTTCGACATTTCAGTCTAGGGATGCCTGGAAACTGCAAACTGAGGGCAGATGGAGATGGTGTAGTGGTTAATTAAATAACTGAAGGAAAAGTTGATAATGCCAGATGGAAAGGGGAGTTTGTGGTGGGGATGAGTAAGAATAAAGGAGCAATTTGTGATAATACATACCACAAATCAATAGCAGCTGGATGTGGTGTATCTGGCTTTCCAGAAGACATTTGACAAGGTGCTGCATAAGATAAAGGTGCACAATGTTACGGGTAACGAATGGATGATTGGTCAACTAACAAAGCGAAGAATGGAGGTAAATGGGCGTTTTTCTGGTTCTGATCAGTGACTAGTGGTGTTCCTCAGGGATCAGTGTTGGGATTGCAATTGTTTACAACTTGCATTGATGATTTGGAGTTGGGGACCAATGTAGCGTGTCAAAATTTGCAGATGACACTAAGATGAGCAGTAGAGCAAAGTGTGTAGAGGACACTAAAGGTCTGCAAAGGGATATCAATAATCTAAGTGGGCAAGGATCTGGCAAATGGAGTACAATGTTGGTAAATGTGAGGTCATCCATTTTGGTAGGAATAACAACAAAATGATTATTTAAATGGTAAAAAATTGTAACATGCTGCTGTGGAGAGGGACCCGAGTATCCTTGTGCATGAATCACAAAAAACTGATTTGCAGGTGCAGCAGGTAATTAAGAAGGCAAGTAGAATTTTGTCCTTAATTGTTAGAAAGATGGAGTTTTTTTAAAAAAAAAGGTTATGTTACAGCTTTATAAAATGCTGATCAGCTGAGTTTACTTGAAAAAGAATATTCTGGTACTGGAGGGTGCAGAGGAGATTCACTAGGTTGATTCCAGCATTGAGAGAGTTAGCTTGTGAGGAGAGATGGACTATAGACTGGAACCATATGCATTGGAATTCAGAAGAAAGACAGGAGATCTTATAGAAACATGCAAGATTATGACAGGAATAGACTAAGAAAGTAGGGAGGTTGTTCCCACTGGCAGGTAAAACTAGAACTAGGGACACGGCATCAAAACAATGGGAGAAGTTTTAGGATTGAGTTGAGGATCAACTTGTTCACCCAAAGGGTTGTGAATTTGTGGAATCCCTACCCAGTGAAGCAGTTGAAGCTACTTCACTGAATAATTTTAAGGCAAGGCTAGATAAATATTTGAACAGTAAAGGAATCAAGGGTTATGGTAAGTGGAGCCGAGTCAAAGGAAAGATCAGTCATGATCTAATTGAATGACAGAGCAGGCTTGAGGGGCTAAATGGCCTACCCCTCCTTCTAGTTCTTGTGGAGAAATGTTTGAACAGCAATATTTTGCGTCATTGCCTTTGTTTCTTAGCACTCTGACTTGCCCTCACAATATAATTTTGATGGAAGATTGTTTGAAACAGGGGATATAGTCAGGTCACTTTTGAAGGGGTGTAATTAGGGATACTCTTAATTTTGGTTACAATTAAGTCCATAAATTGTTTACTGTGAGAAAGGAAGGGAACAGAAGACTGGGAATCAAAGAGAAAATGGTTGGTATTGCACAACAGAAGTTTGGAATTGGATCTGCGTCCCATAATTATAATCTTAATTTAGTTTTGTCCAACTCCCACATACTTTATTTCAGTTGGATTATTGTCACATGTATCGGGATACAGTTAAGTATTGTTTTGTGTACTAGACAAAAACATACCGGTTATAGAGTAAGTAAGGGAGAAGGAAAGGTGAGGTTGCAGAATATAGTGTTGCAGTTATAGATAGGGTGAAGAGAAAGATCAGCTCAATATAAGGTAGGTCCATTCAAAAGTCTGATGACTGAATTCAGTTGCAATTTATATAGGCCCTTGGACCTTAGGCTAATAATTACTACTAGTTTGGCTTCCTCCAATTATATCAAAAAATTAATTTTTATATAAAGATGCACACACACCATATTTTAAAGCAGTTTAATTGAATGTAATGATTTACAAAAGTGATCCACAGAATAGCACGTAATTGCATTTACAAAGTGCACAAGTAATCAAACCATCTACTCCAGGGGTTGCAATATAATTATCTTTCACTTTAACAAATAGGCATCTGTTAACGCTTCCAGAAATACCGCTCCATTACACATACAATCTGTAGTATTTAAAACCCGCGACCGACAGACAAGACAGACAGACAGCAAAGATGACCACAAAAAGACCATACTGGTACCTGAACCATTGTAAGCACTTGTGCTCGATGTTCTTCTGTGATTCCAGAATTTAATGCGGCTCCAGTTCTTTCAGGTGACTATTTTGTCAGTCAACACGTCCGGATGCTTTTTGTTCCCTTTATTTGTTTAGACTTTGGAAAGCAGCCCAGATTCTGGTGCACTTGCTTTAATGAGGTTTTGAACTTCCTTGAAATGAGGATGATCCTTATCAGCAACTAGTTGCAGGAGCACAGCTTCACTGGTAGTAATTATAATCCCAGTACGGGCTAGACGCTGTGAAAAATAAAGAAAATATTCAAATACAACTCAATGGTGTCAATTTGACAAAGGAAAATTGTTATGATTCCTCTCTCTCTATCAATTTTCTCCTCTTGTTTACTGAGGATAGTAAATTTTGCTAAGGTACAGTTTCAACAGATTCCAGCCATCAAGGATCCACCAAAGGACAGTTTTGCTTCATGTGTGAACCTAGACTATGCAAGCCTGAGATTCAAAGCATGCCTGATCCTACTCGCCCTCAGTCATTGATAGTGCTGAACCATGAATCTCCCTCCTTCCTCAACATGAAATTCTGATTTCAATTTTGACAGCCAAGTCAGTGCCAAGGCTGGAATCAATGCCCTGCACAGTTCAAGGACTAGATTTGGAATTTTCCAGTCTTGCGTGGCTCAATGTACCACTCATGACATTTATTCGATCAGGCATCAGTTTTCAGTCAACAAATTTCCTTTTTTTGGTCAATAACTGCTTACTGTTATCCAATGTCTGTACATCTAATGTTGACAAGAAAAAGGACACAAATAACGAACCTGGGTAAATGAGGTCTACCTTGGTCTCTGGTGAGATTTACAACTGATTATTTAACAGATTCAAGCATGAAAAAATTAAAGTACCAGAAGACACTGTTGGTAAATCAATTTTCATTGACCTTGTCCAGTTGTTAATTCTCATGTTACATAAAACAGCTTCGTTTGAAAGATTTTATATATGAAGACAACATTAGAGAGCTTTCAGATTTGGCAGTTAAATCACAGAATCCCTACAGTGCAGAAGATTGAGCCCATCGAGTCTGCACTGATAACAATCTTACCCAGGCCCTACCCTCGTAACCTCACAGAATCCCGCTGACACTACAGGGGAAATCTTACCCAAACCTGGTTTCTGTAACTAATATTTACCCCATTAATTCCTATAACCTACACATCTTGGGACATTAAAGAGCTGTTTAGCATGGCCAATCCACCTAACTTGCCATCTTTGGAGGAGTGTGGGAGGAAACAGGAGCAGTTGCAGAAAATTCACGCAGACACGGGAAGAATGTGCAAACATCACACAGACAGTGACCCAAAGCAGGAAACAAATCCAGGCAACAATGCTAATTACTGTGCCATCGGGCAAATTAATTTAACAGAAAGATGCGAGATTATTCGATTTGAGAGGGAAAATAGAAATAATATCCACATATTTGAAATTAAGAACTTTACTGATGCAGGGGAGCAAAAACATCTTGAGCTACAGGTGAACAATTCATAGCATTGCAAGGCAGTAAAACAATTAAAAATTGTTAATAAAACATTGGGATACATTTCTAGTTGTACAGAATTCAAAAAGCAATGAGGTATGTCAAACATCTTGTTCATGACCCTGGTCAGGCCACACTTGAGTACTGCACACAATTCTGGTCTTTGCGCTTACAGCTGTCCCATGGAACAATGAAAAGATATGAAAATATTTAAAGAATAGTTTCAGAATGGGGAGATTCTAGCTATTGGGAAAGACTGAACAGTTTGCGGCATTTCTCCAGTAAGACTTCAACATTGATCTAACACAAACTTTTAAAGTGACGAATAAGTCCAACAGAATGTAAAGAGAGGGAATGTCACAACTGTGGAAAAATCCAAAATCTGAGTCTATGAATATCAGACAGCTACCAATGAAACTATTGGGGAAATAAAGAGGTACTTCACTCAAGCACAGGTTAAAATGTGAAATTTAGTATCACAAATAGTAATTGAGGCAAACAATTTAGATGTATTCAAGAGTAAACTGCATGAGTACATAAGAAAAAGAGAACAGTAAGATATCTGAAAGGCCAAGGTGATGTACATGGAGTAAGAGACGTGTGTGACATACGAGCAGCTGAACATCCAAATGACCTATTTGAACTGTAAATTCAATGCCATCTTCAAAATTAGAGGAATTTAAAACAAAGATGAAAGCAGTTATAACACTAAGAGCAGCACTTATTAAACAACTATTTATACAGCTAGCTAAAATAACCAGCCTCACCGACGCTATAAATATTAATACAAACAAGTGCTGTAATGTCTGGCATGTAGCCCTTCACTTTTGTCTTTATAGCAGGAATTCAGTTTCTTCCTGAGGTATTAATTTTTAAATATATTGAGATTAATGAGTCAGGGAATCACAGAGAAATTTAGATTAGCATAATGATAAATTATTAAAATATTACAAAGTCAGATATATCAGCAGTAGCCATGCAAGAGGTAAATCAATACACAGGGACTTATTGCTGAATCATAAATGTGTCTGGAAATCACTGTTGCCTGAGAGGTTTGAACAAATCTTAACAAGATTGCTTTATTTAGATATCAAACATTCTTTTAACCCTACATTATTTTTATTCTTCACCTGGGAACAGCTACTGAAAGAATTCAGCATTCATTATGTCAGTTAATATCTTTTGCCAAAGAGGTTTTAAACTTTCAACACAATCCTGTCGGTGCAGGTGCAATCTGACAACTCATTCTCCAAAGGAAATTTATATTTGACTATCGATACAAATATAGCTTTAAATGCTCCAACAAGAAATGGTATGGTAAACAAAGTGGAATAAAATGAGAAATATTTCAGTCAGTTCACATTAGCATTCAAACCATTGAGTATTTAACTTCAGAACGAGTGTTATAGGGTTACAACAGAAGGAAAGGGGCCTCCTCTTTTTATCCATCTCTGATTTCCTCCAGTAAATACAATACTGAGATGCGAAGGTAAATTTTCAGACTTAATCAACCCAGCACGATCTACTGCACACAGTTCCAACCATTTAAAATTGATGGCCAGATAATCGTCTGCCTGAATTTCTGACACATACATTGTGGATGAGACTATTCACTGCAAGCTTGAATTCAGGAAAATATTTTAATACTGGATATATTTTTTTTAACCATGCCTGAACATGAACAAAAAGAATAAAGGACAGGATAAATCATGGGCTAAAATTTTATGAATGCAAACAAAGAGCTTTGTACTTTCACCCGCTGTCTGAACTTTGAGACTATAGACCAGTTTTATCTTTATGGATCACTTCCAACATACAGACTGGGTACTTGGCAAGATCTCAACCATCAGAATGAATTCCTTTACTAATGAAAAAGTAAATGTGGTGATGGCGTTCTAAATGTGTTCCAAAGTTGGTTAATGATTGTGTTTAACTGAAGGTCTGGACTTGAAAGAGCCCAGAATAGAGGGAGGGAAGGAAAACCTCTACTAGGCCCCCTCCATTCAAACAAAATCATGTTAAACTAATTTACTAGAGTTCTTTGAGGGAGGCACATGGGCTGTAAATAAAAAAAGAACCAGTGAATGTTATGTACTTAGATTTCCAAAAAGCATCATCTAAACTGCCACATTAAAATTAATTCTGAAAATAAAACCTTATGGTGTGGAGTTAGCATTGGCATGGATTGAAGATTGAAAACAGAGTGTGGCATAAATGGCTCTTTTTCAGATTGACAGGATAGGATTAGTGGTGTCACAGGGATCAGTAGTAGGACTTCAACTCTTACAATTTATACATATTATTTGAATGAAAGGACTGGAAGTATATTTGCTAATTTTTTTGATGACACAAAGATAGGTAGAAAATTAAATTGTGAAGAGAACATAAGGTGGCAACAAAGGGACATGATTAAGTGAATAGGCAAAGATCTGGCAAATGGAGTAAAATGTGGGCAAATGTGAAAATCTCCATACTGGCAGGAAAAATGAAAAAGCTCTCTAAATGATGAGGTATTGCAGAGTTGAGGTTCAGCAGGATCACAACAGATTAGTATACAGGCACAGCAAGTAATTAGAAAAGACACTAGAATGTTATTGCTTATTGTGAGAGGAACTGATTACAAAAGTAGGGACATTATGCTCCACTGGTAAAAGACATTGCTGAGGTCACATCTGGGGGAGTATTGTGTATAGTATTGATCTCCTAACTTAAGAAAAGATACAATTTGCTTTAGCAGTCCAGAGAAGGTTTAGACTAATGTGGGTGGGTTGTCTTCAGAGAAAAGGTTGGACAGGCTGGGGTTTGTATCCACTAGAGTTTAAGAGTCAACGGCAACTTGATCAAAACCTTTAAGATTGTGAGGAGTCTTGACAAGCTGGATGTAAAGTAAGTGTTTTATTTTTGTCAGAGAATCTAGAACTAGGGGTCACTATTTAAATGAGACTTCTCATTTAAGATAGATGAGATTTTTCTTCTCAGTGGGTTGTGATCCTTTGGAACTTTCTTCCTGAAAACGCAGTGGAAATGGAATCTTTTGATATTTTTAAAGCAAAGCTAAATTCTTAATTAACAAGGGGTGAAAGGTTATTGGGGGGGGGGGGGTGGCTAGACTGCAATGTGGGATTTAGGGTACAATAAGATGAGCTACGATCTACTTGAATGACGAAGCACACTTGAGGGGCCAAGTGGCCTATTCCTGTATCTAACTTAGCTGTTTGTGTGTAAAATAGGGGCTTGCCACCACTAGTCAAAGACTACCACTACATCATTGATCACTGGATGTTGACTGCATCAGAGGTGGCAAGACGGCAGACAAGACAACTTGTAGGATTCTCCCTCCCCATGTTCGTTAAAAGGTAGCACATAGATAAATGATCATTAGTAGCTTTGTCACCACCAGTGGGGGAGAAAAAGGCAAAATCTGGCTGTTGGTCTTCCCTGATCTGGGATGGTATAGTTGAAGGACCTCAAAGCCCCTTGCAGAAACATGGTCTCTTTCCTCCTTGCCACCTCCTGGACAATGGCCTCTATTGCTGGAAACTGTGAAATATTTAATTATTGTGCAAACCCATCTGATTCACTAATGTCCTTTAGGAAGAAAATCTGCCATTCTTACATGGTCTGGCTACATGTAGATCTAGCCCCACAGGAATCTGGTTAAATCTTAAAATGCTCTTTGAAAGTGAGTCACTCATTTCAGGGACAATTACAAATGGGCAACTCAAATGCTGGCCTTGCCGCTGATGTCCAGATCACACAAAATAATTTTTAAAAAATTGAGTATATAGAAGCACTCACTCTGGTTTTATTTCTTCTTGGAAGCACTTTTGGAGAACAGTTTCTGCAAACCTTTACAAAGTACAGGCTAGTTTTGACTGACGGTAACCAAACATGTATCTGAGCTACCTGTTGATCACACAGCCATTCAGGAGTATATACAGCTCTGGGCTGCACAGCCCAACATAGCATAAAGTTTCAATACTACCTGCATTACCTCAACCAGACACTGGGTATATAATCCCCATGCTTGCTAACGAACCTTATTGAATTTTAGCCCCAGATCTCTCGTGGTTTAGCTTTCAAGAGTAGAATATTATCTGAACACAAAAGGTTGATGGGCACATTAGGTGATCCATTTTGAAACTTTCAATGAGTGAAAAGTAAGAAGGGATGCAGCAAATACAGGAACGAAGTACCAAGAGCTGGCTTGCAGAATCTACAGGCAGCAACTAACAGCCATTTTCATCTACAATCTACAGCAGAGTCCAGTATGAAAAACTGCAACTTCTGCCTTTTAGGATTGGCTGTATGCGCATGCAACATTAGTGGGCAGAATTTCTGATGAATTTGCCCAAGTGAGACACAAGGTAAAAATTAGTTTTTATGACTGGATTGTTGCCATCTTTTCATGACCTATGACTTGCAGGTGCACAGTGACATGGAGGTTCTAGCGAGGAGGAGTGAGAGAATGCATCATCTCGCAACTGGCAGCAACTATTGTTCAAGTCTGAAAGTGGTTCTGAGAATAAAGATCCTTCTAAACTTGATGTTTTAAATATTTTTAAAAAATCTTACCTCCAAAGCAAACATTCGGTCCATCATACTTCTTGAAGAAGTTGCATCAGCTATAATATGGACTTCAAGGCCTCTTCCAATCAGATCCAGAGCAGTCTGTTGTATGCAGACATGAGTCTATGATGGAAAAATAGGGAATTAATAACAACTTAAGCATCAGTAAATTTAAAATTTTATAGAGAAATTGCAGATTATAAAAAAGGGATGGAGAACCAATGGAAGGATTTAAACAAGAGAAGGAGAATGTTAAATTTGAGACTGTAGTGTTCCAGAAGCCAACGTAAATCAGCAAAGTTTGGTATGATGGATATAGGGCAGAATAAAAAGGTGAAATTAACAGAGGATGAAAGATGGGAAGCTGGTTAGAAAAGCACTGAAATGGACGAATCAGGAGCAAACAAAGCCATGGATGAGGTTTTAGTGATAAGTGAGCTGAGACAAGGTGGAGTCATTAGGGATGAGCAGGTGAATTCAAAGATTCAGCTCAAAGTACATAAGACACTATGTATGTAAATAGCCTAGTACAATCCAAGGTTAGGAGGAGGTGCAATTAGTGGTGAGTGCGTTGAATCTATAATATGGGCTCCAAGCACAGCCTCTCTTTCAATGGTTAACAATCCAATGTTGGATATCACAAGTCATTTAATAACTCTGAGGCAACGGAGCACATGAGAGTCTGGATAGAACATTAAGGACGTAGCTAATAGCAAACATCAAATTCTCCCAAATCCTAGAAGAGCAACTTGAAACAATATCTCTCAACTTAGTTTTGAAATTGGCGTAATACAAGGTAGACTTTGAAATCCAGAAAATTAAGTCCCAGACATTTTGTGATAAAAATTTATTTAAAATTATTACACATTAAAATAAACAATAAAGTAAACCACAAATACGCTTAACTAATACAATGGTTATACACAGCATCACTAAGTTTACATAGTTCCAAACAATTTTTACTTCACTACCTTCAGAACTAATACTCCCCCAAATGTTTCACAATGACTTATAGATTTAAAAAGCTATACAAATCCAGAAACAGTTACCACACTAGACAGTCATCTCCCTCTGACTCGTTTCTAAGGTAGAACAGACATTTGGTTTTTCAAGACAGGCTTTCTTCACAGACACTGCTTGGCTCTTAAACAGTTATTTTTGCTGTTTACAGAAATCAAATAACCAACTTCCCTGCATAGGTATATTCATCTCCATATATACACAGTCTCCTGTTTGAACTTCCTTATACGAGCTAACTTCTTCCAAGTCATATTTAATTACCTTCATTTATTGAGTCTAGTTTTGAATGGAAATATAAAGTAAATGTACT
Source organism: Sphyrna mokarran (assembly GCA_024679065.1). NCBI lineage: Eukaryota > Metazoa > Chordata > Chondrichthyes > Carcharhiniformes > Carcharhinidae > Sphyrna > Sphyrna mokarran. Next base: position 84,387,390 of record JAGIQG010000006.1, read on the forward strand.
GTATGACCCTTTCTTCACATCTTGTCCCTGCCTTTGAATCTTTAACCCCTTATTCAAATTCCTTCTTTTTCTGTTCCCCAGTGTTATCAACTTGCCTGAGGTAAGCATCTATTTGCAGTGTTGATAAATTCATCTGCATCTCAGAGGTGTTAGTTCTATTAACATAGCCAAGCTATTTCTGCCTTAAGCCACTTACATTTCCCATAGTTTTTAAAACTTGAAATTAAGAGAAAATATTCAAAATTCTTGAACTTCCCTGATATTTTCATGTTATTACTATTTTTCTGGTGGGAGTGAGGGAGTTGGGTGAAATTAGTGTACCTATGCAAGTTGAACCCATGTCTGCTGATCGATATCATCAAGGAGCTGCCACATATAGGTGAAGAGGACCTGAAGGCCAAAGACAGGTCTGTTGTGAATTCCAGAAGTAATGGTCCAAGGGCAGAAAGTGACGCCATTAATGGAGATGCTCTGAATATGATTGGAAGATTGATTAGAGTGGATGCAAACAACAGCAATGGCTGGATTCAATTTTTCATGAGCAAAAGGATAACTGAGCTAAATAATGTTGATGGGACGGCAAACTTTAGCAAAGGTCAAGGAAGATGGATGGAGTCTTAGAAAATGCCATTTGTAACTTTGACTAGGATTGCAGTGATATGGAAAAATTGAATTGAAAAGGAGAACAACAAGGATTTATTCATCTGAATATGAACATGAGAGGAGTGGAAAATTCAAATTGTGGCAGTAGTTTGCCAAAAGAGGTTTTAAATTTTTTTTTGTAAAAGCAGAAGGAGTGATGACAAGTTATTTGAAAGCCACAGGGAATTAACAATAATAGAGACCCAGTTACAATGTCAGCTAGCATGAGGGTCAGCAATGAAGTTGACTGGTCGGCAGTCTAGCTAAAATGTATGTCAAGGCGGGGGGGGGGGAAAGAGTTGAATCTTATGGACAAGCTGAGTCATTTTTAAAAATATATTCAATAACAGTACGTGGACATCTCTGCCAGACCAGCATTTACTGCCCATGAGAAGGTGGAAATGAACTGTCTTCTTGATCTGCTGCAGTCCATGTAATGTAAATACATCCACGCTGCTACTGGGGAGTTGCAGCATGGAGAAGGTTTGAGAGAGATGAGACAGAAAAATGTAAATGTTTGTTAGTGGGCCTTGCTTTCTTTTTGTCTGCAGTGATCTATAACTGACACTAAATTATACAACAAAATGAATTGATGCTGCACCAAACCAGTTTTTTCAGGAAAATGGATAAAAACCATGGAATCCTATTCTCAAAATACAAGTAAAATCCATGAGTTTCATAATACAAAGACAAATTTGGCCTTTGGTCAATGAACGTGGAAACCCAACAAACAAAAGGTGAACTGAAATCATATCACAGGATGTCAGAATTAGACATAATACCAGGAGTGGGCAAACAAAAAGGAACAAACACAGAAAATATAGCTAACCTCTGGAAAGTTGGCTCACCCAACTTAATGATCAGATAATTTTGCTAAAATTATTTGCTTAAAAGCAAATAAAGACAACCTGATGCAAGTACCTTAACTGTTCAGGTTTCAACATGATTAATTTCTCCACATTCAATTAGCCTAGGCAGCTATACAGTGTAGGACTGAATGCAGGGGAGTCCCAGATTTGATTTTCAGTCCTCCTTTGGCAAGCTGATCTCAGCAGGGGCAGTGCTACAATTTATTTTTTTTTTTGACTATTGGTGAGGGAGAGAAAACAATTTTATATGTTGAGGGAAGCAAGTGGATTAATTTTTGACTTGAATGCCACCACCCCCCCCCACCCACTCCCAGAAACATAATACTGACAGGAGTCTGGAAAACAGGTTATTTGCTGCTCTTGAGCAGAAAATGTTATATATGACACAAAGAAACATAAAAAGGCAAAGGATGGTTTCAATTTAAAAAGGATGAAAACACATACATACTCTGAACCATGATTTTTTTTTTGTAATTCAATAGACCATGTGGTTTTAAATCTCATCTAAACCAAACTAAAAACAATAGAAGTCAAGATGCTTATTACAAAAAAAAAAATTAGAAAAGGATTTTGGCACAAAGAAAATATATGGCAAGTAAAAGGGTAAAATAAATATACATAAAACTAGATGGCTACATACCTCTACTCCAAACAACACGACACTTTGAACCCCTGGCATGTCATTAAGAGCCTCTTCCACCTCTGGCACAACCATTGAAAATTTAGTTTTCGGTACAACCATTTTTGCTGTTGTCACGTCTATTTCTGCTACAGTACTCCCAAGTCCTTTTGGATATTGCTCGGTGACAATAACAGGAATTCCCAAAATGTGGGCACCCTGAAGCTGAAAGTGTGTTCAAAATAATATTAAGTACACATACACACAAGTAGATAGCACAAAATTATTTCTTACAATACAATTTAATAACAATGCCATCCATGACACATTGCTGGAGACACCTAAACAGATACTAAAAATATGAAGGAGTACTGTTAGCATTATCAAAAATATGCAAAACGGAACAATTAAGCATCAGTATTAAAAGATTTATTAATACCCAGGTCCACAGCATGAACAATGTGTCATTAATCACATTAGTTTTCATTATTGGCTATTTGAGTTCTAACATTAACCTGGATTTTGGGGTAGTAATGTCAGTGAAACTGGCAGTGCTCACTATCATTTAATACCAACAGAACAATTCAGACTTTGCTATCAATGATTCCATGCTTCTCCATAGGATGCGCTGTTGAATCAATCCTAGACAACACTCAACTAAAATTCACTATATTGACGAGAACTTGCCCTTTAACAGTGTTAAGTCTTGCTGGTAAAATCTTGGAAAAAGTTATAATGTTGTACAAGGAGAAACTACATTTTTAAAGGTGTACTTACTAATTTTATAATGACTGCTGATAAACCTTTTTGGAACATTCCTTATGAGACCTATGCAGTAATTTATAAAGGCCTCGCATAACTTTCTTGCTTTTGAACTCCATTAAATCCCAGCCACCTCCAAAGGTTTCTGTATATCTTATGGGTCTTCTTGTCCTCTAAATACCTTTAGTTACTTAGACCCATCTACCATAGGGCATGGCACATAATATTCTTGAATTATGCAGTTCTCACTGCATAGTGTTCTCACCATATTGTGGCTGCTGAAATCTACTGCATAATGATTTAAGAATTCTTGCAATTTGAATAAATACAATGCAAATGAAATTTCAAAGAAGAACCTAGCAACTTCAAATGTGATTCTTAAAGAATCCATTATGGAAATAATGCCACTATGGAGCACACAGTCTCTGAAAAAGATCTGTATCACTACTGACAGGAATTAACTGGTATTTCAGCAGCAATTCCGGTGGGAATTTGCTCTGAACGTTTTCCACTTTACCGCCATAACAAATGCATAAAAATTGATTTCTGCCAAGGTTAGAAGGAGAAATTCCCAAGGAAATATCCAGTGCATGAGCTTTTGTTGAGTGCTGTTACAGGATATGAGAGAGTTCATACTGTCTTCAACACTAGGTTAAAGTCTAACAGGTTTATTTGGTAGCAAAAGCCACTAGCTTTCAGAGCACTCCTCCTTCTTCAGATAAGTCAGAGTTCTGTTCACAAACAGAGCGTATAAAGACACAAAGTCAATTTACAAAATAATTTTAAGTACAGACAATGTCAGTGGAGAGAGGGTTAAGCACAGGTTAAAGAGATGTGTCTTGTCTCCAGCCAAGACAGTTAGCTTTATTTTGCAAACACAGGCAAGTCATGGGCATTACAGATAGTGTTATGTGAACCCAAGATACTAGTTGAGGCCGCCCTCACGTGTGCGGAACTTGGCCAGTCTCTGCTCAGCAACTCTGTGTTGTCATGTGTCACGAAGGCCATCTTGGAGAATGCCTACCTGAAGATCAGAGGCTGAATGCCTGTGATCGCTGAAATGTTCCCCAACAGGAGGAGAAAATCTTGCCTCGTGACTGTTGAGCAGTATTCATTTATCCATTGTTGTAGCGTCTGCATGGTTTCCCCAATGTACCATGCCTCTGGACATCCTTTCTTGCAGCGTATCAGGCAGACAACGTTGGCCGAGTTGAGAGTACATACCTTGTACCTGGTGGATGGGTTTTCACTGAGGTAACAGCATCTGTGTCGATGATCCAGCACATCTTGCAGGGTTGTATGGTGGCGTGGCTGTTCTTCTGAAGGCTGGATAGTTTGCTACAGACAATGGCCTCGTTTGAGGTAGTACGGTTGTTTGAAGGCAAGAAGTGGGAGTGTAGAGACGACCTTGGCAGGATATTATTCGGCTTCTGATCTTCGGGTAAGCGTTCTCCAAGGTCATCTTCACATTACATGACAATGCAGAGTCACTGAGCAGAGACTGATAACCAAATTCCACACACGAGGACAGTCTCAAACTGGGATCTTGGATTCATGTCATACTATCTGTAACCCCCATGACTTACCTGGATTTGCAAAATCTCACTAACTCTCCTGGGTAGAAACAAACATTTTTTTTAATCTAACTTAACCTTCTCTGCACTCACATTGTCTGTACCTTTAAGATGTGATTATTTGGAAAGACTTGAATTCCAACCACTATTTTGTGAATTGAGTTTGTGTCTTTGTGTGCCTGTTTGTTAACAGGACTCCCACTTACTTGAAGGAGGAGCGCTCCAAAAGTTAGTGGCTTTTGCTACCAAATAAATCTGTTGGACTTTAACCTGGTCTTGCGAGACTTCTCTCTTGTTTATCCCAGTTCAATGGTGGTATCTCTAGATCATGAGAGGATATGAAGGCCAGTAACAACTGAAAGAAACAAGCATTCTGAATTCAGCAAGATTCTTTGGTGGTTCACAGAAATCTTTCCACAAGCACTAAGAAACAAGGACACCAATCAAAACAAATTTCTCTCATTGCGAATTGACAAAGAGGGCCAGGAAGTAGGTTTTCAATAAACAACTGGGTTTTTTGTCATGTTGCTTTGGTCATAGTTAAGACTTAGTAGGAAGGAAGGAATGATGTTACTTCAGATGGGATACATCCAAGCCCTTGTGCTAACTTTTTCTCCAGGCTTTGGCAATGCCAAAAAACGTATAACAGACCATCGCTGTAGTTGTGGAAGATCCTGCAGGTGGTACAAGTTAAGACATAACAGCTGACTGGGCTGCAGGGATAGTGGGAAGGAATAATCACCTCAAATTCAAGCCAACCATGACAAATACCACTCTTAAGGTAATACCTACATAAAGCAAAGGATCACATTTTTACTGACAAACATCACCTACTGTCACCAAGGGGGAAGAAGTGCAGAAGCAAATAATAGACACTCTCATACAACACAAGCAGTTATTAAAATGTTTCTTGCACTGAAGCTGAACGTTTGAACAGGTGGCAAAAATAGGAGATGTGGGAGTTCAGTGTGAGATTTAAACATTGTTGGTAAAAGGTCTATTAGTGGGAAGCATGGGGATGGTGTAGGCAGAACTGTGAAGGCAGTGGCATATTTCCAAGCTACTTAGTATTATATCAAAATTAATAGATAGTCACTTTGTGAAGTTCATTGAGTATACAAATAGTAACACAACAACAATTACCACAACAGCTCCCGAACACAACTGTGGAAACTGTATAGAAATATGTATAGAAATAAGGAAGTTTTATGGCATAATAGATTGCATGCTGCCTCTGAGCTAGGTGTTTCAGGTTTGAGTCCCACTCCACGACATGATGGTTACAAAGATAGATTCATAACCAGTTGAACAAGTTCATTGCCAAGTTGTAATCCTTTTGATGTGCCTATGGGAGACAGTAAGAGGGGGAGGGATTTCCGGTCAACCATGGAGGCACCTGGTCAAACAATGGAATCTGGCTTTAGGTGAGTAACCTGCTCTAGGAAAAGCGAGCTACAAAACCCAGGGGTTAGCATGTGTTGGTCTTCTTCATGCATCTCTAACTGCAGGGAGTCTTCCAAATCGATAGAACTGGCTTCCTATAAATTGTTATATTGGGCTGATAAATCAATTCTCCAACATCTCTGGATTTTCATGCCGGTGAACAGTTAGACAAATCAGTAGTATACTGGTGAAAAATCACAGACTGACATAATTGGGATATTATCCCCATAAATGGGAAACCTGAGACAAAAAAAAACGTCGAAAATTTTGTGCATTGTACCAAATCAGCAATGATGCAACATTAATAGGGGCAGCATAGTAGTTAGCAGTGCTGTCTCAGCGCCAGGGACCTGGGTTCCATTCTGGCCTCGGTGACTGTCTGTATGGAATCTGCATGGGTTTCCTCCAGGTACTCCAGTTGCCTCCCACACTCAAAAGATGTGCAGGTTAGATGGATTGAGCATAGTAAATGCATGGGTTATGGGGATAGGTTGGAGGAGAGGGCCTGGGTGGGGTGCTCTTTCGGAGAATTAACACAGACTCCATGGGCCGGATGGCTCTTTCTACACTATAGGAGTTCTGTTGCCAGCACTTGATCTTGCTGGTTAAACCCAACTGCTCAAAAAAAAACTAGGTTAGTTCAGCAGAATTGCACCAGTTTTAAACTATAATCCCTAAACTAACATCCAGTTTGACTCAACAAAAAAGATTTTTTCCATTTCCGCTGTCATTAGACTTGGAGACAGCAATATTTGCTAATACATTGATATATCTTTTCAAGGAAATTGCATTACAATATTATATTTCTGATATATTCATGTAAACAATTATATGGCTGAAAGTTGTCTAAAAAAATGAGTATTTGTCAGGATATTTCAATAACATACATTCACTGCACAACAAAAGCTGAAAATAATGCAGAAGTTATAATTGAGGTAAAGTGTAAATATATTACTAGAAGAATTCAGAAAGAAAGCATTTATCTATTTGAGTAACAAAAAAAAATAAACCCACACCAACATCAGGACTTGAGAGCCTAAATACAAAGATCATTAAAATGTCATATGAAGGTACAGGAAATAAATCAAAAAGATTAATGAAAAGCTGGATTTTATATCTAGAGCTCTAGATTACAAGTGTTTAGAAGTTCAGCTATACAAAGCCCTTGTTAGATAACAGCTGTAGCACAATGAATAGTTCTGGGTGATGCACCTTAGCCATAGATGTATTGCCCATGGAGAGATTGCAGTATGGGTTTAACAGGATGATAGGTTAAATTACAAAGACAGATCACAAACTAGAGTTGGATTTAGGGAATTTAGATGGTCAACGGGTGATCTGATTGAAGTTTTCAACATATCAAAGGGGAACAACTAGGGATAACAGTGCAGATAGGAAAAATCTATTTCTGCTTATTGGAGAATTAATCTAAAAAGTAGAGCTGATCTTTCAGAGTGGAAAGAGGAAACAATTTTAGGCATATAGTGGTAGAAGTTTGGAACTCTCTTTTATAAATAGCAATTAATGTTTGAGTTAACAAAGGTAGTTGGTAAGGATAGTGCAGTTGAGATAGTTATAATGAGCTTCTGAAAGGCATTTGATAAAATGCTATGTAACAAGATTGAAGCCCAGGGAATGAGAAAGAATAGTGACAGACAGAATGAACACAGAGTTAATGTAGTGACAGGAGTCAGAGAGTAGTGGTGAGTGATCATTTTTCAGAATCAAGGAACATATATAATGAGACTCCCATACATCAGGGTGAAGGCCACTGCATTTTTTGAGTCTATATTAATGTCTGAGCTTTCAGTATGCCGGGCACAGCTTTAAAATTTTCAGATGATATAAAAATTTAGAAGCATAGTGAAATGTGAGGAGTCAATAACATGGCAGATGAAACTTAAAGACAAGTCGTATAATTTTTTTTTAAAAGGAAGAACAAACACACATCAAGGGTGGCAAGAAAGCAGGAGCTAATAAGCCAAAGGGGATTCTGAACTTTATAAAAGTACAAAGGAAAGAGTTTTGATTTACCTATATGAAACACTGGTTCAGCCTCAACTGGAGTATTCTGTCCAATTTTGAACATTGCACTTCAGGAAGAATGTGATAGCATTTCAAGATTGTACAAGGGATTTAAAAAAATATATATATTCCTTCATAAAATGTGGGGATTACTCATTTCTCACTGCCCTGAAGATGGTTGTAAGCCCCTTCCTGAATCATAGCAAAACCATCTGGTGTATGTGTATGCACATTGCTGTTAAGGTAGGAATTTGAGGTTTTTGATCCAATGACAATGAAGGAACAGTGGTATATTCCTAAGTCAAGATGGTGCATCTGCAACTCTTGTCCTTCTAGGTGATGGTCACGATCCCGTTTGAAAGGGTGAGTTGCTGCAATGCAACTTGTAGATGTTACACATTGTTGCCAATGTGCAATGTGGAGGGACTGAGTGTTTAAGACGATATATAGAATGCCAACCAAAGCTAGTGTTGAGCTTTTGGCATATTGTTGGAATTGCACTCGTGCAAACAAAAACATTACAACATTCTTAACTTATGGATGGTGAACAGATTCTGGGAGTCAGGAAGTAAGTTACGCAACACAGAATTCCCAGCTTCTATTGTTGTAGCCACAGTATTTAGAAATCTCATTCAGGTTAACTTCTGGTCAATAGTGACAGTGGGGAATTCAACAACGATAGTGCCTTTGTATGTCAAGAGGAGGTGGTTAGATCCTCTCTTGGACATTGTCTGGCACCTGTAAAGCATGAACGTTACCTGCCACTTATCAAGCCAGAATGTTGTCCAGGTCCTGCTGCATTTGGATACGAGCTACTTCAATAACTAAAAAATCACCAATGGCGTTGAATATGGTTTGTCATGATTGCACAGCCATAACTGATTGGGGAAGCAGCTTAAGACGCTATGTTTGGGGCACTACTTGGAGGAACTCTCTACAGTGATGTTCAGGAACTGAGATGACTGACCAACAATAGTCATCTTCTTCTGTGCTAGGCAGGATTCCAACCAGTGTAGAATTTTTCCCGTTTCCCATTGATTCCAGTTTTGCTGGAACTCCCTAATACCACAGTCAAGAGTGGCCTTGATGTCAAAAGTAGTTACTTTCGTCTCACCGCCTTGAATTCAGCTCTTTCTTCCATGTCTGGATGAAAGCTGGCACTGGCAGAACCATGTCTGGATCAAAGCCAAATGGCACTGGCAGAACCCAAACTGAGCATCAGTGACCACCTTATTGCTGAAAAAGTGCCATTTGGTAACACTGTTGATGACACCTTCCATTACTTTGCTGATGATACCTTTACTGCTCGGGTTAGATTTGCCCTGATTTTTGGACAGGACATACCTCTGCAATTTCCCAAATTATCATGTAGATGCCAGTGTTGCAGCTGTACTAAAGCAGCTTAGCGAAGGGTGCACTAGTTCTGGAGTACAAGTCTTTAATATCATTGCCAGAATATTGTCAGGGCCCAGGGACCTAGCAATATCCAATACATTCAGCAAACTCATCACGTTGAGAGACAAACAAATTGACTGAAAATCTGTGGTGCTAGAGACCTTTGGTGGAAGAATTGATAGACCGTTTCTGGCTGAATATGGTCGCAAATGCTTCAGCTTTATCTTTTGCATGAATGGGCTGGCCTCCTCCATCTTTTGAGGCTGGGGATATTTGAGAAGCCTCTTCCTCCAGTTAACTGTCTACCATCTTTCATGACTGAATATGGTAGGACTGTAGAGCTTAGATCTGATCCTTTAGTACGACATCATTTAGTTCTATCTATTGCATGCTGCTTCCATTGTTTGGAATACATGTCAGTATGACACCTCATTTCTAGGTATGCCTGGTGCTGCTCCTGGCACCTGCTCTCTTCATTGATCCCCAATTTGATGGTGGTGGATATGACAGGCCATGAATCTGCATATTCTGGTTGAATACAATTCTGCTGCTGATGGCCTACGGCTAGATACATTTGAATCTGTTCATCATGGTTGCAATACTACATATTACAGAAAATATTGCTCAATGTGAAGACTGGACTTCACTTCCACAAGGACTGTGCTGTAGTCATTCCTAACAACACTGTCATAGTGAATCACTGCTGAAAGGTAAAGTAGGATTTTCCCTGTTGTTGGTTCCCGCACCAGCTGCTGGAGACCCAATCTAACAGTTGTGTCCTTTAGGTTCCAGTCAGCCTTCATTAATGGTGACAGATATTGAAATCCTCTACCCAGATTATTCTAGGCCTTTGCCACCCTCCTTGCTTTTTTCAAATAGTGTTAAACATGGAAGAATGCTGAATCACCTGCTGAATCTAGATGAGTGGGAGATTGTAATTGACAGGAGGCTTCCTTGCCCATGTTTGACTTGATACTGATTTACAAGAAGGGTCTCAGAGATGAGGGATTTTAGTTATCTGGATAGATTGGGCTGTTTTCCTTATGGAGAAGGCATGATAGAGGTGTTCGAGATCATAAGGGGTCTATGAAGAAAATAGGGAGAAGTTGTTTGAGAACCAGAGGACATTGATTTAAGGTGATTGGCAAAATACTTTTATGCAGAAAATCATTAGGTTTGCAATGACCAAGAGTGTGGTTTAGAAAGATTTAATTATGACTTTTCAGAAAATAAATTGAATAATTGTTTGAAGACAAGTAAGATTGGAGAAAATAGGAAAAGAGTCAGAGGATTGGGTCTAGTTGAGCTGTAATTGCAGAGAGCCATACCGAGATGACAGGCTGAATGCCTTCTTTTTCCTGTAACCATTCGATAAACTTTGAAATCTCAGATTGATAGTGCCTTCAATTAAAAACTTATGGAATATGATGTAAAAATCTATGTGGAATTAGATTGAAGATTGGATGTGATCTCATTTAGAACAATGGCTAAATGACACACTGTTGTTCCAGGCTCTTCATAGATAAGGTACATTTTGAATTGTAATCACTATTATATTTAGGATACGCACCAGCCAATTTGCTCACAAGATCTCACAAACAATTAGATAAGTAATCAGAGAACATTGATTATTGAATGAAATTCTGTTCCCAATTTCAAAATAAAAATTGCACATCATTTCAACCTATGGAACAGCTTTTAAAATTCTAAAAGCTAAGGATATTACTTTGTTCAGAATTTTATTCACTATCACCATGACAATGGACAAATCATTTTTCTCATTTTGTTGCAATGCAGTGCTCAAACAAATTTGGAACGAACAATAATAAACTTCTGAAAACTCACCAGCCTTTGTCCTACACTTATGATATCTCCAAAATACTTGATCGCGGGCCTGAACCTTTCCTGCATATCACAACAGAAAAATACGGTGCTGGAAGCCACCAGGTTTCCAAGTGAAGTTATCTGGTAAAACAAATTTTAAAAATGTCAGACTTAACCATTCTATTTTTTTGGTCTCTTCAAGATAACTTACACTTGATATGCAATAGGGTAAGTGATGGAAATGACAGTTATAATAATCATAATCGATCAATAATGTATAGAATTTATCACACTGTCAGCTCAGGATATTGAAGACTAGGACAATATAGTAGACTGCTCATGCCCAAAGTTTTTTTTTAAAAAGGGTTCATTGTTAATAATGGGAAACTTGTAATTCACTGGACCAGCAGACAACACTTTTCTGGGTCAACAGCTTTATGCTTCACGGATATGCAAGTTAATTGTAATAACAATTGCTAATTACAAAGAACAAACATCAATACAACACAGGAAACAGGCCCTTCGGTCCTCCAAGCTTGCACCGCTCATTGGTCCAACAAGACCATTCTTCTTTATCCTCCGTTCCCAGTCTGCTCAGGTGACTGTCCAGATAAGTTTTAAACGATCCCAGCATAGCAGCGTATTCCAGGCCCCCACCACCCTGTGTAAAATACGTCGCTCTGATATCTGAGCTAAACCTCACCCCCCCCTCACCTTGAACCTGTGACCCTTTGTGTTTGTCACCTCTGACCTGGGAAAAAGTTTCCTACTGTTCACCGTATCCATACTCCTCATAATTTTACACTTCTCTATTAGGTCTCCCCTCATTCTCCGTCTTTCCAGGGAGAACAATCCCAGTTTACCCAATCACTCCTCATAGCTAAGACCCTCCATACCAGGCAACATCCTGGTAAACCTTCTCTGTACTCTCTCCAAAGCTGCCATGTCCTTCTGGTAGTGCGGTGACCAGCACTGGACGCTGTACTCCAAACGTGGCCTAACAAACATTCTACACAGGCCCAACATCAGATGCCAATTTTTATACCATATACCCCATCCCTCTGCAATACCCAGGTCCCTCTGTGCATCTATACTTTTGACGGTTCTGCCATTTATTGTATAGCTCCTCCCTACATTAGTCCTACCAAAATGCATCACTTCACATTTATCTGGATTAAATGCCATCTGCCATTCCTCTGCCCAATTTTCCAGCCTATCTACATCCTGCTGCATTTTCCGACAATGTTCATCGCTATCCGCAAGTTAAGCCATCTTTGTGTCATCCGCAAACTTACTGATCACATCGGTTACACCTTCTTCCAAATCATTTATACATATCACAAATAGCAGAGGTCCCAGTACAGATCCCTGTCGAACACCACTGGTCACAGACCTCCAGCCAGAAAAAGACCCTTCTACTACTACCCTTTGTCTTTTGTGTCCAAGCCAATTCTCTACTCATCTAGCCACCTCTCCTTTTATCCCATAAGATTTAGCATTTTGTACTAAGCTGCCATGAGGAACTTTGTCAAATGCTTTAGTAAAATCCGTTGCCGAAAATATTCCCGGCTGTGGTATTAATAGATCATTGATGAGTTTATCAAATGAGTTTTCCCCTACACAATACTATATTTGAAATCTTCTGTATTCAATAAAAGCTAACAAACTTATTTTGAGAGATTTAGCTCAATGCAGAAATAACATCTGAAATATTCCTTAGATTAATTCTGAAATAGCATGATAATCACTAGTATTGTCTTTGCATGAAAATTAAATATTCTCTTTTTATATTTACTGTTTTGATTTTATAAAATTACAAAAGATAGATTTTTTATGAATACTATTTAGGGAATAGAAATGATTGGAATTTGAAAAAGAAGTTGTATTTGGCTCACACTTGGATGACACATAACACATATCTAATACCAAGAAATATTCTGATTCATTGCTTCATCACTTAACAACTGTGCGAACATTCAGCAATCCATTTGGAAAGTTATAATTATTCACATCAGCTATTGTGCAATGTGTCTGCAAAAGCTAGACAGTCATTCATATTTTTTCTTCAGCTGTAGTTCTTAAGAATGAGAAGCCTCAATAAATAATTTAAATCATAAGTTAAGGCAACATAAACATTTTAGACTGTTATCAATGTAGAAAGATAATTACATAATTTCCTTCAAAATAAAAAAAATAGAAAATTACTGCCAGTTTTTTGAGTGAGAAAAAACCAGCATGTTCTTAGAATCTGCTGATTGCTATGCATCAAATTTTAAGTTTACAAGAGAACAATATTAGCTTACCAACATGTCTAATTATAAACATAATCTTCATTATCTAGTGCCTATGACCATAATCAATTAATCTGCTTGAAGTAAAATTAATTATGTATGGGTTATCTTTCTTCTCGGAAGCAGTGTACTGTAAACGCTGCAGTCTGAAGAGTCCAAAGTTAATTAATACTATCATTATTTCAAGTTTCCACAGCTTATTCTCTGATTATGATAATGAAATAGAAACCTGTTAAGGACAGCCAATCACCAGCTTCAAAGACAATTAAACACAGATCGTATGCTACAATCTTAAACCACAGTCTTGACATCAGTGGGAGGATAGGATTTTCCATGAAAGTCAGGCCAAATTGTGCTATGCAAAACAAAGACATAAGGGACACTAAGAACAATGGACCTGCTGTTCAGCCACTGCATCATCATTACAGCACAAGGAGCACACTGGGGAGATATATCAAGTCATTGCAGTGGCTCGGTGCTACTTGATATCAAGTAGAACAGTGCGGCGCATTAATATATATACAATTTGCTGAGGCACAACTAGAGAATTTTAAAAGTTATATCCTTTCCCAGGATGTGAGCATTGTTAAAGATCAGCATTTGTTGCCCATTTCTGATGGTTATTGAGAAGATGGTGACGAGCCACTTTTTTGAATCATAGCAATCCAATTGGTGTAGATACCCATAGTGCTGTGGTAGAAACAGTTCCAGGTTTTCAACCCAGCGACATAGCTCCAAGTCAGGATGATGTGTAGCTTTGAGGGGAACTTGGACGTAGTGGTGTTCCTATACATCTGTTGCCCTTGTTCTTCTAGGGCTTAGGAAATAAAGATCAAGGATCTGAAATGTGTTGCTGATGGCGGCTTGGCCAGATGCTATTATTACCTAATAACAAATCAGGTAGATTGTACACAGCTGCCACTGTGCATCAGTGGTGAAGGCAGCGAATGTTTCAGTTGGTGAAGGGATGTCAATTAAGCAGGCTGTTTTGTGTCAAATGGTGTTGAGCTTCAAGTGTTATTAGAATCACATTCATCTAAGCAGTTGTACCGTATTCCATCAGATTACTGACTTGTACCTTGTAAACAGGTTTTGGGATATCAGAAGATGAGCTACTTGCCACAGAGCTCCCAGCCTATAATATGCTCTTGTGACTGGCTTATTCATTTGCTTATTCAGTTCAATTTCTGGTCAATGGTAACCACCATGATATTGGTAATAAGAGATTGTGATGGTGGTGCTGGCATTGCCTTTGAATGTCAGAGGAAATGATTACTCTCTTCTTGGAAAGAGCCATTGTTTGGTACTTGTGTAGTGTGAATGTTACTTGCCACTTAAACCAAATCTGAGTGTAGCACAAATCTTGCTGCTTTTGGGTCCATTACTTGTCTGCCAATTTCACTAGTAAGAAATCTCACAACACAGTGACAGTGTGGGGCACTGCTGCCCCACAATGTCAATTTCAGTCTCGGGTCACTGTCTGTATAGAGTTTGCACATTCTCCCCGTGTCTGCTGGGTTTCTTCTGGGTGCTCTGGTTTCCTCAAGTCCAAAGATGTGCAGGTTAGGTTGACTGGTCATGCTAAATTGATCATAGCATCAGGGGAATAGCAGGGTAAATATGTGGGGTTAGGGGAATAGTTCTGAGTGGGATTGTGGTCAGTGCACACTCAATGTGCTGAATGGCTTCCATCTGTATTGTCAGGATTCTATGACTCTATGAACACCAGGTTAAAGTCCAATAGGTTTACTTGGTATCATGAGCTTTATAAGTGCTGCTCCTTCATCAGATGAGTGATGAATTGAGGCACTCACCTGATGAAGAAGCAGTGCTCCAAAAACTCAAATAAACCCGTTGGGACTTTAACACTGTGTTATTAGACTTCTTACTTTGTCCACCCCAGTCCAACGCCAGCATTTCCCCATCACTATTTCACTGGTCACAGACCAACAATACTCCTTGCAGCTTCAAAATGTTGCCGTGGTGTTTCTTTGATCTATCTGGAAGATAGTTTGCAATGGTTTTGAAGCCAGTAATTGGGTCATTGTTCGATAATCACCTCTCGATGATCATTTGAGTAATGGTCTTCCTATAGCCTTATAGCTAAACAATTGCAAACTGCTAACAGAAAACAGTTTTAGAAAGAAAATTTAATGTGTTAAATAAAGAATTTATTTCTTGCAGGCACACTTTTTTTTAAAACTTAAAATAAGGTAAGAGATAATTAGTATTGAAATATAAGAAAAATGCATATTTACTCATGAAATTTCACACAGCTGTTTGGCTATACAACTACATTTTTAAAATCATCTTTGTCCAGTGCCCTCTTTGTTTCTTCATCTATTTCTTTGTTCATGTATCACATACCACTTGAAGGCCTGCAGCAGGTTTCCTCTTTATTGTCTCCAATGCAGCTGTTACACTTTCCAGAACCTTCTATATCCTCAGTCCCATCATCATTTAACACACTGACATAGAAGATAATTTACTGTGTTCTAATTGAAAGATGAACTTATTTTCACCACAAAACAGCAAATGCAAAATTCTGCCACATATACATCCAGATTACCAAAAGCAACATAATACAAACGATTTAATTGCACATAAAAATTGTTTCATATTATAGTACAGTACATTAAGATAAAAATATTGATTTTTTATATATTCGGTCAAGTATTAACATGTTGATTTAAGCTTGGAATGGGAATGAATGTAATCTAACTGCATTTTACAATATTGGCAGTATGAAACATTTCAATCTAGTCCCATAATATTTGACTAATTTATTGAAGTTTTCTGTTGACTAATGCAGATTATCCTCATTTTGAATTCTACAACGCGCAACAGCACAACTGTAAAGATGGTCTTACATTCTGCAATGCATCTTTCCATTAGCACAATCATTACCAATAAAATCAGAGTCAGAGTGCAGAAGAGACCTTTCGGCCCATCAAATCTGCACCAACACATTAGAAACATCTGAACTTTCACCTCATCCCATCTGCCTTGGCCCAGAGCTTGAATGCTATGACATGCCAAGTACACATGCAGGTACTTATAGAACACTACAGCACAAACTGGCCCTTCGGCCCACAAGTTGCAGTGATCATATCCCTACCTCCCAAGCCTATCTATAACCCTCAATCCCATTAAATCCTACATAATCACTCAGAAATCTCTTAAAAGACCCCAACAAGTTTGCCTCCACCATCACTGATGGCAGCTGATTCCACTCACTCACCACCTTCAGTGAAAAACTTATCCCTGACATCTCCTCTGTACCTACTCCCCAGCATCTTAAACCTGTGTGCTTTCATAGCAATCATTTCAGCCTTGAGAAATAGCCTCCAAGAATCCACCCCTATCAATACCTCTCAACATCTTATAAACCTTGATCAGTCGCCTCTCAACCTTCATCTCTCCAGAGTAAAGACCCAGCTTCCTCAACCTATTCTCATAATGCATGCCACCCACTCCAGACAACATCCTTGTAAATCTCCTCTGCACCCTCTCAATAGCTTCCACATCCTTCTTGTAGTGAGGCAACCAGAACTGCACATAGTACTCTAAGTGGGGTCTGACAAGGGTCTTGTAAAGTTTCAGCATTATCTCCCGACTCCTAAACTCAATTCCTCAATTAATGAAGGCCAGTACACCATACGCCTTCTTGACCACATCCTCCACCTGCGATGCTGATTTAAGAGTCCTATGGACCTGGACCCAAGGTCCTTCTGCTCCTCTACACTACTAAGAGTCCTAAACTTGATATTACACTCCTTCATCCCATTGAACCTGCTAAAATGGATCACTACACATTTATCCGCATTGAAGTCCATCTGCCACTTCTTCGCCCAGTCTTGTATCCTATCTATGTCACGCTGCAACTTCTGACATCCCTCCAGACTATCCACAACACTACCAACCTTCATGTCGTCAGCAAACTTACCAACCCATCCCTCCATCTCTTCATCCAGGTCATTTATGAAAATGACAAACAGCAAGGGTCCTAGAACAGATCCCTGGGGCACTCCACTAGTGACCAACTTCCATGTAGAAAAAGACCCATCTACAACCACTCTCTGCCTTCTGCAGGCAAGCCAGTTCTAGATCCCAAGCCCTTTCACTTTTTCAAGAAGTCTTGCATGGGGAATCTTACCAAATGCCTTGCTGAAGTCCATGTAAACCACATCCACCGCTCTTCCTTCGTCAATGTGTACAGTCACGTTTTCAAAGAACTCAAGTAGGCTTGTAAGGCATAACCTGCCCTTGGCAAAGCCATACTGACTATTTCTGATCATACTAAACTTCTCAATGTTCATAAATCCTGTCCCCCACTTCTTAAAGGATGCGAGGTAACCTGCCTCCAGCACTCTCCCAGGCAGCTTTCTGCAGACTGTCACCATCTTCTGGGGAAAAATGTTTTCCTCACATCTCCACTAAACCTCTTGCTCTTCACCTTGAACCTATGGCTCTTTGTGACTGGCCCTTCAACTAAGAAGAACAGCTACTCCTTATCCACTCTGTCCATGTCTCTCTTAATCTTGTACATCACCCACAGAACAAATTATTTATTTTCTCTGATTTTCCATACAAGCCAAAATTGAAATGAAATACCCAAGTACAATCAAGATGTATTGACGTTATCACCTTGTAACAACTTTCAACACTGAAGTCCTGTCCCTGTTTTGCAAGCCTTAGAGTAAGTACAAGAGCTAGATCAATAAAAAGAAACAAAAGCATAAAAAGGAATAAATTCAGAAAAAGCTGAAGATAATCAATCAAGATATCTAATTTTATATCCAAGGTTTATTAGAAAACAATAGTTATGTCATCTAAATAAATTTTAAATAGAAGCATCCATTTTAGTTAACACCCCCAGGCATCTGTAATCCATCTGTTAACTTTGTGGTTGGAGTGAAAGGTGGCACAGTGTATCTTTCACAGTATTATGGAGAGCCAGTGAAACTGAGCTAGATTTGGGGATAGGCAGCTGCAGTTTCTAATAGTATAAATAGAAACCTCAGCAGGATGGACGCTGTCCAAAATAAAATGCATTATATTTTAATTGGTGTATTGTTAGCAATAGGGATACAATATTAGCAAAACCACAATGAACCAAACTGACTGATGAAGCAATTTATTTAAGCACATTTATAAGTTACATTTTTGACAAATTCTGATTTGTTTTCATAGCAATCAAAAATCTTAATTCCAGAAATTATTTCATAAATTGAGACTTGCCTCATTTTAAACAATTTGTTTGCAATGAATAATAACACCAAATTCTGACGTATTATTTTGTGCAGGAGTAGCATCAAATCCAAGTTTGAAACCAGTCACACAAGGGCCAATATAACAAGGAATATGGTAGAGTCTATTACTAATGCAATCGTGTTCAATTTGAACAAATAGAATCAGCGCTGCTGACAACTACTGACTTTTTTTAAAAAAGTAAAATCGAACAGACAGTTAGCACATCCTTAGACTTTTAAAAATATACAAATGAACAGGTTACGTGACAGTGCTAAATTGCTATATATGTTAAGGTGCGTTGACATAAGCTCCGTGTCTCAATATTATTAAATATGCAACCCAATGCCTGTCTCTTTCAATGGACAGTATGCGGCTTTGGGCACTTTTTTTTTTACTGTGTCTGAAATACTGATGGCTGCAACATGTAATAAACCTGTGACTGTGATAATATCAATCCTTATGACTGGAGCATTGCAAATATCTTTCAGTGACACACAGGGCTGATCCGGAGCCGGGACTCACCGGCACTTGCAGGGACACCAGCCGCAGTTTGCACCGCTCATTGACCACAAATCCCTTGGGCAGGTCGATGTACTCGCCCCACTCGGCCGAGTGCAGCTGGATTAGGAACTTGCGGTGGACGCCGATCAGGCCGCCGTAAAGAGCCAGGAATTTCTGGATCAGCACCTCGTGGCCCGAGCCAAGCGGCACGGTGGAAGCTCTAGAAAAGGTGGAGAAACAGAACAGCACCGGCACCTGAGCCTCCGCCATGTTACTGGACCATAAATAACCAACCCGCTCAACTTTAACCCCGGTCTGCCAGAGGAACCCCGCACCGAGAACCAGTGCGGAAGATGAGAGGAGGCGGAGGGGGGAGGAGTCTGGGGAAGGGGAGGGACCAGGGGTGGGTGGGCGGAGCTAGGGGGTAGGAGGAGCTAGAATGGGTGGGGCCAGGGGAAGGGAGGAGCCAGAGTGGGAGGAGCCAAGGGGAAGGGAGGAGCCAGATGGGGGGAGGAGCCTGGTGAGTGGAGGAGCTTGTGTGGGCTGAACCTGGGAGAGGGCAGGAACCAGGCGGTGCCCGTCCACGACCGCCTTTTCCAGCGCCCTGCCCCAGCCCCGCCCACAATGTGCCCAGCCCCTCCAGCAGCCGCGTCCCCAACACTCAGCGTCCTCTCCCCGCGCAAATCTCCGCCCCTGAAAATGGGGGGAAAGGTAATTTAGATTGACAGTCAACCTTCATCCAGTTGGGAATTGAATCATTTTGCTTCCAATTGGCGCAGGGAGGCAATGGATCACAAAGATGATGTCTTCCCTGGACTAGTGGCTTAAGTGTGCGTTCAAGTCGTATGAATAAATCTCCCGGAATGCATAATCACAGTTGGCAACCCGAATAGAAAGATCAATATGCTGATTCTTTCATATATAGGACCAACAGCAATACACTGATTACTCTGAGCCCTTGATTGAATCAGCTGGAATATCAAGTTTGCAATTGGAAGTAGATTAAACTTTTAAAATAAAGATATTGAAAATGATTTGGCAGTCTGCAGGCGACTGATCAAGCCATGAATGTAAACCATGAATACTAGTGATCCTAGCACCAATAGAAGACACCAATAGAAGCCCATGGAAGACTTCTACAGAAAATGCAGATGTGTGGAATAGAGGGTGATTTAGCTAATTGGATTAGAAATTGGCTGGCAGATAGAAGACAGAGGGTGGTGGTTGATGGGAGATATTCATCGTGGAGTTCGGTGACGAGTGGTGTGCCTCAGGGGTCTGTTTTGGGGCCCCTGCTGTTTGTAATTTTTATAAATGATCTGGATGAGGGTATTGAGGGATGGATCAGTAAATTTGCAGATGATACTAAAGTTGGTGGTGTGGTAGATAGTGAAGAGGGGTGTTTTAGTTTACAGAGTGACTTGGACAAGTTGCAGAGCTGGGCCGAGAGGTGGCAAATGGAGTTTAATGTGGAAAAGTGTGAGGTAATGCACTTTGGCAGGAACAATAAATGTGTAGAGTATAGGGCTAATGGTAGGGCTCTTAATAGTGTTGAGGAACAGAAGGATCTTGGTGTATGTGTCAATAGATCCCTGAAAGTAGGCAGTCAAGTGGATAAAGTTGTTAAGAAGGCATATGGAGTCTTAGCTTTTATTGGTAGGGGGATTGAATTTAGGAGCCGCAGCATCATGTTGCAGCTGTACAAAACTCTAGTGCGGCCGCACTTGGAGTATTGTGTGCAGTTCTGGTCGCCACATTATAAGAAAGATGTGGAGGCATTGGAGAGGGTACAGAGGAGGTTTACTAGGATGTTGCCTGGTATGGAGGGCAGGTCCTATGAAGAGAGGTTGAAGGATTTGAGGTTGTTTTCGTTAGAAAGGAGGCGGCTAAGAGGGGATCTTATTGAAGCATATAAGATGATTAGAGGTTTAGATAGGGTGGACAGTGATAGCCTTTTTCCTAGGATGGAGAAAGCTAGCACGAGGGGACACAGCTTTAAATTAAGGGGTATGAGTTATAGGACGGATATCAGAGGTAGGTTCTTTACTCAAAGAGTGATTAGGGAGTGGAATGCCCTGCCTGCAGCTGTTGTAGATGCGCCAAGTTTGGTGGCGTTTAAGAGGTTAGTTGATAAGTATATGGATGAGAAGGGAATGGTTTAGTTAGGAGGGGCATTGCTTTTTATTTTGGTCGGCACAACATCGAAGGCCGAAGGGCCTGTTCTGTGCTGTATTGTTCTATGTTCTATGTTCTATGTTCTAATACCAACCCTTATAGTTCAGTACACTTAATGTATGCTGCTTGAACTTTTCAGCAAATTTGAACTGCATTTCTTGGTTTTGTTTGCCCGTATCTTATTGTATTAACCTTCCCACTTTACAGCAATGTTAAACAGACTCAGAGCTTGGCAATAATATCATTTCAGTAAAGAAGAGGCAAATTCAGCTAATGTTCTGGGGATCCGTGTTCAAATCCTGCCACGGTAGGTGATAGAAATTGAATTCTGGCCAGCCTGTGATGCTCATGTCCCATGAATGAATAAAAAAGATATTGATGGCAATGGTTTGTTATAGGCCCAATGAACAATTCTCAAACCTTGCATGTAGTGATGGAATACCTGAATCTTGAGGCAATGTAGCTAGTGTGCACAATTAAATGGTGGTTCTCCAGTATCACAGATGTTCTAAGGAATTCAAGTTTTGATGTATTTTTAATGTTTATTTGTTATTGTCACAAGTAGGCTTACATTAATATTGCAATGAAATTACTCCTAGTTGCCATACTCTGGCACCTGTTCAGGTACATGAGGGAGAATTTAGCATGGCCAAAGCACCCAACCAGTGCGTCTTTTAAACTGCAAGAGCACACAGAGGAAATCCACGCAGACACAGGGAGAATATGCAGACTCTACACAGACAGTGACCCAAACCAGGAACTGAACCCATGCCCCTGGCTCTGTGAGGCAGCAGTACTAATCACTATTCCAACATGCTGTAATAGTCACAATAGGTCTTCTGGTTCAGTGAATAACACCACTGCCTCTCAAACAGAAACTCTGGATTCAAAATCCATTCCATGGCTTGTTGGTCATGGAAAGGGCATTGACAATGTAGTCACGCAGATTGATAATCACCCTGACACTTCTTCCAACATGACCATGGCAGGTGGTTAGAACAGAAGAGATTTCTGGTCTGCTATTTTTGACAATGTACTTTTCCAATGCGTCAGTATATGGCAAGATTCCCTACTGTAAAAGGCATGAGAATGGCTATACCCTATACTGGAAAGTCACAGCCAAAGATAGTCAGAATTTCAGACAACAAAATTTTACTTTATGATTAAAATATTCTATTCCAGCTATTTTAACAAAACTTTATCATAATGAAGAAGGGATACCACTGTGATGGACACAGGGATTTCTACCTTTTTAATGAAGTGATGGAATTAAAAGAAATCTGTGATCAACTGTGTTCTTCGGACTCCTTATGAGGTTCCCTGTCACCTGCAGCAAGGTCATTATACCAGCCACCAACATACATACACAGTTGCTTTACAATTATTCTCTTCAACTTACCTTGAATTCTTTCCAAATTTTTTTAGTTATATTTAATGCAAAAGTCACTTCCATAGACTTGCATAGGATTCCTATGAGATTAAACTTGATTTGTTGCACAGACTATAGAGGGATAAGGAAGCGGAGCTAACATGAATAGTTACAAATCATGTAGCTTAACATCTGTCTGAGGAAAATCTGGGCAATATTTAATTAAAGATGAAAGTACTAACTATTTAGTTTAAAAGAAAATAATTAGAAACAGCCAACACCAATTTCAAAAGGGAAGATCATGTTTCACAAACCTGATAGAGTTATTTAAGGAGATATACCATAGGTTAAATTGGAGAATGTATTGCATATGATTTTTGTGCATAAGCTTCAGAAAACTGACAAGATGCCACACAGGTAACAATTAGAAAAGATTAAAGGGGATGCAATTAGGACAGGATCTCCCAAACTGTGTTCCTGACCTTCTTTGGATACATTCAGGGGTTCTGTGATAGGCCAGGCTAGAGTATAAAATTTGGAAAATGCTATGAAGCTGATTGTTCAATCAGAGGCTGGTTTCTCCTTGCATTGGTTGAGTGAGAAGCCAGCTTCCGAATAGAGAAGCTGAAAACAGCAGGGAAGTAATTCCTCAAAGGTCAAGGCCAGGGCAAGAGCGAAGAGGTGAGTGGACAATGGAGCAGCAATGGCTATGGGGCAAGAGAGAGAGAGAGAGAGAGCTGAAAGAATTTGTGTGTGTGAGCACGAGAGAAGTTAGTGGAAGACTGAGTTAGTAGGTAAGGAATTATGGGGGTGTGGGGGCGAGGAATGTGTGTGTGTGTGTGTAAGAGAGAGCCAAGAGTCTGACTGTGCATGTGTGAGAAAGAAAGAGAGGTTTGTGTGAGACAGAGGTGGGAATATGTATGAGATGAGTGAGGTGAGAGCCTGAATGTGTGTGAGATAGAGAGACAGAGAGGCGGGAATTGTATGTGTGCGTAAGAGAGAGATAGGATACATGTGAGAGAGGTGAGAGTGATCTCTGTCCATTCAACTAATTTCGCATCATTGTCCTTGAATTTGGAGAACTGAGTCAGCCATCCCTTTAGTCAGGACTCTCGCTTTTATTGTGGGCAAGGTTGATCTGCAGGAAGACAAATGGATAGGATGTGATGAGACAAGTTAGAGCAAAGGTTGGGAAGCATGCTTGGCTACTGTGTGTGCTCAGTTCTCCCCAATAAGGGCTGAGCATGGAAGTTGTGCAGGACAACAGACGAGATGCGGGTGAACAGGCTTTCAATGCTGATATCTTCCCCCACCAACATTATGTGACATCCCTGAGCTTTGTGATGTTTTGCTGGCACAATGCCATAAGGAGTGTATGAGTTTGGAATGAGCTGAAAGTTGACTTAACCTTGTGGTGTGGATGAGATCATTCATCCTCTTCTCATACTGAATGGCATTTCTCTGACAGTTGCCTATGGAACTGATCTTCTTCATGAGGTGATGTTGATGACGTTCTTGGATTCATCTCTGTGAAAAGAACTTCCTAGTGCTGACAGACATATCTAATTAAAGCTTCCAGTGATCCATGGCTACATGCTTCTTGTTTCTTAGAGCCATTGCTGCAACTTCTGACCACACAACTGGGCTGCAGAGAGTAATGTATATATTTGGGTGCTATATCAAAGGTCATCTTGAGGATGATAGTGGTAAGAGGGTTAATCTTGATATCCAAAAGGATCAGAAGGAAGCTTCTTGCCTGAATTTAAACTTTGTTCAATTTTGGGTTTCTTCCCCCCATCTTCAATTTATCATCCGTGTCCTCAGCTTAAAATCTGAGGCTGGGTGAGAAAAGGTCCTTAAGTGGCCATTAAGCTTCCAATTAAGATATTTAATTGGGACAAGGGTGGACTTCCTGTCTGTACCAGCGTTACATCATTTCCAACTCTTCTCCAACCCAACCATCAATCCTAATCCTTTATTTGCTGGATGTCAGTCAACTTTCTACCAATACTGCTTCATTTTGTCTCATACAATATCTAAATTTGTTTCCTATGAGGAACCCTAGAAACTCCTTTGTGAAAATTCACTTGCTTTGCATTTACTGCATAAATGAGTCTTCAGGTGATACCAAATTAATTATTGATGGTGAGGAAGAAAGCTGTGGAGAGAAGGAAGCTATCAATAAACTGGTCAGATGTGCAGAAAAGTGACTAATGGAGTACAAATGGAAAGTAGATAATATGGTTCACAAAGCATTTGGGATTTCTGGTATTAGCTGAGGCACTGAATACAAGAGCAGGAAAGTTATGCTCAAATTGTATAAAATATTTAGTTATGACATAGCTGGAGTACTGCATGCAGGTCTGGTCATCACATTACAGAAAGGAAGGATCGCATTAGAAAGCATATGGAGAATTAATGAGGATGTTACCAGCAGTGGAGAATTTTAGGAGAAAGATTGGATAGAGGAAGCTGAGAGAAAACTCAATTGAGGTGTATAAAAGATTCCGACGGGCCTATTGAAGTTTAAATTTAAAGTTTATTTATTAGTGTCACAAATAGGCTTACATTAACACTGCAATAAAGTTACTGTTTAGGTCCCCTTATCACTACACTCCAGCGCTTGTTCAGGTACACTGAGGGAGAATTTAACGTGGCCAATGCACCTAACCAGCACGTCCTTTGGACTTTGGGAGAAAACTGGAGCACAGGGAGGGAATTCATGTAGACATGGGGAGAACATGCAGACTCTACATAGACAGTGCCCCAAACTGGGAATCAAACCCAGATCCCTAGCACTGTGAGGCAGCAGTGCTAACCACTGTGCCATCGCGCCATCCTACAAAATAGATAGGAAAAACCTGTTTTCCTTAGCAGAGAAGTCAACAGCTGGGCATGTAAAATTTAAAGTAAAGAAGGATTAGAGGGAGTGGCCATAAATTGAGGCAGATACTGGCATCGTATTTTAAAAAATATTTATATATGTACTTGAAAAAAATACTGTAATGTACTGGGCTATAGACCAAGAGCAGGAAAGTGGAATAAAGCTGGATGTTGTTGATTGTCAGAAAAACCCATCTTGTTCACTAATGTCCTCTAGGGAAGGAAATCTGCCATTCTTATCTGGTCTGGCCAAAGTGTAAATTATAAAACCCAAGAACTGACAGCTGTGAACAACCAGAAAGTGTCCAACTGGAGGAAGATTACTGGTCAAAATGGCATTTGTTAAAAGCTGTGAATGGTGCCCAGGCTTTGCAGACAAACAGCAAATACAGCCTGAGAATTTTAATTAAACTTTGAAGACATCTCCTTTATATCCATATTGGCACAGCAAAAATGGTTACTAAAAAGCGGAAGTGGTGAGTGATTATGAGCATTTGTGATGCTGGTGTTGGGAGAGGAAATCAAAATCTACCAGCAATAGCAAGAGAGTACAGTGTGGGTGGAAATCTCCAGACAGCTTAACAAACTCTTAAGGAGACTGTGTTCTTAGATAATTGCCCTTCTTTGGAGTGCAATATTTTCTTATATGCGCTGCTTGATTGAATCGGGGGATGGTTTATTTACAGAAAATTAAACAATGTTTAACAACCTGCCCTAGACTACAGAATTATTATAATGAGGCCTATTAAAATTGTGACAAATTATAGATTTAGCATCGTAATTATAATTTGGGAGCTGGTTTACAATTTTACACCACACTGATGGTTACATTAATTTGTTTTTAGAAAGGTTTTATAAAGTGGGAGTAGATTTGGGAATAGGTTAGTGTCAAGCAATTATTTTAAATCAGAATTGTATTTTATCTTTGCTCATTATTCAGGTTTCAATTAACAGTCTTACTTTTCATTTCCTTAGTCTTAAACTTAAGGTTTCTTATGTATAATTCATTACCACTGAAAAATTATAGCAAAATAGATGATGGTACAAAAGTCTTAACAGGAGAGACATGCTTACGATAAAGCTTCTTAAGCAGTTTAGTTGCAAGAACCCAGAGATTAAATGACAGGCTTTAATATCACTCCACAATATTGTTTTTCATTTTATACTTTTACTTTATAAAAAAAAAACAAAAGCAGCATTTTCTGCCCATATTTGCCAATCATGAATGTAAATGCAGATACCAAATATCATTTTACTTCACATTCTTAATTCATGTTAATGTTGATGTGGAATATTAACTGTTCATAACATTACTCAACGGAGGCAGTAGCATAGTGATATTGTTTTAAGTTTAATTATTAGTGTCACAAAATGGCTTACTGCAATGAAGTTACTGTGAAAATCCTTTAGTCACCACACCTTTTCCGGTGCACTGAGGGAGAATTTAGCATGGCCAACGCACCTGACCGGCATGTCTTTTGGACTCTGGGAGGAAACTGGAGCATCCAGAGAAAACCCACACAGCCACAGGGAAAATGTACAAACTCCACACAGACAGAAATCAAAAGCCAGGAATCAAACCCAGGTCCTTGGCACTGTGAGGCAGCACTGATAACCATTATGCCACCCTCACACGAGTAAACCAGAAACCCAGAGTAATGTTCTGGGGACTTGTGTAGGAATCCCTCCATGGCAGATAGCAAAATTTGAATTCAATAAAAATCTAGAATTAAAAGGCAAGAGAGGAGATTGCAGAGCCTCTGGCTCTGATCTTCAGGTCGTCGTTGGTTACAGGTGTGGTTCCGGAGGACTGGAGGATAGCGAATGTGGTCCCGTTGTTCAAGAAGAGGAAGAGAGACCTTCCAGGGAATTATAGGCCAGTGAGTCTTACTTCTGTTGTGGGCAAAGTGTTGGAGAGAATAATTAGGGATCGGATTTATAGTTATTTAGAGAGAAATGAATTGATTGGGGATAGTCAGCATGGTTTTGTGAAGGGTAGGTCGTGCCTTACTAACCTCATTGAGTTTTTTGAAAAAGTGACTAAAGAGATGGATGGGGATAAGGCAGTAGATGTGGTATATATGGACTTTAGTAAGGCGTTTGATAAGGTGGCCCATGGAAGACTTCTGCAGAAAATGCAGATGTATGGGATAGAGGGTGATTTAGCTAATTGGGTTAGGAATTGGCTAGCAGATAGAAGACAGAGGGTGGTGGTTGATGGGAGATATTCATCGTGGAGTTCGGTGACAAGTGGTGTACCTCAGGGGTCTGTTTTGGGGCCCCTGCTGTTTGTAACTTTTATAAATGATCTGGATGAGGGTATTGAAGGATGGATTAGTAAATTTGCAGATGACACTAAAGTCGGTGGAGTGGTAGATAGTGAAGAGGGGTGTTATAGTTTGCAGAGGGACTTGGACAAGTTGCAGAGCTGGGCCGAGAGGTGGCAAATGGAGTTTAAATGTGGAAAAGTGTGAGGTAATGCACTATGGCAGAAATAATAAATGTGTAGAGTATAGGGCAAATGGTAGGATTCTTAGTAGTCTAGATGAACAGAGGGATCGTGGTGTGTATGTGCATAGATCCCTGAAAGTAGGCAGTCAGGTCGAGAAGGTTGTTAGGAAGGCATATGGAGTCTTGGCTTTTATTGGTAGAGGGATTGAATTTCGGAGCCGCAACGTCATGGTGCAACTGTACAAAACTCTAGTGTGGCCGCACTTGGAGTATTGTGTGCAGTTCTGGTCCCCACATTATAAGAAAGATGTGGAGGCATTGGAGAGGGTACAGAGGAGGTTACCAGGATGTTGCCTGGTATGGAGGGCAGGTCTTATGAAGAGAGGCTGAGGGATTTGAGGTTGCTTTCGTTAGAAAGGAGGCGGCTAAGAGGGGACCTAATAGAAACATATAAGATGATTAGAGGTTTAGATAGGGTGGACAGTGATAGCCTTTTTCCTAGGATGGAGAAAGCTAGCACGAGGGGACACAGCTTTTAATTAAGGGGTGATAGTTATAGGACGGATATCAGAGGTAGGTTCTTTACCCAAAGGGTGGTTCGGGAGTGGAATGCCCTGCCTGCAGCAGTTGTAGATGCGCCAAGTTTGGTGGCGTTTAAGAGGTTAGTTGATAAGTATATGGAAGAGAAGGGAATGGTTTAGTTTGGAGGGGCAATGCTTTTTATATTGGTCGGCGCAATATCGAAGGCTGAAGGGCCTGTTCTGTGCTGTAGTGTTCTATGTTCTAAAAGTCTACTGATGACCATGAAACCATTGTCAATTGTCATAAAAACCCATCTGCTTCACTAATGCCCTTTAGGAAAGGAAATTGTCATCCTTTCTGGTCTGAACTACAGAGACATAGCAATATGGTTGATTCTTAATTGCTGTCAGAGATAGGCAATAAATGCTGGCCTGTGATGTCCATATGCAATAAATGAATTAAAAAATCATAACTGTTGTGTCTAATATATAATCCAGTATTTATTTGCAAAGCACAAACACAAGGCATTTCTAAGGCTAGGATTTTCTGTGTCTGATTGGGATGGTGTGTTTGTGAGACTGCGAGAAGTCCAAGGTGCACTTCCCAGAAATATTAAACTAGGAAGCAACTGACACCTCCCTCACCAATGGAAGATCACGTTTCCTGTTGCTGAACATATTAGCATTCATTTGCATCTCATTATTGTGGCCACATGCCAGAATCTCCCTGGACATTAAGTTCAATGCCAAGTTGACGTGAATCGGAACAGTGCAATTTAGGACTGGCAACAATTTACAACTGTCTGAAGAAGTCATATGGATTCAAAACGTTAACTGAATTTTATCTCTCTGCTGAAGCTGTCTGATCTGCTGAGTTTTTCCAACATTTTCTGTTTCTTTTGATGTAATACTGGCGTGTAGCTGAGATTTATGGCCTTGCCTTATATGATGGAACCTAGGCATTACCTGGATACACCAAAACAAAAATGGCCAAAAACCTGCATGATAGCTTCCTGTTTAAGAGCATAAAAGTTCAATTTAATCCCGATTGAAGGACATTTTTAATATCTTGTTCGTTGCCTTGTGGAGCAGTTTTATACGGATGGAGCAAAAATTATAATTATTCTATTACAGGAGACAGGTAGTGTAGAGCAGCAATTTTGTTATCCAATTGAATATTTTACTGGGACAGGGTTGAAATGAAAGATAATAACTTTAGTCTAAACTGCTTGGCAGAAAACCAACAGGGTTGGATTAATCACCCATTTTATATTCCCATTTTACATTCTATTGATTTTATTGGAAAATAAAATTAAACAGAAAATAAAATAGGTAGTCAATCAGATCCCATCAATTTTTCACATAAATTAAAATAAAACTACTTCCTATTTCTGGAATTTTTTCGGGTCATCTTAATGGTTGAGCTGAACATTTAATCATAACCCTGTCTAGAGAAGTGTGACATTTACATGCAATTGTTTTAAAATGTGCACGCGAATCAAATAAGATTAATTTAGTTGTTATATTTGTGGCCATGACTTCAAAACTTTGAACTTGTGGGAGAGGTAATAGTGTGATATGTTTGGTGATATTTTAATGTTATGAAAGGAGAGGGTAGGTAGAAGCAGACCATGTGCTGTGGTTAACAATAAAGTAACGGTTGTAATGTTCAAAATACAGCTGCCAATATGCACATCGCAAACTCCCATAATTGCAATGTAACAATGACCTAGTTTTTTTTGTGATAATTCCCCTGTTCTTTTCAAAATGGTACCACGGGACTTTTTATATCTACTCAAGCAGTCAGATGGGACCTTGGTTTAATATCTCATTCAACAGTGCAGCACTCCCTCAGTACAACAGTGATGTGATTTTTTACTTAAGCCTGGAGTGGGACTGAGATCTAGAATGTTGTAATTCCAAGGCAACAGTGCTAGCAATTGAGCAACGGCTGACATTTTGAACAACAGAAGCTATTTTCATATCATGTTGTGAGGCTGTGAAAACAATTACTGGACTTACTGTTTGAAGTAGGGAGCATGTCAATATCTGAGAATAAGTTAGGCAGGCTCCAATGACTGAATAGTCTATTCCTATACCAATGCTAATAAAGGGATATAGAAACAGGGCAGTTATAATGAGATTAGGATTACCATTCATGTGGAGGATGAAACTAACAAGGATTAAGTAAGGACTATGTCATGTTTCCATGTTGTAATTTTATTTAATTCCCTTGAAAACAATTGCTTAGCCTCATCCCCTGAGATAAAAGAGTCGTTACAGAATGCAGAAGTAACATTCCATTATAAGTATGCAGTGCTTGGCCAAGCTAAACATTATATGAAAATATATCATTCAGGAATATTATGATGTGAAGTTGGAGGCAGTTCTGCTTTTGAGATGAACTTAATAGCATACCAAAAATTTACTGCTTTCATAAATAAATGCACTCCACGCAATTTTTAATGCACAATATAGCTGATGAAATGCTTATTTCAAATTCTTTAGATTCACATTTCCTCAGTTTCAAATTTCTTATTCAGCCATTAATCTTGTTTATTTGAAATTGTCATATTATGATTATAGCTATTTAGAGGAATAATAGCAAGGAAGCAGATATCAATTGCAGCCAAATGTATACAAATTCTCTCAATAAATAATTGATTTCTGTAGCAATTATGAGTTTTCAATCATTCACAATGAAAAACGGATGTCCACTGCATTTCCAGTGAAGAAATGTATTGGGACAGGAGGCTCTCTAAGAAAGATTGTGGGCTTCAAGGTTGTATATAGGATTTGCAACAGAGCTCCCATTTGCTGCAGTCAGATCAACAGCTATTTAATGTAGCTGGCAGAACAAATGTAGTGATTGAGTGAGCTGTTTTCACAATGCTGGGTATTGAAAAATTTTAGGCAGTTGCCAGTTGTTAATAATAAAGTAAGACAGAGTTGGAAATTAATCTGTTTTCAATGCAAATAAAAATTGGGAGATATGAAACTGGTTAGCCACATGCTATATCTATTTTAAAGTACCACACAAAGCCAAAAATTACCCTGTAAAGGAGAAAAGGATTATAAAATGAAGTGTGGCATTACTTGGAAATGAAGGGAAGTATCTTGTACTTGGAAGTGATGGAATGGCAAAGATAACCTCAAGTAATTTGTCTTAGCTTTTGTAGAGGGAGAAGAAAATGAAATTGTAAGGGTCCTGAACATAGATGTGGAGGTTTCACCACTAAAAGCATTCAGAAAGGAGAATGTATTATAAAAATGTAATAGGAACTCTGGCAGTAGGTGGCGATGTGGATGGGTGGGGGAGAAACACCAAGCATTGGAATTTGTCAGCCCACATGTGCTTCTCTTTGCAAAAGGACAATAGCTAGGTGAAGGCAGAGTCAATTCCATGAGGCAAGGAAGAAAGCAGCAAAGACTGATGGGTAGGAGTTGTGAGTGGCAGTATGGCACCTCAAAGCCCCTGACAGTGGTTAAGAAGCCAGAAAGGGGTGTTGAAGACTTAGTCAGTACAACTTACAACACCCATGAGTCTGAGAGGTCTCATGGAGAGAGAAAGGAGCAGGACTGCAGTCAAGAGTTGGGCAGCAGAACGAAACTGGTGAATCCCTGCGTTGAGGAGCTGAGGCCATGAATGGGGCAGAGATCTAGTGCATGGTGTTTGTAAATAGTTTGCTTCTTCGAGTTCCATTTTCCATTGAGTATTTACACAGTTTTGATGCCAATGGGATAAAAAATGTTTTCTTAATCTTGGTGTAGTTGATGAACTTCAATTGCATGTTACAAAAAGTTAATGAGCCAAATATTAAACAGTTGCCAAGCTCAGATGAGGTCTATCTCAGAATGATGACAGAGATTGTGAAAAACACAAAGTAATTAATCATGGTTTTAAGGCACATGTTAACTATAGATTGTTTTCACTTTGGGCCAATTTCCTGAATGGGAACTGCTGTCAGAAAACTTTACTCCTTGAATGCACACAGGATGAAATCATTCATGTATGTGTTCCCCACAATCCAGAAAAATAGGGTAGTAAAAGAAAGTATACCTTAAATGGTCAGAATTTTAACAAATGGGGTAAATGAAGATGTGGAAGCTGATGAAAAGTCTATTAAAAAGATAAATAGTTTCATACACAGAAACAATGAAATTAAAAGCAAGTGATGTTGAATTTGCACAAGACATTGAGAAATACTGGTTGTAGTTCTTGCCATGCTATCAGAACACAGATATTCAAAGTATAGAAAACGTACACTGAAGATAAATGAGGAAGGTGCCAAAAGATTACAGTTATGCAGATAGATTATTTATCTCATTGGAATGTAACAGGGTTTCAACACTTGGTTTCAGCATCTCCAGCTCTTTATTCTGCACAATAGGTACCCAGCTCAACTCAAAACAATTGTTGTTCAAGCAGCATCATTTTCCTCCACTTCAACAGACTCATACCACTATGTCTGTTACTTTTCCTTTCCCATGTGTTAAGGTGCCCACGGAACTGATAACTTTTAGCAAAGATGTTTGAATTCCAATGATTTACTGAAAAGACCACAAAAGATTTCAAATTGTGAGATTTTTATTATAATAACTAAAAGTATTCCACTCTGGAACAATGCTTTGTTTTTTCACTACAACCACTACCACTCTCTTTGCCATTAATTCCATGGCATAATTATTTAATGCCTCCTGTCCTTTAATATAACTGTTTCATACTAGACCTTTCCTTTCATTCTACTTCCCATTCTCCCCTTTCAACAACATAAACCTCTTCACATTTCTATGTTCTTTCAGTTCTGAAGTCATATTCAACTTAAAATTTTCTCCCTCTACAGATGTTGGCAAATGTGCTGAGATTTTCCAGCGCTTCCTGTTTTTATTTCAAACTTCCAACATTCACAGTAATCTGCTTTTAATAAATTTAAACAAGATTGTCTAAGCACTATTCAGTAGGCATATTTTAACCCACAGAAAAGATCCTCCATTTAACTGTTAAAAATCTTGAAATATTCCTGTCCACGTTTGTACTTTATACTTGTTCATTCTCCAGGAACCAATCCAAAGCTCGTCTCAGCTCCCAAAGGCTTGCCTCCTTTGCCTTTTTATAGCCAAATAACTTCTAATCCCTGAACTGAATTTCATTCATTCCATCTTGGAACTAAATAGACAATTGAAAGTATTCTCTTTCATAAAAGCTGTAATTCCTAACATCTCCCTGGGACTTGGAAACTACCAGCCTAACCATCAGTATAACTGACCTGGTCATTGCTTAGAGTTGCAAATACCCTCTAACTTATTTGTCAAAAAATCCTGGGTCCCCTTTTCATTTTTAACATCGCAGGTTTGTTGTCACACAAGAATTCAGAGCAGGTCAGCCTAAACTAAGAGGCAGTCCCAAAACATAGCAATCTTACTAATTTCACATTTGTAACACATAGCAATTGGTTGTTTATTCATTGAAAGTCAGCCCTCATTCACTGATCTCTTAGCATATTGACCGCATCTTATCATCTTTTTTGCAGAATCCCAGGACTCTGTTTTGGGTCAGGAAGCAAAACGGGCCTTCCTTCTAGTTGTTCATTCCAGAAGGCAACCTTTTTTTAAAATATATCCATGGATGTAAACATCACTGGCTGGGCTAGCATTTGTTACCCATCTATAATTGCCGCTGAATGGGTTGTTTGGCTATTTCGAAGGGCATTTAAATGCCAACCACATTGCTGTGGATTTGGAGTCACATATAGGCCAATCCATGTGAGGATGATAGATTCCCTAACCCAATGAGATTTTACAACAATGGTTTCTTGGTCATTCGTTAGACTTCTAATTTCAAATTTTAAAAAAATTGAATTCAAATTTCATTATCTGCCACCATGGTATTCAAAACCTGGATCTTTACCCAGATCTTTACCCTGGGTATCTGGATAACTAGTCCAGTGATAATATCAATATGCCACAATCCCCCCCACCTCAGCCTGGCCCTGGGCTTGTCCAACAATTAGGGAGAGTGGGTTCAATGGTGTGAGCATTTTATTGGGAAATATTTTATACGGTTCCATCAACCACCTCCATCGAGGCTCTAAAACATCCTTTAAAGGGATTATAGTATGTTACAGAGAAGTTCATCAGCAAGTGTTCTGCAGCATCCATAGGAACGAAGAATAGCCACTCTCAAGATCTCCTGCTATTACCTGGAGGCCTTAGAAAAGTGATCTCTCTCAAAGATCAGAAGAAAGGAACAACTTCTCCAACCACATAAGTATAAATGAAAGTGGCTGAGAAAATGAGAAGCAACAGCGTGTCCTCGTCAACCTGGAGACTGTGTACCATGGGAATCCAAGACCTCACACGGATATGATAAGTGATTGGCATAGCATCTTTAGCTGCCAAGTTTCACATTCTAACTTCCACAGCACTTTCCTACACAGCACTCCATCAAATAGCTCAACTCGTTCCTCCCCCTTCCCTACATCTCACATCCTCATCTGAACAGCCAAACACACACACTCACCCTCACCCTATTTCCCTCATGCCATAGACTCGTCCTCCACAATGGGCACCTTCATTGCACTGTAGCCATTACAACCATTCAAGCCACCTGCTTTTGCTCCTTATAGGAGAGAAAAGAGCCTCCAATGACAGGCACCTTGTTGGTCACTGCCAATGAATGCCTGCCTCACCTGCTGGGTAGGTTATT
Source organism: Sphyrna mokarran (assembly GCA_024679065.1). NCBI lineage: Eukaryota > Metazoa > Chordata > Chondrichthyes > Carcharhiniformes > Carcharhinidae > Sphyrna > Sphyrna mokarran. Next base: position 84,422,693 of record JAGIQG010000006.1, read on the forward strand.
TAGCACCATGAATATGCAGATGTTAGTTGTAGTCTACTGTAACAGACCCTATCCTCCTGAGGCATTGGTTTTCACATTGGTTTTACTGGGGGGTCTCAACTTCTTCCAGCATCTTGTTAACCATCAGCTTTTCCATGGGGAGAGGCCTGTTGCTGCTTCTGGTGTTGTTCCTGCTGCTATTGGAGCATTTAGCTGTGGTAAGTTGTTGTCCCAGAGCCTCAGCGGAGGTGGATGATGTAACTGTATAAGCTGTTCTGATGTCACCATTAAGACTGGTAGATAATAGGTGAAGTGTCGTTCAAGTGAAGTGTCTTCCAATGAACTGGCTATGCTCTGATATGCATTGATGGGACTCTATCTCTGAAGAAGTACTTTTCAAAGCAGCTACTCATCTGGCCATATTTGCATATCCCCAGTGTAACTGATCAAAGTCTTCCTATCTTGTCAGTTGCACTGAGGAAGTCCATCTCCCTGTATCTTTCAAACCTGCCAAATTAAGCAGATGGTGTGGGACCAATCCCTTCTTGAAAAAGATCTATGTGAAGAAAGCTCTTTTAATTTCCTGCTTAACTACTTTAATTCCCTTCCTACCTCAGCTGCAGGACTTCTTGATTTATTTCCCGCCTGCCCCAGATTAGGCAAAGGGGGCAGGGGCACGTTAGAATAGTGGCTTAAAGAAAATTGTCAATTTCCTTCTCCCACCTCCGAAGCTGCCTCCACCAACCTGGGAAAATTCTCCCCATTATGCCCACCAAAAGCAGGATACCAGATGAAACGACCCTATCCTGTTAAACTCCTCATCACACAAAGCCAGCTTGTGAGGTGGTACTCAGGTTTTGCATGCAGGTTGTTCACTGAACACCTGCACTGTCACTCTGGCATCCATGAGAAGCATGCTGCACACAGATGTAACCTTGCAGTCCCTTCCATCTTCTTAATTCCAAGGACATGATTTTCATCCATTCAGATCTTTTACTTTCCCAGTGTGATAGACTGGCTGTCAAGACAGCAGCACATGTCATGCCTTCAGTGATTTTTCCATTAAAAATCCTCACCAGTTGAAGGCGTAGAAAGTTATCCGGGGGGCATCTTCCTTAGATTTGGCCAGCATTAACAGCATGTCAGAAGGCTAGAGACTAGCACCATTTCACTCCCACAACTAGCAATGAGAAGCCAACCACACTGAACAGTCTGTCTTTCAGGTGGAGCCACGAGCATAGATTCCAACAGGGCATTCTCCTGAATAATCAAATGTCGTGAGAAAATTACTTTGGACCCTGCCAAACGCTAGGCAGCTCCAGCCTAGTGAGCATTAGAAAATGAATATGGTCAGTGAACAGGACCAAAATGATTAATTATAGGAATGAAATAGATACTGGGCTGAATATTATGCCTATGCAATTAAAAAAGATTATTGTAGGTCTTACTGTAGGGAATTAAAAAATCAAATGTGCCTGGTAAAAAGGGCAGCATTCCAATTTTGAACATAATACAAAAGATAATTAATCAGAGTGGCAGCATTTTTATCATGCTACCTTGTTCAATTAAAAAGTCAATTACAGGGCAAATACAGGTTTTCTTAGCAGCTTAGAAAGTATAGCTACTTTTAACATATGTTTTTATATATACATACATCAATCATGTTTTTGTTACAGAGATACAAATTAAAATTATTTACAAGGCAAATTAAAAAATAGTTCCTGCAAAAAATAGACCTTTAGATAGAATGAATTAATAAAACATAATTGCTATTAAAATTAATGCTTAAAATTATGTGCTGAAAAAAGTGATCATATTGGATTTCCATTGACATATAGTAAAATGTTCAAATTACAAACAATGGCTCATAATTGTATCTTGAATGACAAAATTTGGTTGTAAATTTGTTCTGTCATTGAAATGTAAGATTTCACAGAAGGATCCAGGAAATACAATGGGTCTGTTATTATTGTGGGATTAAATGCTTCTTGCACCAAATTTATTTTTTTCCTCTTGAAGGTTCCAGTCATCTCCATCGATTCCTAAGTTGTAATGAAACAAATACAATTAGTCTTAAATTAAGCATTTCTGGATGGAAGTCTCAAAAATTATTTTCTACTAATATATGTTTTTTGCTTTGGTAATGCATTAGTCTCATTGTCTTCTTGATCAAAGCCATCAATATTCTGACCTATACTTTCATGCATACTTGAGACCTCTGGTCCATTTTAAATCTCAATCTAAGAATGTAAATGCAAATGCACTTATTTATGACAGAACATATTTAACAACTATATTTAAATTTTCTTATTTCTGATGGAATAACAAATATTGGCAAAGGATTGCCATGTAGAGATAAATTAGGGTGAGGAAGTGATCGGATGAATAATTGATGTAATTTATATGGATTTCAGCAAGGCCTTTGTCAAATCTTTCATGGAGACTTGTAAAGAAGGTTAAAAAAAAAAGCTTGTTATCCAGAGTAATTTGGCAAGTTGGATCCAAGCGGGCTTAGCAGTGGGAGACAAGAGGGTGACAGTAGAAGGCTGTTTGTGTGATTGGAGGCCAGTGTCCAAGGGACTGGTGCTAGGTCACTTATTGCTGTGATAGATATAAATGATATAGGATCTGGCTACTGAGTTGGAAGCTATTATCATAATGAATGGTGGAGCAGACTCAAAGGGCCAAATGGCCTACTCCTGTTTCTATTTTCTATGTTTCTATGTCCAGTGTCAGAATATGTAATTAACTCTTAATGTGCAGTGCATTAGCAGCAAAAACAATTATCCCTGCTTAGCTCCCTTAAACAAGAAAGCAACACTGGCTATTCTCCAGTCCTGTGGAACCTCACCTATGGTTAATAAGGATGTGAAGATATCTGTTACAGCCCCAGATATTTCTCCCCTTGCCTCCTGCAGTAACCCGGGATAGATCCTAACTGGCCCTAGAGACTTATGTGCCTTAATGCAATTTAATAAACCCAACACTTCTTCCTTCGATATATTGACATTCCCTAGACTGTTCACAAGTATCCCTGAACTCAACATCCATATTGTTTTTCTCCTTAGTGAATGCTGATATAAAGTACTCATTAATGACTTCACCATTCTCTGTGGTCCTACACATAACTTCACTCTGTTGTCCTTGAGTGGACCTACTCTTTCTCTTGCTGCTCTGTTGCTCCTAATATATGCATAAAAAGTTTTGGGATTTGACCCTGTTTGCTAAAGACATTTCATGGCCCCTTTTAGCCCTCCAAATTCCATATTTATGTTCCTTCCTACTTTCACAATACTCCTCAAATGCTTCCTCAGTTTTTAGATGCCTAGATCTGTCGTATACTTCTCTTTTCTATTTGACTAAGCTTGTAATTTTCCTTGTCATCCATGGTTCCTGAATCCTGCCATTTCTATCCTTCATTTTTATCATGACATGCCTGACCTATAGTTCAAACAATTGGCCTTTAAAAACCTCCCACATGCCAGACATGGTTTTGCCCTCAAATAGCCACTCCCAATCCACATTCCCCAGTTCCTGTCTAATTTGAATGTATGTAGCCCTCACCCCCCCAAATTAAACATCCTCACCAGAGGGCCACTCTTGTCCCTATTCATGTTAATCTTATATTCTGTGTTTAATTGTTAAACTGAGGAAGGAGTAAAGGAATATTGTGTCATAATATAATTATTTTATATTTCAAAAATGTTCTTCCTCATGTTAAAATTAGCTAGTGGTCCTGTAATCCTGTTTTTCTATGTTTTACAAAAAAAAGTATAAGTAATTCTTTTGAGGTTCTATTCTGGAATCTCCACATCCCGTTATAATGATTGGGATTGCAACAACTAGAACGCCCAAATCTCTTTGCACCTTGGAATTCTGCAGCCATTTGCTGTTTAAGTTAAACCTTGTTTTTTTATTCTTCCTGTTAAAGTAAGCAACATTTCTACATTATACATCATCGCCAAATTTTGCTCTCACACTCAACCTATCTATTTGCATCTGAAACCTCATGTCGTCTTCTATACTCTTCCGACCATCTTTGTGCCATCTGCAAATTCAGCTACCATGCCTTTGCTCCCCTTGTCTAAAACATTGATATAGATTGTATAAAGTTGAGCTGATGAATTAATAGAGCAACAATCATGATCAGATACAGTTAATTCAATAGAAATGACTTGACTATGTATAGTAATGGAAAATATATTATTATGAAACACTCCCATCAATGGTGGCCTTGCTTAGCTCATAAATATTTTTTCTGCACTTGATCGGAGTGCTCTTTAAGCTTTCATTTTTAATAGAATATCATACTTTTGAACTGAAGATGATAATTTACCCATGCAACTTTGCTCTGGCAAAGTATGCCATATTCATGTTTACCATGTCCAACTACCTCCTCTTTAATAAGAACTTAAACTTCATGTGTTCAATTGATTAAAGAAATAGTAAATATTGACCTGGATCCTTATAAAGCGTGGGTAGGCATAGCTCGGCAGATATTTCACAACATGACTGTATAATTCTTTTCCATCAAACTCTTGACCTGGTTTCAGAATGATCGCTGCCATTCCTATCCTACCTTCACACCCTGGCACAAAACATAAAAATGTTTAATTAAAACTTGTCTGACAAAGTTAAAAATTGAAATAAATATACATTTATCATTGCTTCATTATAGATTTATTACACAAATAATGAGTTGCTCGAATTTCCGTTGTTGTAAACATAAACACAGTGCATTTAATTATTTTTGAAACAATTCCTATTCATAAATAAGAAAGTAATCACATTTCTCAAAGCTCTTGGATGCCACGTTTCTTGTATAAACTTATTAATTTCTTCTCATCCCCCATGAAGATGTTATGAACTACCTAATTAACAGGAAACAGTGGGGCAGGATAAATCATTCATTTTTAAGTTGGCCCTCTGTAATTCAGGAGGTACCACAAGGATTGGTGCCGTGACTCAATTTATTTACAAACTATGTTAATGATTCAGATGATAGCAGCAAATGTACTATAGCTAAATATGCAGATGGTGGGTAGGAAACAAGTCATGGGAAGGATACAAAAAGTTTGCAATTGGATATTTCTAGGTTATGTGAAGGAGCAAAAACTTTGCAGGTGGAGAATAAATATGGGAAACGTGAAGTTGTCCATTTGGGTGGGAAGAACAGAAAGGCAGAATATAAATGTGGGTGTAGAAGGATGGGTTAGTAAATTTGCTGATGACACCAAAGTCAGAGGTGTTGTAGACAGTGAGGATGGATGTTACAGTTTGCAGCGGGACATAGATAAGCTGCAGAGCTGGAGCAAGAGGTGGCAAATGGAGTTTAATATGGAAAAGTGTGAGGTGATTTACTTTGGTAAGAGTAACAGGAGTACAGAATATAGGGCTAATGGAAGGACTCTTAATAGTGTAAACAAGCAGAGAGATCTCAGTGTACATGTGCATTGCTCCCTGAAAGTTGGCACCCAGGTTGATAAGGTTGTTAAGAAGGCGTACGGTGTGTTAGCTTCTATTAGTAGAGGAATTGAATTTTGGAGCCGTGAGGTCATGTTGCAACTGTACAAAACTCTGATGCGACCGCACGTGGAGTATTGCATACAGTTTTAGTCGCCACATTATAAGGAAAATGTGGAGGCATTGGAAAGGGTGCACAGGAGGTTTACCAGGATGTTGCCTGGTATGGTGGGAAGGTCTTATAATAAAAGCCTGAAGGACTTGAGGTTGTTTTCATTAGAGAGAAGGTAAAGAAGTGACTTAATTGAGGCATACAAGATGATCAGAGGGTTAGATAGGGTGGACAGTGAGAGCCTTTATCCTCGGATGGTGATGGCTAACACGAGAGGACACAGCTTTAAATTAAGGGGTGGTAGTTATAGGATGGATGTCAGAGGTAGGTTCTTTACTCAGACGGTAGTAAGGGCGTGGAATGCTCTAAATGCAGCAGTTGTGCACTCGTCAACTTTTGAGAGCATTCAAATATTGGAATAGTTTAGGGTACAGGGTCATTAGATTGGTTGTGACCAGCGAATGAGTGCTGGACTCACTGTTTGTCATTTATATTAATGATTTGGATGAGAATATAGGAGGCACGGTTAGTAAGTTTGCAGATGACACCAAGATTGGTGGCATAGTGGACAGTGAAGAAAGTTATTTCCGATTGTAATGGGATCTTGATCAATTGGGCCAGTGGGCTGATGAATGACATTTATTTAGATAAATGCAAGGTGATGCATTTTGGTAGATCGAACCAGGGCAAGAGTTACTCAGTTAATGGTAGGACGTTGGTGAGAGTTACAGAACAAAGAAATCTAGGGTTACAGGTTCATTGGTCCCTGAAAGTGGAGTCACAGGTGGACAAAGTGGTGAAGGTATTCAGCGTGCTTGGTTTCATAGTTCAGAACACTAAATACAGGAGTTAACATCTTGTTGAAGTTGTACAAGACATTGGTAAGGCCACACTTGGAATACTGTGTACAGTTCTGGTCACCCTATTATAGAAAGGATGTTATTAAACTAGAAAGAGTGCAGAAGAGATTTACTCAGATGCTACCAGAACTTGGTTTGAGGTATAAAGACTTTACTCTGGAGCGTAGAAGGCTGAGGGGTGATCTTATAGAAGTCTATAAAATAATGAGGAACATAGATCAGCAAGATAATCAATATAATCATCTAGAAAGAAATAAACTGATTAGGGATATCAACACGGTTTTGTGAAGGGTAGGTCGTGCTTCACAAACCTTATTGAGTTTTTTGAAAAGGTGACCAAAGAGGTGGATAAGGATAAGGCAGTTGACATGGTGTTTATGGATTTTAGTAAAGCGTTTGATAAGGTTCCCCATGGTAGGCTACTGCAGAAAATGCAAATGTATGAGACCGAGGGTGATTTAGCAGTTTGGATCAGGAATTGGCTAGCTGATAGACAGAGGATGGTGGTTGATGGGAAATATTCAACCTGGAGTTCAGTTACAAGTGGTGTACCTCAGGGATCTGTTTTGGGGCCACTGCTGTTTGTCATTTTTATAAATGACCAGGGCCGAAGGGCCTGTACTGCGCTGTAATGTTCAATGTTCTATTATTTCAATGGAGAGAGATTGCAGAAAGCTGTGGTATAGAAAGATTTTGGTGGCTTTGTACACATCACGAAATGTTCACATGCAAAAACTACAAAGACAAATGGAATGTTTGTCTTTAACAAAGGGAAATGGAGCATAGAAGTTGGGAAGTCTTGTTACAATTGTTCTGGGTATTGATGAGGATACATCTGGAACAATACATACAGTTTTTGTCTCCTTATTACTTGTTTGGGAAGCAGTTTAGAGAAGGTACATTAGGTTTATTCTTTTACTTTTATTCTTTCATAGGTGTGGGCATTGCTGGCAAAACTAATATTTATTGCTTATTCCTAATTGCCTTTGAGACAGTGGTGGCAGGCCCCCTTCCTGAACCACCACAGTTCAGTTGGTGGAAGTACACCCACAGTGTTGTTAGGCAGGAATTCCAGGATTTTGATCCAATAACAGTGAAGGAATGTTGATCCAATTCCAAGTCAGGATGGCGTGTGTCTTGGATGGGAACGTTCAACTTGTGATGTTACCTAGTGTTTGCTGCCATTTTTTTCAGATGGTAGAGATTGAAAGTTTGAAAGATGCTGTTGAAAGAAATGTGATGACTTGCTGCACTGCATCTTGTAAATAGTACATGCTGCCGCCACTATGCATAGGCAGTAAAGGGAATGAATATTTAATAGGATGCTGATAAAGCAGGCTGCTTTGACATGATAGTGTCGAGCTTTTTGAATAATGTTAAGGCTGCAATCATATAAGCAAGTGGAGACTATTTCATCACACTCCTGGCTTGTGCCTTGTCACTGGTGGAAAGGATTTGAGGAGATAGGAGATGAATTACACAACATAGAATTCCAAGCCTCTGACATGCTCATGTAGTCATAGTATGTATATGGCTGACCCAGTTCAGATTCTTGTCAATGCAATGATGGTAATGCCAACGAATGCCAAGGAGAGGTGGTTAGGTTTTCTTTTGTTGAAGATCTTTATCTAGCACTTCAGTGGCACCCTCTCCTCATATCAGTTCTAGTCTAAATGTTGTCCAGAATTCTTTCCTCATATAAATAAAGACTGGTTCAGTATCTGAAAAGTTGAAAATGGTGCAACATTGCGCAATTCCAACATCCCAGTTTATGATCTTATGATGGAGGAGATCGTTGATGAAGCAGCTGTGGACAGTTGGGCCTCGGGCCGTATCCTGAGGAAGTCCTGTCATGGTGTGCTGGGACTAAGATTGACTGAATTCAACAACCACAACCTTCTTTTTTGTGACTCCAATTAGAGAACTTCCCCTAATTCCTACTAACTATAATTTTGTTAATGTTCCTTGATTCACTTATGGTCAAATGCTGCCTGATGCCCAGGTCAGTGTCAGTTAGAGTATCATTGCTGCGTAAGTGCTTCTTGATTACACTGATATTGACACATTCCATCACTTTGCTAATGATGAAGTGTAGACTTATGGGATGTAACTGATCAGACTGGATTTCTCTTGCTTTTCATTGACACCCATACCTCCACAATTTTCCATATTGTCAGGTAGATGCCACTGATGTGGTTGTATGGGAACAGGTCAATTAGGGATGCAGTAAACTGGAGCACAAGACTGCAAGGATGTTGTCAGGGTCCATAGCCTTTGCATTATCCTGGGATAAAAGGATTGAATTCATTGGAAAGGTTTAGCTTAGACTCACTTGATTTTTAGAAGAATTAGAAAAGAACTTATTGAAATATCTAAGATTCCAATGCAACCCAGCTGTTTGATGCTGAGAATTTTTTTTGCCTTCATGGGGGAATCTAGAACTAGGGGGCACAGTTAAAAATAAGAGGTCTCCCATTTAAGATGGTGAGGAGGAGGAATTTCTTCTTAGGGGGTTGTTAATCTTTGCTATTAACCAGTACCTTATTGAGAGGAATGAAGGCTGGGTCATTAACTACATTCACGGCTCAAGTTAGTCAAAATTTTGATTGATCAGGAATCAGACGATTGGGGAGAGGTAGGAAAGTGGAGTTAAAGCAGGTTAGCTATGCTCTTATTGATGTATGGAACAAAACTCACGGGACCAAATGGCCGCCTCCTGTTCCAATTTCTTATGCATTTAAATGTCATAAATATTGATTTCCTGACTTGCCCAATTGCTTCTTACCCACTCATTTTCAGATGCCTCGACTAGTTTTCCTACTGAATTAGAAGCTTCCTGTTAAAGGTTCAGCCTGATTTTCTAAAGAATGTGGAATTTTTGCCTTTCCTGTAAGATGAATTTTGCAAGATTATGAAGATTGCATTTGCCCTTCAGTGACCTTAATGACACTTTGCTCAAACACATGAAGGTGAAGGTGAGTTGATTTCAGGATAATAGCCAAAATTAGATTAAAAAAACAGGAAAAAAAAATTATGGACAATGCTGATGAGGAAGAAAAGAAAGAATGTGAAAACAATGAATATGGTTTGACCAAAGTTCCTGTTTCCATGTTGTAAACGTAGATGCAATCCTATGAATTAAGAAAGACTTAAACAAAAACAGAAAAAGATGGAAAATCTCAGCTGCTCAGACACACTAGACCTAATCAGTCCGGATGTCCATTCAGATTCTAGCATCTGCCATAATTTGCTTTTAAGAAAGATTGAATTTAGAGAGCAAAGTCAAACATTAAAAATGAGTAGAGGGAAAAAGATGAGCAATACGATATTGAGAATAACAAAAGAAAAATCATAAAAGTAGTATTAAACTCCAGACCAGATTACTTCAACTCTCCTCCTAACAGCCTCTCATTTTCACTTGCTATTTTCCAAGAATTCCTGGGAACAAACCTCAGTAAAATTCAACCCTATGTTCCCAAATTTTTTCCAATCCCTCCTGGATCCTATTCATTCTGTGCTTTCAAAACCCTTCAAAAATTTCTCCACAATTGTGCAATGGGCTCCCAACTTTCAATTTCTGTTCCACCTCTTGTCTAGTTCTCATCTTTCTTGCACCCATTATATGCTCATGAAATGTGGCATAATTAGATGTACAAGCAAGACACAAATGCCATAATTAGAAGACCAACTTTTTTTTAAAGTCTAAAATTAATGAAAGACTGCTATTACACAGTCATTCTTCACCTTTGATTGCTACTCCATAGACATTAGCTTCTTCTACAAAGTCCAGCATTCCGATAATTTCAGCCACTTCTGTGGTTGCAACATTTTCCCCTTTCCATCTAAAAACAAAAACATTTAGACCAATGGTTACATCACCAACACGGGAAAGGTTTACATACTTACTCAAAGCAAACAGTTTCACGACTAATGCTTGTTTTCTAGTTGAAGTACTGAGTATGTATTTAGAGTAGTTCTGTTTCTGTTAAGTTGTGAGTATGTATAATTCTTTAAAGGCAGAACTTGGCTCATTGGAAGTAGGTGTCTTTTGATTGAAGCATTTAAGGTCATTTCTCTCTTGCGTAATAAAAATAGTTAGAACCTATTTTCTAATCTGTCGGTAGGTGACACCTGATGTGGCCTTTGGCTTGAGAGAGCACTCAGTGAGCATGCTGCTGCTATTAAATGTACTTTTGTTGTTCATTAAACATCACCTCAATTCTGTTTGCAGTGAAGTCAATCCAAGTCAGAATCAATACTGCTAACACCTGGTAATAGCTAAACTATAGTAAAATCCCACAAACTAATTTGAAATCAACAATTTGATAGTGAGGATTTCAAGAGAAAATCAGAAACATTTGCCATCTTAGATTCAAATGAACCTCATTTTTCATCCTCAATGGAATAAAGGATGGAGGGGTTTCACATTTAATGTTGCTTACCTAAAGGTGTCCCCAATCCGATCACGGAAGTAAATATAGCCATCCTGGCTCTCGGACATCAGATCCCCAGTGTTGAAATACAGGTCCCCTTCTTTAAAAACATCTTCCAGTAGCTTCTGTTGTGAAAACTTCTTGCTTCCAGCATAACCACTGAACGGGTTCCATTTAGTCACTGGAGATATGAGGAGTCCAGTCTCACCTACCATAGGAGGAGAATAGACTGATAATACCAGTTTACAAATTAGCATAATACTGCAGCCAAAATTTGGGCTATAATGGATAATGTTGTGCCTGCACTGTGCACAATCCAAACTCCCACTGTGTTTAGTCTTCACATGGTAAATAAGAAATAGAGAACTTGCATTGGTATAGAGCCTTTTGCAACCTCAAGATGTTTCAAAGTGCTTCACATCCAATTAAGTATGTTTTCAGTGTCGTTGCTGTTGTAATATAAAAAATATGACAACTTATTTAGACACAGTGAGGATCCATAGATGGAAAAAGAAAAGACTGTCCATTAATAATGGTACATTTACAAAGGGCTGACTGACAGGACTCTGAGCATAATTTTTATATTACAAAACAAAGAGGGAAAAATATACTTGATGCTTTCCTCACCAACCTGCTTGCCACAGATGCATCTTCTCACCAGAGTGTTGGCAGGAGTGACACTTCACAATGTTTGTGAAACAAAGTCCCATCTTTCATCATATTCTGTGGCTTTATTACCATTTAAATGAGATAGATTTTGAACAGATCTTGCAAATCATGACTAGATATCCATGAGACACGATGGTCCAACGGCAGCAGTAAAACTGTACTCAAGCATCATCTGTAACCTCACGCCCAGCATATCCTCCACTCTACCATCACCTTCAAGCTAGAAAGCAACTCTGGTTCAACGAAGAGTACAGAAAGGCATGCCAGAGCAGTACTGAATGTACCTAAAAATAAAATGGCTCCTTGCTAAGCAGGACTAATTGCGTGTCAAAAGCAGAAGCAGCATGTGATAGACACAGCTAACTGATCTCACAACCAATAGATCAGGTTTGTAATCCTGTCAAATTCAGCCATGAATGTTGGTGGACAATTGTACAACTAACTGGAAGAGGAGGCTCCACAAATACTTCCATATTTAATCAGTGGGGAGCCAGCACATCAATGCAAAAGAAAAGGCTGAGGCATTTGTGTTCATCTTCAACAGAAGAGTCATATGAATAACCTTCTCTTGAGATCTCCAGCATTACAGGTGCTAGTTTTCAACCAATTCAATTCTATTCCACATCAAGAAATGGCTGAAGGCACAGATCCTGAAAAGACTACAACATTTTGGCAATACTACTGAAGACTAGTCGTGCCCCAATCCAATCTGTTCCAGTACAGGGACAACACTAGCTTCTAACTAACAATGTGGAACATTGCCCAGGTATGTCCTGTCCACAAAAAGCAGGAAAATCCAATTCAGTCAATTACTGACCCATCAGTCTGCTCTCGGTTATCAAGAAGGGGTCATCAAGAGTGTAATCAAGCAAGTTATTCAACAATAACCTGGTCACCAATGCTCAGTATGGATTCTGCCAGGGCCATTGAGCTCCTGACCTCACTACAGCATGGGTCCAAATATGAACAAAAGAGCTGAATTCAACAGGGCAGGTGACAGCGACTGCCCTTGATATCTAGGTAAAGTTTGAACGAGTGCGTCATCAAGGATACCTGGCAACATTGAACTCAATGGGAATCAGGGAGAAAACAGTCTCTATTGGTTGGAATCATATCTAGTCCAAAGGAAGGTGATTATGATTGTTGGAGGTTAGTCATCTCACTCTCATAACATTGCCACCAGAGTTCCTCAGACCAGTGCCCAAGGCATAACCATCTTCAGCCCCTTCATCATTATAAGGTCAGAAGGGGGAGGTATTTGCTGGTGATTTCAGAGTTCAGCACCTTCTCAGATTCCAAAGCAGTTCATACCCAAATGTTGTGGACAATTAACTAATTAACAAGGGAGATGCCCCATGAACATTCCTATGGTCAACGATGGTAGAGCTCACAAAAGTATAAAAGGTAAGGCTGAAGCATTTGCAATCACTTTCAGCTGGAAATGCTAAGTGGATGGTCGCTCAACATTTTTGTGAGGTTCCCATAGCAGGATCCTGTTTTCAGCCACTTGATTCACTGGTTATCCAAATTGATACCAATGAATGCACTGGGTACAACAAAAGGCTTTGGGCCAGGATAATGCAGCTACAGTGCTGAAGTGCTGCAGAACTAGCTGCTCAGTCAGTCAGAATTCTGGAGGCTGAAACTAGTCCCATTTTGAGTCACAATATCCTACATGTTCAAAGTGGGAAAGATGCAAATTTCTTCAGCCACCTCACCTGAATGATTGCAGCATTAACTCAAGTGACTTGCATGCTGCTGTCCATGCCTGAACATTGCCTATTGGAACTTGCACACAGTAGAATGATGCAGCAGTATTTTTTAATGGATCACTGGTAGAATCTGCCTGAAATATCTCAGGAAGGCTATATCTTAGGAAGCTCCTAAAATGTAAATCATTGCACAGTGAATACAAGGGCAGATAGAGGGATCCACACTAATGCACTGAGCACTGGAGGCAGTGATGGTGCAGTGGACAAGGAGCAATGGCACCTTTAGTGTGTGAGTAGCCAGAAGACCTTCAAAAACCATCCTCAGAAAGAAATGGGAGCAAGTTGTCAAGAATTTCAACTTCCAGAGTCTGGAACTCACAAGAGGTCTCATGAGAGTAGTCAACATTAGGACTTCACATGACAATTTCTACCGATCACACTGTCAGCCTCTCACTCTGCTCAGTGTACCACATTCTCATTGCTAACCCAACAGCATTCCTCTGGCAAGCAATACCTATGTCTAACATCTAGATACTTTATCTCTGTTTCACCCACCAAGGTTATAAGTCTTAAACCCACCTCTCATATCTTTCACATAGCTCCAGCTTTCAGGTATGGCAGGCACGTAGTGCAAACGCAATGCAATATAATCACTGATATTTTGTGCTCTCTCTTGCAGGACAAGATGGAACATGACACAAGGGAGCAGACTAGAATAGGCAGGGAACAAGTGCAGTTGCATCTCCTTAGCCATACAGAGATTAACATGGTTACATGGTTCTCTGCATCATAGTGATGTGTGCAATGGGCCTGTGGTATCCATCATCGCTGAGAACTGAAGACAATGTCATCGTCCTACTTTATGCATCTTCTGAACTCCCAACATGTTCTTAACCTAATATCCAGAATGATGAGCAAGCTGCAGATGGTGTCATCATGGATGTCTTGCTTGTTACCAGACCCTTTCCCTTGCTCCAGTCTTCTCTTTTTGAGTTCCTGCATTGAGATACCCATGTACTGTCACCTGCCTGGATGCAGCAGTTCCAGCAGGAGCAACAGCACACAATCCAGCATTAACAATGAAGACCCCTTCACAATCTAAAACTCATAACTACCATCTCAGTTACTGCTACCTACGAGCTTTCAGAGCATTGCTCCTTCATCAGATGAGACTCATCTGATGAAGGAACAACACTCTGAAAGCTTATGCTATCAAATAAACCTGTTAGATTTTAACCTGATGTTGTGAGATTTCTTACTATACATGTGCCATGTAAGTTAGAATAGAGTTGGGATCAGCAAGCAATGTATCAACTAGGTAAGAATGACCTATTGTCAAATGAGGGGTTATTGATGGTTTGGTTGCTAGCTTGCCAGAAGGTGAGGTGGAAAATGAGTACTGCTGCAGAGAACTCAAATGAGAACCTTCATGGAGTAGCTTACAGGACAATACTGAAAGGACATGCATACCGAGATGCAGAGTGCATGGCCTGGCCTACTAAACAGTTTTCTGCCCATTTTGCACCCCCTACTCCATTTTCCTGTTGGGCTACAGATCCAAAGGTCAATATTTCCCTGATTGCTGTAGAAGTCTGTGTGTGAACAGGTTGCCTACTCCTCTGGCCGAGCGTGACAATGTGGCAAATCCAGGAAATCACCACAATACCCCTACAAAGACTCCAAGTTTCTCCACACACTTTGCAAAAGAAAAAGTTCCAAACATTGGACTTGACTGTAAACAGGATGTCTGACACTTTAAATAACTTGACTGGAGGATCATTTTTTCAGCCTCCCACCTCTTTTTCCTTCAGTAAATAATGCAGATTCTGCCCACACATTCGTTACCCAAATTTGTCATATTAGCCAGTGTAGCTGTGTGATGTCAGAACAGTGCCAAATCAGAGTACTCCACAAGGTGGAGAAATTGAACTGTGTGTGTCATTAACCTCCAGAACACTGCATGTATTGCACAGAACGTGATTACTTGTAGCAAGGCAATTTCTCACCTTTGAACTCCCCACTTAATTGCACTGTGGATGTGCCTACACCACACAAACTGAAGAGCTTCAAGAGGATGGCATGTCATCACCTCCTCAAGAGCACTTAGGGATCAATAAGAAATACTGCCTTTGCCTGAGCTGCCCACATCTCACATTTAAAAAAACAGAAACTGCTAGTGAAACAGGGCTATGATAACTTGGCCTTTGACTGTGCTCTTTAAAGTGCATTTGCACTTGCACTTTATAAAGCACTTGGGATATTTTTCTCCTTTAATAGCACGGAATAAATTGTTGTTATTTTATAGAATTCCCTCTAAACATACCTTTGCCAACCTCTTCACATCGCCCTTGTTCATTCCTTATGGGTATCTCCTTTTCAGTATCATATTTTACCAGTTTATATGGTAGAAATGTCTGAAGAATTAAAGATTTGGAAAGAATTACTTTCAATACAAATGCATCTGATACAAAAGCAAAAATAACAATTCCACAATTGCAACAACTGGTCAAGAAATCCTGTTAAAAACAGGAATTCAGTAAACATGGGGTCACATATTATTGGTATTGCATTCCTCACTCTATGAATGTATCAACAATCACCTTGTACACTGCATGTTTGAAACCTTTATGTAACTTTGAAAAAACAACTCTTCTCTTCCTCTGAAGTGTGTAAGCCTTTCTGAACATCATTTTGATTCTGTTGGAGAACAGAATCTGATCACTGAATAAGCTTTAACTAGTTCCAAAACAGAAAGGAAATACTTGAACGTGCCAGAAAAACTACATTTAAAAAATGTAGTTTATTTAGCACTCTAGCTTGGATAAGTCATTTATTGTTCGTCCACTTCTGTCCTACATACAAGAAATATCCTAATGCCACATGTAAAAAAAGGCAGAAGTTCTCAAAACTAAAGCCAGTCAAGCTGTGCATTGCCATTAGGAACTGTTATCAAGAATACTTTACAAAAGCAAATGTGTTATTCTCAGAACCTGCACTATAGATTGGCAAGAAAAACACTTCACGTTTGCCATAATATAGCCTATTAATGTGCTTCACTTTCTTGCAAATGGATTTACTTTACAGAAACTTATTTAAATAAATTTGTCTGGTGGTGTGTTCTTTTACATTAATAGACTTTTCAACCAAACATCAAAGATAATAGGAATAAACAGGAAATTATGAAAATGTACTGCATTAAACTGAAAAAGATTAATACAGAGCTTCTTATTTGATATACAATTTCCTACCTGCATAAATGAAAGTCCAAATATTCAGCACAATATTCAAGAGGCTATGGTATGCATGGCAAAATCCTTCATTATTTCTGGAAGTGGCCAATAACTCTAGCAGCAAAACATGCTGCATATAATCTCACAAAATATAGTTACAATCAAGACAATATCTTGCTTTCTAAATAATGTGATTCCCCATCAGAATGGACCAATACTAGGATTTCTTTCTAGCCACTGAAGTAACAGAAAATAGATAAACACCATCCAGCTAACTTGGCTTAAGATACTTTAAATGATAGCCCTTTATAAACAAAAATTTCCACAGACTTCTTCAAATTGTTTCGTGGTTGAGTCGGGGTGTAATTTTCTGTATCATTTACAGCAAAGAATCATAAGAAACCTGACAAGTAGATAATGGGTAATCAAGGATATATAAACAAAGCTAAGCAAGAATTGGATCAAAATTTTGTAGCCCTGCCACATTCTATCACGGAGGTAGTTGGTAATAAAACTGATTGGAGGGATAAGCTCCACAAAAATGCAAAAGTTCAATGATGGGGATGCTCACCCATTAATGCCAAAAAACAAGACTAATATACTTGGAACCATCTTACCACAAAACTCCTCAGATAATGAAGTGGTTTTTGCCTGCATGCAACACAACCAGGACAACATCCAGCTAATAAGTGACCAAGAACATGCCAGGCAATGACTGTCTCCAATAAGATAGGATCTAATCATTTTGCTTTGACAGTCAACAGCATTGCCATCCCTGTCTGAATACCCCAATCAACAGCTTGGGAGTATCATTGGTTATGATCTTCTTTCAGACATAAACATAATACTCACAAACAAGCATTGGTGAAACAATAACGTGGGTTCTTAACTTGAAGATAAAACTAAAATAGAGAGAATGATCACTGGGAGCGAAGTATAGCACACCTGGCTTCTACCACTGCTGTTCAGTGACTGCGTACCAAGTCATAGGATTGATACAGCATATCCTGTTGAGGTGGGCTGTGATTGACAGTAGTTTGTAAAAATGCATGCGGAGCATATCACAACATCCCCTTTTTTGCTAATCAAAAGATTCACCCTTCAAGTAGCAAACTACTGACATGATAAGGCAAATAATGTTGTTTCCAAATGTAATTTAACACAGAAATAAATTTATGAATTTTTGAAATGGATTGCTTATTTGCTTGCCCATCCAGCTTTCATTATGAGGATGTTTGCTGGAGGCTGCTCTATGTTTTCAGAATGCTGATCAGGAGTGCTTTGTTTCTGTTGCACCTTAGACCGTGTTCTACCCACAGTTGGGTTGCATGGTTTTGGCCTTATCCTAATTAGGCATCTGTTTCATCACACATTTGGCGTTTGTATTCAATATGATCTTGGCTCTGGGCGTGTGCTGATGATTTCTGTTGAATTCCAGGTGCCATCAGTTGGAGGTTGTACTCAAGCTTTCTATCTGGTGTTCATTTTGGATAGTTCATTACCCACATAATAGTTTTGGGTATTTTTCATCTTCCCCTATTTTTTGAGTAGCACATCACATAATCCTGGGAAAAATTATGAGTGACGGCTACTGAATATCAATTGAGTTGGATCCACAGTAGGAAGTTTAGCAGGTTTGAAATGTGCATACATATTCAATTCAAACAGCGTTGTGTCGTCTGTTGGCTGAATAGGTGATATTCTCCCAGTGTAAGCACAGGTTTTTCGAATGGTGCCCCTTGTGGTCTGTAGGCCTCTTGTGACAGCAACCTCTGGTTCTTGCTCTCAAATGTCACAGCAGTATCATTTTCTAGATTATGTTCTGTTGACTGTAATCTTGTTATCCAAGTATTCTGTTGACCGTGGTCTTGTATTCTCTTGATGTCAAAGGTTCTCTCCCTTTTATTCTGCCCAGAGACTGTTCCATTGCACTCTGGTCAGCATAATCGGGCCTGAATTACCTCATTGTTCATCGATGGTCATGCCTCGGGTCAACACTAAGCCTTCCCCATGGATGTTTCCTGTCAATCCCCAACTTGTAGACCACTTAAGACTCACATGTCTGCTGCATCGACTATTTTCTGTAACCTGATATTTTGTCATTTTTATTATTATCACAAGTGCAACCATAAATGAGAAAAAACATTTTCCAAGTTTTACTCAAAGGTCAAGATCCCTTCTGAGTTCATACATTGACAAATAGAGATGTATCTTATCCTATTTGTATTCATAACACTGCTTAAGTTTCCTTTTAGTAACTTCAATGTTTTTATTAGTGCAAAAAATCCTTATATTAAATCAAATATTAAGAAAGATATCATTTAACCTTTGCCTTACACACAGCTCAACTTAAAAGATTTAGACACTTAGCAGCATTATCTCACTTCTCCTTTAGCAAATATACTTGCAGTCTTACCCATTATGCTTTGCTGGTTAGTCTTTAGTCATAAGACAGATTTGTGCAGTTATTACACTTACTGATTAAAGCCAACTATCAAAAATATATCAGTTATATAGTATGCAACATGGAAGGATTGGTGCACCTGCACCCGTATCCAGTTTGCATAGAGATTATGCTAACTCTGCATATGTCGGCATATAATCTGGATGGTGGTCAAATTTCTGTTCCTACCACTGCGCCAATACATACTTCAATGTTCCCGGTGCTAAACATCAACTAAGTTTGTGTGTTGATGGTCTGGCAATCCTTATCATCTGACCATATGGCTTGGCTACACATTCTTTGGATCTTGTCTTTTTGTTGCTTGGTACATGTTCCTGGTTGGTTAGAATGCCATAGCTTAACTTTATTAGTGTCACAAGTAGGCTTACATTAATATGGCAATGAAGTTACTATGAAAATCCCTAGTGGTCACACTCTGGTAGCTGTTTGGGTACATTGAAGGAGAATTTAGCATGGGCAATGTACCTAACTTTGCAAATGTGGGAGGAAACTGGGACACCCAGAGGAAACCAATGCAGACACGGGGAGAACATGCATACTCCTCACAGAGAACTATGAATTGAACCCAGGTCCCTGTCAATGCAATGCAACAATGCTAACCACTGTGCCACCATGCCACCTGTCTGGTTTCTCATTGTAGCTTCACTTGATGTCAAATCATTTTTTTGATCCTTGCTTTCTGCACTGGAGCTTCCAATGACTTGTGGTGCCAGCACCTTGCATTTAGCATTGAAAGTCAAGTAATTATTTTGTGCATGAATGAGTCTGCACACCCACATTGTTTACTAGGCTTATCTCTACTGGCTATCATGCCGATAGTGGATGAATTGCACATAGCCTGTAGACTTGTCTATCTGTGACTATGGCAACACACTTGTGTCCAATTTGTAGTAGTGTTTCCATAGTGTAACCTTTGGGTCTGTCCAAGATGTCTTTCTTGGAATGCTTCCATTGGAGTAGATGCTACCATGAGCTCAATTATTCTGTTGGCTAGCTCTGCTACCTTGATAATGACAATCATGACCTTTGTCTCTGCAACTATTTATAATTTGGTCAATGGCTTCTGTTGATTGTTGCCTGAAATCTAGACAGTGTATTCTGAAGCTCGGTTGCATTCCAACTGAGTATTGGAAACGTTGTGGCCATCTTTCACTTTTTTGCAGGATTTTCAATTCCATCTGGAGCTTTTGAAAGCTATTAGGTTTCATCCAGTGTTTTTAGAGTCAATTTGGCTCTGAAACGCAATATTTTATTGGCCACTATCATTACTGGTCATAACTTATTGCTTGACTGCAAAGGGCCCATTTTGATGCCTGCACTACAGTACCGCACTATTGAGGTAACAAATATAACGGAGGTACATTTTTTGAGGAGGTGACGAAAACGGTGGACGAAGGGCGAGCCGTTGATGTTGTCCATATGGATTTTAGTAAGGCGTTTGACAAAGTCCCTCATGGGAGGTTAGTGGAGAAGGTCAAGGCTCATGGAATACAAGGACAGGTAGCTAGATGGGTAAGTAACTGGCTTAGTAATAGAAGACAGAGAGTAATAGTGGAAGGTAATAGTTTTTCTAGCTGGAGGTCGGTCACTAGTGGTGTGCCGCAGGGCTCGGTACTGGGACCTCTTCTATTTGTAATACATATAAATGACTTGGAAGAGGGAGTAAGTGGAATGATCAGCAAGTTTGCAGACGATACAAAGATGGCTGGACTTGCGGATAGTGAAGAGCATTATCAGGCAATGCAGCAGGACATAGATAGGCTGGTAGCTTGGGCAGACAGATGGCAGATGGAATTCAATCCTGATAAATGTGAGGTGATGCATTTCGGGAGAAAGAATGTAGCGGAGAGGTATATGATAAAGGGTAGACCTATTAAGAGTATAGAAACGCAGAGGGACCTGGGGGTGCAGGTGAACAAGTCTCTGAAGTTGGCAGAGCAAGTGGAGAAGGTTGTGAAGAAAGCATATAGTATGCTAGCCTTTATAGGAAGGGGTATAGAGTACAAGAGCTGGCCTTTAATGTTGCAGTTGTATAAAACGTTGGTTAGACCTCATTTGGAATACTGCGTCAAGCTCTGGTCGCCTTACTACCGGAAGGACGTAGAGACTGTGGAGAGAGTGCAGAGGAGGTTTACCAGGATGCTGCCTGGTATGGAAGGTCTGAGTTACAAGGAGAGGTTAGGCAAATTAGGACTGTTTTCCTTAGAAAGATGTAGACTTATAGGAGATCTAATAGAAGTGTACAAGATTATGAGGGGTATAGATAGAGTAAACAGGGTTAAGCTTTTTCCAAGGATGGACTCGAATAGCACGAGGGGTCACGGGCTTAGGGTGAGGGGGATAAGGTATAATTTGGATGCTAGAGGGAGTTTTTTCACAGAGGGTGGTGGGGGTATGGAATGTGCTGCCAAGTAAAGTGGTGGAGGCAGTTACTCTGGAGTTATTTAAGAAATACTTAGATGGGCACATGAACAGAATGGGAATGGAGGGGTATAGAAAACTGATTTAAAATAGGGATCATGAGCCTTGGGAGTCCCTGAGAAGTGTGTAAACAGATGATGATATTGATGTACTTGTTTTTATCCTACAGGTGCTTTGGTCCACCTTGTTGTCTAACAAAGGGCATGCACGCGATGGGTGTAGAGGGCTGCTCTTGAATTTTTTTTTCGAGAGTATCCTAGTGCTTCACGTCATTAGTGTACGCTTGACCTGGACCATTTGATGGGCAACACGACAGCTCAGTGACTATCGCTGTGCTGTGCAGAAACATGGATTTGGGCCTGTGTCTGTGGGAGTTTGCGCATTCTCCCAGTGCTTGCGTGGGTTTTCTCCGGGTGCTCCGGTTTCCTCCCCCATCCCAAAGATGTGCTCTTAGGTTAATTGGCAAAACAAATTCTCCCTAAATTGTCTCAAATTTGGTTTTTAATCCATAGATCTATAAACATAGACAGGGATCACGGGTAGAGGTGGGAACATCGGGGTGGCGGCGCGGGCTCATTGGGCCGAGGGGCCTGTGTCCCGTGCTGTTCTGTTCTTTGTTCTTTTGTGTTTACTGAACTTCCTTCCACAAAACAGTGATTTTGGTATAAATATGATCACAGGGCTTCTTAAGTAAATTTAAACAGTATTTTTTTTTGCAGGCATCTTCAAGCTATTTAGAGTTGTTACTGGATAGAATCTTCTTCCCAGCCCAATTTACATTATTTACCTTCAAGAATAATTAATTCTCCCATCTGTAGAGTTCTACTTAAAGTGAGATCTCATTCATGACTCTATTATTTAATTTCTGTTCCTGATTAAACTTTGCAGCAGTTATACTTTCACTAATTAAGATTTGAAAATCTTATTGGGACCTAATTCCTGCTGATTAGAGTGAGGTGTGATTCCAGAATGAAGGCACGGTGTGTTTAGAGTCCCTGCATAGCTACATGATGAGGCTTGATAGTTTCACTTTGACACCAGTTGATTTCTTTGGATGCATGTGAAGGATTGAAGCTTTTATTCTGCTTAATTAAATTTTCAAAAACATGCTTCCATTACTGCCACTATGTTAGGGACGATGTATCACTGTTACCAGTGATACATTCGCCCTTTAGACATAAATATGTCAATTATAAACGAGGATGGGTGAAACAATAATAGGGATTCCTTATTTGAAGATAAGACTATGCACAGAGAATGTTATATCTTACTCCAAATTCTGCTGCTTGTAGCCTGTCTAACAGGTCATGGAACTAATACAACATATCCTTCAAATGGTAGTGATGTAATTTAAGGTATGCTCCCTTAAAGATTCATGCACATCATATCACAACCCCAATGAGAAAGTTAACTGGATCAACTATATAAATACAAGGATTACAAGAGTAAGTCAGAGGTTGGGAGCTAGGTGGCAACCTCCTGACTGCCCCATCCACAAGACACAAGTACGATGGAATATTCTCCACTTGCCTGGATGAGTATAGTTCAAAGCTTATAATCCATTACAAAGCAGCCTACTTGATGGGCAGCACACTCACTATCTTAAACATTCACTCCCTCCACTGTCAGTGTACAATGGTACAAATGTGTACTATATATGAGATGCGCTGCAGCAACTCAGCAAGCCATCTTCGATAGCACTTTCCAAACTCTTTCCTTCTCTTGCTGTGATGGCTGATCTATCCTGGAAGTATCAATCACTGGCTTCCCGTGCTACCAGATTGCTGTGGACCGTCTCAAAAGATCTCAGCTTTGCCTTCTTATCACTGTTCTAATAAGAATGTTGATTTGGCACTGTATGGTGGGAATTAGATTTAAAAACTGATAAAGAGTTCCTGCAATGATAGGTTTTTCAATCCTTTTCAACTCCCACTCATCTCTCCGTATCTCTCCCTGTGGCCATTATTATCATAGCCAAAGAGCTTGTCTTAGGTCACAAATTAAAGAGTGGTCAATTAGGTGATTGTTGCCAGGGCTGTACGCTAGATTTTTCTGTCCATTACTTGTGATTGGGTGAAAAATTGACCTGAATTTTACTAAGGCTTTCCAAGTGGAGAAAGGTGGAGGGAAGACAAAGGATAAATCTAAAATATTTCAGGCTTGCAGCTGCAACCCTGAGTGCATAGGAGGTCTGAGGCTATTCTGAAATTGGGCCTCATTAATATTATTTGGACAAGTCACTTGTGACAAGCAGTTTGCCTAACGCACAACAGAAAATGTTGGAAATACTCAACTGGCCATGCTTTGGAGAGGCAAACAAAGTTACTGTTTCAGTTTGATAACCTTTCATTGGAAAGGCTGAAAGATTTAACAATGAATGTTCAACTGATTGGTTCCAGGAATTTTTCTCAAGGACCAGGTACATCACTTATGAAAGTGGATTGGAGAAGTTTGGAGAACAGGATCAAAGAGGAGATTGATAGATGTTTTCAAATCTATGGGGGGTCTGGACAGAGTAGGTAGGCAGAAACTGTTCCTACTCACGAAGAGGTTGAGAACAAAAAGGGAACAAATTTAATATAATTGGCAATAAGAAGCAAAAGCAAGACAAGAAAAACCTTTTTTCATACAGTGAGGGTTAAGGTCTGGAAAGCACAGTTTGACAGTGTGGAAATTACAGTTTCAAAAGAACATTCAAAAGCAAATTTGACCATTATTTGAAAAGGAGGATTGTGCAGGGTTATGCGGAAGATAATGCTGGGTGAATTGCTCATTCAGAGACATGGTACAGACACTTTGGGCCGAATGGCCACTTCCTGCACTGCAACAATTCTGTGATTTTGTGATATGATTGATTGATGGCAGGACCTCTGCTGAGCAAAATTGGAAGTAAATTGAGAAGAGTGCTCCTCCTTTACTGGTCCTCATATCAAATTACATTTTGGCAACAGCCATACCCACACCTGTTAAAAACAGATGAACAGACCTGATCCTATTCCACTTCTATTCGCTTCAGCCCAAATTTTCTGACAGGTCCTAGAACAGGTATTGATAATAGGTTAGGCTCCTGTTTTTTATCACTTAACCAGAGGCTTGAAAAATGGACTCACCTAATATTGCTCACCCAAGAGTGATTTGAGTAAAGAGTTTCTTTACTCAAAGAGTGATTAGGGAGTGGAATGCCCTGCCTGCAGCTGTTGTAGATGCGCCAAGTTTGGTGGCGTTTAAGAGGTTAGTGGATAAGTATATGGATGAGAAGGGAATGGTTTAGTTAGGAGGGGCATTGCTTTTTATTTTGGTCGGCGCAACATCGAAGGCCGAAGGGCCTGTTCTGTGCTGTATTGTTCTATGTTCTATGTTCTAAGACTTCGCAAAACATTTTAAACTGAGAACTTGAAAATTGCAACATCTTAAGGTTGAATCTGCAAATTCTCAGACATTTAGATTTAAGTCATATTTTAAGGAGTTGGAAGTTTGTCAACCTTGTGGCACTAACAGGTTTTTTTTGTTTCCATTGCAAAGAAGTATCACTGGGGAAAAGGTGAGGGAAGAGAAAAAATACTGATATCCATTAAAAATGAATAGAAATTCAGATTTCACTTCTATACTTCTTGATTTTAATTTTATCCATATCCAGAAACTGGCATAAACATATGGAAAGTGTCAAAAAATGTAGGAGCCTGCTATTCCGCTATACCCAAGCATTGATATCTTCCGTTAAACCTAAATGGATTCTTGGGTAAAAAGTTTCAGACCAAATTTTTTGATGACTATAAATAACTACGGCAGGCAAAAAAAAACCATTGCATTGAATTTTAATCAATTACCTCAATTTGAGTAGCACTTATCCGTCATCTCCTGAAACTGGGAATAGGAGTGGTAGTATGGCCGGTGTACAACAGCAGTAATTGTTCAGGGATTACTCTTCAGATTCCATGGGGAGTAGGGAGGTCAACTGTGATTGAGTTATTGGCAGAGATTGATCATGTGACACTCTGGTCTTGTGATATTAGATTATGTGGCGTTTGCAAAGTTTAACGTTATTTATTAGTGTCACAGGAGGCTGATATTAACATTGTAATGAAGTTACTGTGAAAATCCCCTAGTCACCACATTCCAATACCTGTTTGGATACACTGAGGGAGAACTTAGCGTGGCCAATGTACTTACCCAGTTCATCTTTTGGGTTGTGGGAAGAAACCGGAACACCCGAAAAAACGCATGCAGACATGGGGAGAACGTGAACTTCACTCAGAGCTGGGGATTGAACCCAGGTGTCTGGCACTCTGAGGCAGCAACATTTGTTACTGCATTACCTTATAAAGGTCAGTTCTTCTGCAGTTATCTACCTCTGTTCATACTTTTACACTAACCACTATTCTGCGGATATTCCAAGAACCAGGAAGCCTTCCTCAGCAAGAGAAGAAGGGAAACTATGGGTGGGTAAAGAGACAACTAATGGTGGCAGTGTGATTCACAGAATAAAAATCGGAAGTGTGTCCTTGATTCCATCAGTAACTAATAGTAATTAACTGAAATTGCACAATAACTGTATTAATACTAAGAATATTCAAATTCCATTCATAGCTAATAATAATGGAATAAGTCACTGGTAGTTCATATGTATCAATCTCATTACTGAACTATTGTTAATGCTATAATGTTGATATTCACATTTTAACTACAGCTAGAAACTGTTTGGTCAGGAAGTCTAGTTGGAGCCACTTTTAATAGGCCCCTTGTTATATATTTGTCCCTTTTGGCTCACCATGGAGCCCTGCTGTAGTAATGTATGTAAAGAAGCAACACAGTGCATTGTAGAGAGGGAAACAGAAGCAGAATATGAGAGAAAACACAACACAATAAAGTTCTGTTAATTTATCAAGTATTCATAAGTGTCATTCTCAAAATATACAACAAAACAGGTGATAAAGATAATGGA
Organism: Sphyrna mokarran; assembly: GCA_024679065.1. Classification (NCBI taxonomy): domain Eukaryota; kingdom Metazoa; phylum Chordata; class Chondrichthyes; order Carcharhiniformes; family Carcharhinidae; genus Sphyrna; species Sphyrna mokarran. The sequence continues at coordinate 84,448,978 of JAGIQG010000006.1, forward strand.
CATCACTTGCTGAATCATATGGAAGGAGTTAAACAAAGGAGAGTCAGAGAAAGGGATTGCCGTTTATGGAGAAAGTCAATTAGTTAGTGTGGATATGAGTAAAAAATACTATGAAAATAGATTCTAGAGCTGGCTATAGTAAATGATAGACTAAAGTTTAAATTAATGTCTCATGTAAATAAGAAAACCAAAGTAGCGGTTGGAAATGTGGTTGCAAAATATGTATACAGGAAATTTATATGAGTAGAAATGGTAAGAGTTTTCAGCATCTTGGAGCTTTTGATGAGAATAGGGAGCTGTGGAATTCTTACATTGACCATTTTAATTATTTTGCACTGGTGTACAAAATAAATGAAGACATTATGGCGCCCATTTTCCTGAACATGATGGGAGGAAAGTTGTTTAATCTCTTCCGCATTCTTGTGCAACTTGACAAGCCAAGCACTAAAATGTACAAGCAAGTTGTGCAAATTTTGCAAGCACGTTTTTCACCAAAATCAATAGTGATTGCAGATCACTTTAGATACCATAAAGAAATCAAAAAGAGGGGAACTCAATCGCAAAATTTGTTGAGTACTTAAACAACTTGCAGAATATTGTGAATTTGGAGATGCGCTTAATGACACTATTTGTGATAGACTTGTTTGTGATCAATGCAATGAAGCACTACAAAAATGTGGCAAAGAGGTATTGTTAATGGACTAGTAATCTAGAGGCCCAGGACAAGATGTGGAGACCTGGGTTTGAAGGGACCTGGGTTTGAACCATACCCTGGCAGATTGGGAAATTTGAATTCAATTAAAATCTGGAATTAACCATGAAACCATTGTCAGTTGTTGTGAAAACCCATCTGGTCCACTAATATCCTTAAGGGAAAGCTAGATTCCCAGACCAGAACCTCAAAGTATATTACAAAGCAACAATTGCCCTCCAGTGCCTCCATTTTCTCTTCTGTAAAGCCATTCCTCCTGCCATTTTTTTTTCAAATATTTACCTTTAATACCTTCAATTTCTTTTAGATATTTCACTTTCAACATATAGTGAAGTCTGCAAGTTCAATTCATCCCAAATGTTTACAACTTTATTGCGATCACTCCTACTCACCATGTTGTTGAGACTATTGCCAGCTCTGCTCCATAGCCACATTGCTCTCTCTTAGTCTAGCCTCTTTGCCCAAACCACAACCGTCCGTGACTGACCCCATTCTCTCCTTTGTAAGTCCATCCCCAAACACAATCCCATCTCTTGTACAGTCCCATTTGCTCCTGACTCCCCAAGTCCACTACTGCACTCTTTCCACCACCACCACATCACCCATCCACTCACCCCCAACAAGGTGAAACCACATAGACAAAGTCAGTTCACCCAAACATCACACATCCCTCTGCTTCACCTCAACAGTCCAGATTGTTTCCCCAGTGGCCAAACCAGTTTCTGGTTAACTCTAAGCAGGAACAAACCCTGCAGATGTGTGCTTCACTTCTTTGGAGCCTTTTCCCATATATCTGACCGAAATCTTTGTTGTGCCTTCTGGCCATCCCTGGCTTCAATCTCATTTCTTTTAGACAGCAGAGAGTGGCAGAGAATTTAATTGTAGCATTAAAATGGCCTGTGACTCAAAGTGAACTCTCTGTAGTTCCTCCCATCCTCAACTCTTGCTTGTCCTTGCTTGAAATTGACCTAATGTGTTGTAAAATCTACTCTCAAATGAACATTTGTCTTAGTTGTGGTTTTCAGCCAAAAACAGGAAGCATAGCACAAACCGAAGCAAACAGCTATGAACAATAAGCTCTTTATAGTTCCCTATTACACGACACAATACTCAAGTCATTCCTGGTGCAAGTGGAAGAACAAAATATGCAACATTATTCTCTAGCCATCAGTTGACTCAACTGTACCAGGTTTCACATTATTTTCAAACTGCAGCATGGCTTTCAACTTAAGTTTGAAGAATCAAAACAGACACAAAGGCCTAGCAGCAAAGCAGACTGCAGTTGGGTATCCTTTTGTTTAGAATTGCAGCAAGCCAACAAAGAAGCAAACAATGTTAAATCAGCTCTTTGCAAACATTAAAAAAGTTGAAAAATTAAACTTCAATTATCCCCATGCTTTCCAACATGTTAAGATTTCACTTTACCAGCATGGAAGCTGCTGATGTCAAATGACACAAAGTATGAAGTTAAAATTCCACAACACCCCATACCTACCTAAGCCATTCTGTTAATATCAATACGATAGATTTTGGTTATTCATATTGCTTTCCGTGTAGAGTCCCACACTCATCGATGTTCCACGATAATGCTAATAATGATAAATAATGACTGTGCAACTCAAATCTTTAGTCCACAGGACGAAAGAGATGCTCTTAATTCTGACACCCCAGGAGAAATTCTTACCATCTCCATTTCTCGGAAATGGGACATTAAGTCATACATAGAGTCATGCAGGGCAGAAAAGGCAGTTTGAGTTTCACCATCAAGAAGGTAGTTACAATGAAGAAAGGTACAGAAGAATAATGGAGCAGGTAATGGAGTGAAATAAAATCAAACCAGTGTTAACAGAGAAATAAAGAGTTGGAAAGATTTAATTAAGAAGGAGAAAAAAAGAGACAAGATGGAAAATTAGAGAACAAAATTGAATTGCAAAGATTTCTAAGAATCATTTGCTGGAATGAGACTTCACAGTTTTAACTGTTTACTTTCTCGGCAGAAACAAAAAACACATTGTTGCACTGTTAACAAGCCTGAGCTTTCTGTGAAGAGTTTAATTGTGAAATGCAACAATTTCTTGAACCTCGAGTGGTTGATCACGAGCTGCTGTTTTCACGAGGCTAAAGGCAGAATGATGCAAATCATCCAGCAGTTCATGGCAATTCACAGCCCTCTCTTCCTCATATTGAGTTGCTAAATGATTTCCACACCAATAAAGGCATTTACATGAAACTAGCTGTTATTTTTCCTGCATAACTTGAATCAACGTGCTATTTGTGACTACAGTCAGTAATACCACTCCATACACAACATCTAAGTTTGTGTATTTGTATGGAGTTTAATAAACAAGCAAAATTTGTGGGCCGGCCTCTTGAAATAATTTACTGATTAAATTAAATATCCAGTGATGTTAAATAATTGACAATGCAATTCAGTGCAGTTTAAAGTAGTTCCTAAATTAAAGACAAAATTTAATTAGCTTACACCAGACAATGCATGAATAGATTGCCTGAGCTGGTTCATTTATCCCATTAGTGGTGTTGCTGTGTTACAGATCACTCAGGAAGTCTCTGTTGTTATGGCAACATGCCCTTATACATGTATGTTGTAGTCTGGAGCTATGGCTAGTGATGGTAGAGGTTCCAATGTTCTTTCCATCACATGACTAACTAGGAATTTCTCCCACTCTGCCATTGTGTTGGAAAAAAATTGCAAGTAGATAATCTGTTTGACCTTCTTTGGCCATTAAGCTTGAGAGGTGTAAGGGTCTGGCACATGTAAGGTTAAAATGGGACTCAAACAACACTGGGAAAGCAGAAAGCAATCAAACATTTGGTAAGATTGTGAAACAGATGGGTCTGAGGGTTCCTTTGCTGAAATGCAAATTTCCATATACGTCAGTGTGAGCAGCGTGACCGCGAGGGATGAAAAATGCAATGGAGATGAACACAACATTCATCCAGCCTGAGAAAACAAAATGAGCTAAATTACCAACTACCTTTCACAGCAGTCTGGAGTTGGGCAGAGCTACGTGTACAAGCTAACGTGGGACGCAGCTCTTATCTTGAGCCCTTTACTGTAAATATGTACATATTCTTGTAGTTAATAAATAAATATAATTAACCCACTTAAGACAAAAAAAATTTCAGTAAGCCCTACCAAACAGTTTCCAACATCTTATGGCAGTCCTGGAGTGAGACTTAAATCTGGAACTCCTGACTCAGAGATCGGGAGTTGCACCACAAGACCTCCTTCCTCATCACAGCAGTAACTCTTATCTATTCTAACACTGGTCTCCAGTGACTTTAACTGTTCTTCTGAATATAATAGTCAATCCCCCCTGAAGGATTTGGTTGGGATTTAAATACCCTTGGCGATTGCTTGTGCCACATTTTCAGCAACTGCTTCACCATATAGAGCTACCTCTTGTTGCTATAACAGTACTGATTACATTTCAAAAAGTTATCATGTTCATGAAGGATTTTGGGATATGATCAACTATTATACAAATGTAGTTCTAGTTCACTTGTATAAATGTGCAGATCGCAAGTAGTCTGAAAGAACAGGCAAAATAAATTTTAATGAATGATTTTTTTAAAAAAGCTGGAACAAGGTAAAGAATAGCGGCAAAGCTAAGTGTCATTTTCTGTTTTATAAATGAAATTTAATTCCTTGCTTCTAGTTTCCCCAGTTGCAAATTATAGTTTCTTTTTTTTAAATTTCTGCATTACTAGTAAATATAACCATTTTCCATAAGAATGCAGAAATGCAAACATATTAACAGCATCAAACAAACAGATGCAAGGATTAATTCACTGATGTACAATCTAGATAAATAAAACTCCAGTTAGTTTCTTACATTACAGATTCCCTCCATAGTCAAATTTGCAACAAGTTATCGATGGGTGAGCAGGGACCAGGACATTTTGTAGAAAGTAGAAACTGGAAATCACTCCCTGTTGGAACCATGCAACACAATCAAATTTACTCCCAAAATAATTAGGATTCTTAGAACAGAGATTAAACCAGACCATTCAAATAATTTCCAATTTTCTTTCCTACACACTCAATTTTTACTCACCTTATACAGATAACTGGTGCGTCCCACAGCTCCCAACTTGCCTGTATAATTCATGAAGAAAATATTTCCTTCTGTTGCACCATAAAACTCACACATCTTAATATTGCCAAATCGCTCTAGAAATTCTTTCCAGACCTCAGACCTTATACCATTTCCAACAGCCATGCGCACCTGGTGATTATTTTCTCCTTCTACCTGTAAAACAAAAAGAGTTCAAGCTAAATATACATGTAGTGATGAAGTAGTAATGAAAAAGCAACCACCACAAACAACAGTGTGGCTTTTATTTTAAAAGTAATGTCCCTTTGTTGCACAGAGTGCATGTCTGCGTGAATTTCCTCTGGGCGCTCTGGTTTTCTCCCACATTCTAAAGATAAGCTTGATTAGCCATGCTAAATTGCCTTTAATATCCCAAGATATGTTGGTTAGTGGAGTAAACCACTAACTCCACTGTGGGGTTCTAGGGCGAAGGCCTGGAGAACGTGCTGTGTTGGAGAATTAGTGCAGACTCGATGGACTGAATGACTTCTTTCTGCACTGTAAGAATTCTGTGGTCCTAATTTTATAAATAAGTGACTTCAGTAGAATTTTAAAAGAAGTAACATGCGTTTTTTTGTTGAATTAATTTATGTTCACCCTTGTTTTTCTTTAAAACAATAGGACTATTTAATGGCATTGGGATATTGGGCGGAATTTTACAGCCTTGTTCTTCCTGAAACCATAAAATCCCACCCGAGATCAACAGACCTTTCCATTGTCTGCCCTGCGCCCGCTCTGATTCATGAGGCAAGCAGGGCATTAAAATTCCAAGCATCGTGCTATCCTTTATGCTAACAAGACTGAATTGTGAGCAAATGCAATAGATTCCTTTTACAAAAATTGTATGATCTTTGAAATAAGTTAGCCTACTGAGAACACAGGAAAGGGATGACAAGGGAACACTGCACTTCCCTATTTACAATCAATCTAAAGCATGATAAAAAAAATTAAACAAATAAGTTAAGTTTAAATCTATTAATATCATATCAATAAGTAGCTAGATTTAGAATTTGCTGCCATAATATTCAAAACTCTTCTCAAATTTCAATAACTATAAAAAAATCCAAATACTTAAGCTCTGCTAGATTTACTAACAGTTGAATAATATAATCGAGGACAGCATTACATTTCCCACAAGTCCCACAGTCTTCATCCCTCCTTGAAAGGTTTTCAAACTCCAATAGTCATATACCAGAATCCACAGAGTGGAAGAAAAACCACTTTTTAACACAGTTCATTTCATAAATTGTAAGCATTGCAAAGGCAGTCTTCCATAATCTTTTAAAATCTTTCTTTATGCTAGCTCATACAAAAGTCAGAACAGATAACCATGATGATGTGTGAAGGCTGAAGATAGACATTTAGTATGAAGCATAAAAGAATGTAAAGCACAAATATTCAAAATTAAATAGCTTAATATTTTAACATTTAATTTTTCTGAAATAAATATCCTTTCTATTGACTGAATTCAACAACAGTAAGAAGTCTCACAACACCAGGTTAAAGTCCAACAGGTTTACTTAGTAGCAAACCCCACAAGCTTTCGAAGCATTGCTCCTTCGTCACGTGAGTGAGAAATCTGTTCACAAGCAGAGCATATAAAGACACAAACTCAATTTACAGAATAATGATTGGAATGCAAGTCTCAACAGCTAATCAAGTCTTAAAGGTACAGACAATGTCAGTAGAGAGAGCATTAAGCACAGGTTAAAGAGATGTGTATTGTCTCCAGATAGGACAGTTAGTGAGATTTTGCAAGTCCAGGCAAGTCATGGGGGGTTACAGATAGTGTGGCATGAACTCAAGATCTCAGTCGAGGCTGTCCTCATGTGTGTGGAACTTGGCTATCCGTCTCTGCTCAGTGACTCTGCATTGTTGTGCGTCATGAAGGCTGCCTTAGGAGAACGCTTTCCCGAAGATCAGAGGTCGAATGCCCATGACCGCTTAAGTGCTTCCCAACAGGAAGATATCAGTCATGCCTCAATGATCCATTTTTCCTGGCATTTCTCAATTCCTTCTCACTTTACAACAGTACTTTTCTGTTTCTTATTTGTCCTAGGAATGTGGACCATGATTCTCCCAAAAGCACTGAATTGGTGAGAAAACTGTTCTATATCCCGACTGTTTTTGGCAGTTCATTTTCTCACTCGAATCTCTGCACACCATGCACTGCAGAGATCCCAATCAGGAATCTTATGAAAAACCCAGGAGCCTATTCTTGTCGGAGTCTGACAGTTCTGGAAATCTGGGCATGCACAGTAGTCCTGATCTATCAGATTCCCCGTTTACTGGCCAGCCCGATCACTGGCCACCCTGGGACTCCCACAGTGCTGCACCTCTGGTCCCTCCCATGGCCTGATCATAGCCCCGCAACAATTCCCCCGCCAGTCCTGACTCTGCCTGATATCCCTCTCAGCAGTGGCATTGCCCCCAACCCCCTCAACCATGCAAACACCACCCCCTCCCTCCAAACCTGGTCAGACCTCTCTTCCGGGACGCACCCTCCTCCCCTTTCCTGGCACACCAGCCTCCCAGTTTGCCCAATCACTGCCCTCTATCCCGGGCCAGTCACCATGCAGATTGGCAGCAGGATTCCCAACCCCTCCGATTGCTCTTAGGCCCCACTCACATGCCCTGCCCCCTTGGCACTGCCCAATGGGCAGTGCCATGATACCTCTTGGGCATGGGCACTTTGTCCCTTGGGCAGTGCCAGGGGCACAGGCTGACACTGCCAGGATGTCCCGGCACTTGACCTTCTGGGGCCCCCAATTGCCCTGCCTTCATTCTGACAGGGTCTCCCGTTAGTTTCCCCAAATGTGAGAGTTACTCTAAACCCCGCCCGAATGAAGTCCTAGCAGGGTGGGAGATTCAATCAGGACCGATAAGTTCCTGATAATGAAATGTAAAATACATTTAAAACATATTAAAAAAAGATTCAAATGACTTAGCTGCCTTAAGACTGGTTTCCAGCGTGGTCTAGCCTGCGACTGTTTGTCGACTCTGGGAGATGTGCATACATTCCCAGCGCATGCACAAATCCCAGAACAATGCCGATGACACACATTTCCCATCCCGACCTGCCAGAAAAGTTGCAGGTTGGAATGGGATAACCACAGCCATGCGCAATGCTGGCCAGACAATATTTATTTCCTAGCCTTGCATTGAGAACTAATTTGGTAAGGAACATAAATATGTCTAGGAGTGGGAGTAAACCATTCATCCCTTTCAACTTGCTGTAGGGTATTCAGTAAGATTCTGGCTCATCAGGCTGTGCTTTCAACTATACTTTTCCATCTGCTTCACACAACCCTTGACTCCCTTGCCTATCAAAAATCGGTCTCGCTCTGGCTTGAATAAATTCAACAACCCAGCCTCTACTGCTCTTTGAGGAAGAGAATTCCACATATTAATGACCCTCTCAAATAAAAGGATTCTCCTTCTCTCTATATTAAACAATAGATCTCTTAGGCTGAAAAGACAGGAATCAGAGCAGATGAGAGGGCGCACCATGGAAAGGTCCATTGATCTTGGGCAGAATTTTACGATTTCAGGTGAGTGGGGCTATAAAATTCCGCCTTATTCTTGAACTGTCTCCTGGTTCTAGTCTGTCCCACAAGTGGAAACACCCTCCCTATCAACCCTCTTTAGAATCTTACATATAATATGAAATTGGAGTCACATAAAAAGCAGGGATTGGGGTAATGGTCTGAAGTTCTCTTTCCTGTATGTCTGTTTTAAAAACAATCTGGATTCTTTCTTAGAATAGAATCACAGAATTTAGGAAATAAAATAAAGTCATTTGACCCATCATGTCTCTGTTGGCATTTTGAAAAAATGATCCCATCTGTTCCCTCCTAGCTTTCCCTCAAAACCTCCAAATGTTTTCTTTTTGAAGTATATATCCACTTTTTAAAGTTACTTTCGAATCTGCCCCCACTATTCTTTCTGGCAAAACATTCCAGACCATAGTATCCCCAGAGTAAATTTTTTTTTATCTTCCCATACCCCCAGCTGCTTTGCCAATTTCCTTCAGTATGTGTCCTCTAGCTATATAGTAAAGATAAGTCATGTGCAATATCATGCTCATCAAGTCATGCTCAATCATTTCCACATGACTTGTCTTCGCAGAATATTACACATCCGTTGGCAAGCCAAAGTACCAGACACTGATGTTCTCTCTAGAGCAAGTCTACCATCAGTCCACACACTGCTGATGAGAATGCAGACCCGGTGGGCAGGTCATGTCATCCATATGTCAGACGAACACATACCCAAGCAACTCCTTTTTGGGGAACTCTCTGCTGGAAGACACTCACATGGAGGGCAGAAGAAACGTTTCAAAGACACACTCAAGGTCTCCCTGAAGTCGCCTGACATTGATGTGACCATCTGGGAAACGCTGGCACAAAACTGCCCAACCTGGTGCTGCCTCGTCCACAAAAGCTGTCAAGCTTATGAAGCAAGGTGTATTGTTGAAGCACAAGTTAAACGCGAGCTGCGCAAGTCCAGAGGCACCAGCGCAACAACTACAGTGTCTACATAAGTCTATCCAATATGTGTCAGGACATTCTGTGCCCGAATTGGCCTGATCAGTCATCTTCGGACACACCGCAACCAGCCTCAAAGTGACTAATGGTGTCAAGGTCCTCATCGTGATGATGGACAAACAACATATAGTAAAACATGAAAATCTCATCATCTCAGTACTAAGTGGCTTCTCCTCTATTTTGAAACTGTATCCCTGAATTATAGGCTCCCCAGATCATCTTCATTTGTATCTACCCTGCTTATACCTTTGAATATTTTGTAGGTTTCAGTGAGATTACCTCTTATTTTTTGAAAATGCTAGAGAATACAATCCCCGTTTCCCCAATCTCTTTACATAAAACAGTCCTGCCAAACCAGAAACAAGTCTAGTGAACTTTCATTGCACTCCCTCTAGGGCAATAATATCCTTCCTAAGCTAAAGGGACCAAAACTTCACACCGTACTCCAAGTTTGGTCTATCTATGGATACAACTGAAGCAAGACTTTGCTACTCCTATATTCAAACAGTAGCATTCAGTGACTTATTGATGAGGACACCTAGGCTCATTTGCACATCTACACTTTCTAATTTCTTATCATTTAAGAAATACTCTTGCGCATCCATTCCTCTTACAGAAGTGGATAAACTCACATTTTCCCACATTCCATTCCATTCATTAATCTGTTCAAATCTCCTTGAAGCCAAATGCATCTTTCAGGCAACACACATTCCATCTAGCTATGTTTCTTTGGTGAATTTGGAAATATTACGTTTGGTTCCCACATCTATGCTGTATACTGTGAACAGTTGGGTCCAAGTATTGATTCTTGCAAACAATACTCATCACATCCTCCCAATATGAGAATGACCCTTTATTCTTGCTTTCTACCTGTTACCAATCTTAATCCATACTTTTGGATGGAAAAGGATAAGTATTGTCCTATTGATAAGATGCTGAATTGAGGGAAGGCTACTTACAGCTGGATTAGGCAGGATTTTGTGGCTTTGGTTGATTGGAAGATGCTGTTCGAGGGTAAATCCACATCTGGTACATGGGAGCCTTTTAAGGAGCAATTGATAGGAGTGCAGAACAGGCATGTGCCTACAATAACGAAGCACAGGATTCAAGAGCCATGGGGATAACCAGAGAAATTGTGGATCCAATCAAAAAGGAAAAAGAGGCATACATAAAGTCCAGGCAGCTAAAAACAGATGAAGCATTGGAGGAATACAGAGAAAGTAGAAAAAAAACTCAAACAGGGAATTAAGAGGACAAAAAGGGGTTACAAAATGTCCTTGGTAGACAGGATTAAGGAGCTTTCTAAGGCATTTTATACATACATTTGGAATAAGAGGGTTGTCAGAAAAAAAAGTCAGACCTCTCAAGAACAAAGAAAGGGAATTTATGCTTAGAACCCAAGGTGAAATCCTAAATGAATACTTTGCATTAGTATTTACAAAGGAGAGAGACACATTGATTGTAGTGTCTCAGAAGAATGTGTAGACCCATTAGAACAAATCACAATTACAAGGGAGGAAATGTTAGGTGTTTTAGGAAGCATTAAGGTAGACAAATCCCCAGGGCGAAGTGGCATCTGCTCTAGATTACTGAGGGAGACAAGAGATAAAATTGCAAGGCTGTAACAGAAGTTTTTGTTTCTTCACTGGACACAGGTGAGCTCCCAGAGGATTGGAGGATAGCAAATGTAGTCCCGTTATTTAAGAAGAGTAGTAAGGATAACCCGGATAATAATAGGCCAGCGAGCTTTATATCTATGGTAGGGAAATTGTTGGAGAGGATTCTTAGAGATAGAATCTATATTTCTTTAGAACAGAATAGTCTCATTAGCAATAGGCAACATGGTTTTGTACAAGGTCATGCCTCACAAATTTGGCTGAGTTTTTTGAGGAGGTGACAAAAATGATTGACGAGGGAAGAGCTGTGGATGTTGTTTACATGGATTTTAGTAAAGCATTTGATAAGATCCCTCTTGGCAGGCTGGTGCAAAGGTTAAATCACATGGGATCAAGATGAACTAGCTAGATGGATTCAGAACTGGCTTAAGCATAGAACTCAGTAAGAATTTAGCAACACCAATTTTTAATCCAACCGATTTATTTGATAGTAAAATTGCGAGCTCTCAACACTCCGTGTCTTCCTCAGGCAAATGCAATGTTCTGGTCTGCAATAGCACACATCAGCACAGACAGTCAGAGATTGCTGATTAGAATGCGAATCCTTACATCTAACCTGCTATTCAAGTGTTAAAGTGGCTAACAATGTGTGTGAAGGGAATCCTGAGCATTGTTAGAGAATTGTGTATTTTCTCCAGACAGCACAGTAAGTGAGGTTTTTTGCTAACCCAGGCAAGTTACGGGGGTTACAGATAGTGTGTCATGAAGCCAAGATCCCTGTGACACACTATCATGACACACTATCACACACATTGTTAGCCACTTTAACACTTGAATAGCAGGTTAGATGTAAGGATTCGCATTCTAATCAGCAATCTCTGACTGTCTGTGCTGATGTGTGCTATTGCAGATCAGAACACTGCATTTGCCTGAGGAAGACATGGAGTGTTGAAAGCTCGCAATTTTACTATCAAATAAATCGGTTGGATTAAAAATTGGTGTTGCTAAATTCTTACTGAGTTCTTACCACCCCAATCCAACGCCGGCATCTTTACATCTTAAGCATAGAAGACAGAGGCTAGCAGTGGAGTCATTTTCTGATTGGAGGTATGTGACAAGTGGTGTTGTGCAGGGCTCTGTAGTGGAACCTGTGCTGTTTGTGATATATATAAACGATTTATGTAGCTGGTCTGATTAGTAAGTTTGCGGACGATATAAAGATTGCTGCATTGCAGATAGTGATGAACATTGTCAGAGAATACGGTAGGATATAGATAGGCTGGAAAATTGGGCAGAGAAATAGTAGATGGAATTTAATTCAGATAAATGCAAAATGATGGATTTTGGTAGATCTAATGCAGGGGGGAGCTATACAATAAATGGCAGAACCATCAGGAGTATAGACATACAGACGGACCTGGACGTGCAAGTTCACAAATCCTTAAAAGGTGGCAACACAGGTAGAAAAGAAAGGCATATGATAGGCATAGAGTATAAAAGTTGGCATATGATGTTGCAGTTATATAGAATGTTGGTTAGGCCACATTTGGAATACTGCATCCAGTTCTGGTCGCCACACTACCAGAAAGATGTGGAGGCTTTGGAGAGAGTGCAGAAAAGGTTTACTAGGATGTTGCTTGACATGAAAGGTCTTAGCTATGAGCTGAGATTGAATAAATTAGGGCTGTTCCCTCTGGAAAGACGGAGGTTGAGGGGCGACTTAATAGAAGTTTATAAAACTTAATAGAAGTTTAGGGCATAGATAGGTGAACAGTTAGAAGCTTTTTCCCAGCTCGGAAATGACAAACACAAGGGATCTCAAGTTCAAGGTAAGGAGAACAAGGTTTAATACAGATATGCGGGGGACGTATTTTACACAGAGGGTGGTGGGGGCCTGGAAGGCACTACCAAGCAAGGTGGTTGAGGCAGACACACTAGATTATTTATCTAGATAGCCACATGAACAGACTGGGAATAGAGGAATACAAACGGATGGTCTAGTTAGGAACACATGATCGGTACAGGGCTTAGAGGGCCGAAGAGCCTGTTTCTGTGCTATATTGTTCTTTGTTCTTTTGTTTGTTCAGTATATTATTTCCCATCTCATGTACTTTCAACGTTTTTTGCTTCCAACTTCCAATGAGCAACTTCATCAAAAGTCTTCTGAAAATCCAAGTACATTAATATCAATTCTGTTAATACATCTTCAAACAACTCCAACAGGTGCATCAAACGTGATTTCCCACTCATAAATCCATGTTGAGTATCCCAACAAGATTATTTATCACATGATTTAGAAATGACTATAATAGCCTAACCATCAGGAAAAATAGAGCTAAAATGAAAATACAGAGAGATCCAATACATTGGAATGTTTTCTGCTGGTTATTTATATTTTTTAAACTATTAGAATTGTAGGCTACTTAAAGGTGGGACAATTTGTGTCAATGGGATTAGTGCTTTTGATATGCTGATGAATCAAGCAAAACTGCAAACCAATGTCTATTCAATTCAAGCCAGTAATAGTGGAGAACAGAGCATAAAGGTTTGAATAAGATTTTAAGAGGTTAAAAGGAAGAGATAAGGTGTGAACTTTGAATACACATTCCAAAAGATAGACTCATGTTTGATTGCTAAATAGGCTAGTCAAGATAAGTAAAGATCAAAAGAGAAAAACTGTATATCAGAAGCATTCAACATGTTCAAGGGTAGTTGTGCGAGGCCACAACAAATAACAGGAATAATTGTTTTAATTCCTAGCAAGCTGTGTGTGTGAAGAAAGCCTGTTTTGATCTATCTCAGAATCTATGCCAGAGAGATACTGCTGGTGCAATAAACATTTCTGTATTTTGTTTATAGTTTTTAAAAACCTATAAAATGTTATAAAGGCTTTGGGGAGAATCTTGTGAGTTCTTTCCCATGACCCTCATCCTGCCCTCACTCATCTGAACCAGTGGCAATCTCTGGTGATGTCCCTGCATCATTATTGACAGCAAACACACTGCTCCCAGTGGCACTGCTCGCGATGGAGAGCTGCTGGTCTCTGATTGGTCAGCAGTTCTTGATGGGTAATACTTCCACAGTCAGGATCCTAAATCCTTGGGAAGGCCCGGTGCTGGCAGTTAAGTGCCTAAGAGGCACCTAATTTTCTCGGGCCTCCCACATGGCATTGGTTTCTCACCAACTGTTGGGCAGGGCCAACTCTTAAGAACATTAAATCCAGCCCTCTAACTTTTAGCCAATCTTCAATCCATTCTGCAACTGCTCAATTAACACCAAGAGCTTCAATTCTGTTAACAATCATAAATTCTGGTTCTTAATGAAATGCTTTTTGGACACACGTGCACAACATCAACTGCACTGTCCTCATCCGCTATCACTGTTGTCAATCAAGTTTAATTATATTACTGAAACATAATTTGCTGGCTCTTGTATATTATTTTTAATAGCATCCAGTATCCCAGCAATTATCTTGTTTACCGTAGCTTTACCAATAGAATATGTCAGAACGTTTATCATTTGAATAATTATGATGATGCTAACACAGTTGTAATGTATCTTTATCACTGAGGGAAGTGCATCATGTCATCCAGCCTCAGTAACTCACAGGTTAGGGCTGAACACAGACTGCACAGCCCTGCTCCGGAGCCTTCAAGCTTTTGAAGCTCAAAATGGACAATGAGGTTATACATCATCAGGTTCAGCTTAATCCGACCAAGCAGCAAAAATTGGAATGAGAACAGGAAGTTAACTGTAATGTCTGTTAACGTTGATTAATGAAAAATTCTGGCATGATCAGTTGTGTACTAATCACACAGCTGGTCAACATGACAACTACTGTGAAAACAAGGATTGTGATTGAGAGATAAAATTGCGCAGCTGTTAATCTCACTGACAGATATACGATGACTGGTCCGGGTACTGATAACATGAACAAAAAGGTATTTTTATGAGAATACTGCTAAGTTGTACCTCAAACAAACACTGGAATTTTCAAATCTCATAGGCAGAATTTTCCCAAAAAATAACAGAGCGGAATTTTCCCATCCTGCCCACCACTGGAATTGCAACGGGCGAGACATAGACATGCAAAGGTCCATTCACTTCGGGTGAGATTTTCCGGTCCTGGGGCGAGCACGGCCGGAAAATCCCAACCAGAGTGTTGTTTTTGGAGAGAAAATCAGTGCGATTCCCGCCAGCTCTGGTCGTATAATCTGGATCGTAATCTTCACGTATTTTGAAAAAATGTTTTTCGTACGTGAAAAACATTGTGCCTGAGACACAAAATATCTGATTCTCTCCTCACCTCCTCAGGATCATCTGAGCACTTCAATGAAGGGGACGCTACATTTAACATTTCCACAACACTTGACATGATTCAAGCCAGGAGAGTGGCAGCAAGGAAACCAGCTCCTAGATTTACAGAGGGACCCTCTGTATAATTCCTGTAAAAAGGATGCATTTTGGTGCCAGATTATTCATTCAAGTATTGATTATTGGCACAATCTTGCAAAATCAACAAGATTTGATGTGTTGCCATGTGATAAGGTGTTTGTGGATTGAAGAAATATCCCTTTGTTTGCAACTTGGAGAGAAGGAGGTCAGGCTATGATTCCAAAGGCTCACAAATGGAAAGTTTTCAGAGATACCCTGTGTTCATCAGGTCCCTGGTATTAAACCTCTGAATTTTAATCATCATGGTGGCCTGCTCCATTCAATTCTGGTTCCACCTGTGTACTCATCTCAAATTGCAGCCCTTTCTGAAGGCAGGTTAAAACTATTCTCAAGGCCTTCATCAATTGCAATGTCATCCAGCAAGAATGGTTTTAATATTCTCGTGGCCTCTCAATGACTAGTGCAGTAGAAGGATATGTCTCATTGTTGGACTCTTCTACCGTTGCTCAGGCATCATTAGACATGGGAGATAGGATAGACTTTGTCACCTAGAATACATTCATTGATTTGATTCTCTTCCATCAGGAAATTTGGAATGCTGGGTTATGAATACTGAAAGCATCATGATTGCTTCCTGCATGTAGGGTATTGATGTGCAGGATCCTTTGATTATTGCCTCATGTAATCTAAACATTGAGAGAATTTTGCTGTTACATCATTGACTTAGTATCCTTCAAATATCTATAAAGCAATGTGAATGCCATCCACAGTACCTCCTAAATCACAGGAAGCTATCAACCCTACACAACTATGGAGCTATATCTTGTCGTTGCCTCTCAGTAATCTTGAATCAAAAATATTGATGTAGAATTGTCTGAATTTGTGCTATTATAGACAGAAATTATATTGTGGGGAATCCTGACAACGTTTAGCCAATAGCTTCTATAAATTTTCACTTAAAAAGGATCAAAAAGATGAGTAATACCTATTATAGTTGGACTCAAGCCGAACCTATGGGGTTTCAAATGCACGTGTACCTTGAGCTGCACATTTAAGATAATTACAATAACCTGAAGTACTGAATTTGAGAGGCAAAAGAAATTTACATTCAGATTTCTACAATATTTCTACAATGGATCACAGTTATTCGGCAGGCAATCCACTATACCAACTGGTTTTAACTTACAATGGCAGTAGTGTTAGCAGCAGAATTTATGTAAAATCAAATCCTTCATATTTTAAAGTTCCACTGGGCAGAAATCAGGTCATCGTCATTACACAGAGCTAAATGCAAATAGTTCTGTCAATCATAAGGTCAGAAGTGGAGATGTTTGCACAATTTGTAACTCCTTGGATACTGAAGCAGTCCATGTCCATATGAAAGAGCTGAACAACGTTCAGGCTTGGACTGATAAGTGGCAAGCTGCACAACTGCCAGTCAGTGACCATCTCCAACAAGAGAGAATGTCCCCTTGATATTCAATGGCATTACCATTGCTGAATTCTCTCACTATGAATGGGGGCTACCACTGACCAGAAACCGACCTGGATTAGTTATATAAATATTGTGGCTGGAATTCTGTGTCTGCATTGGTTGTGAGTGCAAAAGGCAATGCAGTGAAAAATCCTGCAAGAGATGGAAAAGAAGAATCTCGTTGATGAGATCTCGTTTTCAGATTTCCCCATGCCCCCACCACTGACATAATGAGGATCATATCTAGGAAACCTGAGATCCACATTTCAATTAATTATAATATAAATAAATTATATTAATTATAATATTATATAATATTTTTGTGTCTCACAAGAGCTAAAATTATGGCTGGGAAATAATTTTGTCAAATAAGAATTACCTTTGGCTGATTACACAGATAGCGGCAGAGTTCTCCAATGTATTGGAATACTGTAACATTGTACTTTCGACAGTCATTCCAGAACTGGCTAGCTGAGAATTTCTTCTTTAGCACCAATGTTGCACCTAAACACAAAAATGTACCTTTCAAACATTTTGTGCAGTGACAAAATAAATGTTCTCCTAATCAAGTATTGTAAATAAACTTGAGCTTCTGTGGCAATTATGATTACAAGGGTCAGCAGCAGAATATATTAACACATATGGGTAGAAATATACCCACAGAATTTCAGAGTGTAATTTGCAAGTTAAAATTTAGGACCATCAGATAGCTTAGTGTGTAAATGCACCAACTAATACAAGGATTGAATCACACCAAACTTAAAACAGAAAATACTGGAAGACATGGCAGCTTTTCAGAATCTGAAAAAGAAGTTAGATTAGCATTTTTCAGGTTGCGATTATTTCAATCCAAAATGTGAACCCATCTCTTCTCTTTTCAGATGTTGAAAAATTTACTTCCAATTTTGGGTTTTATTTCAGATCATAACTTGCTTCTTCCTTCTTTTTCATCATTAACTTTCTCCCTTTCTTCTGAAAATGTTCAATTCTTGTTGACATAAGGTCCACTGAGAGCCAGTTGCCTTATAATACCATATCCAAATTATCATTATTCAATGATTATTCAAGAGTGTGTATGGTTCTTGCTCTAGTACGGTATAAAGACCGGTAGTGTCTAATATTTGGGGGGGGGTATTTTACGGCCTTGTTCAAAGTAAAATTGCAAAATCCCGTCTGAGGTCAAAGGGCCTTCCCATTGTTCTGCCCCTCACTCCAAAACATGTGGCGGGCGGGCTGGTTGGTAAAATTTGGGCCTTGATCTTTAATGTATATTTGATTATTTATCCCAATCTGAGTAGTGCTGAAGGCTTTACACTGGTTTCAATAACAGTATTTAGAAAGAAACAATATCAACTAATGTCCCTTCTTGATTGTTATCCAGTCTTTCTCCTGGGAAGTGCACGTGCAGATGATGGTAAGGAGAACATTTCCTGATTAGATTTACCTTAAGTGAAGAGAGGAATTGGAATGCTGGCAGCAAGCTGCCTTTGGATACACAACTAACTTTTAAAGGTTAAGAGCTTTATGTCATCCTTGAGAGAATGACAAAATTTGAAGGTGTTTGACAGACAAAAAATGTTTTAAAATCATACAGCTACTCTCACTCTATTTACTGTTTGTGGCATCTTCCATGAGTCTTTCACATTCATTTGAACCTTGAGAATAGGTAGGCACCTTTTCCAGAATTCTGTATTTCAATATCAATCAAACTTATGAGCACAGATCCTGGTTAAGGACGAGACCCAAAATCTTTTGACCCAAAGGTTAATATTGTCAATTGCAACAAATAAACATGTTTAAAAATAAACATATATGATTTAGCCTGGTGCTCATTAGTTTTATATTAACTTGCTACTTTGGGCTGCATTTTCATTTTAGAAATGGGTAGTGGGAAAATACCCAGTTTGATCCACCCACTTCAGAAGAAAGTGTCAGGAAGGATGAGATTTAAATTTTTAATTCTGGGGTGGGATGGGGGGAGATGGGGGTGGTTGATGGGTGCGGCCGCAGTTGGAACAGCCAACTATTGTTTAAAAGGCCCATCTTGGTGCCTTCATCCCAATTATGATAAAAGACCTACAGCTTGCATCCATTTGTTCCCCCATACACTCACCATGCCCACCCATGACAAAACTACTATCCATGGCACTCATACTCCCATGCCAAGGTATTCCCCCTATTCATCTCCCCTAGCCTGCATGCCTAGAATATATAATGAGACCTGGCTAAAAGCCTCTATTGGATTGGTGAAATATCGAAGTTCCTAAGAAAAATGTTGCTTGATTGACAGTTCTGGCTTTCCAATCTATGCTGTCAATTGCACAACGTTTATTTACACAAAAAAAAAGATAAATTTCAAATGCTTGCAATTTCAGCAATGATACATTAAAGGATCTGGATGTTTGACACTTCTATTGGGTTCTTGTAAAAATAATAGATTTTAGGAAAGTGGATAGTTATCAATTAATTACTTTTCTTAATAAAAGCTTTTTTTAAAAAACATCCTATTGTCACAGCAGGTTTCACTGCTTTCTTATAATATATAGTGGGTGAATGGGCAGAGAAGTGCCAAAGATTGGCATGTTAGACATGAGGAGCTATGGGCATTTGTTTTTGCGGGGGGGGGTATATTTTGGCATAGGGAACATGGGTACCCATGAGGAGGAGTGCATGGAGGAAATAGGTTGGCTTGGGGGCATGAGGTGTCAAGGAGGGGTGGGGGCATAGCATGCATGGGGCCACAGGAGGCATGAGGGGAAATATGGGGTGAATGGAGGCATATCTTGGCATGAAGGGGATTAGTAGGATCTTTTGAACTTAACGTCTAAGCATCTAAATGATTCCCTTATGCAATCTATGGTTCCTGACACCACTGAAATGCTGTGAACCATGATTTTTTTGATAAGCTGGCCCAATTCCATGAAAATTGCCAAGCACTAAAACATGCCTATCCCCTTCACTGAGCCTGTCAGGTTGGGAGTGCAGGCTCTTGACACGAACTAGCCTGCCTGGTTAGCCTGCTGCTTCACAGTGTCAGGGACCCAGGTTCGATTCCCAGCGGAGTGTGCATGTTCTCCCAGTGTCTGTGTGGGTTTCATTTGGGTGCTCTGGTTTCCTTTCACAGTCTGGGTAGGAGCATTGACTGTGCTAAATTCTCCCTCAGTGTACCCGAACAGGCATTGTGTTCGGGTACACTGAGTGTGGCAACTAGAGGATTTTCACAGTAATTTCATTGGAGTGTTAAGGTAAACTTACTTGTAATACTAATAAATAAACTTAAAATTTAAACAGTAATTGCCATTTAATTCAAAAGAAAACCTACCTATTTCAATGCAACCACAGATGCCTAAAAGAGAGGCTGCACTGTGATATAAAGGAAGTGGAACATAGATTATGTCATCTGTGGTGATTCCAAACATCCCAAAGCCAGCACTCGCTCTTAAGCATTGTAGCTGAGTGATCATTGCAGCCTTAGGTAACCCTGGAAAATTTAAGGATTACATTATGCCGAAAGACCATTCAACTTTACATGAAAGAAAAAGTAACAAATTATCAAACTGAAATACTATAATATTACATTAAGCTGGGGAAATTTCTTCTCCAGACAATCAAAATGAATTCAAGGCTTGCACATATAGCACAGTGTTCTTCATAAGCATAAAATATGCTTGATTTATAACAGGAATGGCCTCAATTTTAACTATTTTTCCATCTTTCATATCAGATTTAGTTATGATCATACCTTTTTTCTTGGTAAAAGTTCAATATTTATTCAGTCATTGGCTGTGGACTTCACAGACAAGCTTAGCATTTATTCCACATCCTTCATTGCCTTTAAGAAGCTGTTAGAGTGCTATCTTGAACTGCTGAAGTCTGGTGCAAGTACCCTAGGATTTTGACTCAGTGACAGTGAGGGATGTCAATATTATTCCAAATCTGAATGGATGTGACTTGGAAGGAAACTTGAGGAACTTTACCCAATTAAGCGACAGAGCTGACAGAATTGTAAGCAGCTGTCAAAGAAACCTTGATAAGATGCTGCAGAGCATTTTGTAAATGGTACACACTGCTGTCACAATGCATTCATGGTGAGGAGAGAAAATGATAACATGGTGGATAGGGTGCTAATCAAAGAAATGTCTTGCCCTGTCAAGTTTCTTGGAGCTGCACCCTTCAAGGAAAATGGTGAGTATTCCATCAAGCTGTTCTCTGAGCGATGGTCAAGAGATGCCACAGGTTCACAAGATCTGATCAGCTCTTGTAACCACAGTATATCTAGCTTGTTCAGTTAAATTTGTGGTTAATGATGACTCCCTCAAGACACTGAAGTTGGGGGTTTTGATATTAATGACAACGTGATTAGACTCTGCACTATTTGAGATAATCATTACCTGCCACCTTGCAGAATGAATGTCACTTGTTACTTATCAGCTTAAGCTTGGATGTTGTGCATCAGGCATGGAATGGTTCATTACTGAGGAGTTGTGAATGGAACTAAATGTCTTGGTCAATAAGCATGTTAAAAAATATTTGTATTTGCATTTCATTCCCCTCTCTTTGCCTAAAATTCAAAAATGAACGAATAGAATTACAGAAATTAAATCACTTAGTTTTCAATTCTGAGCAGCAGTTTGGACTCATTCCATCCTGAAGTCATATTTTTTCCCAGTTTCCTGCTCTTTCCTTGTGCTGTTTCAACACTTTTGCAGCATTTATCTACATTTTTCTTAAAAAAAGAATGAATCAATGTTAACTGCCACTTGTGGTTGTACATTCCATAGACTAATCATACATTTCCATGAAAAATTTCTTTGGCCAGGATCTTCCAATCCCTTTGAAATTCCCACCCAAAGTCAAATGGACATCTGGCTAACTCTCCAAATTTTCTCTCCCATCTGTAATGAGTCCTGCCCTCCCTTTTTGCTTTGAATATCAAGCCTTAATTTTGCGTATTTGGTGCTGATTCTTTGGGTAACTATTCACTCGCAAAGTCTCTCCTAACTTTGAACAAGACTGATGCATCTATCTTAACCTTTCACTTAATCTCCTGTCTTCGGCTCAGACACCCATTGCATTGCATTTATGTTGCAGTAACCCATATACCCTTTCACCTCTCACATTTTGCCTTTTGTAAACTAAAAACAACTGGCTGTTTACTTGCATAGCTATAGAGCTTTGTATCTTCCTGCCATTAACGGCAAGACTTGGGTTAATCTGTGCATTTATGCAAGGACTTTTTTTACATTATACATAATTCTATTGCTAGAGACAGCAGTCTAAAAAAAGTGATTGACTTGATTATCCCTTAATCTATCTCAACGTGATTTGTTGAATAGTGTGCATGAGGTCAATATAGAATCATGCAACGCAGAACAAGGCCATTTAATCCATCATGCCCATGATAATTCTTCTCAATTAGTCCCACTTCCCTGCTCTTTTCCATGCAAAAAAAAAACAGAAATTAGAAGCAGGAGTCAGCCATTTGGTCCTTCGAGCCTGTTCCATCATTCAGCACACTCATAGCTAGTCGTCCAACTCAATAGCCTGATCCTGCTCCCCCCTTCACATTTTTTGTTCCCTTTTGTCCCAAGAACTACATCCAACTTCTTCTTGAAAAAATACAATGTTTTAGCTTCAACTGCTTCTGTGATAGAATTCATAGGCCCATCACTTTCTGGGTGAAGAAATTTCTTTTCACCTCAGTCCTAAAAGGTTTACCCTTTATCCTTAGACTATGACCCCTGCTTCTGGACCACCCCCCCCCTTTCCATTGGGAACATCTTCCTGTATCTACCCTGGCTATTCCAGTAAGAATTGCATAGGTTTTCATGAGATCATTCCCCTGCTGTCTTGAATTCCAGTGAATCCTAACAGATTCAATCTCTTCTCATACATCCATTCCATCATCCCAGGAATCCGTCAGCTAAATTGTTGTTGCGCTACCTCCAGAGCCAGAACATCCTTCCTCAGATAAGTGGAGTAAAATTACACATAATATGCCAGATGTTGTCTCACTAAAGCTCTGTATAATTGCAGAAAGACTTCCTGGCTTCTGTACTCAAGATCTCTCGCTTTGAAGGCCAACACACCATATGTCTACTTCGCTGCCTAATGCTCCTATATGCTTACTTTCAGCAACTAGTGTACAAGGACATCCAGGTCTCATTGCACATGGCTTTCCCTCCATCTATAGCTATTCAGATAATAATTTGCCTTCTGTTTCTGTTGCTAAAATGGATTACCTCACATTTATCCACATTATATTGCATCTGCCATGCACTTGCCTACTCACTCAGCTTGTCCAAATTACATTGAAGTTTCTTTGCATCCTCCTCTCAGCTCACTCTCCCACCCAGCTTTATGTCATCTGCAAATCTGGAGATATTGCATTTAGTTTGCTCATCTAAATCATTAAGATACATTGTGATTAGCTGGGCTCCCAGCATTGATCTCTGCGGTACCCCACTAGTCACAACCTGCCTTTCATAAAATGACCCGTTTATTTAAACTCTTTGTTTCCTGCCTGCCTACAAGTTTTCTGTCCATCTCAATACACTATCCCAATTCCATGCGCTTTAACTTTACATCCTAATCTTTTATGTGAGACTTTGTCAAAAGCCTTCTTAAAAGTGCAGATAAGCTATATCTATTGGCTTCCTCTTATCAACTCTACTCCACAAAGAATTCCAGTAGATTTATCAAGCATGATTTCCCTTTCATAAATCCATGCTGACTCTCCACAAGCCACTGTTTTCCAAATGTTTTGCTATAAAATCCTTGATAATGGATTCTAGAATTTTACCAACTACTGATGTCAGGCTGACTGGTCTAATAATTCCCTGTTTTTTCTCTATCTCCTTTTTAAATAATGAGGTTACATTAGCTACCCTCCAGTCTGCAGGAGCTGCTCCAGAGTCTATAGAATCTTGAAAGACGACCGCCATTGCATCCACTATTTCCAAAGCCACTTTCTTGAGGCAGATTATCAGGTCCAGGGGATTTATCAGTCTTCATTTCCATCAATTTTCCCAATACCATTTCTCTACTAATGCTGATTTCCTTTAGTTCCTCCTGCTCACAATATCCTGTGTTCCTCAACATTTCTGGTACTTTATTTGTGTCCTCCTTTGTGAAGACAGAAACTAAAATATATATTTAGTTGGTCAGCCATTTCTATATTCCCATTACAAATTCCCCAAATTTCTGATTATGAGGGACCTACATTTGTCTTCACTAACCTTGTTCTCTTCACCTACCTATAGAAAGCTTTACACTCAGGTTTTATGTTCCCTGCAAGCTTATTCTCATGCTCTGTTTTACCCTTCTTAATCAATTCCTTGATCCTCCTTTGCTGACATTTGCAACCCCCTAAGAGAAGAGCACTGGCCAAGCAAACCAAGTGCTCAAAGTCATCACGTGCTTTTTTTTTATCTCTAGCCAGGGATTTGTAAGTGGTATTTATAGAATCTGTCAATCTGTTGCCCTGAAAGGTGACCAACATCATGTTTGTCAAGTTTTAAAGTTTTGTTTGTTTTTGTCCGGTCAGTCTTTCAATGTAAAGTATCTTTAAATATTTTTGTAGTGTTTATCACAAGGATAAGGCTTGCATTGTTGGTTGTAGGCTGTGTGGCCACTTGTACACTCAGTTTAGTGGGAACATTGACTTGCACTTATGTGTACATCTCAATTGACGAGGCCAGGTAAACTGATTGGACGCTTAGATTTGCCACTCTGGCTGGCTTCCCATTGGTCCAGGGAGTCATTGAGATCAAGGTGTCCCTAGGTCATCAACAGTTCTGTCAGCAGAAAGCACTTCCACTCTGTCAATGTTCAGCTCAGATCCACCCACAGCAAGATCACAGACGTGTGCATGAGATTTCCCAGAGTCCTGTGAACAAATAATTAAAAACCATTGTGCAACTACAATTCCTTTGGATTATATCTACATAGCACTACCCCTATGGCTTTAGCATGGATAGATGCATGGTATATATGTCCTGGCTCTGATTGCTCAGATGTTGATGGTCTAATGTTCTCTAGATCTTGGTGATCATGAGGGTCTTTCCATAGACATGCTATACCTGAATGTTGGCAGATTCAACAATCAGAATATATGGCAGACTGTGTGGCTCTAAATGAGACACAAGTTAGAACTGATCAAAGTCACCATTAAGCACATTGCCTTGCTTCAGTGCTTGCTGACATCTAGGCATCATGATTAAGTGTTGTGTGGTACGTGGGTGTATAATATTTAATTCTGCCACTTCCCTCTATGCAGAAACTCGGTTTATCTCCAGTATCTCCTTCCCTAAGCTATCAATATAAAGATGGCTTGAGAGCCACATTCTGTCCCCAGCCTTGCCCCACTAATCTTGCTGACCTCTCCCAGCTTTAGCCCATCAAGATGGGGGCGATTTTAGTGGAATCGAATTAGCACAATCTATGCTGGGCATCTGGCCTCGAGCGTCTCTCCCAGTGTCAGATTTCAGACACTGTTAGCTCCGTACTAAAGTTAGGAGCCCTGATTCTTCCCAATGAGCAAAGTGCCAACGTCCAGAGGGCACCTTGGCAGTGCCCATCAGACAATACCAAGGGGGTGGAGCCTAATAGGGAATGGCACCTAGTGGGGGCAGGGCCTAATGAGGGGGGAAATTGGAGGAGGGGGTATCCTGCTGCCAATCTGTACTTTGGATCGCAAGCAGAAGGCTAGCGATCGGGGCTAAGTTTGGGGTGTGGTGGTGAGAGAGTGGTGTGGGTGTGTCAGGGCTTGGCGGTACAGGATCGGGGTCGTTAGCGATCTTGGCACTGACAACTCGCAGTACGCAGTGGCCCACTCAGCTCTATGTTATTAAGTTCTCCAGTGGGAATAGGCTCCATCCAGTGATTTACACTGGTGCACTCAGCAGTGCACAGTGTGGGAGATTCTTCTCTGAATTTACACTGCAAAAAACCAGCGTAAGAAACTCCAGTTTTCACATGAATTCAACATTTGGAAATTTTTTGGAAGAATCCCAGGCAATACCTTCAATGCATTTCCCATCACCAATCCTCCCATGCCTTTCGTCACACCAGCCGTGGAAAAACCTTAAATCACCTTTGTCTTCTCTGGAATTTTCTCCCTATATCTTTCCACTTTTCTTTACCCAGAATTGAGAAGCTTCTCCTTTTGCTCAAACAGTTTGTTAACCTTCCCAATTCCTTGAGCCGTGGCTTAGTTTCTGGTCCCTTAATCGTTTCCACTGATCTTTGTCTTCTCTTGAAAATTTCTTGGGGCATTTTGTTTAAGACAAAGATGCTTTGCAAATCCAAGTTATTGTACTGTAATGTCGGAACAGGATATATTGTTTTTTCACATTCTTCAAATAAAGTTATCTCTACAGAACAAATAAGACTATAGGCCATAGAGCATAAGATGTAGGAGCAGAAGTAGGTCAAGGAAGAAATGAAACAGAATCCTGAATACCTGTTGTGCCTGAAGTGAATATATAGAGGAAGGTTGACTTTAAGTAGATTGCAGATTTCCACGGTCTCGGCACAGGGGTGTCTGGTGCTTCTTCTACTTTATCTGCTAGGGTATTCACCCCATTGACAGTACAACTTTTTCCCATAACCCAAAGAGATATATTATTCTCTTGGATATCGGCAAGAATGTCCTCCACAACATCAATTAGATCTGCAAGTTATTAAAAAAAAACAATTTTACAGAGTTGAAAATCAGGCATCACAATCTTTAAAGAACATTATTTATTTACAAAATAATAATTGTGCACAGGCAGCAAATTTAGAATTACAGAATAATACAACAGTGAAATAGGTCACTCAGCCCGCCACATATGTGCCAGCTCTTTGATAGAGCAATAGAACTTGTCTCACTTCTCAATACTTTCTCATATCTCTGAAATATTTCTGTTTCAACAGATTATCTTTTGAAGACTTCTTTTCTAATTTGGTTTTGGAGTAGGAGTGCTGTGGCTAAGACCATCTGTAATTGCCTCTGAGAAGACAGTGATAAGTTGCCTTCTGAAATAACTGCAAACCACGTGGTATAGATACACCAAAGAGAATTCCAGAATACGTCCCTTGTGACATGGAAGGAACAAAGATATATATCGAAGTCAGAATGGTGTGTCACTTGAAGGGGACTTTGCACAGTCTGTTGCACGTCATAACAGATGCGAAAGATTGTGCATTTGAAAGATGATGTTTAAGGACTCTTGGCGAGTTGCTGTGGTGCACATTCAGATGGATCCACACTTCTGTCATTGTGGTTGTGGAGAAAATGATGTTTAATTGGTGATAGGGTTCAGATCAAGTGTTTTGTCTTGGATGGTGCTGAGATTCTTGAATGTTGTTGGTGCTGTACTTCCAACATATACCTGACTTGTGCCTTGCAGATGGTGAATAGGCTTTGGAGAATTAAGAGGAGAATTACTCATCACAGAATTCCCAGCCACTGACCTGCTCTGGTAGTCACAGTTATTTTAGGAGTGGTCCAGTTTAGTTTCTAGTCAATGGTAACCCCCACAATGTTGATAATAGGAGATTCAACAATGGTAATGATAATATCAAGAATTCTATGGTTGTACTGTCTTTTGTAATCAAATGTTACTTACCAATTAACAGCCTAAGCCCAAATGTTGTCAAGGTCTTGCTGCATGTGCACAATATCTGAGGCGTTGCAAGTGGTGCTGAACTTTTGTCCTATCTTCACTGCTCTACCATCATGACAGAAGTAGGGGCATTTGCTGCTAGATAAAGACTCTGCTGAAGAAATACTTGCATAATCTTGTTGAAATGGGCTAGGTGGCCTCCAACAACCAAAACTATCATCCTACATGCTAAGTAAGGCCCAACCAGATTAGGGTTCCTCCACCCCATTCCCAATTTCGCTAGGGTTGTTTAATGCCTTATTCACAGTGTGAGGAACTTGTGTGTATTGGAAGCTACATACATTAAACGCTGGGTCCTGTTCTTTGCACATGTTTCAGCAAAACAAAGTAAGTGACAACCATTTGCTGGTTCATCCCTCAGGGCAATACCTTGACTAATCAAACTATATTGAAACAATGCTTGGCTCAGTGTTTTGGAAGGACAGACAGAAATAAAAAGGAATGGTGTTGGATCAATGCTATAGTGAAAAACTGTATTGGAGAGAAAGATAAAGGATGAAATTTTCCAGCTGCTCTCCCACCCCAAAACCGAAAAATTCCGCCCAAGGTAAACAGATTTTTCCATGGACTGTCTCAGCCTACCACGATTCCCGTGGTGGGTGGAACATGAAAATTTGCTCCATAGAATCAGACTGGGTAGAAATAAGAAATTGTGAGGGAAAGAAGTCCACAGTAAGACAAAGTATAAGTCAGGAAATTTTGGGGGCTTATAAAGAAAGATGTGATAATAATCCTGGATGTTTTTAAATACATACAAACTGGATTAATTAAATTGGCAACAATAGTCTTGAGGGAGAGTTCAGTGAGTGCATTGGAAATTGTCTTCTGGAACAAAATGTTGTCAAACCAAGCAGCTAGCTATTTTGGATTTAATTTTTTTTAAAGTTTATTTATTAGTATCACAAGCAGGCTTACATCAACACTGCTATGTATGGGGTTAATTAATGATTTTGTACTAAAGGATTCTCTAGGGATGAATGATTGTTGCATGCTTGAATTTCAAATTCAGTTCAAGTGCAATAAACCTTAATGTTCTGGTATTAAACCCAGGTAATTACATTGGTATGTGAACATATTAAGGGATAGCAAATTTAAAGCAGAGGTGACAAGGAATTATTTCAGTCAAAGGATCATGAAGCTGTGAAACTCTTTACCCCAGCAACAGTGGATGCTGAACACTAAACAAATTTAAGGAGGCGATAGATAGATTTTTCATTAGTACAATGAAGAAGGGTTATGGGGAACAGGCAGGAAGGTGGAGATGAGGCCGAGATGAGATCAGCCATGATCGTCATGAACAGAGCAGCAAACTCTAGCTGTGACCGTCATACTTGATTCTGCATTCTCTCATTTCCTTCTCTGTGAACAGTATGCTCTGTCTGTAAGAAACAATACTTTTCACTGTATGCTAATACACGTGACAATAATAAATCATATCAAATTATTGCTAACCTGCCATCCCACCTTCAAAGGTTTATGCATAATGTAGCTCTCCACCAGTTAACTATTTTTACACTTATGTGTAGATGTCCCCAGTTATTAATTCCATGTAATTCTTAATTTTTCTGTAATTCCTCCTCAGGGTGGCACAATGGTTAGCACTGATGCCCCACAGTGCCAGGTACCTGGGTTCAATTCCCGACTTGAGTCACTGTCTGCAAAGAGTCTGCACGTTCTCCCTCTAGGTTTCCTCTGGGTGCTCCAGCTTCTTCCCACATGCCCGAAAGATGTGCCAGTTGGTACACTGGCCATGCTAAATTTTCCTTCAGGGTACCTGAACAGGCGCCGGAGTTAGTGAATAGGGGATTTTCACATTAAAGTGTTGATGTAACCCTACCTATGACATGAATAAATAAACTTTAAACTTAAAAACTTGCCCACTATTTGGTGTCCTATAGGATACAACAGTTGTGCAATAATTCCTCTACCTTATTTCTTAACTTTCAGTCTTTGACTCTTCAACTTCATTACCTTTTTAAACTGCTCTAATGGTTTTTTTTTCTATTGTCATACTTTTTTTAACTTTGCTATCTTTCCTGAATATTTTATATCCAGGACATTAAGTTCCCAATCTGCCCCTTACTATTGTAGATATTCTTCCACTTGCTGCGTAAAGCTGCTCCCAATGACTCAATTGATTTTTTAATCAAGAAATCAAGAATTCTATGGAACAAAGTTCATTGCACGAGCAAAATAGCAGAGTTAGGTGTGAGTTACAGTCAATACCTGCACTGAGAAGGTCAAAAAGAGGTGCACAGTAATTTTCCAAGACCTGATTTAGTATCCGATTGCAAACCCATCAGTTTTTGAACAGAAAGATAAGAAGTGCATAGATTTGTTTGGATGACACACAACTGATACCTATTTGCCCTCGACAGCACCCACCCACTCACATGTATACTTGTTTAAGGCGGAGAAAGATGAATTTTGTGACTTCAATCAAGAGTATTAGCACTAAAGAAAAGGTGTTGCCCATTTTTTAACCCAATTATCACTTTGGAAATTACTGAAAATTCCACGCTGCATGAAAAAATGGTTTTCCTTAACTTCTCCAATAATGTACCTCAGTTCTAACTTAGAAGAGCACATTTTACTGCACAAATGCAGTTACAAGTGGTGTACCTCAAGGATCTGTTTTGGGGCCACTGCTGTTTGTCATTTTTATAAATGAC
Source organism: Sphyrna mokarran (assembly GCA_024679065.1). Classification (NCBI taxonomy): domain Eukaryota; kingdom Metazoa; phylum Chordata; class Chondrichthyes; order Carcharhiniformes; family Carcharhinidae; genus Sphyrna; species Sphyrna mokarran. The sequence goes on from JAGIQG010000006.1 coordinate 84,479,182, forward strand.
CTAGGTGAGGGTGTAGAGGGTTGGATTAGTAAATTTGCTGACGATACCAAAGTGGGGGGAGTTGTAGACAGCGAGGATGGATGTTACAGTTTGCAGAGGGACATAGATAGGTTGCAGAGCTGGGCCGTGAGGTGGCAAATGGAATTCAATACGGATAAGTGTGAGGTGATTCACTTTGGTAGGAATAACAGGCATATGAAATATAGGGCTAATGGAAGGACCATTAATAGTGTTGTCGAGCAGAGGGATCTTGGGGTACAAGTACATAGCTCTTTGAAAGTTGGCAACCAGGTTGATAAAGTTGTTAAGAAGGCGTACGGTGTGTTAGCTTTTATTGGTAGAGGGATTGAATTTAGGAGCCGTGAGGTTATGTTACAACTGTACAAAACTCTTGTGCGGCCGCACTTGGAGTATTGCGTACAGTTCTGGTCGCCGCATTACAAGAAAGATGTGGAAGCATTGGAAAGGGTGCAGAGGAGGTTTACCAGGATGTTGCCTGGTATGGTGGGAAGGCCTTATGAGGAAAGGCTGAGGGACCTGAGGTTATTTTCATTAGAGAGAAGAAGGTTACGCGGTGACCTAATTGAGGCGTATAAGATGATCAAAGGACTGGATAGGGTGGATAGTGAGAGCCTTTTTCCTCGGATGGTGATGACCAACACGAGGGGACATAACTTTAAATTAAGAGGTGGTAGTTATAGGACGGATGTCAGAGGCAGGTTCTTTACACAGAGGGTGGTGAGAGCGTGGAATGCCCTGCCTGTAGCAGTTGTGGACTCGCCTACTTTGGGGGCATTCAAATGTTCGGTGGATAGGCATATGGATGATATTGGAATAGTTTAGGTTAGAGGGTCCACTGGCCGGTGCAACATCGAGGGCCGAAGGGCCTGTACTGCGCTGTAATGTTCTATGTTCTAAATGTTACAACATCACTTAATTTTATGTATGCACTAGTGAGTTTGTTCAAAACAGTTTTTGTATTGTGACAATACAATGTGACTGTCGTGCAACCACAATCTACCCTGAAGTAAAGCCAAGTAATTGACGATTCAATAAAACCAACTTCACATAAACCTGTTTTTTTGGATTATATGAAAAAAATCACCCACCACGTCTCAGCCGACCACCCACCCCATTTTAATTTCAGTGAGCTTTACCTTTGTGAGGCCCATCTCCCAGCCATCCAGATCTGGTCACACAGGAGGGCATTTAAACTGATGTTTAAATAGTTTAATTGAGGAGAGGCTTTTGCTGTGGATGCCAAATGAATTGAATTTTAAAATCTGTATATCTTTGGGAAAGGGAAAGTTCATTGCTTTAAACAATACTTCATTCAATTCCAGACGGAGGGGAGGGAAACACAGAATTAAATCTCATGGTTCAGCAAAGAAAGAAACCAGCACATGAAACCAAACACTATTCACACATCAGACATAAAATACTTTGAACGATCTGTGTGCTATACTGTATTAAGAACATAAGAAATAGGAGCAGGGATATGCTATTAAGCTCTTGAGTCTGTATTGTTTTGATGACATGTAAATCTCTTTTCCTTCTGTGATTCAATCATTTAATTGAGGCTGTAACAAAAACAAATTGTGCACTTACATGAAACCATTCCAAAGACAAAAAAAAACAAACTATGAAATAAAATTTGATTAAATACATGGCTGGTCCATCAGCATCTAGATGTGGGAAAAATGAATATTCTAACTGCATATTTTTCCACTGAAACTAATGAAAGTTTCACACCCAAAAAATATTTTTTTTTGCTATTACTGCTGATTGATCCACAATTTTACAAATGCATTTTGTGCTTTTATTCCATTTCTGGGTAAACTAGTCATAGTACAGATATTTATTTTCTGATATAAACTTACCCTCTTGCCTTGTACAAACTTAAATTTGTGTATCAAGTAATAACTTCATAAACAATATAAACCTCTAACAGAAGGTGATTATCAAATATTAAGCTAAGATAAATGAAGGCCAAATCATTCTTACAGGTTAGCTGAATATCAAAAGTAAATTTAGATACAAAGCAGCTGTGATTTTTTTGTTAACTTGTAATTTTTTGGGTGAGGTTTTTGCTACTTATTCCTCATTCTCTCCTTTTCTTTCCCAAAGACACTGCTTACACTTGCCTTTTCATATCTTGCCCAAGTGGCTGCCTTTCACATGTATATGTTGACAGCAATTTAACTGTGCCAAACTCGATCCTGCACTTTACCAATCTCTGCATAAATCTACTCTTCCAATGAGATCATTGCATAGCTATGAATAGTAAGAAATACTCCATGATATTTAGGAGTAAGAGATCAACGTTAATCCTGTCCAACCAGCTCCATTGACATCAGTTGAATCAGAACAGAATGAAAATAAAACTCCAGGAGCTTCTATTCTACATAATTCTGTTCTGAAAATACTGTCACACTGGACTCGAAATGGGAACTCTATTTCTCTTTCCACAGATATTGCCACACCTGCTGAGTTTTTACAGCACTTTCTGATTTATCAGTATCTACGGACCTTGTTATACTCAATACATGTCTTGATTTGATTTATTGTCACATGTATTGTGAAAAGTATTGTTTCTTGCATGCCAAATGGACAAAGCATACTGTTCATAGAGAGGGAAAGGAGAGTGCAGAATGTAGTGTTACAGTTATTGCTAGGGTGTAGAGAAAGATCAACATAATATCAAAACTTCACTGGCTGCAGGGAAGAAGCTGTTCTTGAGTCAGTTGTTACGTTTTCAAAAATTTGTATCTTTTTCCCAAAGGAACAAGGTGGAAGAGAGAATGTCCGGGGTGCATGGTGTCCTTAATTATGCTGGCTGCTTTTCCGTGGCAGTAGGAGAAGACAGTTCAATGGGTGGAGGCTGTTTTGAGCGATGGGCTGGGCTTTCTTAAAGATAGTATCGGCATGGGGGAACTAGGACAGGTTGTTGATGATCTGGTCACCAAGAAGTTTGAAGCTGTCAACCATTTCCACTTTGTCTCCGATGCTGTGGACAGGGGCATTTATTCCACTACACTTCCTGAAGTCAATTACTATCTTCTTCATTTTGTTGACTTTAAGGCAGAGATTTTTGTTGTCACATCAGTTCACCAGATTCTCTACCTTTTTCCTGTACTGTGTCTCGCCATTGTTTGAAATCTGACCCATTACGATGGAGTCATCAACCAACTTGAAAATTAAGTTGGAGGGGAATTTGGCCACACAGTCATAGGTGTATAAGGAATATTTTAAAGGACTGAAGACACACTCTCATGATCGTGGAGGAGGTGTTGTTGCCTACCCTTACAGATTGCGGTCTGTAGGTTAGTAAGTTCAGGATCTAGTCGTAGAGCGAGGAGCCGAACCCCAGGCCACAGAGTTTGGAGATGAGTTTTGTAAGTATAATGGTGTTGAAGGCTGAACTGTAGTTGATAAATAGAAATCTCACAAAGATGTCTTTGTTGTCTAGGTTTTCCAGGGTTGAGTGCAGGATCAGGGAGATGGTGTCTGCTGTTGACCTGTTGCGGCAATAACGAACTATAGTGGATCCAGGCAATCTGGGAAGCCAGAATTGATTCATACTTTGACTAAGCTTTTGAAGCACTTCATAATGATGGATGTCAGAGCTACCGGACATCTAATTTTACAAAAGAATAAACAAAACCTTGAATCCACATTAACCCAATCCTCTAAAAGCTTTCCAGTATTTAGCATGAAGAAGAAGAAATCACTTGCTGCCTCTGCTTGTGAGAATGTACAAAATGTTATAGATCTGCATCAGACATTGCTTTAGTTTTTATATAAAATTACAGCATGATTTTGTTTAACAGGGGTCGTATAAAAAAAAATCACTAAAGACTGTTAGCATATTTGCTTGTTACTTTGGCAATGTTTTGTCCTTTATTTGGCAGCATATCCATGCAGCATTAATCGAAGAACAAATCTGCTGGAAGCACAACAACACTGAATTGTCTTTCATTTACAGTCTGAAATGAGTAGAATTGAAACTAAGCAAAGCTTCCAATGACTAGCAGCACTGTCATTCTATCGAGTTTGTATCAAGTTGTCAGCAGCATTACTGAAATCTACAGAAAAATATTCAATGTTTGAAAAGGCAGCATTTACTACAATAAATGAATAATAATTACAATTGCACAGGTACAATTTAGGAATGAAGCCAGCGGAGGCAGATGACATAATAGCAGGTCAATAGTTTTCTAAAAAAAAGAATGCCATCTTTAACAAATGATATGTTGATTTTAGAGAAAAGGAAACACTTTTGGTTTAGACGTCTTATTCAAATATTACATACACAAATCTTAGCAGGTCTGACAGCATTTGTGGACAGAGAACAAAGCCATTGTTCTGAGTCAATTTCAGTTTCTTCCTGGCTTGAAATGTTGACTCTATTCTCGCTTCACAGCTGCTGTCAGATCTGCTGAGATTTTCCAGCATCTTCTGGATTTATTTAGATTCCAGCATCCGCAGTATTTTGCTTTTCACTATTCAAACATCACATATTTCTAATTTCCACATGGGCATAATATTTTACAGGTAACAAAAGCAGAACATATACTTATATCAATGGAAACTTAGAAGAAAATAAACAGATTTATTGTATATTAAACATATTACTTTTTGTTGAATACAAAATGGTTGATTTGTTTGCCAATGATCACTCCATTTCAAAGTAAATAATGGTGTGAAGCACTTTAAAATATTTTGTTGTATTAAATATTTTGAACAATTATAAATATTACACAATGCTTTAGGGCACAGAAAGTTCTTCGGGGACTATAGCAGCATCATATACTGAACTTAATTTATTTTGAATTGCCAAATAACAGATGTTAATTCTATTTAGAAACCTCTAACATCAAAATCAAATAAAGGTAATCAGAGAATGACCTGGTTAAACTGAACTTGCATGCTTTTTTAAAAAAATTTAGATGACCACTCTATCCTCAATTAATCCACAGTGAAATCTGTAGGGTCATTAATTTGTGACTGGGTAGGTGAGATTTTCCTCTTTGTTCCATTGGATCCCCAGGCTTTTAGTTATGATTTGGGAATTACAGCCCATTACCACAGCAGGAGATTGTTAGAGAGAAAGGGCCATTAACAAAACAAAACCTATCAGAAATGAGAAGCTTTTTTTTTCCCTTCTCCACATGGTGCTTGCTGGTGGCAGGAGGTAACATGCTGCTTGCTGGCAGCAGGATCTTATACTCCCACTGTTGTCAATGAGGTTTCCCACTGAACACAACCCTCACCACTGAGAAGTCCATGGTGGGGATGCACCATCGACAGGACCATAAGATCATTCCTATGTAAATGCTAGCAAGATTTTGATGATTATATTCAAATAGCAACGAAGGTGCTCAGAGACAAGCTGAACTAATACAGTTTATGTACAAATGATACAAGCATAAACAAAATGTGTAAAAGTAACATTTGGCAATTTAAAAACTATAAACAAATTTTAAATTAAAAACAGATATAACTATCATAACAATTATGAATGGGGAATTTAATGTGGAGACTAATGTAATTTAAAACAGAAATAGATAACTTTTTAAAAAAGGATTTTGGGACAAAGTATATAAATGAAATTAGAATGAATTATTTCATTTGAGGAGCCATCACACTGGCATTGAAACAATGCCTTCCTTCAAGGCTGTAATTTGTGTCTTTTACTTGACATTATAATTTGGGATGAATTGGCTGAAAAGCTGGTGGAAGTATATAGTAGCTTTCAAGTGAGTCAAATATAAATTTGAAAAGTAAAGATTTACTGGTTTGGGGAGAGAGCAAGGAACTGAAATTAATTGAATAGATTTTTTAAAACTATACAGTCACGGGAGATTGAATAATCTTTCTTTGAGCTGCAAATTTCTATGATTCTAGATCAGTGGACAAAGTTTTCCAGTCTTGTAAGTTGGCAAATGGGAATCCCAATGTGCTGTAGGATGGGGAGTCAGTCAAAAATTGGGATACCCACAGCCAGCAGCAACCAATAATTATGCAAATCACTAATTCCAATTAGCAGGTTTCATCAGCTCTCTGCCTTGCACCCGCCACCCAGCAGGAGCGACACCGGGAGGGCTTTGGTATTGCTAATCACAAGAAAGGATATGGTGTGTTGGACCTCAAAGGTCCAGGAGAGCATCATCAATCCCTCATGAAAGAGGGCATCCTTGTTCCCTTCCCTCCCCTCCCTTATTATTCAATTCACAGATCACCCATCCTACACCACACATTCCATTCTTCGAACTTGATAATACATTTTGACATGTCTATGGAGCTAGTGTTGACCTGCGATTCCTCTCCTTTAGGCATTGGTGCGGTGTTGACCCACGGGATGCACGACAGAGCTGACAGTATGTCTCAAGAACTCTATCAGGGGCCGGAAAAGGCTACTGACAAATTAAGAAAAAAAGGCTGTCAAAAGGCATCAAGAAATTTCACCAGTACGTATATGGTAAACACTTCACCATCATTTCTGATCACAAGCAGCCCTTTGGTTTTTCTAAAGACAAGGGTATTCTGCCAATTATCTTGGCAAGGATTCAGTGTTGGGTGTTAATTCTATCTGCCCACAAATATACATTCAAGCACCAACCTGTGAATGCAGATGCACCTAGCCACCTGTCTTTACAGGAAAGTTTACAGCTGCTGAGTGTCATAGAAAATTGTCATATGGTTTAATTTTTTGGACACTTTGTCAGTCTAAACAAAGCAAATCAGGTACTGGATCAGTTTAGGACAAAGTTTGTTTGGACAAAGTGTCAGAAGATTTAGAGAGAAAAACTGTTTGTTTCTCTGGGGAGAAACATGCTGGTTTTCAGCCAGAATCTGACACTGCTATTTTTTGGGAAATTGTAAAGATATTGTTGATTTGGCATTGCACAAATTATCTTCTTGTTCTTGTACTGAGATCTTTCCAATCTTTTATTTCTAGTTTTAATAAATATTTTATTTTCTATGTTAAAAATTCATCAGCACTCCTTTGAATGTGTTCAGAAACTTTCCTCCACGGTTTCTAAAACTAACAAGGTTAGGATCTACTAAGTCAAGTTAAATCTACGATCTAGGTTGACCAATGTTGGCATCAGCTGTACAAAAATTTATATTTCTCTACAGACATATAAAAGAAAGTAAAAGATATAAATTTCTAAATCATGTGAAGAACATATGGACAGGAGGAAATCAATCATCCCTTCAAGCCCGCTCTGTCTTTTAGTTACATCAGGTTGATTTGAATCCTAAGTCCACCTACTGCCTTATTTCTGAAACTTTTAGTACTCTGGACTAGTAAAAATGTATTGACTGCGTTTTGAAAATTTCAATTAAATCAAGTCTTAAAAGCTTTCTGGGAAATAAAGGTCACAATTCTTCCAAAAAGTACTGAATTGGCAGGAATATTGTTCTAAATCCCAATTTATCTCTCTGACAGTTCTGCAACTCTGCATGCACAGTGGCTACGATCTGTCAGCCTCCCTATTTGCTGGCCAGCTCATTCGCTGGTGAACCTGGGACCTCCTGCAATGTTGCCCCTCTAGCATCCCCTCCTCCCCCACAGCCCGACTGCAGTCCCCACAACAATTCCCTGGCTAGCCTTGATCTCCCCAACCCATCTCAGAGCAGTCCAGTGTCCAGCCCATTCCTCCAGCAGTGGTGATCCCCCCCTCCCCAGCTCACCCCAGTTGCTGGCCTCCCTCCAATCCATTTGCCATGAGAGTGGCAGCAAAACCCTCCCCACCTCCACTGTTTGCCCTTAAGCTCTACCCCCTTGGCACTACCCAATGCCCAATGGGCAATGCAAGGTGCCTCCTGGGCATGAATATTTCACTCCTTGAGCAGTGCCAGGGGCATAGGCTGACACTGCCAGGGTGCCCATGCCCAGGGGTCACCACCGTCCCTGAAAGACCCCAATTGCCCCCTTCATTCCAGCAGGATTGCCAGCTAGTTTCCTGAATGTGGGGATCTGGTGTAAACCCCACCGGAATGAAGTACTCTTGGCTGGGTGGGAGATTTCAATCAAGACTTGAAAGTTTCCGATAATGAACTGCTAAACATATTTAAAATCCATTTAAAATGGATTTCCGCTGGTTTCCAGTACTTCGAGTCTGCTCCACCATTTAGTTTGATCACGGCTGATCATTGAATTCAATTCCCTGATTCCCCTCTTCCTCCCATATCCCATCATCCCTTTAGCTCAAAGAGTTGTATCTAATTTCTTCTTGGAATCAGACAATGTTTTGGCCTCAACTACAGTGGTGGTAGTGAATTCCACACATTCACCAGCCTCTGGGTGAAGAAATTTCTCCTCAGCTCAGTTTCTCCGCAAACTTTGACCCCCAGTTCTGGACACTCCCAACATTGGGAATGTTCTTACATACTTCAAGGCTTTTCACCGATTCATCCAGACCAGAATAGTGCATATTGATACAGAAACATCCAACAGAAGCACCAAGGCCAATTCAACTTTTGAGGAAGCCAGGAACAAGAAAGGCATCAGCCTGCAGATCGAGCTCAAAGTATAGAGAGCTGTTGATCTGATAACCCTGCTCTGTGTCTATGAAACACAAATATTCCCGTAAAGTAAATTCTATGCAACACTAACACAATGTCAAACTAAACAACAGAATCACTTTCACCTCAGCTACTTGAGATAACTAATGAAGATCAGATGGTAAGGCAAGATTCCTGACATTGAAGCTCTTAAAACAAAAGCAAAAATACACCAGAAGGAGATGCCTTCATTATGAAGGCATAGCAATACTGATTTGATCATGTGGTGGAAGTTTCTGAAGTCTCCCTGATAGAAAATCTTTTATAGGACATTGATAACTGGGAAGCAATCTCATGGGCAGCAAACGGGAAAAAAATAAAAACAGAAACTGCTGGATTAACTCAGCAGGTCTGTCAACATCTGTGGAGAGAGAAACACGGTTAACGTAGAAATATTATTTTGCTTTTATAGAAGCAATATAAAACTGTTTAAAAATGACTCTGAAACAATGTAAATTAGACATCCTCGTGTGGGGTCAACTTCCTCAGGTGGAGAATTTCCAAAAAAGCATCTCCAACACTTGTGGCCCAACTGCTGCTGATGAAATCTCATTGAAAAAACATCAGGATCACCAATCTGGACAAAAAATGCCCTCGCCAGTCCTAAAGAAACTGACTGCAGGAAACAGGATGATGCTTTGACTGTCTTCTTCAATGTTTAACAACAAGCAAAGGAAAGAGGACTAGTTTGATTTAAAGAGTTTTGGATTCAAGCCTTAGTCAAGGGACATGATCATATAATGTATGATACCTCAGCACAATGCTGAGATACTGCTACATGGATGAGAAGCCTTATGTTAGAACAGGTTGTTCCTGTTTCTCAGCTCAGGTAGATGTTAAAGTTTCAATGGCAACATGCAAAGGAAGTACAGTAAGAAGTCTGACAACACCCATTTTAAATCCAACCAATTTATTTGATAGTAAACTCTGGTCTCCTGGAAACCAGAACACCTCACTCGCCTGATGAAGGCCATAGAGTCGAAAGCTTGCAAGAAGTTGTCAGACTTCTTACTGTGTTTACCCAAGTCTAATGCCGGTATCTCTACACCATAACATACAAAGAAAAGCAGAGATCTCCCCAGTATCCTGGCTAGCATTCATACCTCATCCAACACAAGGCATGATATGGTCATTGACTAGATGCTGGACAGATTAGCTACTGCATGCTCTATATTAATACAGTGACTGAACTGAAGTACTTCACTAACTGGCAACTATGTTGCACAGTGGTTAGCACTGCTGTCTCCCAGCACCAGGGATCTGGGTTCGATTCCCGGCTTGGGTCACTTCTGTGCAAAGTCTGCATGTTCTTCCCACGTGTATGTGGTGTTTCCTCCGGATTCTCCAGTTTTCTCCCAGTTTGAAAGAGGTGTTGGTTAGATGCATTGGCCAGTGCACTGACAGGCATCACAGTGTGGCAGTTAGGAGACTTTCATAGTAACTTCACTGCAGTGTTAATGTGAGAACACTTGTGCCATTAATAAATAAACTTTAAAGAACTTTAAACTGTCAACAACTTTGGGGCCATTCTGAGGAGGGGAGAGGGGCTAGAAAGGGACAAAAAAATCCTCCCTTGTGCGCTGAGGATGAGTCATCCTGACTCGAAACTTTGGCTCTACCGACACAGATGCCATCACCTCATGTGAGAACACCATCTACCAGGTACACGGTACATACTTTTGCAACTTCGCCAATGTACCTGATACGCTACAGGAAAGGATGTCGTAGTACATTGAGAAGACCACGAAGACACTACAACAATGGATGAATGAACACCACTCAACAGTCACCAGGCAACACTGCTCTCTTCCTGTTGGGGAACACTTCAGTGGCATCCAGCCTCTGATCTTCAGGTAAGTATTCTCCAAGGCGGCCTTCACGACACACGACAGCACAGAGTCGCTGAGCAGAGACTGATAGCCAAGTTCCGCACATAAGGACATCCTCAACCAGGATCGTGGGTTCATGTCACACTATCTGCAACTGCCATGATTTGCTTGAACTTGCAAAATCTCACTAACTGTTCTGTCTGGAAACAGTACACATCTCTTTAACCTGTGCTTAATGCTCTCTCCACTCACATAGTCGGCACCTTTAAGACTTGATTACCTGTAAAGATTCCAATCATTACTCTGTAAACTAAGTTTATATCTTTATGCGCCCTGTTTGTGAGCTGAATTCCCACTCACCTAAGGAAGAAGCAATTCTCCCAAGGCTTTGCTACCAAATAAACTTGTTGGATTTTAACCCGGGTGTTGTCAGACTTCTTTGCTCTATTCTCTCCCCGCAAGACGCTGTCAGACCCGCAGAGATTTTGCAGCATTTTCTCTTTCGGGTGTCAGCATCCGCAGTGATTTACTTTTACATTGAAGTGAAATGCTTCCTTACCTGCGCCCACGACCAGGGTCTTGGCCCCGGAGCTGGCCAGGCAATGCAAGAGGGAGCGTGTGCGGAGGTTGGTGTTGAGGAAAGCCACGGTGCAGCCCAGCTTGGACAAGCCGAACCAGACGCAGACGAAGTCGGGCTCGTTGCTCATGAGCAGCGCCACCGTGTCCCCCGCCCTGAGACCGGGCTGCCGCTCCAGGAAGACCCGAGCCACCCGGTTGCTGCGAGCATCCACGTCGCGGTAAGTGTACGGGCGGCCCTCGAACAGCAGGAAGGTCTTGTGCGGGTTGTCTTCCACCCGCTGCGCGAAGCGGTCCAGCACCGTCAGCACCCGCTTAGTGAGATAAACTTTCAACAACTTCATGGCGAACTTGCCGGCTCTGAGCATGAAGCGGATATCTTCACGCAGAGAGGGAAAGCTGAGATCCAGGAGGAACAACGAGGCGATTGCTCCTGCCACTGCTGCTGCTGCCACAGACAACATTCCCCCCAACTCTTGTCTGCTCCAAAATATTAGCAATGCCCGGATAGATTTAACACCCAGTCGATTAATCTCCTTGCACTTGTTTTCCCCCTTTGGGCGCTGGGTCTCACTTAAACCCTCTTCACCACTTTCAGCGTGGAAATGATTTATTTTCTCTCCGAGTCCTGAAAGATAACGACAAAGGACAAGTGCAGTGACCACACACTGAATATGAAATGCCTCCCAGCACCAAATAAGGCGGGACATCCTGAACTGCCTTGAGCAATGAATGTTCAACCTCTATTTAACATTGTCAAACTATCTGGAGTTATGCCACGGAACCACGTTGAAGTGAGTTCTTTCAAAGGTGTCACACAAAAGTCTTCAGGATGTGGCCAATCTGGCTTGCTTCAATTGGAGAATAGGCTGGAAATGTTTGCCTTCCAAATGTGGTGTGCATTGGTTGTGTAGGGTGCGTCCTGCATATCTGATGGAGTTGGCAGAGTGTCTTGGCCTTTTTCATTGAAATTCAATCAATGAATGCCAATGCTAATAAAGTAGGACTTCCTTTTATATAATGACTTCCACCACCTCAGGACAACTCAAAGCATTTGAAAACAGGGCACAGACGAACAACACCTCCTCGTTGCTGGAAGAGCTACCACACAAAGGAAGGAAGCATTTGAGGTAAGCAGGAGGTCCTACCTCTATTGGTACCAGGGCTGATAGATGAGGTATCATTGACTACAGTGACAAAGGCAGACTTCATTGAAAATGCCAGCTGGACACCAAATACTGTGTTTGAGCATCCTCCAGTCTCTCTTTCCACTTAACTTTCTCAATCACTCAGTTGCAAACTCAGCATGACAAACTCATGATGAGCTTTGCCTCCTTTTTTTCAAGAATCTTCAGGTAACTTGAAACTTGCTGTCACACAGACTGAAAGCAAGAACACCTCAAAGATATAGTGTTACTTCCTCTGACATTTCCAACATTAGCAGAAAATGAGCACCACACGTAGTATGGAAAATGAGTTAGGAGGGTCTTATCCAGGTGATACACTGATTCAGGGAAGAAGGAGCAAATGTTGTGGATGGGACAGCCCAGGAAACAGGCAACTGGAAGGCAAACTCACGTTATAAAATGTCAAAAATTCTGGAGACATATTACAGTTGAAAATGATTAAAGCTTTTCTTCTGGTAAATAGGACCTTATTTCCCTACTTCATGCAAGCATGAACTGCAGACAAACTGATGTTACCAATAGACCCAGCAACAAGGCCAAGAAGTTCACAACTGCAGTGTCCTTGTCTGCAACAGGCAATGTTATACTAACTATGATAGTTGACTGCAGGATGTGATAAAATTTGATTATAGGTCCCTGGAGACATGCAATTCATTAAAGATAGATATGTTAACCTCAGCCTATAAACCTTGTTAAGCACTTTTTATTTGCTTTTATTGTAGCCATAATGATATTTTCTCCTTCTTCCTGTAGCTGTTGTTTCTAAACCTCTTGCCAGGTTGGACTCCCATGAAGAAAAGATTGTATTGCCAGAAATCCCTTAAAATCTTAGAATGTTATATGACATTTGAAATCATTTTATGTAGCAAAAACTGTACTGTAATTCAGGCAACAATATCCCGAATTATTCACTTCTTTTAGTTAAGAGCAGACAGGAATCCATTAAGAATCTGCAAGAGTGGCATGTTGGCACAGTGATTAGCACTGCTGCCTCACAGTGCCAGGAATTCAGATTCAATCATGGCCTTGGGCCACTGTCTGTGTTGAGTTAGCATGTTTTCCCTGTATCTGCATGGGTTTCTTGCAGGTGTTTCGCTTTCCTTCCACACTCCAAAGGTTTGCGGGTTTGGTTAATTGGCCATGCTAAATTGCCCCTTAGTGTCAGAGAGATTAACAGGGTAAATACAGCGAGTTACAGGAATAGGGCATGCATGGCATGCATGCATTAACCAACTGGTTAATGTTGTTGGTGCAAGCTCGATGGCAAAATGTCCTTTCTGCACTGCAGGGGTTCTATAATTCCATTTAATAATTGTGGGTAATCTCCATGTTACTTACAATGGCTTGTAGCTGGGAAAGGAACTTTAGGCAGCAACATGGGCAAATGAACATACATTCAATAGGACCTTGCTGACATTGAGCAATGGTTTTAATCACCTAGATTGAAACCTTCACAAAATTCCAATGGATGAACATTGTTGTTTCAATGTAATTTTGATCCCTCCACTACCCCATATTTAGGCACAAATAGAGTGACAGTAAGACAATAATTAGCCGTACCACCTTGCCATTTGTCTAAATTGCTTCCTGCTATCTGACTGCCTATCATTTTTTTTTAAGAGCAACACAGCACGGGAAACAGGCCCTTCGGCCCAACGAGCCCGCGCCGCCGTCATAACTATATAGTAGCAATTCCATTATCCTATTATAAATTTAGGTTATTCCTAATATGGAAGACTCTCACTATAGGGACAATTTGTTTCCCAATCAGCCTAAGAGCGAATTTTTGGGTTGTGGGAGGAAACCGGAGCGCCCGGAGAAAACCCACGCAACCACGGGGAGAACGCGCAAACTCCCGCAGACACCGGCCAATTCCAAGTGTCTGCACAGCCACATCGATAGTCTCTGAGCTGTCATGGTGCCCTTCAGATGGTCCACATAAAGCACTCATTTACGACATGAAGTACCAGGCAACCCATGAATCAACATCCAAGAGCTGTCCTCGCACCACCTGCCGAATGCATGCTCATTGTTGGTCAAGTATGGACCGAATTACCTGTGGAAAAAAAGCCGTAGTTAAACAGTCCTACTATATCCCTCTATCTGCATACCGCTCATATGGCTGTCCAAGAGACCCTTAAACAGCCCTAGCGTGCCTGCTCCCACCACCTTACTCGGCAGTGCATTCCACACCCCCACTACCCTTTGTGTGAAAAACTGCCCTCTAATATTCGTCTTATACATAGCCCCCCTCACCCTATGGCCATGACCCCTCGTCCTATCCATTTCTGAAGGTGGAAAAAGTTTACCTCCATTTACTCTATCTATACCCCTTATAATCTTATACACCTCTATGAGATCCCCTCTAAGCCGACGTCTTTCAAGGGAAAACAACCCCAGTCTATTTAATCGTTCCTCATAAGACAGTCCTTCCATACCAGGCAGCATCCTGGTAAACCTCCTCTGCACTCTCTCCAAGGACTCCACATCCTTCCGATAGTACGGCGACCAGAACTGGACGCAGTATTCCAAGTGAGGCCTAACCAACGTTCTATACAACTGCAACATCAAACTCCTACTCTTGTATTCTATACCCTTTTCTATGAAAGCTAACATACTATACGCCTTCTTTATCACCTTCTCCACCTGTGAGGACACCTTCAGAGACTTGTGAACCTGCACCCCCAAGTCTCTCTGCGTCTCTATGCTCCGTATAGTTTTATCTTTTATCCTATAACTCTCTTCTACATTTTTCCGGCCAAAATGCATCACCTCGCATTTATCCGGATTAAATTCCATTTGCCATCTATCTGCCCAGTCTACACTATCGTTCCTTTTGTATTGCCTGACACTGCTCCTCTGTACCCGCCAATCCAAGCATCTTGGTGTCATCAGCAAATTTGCTGATCTCACCACCTACCCCTACTTCCAAGTCGTTTATGTAGACCACAAATAGAAGAGGACCTAGTACTGAGCCTTGTGGCACTCCACTAGTGACAGGCTTCCAGCCGGAAAAAGAGCCTTCCACTACTACCCTCTGTCTCCTCCTCCCGAGCCAGTTCTCGACCCATCTACATACCCGACCCTGTATCCCATGCGCCTTCACCTTCTCTATCAGTCTACCATGAGGAACCTTGTCAAACGCCTTACTGAAATCCATGTAGACGACATCAACAGCCTGCCCTTCATCAACTGTTTTTGTCACTTCTTCAAAAAATTCCACTAGATTTGTAAGACAAGACCTCCCCTTGACGAAGGTTAAACAAATGCAGTGTTCTGCATTTGCCTGACGAAGACACAAGAGTGTTGAAAGCTCGCAATTTTACTATCAAATAAATCGGTTGGATTTAAAATTGGTGTTGCTAAATTCTTACTGAGTTCTTAACACCCCAGTCCAACGCTGGTATCTTTATATCATCACTGGTGTGTATCAGTGGTGCGTATCACTGCCTCTAGTTCTTCCTGTAAACCTGTTTCTCTGTGCATTATTACCTGAGGAAAGAACGCCATTAACAATCTCAGCTAATAGAGGAGTCATAGGAAGGGAAGCGTGGTGATCAGTAATGTAATGGGAAATATTCAAAGGAGTAGAAGATGGGTCCCATGAACAAGATGAACTTGGAAGAGCATAAGAAGGGAAATTAGAGAAAGATAACAACTTCAGGGCAAGGATGAGGGAAGCCTAAGAAGAAGAATGATCAGTGTACTAGTGCTTGGAAACCAGAAGATTTACAAACAGGCTGAATAAGGGGAGAAATATTACCTCCTCCCATCTTCAGTGGCAAAGATAACAATTATCTCCCAGAATACAACAGATTAATTTATGTCACGTGAGATTCCATTGTAATTTGACATGTATCCAGGGAAGAATATAAAAGCAGTAAATATGGGAGATTATTTTCAACTTGGGCACCCGGACATTATCCTGATGAAATAGATGGTCCCCAAATTTTTTTGAACAGAATGAAATTTGAAAAGGATGGGTAATTCAATCTGCCAGGTTAATATTCAGATGGCAAAATTCAAAATTCCCTCTGTTAAATCACAAATTTCAGGACTGAAAGTTACTGGGATAAAATGAAGCTTCAATCAAACATCCCAAACATAGATGTTACAAAGCATTCCAATTGCAGCAATTTGTGAATAAGAGCAGGCTTCATCATAATGTTAGCTGGTTCATTGAGATAAAATGGGGCTAAGCACCTGCCCCATTGCAATATTTAATTGGGAATCTGGCCTTCAGGTGGCAAATTGGCTGGCCGTCCCTTATCCAGCCTCCTTTAAACTCAGAGTTGGATGAACTAGGATTCGGTTTTAGAGTTTTAGTTTTAACATAGCCAATCCTAACTAATCAGTTTTTGGGAGTTGAGGTTCAGTCCTTTGTTTCAGTTACATTTTGATGATTTTTCTTCGTGTCAACTTTACCAACACAATTTCAATATCTTTAAATAACCTTTTACCTTTACAACTTGCCTTGTAATTGAAGCTTTTTCCATTCATATTATGGAGGCTGAAGGGAACAAAGTGGACAGTTCCCTACTTTCCTTTTCATCAAATATGACGACAGTGCTTGAGATATGAGCACTATGCAGCTGAGGCCTACTTTCCATTTACACTATGTTAGTGAAACTTATCTCCAATGACTGAGATTACATTGCTGTGACTGAGGGTGAAAGATCTGTCCGTGGGAAACTCTAACCTTAGGGTGTGTGAAAGCAAAATTGCAAGATTCCACTTATTGCTGAAGTTCGGGAAGACTCTTTAAATTGCTTTCATTATCTTAAGTGCACATGTTTATTTGTATCCAAAATATTTAATTTACTAAGTGTATGGGAAAAAAAGCCTATTAGGATTTTTCCCCCTTACACGAAGGAACAGGCAGGTACAGCAGTAAAACTATTAAATGATTGAATATATATTTTTTAAAGTCACCTTCAGTTATTAAATTGATTAAAATCAGGTTACTCACTAATGTAGTAGTAAACACTTTATTACAATACTTACTTTGGTGATGAGTCTCTATTAATAAAACTGCACCAGGTTACCCCAGTCTCAAATTAATCAATGAATGTACTTCAATGGAAGTAAACAGAATGAAAAACTATCCCCAATTTATACTGCCCAATTGCATTGATTCATTTAAGATTTATGTTTTTGATGATACAAATGAATTTTAATGGAAAACCAATCTCTTGGTACGACCAGTAAAATTTAAAACATATTTTGTCTGCAATCTCCCAGCTGCACCCAAAATGGACTCTCTGCCCCAAAATGTTTGACGATCTAGAGCGGCAAGGAAATAACAAAACGTTTAGCATGTTATAGATCAACCTACGGAATATTTGAAATAATATCCTCATAAAAGTCAAGGTTACTGCTGCCTAATTACAAACATTTTATTAATATTTAAACTGCATTCTTTGCAGATACTTAACACGTCATTTACATGCTGTTAGCAAGCCTCCCCCACACTCAGGTTGCTAGATACAACTCTTTGTTAATTGTTTCTGACCACTTAAAAAGTACTCCTTTGTTGTTATTTCAAGGCTGATGTTAATTGGGTTCCCAGATAGTCAAGAACACTACTTCTTTTCATTTTCTGAGCGTCCGGAAGATAGTTACATTTTTACTAGATCAATGTAATACAATTAAAAATAAATCTATAACCCATCTTGTGATTGGTTCTGTTCACTTTTTTACAACTATACGGAATAGATTACGAAAAATGCAAGGAGCAATTTTAAAATTGCATTACGGTGTAAAATGGGCAATTAAGTCATCCAATATGCTTGGCCATACATTCAGACTGAATTCAGGAATGTGCAGGGTGGGAGCATAACAACGTTATGGGGATGGAAAATATAGGAAGTTAGGATCAGGAGTAGGCCTTTCAGCCCCTCTGCCATTTAACCAAATCATGACGGTGTTATACCTCAATTGCATCTTCCTGCATTATATGGGTTGTATAATATGACGAGTCAAAAAAATTCTAGTGAATCAAAAATTTTTACTAGCCAATATTTTAACAGTTGCAGAAGTAAAGTTTATTTATTAGTCACAAGTAAGGCTTAACATTGCAATGAACTTACTGTGAAATTCCCCTAGTCGCTACAGTCCGACACCTGTTCGGGTCAGTGCAACTAACCAGCACGTCTTTCAGAATGTGGGAGGAAACTGGAGCACCCAGAAGAAACCCATGCAGACATGAGGAGAATGTGCAAACTCCACACAGACAGTGACCCAAGCTAGGAATCAAACCCAATTCCCTGGTGCTGCGAGGCAGCAGTGCTAACCACAATTGTAAAAATTGTGTGAAAATTGTAAAACAAATGTGCGTATATTTATCACAGATGTGACCTCACATGTGCAATGTCAAAAAGACTTGAAAGAAAATATATGCATCTGTATCATTCTGAGTACTTTATATTTTTTTAACATGATGCACAAAGATTTTACACTGACTGAAGCCATGACTGACTACGACTCACACCAAAGGAATTTCTAGCCTTTAAAAAGCCATATCATTGTTATCTCTAAAGATGAGCTAATTCCCTCAGTGACTGTCAAAAAAATTCCAAGGGCGCACAAAGGCCCTTTTTCTGAGGTAAAGTCTTGGCCAGTGGATCCATCTGTGAGGAGGACAAAAAGACCCTGAAATCTCTGGTAAGCACATTAATGCATGAAAATGTCACCATCTCACGAGGCGGTACAGTGGTTAGCACGCCTTCCTCACAGCGCCAAGAACTGGATTTGGTACCCAGCTTGGGTCATTGTCTGTGTGAAGTTTGCACATTCTGCCCATGTCAGCATGGGTTTTCTCAGGGTGGTCCGGTTTCCTCCCAAATTCCAAAAATATGTGGACTAGGTTGATTTTCCATGGTAAATTGACCCTAATGTCAGGGAGATTAGCAGCATAAATATGAGGTGTTACAGGAATAGGGCCTGGGTGGGATTGTAGTCAGAGCAGACTTGATGGGCCAAATGGCCTTCTCCTGTACTATAGAGATTCTATGATGATTCTATTGAATGAATCCAAACCAAGAATATATATCCTTAGTTTAAATGAAGGGGAAGAAGTGGGACTTGTATCACATGATCCATCAAGTTGCCAGAACCTGTAATATTGCCTTGTGAAGGTGAAAGAGTCGGTCTACCATCTTTCATCAACCAAACAATAGCAGAACTAAAGGACTGTCAGAGTTTATTTTGCTTGGCCCACATACACAATGTTTCTTTGAGAACACCTGAACTTCTGTACCAGTGCTGACTAAAAGATTAATCTTTATGTGCTTCTTCTATCATGGTAGTCAGCACTACTGGATAAAGGCATTACACCACGTCGGCATTAGCCTGCTAATCTCTCTGAAAAAATACACTGTTGGCCTATTGATTCTGGAACTCGAGTGCAACAATAACTCTTACTTTGTTTTACCTTTGCCTCAATTATTGAATGAATGCAAAAAAGTGGCATTTCAAATGTGTGTAAAATAAATTAACCCTACCTTGAGTTATTAATAGAGGTGCGGATCACTACGAAATGGAAGGATTGGGGAAAATGCACCATCACTTATAATAGACAAAACCAAAAGTCCAAGACACCTTTCTGCTTATTGACAGGTGACCACAGTTGAATCAGGTCAGTTTAAAAGCAAATCTTCTCTTGTCTGTAACAGAAATTGAGAGCTCAAGTCTGGGAAAATCCTATTTCAGTTTGACCAGAGTCCAAGTTATTGACCAACCAAATCCGATATAGAAGAGTCAATTGGAAGCTAAGAGAAAAACTTGATGGCTGGAAGAAATTTTAAAACAAAAGAAACTTAGCACAGCAAATTCCATTTTACCTGAAAATGCAATGTTTGATGCATGGATATTTGTTCAGCCAGGAAATTCAAACGATGACATTTTGAGTGGGATTTTCCATCCACACTCACCCCAAAGCTGGAGAATCAAAACAGTTTATTTTGTTAGTCACAAGTAAGGCTTACATTACCATTGCAATTAAGTTACTGTGAAAATCCCTTAATTGCCACACTCTGGCACTTGTTCGGGTCAATGCACCTAACCAGACTGAGGGAAGAATCCGGAGCACTCAGAGGAAACCTACGCAGCCATGTGAAGAATGTGCAAACTCCACAAAGACAGTGACCCAAGCCAGGAAACAAACCTGGGTCCCTAGTGCTATGAGGCAGCAGTGCTAACCACAGTGTCACCATCCCGCTCAAGGTCAATGACCTTTATGTGGCCCACTCCCTACTCACTACGATTCTCGTGGTGGGCGGGACAGGAGAATTCCCCCCTTTGGCAGCCTTTGGCACAGAGTAGTTAAAAGCTGTAGCTACAGCGAGGCAGTTAAAATTACCCAGCAAAATCAGGAAATGTGAACAGATTTAGTTATTGGTAGAAATTTGAATCTCATGTTACCAGTAGAGCACATTGGTGCAGAACACAACCTGAATCTCTCCCCTAGCCAATTTCAAGATGAAAATGCTCAGGTTACATCTAGAATGTCAGGAGGCGATAATAGAGAGAAGAAAAGGGAAGCTCAGGAAGGAAAGAGAAAGACAGTGAGGAAGGGAGCACGTCCGTGCCTCCATGTCATTGCCCTGACCCCATCATTGCCTCACCCCTCCCATTAGGCCCCACCCCTAGGCTCTGCCCATTTGGCATTTCCAGGGCACTAGGCTGGTAGTCTCAATGTGCTCAGTAGGCAGTGCTATGATCCAAGGTTGGCGGTGCCATGTTGCCACTTGCCCAGCTTGCCCATGACCACTTGCCATGTCTCAATGGCTTCTGGTCCCACCGGTGAGGCCATAACATCTGGATCTCATTGAGAAACTTCTACCAATGAGGCTGTAAAGAAAAGTGAGCACAGACAATTGCATCCTAGCCTCATCAATAGTATTTAAATTACCAAATGAATATTAAAATCAGCCTCACACCATTCCTGGTGTGTTTTACTTCATAAGAAATCAGGTGCAGAGCCAATTCTTCACCTCTTGTGCACTCTTACTGGCTCGCCACATTGATCAGTGTTACGAGCCAGGAAGATTGCCCTCACATCCTGCATCCATCCAAAATAGAAAATAATGAATGGCATATTGAACATATTACAGCTGTTTCTAATTTCGTTGTAAATATTGGAAGTCTTTTAACCTGATTACTAAAGGAGTAATTATATATTTTTTGACAATGCATTATCATTTTACACTGAGAAGCATAATAGGAAGAGTGTTGATGAATTGCAAATTAAGGATGAAGACTGAGAGGGCACAAAGAGCATTGGTGAACATGGTACCCAGGACAAAAAAAGACAGTCTTGCATTTTCATAACCACAGGACATCCCAAACACTTTGCAGATAATAAAGGGCATTTTTATCGAGTCTCCTCTGTTGTAACGTAGAAAAAGTGGCCCCAAATTTGAACAAAGTAGGCTCCCATAAAGAGTAATGTGATAATTGTGCTAATGTAAATCCTTTAAGCGGGCAAAGAGGGACACAAATATTAGTCAAAACCATTCATGTTGAATCCACAGTGAATTGTCTTCAAATTTATTATGTTGGTGACAAGGAAAGTCTATGTTAATCATTGGGAAATGGGAGGCGGGGGTGTGGGTGGGGCAGCGGAAAGTTCATTGAAGCTAAGGTGCAGATGTTTTAGAAATGTCTTTAATCAAGAACATTGAGCCATTTGATCCAGAAGTTGAGAGCTGGGAGGTCAATACATGAAAAATGTAAGATAGGGTGACAGACAAAAAATTTTGTGCATTCCTGCCTGCTTGATTCTGCACCATGCTTACAAATGACCCTTTCTCTTGCAGGGGAAATATGCGTAATAAATGCGAGGTGATGCATTTTGGGAGAAAGAATGTAACAGGGAGGTATATGATAAAGGGTAGACCTATTAAGAGTATAGAAACACAGAGGGACCTGGGGTGCAGGTGCATAAGTCTCTGAAGGTGGCAGAGCAAGTGGAGAAGGTTGTGAAGAAAGCATATGGTATGCTAGCCTTTATAGGAAAGGGTATAGAGTACAAGAGCTGGCCTTTAATGTTGCAGTTGTATAAAACATTGGTTAGATCTCATTTGGAATACTGCGTCCAGTTCTGGTCGCCTTATTACCGGAAGAACGTGGAGACTCTGGAGAGAGTGCAGAGGAGGTTTACCAGGATGCTGCCTGGTTTGGAAGTTCTGTGTTACGAGGAGAGGTTAGGCAAATTGGGTTTGTTTTCCTTAGAAAGATGTAGACTTAGAGGAGATCTAATAGAGGTGTACAAGATTATGAGGGGTATAGATAGAGTAAACAGGGTTAAGCATTTTCCTAGGATGGATTCGAATAGCACGAGGGTCACGGGCTTAGGGTGAGGGGGGTAAGGTATAATTTGGATGCTAGAGGGAGTTTTTTCACACAGAGGGTGGTGGGGGTATGGAATGCACTGCCAAGTAAAGTGGTGGAGGTAGGCACTCTGGAGTTATTTAAGAAATACTTAGATGGGCACATGAACAGAATGGGAATGGAGGGGTATAGAAAACTGATTTAAAATAGGGATCATGAGCTTTGGGAGTCCTTGGGAAGTGTGTAAATAGATGATGATATTGATGTACTTGTTTTTAACCTGCAGATGCTTTGGTCCACCTTGTTGTCTAACGAGGGGCGTACACACGATGGGTCGTGTGAGGGCTGCTCTTGTATTTTTTTTCGAGAGTATCCTGGTGCTACACGTTGTTAGTGTACGCTTGACCTGGACCATTTGATGGGCAACACAACAGCTCAGTGACTATCGCTGCAGATACATGGATTTGGGCCTGTGTCTGTGGGGTTTGCGCATTCTCCCCATGCTTGTGTGGGTTTTCTCCAGGTGCTCCGGTTTCCTCCCACATCCCAAAGATGTGCTCTTAGGCTAATTGGCAAAACAAATCCTCCCTAAATTGTCTTAAATTTGGTTTTTAATCCATAGATCTATAAACATAGACAGGGCTCACGGGTAGAGGTGGGAACATGGGGGTGACGGCGCAGGCTCGTTGGGCCGAAGGGCCTGTTTCCCGTGCTGTTTTGTTCTTTGTTCTTTGTTCATAATTTATGCACAGGCACATTTCTCCCCTTCACTGCAATTGAGCTCCCACTCTTGGTGCTGGACTCCCCTTCTCAGGATCTGTTGTGCCCTCATGCGGGCTGTTCAATGCAGAAGTTGCTTCTGTGCTTTCTTTGTAGCTTTATTTCTTTGTAGCTGATGAGATTACAGAGGAAAAATCAAGCGTGATACCATACACAGTCTGAGGCCCACAAACATACAGTATATTGAGGAACCTAACATCTCCTAACGCTCCAGATATTTTGACCAGATAGTGAAATTGGTCAAAAATCATTTTAACCCCCAACTTCCAATCATCACGTTGACATATAAATTTCATTCCATTGCCAGGAACCCAGGAGATACCATTTCTGGATTCATGGCTAGAATGAAAGAGATAGCAGAGCACTGAAATTTGGCCCCATCTCGGAGGCCAGGTTAAGTTATGGTTTGATCTGTGGAATCGAAAGCCTCACAATACAAAAGAAGCTGCTGGCTGAGCTGAAATCTTTTTGGAAACTGCCATTGGCATGGCCCAGGGGACTGAATGCACTGAGCAGTGCGTAATTGAACTGCAAGGCATGCCTAAAAGGGTGATCTGTTTGTGGTGGGAAGCAGCTTCTACATAGAGCAGTCTGCATGAGGGCAGAACAGATCTTGAGAAAGGGAGCCCAGTACCAGCAGTGGGAGCTCAAGTGCAATGAAGGTAAGAAACGTGCCGGTGCATAAATTACACATATTTCACTGCAAAGGAAGGATCATTTGTAAGCATGGTGCAGAATGAAGCAGACAGGAATGCACAAAAAAAAACCCAATTTTTTGTCCCTCATCCTATCTTACTGGCTCACCACACTAAAGGACCAATGGTGAGTTAATAAGATCACAACCAAAAACTTGAATTGCAAGGTACCCAGTGTTGTCAAAAATTAGGAGGGTGGTGATGATATGTGAGGATGATGTTATTGCAGAGTGCTCATATTATAGTGCCACCCAGGGGCAATAGCTTTTATTACAGAAATTACATGATGCCCACTCCATACTGAGTAGGCTGAAAGCATTAGTCCAAAGTTATATTTGGTGGCCACCCAAAGAAATCAAAAGAATGGTCAACCAATATCCAAGTTGTGAAGACCAGCAATCATTGCTGCCACTGACAAATATGCATCTGTGGAAGTGGTTGAGTAAGAAGTCTCACAACACCAGATTAAAATCCAACAGGTTTATATAAACTTGTTGGACTTTATCTGGTGTTGTGAGACTTCTTACTGTGCTAACTCCAGTTCAATGCCGGCATCTCTACGAAATAGCTGAGTCAGTAGTGATGAAGATTGCACACAGATTTTGCAGGACCATTCATGAGATATATGCTCCTCATCTTGGTTGATGCAAATTCATAAAGGCTGGATGTCCAATTGATAATGTTTACAATGACTGCAGCCACAATTGACAATTTTTGGCAGATTGTTACCATTCATGGTATCCTGGAAGTCTTAACGTTGGACAATGGCACTGCATTTATGTGGAGAAATTTCAAAAATTTGCCAGGTCAAACAAACCATGTTTGGTCAGCCCCCTACCATCCAGCTTCTAATGGCTTAGCAGAATGAGCTGTACAAGCATTTAAAGCAGCCATGAAAAGCTAAGTTCAAAGGTCACTTTATAGAGTTGGCCAGTTTCTTGTTATTGCACAATAATAATATGCAGAATGTTTCCACAGTGGTTATCACAGCTGAATTATTACCGCCTACAAACCACTTAGATTTGATATTTTCAGACTTGACAGGGAAGATGGAAGCTGATAAACGTCCCAGAAAGAAAGCCATGATTTGAAAAAAAGGAGACAGAATATTCCAGGTTGATAATTTAATTCTGACCAGAAATTTTAGTGGAGAACATAGAACATAGAACACTACAGCACAAACAGGCCCTTCAGCCCACAAGTTGTGCCGAACACATCAAAACCTACCCAGCCATAGACCTATCTATAACCCCCAATCCCATTGGATCCCATATACTCATCCATAAGTCTTTTAAAAGACCCCAGCGAGTTCGCCTCGACCACCACCGACAGCAGCCGATTCCATTCACTCACCACCCTCTGAGTGAAAAACTTTCCCCTAACATCCCCTCTGTACTTGCTTCCCTGCACCTTAAATCTGAATGGATTACAAAAAAAAACAGACAATGGCACAAAACTTATCCACTCCCTAACACCCTCAAGTTCTTTATGGATACTAAACCTCTATTTTGTGTCTATATTATAGGATCAAATCTATATTTAAACTTGAAGTAATTAAAGGAATACATTGAGGGATGCATTCCATTATAAATAAATGAATCTCCTTAGTTTTCAAAGGATAACTGGCAAAATTTTCCTCAGAATTCATATACTAGATTACCTTTATGAAAATGATAAATAACATCACAAAATCATACGAGGAGTGTAACAACAAGGGATAAAGTCCAGATTAGCAATGAACTGTTGATTATGGCTGGTATTTTATGAGCTCGCTTGGCTAAGGCTTGTAAAATGTGGTGATAACATTTTGGCTTATGATTCCAAACTATTGCCATCTCTATTGCCATCAAAACCTACCCAGCCATAGACCTATCTATAACCTCCAATCCCATTGGATCCCATATACTCATCCAGAAGTCTTTTAAAAGACCCCAGCGAGTTCGCCTCGACCACCACCGACAGCAGCTGATTCCATTCACTCACCACCCTCTGAGTGAAAAACTTTCCCCTAGCATCCCCTCTGTACTTGCTTCCCTCCACCTTAAAAATGAATGGATTACAAAAAAAAACAGACAATGGCACAAAACTTATCCACTCCCTAACACCCTCAAGTTCTTTATGGATACTAAACCTCTATTTTGTGTCTATATTATAGGATCAAATCTATATTTAAGGTGGTGTATCTTAAACTGCTGTCAACCACTACCAACTCATCAGGATATGATGCATTAATCCAATGACTTGTTATCAGTTTATAAAAGCAGCAGTGGAAGTCAAATGTACTATACTTAGGCCACCAGTTAACTCCCACTGTATATAGCCTTATCTTCAAATAAAGAACTCATATTATTGCTTCACCAATTTTCATTGTCTGATTGGAACATTTATGTCAAGGAGAAGAACATAACATTGATATACTGGATACTTAAAGGCAGATCTACAAGTGATGAGAGGCCAGGTACAAATGGCCTTGTCGCGACCATTTCAGCCCTGGGAAATAGTCTCTGAGAGTCTCTGAGAAGTGACATGTGTGACTGGCAAAATTGTAGAAAGAACAGGACCAGTCTGATATGTTGTTGGTCACAGTATAAAAGAAAGTGAATCATTTGAGGAATGGAGTTGGGCATGATACAGAGGACCAACACAAATCCTGCAATTGACTTATGTAAGCCAGATATTGATCCAGGGATATCTGCGGTTAACGTGGACTCAAGGCAGTCAGCAGTTTCCAAAGCTAAGGAAGTAGAAGCCACTGAGGAAAATGTTGACTCCAGATTGATGAGTATCCTTTTGCATCTGCCTGCCCAGACTCTTTAGTCACTGAATAACTAGAGACTTTGACCTCTCTAAACTTTGTGGATGGCAATAGTTTGGAATCATAAGCCAAAATGTTATCACCACATTTTACAAGCCTTAGCCAAGCGAGCTCATAAAATACCAGCCATAATCAACAGTTCATTGCTAATCTGGACTTTATCCCTTGTTGTTACACTCCTCGTATGATTTTGTGATGTTATTTATCATATTCATAAAGGTAATCTAGTATATGAATCCTGAGGAAAATTTTGCCTGTTATCCTTTGAAAACTAGGGAGATTTATTTATTTATAATGGAATGCATCCCTCAATGTATTCCTTTAATTACTTCAAGTTTAAATATAGATTTGATCCTACAATATAGACACAAAATAGAGGTTTAATATCCATAAAGAACTTGAGGGTGTTAGGGAGTGGATAAGTTTTGTGCCATTGTCTGTTTTTTTTTGTAATCCATTCATTTTCAACAGTTTATATGATGTAGTATTCTATGTTCTTGTTATATCTTATTAATAAGAGTAATACAAGCTGGAGAGTGGGTGTTTTGGTGCAGAGATTGTGGGTATGGCCCAATGACTCCTCATAACTGGTGAGGGAACTGCCCTCCACCACCACCTTCCCCCCCTCACCACGCATATTGATTTAATGTAGTTTGTTACTGTATTTTTGTTAATTTAGAGGTTGATGAATCTCCGATGGACCCCTGTAAAGGTGCAGACAGAGCACATATCTGGGGAAAATACATTGTTTTGTATCATTGGCATCCCTGATATAGCTGGAGATGGGTAAGTATTGTAAGAAGGGGCTTCCCTCTGGTGTCATGTATTGAGCTGAACTCAGCTAATGCAAAGACTTGCAAAAGACAGTATGCAGTCATAGATGATCTTTATTGACCATTATGCATTGGAAAAGACACAGCTGGGAGATTCCAACTTCACTGATACAGAACATGTGTAAAACAGATATATTTTTTCAAAGGTTTCTTTTTCCTGCCCAACCTATCATTCAAACTGGATGATTCAATTACATTAGTATATTATTTATTTTGGTCAATAACATTCTACTTGAATGTTAATGTAACAATGAATTGGGAATTCATTGATCAATGAGACCCAGAAGTTCTCCCCCTCCATACCATTGCCTAACAACTTTACCTACGCATATCTGGTAGGTTCAAGGATTGCCCTCATCACCTCTGTAAGGGAGGAAATAGTAAGGGAGTCATTCCCCTCTGCCTGTTAACTATCCTTATCAGTAGAAGCTGAATGTTTCCATTTACTGGAACTAGAAGCTAAATACATGCATTTTTTTTAAACCTTGGCAACTTGCAGCTACATAGTTTTCTACTGATAATAGAGAATATATTCTGTACCTTATTCTTTCCAAAGAATGTGTCCTGAGTAGTTCTGCTCATTTCCCATTATGCTTTGGGACAGGCTGCATCTTGGCCAAAGTTAACAAGACATTTAAAAATACATTTTAAATCTACAATACTTATTCAAAATTCACTACCATTTATTATATATGTGTCTATTCAGACAAAACCTTTGCATTAGATATACAAGTATATAAAATGTATATGAGGCACTTTGTGATTCTTTATGATATTATATATATATATTTATATATATATATATATATATATATAAAGGCATACTGTGATCCCTACTCTAAACCCTTCTACAGTATGCTTTGATGTGTGCTTAGACATGGTGTAAGAAGCATCGGCTGATCAACCTTTTCTATATTTGTATCTCCTTGGCTGAATATGCAATACCTACTTTAAAAATCCTGGAATATAAGTTACATGGTTCTATCCCTAGTATCCTATAAACAAGAGTATTCATGACTTTATCTTATTATCCCGCTATCCCCCAATTTCTAAAACATTCTTTCATTGTTTGTATCTTTGGAAGTACCATTTGTAATGAATAATGAATAATCCATACCTGTTGCATTGGTGCCCTCTTGTCTCTTTCTGCACGTATATGTGCAAAAATGATAATGCTGTACTGCACCAATCTTCGGGGGTTTGTGTTGTTTGTAAAAATGGGAAAACTCTTAAATAAAAATATATATTTTTAAAAAGTGTCATGGTATCTTTTTTAGTCAATGGACATCCAAATGACAACATTCCAGTGGTGCAGCACTTCCTCAATACTGGAAAATAAGTCTTGATTTTGTACTTAAATCATAGAGTTGGACTTGAACCTACAACTTCTTAAATAATTCTAGCAAATGTTGGAATTGTATGCCCAAGAAGTGTGAGCAAGAAGAATACTGGTTAATGGCAGAAAGTGGCTGATAGCAGGCTCTATGATCACTCAATCCTTAATTACAGACTTTGGTTGAGGATCAGAGCTTACCTGAAAACATACTGAGCTTCTGCAACAGAAAGCTGATCTTGCATGATGTTGCATGGCTTCTGCTTCTGCTGAAATGGATGCTGAAATACTAGCCATCAGATGCCACATCATTGATGTGTCTGCAATTGCGCTAATGGAGTTGGCCTCTGTTTCTATACTTTAAAGGCTGAATTCTATGCTCTTCTCAAAGCCCAGTACCAAGAATAAATGGAATCCTCCATATAGATAGAGGATTATTCTCTAGGGACACCTGCAATACTCTTGTCGCCTGGCCTAGCCTGGCAGCCATTTGTACCTGGCCTCTCATCACTTGTAGATCTGCCTTTAAGTATCCAGTATATCAATGTTATGTTCTTCTCCTTGACATAAATGTTCCAATCAAACAATGAAAATTGGTGAAGCAATAATATGAGTTCTTTATTTGAAGATAAGGCTATATACAGTGGGAGTTAACTGGTGGCCTAAGTATAGTACATTTGACTTCCACTGCTGCTTTTATAAACTGATAACAAGTCATTGGATTAATGCATCATATCCTGATGAGTTGGTAGTGGTTGACAGCAGTTTAAGATACACCACCTTAAAGGTATAGGTACCTCATATCACAACAATCAGTATTCGAGTAGGTGGCTGTGAGTGTGAGAGTGAGTAAATTGTTTATTCTGTCTCTTCTTCCACCTTTCACTCTTCCACCACTGCCTGCCCAAGTGTTAGTGTTTTGGTGAGTGAGGTGGGGAAAAGCAAGTGGTGCATGATCATGCTTATATCATCTGAAGCATGTAAATCAAAAAAGACTGTGTTATGAAGGGGGAGGTGTGATGTGAGAAGGAAACAAAGAGGAGAATAATGCTATCTTATATAATTTCAGTCCCTCACCTTCCACCAACAAGGTAAGGATGCGCACCCATGGTGATCCTTCTCTGATGAAGTCCTGCTGCCTCTAGTTATGTACTACCTTGTTCTGCAATAGTCAGGGAAATGTATTCTGGAGTGTGGTGCAATCTGATTCGATTGTATGGTTTAGATAATTAAGTAATTAGCAACATGTGTAAGCATTGAGATATGTGTGGGAATTGTGACACTGTATGAGGGTGAAGAGAAGCTGTCAGTTTTAGATATAAGGCATGATTGACAGAGGTTGTTGTTAAATGAGTCATGGAGAGTAGCTCATTGAGCGATGAATGATGCTAGTGCTGCAGTTGTGGGATATGGCATTTGAAGCTTCATTCATTTCTCATTTTATTTATTTGTTTATGGGATGTGAGTGTTGATGGCTAGGCCAGCATTTATTGTTCATCCCTAATTGTCCTTGAGAAGATGATGGTGAGCCATCTCCTTGAACCACTGCAGTCCATCTGATATAGGTATAACAACAGTGCTGTTAGGAAGAGAGTTCCAGAATTTTGACCTAGTGACAGTGAAGTAGCAGCAATACAGTTCCTAAATAGGATAGTATGTGGCTTAGGTAGAAAGTTGGTAGTGTTTCCATGTACCTTGTCCTTGTCCTATTTGGTAGAGTTTGCAGTTTGGGAGGAAAATAAAGTCATGGAAGATATTGCACAATGTATCAATGTCCTCAGGGCTGCATTCCTATATTGACAACCAAGGCTATCCCAATTTCTTTGTAAAGTTTGTCTAGATGGCCTCCATGCACTCTATGGATAGTTGATTTCGTTTCTCTCCATTCCTATACCAAGGTCTCCACTGCAACAAAGAAAATTCTTGGATTCTGCTGTCTGTCATGTTATGCCATAATTGAGTGTTTACAGGATCAATATCAGGACTTCACAATTTCCAGCAGCTGCTCCAGCAACAATGAACCTCCCCTTTAAGTCGAGCCGGATATCATTAAATCATGATTCTGTATTCCTATATACTTAACAGGAAAGACCACATCAATTAGGTCTCATTTCGCTTGACAAATGAAGGCTGAAGAGTAACCTACTAGAGGTCTTTAAGATTTAAAAGTTATGAAAAAAATGGATGAAGATGTTTCTATTTCTAGGGAAGAGAATGGCCAGAGGCTATCAATGTAAGATAGTCACGAAGAAATCCACAAGAAATCTCACAACACCAGGTTAAAGTCCAACAAGTTTATTTGGAATCACGAGCTTTTGGAGCACTGCTCCTTCATTAGTTCAGTGAAGATAGGTTCACAAATGTGGCATATATAGGCAAAGACACAATTGCAAGATAATTTAAGTTTGGAATGTGAAGAATGCGAGTCTTTACAGGTAATCAAGCCGCTATAGGTGCAAACAGTATGTGTGGAGAGAGGGATAATCACAGGTAAAGAATTGTCTCAAGCCAGGACAGTTAGTATGATTTTGTGAACCAAGACATTATGGTGGGGATAACAAGTATTGTGACATGAACCCAACATCCTGTTTGAGACCACCCTCATGCATGCATAAGTTTTTTAAGTTTTAAGTTTATTTATTAGTGTTACAAGTAGGCTTACATTAATACTGCAATGAAGTTGCTGTGAAAATCCCCAGGTCGCCACACTCTGGCACCTGTTTGAGTACATTTAGGGAGTATTTAGCATGGTCGATGCATCTAACCAGTACATCTTTTGGACTGTAGGAGGAAACTGGAGCACCGAAGCAAAGCCAGGCAGACACAGATAGAATGTGCAGACTCCACACAGACAGTGACCCAAATGAACCCAGGTTCCTGGCGCTGTGAGGCAGCAGTGCTAATCACTGCACCACCATGCTAGGCTATCAATTTTTGCTCGGCAATTCTGTGTCCTGAAAGCTGTCTTGGAGAACGCTTATCGGAAGATTGGTTGCAGAATGTCCTTTACTACTGAAATGTTCCCTGACTGGAAGAGAACACTCCTACCTAGCAATTGTTGTGTGTGTCCATTCATCCATTGCCATAGCATTTGCATAGTCTCGGCAATGTACCACACCTCGAGATATCCTCTCGTGCAATGTATGAGATAGACAACATTGGCCGAGTTGCATAAGTATATGCCGTGTACTTGGTGGGTGGTGTTCTCATATGTAATAGTAATAGCCATGTCAATGACCTGGCACATCTTGCAGAGGTAGCTATGGCAGGGTTGTATGCTGTCATGGTCTCTGTTTTCCTGAAGGCTGGGTAGTCACCTGCAAACAATAGTCTGTTTGAGGTTGGGCAGTTGATTGAACGCAAATAGTGGGGGTGTGGAGATGGCCTTGGTGAGATGTTCATCTTCATCGATGACATGTTGAAGGCTTTAAAGAAGATGTCGAAGTTTCTCTGCTCTGGAGAAGTACTGGACAACAGAGGGTACTCCGTAGATCATGTCCCGTGTTTGTCTTCTGAGGAGGTTGGAATAGTTTTTCGCTGTGGCACCTTGGAGCTGTTCCTCTTCGTCTGAGCACATCCTGTATACAGAGGGCTTGTCTATAGGGATGGTTTATTTAACATTTTTAGGGTGAAAGCTGGAGAAGTGGAGATCACGAGATTATCTATGGGGTTATGGTAGAGTGAGGTGCTGAGGTGTCCGTCCTTGATGGAGATGCATGTGTCCAAGAATGCAACCGATACTGCAGAGTTGTCTATGGTGAATCTGATGTGGGATGGAAGAAATCCAATAGGGGATTCAGAAGAAATTACTTTACCCAAAGGTGTGAATGTGGAACTTGCTCGGAATTGGGTGAAACAAAATTGTTGAGAGACGTTTAAGGAAAAGCGAGACAAATACATAACAGAATTAAAAGGTGATGCTGATAGATTCATGTAAAAATCTACACATATGAAGTAAAAGTTACCTTTTGTATTTGGAGTATCATTTGCCTATTAATAAATGTTTAATTTGTATTGGATCTGATTCATTTTAAATTTAAAAGTTTCAAAAAGTGCAATTTTTTGATAATTTGTTCATTTGGGAGTCATTTAATAAATTTGGTTATCTTGGTTTATGGTTCTCCACAGGGATTATAACACATATTTTAACTTAAAGGTATTGCCAAGGACACTTGCTCTACAGTAATCAGTAAGACAGGGAAGCTATTTTCTAAGTTTAATAGTATATTGATTTATGATTGAGTTTGTAAAAGAGCCAAGGTGAGCCAACATTTTGAATTTGGTTTGTGTTATAAGAAAAATCTATTCTCTAATATGCAGATAGGTGAGTCAGTGATTGCAGTGTGATCATACCTGACAGTAAAATAATTGGAGAAGTTATTAAAGCACAAATGAAATTGCCAATTATTTTTAAGGGGATGAACATTGTGCCCTGGACCAGCTTTGTTAGAGAGAGCCAAATGTTTGAATATGACTAAGACAGTGGTGTTCCTTCAAAGAAGTGATTTTGACCACATGTGAACAAAATGTATATCCAACCAAAGCAAATGGGACTGCCAAGCAACATAATGAAAATAATCGGTCATTTAAGGCCATGAAGGAAAATGTTGCAGAATTATCATGAACTCTGTATCAAAATGTATGCTAGGGGTTTTAAAAAGATATTGGTTGGAATTTTTACCAAAGTATTCTCAGCATCATAATGGCAAGAAAAAAAAAAGTCTGATGCTATATGACTTGCAAACATTGAGGGGAAGGGGGAAGAAAAATTCCAATTCATCTTGGCCCACAAGAAGTACTGTCTGTTATATTCTAATGCTAACATTGAATATTCACAGAGTCTGCTGAGGTAAGCAAAACATTAATTTTATTGGATCACCTCTTAATATGTCTACATCTTCCCACGAGATCTACAAGAGAGAGGAAGATCATGAGACATTATATCAGTTCCTGTGATGATGCATGCTGTGCCCCATTAGCATATCACACCCTTATTGCAGCTGTTTGCTTCCCAGCGGTCCAGGAAACCCAAATAGCCATAGTTAAACCTGCCAAGCACTTCAGAATTTATTTCTCCAATACTTATAATCCTGCCTTCAGCTACCTAGGTCCCAAGTTCTGATATTTCCTCACTAAACCTCTTCTCTCCACCTCTCTTTCTTCCTTGAAGACACCCCTTCAGAGCTACCTCTCTCACCAGCTCTCTCTTACCAACTTGGTCATCTGCCTAAATATCTCCTTATGTGAGTTGGTGTCATTTTATTTTGTCACCTTCTGTAAATGCCTCAAGACACTTCATTATGTTAAATCACTGTATAATTAGAAATTGATATTGTCTTGACAGAAATTTTGCTCAGATCAGCAACAAGTTTCTCATCATGTAAGTGAGATAATATATGTTTACCCTTAACACCATAGGCTCTTAACTTATTGAACAATCTTCTGTGTCACTTTGTCAAAGGCCTTTTGGAAATCTAAATAAATCATGTCCACTGGTTCTCCTTTATGATAAATATATGTTTAACTATACTATAGGCTTTTATGAAAAGTATTTATGTTGTGTTACAGGCATTCATACAATATTTTATAGAATATAGAATATAGGGTGGAATTTTCTAAAGTTGGCAGAGTGGCACAGAAGGTGGAAAAATGACAAGGAAGCTGCCAGCCCCAAAGGCACTTTCCCCACTGTGTTGTTCAGCTTTGGTGGGCATGGGGGCAATTAGCAAAGTAAGTCACATTTTGGGACTCCCACGGGATTTCCCACTCCCATTGCTCATCCCGTTCCCCTACAAACGAAAAGCCTCCCCCCCATATTTTTCAATATGAAGTAGGCGTTGCTAGTTTGGCCAGCATTTATTATCCATTGCTAATTTCCCTGGAGAAATTAGTGGTGAGTTTCCTCTTAGAACATAGAACATTACAGCGCAGAACAGGCCCTTCGGCCTTCGATGTTGCGCCGACCAATTAGGAAAAAGCAATGACCCTCTAACCTAAACCATTCCCTTTTCTTCCATAAACTTATCTACTAACCACTTAAACGCCACCAAACCTGGCACATTACAACTGACGCAGGCAGGGCATTCCATACCCTTACCACCCTCTGGGTAAAGAACATACCTCTGACATCCATCCTATAACCACCACCCCTTAATTTAAAGCTATGTCCCCTCGTGCTAGCTTTCTCCATCCTAGGAAAAAGGCTATCACTGTCCACCCTATCTAAACCTTTAATCATCTTATATGTTTCGATTAGGTCCCCTCTTAGCCGCCTCCTTTCTAACGAAAACAACCTGAAATCCCTCAGCCTCTCTTCATAAGACCTGCCCTCCATACCAGGCAACATCCTGGTAAACTTCCTCTGTACCCTCTCCAATGCCTCCACATCTTTCTTATAATGTGGGGACCAGAACTGCACACAATACTCCAAGTGCGGCCGCACTCGAGTTTTGTACAGTTGCAACATGATGCTGCGGCTCCTAAATTCAATCCCCTACCAATAAAAGCTAAGACTCCATATGCCTTCTTAACAACTTTATCCACTTGACTGCCTACTTTCAGGGATCTATTGACACATACACCAAGATCCTTCTGTTCCTCAACACTATTAAGAGCCATACCATTAGCCCTATACTCTACACATTTATTGTTCCTGCCAAAGTGCATTACCTCACACTTTTCCACATTAAACTCCATTTGCCACCTCTCGGCCCAGCTCTGCAACTTGTCCAAGTCTCTCTGCAAACTAGAACACCCCTCTTCACTATCTACCACTCCTCCGACTTTGGTGTCATCCACAAATTTACTAATCCATCCTTCAATACCATCATCCAGATCATTTATAAAAATTACAAACAGCAGGGGCCCCAAAACAGATCCCTGAGGTACTCCACTTGTAACTGAACTCCACAATGAATATCTTCCATCAACCACTACCCTCTGTCTTCTATCTGCTAGCCAATTCCTAATCCAATTAGCTAAATCACCCTCAATCCCGTACATCTGCATTTTCTGCAGAAGTCTTCCATGGGCCACCTTATCGAACGCCTTACTAAAGTCCATATGTACCACATCAACTGCCTTACCCTCATCCACCTCTTTGGTCACTTTTTCAAAAAACTCATTAAGGTTAGTAAGGCACAACCTATCCTTCACAAAACCATGCTGACTATCCCCAATCAATTCATTTCTCTCTAAATAACTATAAATCCTATCCCTAATAATTATCTCCAATACTTTGCCCACAACAGAAGTAAGACTCACCGGCCTATAATTCCCCGGAAAGTCTCTCTTCCCCTTCTTGAACAATGGGACCATATTCACGATCCTCCAGTCTTCCGGCACTATACCCGTAACCAACGACGACCTGAAGATCAGAGCCAGAGGCTCTGCAATCTCCTCTCTCGCCTCCCAGAGAATCCTTGGGTAAATCCCGTCCGGCCCAGGGGACTTATCTAACTTCAAACCCTCAAGAATATCTAGCACATCCTCCTTATCTACTTCAATACTTTCCAGTTTGCAACCCTGTATCCCAGTGTTCTCCGCAACTACATTTACATCTCCCTGCGTGAATACCGAAGAGAAATTTTTGTTCAGTGCCTCTCCAATCTCTTCAGGCTCCACGCACAACTTCCCACTGCTGTCTATGACTGGCCCTAATCCTGCCCTAACCAATCTTCTATTCTTAACATATCTAAAGAAAGCTTTAGGATTCTCCTTGATCCTATCAGCCAAAGTCTTCTCGTGTCCCATTTTAGCTCTCCTCAACTCACTCTTTAGCTCCCTCCTGGCTAATCTATAGCTATCCATTGCACTAACTGAGCCTTCAAGCCTCATCCTGACATAAGCCTCCTTTATCCTTTTAACCACCAAATTAACTTTTTTAGTACACCATGGTTCCCTTACTCGACCATTTCCTCCTTCAGTGACAGGGACATACTTATCAAGGACTCGCAGTAGCTGCTCCTTGAATAAGCTCCACATTTCAGATGTTCCCAGTCCCTGTAGTTTCCTAGTCCAATCTATGCACCCTAATTCCCTCCTTATGGCCTCATAATTACCATTCCCCCAGCTATAACTATTGCCCCCATCTTCATGCCTATCCCTATCCATCACTAAGGCGAACGTAACCGAATTGTGGTCACAATTGGATCACTGCGGTCCGGGTAGTGTAGGTACACCTACAGCACAGCGAAGAAGGGAACCCTTATACAGAATCCCAATAATAAAGCAGCAAGAGAAATAAAGCTGATATAGTTTTCAGTACATTTTCTTGTCTGGAGGTGGAGCTATTTTATCATTTTACACTTATTTAGAAGTCAAGGTATTGTACTATTTAAATTGTGCTTTAAGTGAGTTTTCAAATTATGGCAAGCATAAATATACAATGTAAATGGATCTGAATAACACATTTAGAGAACAAAATATCAGCTGTTGCACGTGCAGAAGTAAGTTGATGTGTAATAAGGCGACTTGATTAAGGAACTTAAGGTGAAGGAACCCTGAAGGAGCAGTGACACAACATGATAGAATTTATTTGAGAGGGAAAAGCTGGAATTAGATGTAACACTATTACACCTAAATAAAGGTAACTACAAAGACATGAGGGCAGAGTTGATTGAAAAGGGAGCCTAGCAGGGAAAACAGTGGAACAAAGGCAAGGGTTTTTGGAGGTTATTAGGGAGGCACAACAGAAATTCATCCCAAGGAGAAGGAAACATACTAATAGAGGGAGGATGGAGTGTCCATGGCTAATGAGGATAGCATAAAAGCAAAAGAAAAAGTATACAAAGTGACAAGAATTAGTGGGAAGCAAGAGAATTGGGAAGCCTTTAAAAATGAGCAAAGGACAACTCAAAAAGCAATGGTAGGGGGTGCAGTGGAGATGAAATATGAGTGTAACCTAGCTAGTAATATAAAATAAGATAGGAAGAGTTTTTTTCAATGTACAGAAGATAAGAGAGAGGCAAGAATAGACATTGGACCATTGAAAAATGAGACTGGAGGAATAATAATAGGAAACAAGGAAATGGCAGAGGAACTGAATACTTACTTTGCATCAGTCTTTACAATGGAAGACACCAATGGGATGCCAGAGCTCCAGGATAATCAGGGGACACAGGTGAGTGTAGTGGTCACTAAGGAGAAGATTCTAGAGAAACTGAAAGGTCTGAAGGTGGATAAATCATCTGGACTCGATGGACTACACTCTAAGGTTTGAAATGAGATAGCTGAGGAAATTGTGGAGGCATTGATGGTGATCTTTCAGGAATCACTGCAGGCAGGGAGGGCTGGAAAATAGCTACTGTGACACCAGTATTTAAGAAGGGAGGAAGGCAGCAAATGGAAAATTATAGGCCAGTTAGCCTGACTTCGCTCATTGGCAAGATTTTAAAGTCCATTATTAAAGATGAGTTGCGGAGTACTTCGAAGTGCATGATAAAATAAGACTGAGTCAGCATGGCTTCGTAAGGCAAGGTCACATTTGACAAATCTATTAGTGTTCTTTGCGGAGGTAACAAGGAAGTTAGATAAAGGAGAACCAGTAGACATGATTTATTTAGATTTCCGAAAGGCCTTTGACAAAGTGACACATAGAAGATTGTTAAATAAGTTAAGACCCTGTGGTGTTAAGGGTAAGATTCTGGCATGGATAAAGGATTGGCTGACTGGCAAAAGGCAGAGAGTGGGGATAAAGTGGTCTTTTTCAGGATGGCAGCCGGTGATTAGTGGTGTGCTTCAGGGGTTGATGCTTAGACCACAACTTTTCACAATATATATTAATGATTTGAAAGAAGGAATTGAAGGCACTGTTGCTAGGTTTGTACATGATAAAAAGATATGTAGAAGGATAGGTAGCATTGAGGCTGTAGGAGGCTGCAGAAGGACAGGTTAGGAGAGTGGGCAAAGAAGTGGCAGATGGAATACAATGTGGAAAAGTGTCAGGTTATGCACTTTGGAAGGAGGAATGGAGGCATATGTTATTTTCTAAATGGGGAAATGCTTAGAAAATCAGAAAGGGACTTGGGAGTCCTCATTCAAGATTCTCTTAAGATTAATATGCAGATTCAATTGGCAGCTAGAAAGGCTTATGCACTGTTAGCATTCGTGTCAAGAGGGCTGGAATACAAGAGCAGGGATGTACTTTTAAGGCTGTATTAGGCTCTGGTCAGACCCCATTTGGAGTATCGTGCACAGTTTTGGGCCCTGTATCTAAGGACGGATATGCTGGCCTTGGAAAGAGTCCAGAGGAGGTTGACAAGAATGATCCCTGGAATGAAGAGCTCGTCGTATGAGTAGTGGTTGAAGATTCTGGGTCTGTACCTATTGGAGTTCAGAAGGATGAGGGGGGATCTCATTGAAACTTACAGAATACTGTGAGGCCTGGATAGAGAGGATGTGGAGAGAATGTTTCTGCTAGTAGGAAAAACTAGAACCAGAGTGAATGTTGGACCCTTGGAGGATGAGAGGGGGTATTTAGTGGTGAGTAACGAGGAAATGGCTGGGCTTTAAATAAGTTTCTTATGTCAGTCTTCACAGAGGAGGACACAAATAGCTTGCTGAATGTTAAAGATAGATGGATGGTAGGAGATGAGGTCCTTAATGCAATTACTGCACTAGAGAAGTAGTGCTTGGTAGACTAAGGGGACTGAGACTGGATGGAATGCATCCCAGGGCAGAAGTAATAGTGGATGTCTTAGTAATTGTTTATCAAAATTCGCTGGACTCTGGGGAAGTGCCGGAGGATTGGAAAACAGCTAATATTGCACTGCTGTTTAAAAAAGGTAGCAGACAAAAGGCAGGGAATTATAGCTGGTTAGCTTAATGTCCATAGTTGGAAAAATGCTAGAAT
Source organism: Sphyrna mokarran (assembly GCA_024679065.1). Lineage (NCBI taxonomy): Eukaryota > Metazoa > Chordata > Chondrichthyes > Carcharhiniformes > Carcharhinidae > Sphyrna > Sphyrna mokarran. The sequence continues at coordinate 84,518,988 of JAGIQG010000006.1, forward strand.
CCATCATCAAAGAAAAAATAGCAAGACACTTAGAAGAGCACGGTTTGATCAATCAGACAGCACAGATTTGTGAAGGAGAAGTCGTGTTTAACAAATTTATTGGATTTCTATGAGAATGTGACTAGTATGATAGACAGAGGGGAACTGGTGGATGTAATGCTTTTAGATTTTCAGAAGGCATTCGATAAGGTGCTTCACAAAAGGTTGCTGCAGAAAGTTAGGATGCACAAAGTTGGAGATAAGGTGTTAGTGTGGATTGAGAATTGGTTATCTAACAGGAACATGAGAGTTGGAATCAATGGGTGTTTTTCTGGTTGCAGTTGGTGACTAGTGATCACCAGTTGGTGATCCTTGAGTGCTGCAAGGATCAGTGCAAGGGCCTCAACTGTTTACCATTTACATAGATGATCGGGAGGAGGCGACTGAGTGTTGGGTAACAAAATTTGCTGACGACACGAAGATGAGTGGAAAAGCAAACTGCATGGAAGGAGCGGAAAGTCTGCAGAGAGATCTGGATAGGCTGAGTGAGTGGGCAAGGACCTGACGGATGGAGTATAATGTTAGCAAATGTGAGGTTATCCACTTTGGTAGAAAGAATAGTAAGAGGGACTATTATTTAAAGGGTGAAAAGCTGCAGCATGCTACAGTGCTGAGGGACCTGGGGGTCCATGTGCAGGAATTGCAAAAACTCAGTCTAAGGGTGCAGCAGGTGATCAAGAAAGCGAATGGAGTGTTGGCCTTTATCGTGAGGGAGATAGAATATAAAAGCAGGGAGCTCTTGCTGCAACTGTACAGGGCACTGGTGAGGCCACAACTGGAGTACTGTGTGCAGTTTTGGTTTCCTTATTTGCGAAAGAATATATTGGCCTTGGAGGGAGTACAGAGCAGGTTCATCAGGCTGATGCTGGAGATGAGGGGGTTAGCTTGCGAGGAGAGATTGAATATACTGAGCCTGTACTCGTTAGCGTTTAGAAGACTGAGGGAGGATCTTATTGAGACATATAAGATAATGAAGGGGCTGGATAGAGTAGAGGTAGAGAGATTCTTCCCACTTAGAAAGGAAAATAGAACTAGAGGGCACAGTCTCAAAAGAGGCACTTTAGAACAGAGTTGAGGGGGAACTTCTTCACTCAAAGGGTGGTGAATCTCTGGAATTCTCTGCCCATTGAAATAGTGGAGGCTACCTCATTGAATATATTTAAGTAACGGGTAAATAGATTTCTGATAGACAAGAGAATTAAGGGTTATGGGGAGAAAGCGGGAAAATGGAACTGATCCATTTCAGATCAGCCATAATCTTATTGAATGGCAGGGCAGGCTCGAAGGGCTAGATGGCCTATTCCTGCTCCTATTTCTTATGTTCTTATGTTCAGAGGACACAACTTCTGACTAAAGGGATGTTCCTTTAAAACAGAGATGAGGAGGAATTTCTTCAGTCAGAGAGTAGTGAATCTGTGGAACTCTTTGCCGCAGGAGGCTTGGAGATTAGGTCATCGGATTAAGCCAGAGTTAGACAGGTTCTTGATTAATAAGGAGATCAGGGGTTATAGGGAAAAGGCTGGAGAAGGGGATGAGAAAAGTATCAGCCATGATTGAATGGCAGAGCAGACTGCTCCTATGTCTTATGATCTTGCGCTGTTATGTTGACATTGCTGTTTGTTATGATACTACAGCCAGCTTCTTATTCATTAATTAGTGTCACAATTAACACTGCAATGGAGTAACTATAAAAATTCCTTAATCGTCACACTTTGGCACCTGTTTGGGTACACTGAGAGAGAATTTATCATGGCCAATGCCCCTAAACAGTGCATCTTTTAACTGTGGGAAGAAAATGGAGTACCCAGAGGAAGCCCAGGCAGACATGGGGAGAATGTGCAGACTCTGCATAGACAGTGGCCCAAGCCACGAATTGAATCTGGGTCCTTGGTGCTGTGAAATAGCAGTGCTAATCACTGTGCCACCATGTTGTCCACATTTCGAGTTTTCAAACTCTGGATCTATTTACCTCCATTTGCGACAAAAGGAAATTAAAATATGTTTTTGTAAATCTGTCATTTTCAAAGCAGTTGTGACAATGTGGTACCACCCAAGGGTCACAACTAACTAATCAAAATTAGGAAGAAGCACAGATAATAAAGAAAAAAAAGTGGAAATGGTAAAACAAGAAGAAGAGATCAAAATACTAACTCTGTTTCTCTTTCTACGGATGCTGCTTGACTGGCTGAATGATTCTATATTTTCTGTTTTTATTATTGTTTTAGGTGAAGAATTTGTCTTTATATATATCAGGTGGAATTCTCCCCAAAAAAGTCAAAGTGTCAAATTCACATAAAAACTGAAGTAAATCACACAGGTTTTTTTTCAGTGGGAATTTCAGTGCACTCGCACCACCGCCATCCCCCCAACTGTGGTGCTAATTCCCCCCACCCCGCATCCAGGAGGCTGTCCCCACCCTGTCCCTCCTACCCCAAAGACCATCTCCTATCGCTGGCTTCCCTCTCTTCCCAATTGAAGCCTACTGCAGAGTGGCAGTGCATCCCCCCCATCTCCACCAATTGCCTCCCCCAGGGACTCTGCCCCCAATTAGGCCCCATACCTTCAGCATTGTCTGATGACCAATGGGTTAGCAAGACACCCCTGGGCATTGTCATTTGCTCCTTGGGCAGTGCCAAGGGGCCAGGCTGGCACTGCTAAGGTGGCAATGACCAGGGGATACCCCTCCTCGGGGGTGCCCAACCCTCTGGGTTCTCAATTGTCCCCCCTTCATTCTATTGGAGCCAGGCTGCCAGCTCCTCGCAAGTGGGAATCTATAGTAAACTCTGCTGGAGTGAAATACTCCTGGCTAGCAGGCCCAGAGATTTCAGTCCTGGAATGTCTAATCATATTTAAAATAGATTATAATGAGCTGTTGCATATATTAGACAGCATTGTGCTGATTGCTGGTGCAGAGCTGATGGCACTGGAAATCCGGCACAAATTTGCTACCACTAGAGTCTCCTGACCCACAGTGCCAAAAAGTTATGCAGCGGGAAGGGAGAATCACCCTCTTTTCCTTTTAGTTGCTTAAGTCATCCCAAAGGATGGCATAGTCACATACTGTTTAAGTGCAGCCACTGTAATCATGGGAAATGTACCAGTCAATTTGCATTCTTGCTGACTAATTTTGACTTTGCATTTAATGTAAAAGAGATGATCATGATTTGACAGCCTGTTTTATATCTCATCCAGATTTCATTTCCACTGTCTTCAAAATCACCCTCCTTTGTCCCCATGCGCAGTAATGAATTAAACTAGTCCATAATCTGGTTTTAGTGGTACTGGGTAAAGAACTACTACTGGTCGGGACACCAGAAAAATTCTGCTGCTCTTTTTCAAATATTGCCATGATAAATGGGCTTAGCTTAATATCTCTTCTAAAAGATTGCAGCTTTAATACTGTTAAATTCAAAACATTTTTGGATTTAAATCTTACACAAGACTTAACCTATCTCAATATTGCACTGAAAAGACTGTTTGGCTTTTGTGTTCAAGTTTCTGGAGTCAATTTCCTGACTTTGACTCCATGGTTAGAGCACCAGCACTAAGGCAAGGCTGGTACGAACCTGAGAAACTTGCCAATTCACAACAAATCCAGCATCTGAACAAAATAGATTACTGCTTAAGGTGTCTTCCTATAGCACGTGTTGTCTCAAAGAGTGTACATTGACATAGCAATCTGTATTTTTTCTCTTTTGAAATGCCAGTGAACTTGCTGCTTATTTCTGTTTTAATGCAAGATGTGCAGTTATCACTAGTGAAAATTGATACTCACTGCCTCTCTGTATTGATGGACGTTCTACCACAAAATCAGCAGAAATCCAAAACCTCCGTCTACCGAAGCCAGTTCAAAACATGAAACAGCCGAAAAGGAGTGCCTCAGATAGGTTTCCTTTAATTATGCTTCTTTTAAAACTCAAAACAAAATTGAGCTGATATTCTGTTTTTTCTTCCCCTTGAGGGAGTCACATAATTGCACAATTTCTTAAAATCTATATTAATTTCAAGCAGTTTTTAGTAAAATAACAACTTTTTTATTTAAATATAATCAAATGTATCCAGTTAATTGAGGGGGTACAAAGTAGGGTGCAATGGATGATCTCACAACTAAAGGGGATATGTGATGAGAGAAGATTATCTATCCTGGCTTCTTGCTGTCTTGAATACAGAAAATTGGGAGGGATTTTAGAAAAATATTTACAAGAATGAGAGGTTCAATAAATTAGATTAAATTACTGCAATGTGCAGAATTTAAATATGAGGGGTCATATTTGCAAACTAAGATTAACAAATGAAATTGAAAATACAAGAAGCATGGTGTTACACAAAGGGTATTAGGTACATGCCGCATAGTTCTGGCTTGCCTAGTAGAATATCAAGAAGGAACTATGAGTTCAGGGATATTTGAAATACACCTAGCAAATATATGGGTTAGACGAACAGAAGGAGCAAAAATTGATTTTCCTTTTTGGGGGACATGTGGGATTTGATTACCCAGTGCCCTATCACATTGACAAAAATAAATGTTGGAATCAGAAAAAAACAGCTGGAAAATCTCAGCCAGTCTGAAAGCATCTACGGAGAGAGAATAGATCCAATGTTCTCATGTCAGGATGACCATTTGTCAGAACTGTGATTGAACCAAGCAGTGTGCAAACTTCGTGCTCTTTCCATGGGTGAATTATTGTAGCATATAGTTGAGCACAAGCCATGTTTCTGTCTGACTGGCCGAACTTTCGACAGGACATCTGGCAGTTCATAAGGTGACCATATGTTTCAGCGAGCCTGCAGGTCCAAAATGCTGTCTGCTCTTTTAAAGGGGAGCTGCACTCATTATAAAGTGAGGGAAACATGTGCATTTCCAACACCTAAATCCAGCGGAGGACACTTTGCGCGGCTTTGGATGGCTGTGACAGAAATCATTGCATCTTCTGCCACTGAGAACCTTCATGTTGTCGGTGTGGTCCCGTTCTTTATACCCCTTCTTAAACCCTTTCTCACCCTCACCCTCTTTTCTGGCAGAAGTACAAGCAGCTGATACTGTGGAACTCTTGTTTTACAATCCAAATCTCTTACCCTGCACCAATCCTCCCCTGCTGACTTTCTGCTTTCAGATGCCCAAGAACCACCATTGGGCCAACTGGTGTAGATTCATGAGGAAGGGTAAAAGGTACGACTGATATTTGTTAAGAAGCACTCTCATGTGATCTAACACTCGCAGTCACTAGCTCAGATACTGGCATAATGCACATATGGCTCCAGGATCTGCACATAGTGTGTCACCAGGCACAAGTGGGTGATGGGAGGTTTGCCAGCTCTCTCAGAGTGTGTTTCCAGATGAGTTTAGAGGACCCAGATAAAAATTTTGATGGGATGACGTAAGGAGAATGCGGCCGATGTCACACATCAAGATGTTTTGTGCATTAGCAGGTCTGCCACATAGCTTCCTATCACTGTCAAGGATCATGACGCAATCCAGTGTCAACATGGAGCATGAAGCCCATTCTTTGCAGTATGGAAATGGTGGCCAGCTCCAAAATAAGCAATTGTTGACACAATTATGATGGAGAGTCTAATTCACTGTCTCAGCTTTCAGTGCAGCTGTATATAACCCATCCAACATTTCAGTGCTGTAATGACAGCTCAGATAAAGGTCATGCTTGCAGCCCTGCTGGCTCACACTACTACTGTCGCAACTAAGGCTTTCAGTGCTGAAAGGGACTTGTAGCTTCTTACAGCAATACAGAAACCTCTGCTCTAACAGATTCTGAGAATTGGTGAAGTCTGATCCAGGGCAGTGCCAGTGATCCCATGATCCATGAATCTGCTGTCCTCTCTCAGAATGATAGCATTTGTCCTCCTACCCTGGCCACTCCACCTGTGCCTTTGATGTTGTAAGTCAGCCCAGACTGCTGCACCTCAAAATGGTGAAGTATAAAGCCACATCCAAAGGGCCAGAGCTGCTCAAGGTCATCCTGCAAGACCTTCTATAACCTTTCCCAGTGAAAATCAGTAATCTTCCATTAACCATGCTGCAATCACTGGTGTGACGCTATATAGGAACACTAAACCTAGTAAAGATACCCTTAGACAGGCATTAGTGAGATGCACAAGTGGCAGTACTTCCATTTTGTATGCATTCTTGAAAGTGTTTTTGCATAAATTTTGTATGGAAAAATATTTTGTTGATGGCTTTTATTATTGGATTATGGTCAAGAGGACATTTGAGGGAGTGTAGCAAATGGATTGAATGGTGGGTAACTGAGAAGCAATAGTAAAGATAGGACACTATTGGAAGGGAACCAAAAGCAGTCCTTTAGTATTTAACCTGGTATGCCCGCACCATCATAATAGAAATGGAGAATGCAGCAGACCACCACAAATTTGGAAACAAGCTCCAGTGAGGATTGTAAAACTTCCCTCCATTCTTGTGGTCGAACAACTGGTACCATTGATAACACCGATGACCTGCTTCATAATGTTCCTGTTTGCAAGATGGCTCTTATTGAGGGTGAATTGTCCTAACATGGTCAAATAGTGGAAGGAACTCATAAGTCAAGTGCATAGAGCAGTGAGATCTAGGCTCATGAATGAGCTGCATAAGTAATCTTCCTGCATCGCAGTGGGCCTCAAAATTGAAATTGGGCACGTTCACTGATTGTGACCCTTGAATAAGATTGAATAAGTTTAATACCCACCGAACATTTCATAACAAGTCATAGAAAATGCTCAGTCTGAGAGGATGTTTGACTCAGTAAGAATTTAGCAACACCAATTTATAATCCAACGGATTTATTTGATAGTAAAAACGCGAGCTTTTGACTCCTGTGTCTTCTTCAGGCAAATGCAGTGTTTTGCCTGAAGAGGACACAGGAGTCGAAAGCTCGCGTTTTTACTATCAAATAAATCGGTTGGATTATAAATTGGTGTTGCTAAATTCTTACTGAGTTCTTACCACCCCAATCCAACGCCGGCATCTGTACATCAGGATGTTTGACATCATGGTCTGCCAAGGTACTCCCACGTTAGCAACCTTACCAGTTGGAGTATAGCATAAGCAAGGCTGAAAGTGATCAGAAGAATTGCACCCATCATTTGAAGGAGCTCCAACTTCCACAATTTAAGAGGCATTGAGCCAAATTTTGTAACCAAGATATTCTCCTGCCTGGAATAGTTGCGATGCTGCGATGTTACTATATTTGAGCTACAGACAAATTTCCCCATTGTATCATTTACCAGGTTTACAGCAATAGAAGAGGTCAGACCATGAGAAAGTCTTGGCATATATGTATCAAAGAATAATAAACTAAATCTGCCTCAAGTACTGGATCTATTTCCAAAATTCTGACACAGCTTCTATTGTAATATAATTGTATCCTGGGAATACAGTCTCCCCATTGCTTACAGTGAGACATGCCTAGAATCACATCTGTTCAATTCAGATGACAAAGTAGTTCTTTAATGAATACTCCCCATTAAGGTCCAGAATAGCATCATTTCTTTTCTTTGCTTTCATTATTAAGTCAGTTTTCTCTGTTCGCTGCTATAGCAGCCTCTGTTGCCCAATACTACACTAAAACAGTCTAAGAGTTGCTGTTGGCTGATTCAATGACATAAGACTCATGTCATTCTCCTAAATAAGAGATTAGGACATCGACCATCTGCTTCTCAGCTGACATCAATGAGACACCAATAAATGCCTATTCAGAAGCACGTGAGGGAAGCTTGGAGTCTCACTTAGGTTAATAAGGAGCTGCTGAGTTTTGACAGACATATTTCCTGTCATAAAGAAAGAATTTGCATTGATATATTGTCTTTCATTATTTCAGTACATTCTAAATCATTTTACCACCAATGAATTACTTTTCAAGTACATAATAAGCAAGTAAAGCAGCCTATTTGCATATCAAAGATCTCCTAAAAACCAAGAAGATAAACAATAAGATCCAAAAGACAGTGCGGTGAATTTGATGTGGGGGAGGATAGGGATGGTGCCTTAACCCCTGGCATAAAATTGGGGACATGTCCGCCTCCACTTGGCAAGGTCATCCCATAGCAATTTTACTGTCATTGGGTTATTAATCGGATTGTGGTGAGATCTCCATCTCCATTAAGAAGAAAGACCCACCTCTGAAAGTTGCCAGCCAGTAAAATAGCTGGAAATTCTCTGGTCTCAGCAGTGTTATTGGAAGGTGTAATGTTCCCAAAGATGAGGAGCCAATGGAGCTCAAACAGTGGTAGAGCCCACTTGCATTCACTGCTCCCAATGCAGTCTCCTCTATACTGGAAAGACCAAACGTAGACTGGGTGATCGCTTTGCTGAACATCTTTGGTCTATATGCCGTGAGGAGCCAGACCTTTCTGTTGCTTGCCATTTTAACACATAAGAACATAAGAAGTAGGAGCAGGAGTAGGCTATCTAGCCCTTCAAGCCTGCCCCGCTATTCAATAAGATCATGGCTGATCTGAAGTGAGTCAGTTCCACCTACCCACCTGTACCCCATAACCCTTAATTCCATTATCGATCAAAAATCTATTTACTCATGACTTAAACATATTCAACAATGTAGCCTCCACCACATCAATGGGCAGAGAATTCCAGAGATTCACCTCCCGCTGAGAGAAGAAGTTCCTCCTCAACTCTATTCTAAACTGCACCCCTTCCCCCCTTATTTTGAGGCTGTGCCCTCTAGTTCTGGTTTCTGCTCTAAGTGGAAAGAATCTCTCTACCTCTACCCTATCTAACCCCTTCATTATCTTATATGTCTCTATAAGATCCCCTCTCTGCCTTCTAAACTGGAACGAGTACAGGCTCAATCTACTCAATTCCTGCACATGATCTTGCTCCCTGCCCTCATGTCTGCCCTTGGCCTGCTGCAATGTTCCAGTGAAGCTCAACGCAAACTGGAGGAACAGCATTTCATCTTCCAGGTAGGCATGTTAGAGCCTTCCAGTCTCAACATTGAATTCAACAACTTAAGATGATTTGCTCTACCCAATCTCAATCCCTTTGTTTTCATTTTATTTAATTTTTAATGTCCTCTACCTTATAGTTCTTTGTTGTCTTTCTCCCCCTCCCCACTCTTTTCCCTTATTTTATCCTCCTTTCCTTACCTTTTCTCTCCCTTTGTTTCTCCTTTTTGCCTTTGACCACTCCCTCTAAGGCTTATAAAGGTACTGGAAACCTCAGATTGCTCTTGAACAGCACGTCTCAAGTTCAGAATATAGAGGATTAGCCAGTATGAGCCCAATCTTGCTGTAGAATTCACAGTGAGGTAAACATTTCTCCTAATATGGAAATCCAACATGGCAATCAAGAATTTACTCTCTGAGATTCCTTACTCTTCCAAAACCTTCCAGAACATTGCATCTCATCATCTGCTTCACCATTCAAATATATTAAACAGTGTAAATATGTATTTATCTCGAACGTGTGAACTAAACTCATTAGGGCTTGCTCCAGTCCAAACTAAGGGGGCGATCTTACCAGTTCATCATACCGATTGGCTGGTTTCTTGCTTCTCATGATGTCACTTGCCCTGTTCTGCCAGTGAAATCCTCTTCCCAGGCATGAGAATGACTTAAATATTTGTAATTTAATTTAAATGTCATTAATGAGTTCCAGACACAATCATCCAAGTTCACTTGTCCTTATCTGCTCATTGTTCTCATCAGTCAGGATCACAAACAGTTCCCACCAAATGGAGACCTAATGTGATGACTTCGCTGGCGGGACTAGAGGCCATTGAGGCCACTGGGGTGCACAGGGATAAAGGTGGGTTGTGCTCTTTGGACAGTGCCAGCCAGGCATAGCCAGTCTGGAACCTGGCAGTACCAGCCTAACATCCTGGCAGAGCCCACCAGGCACCTTGTCACTGCCCATCAGGTACTAGGTAGTGCCAAGAGGTGGGGTGGGGCCTGAAAGGACAGATTCTGAAGGGGATGGGCCCTCAAGGGCCAGGCCCATAATGGAGATGCAGGAGGGAGCTCCAAAGAGGGGGTATTCTGCTTCAGGGGACAATATGTGGGGGAGGGGTTGCGAGTGACACAATGCATTGGAAGATTAGGGCACTTGTGCAAAGGTGCCCCTGGACCTTAGCAGCTACTTCCTGATGTGAATAGCCTCTGCCTGCTGGCAAGAATCTCAGTTTGCCATACAATTGCATTTGGGAGCTCATTTAAAAGATGGGTACAATCCTCCCATTTTCACGCTCATTCAGTACTTATAATGTTTTGGGAAGAACTAAATTTTATTGGCACATTACAGGTAACATTTATCGCTCTAAAAATTAACTTTCAGAAGTGTGGAATCTAATTCCTTCAGTGTTTACTTACTGGGGAAGATATTGATTTGCATTTCATCCTTGATTGGTTCCCAATTGCAGCCCACTCCAGTAGCATTCCAGAACATTTCTAATAGGCTTCTATCTGTGAGGCAAACATTTGATTCCCGCAATGCACAAGCTCCCTGTAGATGATTTGATAGGTGCTGACTGCTCTTGTATATAATTCTCAGGCACAATAGAACATAGAACATAGAACACTACAGCACAAACAGGTCCTTCGGTCCACAAGTTGCGCTGATCACATCTATACCTACCAAGCCATAGACCTATCTAACAGAACATAGAAATATAAGGTTATCCTTTAGTTCTTGGGTTGAAACACTTGCCAATACTGTACCCAGTTGAAATCCTGCCTTATTTATAATACAGTTGAACAGGAGAGGGAGCTCTATGCCAATGAAAGAAAAAGTGTTAATTTAAGAGATACATTTTAAAAGTTTTTTTTCTCCTTAAGCCTCTGACTTGAAGAAAAGCTTGGTTTACTGTCAGTCCTAACCATTCATTTTAATCAAAAGCAATTGTTACTTTTAATCAACCCTGCCCCCCACCCCCTCAGTAAGACACCATATTTAGGACCAAAAGAGAAAATGCTGAAAAATCTCAGTAGGTCTGATAGCATCTGTAAGGAGAAGAAAGAGCTGACGTTTCGAGTCCAGATGACCATTTGTCAAAGCTGGGTCATCTGGACTTGAAACATCAGCTCTTTTCTCTCCTTACCGATGCTGTCAGACCTGCTGAGATTTTCCAGTATTTTCTCTTTTGGTTTCAGATTCCAGCATCCACAGTAATTTGCTTTTAACCATATTTGGGACAAAATATTAAAAGTGAGAACTTTAGAATGCATTTCAAGTCATTGATATTGAACTAGATACTCAATTACTTAATTCAAATTATGATTTATTTATTCTTCCTTTAATACCTTTGTTTTTTTTTCCTCGCTTTGTTCAGAACTTGCCCTCTAAAGCAAAGTATCCATTGTAGCCTCTCACAGAATCATTTGATAATAAACATTGGGTTATTTATGAAAACTTTCTGATACACCATTAATTTTTCAGCATGTTCCATTCAATTAAGGAAACACTTGGGACCACATGATTCTAATGTGCGATGACAGATGCAAAATGCAACATGTTATATAAACTTCGTTGTTAAAAATCAATGCATTCTGAAGCAAACTCCATCAGCCTGAATCATGCATGTGTCATGCTTATTATATTCCAATAGATATTTATTCCAACCAGCAGCTTACAAATTAGTTATACTATTTTTCAAGCCATTCATTCATGTAGGGAATGGTCCCCATGCATGAAAGCAGAAGCACAAGAGTCGTGACAAATTGTTCTTTGGGCCTCAGCCACATAATCATGTTCTACTGAAGAATTCAATTTCAGCCATCTGCCTCACTGACAGTGGCCCTCAAGTAAGTTGGGAAGAAGGTAGTGGAAAGGAATCAATCACATCTGGCAGTAGTTATCAGGAGCAATGTGGAGCCTGGAAAATAATTTCTGTTACTTCTGGCTAGACATCAATTTAAAACACAATTATTACACTTACCTTTCCCATGGTGACTATTAGCTGGTCTGCATCCAGGTCCAGCACACAGAAAAGCAAACCTGCCATTTCCACTATTCAAAGCAATCTGATAGAGGTGGTCACGAAACTGCCATTAGCTTGTTCGTTATTCTGCTTTAGGTGACAACTCCAGATATCTGAAAAATATTTCGACTCATCTCAGGTTGCATATTTTTCAGGCATTCTTGGGATGCAAGACATTGGACTGCGAAACTCAATCCCATTTATATCTGCAGAGCACTCTATAAGGTTCTGTTTCAACCCCATTATATTTATGGAAATTGTGAAATAGCAGGAAGCAGCAACTTTTTGACATATAAGTTAACAAAAAGATAGATGATCCTGAAATACTGAATTTTAATCCATTACGTGGTAATAATGTGTAAATGTGCTGAATGTGTACTTTCATATTTGTTGATGTATAATCAAAAATTAAATGTAAAGGGTCCACCCAAATTTTCATCTGTTATAAATAATAGATAGAAAATTGGATTGGCTACATAACAGGAGCTCAAACCTCTTTATCCAATACTCTGGTATACTGAAGTTCTAAATGCAAAGTGGATCATTTATGCTGTCAATTTCTTTATGACTGAATGGTTACTATTTAATGCTATTTCCCCCTTCCCCTTCTCTACTGAAGGCATTGATTCCAGCTGGAAAATGTTCCATTGGTCCTGGCTGCACTTTGTTATTCCGCCCAAATAATGATTTCCAAATGTCTGAACTGAGTTAGTGAAGAGGGAAATCTAAGGAGTGAGTGTGTTTGGACGGGGGTAGTGAGGATGAAAATTGGGAAAAATGTGAACATATTGGGAAGCCAGCTCCAACTCACCAATTCCCAAGTTTAACTGGGTACATTCAGTGGCTTGTGCACAATGCCATCAGGACATGTAGCTTGTCGATCAATGTATGTTCAGTTGGAGTGGAAAAAATGCAGGAGCAGATGATGTAATGACCAATGGAGAATCTGGCTTCACAAAAACTTTCAAAAAGCACATTAATTTTTTCAATGGAGGATTAGGAAGCATGAATGACATTATAGTCAAACTAAAAATAAAAGACAAGCCAAACAAAATGTTTCAAGGTATGGCCTATAACATATACAATTAGGCCGAAGGTGAAAGCTGACTTGGAACAGCTTGTGAAGATTGGAGTTTTGGAATCTGTCAGCACTAGCGAATGGGCCAAGCCAGTTGTCAAGAAAGATGGCTCCATGAAGACTTGTGGGAACTTTATGGTCATCATAAATCTAGTGTCCATTACCTCACACTGAGATCTGTTTGTGAGATTGATGGAGGGCAAAATTTCAGCAAAGTTGACCTGACCCCTGCCTACTTGCAGATAAATGTGGACAAGAAGTCATGGGAACTTTTGAAAATCGTGATACAGGAAGGCTTGTTCTGGTGCCAGTGATTGCCATTTGGTATCATATCTGCTTCCTGCATTGTTTCTAAGAGCAATGGATCAGATCTTGAGTGGACTAAGCAGAATCCAATGCTAGCTGGATGACACCTAGTCACTGGAAGAGATGAAAAGGAACGCCTTTGAAACTTGGATGCTACTCTTCAGAGATTGGAAGACTATGGTCTGAGAGTCTGTAAGGAAAAGTGTGAGTTCTGCCAATGCTGAGCATATAATTAATGCCACCAGCCTTCACAAATATCCTTCTAAGGTTAATGCCTTCACAGAAGTACCTGCACCACAGAATAAAAGCCAGTTATATCAGTATTATCTCACCATCACCGAGAAGATGGATGTTTGAGAAGCTTTATGAAGGCAGAGTTGTACGCATGAAGAAAGGGGTAAAAAAGTTATTTCTGGTGGCCTAGACTTGATGCTGAGTTCAAAGAAAAACTAGAACATGTTCTTCCTGCATAAGAGTAAGTTAGCTGCTACGCTTAGCATTCCTGCATATACAGGAGTCACATTAAGAATCTTGGCAAAGTGTACAAGTGAATTTAGCAGGACCTTTTGAAGGACATGTGTTTTTAGTAATGCTTGATGCTTACACCAAGTGGCCGGAGGTCGCTGCGAAGACATTTACCTGATCTGAGAAAACCATTGAAAGCTGGGAGAAATATTTAGTTGCTTTGGAATTATAGATCAACTGGTGAATGACAAAGAACATAAACTTGTCTTGCAGGAATCTAAGAGCTTCCTACAAGGAAACAATATTTTCACATTATATGCATGCCATATCACCCTGCTACTAATGGATTAGCAGAATGCTTCACCCAAACTATGAAACATACTTTAAAAATAACCAAAGAACAAGTTCACTTATCCAACACTTGAACAAATTCTAACTGATCTATCGGAACACCACACCTGCCATGACTCATGAAGCATTCTTCATCTGATTTCCTAAACCCTCCGAAGCCAAGAAGATTGTGCAACAACAACAACAAGCATATGGAATGGTGGGAAAGCAAGAGAAAGCACAGAGTTTTCCATTACGGACATGGAGTTTTGGCTCAGAATTACACCTCAGAGGAGAAATGGGTTCCTGCCATTGTGCTTGCACAAACTGGACCTGCTTCTTACACTGTCCAGACTTCAGATGGCATTATTTGATATGCAGACCAATTACTGATTGGGAAAACAATTCTGCTAAAATTGGAGCTTGTTGAGAGTTTAGATTCAGCTTCATCAAGTCAGGACTTTCCTGCCACCCCTACACCACCAGACAGGGTTGAAGAAGTCAATACCTCACACTCTGTTCAGGCTTAAATACAACCTCCAGTTGCCATGTCAACACCAGTTAAACCAGCCACTGTTGGTCTGAACTGCAGCAGTTCCCATCAGAGTGAAGATAGAAATGCCAGAGGTTCACTACCAGTGCTGTTGGTATGACTGGCCATATTGCTTCTCATCTGAGATCAAATTCAAAGCGACATCCATCCTAATGGGATTCAGAAAATTCAGAAGTTCAAACTATTCAGGGAGCGACAACCTCCAGAATGTATAATAGTGACTAATCCATTGCCTATTGTTCATGTTGAAGTTGTTGTAGGGATATTCAAACTAAATTGGGAGAAGATATTATATATTTGTCTCTTCTGGCTCACTGTAGAGCCCTGCTGTAATAAAATATACAAGAAGTGATGTGATGCGATGTAGAGTGGCAAACAGAGAAGCAACAGAAATGAGTGCCATTGTCCAAATACACAACAAGAGAAATATTTTAACCTGTTTTTAAATTTAATATTGCTTCCAACACTATCCCAAGCTTCTTGAAACTTGTCTGAGAAAGCAAAGCATGAATATTGATTCAGGTTGCTGAATCAAACTCATGGATATATGCAATAAATGCTCAGTATTCATAGCCATCTTCTTCCTACTACTAGAAAAGCTATTTTTGTGGAGAGTTTACTTTCTATACATTGGAGGTTTTCTGAATTCCATCAGGATGGATGTCACTTTGCTTTGAATTGGATCTTGGATGAGAGGCAATCTGGCCAGCAGCACCAGCAGCCAACTAATGAGAGACCTGTAGCTGAAATTCACAGAGCAGCTGTGTATTGTTCAGAAACCTGCAGTTAGATAATAAAGAGATGCAACTCATAACAGACAATACCGACAACTCAGAGTGCATAAAAGCAGAGGGTGAGATTCTTTGACATGTCAGAACAGCAGTTTTTCAGGGTGTTCAGATTGTTGTGTCAGATAATGGCAAACATCTGCACTCTACAAAAAAAATGTTTGTTTCCTGCTGAGCATGGTAACCATACATTGCCAGTGTTGTAAATATCTTGCTCATAATTCATATGTTTAGGAATGTAGGTTTTAATTAACATGCTAAATGGAAAAGTCTGATTAAGAAACTAAGAAACAAGTTTAAAGTTAACTGCAATTAAAAACCAATCTATGCTTAACTTCAACATCAGAGTTAGAAATTTATACATTGAACAAGGGAGGACCTATCTCTGGACATCTTGATAGAGCCACAGTGTCTTATTATCATAGAACAAGCTAAAAACTAGAAATTTTGGGAAGAGGGTCATAAAACTCAATTAGAGATATAAATTATGAATGTGGGTTGCAAAATCAAAGAGTTATGTTAAAGGTAAAATAATTTGCATATTTGTTTGAATCATCCCAAAGCATGCCACATTGCATTAAATAGTAATTCAAACTTGGGTGAAAGTTTATTTTGTTCAATTTATCATGGCCTCAGTTTGATATCCCGTTCGAAACACAGCACCTCCAGTAGCATGGTACTCCCTCAGTATTGCAACAGAGTGTTAATTTCAACTTTGTCCTCAAGTCCTGGGCTGGAACTTCAACTCACAATCTTCGCATTCAAAGGTAAAAGTGCTACCAAATAAGCCGCAGTTGAACATGGTGTGAGGGATGAAATTGATGTGATTGAACTAAAAAAACATAATGTTTTCTCATACACCTATTTTTTTTTTAGAGCAACACAGCACGGGAAACAGGCCCTTCGGCCCAACGAGCCCGCGCCGCCGTCATAACTATATAGTAACAATTCCATTATCCTATTCTAATTTTAGGTTATTCCTAAAATGGAAGAATCTCAATGTAGGGACAATTTGTTTCCCAATCAGCCTAAGAGCAAATTTTTGGGATGTGGGAGGAAACCGGAGCGCCCGGAGAAAACCCACGCAACCACGGGGAGAACGCGCAAACTCACGCAGACACCGGCCCAATTCCAAGTGTCTGCACAGCTACAGCGATAGTCACTGAGCTGTCAT